>CM068387.1:81940970-83267905 GCA_034770075.1 Aralia elata | reverse complement strand
ATGTTAAGATCTTCATAAAATCAATCCAAACTAGGCATATTAGGCATTCACGAGCGGTTAATAAAATGGGAAAAATGCTAATGAATGTCGATTCCTATTTAACGAGAAAGCTAAGGAGAATCGTTTTCAAAATATCATAAGGAAATGATTTTGTCAAATAATTGTCGTTTTATTAAACCGTTGTGCATAGGGTTAAAGAGATTCTAGAAAGTTGCCCATCGTTTGAGTTACGAAAGCAACGTATAGATCTCGATTCCTATTTTGACGAAGGTTTAAAACTCTTGTTTCACCAAAACGACACCTAATGAAAATCTCATAGTTTTGACAAATTAAAATCAAACCTTTCTTATAAAGAATCAAGCTTTCTCGTATAAATCGAAGGACACTCCGAAGCATTCTCAGATCAAAGCACGATTTTCCCTAAAAAAAATCCAAATGATTCTTTCATACAAACTCACCACACACATTCGCGCACACGCACATGTTTCATGAATTAAAGGATAGGAAAGCATCAAGATTGCGGTAACCGTGTTTCACGGAAGTCGAGGGGTGCCTAACACCTTCCCCTCGCTTAAGCAAGCCCCCGAACTCTATGAATCTCGATTCGCAGACCAATTAATTCGGAGTCACATATGAGCCAGCGATTTACGAAAACGAAATTCGGATGAGTTGGTACATCCATTTCAAATATACCAACTGGCGACTCTGGTTAATTGGCTCATCATAAAAAACGATCTTTCAAAACCCCGTCGACATCAATGCCGATCTTTTCCAAAGAATCATTAAATCAAAAGGCTAAAATTGGAAAAGACCAAGAGACGAGAAAACCCGGCGTCGACATCTACTTCTTTTAAATTATAGTTTTGTAACAGATTTTAAAATTTTAATTATCTATACAAAAAGAGGTCAGCAAAATGTAAATTTCCTCATAAATGGGTTGTCTTTAGCTGGAGGCCCAACAAGCTGCTCAATGTCAGGCCTTTTCTCCAACTGCACGTTATAAACCAAAACTTCAAGGACCTTTCCTTCGTCTTTAAGCTCGGTCAATGTTTAGGATGGTGTGTACAAGGCCCACTTCGAAGTTTTGTTATTCATACAATAACATTTGAAAACATACGTGAATATTGCAATATTCTTCATTTGTCTCAAAAGTGAAAATAAATTAATAAAAACGAAACAAGCGCTTAGAAATTCTTTTTAAACATATTTTTAACATTAGTTTAAATGGTAATAATGAGATATGATAATACTTTGTTTTTTACAACTCCTGATAATAATACCAAGAAAAATTTATTTATTCAATAAAAAATACGAATTACATGTATGATAATGTTGAGGAGATACTACTCTATTCAAAATGAAATCCGAATTACAAATTTTCATGACCTAAGCAGAAATAAAGTAACAATTAGGAAACAACCACCGTATATATTTTCAATCAACTAATTAATATAAAAAATGTGTTATTAATTAGTTAATATAAAAGTAATTCAATATTTTAAGAATTTCGTGCATTTTTAGCCAAAGAATAAAAATTATTTTTAATTTTAGAATGAATAATAAAAAATTGCTTGAAACTAACAAATATATAGCTGATATTAACATGATAAAAAAAAACATGACAAATGTTTTGTTTTTGACAAATATGTCCATATCATTAAAATAGAGTAAACAACCGTGACCCGAATTGTTAAGGACATATCTGTCCAAACAAAAAAGTGAATTTCTGTTAAGGGAGATTGGAGAACGTGAGAAAGGAGAAGAGAGGAGAGAGAAAGAGATGCTTTATGGAAGAAAATCTATTCCGTCCTTATTATATAATATTACAATTATGTCCCTCTATTAGTTTCAAACATAATAAAAGCAAAAGCTTATTTGAAATATTTGTACAAGGGGTATTATGGGGCTTATAACCTCTTTTTTTCTCTCTCTATATCTATATATATTCAGGTATGCCTCTCGAATCTCCCTATACTTTGCTCCTCCTGATACTGAAAATCATAGCTGTTAACGTCAAATTTCGACCACCCGATAAAATCACCAAAAGACGGGATCAAAATCGCGCCAACAATTTGATGGTGTAATAATATGGATCCTAACCCACAAGACGTATATATAAATATAAACATACACCAACAATATAAAATATAATGAACACAAGATTTACGTGGAAACCCAGTTGGGAGAAAACCACGGAGAGAGAGACAGAATTCACTATAATATCAAAGAGTACAAAAATATCTATCTCCGACCCTCCTCCTCCTTGTTCCCTTGCTCAACCTCTATTTATAGAAATAAATACCACTCAAGTGGACCCATGTGCAACATGGCCCACCAAACTACTCGGGTCCAATCAAATCACAACCCAACATTGCCCCCCAGTCTCTTATTTACAAGAAACTTTAAACAAGAGACTATACAAAAAGTCCACCACACCAACTACGAGTGTCCTTTCAGAAAAACAAAGCTTTATTGAATGATGTCCATCCGAAGGGATTTTTATCCGTTCAGGAGGAACACTCCTCTTCGACCAAGGGCCTGAAGAGGAGAGGTCCCCGACCTTTGCCTGGGCGACCCAAAATGCTCCGCTCGACCAAAGGCCTGAGCTGAAGAGATTCCCGTTCCCCACCGAAGGATGTATATCCGCATGAATATTCACCATTTTTGAAAAAACTAAGCATTTCCAACGGACGCCTCGGAACCGAACCATCAGCACTAACAAACTCGTTTTAACAGAATTTATCAAATTCTTGACATAACACCGACAATAAAAACAATCAGCTTCTCCATTTTAATCCATATGAAAAACGAAAACTATATTTATAATTTGATCCCAACTTCAATTCCAAAGGAAATTGTGAAGCCTCCCCACCTCCACATATAAGCCTCAGAGCTTCTTTCAAACTTCGAACAAGTACCAGCTCCGTAGTCCGACAGCAGAATCATGTCAGCCGAAGCCGAAGTCCAACGGCGGCCCGTCGAGGATGACTGCCGAAGCCAAATCAACCGTGCCGGAACTATCCGAAGCGGAGGCCGAAGCCGACGCCGGAGCGGATCTGGAGTAGAAGCTGAAGCCCATCGGAAGTCGAAGCTTGACGTGATCCGAAGCCATGACGATGTGGTCCGAAGCCGACCTGAAACCAAAGCCTGGCTGCCGAACTGAAGCGGTGCCGAAGCAATTCGAAGCTCGGCCAAAACTTGGTTGAAGCCAATCCGAAGCCGACATGAAGCCAAAGGTTGGCTGCTGAACGAACTGAAGCGGTGCCGAAGGTCGAGACTAACTGACTGCCGAAGCCGACTCAACCATGCCGGAACTGCCCGAAGCCGAGGCCGAAGCCCATCGGAAGCCGAAGCGGTGACGCCACGAGGCCGAAGCTCACCTCGCCGAAACCATGGTTAATATCGCCACAACTTTGGTTGATGGTGAATTTGAACACTGAGGCAAGCTCTCCGATGACAGAACCATGAAGACCGACGTCTTGCTTTATTGGTTAGCTTCGGGAGGATTCCAATATCATAATGGATGATAACATCGCATGTCGAACCCATTTTTGAGAAGTTTCACATGCAAATGTCCTATAGCCTCCACCAATAATTAAGTTAGGAATAATATAATAAGGAGAATGTCTTTTTGCCTTCACAAGATTCTTCTGCAAAATAAATCTACTAGCGGTACTAATTAAAAAGAAATTAAACCAATTAGAGTACTGAAGGTATATATGATAATGGAGAGCATGCATCGAGATTAATGAGGACTTGGGTGGGAGGAGAGAGAAAAGAGTCATATCCTTTTATCCTCTTCCGCAGCACATGGATTTCTACTTTCTATGCTTACTTTTCAAAGTGAATAGGCATATAAGTATTAAAGTATCACATAGGTATTATAATTATATTATAATATGCAAGTACATGAATGGGTGATAACGTTAATAGGCATGGAATGAGGGAGTTTTATAATATTAACAATGTTACCCATGAAATGACATTTGATAAGAATTAGTATACATAATATAAATATACAAGTAAAGTAACTTTAATGATGACAGTGCAACTCATGTGCAAAGCTGCAGTGAATCACGTGAATAAAGCAAATGGGCTTATCTTGGAACTTGCTAAAGCAGTAGCTACAGTCATGACAATTTTATAATTTATTAAAAGAGAACTACTTAGCTTTTATCTGTAGTCGAAGATAAGATTTTATCGACTGATTATGCATGGAGAAAACATTCTTTCTCAGAACGGACCCATATTTGCCGAAGTGATATTCACCTTGCCGAAGTGGACCGAAGAGAAAATTGATAATTATTAGTGCGAACATAACCCATTAGTTATCTTTTATGCGCAAAGCTTCCTCTTCGTCATAGTTGATCGGTGATTTTTCAAACTTAATTTCGTTTCCCACAGACGGCGCCAATGTTAACGTTAAATTTCGACCACCCGATAAAATCACCAAAAGACGGGATCAAAATCGCGCCAACAATTTGATGGTGTAATAATATGGATCCTAACCCACAAGACGTATATATAAATATAAACATACACCAACAATATAAAATATAATGAACACAAGATTTACGTGGAAACCCAGTTGGGAGAAAACCACGGAGAGAGAGACAGAATTCACTATAATATCAAAGAGTACAAAAATATCTATCTCCGACCTCCTCCTCCTTGTTCCCTGCTCAACCTCTATTTATAGAATAAATACACTCAAGTGACCCATGTGCAACATGGCCCACCAACTACTCGGGTCCAATCAAATCACAACCCAACAATAGCCATGGCGTCAAATGCTCTTACTTCCTCCTCCATGCTTCATCTGGATGTAATTTTCATCATTTAACCTTTATGTATACATATATAGATATATATGTATGGTTATATATATACACATAGCTGAACTGAGTCAATAATCTCTCTATATACTCTGTCTTCTGATTGAGTTACATTGTATAACTAACTTACAGGGTAACAGTTGGAAGAAGGATATAAAGGTTAACCAAGGAAGTTCTGCTCTTATTCCGGTATAAATTGATTGCTTGAGATCACTGGTTAGTGGATATAGGACCTGTTGGGTTGTGATTTGATTGGACCCGAGTAGTTGGTGGGCCATGTTGCACATGGGTCACTTGAGTGTATTTATTCTATAAATAGAGGTTGAGCAGGGAACAAGGAGGAGGAGGTCGGAGATAGATATTTTTGTACTCTTTGATATTATAGTGAATTCTGTCTCTCTCTCCGTGGTTTTCTCCCAACTGGGTTTCCACGTAAATCTTGTGTTCATTATATTTTATATTGTTGGTGTATGTTTATATTTATATATACGTCTTGTGGGTTAGGATCCATATTATTACACCATCAAATTGTTGGCGCGATTTTGATCCCGTCTTTTGGTGATTTTATCGGGTGGTCGAAATTTGACGTTAACATTGGCGCCGTCTGTGGGAACGTTTGGTTCTATTATTGAATCAAAAATCACCGAAGTTCCAGGAAGACCTTCTATAAAAGATAAGTGGTTCTCCTTTATTAATATTATAAATTTCATGCCGAACTCACCGTTGCATCATGAAAATCAATTTCTTTTATTCATGTTAATCTTCAATACTTTAGACTTATCTCAAGTTCCAAGATGTGTCCACTTACTTTATTCACGTGGTTTATAGCTGCCTTGAATATAAAGTTGTTTAAAGTGTATCATTAATATTACTTTACATATATACATATTGTGAATACAACTCATGCAAAGCACCTTTATCGAGTTAGTGGGTTTCTGTTTGCAGTAGCATGGTAAATATTATAAAACTTATGCCCCTTATTTATGCCCATTGGTCAGAATGTTCCCAGTGGTCATGGTTATACAACTTTCCAGGATTATGCATTCTTTAGTCATCAGATTGTGCACTTCGGTGGGCCCAATGTCACTGCAATCAATATATCATCTCTCTTTAGTGTTCATGACTTTGACTTCGACCTCCCTCTCTTCGAATTTAATTTGATGAAAAAACTAAAGAAAGATCGGAGCAAGGCTTCAGCTTCAACATTTATTCATTGCTTCGGCTTCAGCGCCTACCATTAATTTGCACCTGCAAATTACAAGCTACAAAATAAAAATTGATAGGGGCTTCACCAAAATTGATGACTTCGGCAAACTCCCTGTATTAAACTAATACCCTCGATCAAAAAGGGGCTTCGGCAACATCAATCAAAGCTTCGACAAACTCATCAATGGCGGATGCTGGGCGGTAAAGAAATCAATTGCACAACTAATTGTCAGCTTGCTTTGCTCGGACTTCAGCGTTCACCGCCATTTCCGATGAAGCCTCCGAAGTTCCGATGCTACCAGCAGAATACCACCTTAGCTTTGGGCTGACTTTGGATCACATCAGCGTCGTAACTTGGCTTTGGCTGAACTTCGGAGTTGGTTTCGGCAAAGGTGATCTCCACTTCAGCTTCGGCGTTCGGCTTCAACGCTGGCTTCGGACCACATCGTCATGGCTTCGGATCCCGTCAGGCTTCGGCTTCCGATGGGTTTCAGCTTCTACTCCAGATCCGCTCCGGCGTCGGGCCTCCACTTCGGACAGTTCCGACACGGTTGATTTGGCTTCGGCAGTCATCCTCGACGGGCCGCCGTTGGACTTCGGCTTCGGCTGACATGATTCTGCTGTCGGACCACGGAGCTGGTACTTGTTCGAAGTTTGAAAGAAGCTCTGAGGCTTATATGTGGAGGTGGGGAGGCTTCACAATTTCCTTTGGAATTGAAGTTGGGATCAAATTATAAATATAGTTTTCGTTTTTCATATGGATTAAAATGGAGAAGCTGATTGTTTTTATTGTCGGTTTTATGTCAAGAATTTGATAAATTCTGTTAAAACGAGTTTGTTAGTGCTGATGGTTCGGTTCCGAGGCGTCCGTTGGAAATGCTTAGTTTTTTCAAAAATGGTGAATATTCATGTGGATATACATCCTTCGGTGGGGAACGGGAATCTCTTCAGCTCAGGCCTTTGGTCGAGCGGAGCATTTTGGGTCGCCCAGGCAAAGGTCGGGGACCTCTCCTCTTCAGGCCCTTGGTCGAAGAGGAGTGTTCCTCCTGAACGGATAAAAATCCCTTCGGATGGACATCATTCAATAAAGCTTTGTTTTTCCGAAAGGACACTCGTAGTTGGTGTGGTGGACTTTTTGTATAGTCTCTTGTTTAAAGTTTCTTGTAAATAAGAGACTGGGGGGCAATGTTGGGTTGTGATTTGATTGGACCCGAGTAGTTGGTGGGCCATGTTGCACATGGGTCACTTGAGTGTATTTATTCTATAAATAGAGGTTGAGCAGGGAACAAGGAGGAGGAGGTCGGAGATAGATATTTTTGTACTCTTTGATATTATAGTGAATTCTGTCTCTCTCTCCGTGGTTTTCTCCCAACTGGGTTTCCACGTAAATCTTGTGTTCATTATATTTTATATTGTTGGTGTATGTTTATATTTATATATACGTCTTGTGGGTTAGGATCCATATTATTACACCATCAAATTGTTGGCGCGATTTTGATCCCGTCTTTTGGTGATTTTATCGGGTGGTCGAAATTTGACGTTAACAGGACCCTATTAATTCAGTGATTGCTATTAACTTAATTGCTTTGTGTTGAATATACAGAGGAGTAGCGATGAGATCAAAAATGCAGTCGCGTTTCCGCCAAAGCCAGAGCCAAAGCGCAAAACTCCAGATTGTCCACCTGCAAAGAAGCCGATGTCGCCTCCAGAGCCAGAGGAACCAGAAATTGAGAAGGATGATGAGAAGAAGCAGAGGAAGAGGAAGAACCCTAAGGAGAAACCTATGTGCTGCATACTGTGATCCGGCCGGGGCTAGTCCCTCTTTCTCTTTGAAAGCCATTGATTAAGAGTTAATTTTCAGGAGTTAGATGTTTACGTTTTTGGCTTTTTGATTGTTGATTAGAGTTAATTTCTAAAATGATTAGTTGTAAGTACGCCTAGCTTTGACTACATGGATGGATGTTCTGGTGACTTGAAAGAGAAGAAAGGGAGAAATGGGAGAAATTAAGGTCCATCATTAACCGTATCAACTCTATCATTTCACTTCCTATGTCCCAACATTCTTCTTTATTCCTACAAAATTAATTCTAAAGATTAACAAAATCACAGAAACGAAAGTATAGGTTTGATTCATATAGCTTGTGTACTAGTACTTTTGGATCCTTGTATGTACTATACGGTCTCTTGATTTCCTTCATGTTTATACTCCCTTCGTTGAAAAACAAAAAAGTTAGGTTGATTCTAGTTAATTTGGGAAATTCTAAATTTAAACTGTGATGTGAATTAAATTAATTTTTTTTAAAACAATAGCAATTATGTATGTAGTTAGTCAATTCCCAAGATGTTGCAAGTTTGGTATACTAGTGGTGTGGTTTTACTCTTTGAACTTATCCACCCCCAAAGATTTAAGCCACGAGATTGTACACAGTTTTGAGAATGGAGTCTTCTCACATTGTTCCTAATTTGATGTTGACAAAACTCCTAAGTAACTAAGTTAGGTTGCGAATAACGTATAACTCTAAGCAATAAAATAAAATAATAATGTGTGAGTTTCTGCTTAATTCTTTCTTATCACATGTATCCACGTACGTCGACATTTAATAACGACATAAATTTGTTATCACATATAGTGGGACTTTTAAAAACAATTTTTTTTTTTAAATTTTCCGTAGTTCTCATCACATGGTTTATCCAAAAAAAAACATAGTTAAACTAATCAAGATTATAAATTAATATATCCATGCATTATTTTATTTGATAATTGCACAAATTAACCTCAAAATAGCACGCGCGCGCACACACACACACACACACACATATATATATGATGTTCTTTCCATCGGATACTGGGTGCTTCACTTCGTATTTCGACCCTGCAAACCATGGTCTCAAAATGGTTCAAGGGGTGGTTCCACCATGGAACGCTAACCTGCCGTTTTCACGTCCTATTTATAGTTGAGTTTGTTAGTGGGATGTGTCTCATCACACGTGGTAATTGGTGAGGGACCAATCCACGTGTGGAGGGCGGCTTCAGTCCCATCAACCGCCCATAGACGCTCGAGACATGTGGATCCCCACATGCACTCGGCTCCCTTGGTGGGATTGAGATCTCTTTCTATCTTGGGCCTTTGGTCTTTGGAGCCTCGTTTCCTTCCTCTCTTTTGTATGGGCTATCATCCCAGTCCTCAATTCATAGGGCCCGAAGTCTAGGCTTTAGCCCACTCTCAATTATTGATCTTTGGGCCAGTTCATAGGGCTTGGAGTATGGGAGTTTGGGCTTTAGCACACTCCTTATTATTAGGCCTAGAGTTTGGGGGCTTGGGCTTGAGCCCACACCCTCCTTCCCTATCTCTCTCTCTCTCTCTCTCTATATATATATATATATATAAACACCCACACTTTGAAGGGTTATTGATAATTAATATGAAAAATATCTCAATTAAATTATCATTAAACTTCATATCTTATACTTCACGATAAAAGTCTTACTATCAGGAGGTACAAAATCTCAAAATAATATATAATAATTTCAATCATTCTTGTATCATATAGAACTATAGTATATGTAAGTGGGATCTGATCCCCATCTGTTAATAATACTAACAAATGATTTAATATAATAATATATATAGTTTAAATTAGGAACATATTGGTATTTAGGACATCTGTTATTAATAGTAGCAAACGTTGGGTATAATTTTTAAATCTAAATCGTTTTATATTAAAATAGATGGTATAAGATCTGTTTTTTCAAAATAGGTCATTTTATAATTCTCACAAGATTAACCAATCCTATGACTCACTTAGACCTGAAAAAAAATAGTTATAGTTATTATAAAAAAATAGTTATGGGTCAATCAAAAACCAAAACAGTATAAGTCCATTTATAATATGGTTAAAATAGTTTGTAGTCATATGATTATTAGTTGAACCTAGTTAATCATATTTTAGTCTCTCTAACAAATAGTAGATATGTTCTCCCAACGCAAATTGAAAAACGAGAGATGCTCCTCTAAATTGTACACACACCTCTTTCTCATGTGACCTGCTGCCCAGAATAATTGTGATCTTGTACTATGAGTGATCGGAAAGCCAAACTGAAAATTATTAAATCTCGTTGATAAATTGGAAAGCACATAAATAACGAAAATAAAATTAAAAATTTGGAGTACAATCTCCCATTAGTTTATGATATTTTCTTGATTTGCTCCTCTAAATATTTGTGTGTATATATATATATATATATATCATTTTTTCATAAATAACAAAAATAAAAACAAAAAGTTACTATTAGTACTTATCCACATAACTAACAATTAAATAATCGAATAAACATTCACAATATATATCATTTTTTTCAAAAATAATACTACCTCCATTCTAAAATATAAAATAAAATTTGACCTTTTAAAGTTCATAAGTCAAAATTAGTGTGATTTATTTAACTTATAATTATTATAATTAGTAATACTTTCTTAATATTTTATAATTATTATAACTATTTTGTCTAAAATAAAATGTAACTAATATATTTTTTTTTGGAACTGAGGTATTATATTATATCATAGAAAGTAGGAACAATTCTAAATATGTAAATACAATTTCACTTATATATATATATATATATATATATATATATATATATATATACAGGAAACACTTTTGTATAAAAGAGAAAGGGGAGGTTTTCATTATGAGAGAAAGTAGCTGAGAAAGTAGAGAGAAAGTTCGAGGTTTAGAAATAATTAGATTGAATGAGTTAAATAAATATGGACTAAAATTGGTTAATTAGTTTAAAACCATATTTATCATGAATAATATAGTTTTAAACCCAACTCAACCCATATTAGATAAAATAGGTATCCAACCCAAATAAATCTAGACTCACTGAATGAACCTAATCCTACACAAATTCAACAAAAGAGCTTAAACCCTAATTAGATTCAACTCATAGTAGATAAAATAGGTATCCAACCCAAATAAATCTAGGTAGGTTGGGTTGAACCCATAGTTCCTAAACTAAGTTGTCATGTCTAGACTCACTGAATGAACCTAATCCTACACACAGAAGAGCTTAAACCCTAATTAGATTCTACTAAAACTAATCACACTCAATTATATAAATAGTCACTAATATTCATTTATGATTAATTATAAGACGTTATAAATTGGGAGTACAACTTTTCGTATTTCCTCGCAAACCATAATCAGATTGCTTTGTTGCCGGTGCCTCCTAATTGTCTACTCTATGCGGAAAGAAAATTATTAATTATAAGGTATGCAAATAATCTCAACTTACGTATGAGGAATTTGTTTTATTATACATGCACACAACTAAATATTTATGTTTCCTTTGAGCTGTATATGATTCAACTTTTCTGCTTTATTTTTATTTTAAATTGATGAATTCTATAAGTTTTTAGTGCCTAATTAATATGCAAAATTTTGTACAAGAAAAGTATGTATCCATATTTATGGAGCGGCTTACCCTTCCAACCTTACATCGGATTGTTGCCGGACGAAAAGCGAAGGGAGAAAAACTTAGAACTCAACCCAAGGTAAATTTACACAAGCAAAATAGGCTGTTCCATGAATTGTTCTTTATTATTACTTATACTCGGTGACACACGCTTTGTACGTATAAATTATGAGGTGAAATAAGAATTTTATAAAATTTGGAGGATCACTTAAAAAGAAAAAAAATAAATTTAATATAAAAAAGACAAAATAGTAATATATTTAAAATTGTAGGATGAAAAAAACAAAAAAGCGTCACCAAATCACCAAACCTCCTACGGAGACTTTATAATATAGATTATTTATTGTTATGGCTTCTATTACATATATAAAATCTACTCTATTCCGTCTCGTAAAAACAGTCTCAATTGATAGTCTTTTAATTAATCTATGAGATTCTAAAATTTAAATTTAATGAAACTTATTTGATTTTAACCAAAATAAATTCACATAATAATTGGAATTTAAAATTTTTTACAAATTTATTAGGATCAAACCCATATAGGACTATTCTTTGTAGAATAAAGAGAGTACAAGTTATTACTTTTGACCTCCTTTACACAGTAAAAGAATAAGGCTTTTCCCATTGAGATATCAGTATATTAAACTTTTGTTACATATATTTATGCATGCTAACTCGACCCCTTCAGGAATAAAGTTGTTATTTTCAAAAAAAATAATTGTTAGAATTTAATTTCCACCCCTATGTCAGAGTAAAAATTTATTAACCACACATTTATGTTTGTTTTAATAACACTTGTTACTATCAACTTCTATACTACTGTGTGTATGTAGCAGTTCTTGATCCTGCAAAAAGTAATAAGAAGATCTCGTAATGGAGTTATGTTCACCATTGATGGGAGGATTCCAAACAAATCAAATTCCATATTTGAGCCAACAGAAAATGAAACCGTTTCAACATATTAGTATCAAAACTCGGAATAAAAGTTGCTGTTTTGCGAATAATACTATGAATATCATGTTGAATAGAAGCAGCAGCAGCGAAACCAACTTTGGTTTTAGAAGTAATCAACACCCACATCCACATCCACATCCACTACTACTTTCTAAGAAATTCAAGAATAGTTTCGAGGTTTTGAGGGCATCCTCTGCATTTACAGAGCTGGAGTTGGAGATGGAGGCTTTTTTGAAGCGTATTGAAAGGGAGTGGGATGATGTAATTATGCCTCCGACACACCCAACAAGGATACGAATAGAATCAATACTTGTAGAGATAATAGATGCTTTAAATGTGGGATTGAAGCTCAAACACAAGTGCACGGTTTCAGGCCAAGACGTTAATAGTAGTAGTAGTAGTAGTAGACGGGAAGAACTAATCCATGCTATGATGAAAAAGGTTGGTATGCGATATGGAACAGATCACTTGGAGGGACGCAACTGGGAATTGATACTTGTGGATTGTTATTTTGATGGTGATGATCCTCCAGCTGCAATGTATTTGATTGGTGTTGGAAAAATTCTAATGAGTGCCAAAGTAATGGAAAACTATTGTGATTCATATATTGCATTGTATCTTGGACACGAGGTAGGTACATATAATATATTGATTGCATTTTATCATATATATGCTATTTTTACAAGGCTATGGCTATGGATCATTCTCCAAAAATAATACTCCATCAATTTATATCACATGCAATTTAAAAGTTAGGATGAATATCAACCCTGTGCATGGGGGCAAACTCTGCGAAACATAAAATTCAAAGTAACATTTTCCAACTCTTTTGATTATTTGTATATGTACGTGTAGGTTGGCCATGGTGTAACTTGTGATTCACAAAAGGATTTGATGAACGTGGTTGCTGTGAATATGCGCTTGTGGCCAGTTCGGCCCGTACTACCTTCAATCAATATACTACTTGATGTGATCAGGTTTCTCCTCGGCAGATGGTACGCTCGAAGGTATGTATGAAAATCTAGTCTTCGAGTGAAATTTTGTTATCATACCACACCACTAAAGTAAGAACTTATAATTATTTTTAGCGACGTACAAGTAATGTAGTGAGACTTTCTTTTTGGGAGAGAATGAGTAAATACAACAAAATAAGAGTTCGATGATGTGTTAATTAATTAGTTTTGTTTATGGTATACAAACATATACAGGATGGAACTGGTAGCAGATTACGTAGGTATAATTCTGATGGCTTCGGCTGGATACGACCCTAGACAATATGTTGAGGCTATAAGCAGATGCAATGATCGTTCAGACCATAATTTTTTCATGTCGAATCATCCGTCTCTGAAACAAGTAGTCAAGTATCTGCGTAATATGATTCTTGAAGAAGCAGTTGTTGTATACCAGCAAGTTAAAGCTGCAGGCCATGAGGAAGAGGAGGAGTTGAAGAAATTTGTTCAAGAAGACAACTCAATTCCTCAAAGTACAGCCGGAGAAGAAACAATTTATGACAAGAAAAAAACAAGTCATTGTTCTTTATGGGAAAGGCTCTACAAAAAACTTTTTCCTTGAGCAAGCAAATTAATTAGTAAAATTATTACCCATCTAGTGTCAACCTTTTACTTTTTTTTCTTTTGTTGCCATAAAGAGCCCTTTAAATAGACATTTTACAATATCATTTAATAGATTTTTGTCTTTTCGAATCTTTTACAGCTTAGAATCTTCAATTCCATGTTGTTAATTGCTACAAGACAAGCAAATATTCAGAGACATTGCAATTAACAAACGTAAGCTTGGTGACCAGTCAAAAGATAACTTGGATTCAATAGAATGAGGGGGAGCTATATGTACCTCCTCCTCCTCCTGGCTTCTTTATGCACTCAAGGATTAAGACTCCCGTAGAGTTTTCTCTCCCAAATTATGAACTCCTCGATCCATTCTGTCTAGCAATCAATATATGTTGGAGCGAACCCAACCTGAGTGGTTAATTTCCGGGTGTATCACTTATCACTACGCTTGCCATCTCATTTGCCATGCCAGGTTGGACAAAGACACCATACCATACTATACCATACCATAGTCTCTGGTTCCGTCGCAGAGGAGGAAAGCAAACCCAACCTGAGTGGTTAATTCCCGGGTGTATCACTTATCACTACGTTTGTCATCTCATTTGCCATGCCAGGTTGGACAAAGGCACCATACCATACCATACCATAGTCTCTGGTTCCGTCGCAGAGGAGGAAAATACGACTAAAGTATACTCATGTCCATCTCATTATGCAGCCGAAAGGTACTCATATGAAAGTAGGATATATAAAATCCACTTTGAAGTTGTGAAAGCCAAGGACCCTGGACTGGAGCAAGTATATATAATATAACGCTGATGACTTTGCTGGATACGACCCTAAAACAGTTTCTGGGACCAAAATCTTCTCCAAAGCATAATTTTTTCAAAGCAACTCATCCGTGTCGGAAAAACCCATTAAAATATCTGCGTTAAATGATCCTTGAGCTAGCAATTAAATTACAGAAGTTATTACCCTCACTAAATTTTAACTCTGATTGAAAAACAATTTTAATCAATTTTAAATTTTAACTGACTTAAAAACAGTTAGTGCACGATAATATATAATAAGATAATATACGATAAGTTTCCGGGTCAAGCTAATCGATGTAATGCAATTTTCCAAAACAAACAAGCATATGATAGTAGGACAAAGCTTTCCCTGCTCTAGTCGTGGGTTAGGTCTTCTCTCACTTTCTTTCTCACATAAATAAAGAAAGTAAAAGTAAAGTAAAACAGAGGTGGAGTTCTTGGATGATCTATGGGCATATTTATAAGTTCTCCGTTGACATGCATTTGATCATATGCAATCTATCTAAAATCTTCAGGTGAGGTAATTCTCTTCTTCTATGATCAGCCCTTCACTGCTTCAAAGTTATCCATCTCTCTATGTATACATATTTATGCATGGATGTATGTATGTATGTATCATCACTCTATCTCTGAAGCTTTATTACTATTGTTCACAGAAATAGAAAATGTTACCCTTTTTGCGCTGTATTCTTTGTTGTGAAGATGAAGTGCAGTCCCAACCTGATCTTGACGTTGGAAGTTTGATTAAAAGATTTAAAAGAAATCCAAATTCTTGTCTTGATTATCATGAAGTTTCTTCTAATTATGACACGCTCCCAAAAACCATTGCTCCCACTAGGTCTAGTGCAAATTCAATCATCCATCCCACTCCCCAAACCACAATAAGAATTCAGTCCCAAAACAGTTCCATTTCTTCCAATTTTTCCCCCAAAACCAAAAACCCCTTCTGTTCTCAGTCAACCTTCTTTTGATCATCATGGTGCAACTTCAGTCACCCATCCCACTCCCCAAACCACAACAAGATTCAGTCCCAAAACAGTTCCATTTCTTCCAATTTTCCCCCAAAACCAAAAATCCCCTCTGTTCTCAGTCAACCTTCAAATACCATTGCGCCCACTAGTTATGGTACACATTCAATCACTGAAACTCGGACCAGTGCTAGTACTTTTCAGGATAGGACTAAAAAACCAGATGCAAACAGAACAACTGACCCAAAACCGCCCATTATTTCCTATTCTTTTCTCGATAATCTGTCTCCATCTGAATATAAGCTGCCACCGGTTTTCACTAAAGCTTCAACATCACTATCTGGGCCAACTCCATCATCATCTTCTTCTTCGTCTAGGACACCTCTGTCTTCCCCAAAAGCTCCTCTCTCCAATAAGCCTATTCTGTCTCGGGCTCCATTTAACCCGACAACTGAACAGGCAAAAACCAATTATAACTGGGTGGAGAAGGGTTCAACCCCTCTTTATGTAATTCCGGAAGATATTAAAGGTTTGATCCAGAGAGACATTGTGCCGGAAGTTCTGAAGAAGCCTTTGTCTCCCTCGACATACAAGGATTACTTTGCTTCGTTGCTTTACGCTGAGGACTACTACCTTGAGGTATCGTAAAAAATCTGTATTTTTGTTTTCCTCCCACTAGTTAATACTATATAGAAATTATCATACCATCATCAATTAACAGTGCCTTGTAGAACAGTATGACTTTCCCGGTTTGATATAAGAGTTATATTATATTTGACAAGTTCATAAGGGCATGTGATAGAAAAAACCTTCACCTGGTAAATGAAATAGATTCGCAAGGCATAACACTATAACTTATGGCTGAGTATACCTGAAAGGGGGAAGATAAGCAAGTTCATCTTTTTGTGTACTCTTTTCCAAACTTTTATGTGCCTCTAGGGAGTTATGCACTTATAAGAGAAAGTCTTGAGCCAAGTAAGCTGCTGCCTGTTTCTTGATAAAATCAGTAATCAGTAACGGTGAAATTTGAGAGATGAACTTCCAGTATAAGCCTATTTATATACGGAAGATATATGGTCCTAGTTAGACTCAAAGAATGTATTTTATCGCTTCCTTGGGTTTGAAATCATAATTATTATTGCTTTTTAAATGTTGCTCTATGATTTTTAGTAGTGGAGTAGTGTTGGATTGATGATGGCCTGTTAATTAGGGCGGCTACATTAACATATGGAGCCACTCAATTTTGATAGCTATTAAACCATAATCACATTTGTATGTGTTAACAATTCAACAATTATTATGTTCTATTAGGATTGGCCATTGTTAATGACGCTATTTCTCACATTAAGACCTCAGGTTTTAAATGAATATCCCCAATCACTCATTTTTACTACTTCAGGATTTTATGTCCAGCTGTTTATAAAGTCTACTCATATATATCTGTGATCAAGTATTATATCGATTCCATTTTTACTGCTCATTCTTCAAACCTAAATGGTGGTTGTACAATTTAACTGGCCTGCCTCTTCCGCAGGTTGGAAAATTGATTCTATTATTGTTCTTATATATAACATTTCTTCAGTAATTGTAGTCTCATACATGGTACCTCCAGACTTCCATGTGATCTGAAATCTTTTTATTGGAATAAATATGTGCCATTTGTCAAAGTGTTGTCTATATAATTTGCAGCTTTAAGTTTTTGCATTATACTTTGTGATAAATTTTGTTATAATTGGATCAGAAATGGGATGGGTTTGAGATGAAGAATGTCACTTTGGAGTTGCATGAAGCAAAAATATACCGCAGGAAAGGAACATACAAAAACAGGAACAAAAATGATGAGAAGGATGATAAGATTTTTGTGGCCTTTGAGATAGACTCCATTCCTGAGAAGCAACCATTTCTTCTATCAAGGGACTTTGCCTCTGTACGGCCTTCTGGCAGAAAAGTTGAGCCATTTCAGGTTATTGTTTTTAATTTCCCTCAATTAATTTTAGGAGATGAGCATGTATTCATAGAAACCACAAGCTTCAAGAGTTTCTCCTGTTTTGTTGCCAGCATGCTTGTTCTTTATTTATAGTTTAGAAGAGGATACAAATTACCTAGTATGATTCTATCCATGCCCTTATGCTATTTTGTTATTAACAGATATCATTTGCATCAAGCATCTCATATTATTCGATGATTCCCTTGCTACAAACTCTACCAAATCCCACAATCCCAGCAAATACAAAACTGCATTTACAAGCAGCCGACAACCATTAAATTAATCTATTACCCACTATCGTCTCTTAAAAACTACATATGCAAGGCTAGAAGTATAAGAATCATTGAGTCCATTTCTAACATTCTGGGATTTTAGAGCGATTAGAATTGAACATAGTAACTGAACTGTGATTTCATAATGTGTTACATTCAAGTCTTCCAGGTTGCATTTGCTTCCCTATTAGATTAGTAAGTTTGCTCTCTTGTGCATTGTTAACGCCAAGATTTGGTCACGCGCTTCAATCACCAAGAACACGTTAATCCTGCACAATAACGGAATCACACTGAGAGTTCCGGGCGGTTTTGCCGCCGGGGGATAGCTCAGGCGTGAGAATTAGTGTAGGCTTTCTCAAGGTTTGCTAACAATGGAGGTTTGCAGTTTTTTGTTTAGTTTTGCATTACCTTTGAAATGTAGAGGAAAGCCTTATATATACACTCCCACTTGCCATCATCACGCCAGGTCCCACTTGACAATATAAAGCATACGTCCCATCAACCAAATCATAATAAATGCTTTAGTCAGAATATAAGTCAACTTAGTTAAAAGATAACTTCTTTAACCAAACTACTTCTCTGCATCCCGAACCCACACCCCGGGTCGGATCTAGCACATCGGGTCGGGAGTCCCGAACCCAGAACCCAACATTGCCCCCTACTCTTTAATTATAAAAATGAATTATAATAAAAGAGTATAAAGAATGAATCTTAATCTCCAAATAATGAACCAAACAATCCTTTAGAACATAACCGCCCCATACGGTCCCACCACATTTATTGAAACAGTACCGTTAGTGGGAAAATGGGCCGAAACTTAAGGGGCGCGCCCAATAAAGGCAACACCCTTCCAAAATCAACCGCCACTTTCAGCCCTAATTTTCAAATCTCTCAATCTCCTTTCTGCAACCTTCACCACCGCTTCCCTACCTTTCCGATCATTTGAATCTCGCATCTCGTTCTTCTATTCTTCAATGGCAACCAATGACGCCTCAAGCTCTTCTAACCCATCGAAAACCAGTGCATCCGCGGCAGCTGCTAATGAGATCCTCCCTCCTACAGCAGCGATAACAACGGAAGCCACCACAGTCACCACCACTGCAATCGCATCAATTTCTACCGCCGCCGCCGCACCGCCAATTCCTTCCTCTGCCATCAAAACTAGTTCCACCTCCGGAGGACTCAGCGTTTCTTCCCAAGATCCTATCACAAGCTCCGATTTTCCTAGCAACCCCTTCTCTACTCCATCACCCCGAACCGAAGCCGAGCTTCAAAACATAAAGATGCTAGAAGAATACTCCTCAGACAAGACTTTTTACCATATAAACACCATATCCTCGCTTCAAACCAAAGATCTAGCGTCTATCCGCGAACTGTACCAGATTCCCATATCTTACCAGATTCGCACACCCAACCTCAACGAAAGAATGTACCAACGCCCCAACGGCTGGACTGCTGTGACTGTCCAAGCCCTGAAGTATGGGCTCAGATTCCCCCTCAACCACTTCATCCTCACATTCCTCAGCGTGGTCGGGGTCGGGCTCGCCCAATTGGTTCCTAATTCCTTCATTCATTTGATCTGTTATATAGCTTTCTGCCACGAGTGCCAAGTCGAACTGACCATGGACTTTTTCTTTGCCCTATTCACCGTAATTCGATCGCGCGAAGCAGGATTTCGGCAAATCCAGCGTTGGTACCAGTCAAGGGGGCTCAAAAGAAATCCCTGATGAGGACCCCGACCAGTAACAAGGGATGGCACTCCCAATGGTTCTACATCAAAGGACCCGATACCAGCCTAATATCGGATTGGGTTGGCTTCAGCAAAAATACCAACAATATTGAAGCCTTCCCGTCCGACCGCCTGGGAGAGTTCAAACAATTCGTCAGCAAGATGCCCGATGAGGAATGGGACTTCGAACTCCTCGGCAACCATACTTGGCTATACAATCATGGATGTAAGTACCTATCCTCGAACCTCAAACTAAGTTTTTATTGCTTGTAATTCCTTCTTACTAGTATAGATTTCTAACGCTTAACATCTTTCAGTAACGCTCATCAAGCCAGTCGCCCCGACCAACATCAGCCAAACAATTCCCCGAGCTACCGACCCGAATCTGGCCGATCCCAACGAGCCTTTGGAGGACGAGCCTCAGAATCGAATGCCGATAGCCGCCCGTCCAATCACGGCTATCCCAATGGCTCAAGTCCTTAAGAAAAGTACCTTGGAGATGAGCAGATCGGAAAAGATGGCCTTGATGAAGAAGCAGCAGCTAAAGAAGAAGGTGCCACCGCCGCCCAAACCACTGAAGACTCCAGCAACAATTCCCGAACCGATCTCCCTAGGCATCATCGACGAAGAGACCGATGAGGAAGTACTGGAGCCTCTTGCAAAGAGATCTCGCAAAGAGGCTTCTTCTCCAGTACTTCCATCCGGCCCTACCCAACAAGTCAAATCTCAATCAGGAGGATCTCACTCTTCCGACCAATTGGCTTCGGCCCCTTCGGCCCCTTCATCTAGCAATCGGGCCAAGCCACGGACTCTCTGGCCCCAAAACCCATCGGACCCGTTTCCCTATGATCTCCTCGAGCGCTTCGTCATGCCCGCCGATAACGATCGGTTTAAGAATCATTCTCCGGATCAATACCTGGAAGACTTCACAAGGCTTCAACTCCAGGTAAGACATCATTTCATACCGAGCCGCTTTTTTATTTGAACTTGATTCTGATCCATATTTTATACAGGCTAATGCCGTGTTTGCCCGATCTCTACCATCTCTGCTTAAATTGGCGAAGAAGAACAAGGAGATCGAGGCAGAAAACGAATTCCTGAAGGGTGACATTCGATCCCTGGAATCCGACTTAGAGAAGGAGAAGGATCTTCATATCGATATGAAAGATAAGCTCACCGAAGCCAATAGGGAGAACTATCAGCTTCGGAATCGGGTCGACATCCTTCAATCGGAAATTGCCGATCGGGAGAAACAGAATGAAAGGCTTATGGAGGAGCGAGTCTTATTGAAGGAAAACGATTCCGATCAAAAGAAAGCAATATCCGCCCTCGAAGAACAGATGGAGAAGACCCACTTCAAATTGAAGGATCTGATCCAGGCCTACAACTCATTGGAGGAAGAGCACACCCAGTTGAAGAACCAAGGACCTCCAATGACCGAAGAAACCAAGTTCCAAATAATAGAGGAGTATAAGGCATCCCCCGAACTAACCGATAAGATTATCATGCAGTTCTCTGAAGGGTATCAAAGCCACAAAGAGAAGATCAAAGAGAAGATGATGGCTGCGGGACTGGACACCTCTATCCTCGATTCTTCGGACAACGAAGAGGGGTCAGATGAACCGCCTACTTCCCCGACCCCATAGGGTGGTTCAACCGCTTTTTCTTTTCGGATGTAAACAACACAATTTGTAATTTCAACAACTATTAATGAAATATCCCAACATTTTCGTTTATACAACCTGATAGCATTTTATTTCAATGAACATAAAGATTTACATAATCAGCAATAAGAAATGGCTATGACTTACTGGTAATATCTTCTAAGTCTTCCAGCATGCCAAGTATTCTTAATATCCGAACCGTCCATACCCCGAAGCCGGTAAGTTCCTGGCTTGGGCACCTCAACCACTTCATAAGGCCCTTCCCAGTTCGGCATAAGTTTGCCTGAATTCTGGGGAGTCGAGGCCGCTGCTTCCCGAAGCACCAGATCTCCAACCTCAAATCTCCTAACCTTTACCCCTTTGTTGTAGTGTTTGGCCGTCCTCCTCTGATAGGCCGTCAACTTTATGACAGCTGACTCCCTAACCTCATCTAACAAATCCAGATTGAGGCGAAGTCCCTCGTCATTATATAACTCCCTGTATTGGCTGACTCGAAGTGAAGGAGATCCGATCTCAACAGGAATAAGGGCATCGGTCCCGTAAGCGAGACGAAAAGGCGAATCCCCTGTCGTTGTTCGAGTTGTTGTCCGATATGCCCATAACACACTAAGCAACTCTTCGGGCCATCTTCCTTTGGCTTCATCCAACCTCCTTTTAATTCCATTGAGAAGAGTTCTATTAGTGACTTCCACCTGGCCGTTTGACTGAGGATGCGCCACCGAAGTCTTCCTGTGCTGAACTCCCAGATCTGTGAGAAATTCTTCGAACTTTGCACCTACAAACTGCCTCCCATTATCCGATACTATTACCATTGGGATACCGAAGCGATACACAACGAATTCCTTGAGGAATTTAAGACACTCTTGCTCCGTAATTGCTTTGAGAGGTTTAGCTTCTACCCACTTCGTCATATAGTCGATGGCCACAATAACAAAACTGACCTGCCCCTTAGCCTTTGGCAATGGTCCTAGTATATCAATCCCCCATACAGCAAACGGAATGGGTGATAATACCGAATACAACTCTTCGGGAGGTTGGTGAGGGATCGTCCTATTCAACTGACATTTAGGGCACTTCTTAACAAATTCTCTAGATTCTTGGAAGATGGTTGGCCAGTAGTAGCCCTGCCGTAGAATCTTGTATGCTAATGCCTTAGCGCCCATATGGTCTCCACATATACCTTCATGGACTTCCCGAAGTGTATAATCAGCTTCGGAAGGGGTCAGACACTTCTGTAGCGGAGAAGAAAACGCCCTTCGGTATAGGTCCCCATCGATCAAGATGAAAAACGAACTTCGATGCTTGATTTTCTTGGCTTCTAACCGATCCGAAGGAAGGACGCCATCCGCCAGATAGGAAATATACGGCGTGAGCCAACAGTCCATCCTTTCTATCGGGAGCACCTCTGTCCTTCGAATGCTCGAGTCCCCCAGGACATCCAGGTAGACTGACCCACTAAAAGAAGCAGTTTCCGTTGTAGCCAATTTTGCCAAGGCATCGGCTA
The DNA here is from genome assembly GCA_034770075.1 of Aralia elata. Taxonomy (NCBI): domain Eukaryota; kingdom Viridiplantae; phylum Streptophyta; class Magnoliopsida; order Apiales; family Araliaceae; genus Aralia; species Aralia elata. The sequence goes on along the minus strand of CM068387.1, from coordinate 83,244,930 downwards.
CGGTGTTGTCTTCCCGACCAACTCCTTGCACACTATATGATTCAAAATAATGTAGTCGGTTTTTAACAGCAGATAAGTATTTCGTCATCCGATCCCCACGAGCTTCATAATCTCCTACTATCTGCTTAACCACTAACTGGGAATCGCTGAAGATGACTAAGCATTTTACTTCCAAACTTCTTGCTAACCGCAATCCGGCCAAAATGGCTTCATACTCTGCCTCATTATTGGTCGCTTTGAACTCAAAGCGAATGGCCTGCTGAACCTTAAATCCCTCCGGGCTAATCAATATGACCCCTGCTCCACTAACATCCGAAGTCGAAGAGCCATCTACATACAAAGTCCACGACGCATGAGCTGCTTGATCGCCCGACACCGAACTCACTACCATTGCACCATCATCGGTATCGGGTTCGGTAAACGAGCACTCTACTATGAAGTCAGCTAACGCCTGACCCTTAATGGCAGTCCGAGGATGATAGTCTATGATAAACTGAGTCAACTCCATTGCCCAAGCAGAGAGGCGTCCCGACAAATCTGGCTTATTCATGATCTTTTTCAGCGGCTGATCAGTGTATACTACCACCAACCTCCCTTGGAAATAATGCCTTAGCTTCCTGCTTGCTATGACAAGTGCATAAGCGAATTTTTCCAAGTTGGGGTATCTGGTTTCGGCATCCCGAAGCACATGGCTAACATAGTAGACGGGGCACTGCCTGCCCCCTACTTCGCGAAGTAATACAGCTCCCACCGCTAATGAACTCACCGCCAGATACAGGTATAGGGGTTCCGAAGGAATGGGCTTCACCAGAAGTGGAGCTGAGGAAAGATACCTCTTGATTCCTTGGAACGCGTCTCCACACTTTGATGTCCATTGGAAGGTCTTTTCATTCTTCGGCCCTTTCAAAGTGTTAAAGAAGGGTAGACACCGTTCCGCCGATTTTGACATGAACCTCCGAAGCGCAGCAATCCTACCAGTCAATCGCTGTACGTCTTTGAAAGATTGGGGAGACTTCATGTCTAAAATGGCACTGATCTTTTCCGGATTAGCTTCGATCCCCCTCTTGCTGAGCAAATACCCCAGGAATTTACCCGAACCAAGTCCAAAAGTACACTTGGTAGGGTTCAGCCGAAGCTTGTACTTTCTGATCGTCTCAAAGCAGTTTTCCAGATCATCCAAATGGTTCCGAACTCCCACGCTTTTGACGATCATGTCGTCCACGTATACCTCCATGCTTCGACCCAGTAACTTGGCGAACACATAGTTCATCATTCTCTGATATGTGGCTCCCGCATTTAGCAATCCGAACGTCATTTTCTTGTATGCGTATATTGCTCGATGCGTGATGAACGCCGTCTTCGGCATGTCCTTCTTGTCCATGGAGATCTGATGATATCCAGAGAAAGCGTCCATGAAGCTAAGCATGTCGAAACCTGATGTCGCATCAATCAACTGGTCGATGTGCGGAAGAGGGTAAAAATCCTTCGGACAAGCCTTATTCAGATCGGTATAATCTATGCAGACTCTCCATTTGCCATTCTGTTTCCGCACTAGCACCACATTTGCTAGCCACTCGGGGTAATCAATTTCATAAATGAAATCCGCCTTTAGCAGTTTGGCGATCTCATCGTCAATGATCTTTTGCCTATCAGGAGCGAAGATCCTCCTCTTCTGACGGATAGGCTTCCTAGAAGAGTCAATACACAGCTTATGAACCGCCACCGACTTATCGACCCCAGGCATGTCAGAAGGTTCCCATGCAAAAATGTCCGCATATACCCGAAGTAGCTCGATTAGGCTTGTTCGAAATGGCTCTATCAACCCTGCGCCTATCTTGATCAGCTTATCGCCCTTTCCAACAATCAATTCTACCTCCTCTGTCTCTTCAGCGGGCAACGCAAGGGGTTCGGAATTTCCCTCGGTGAACGGCTCGACTTCTATAGCCATTGTTTGTTTCTGCTTGCTGACCCCAACCGCCGAGGATATCAATGAATTCCGATAACACCTGCGTGCCATGTCTAGATCACCCTTTACCTCACCGACCCCCTCCGAAGTCGGGAACTTAATTTTGAAGTGACCTATGGAGGTAACAGCCTGAAGTGCAGCCAAAGTGGGTCTACCCAGAATGGCATTATAGGCCGAATCTACCTGGACCACAAAAAATCTGACTATGACTTCTACCTGCCTCGGTGCCGTACCAAAGATAACCGGCAGTTCCACGGTTCCGGACACGCGAACAGGATCATTGCTGAAGCCATACAACGGAGATTCCTGACCCACCTCCATCCTTGCTCCCCCCAGGTCTAGCCTATTGTATGCATGAGTAAACAATATGTCGACCGAAGATCCATTATCGATCATTATTCGCTTCATATCCATGGATCCGACCTGGGCTGTGATGGCCAGCGCCCCTTCATGGGGATCAATTGGTTCCGAGGGGTAATCCTCCTCGGTAAATGATATTACCGTGTTGAGAAACGGTCGATCTCTAGCCGAAGGCCGTTCCGAAACCGATAACACGGCATCCATCAGGCCACTCCTCTTTCTCCCAACTTTCTTCCCGAACGTTCCTCCAGTGATGACATCAACACAATTTCGTGGAGGGTTCGGTGGAGGTGGTGCCTCGAGGCGTCTTTCTCGGTTTGACCCTCTTTGGCCTTCTGAACTGGAATTCTGCCGACCTACTACATACTGAACCAATTCACCATTTTGGATTTTCTTCTCAATTAAATCCTTCAGATTGTAACAATCCTCCGTACTATGACCAGATGTCTGATGATATTCACAATAACGATTAGGGTTGCCCCGGTGGGATCGGGTAGTGGTTGGACAGGGTTCAAACGAAGGCTGATTTCTGATCTCTTCCAGAATCCTCGTCCGATCTGTAGTGAGGGGGGTATACACCTTATTCACATTCTTCTTCGGGTAAGGTGGTTTGCCTCCTGTATTAACCCCACCTTGACCGCCTCCCGAGCTAGGTCCACCATAGAAATTGCCTCTTGGCTGGTTGCTAGGCCGAGGAATATGGTTCCTATCTTTCTGTTTCGTACTTTCTTCATTCCGATCTTGAGGATTTAAAGCTTTTATAGGCTTCTTCTATGGTAATGAGTCCTTCAGCTCGACCATAGGTTTCAGCTAAATCCATTGGGGGGTTGAGAATGAGGTCTTTCCACAAATCTTTCGACTTCGTAGCATCCAGACCCGTTGTGAAAAACCCAACTGCTTGTTGTACATTCAAACTGGTCACGGTACCAGCCAAGTCTCGAAATCTTTTCACATACTCACCCAAACTCTCACCCGATCACTGCTTTACTTGGGTTAGAGCAGTAGTCAGCTTTCCTCTCTTCTTATTGCTCCCAAATCGCGCATGAAACTTATTACTTAGATCTTGCCACGACCCGATAGAGTTCGGGGGGAGAGACACCATCCATTCTCGAGCTGACAGCTTCAGAGTTGTGACGAACATGTGGCACTTAGCAGCATCCGGATGATCATAATAATTCATCACTTGATTATACCCGTGAGTATGATCATAGGGATCACCAGTACCATCGTAAGAATCTAGGGGAGGCATTTTCTTGGTCTTGTCTGCTTTGACCTGTTCAATCTCCCAGGTGAAAGGTGAATTTGACGTGTTCGGCAACTCTTGGGCCTGAACCACCGCGGCTAGTTTTTCTTCTAACTCAGCCATCCGAATAACAACGGGATCGGTTTCGCTCCTTCGGGGTGGCGACCGAGGCCTGCCACCCAATCCGGATCCCCTCCTACCAGCATCATTTCCGTCCTGAGAACGGCCTACCCGCCTGTTCCGGTCCGGAGTGCGGCTCCTGTGCCTTTTACGATCTGGGGAACGGCTTAGACGCCTGCTCACCAGGCGCGAGGGGCTTCGATGCCTGCTTCGAACTGGGGAGCGGCTCTGACGCCTGCTCCGAACTGGGGAGCGGCTCTGACGCCTGCTCCGTACGGGGGAGCGGCTCTGACGCCTGCTCCGAACTGGGGAGCGGCTCTGACGCCTGCTCCGTACGGGGGAGCGGCTCTGATGCCTGCTCCCTACTGGTTCGGAATCATCCGAACGGTTAGTCCTGGATTGATTCCGATCAGTTTGCTGTCGGCCAGAAGGTCGGCTTGATGAAACCTCCTCCTGTCCTTCAAACCTAGCCAATTGCTCAGCTATCTCCCGCTGTTGCTGGCGTAAGGCCTCCATCACTTCCTGGTCCTTTGTCCTCCGCTGGGACAGGATCCATTGCCTTTTGTCGCCATGATCGGCGTTGCTGCCGGAATGAACAAGGGTTTGAGCTGGGTTGGCAGCCATATGAGTCGAAGGCTCTGGCGTCTGTTGGTTAGTGTGAAACAGACGACGACGAACGGGGGCGGATTGGACTTGTAAAGGCGCCCTAGTTCGGCCCCTTGGTCCCAATCTCTCCCTAGCCGACGACCTGAGTCGATCTAGAACCGACCTACGAGTCGGTGTATGGGAATCAGCTGATCTTTCTCCTCCATTACGATCCGTATTCACCATATCTGTTTTCTAACTTTAACTGTGATTGAGAACTAACACTAACGGCCCTCCTTCTAGCGCCAATGTTAACGCCAAGATTTGGTCACGCGCTTCAATCACCAAGAACACGTTAATCCTGCACAATAACGGAATCACACTGAGAGTTCCGGGCGGTTTTGCCGCCGGGGGATAGCTCAGGCGTGAGAATTAGTGTAGGCTTTCTCAAGGTTTGCTAACAATGGAGGTTTGCAGTTTTTTGTTTAGTTTTGCATTACCTTTGAAATGTAGAGGAAAGCCTTATATATACACTCCCACTTGCCATCATCACGCCAGGTCCCACTTGACAATATAAAGCATACGTCCCATCAACCAAATCATAATAAATGCTTTAGTCAGAATATAAGTCAACTTAGTTAAAAGATAACTTCTTTAACCAAACTACTTCTCTGCATCCCGAACCCACACCCCGGGTCGGATCTAGCACATCGGGTCGGGAGTCCCGAACCCAGACCCCAACATGCATCATTAGTCCATGACAATTCTAGGTTGTCTCTCTATGCTGGAGCGGGGTTACACGAGGGAAAATATTAAATTATTATGTGCATGGTTGACCAATTTCTATAACAGCTTTAACTTTTAAAACAATTTGACACTGAATTTAACAAACTGTTGTGTCCTTGGCTTTGTCTTTGTTTATTTTTCCTTCTGATTAGAACGGAAAGACCAGATTTTATATATTGATTGATTATATGGTGGCCTCAAAAATTAGGAACATCATTCCTCTTTGTCCATTTGTTTCTTAAATTGGATACGATTTTCTGTTTTAACATCACATAGGGAAAGAAATACTATTCTGACGCAATACACTATGCAACAATTGGTCGAGTTTGTCTCGGAGTTCCTCGTTATTCACATTTCACTCAAATTAAATTTTAAATAGGGTATCATCTATCGAGTGGTGAGAAGTAATATCGTGTTAGTTGAATTTGCGGACGATTTTTATGCTCACCATTACTCATCCTGCAAATACGATGTTAAGTTCTCATTCAACAGAGTATGTTTGAAGAGGGCTCACCAAGCAATTTCATCAGCATCAGATGTGTTGTTCATGAACTTCCTCTTCCCTGATTGCATACCTAAAAGTGGCCTTATTTCAAAGCAGCTTCTGTCTATCAGTCACAAACTTGATACAGAGCAAGTCTCTGCTGTTTGTCGGATTTTAAGCCTCAAGGGCTCACCTCCCTATCTTGTGGAAGGACCACTATCAGTAACTATAGCTAAACAATTATCAAGAACTGGAATGGTGGTTCGAGAAGCAGTACTCCAATTATGTCGAACCTCTTCAGTGAACAGGATTCTTATATGTGCACCTTTAAACAGCACGTGATGTACTCATGAGAAGTCTAGGGAAAGAACTTCCCGATTCGGACATATTTCGAGCCAATGCTGCCTTCCGAGAGTTGGATGAGGTACAAAATGATATCCTCCCCTCTTGCCTTTATAAAGAGGAGTGCTTTTCTTGTCCTTCGCTTTCACAACTTAAGGAATTCAAAGTGATTTTGTCTACTTTCATGAGTACCTTTCGGCTGCATAATGAAGGGATAAAAGCCGGACACTTTAGTCATATTTTCCTGGTGGATGCTTCCTCTGCAACAGAACCAGAGACTATGGTGCCTTTGACCAACTTGGCAAATGAGATGACAAAAGTAGTGATAAATGGTGCACCCGGAAACGAGTCACGTTGGGTTCGCTCCTACATTGCAAGGCAGAATGGATTGAAGATGTCATACTTTGAAAGACTCCGGGAGAGAAAACTCTACAGGAGTCTTAATCCTGAGTTCATAACAGAACTAAAACACGTTGGACGAGAAGCAGACGGTACCTATAGCTCCCGATCATTCTATTGAATCCAAGTTTTGTTTTGACTGTTCGCCATGGTTACGTTTGTAAATTGTAATGCCTCTGGATTGCTTGCTTGTTTTACGCAGTCATGATCTGCCTCCTCTGGTTATGTTTCTAAATTTGAAAGTCTGCCTTATTTGTTGTATACTTATTTCTTGTTGGAAAATCACTCTGCTTCCTACCATGAAGAAAAATGTAATATTTTGTATATGGATTTATTGCTATATATATCTGCTGATTTTGATTCTAAATTAGGTTCTTGATCAAGAACCCATGGCTAAGAGGGCCAATGCTTCCCTTCCCTTGCGTAAAAGGGGCCAAAATCTTGAAACATCTCCATTCCAAATGCTTGGGTACTCTATTTTCTTATTTCTTAAAATGTTGTGTATTAGTAAGATTGTAGTGGTTAAGAACATGGAAGTGAACATTCTAAGCTTTTAAAAGATTTGAAAAGACAAAATCTATTCAAGAAATTAAATGATTTGGTAAATACCTACTTTAAGGACTCTATATAGCAAAAAGTAGTAAAAGGTTGATACTTGATAGGTAATAATTTTACTAATTAATTTGGTTGCTCAAGGAAAAAGTTTTTTATTTTTATTTTTTATTTTTTATTTTTATTTTTTATTTTTTTACAAAGAACAATGACTTGTTTTTCCTTGTCAACAATTACTATTTATTCTTTAACTGTACTTGGAGGAATTGAATTGAGTCTCTGTCTTGAACAAATTTCTTCAACACTTCCTCCTCATGCCCTGCAGCTTTAACTTGCTGGTATACAAGAACTGTTTCTCCAAGAATTGTTTTACGCAGATATTTGATTACTTTTTCTGGAGATGGATGATTGGATGTAAAAAAATTATGGTCTGAAGAAGAATAATTATATCCTCAACAACTTGTCTGGGGTCATATTCAGCCAAAATCATCATCATTATACTTGCGTAATCTGCAACCAGTTCCATTAGCAGTTTCATCCTGTATGTTTGTTTCTACTTTTAACCCTAAATTATCAATTTTCTCAATAATGTTTTTTCAAGTTTAATTTTTTACAAAATTGTTCCCTTTTAACATATTAGTAAAAAATTATAGGTCAAAACTCATGTTTTATATAGTCGAATACACCTTTGACCATTTCCAAATGTATGAATAGAACAATATATATGTTATATAAAATATAAATAACATAATTACCAATAATTTCGGACATATATGTGAAAGATTTTGACCTATAATTTCACCCATATGTTAAAATGGAACAATTTTGCAAAAAAGTTTGGACTTTAACCCTCTCCCTATTATTGGTCTTTAGGCCTAGAGTTTGTGGGCTTGGGTTTGAGCCCACACCCTCTCTCTCTCTCTCTCTCTCTCTCTCTCTATATATATATATATATATATATATATATATATATATAAATATATAAACTCCCACACTTTGAAGGGTTATTGATAATTAATATGAAAAATATCTCAATTATATTATCATTAAACTTCATACGTTATACATCAGGATACAAGTCTTACTATTAGGAGGTACAAAATCTCAGAATAATATATAGTAATTTCAATCATTCTTATGTCATATAGATCTATAGTATATGTAAGTGGGATCTGATTCCCATGTATTAATAATACTAACGGATGGTTTAATATAATAATATACATAGTTTAAATTAGGAACATATTGGTATTTAGGACATCTACTGTTAAATAGTAGCCAACGTTGGCTATAATTTTTAAATTTGAATCGTTCTATATTAAAATAGACGGTATAAAATTTATTTTCCCAAAATACGTCATTCTATAATTCTCACAAGATTAACCAATCCTATGACTCACTTAGACCTGGAAAAAAATAGTTATAGTTATTATAAAAAAATAGTTATGGGTCAATCAAAAACTAAAACAGTATAAACCTATTTATATTATGATTTAAATAGTTTGGAACCATATGATTATGAGTTGAACTTAGTTAATCATATTTTAGTCTCTCTAACAAATAGTAGTTATGTGCTCCCAACCCAAATTGAAAAGCGAGAGATGCTCCTCTAAATTGTACACGCACCTCTTTCTCATGTGACCTGCTGCCCAGAATAATTGTGATCTTGTACTATGAGTGATCAGAAAGTCAAACTAAAAATTATTAAATTTCGTTGATAAATTGGATAACACATAAATAACGAAAATAAAATTAAAAATTTGGAGTACAATCTCCCATTAGTTTATGAGATTTTCTTGATTTGTTCCTCTGAATACTTATATATATATATATATATATATCATTTTTTCATAAATAACAAAAATAAAAATAAAAGTTAATATTAATACTTATCCACATAACTGACAATTAAATAAATCGAATAAACATTCGCAATATATATCATTTTTTCAAAAATAATACTACCTCCATTCCAAAATATAAAATAAAGTTTGACTTTTTAAAGTTCATAAGTCAAAATTAGTGTGATTTATTTAACTTATAAGTATTATTATTAGTAATACTTTCTTAATATTTTATAATTATTATAATTATTTTGTCTAAAATTAAATCTAACTAATATTTTTTTTTTGCAACTGAGGTATTATATTATATCATAGAAAGTAGGAACAATTCTAAATATGTAAATACAATTTCACTTTTATATATATATATATATATATATATATATAGAGTCCAGATCAGGTCCGGACTCCCGGACCTGATAAAATACGGACCTCCAAATTTTTTTTTTTTTTTTTTTTTTTTTTTTTTAAAAAAAAATAAAAAAAAATGTTTAGTTATTTTTGGTACTGAAAAAAATTATTAATATAGTGTTTTGGGTATGATTTGGATACATATAACAAACAGTGTTGTACCGACTGTACAACACTATTTGTTATATGTATCCAAATCATACTCAAAACACTATATTAACAAATTTTTTCAGTACCAAAAATACCGATATATTTTTTATTAGTTGTTTTAAAAAAAAAACCAAAAAAAAAAAAAAAAAATTGGAGGGTCCGGATTTTGATCAGGTCCGGGAGTCCGGACCTGATCCGCTGCCTATATATATATATATATATATATATATCTATATATATATAGGAAACAATTTTGTATAAAAGAGAAAGGGGAGGTTTTCATTATGAGAGAAAGTAGCTGAGAAAGTAGAGAGAAAGTTCGAGGTTTAGAAATAATTAGATTGAATGAGTTAAATAAATATGGACTAAAATTGGTTAATCAGTTGAAAACCATATTTATCATGAATAATATAGTTTTAAACCCAACTCAACCCATAGTAGATAAAATAGGTATCCAACCCAAATAAATCTAGGTAGGTTGGGTTGAACCCATAGTTCCTAAACTAAGTTGTCATGTCTAGACTCACTGAATGAACCTAATCCTACACAAATTCAACAAAAGAGCTTAAACCCTAATTAGATTCAACTAAAACTAATCATACTCAATTATATAAATAGTCACTAATATTCACTTATAATTAATTATAAGACGTTATAAATTGGGAGTACAACTTTTCATAGTTACTCGCAAACCATAATCAGATTGCTTTGTTGCCGGTGCCTCCTAATTGTCTACTCTATGCGGAAAGAAAATTATTAATTATAAGGTATGCAAATAATCTCAACTTACGTATGAGGAATTTGTTTTATTATACATGCACACAACTAAATATTTATGTTTCCTTTGAGCTGTATATGATTCAACTTTTCTGCTTTATTTTTATTTTAAATTGATGAATTCTATAAGTTTTTAATGCCTAATTAATATGCAAAATTTATTTATGGAGTGGCATACCCTTCCAACCTTACATCGGATTGCTGCCGCCAAAATAGGACGAAAAGGGAAGGGAGAAAAACTTAGAACTCAACCCAAGGTAAATTTACACAAGCAAAATAGGCTATTCCATGAATTGTTCTTTATTATTACTTGTACTCGGTGGCACACGCGTTGTGCGTGTAAATTATGAGGTGAAATAAGAATTTTATAAAATTTGGAGGATCACTTAAAAAGAAAAAAAATAAATTTAACATAAAAAAGACAAAAAAGTAATATATTTAAAATTGTAGAGATAAAAGATGAAAAAAACAAAAAAGCGTCACCAAACCTCCCATGGAGGCTTTATAATATAGATTATTTATTGTTATGGTTTCTATTACATATATAAAATCTACTCTATTCCGTCTCATAAAAACAGTCTCAATTGATAGTCTTTTAATTAATTTACGAGATTCTAAAATTTAAATTTAATGAAACTTATTTGATTTTAACTAAAATAAATTCACATAATAATTGGAATTTAAATTTTTTTACAAATTTATTAGGATCAAACCCATATAGGACTATTCTTTGTAGAATAAAGAGAGTACAAGTTATTACTTTTGACCTCCTTTACACAGTAAAAGAATAAGGCTTTTCCCATTGAGATATCAGTATATTAAACTTTTGTTACATATATTTATGCATGCTAACTCGACCCCTTCAGGAATAAAGTTGTTATTTTCAAAAAAAAATAATTGTTAGAATTTAATTTCCACCCCTATGTCAGAGTAAAAATTTATTAACCACACATTTATGTTTGTTTTAATAACACTTGTTACTGTCAACTTCCATACTACTGTGTGTATGTAGCAGTTCTTGATCCCGCAAAAAGTAATAAGAAGATCTCGTAATGGAGTTATGTTCAACATTGATGGGAGGATTCCAAACAAATCAAATTCCATATTTGAGCCAACAGAAAATGAAACCGTTTCAAGATATTAGTATCAAAACTCGGAATAAAAGCTGCTGCTTTGCGAATAATACTATGATGAATATCATGTTGAATAGTAGTAGTGGCAGCAGCGAAACCAGGTTTGGTTTTAGAAGTAATCGACATCCACATCCACATCCACTACTAGTTTCTAAGAAATTCAAGAATAGTTTCGAGGTTTTGAGGGCATCCTCTGCATTTACAGAGGTGGAGTTGGAGACGGAGGCTTTTCTGAAGAGTATTGAAAGGGAATGGGATGATGTAATTATGCCTCCGACACACCCAACAAGGATACGAATAGAATCAATACTTGTAGAGATAATAGATGCTTTAAATGTGGGATTGAAGCTCAAACACAAGTGCACAGTTTCAGGCCGAGAGGTATGTAGCAGTCCTAGGACTGGTAGTTGTAATAGACGACGGGAAGAACTCAGCCATGCTATGATGAAAAAGGTTGGTATGCGATATGGAACAGATCACTTGGAGGGACGCAACTGGGAATTGATACTTGTGGATTCTTATTTTGATGGTGATCGTCCTCCAGCTGCAATGTATTTGACTGGTGTTGGAAAAATTCTTATGAGTGCCAAAGTAATGGAAAACTATTGTGATTCATATATTGCATTTTATCTTGGACACGAGGTAGGTACATATATGTATATATAATATATATTATTGATTGCATTTTATCATATATATATATATATGCTATTTTTACAAGGCTATGGGTATGGATCATTCTCCAAATTATATCACATGCAATTTAAAAGTTAGAATCTCACAAATTAAATAGGATGAATATCAACCCTGGGGCAAATCCTGCGACCGGGTGGAAACATAAAATTCAAAGTAACATTTTCCAACTCTTTTGATTATATATGTACGTGTAGGTTGGCCATGGTGTAACTTGTGATTCACAAAAGGATTTGATGAACGTGGTAGTTGTGAATACGTGCTTGTGGCCAGTTCGGCCCGTACTACCTTCAATCAATATACTACTAGATGTGATCAGGTTTCTCCTCGGCAGATGGTACGCTCGAAGGTATGTATGAAAATCTAGTCTTCGAGTGATCTTTTAAGGGTTTATTTTTGTGAAATTTCGTTATCATACCACACCACTAAAGTAAGAATTTATAATTATTTTTAGGACGTACATGTAACGAGACTTTTTTTTTGGAAGAGAATGAGTAAATACAACAAAACAAGAGCTCGAGGATGTGTTAATTAATTAGTTTTGTTTATGGTATACAAACATACAGGATGGAACTGGTAGCAGATTACGTGAGTATAATGCTGATGGCTTCGGCTGGATACGACCCTAGACAAGTTGTTGAGGCTATAAGCAAATGCAATGATCGTTCAGACCATAATTTTTTCACGTCGAATCATCCATCTCTGAAACAAGTAGTCAAGTATCTGCGCAAAATGATTCTTGAAGAAGCAGTTGTTGTATACCAGCAAGTTAAAGCTGTAGGCCATGAGGAAGAGGAGGAGTTGAAGAAATTTGTTCAAGAAGACAACTCAATTCCTCAAAGTACAACTGGAGAAGAAACAATTTATGACAAGAAAAAAACAAATCATTGTTCTTTATGGGAAAGGCTCTACAAAAAACTATTTCCTTGAGCAACCAAATTAATTAGTAAAATTATTACCCATCAAGTGTGAACCTTTTACTTTTTTTTTTCTTTTGTTGCCATAAAGAGCCCTTAAAATAGACATTTTACAATATTATTGAATAGATTTTTGTCTTTTCGAATCTTTTAAAGCTTAGAATGTTCAATTCCATGTTGTTAACTGCTACAATCACTTTAAAACAAGCAAATATTCAGAGACATTGCAATTAACAAACGTAAGCTTGGTGACCAGTCAAAAGATAACTTGGATTCAATAGAATGAGGGGGAGCTATATGTACCTCGTCCTCCTCCTCCTCCTCCTCCTGGCTTCTTTATGTACTCAAGGATTAAGACTCCCGTAGAGTTTTCTCTCCCAAATTATGAACTCCTCAATCCATTCTGCCTAGCAATTAATATATGTTGGAGCGAACCCAACCTGACTGGTTAATTGCCGGGTGTATCACTTATCACTACGTTTGTCATCTCATTTGCCATGCCAGGTTGGTCAAAGGCACCATACCATACCACACCATAGTGTCTGGTTCCGTCGCAGAGGAGGAAAATATGACTAAGTATACTCATGTCCAGCTCTTATCCCTTCATTATGCAGCCGAAAGGTACTCATGAAAGTAGATATATATAAAATCCACTTTGAAATTGTGAAAGCCAAGGACCCTGGATCGGGGCAAGTATATATAATATAACGCTGATGGCTTCGGCTGGGCTGGATATGACCCTAAATCAGTTTCTGGGACCAAAATCTTCTCCAAAGCATAATTTTTTCACAGCAACTCATCCGTGTCGAAAAAAATCATGCGTAAAATGATCCTTGAGCTAGCAATTAAATTGAAAAACAATTTTAATTAATAAAGTTGTCAAATTGTCATTAAACATTCCAAACAAAGTCGCACCAGAAAAGCCATCCACATCCCAACTTCAAAAAAGTATTAATATTAGTATAGGGAATAGTATAGGTAATAATGGATGCTTAGTATTGAAGCATGCAACTTAAAATCATTTAGGTGATGTTTGATTGCATCTTAATACATCTTAACAGTCCACCTTTTAATATATTTTAACAGCCCATATCTTTGTATTAAGAGGTGCTCTTAATAGTTTAGACTCTTATTTATATATCTTAACTATTCAGAGGAACTCTTAATACAAATATGTAAGGTCTTAATACAAATATGTGGGTTGTTAAGATGCATTAAAATGCAATCAAACACCACTTAATATTGGTTGGAGAGGCCTCTCAAAGTATACAGTAAATTTTTAAGTCAAACTTAATTATGATTTTAACCTTAAAAAATATATATGAATCAATAAAAATAATGAGAATATGTTGAATACACGAAGAAAATAGGTAGGAATCAATAAAAATAATGAAAATATTTAAAGATTTTAACTTTAATATTAGGTTGAAACATCTGGCTTAAAAACAATTAGTACAAGATGATAAGACTTTCAAGTATATAAAATAAGTTTACGGATCAAACTTAATTGATGTAATGCAATTTTTCAAGTCACCAAAACAAACAAGCATATGATAGTAGGACAAAGCTTTCACTGCTCTAGTCGTGGGTCAGGTCTTCCCTCACTTTCTTTCCCACATAAATAAAGTAATAGATGTAAAACAGAGGTGGAGTTCTTGGATGATCATCTGCATTCTATCTAAAATCTTCAGGTGAGGTAATTCTCTTCTTCTATGATCAGCTCCTCACTGCTTCAAAGTTATCCATCTCTCTATATATACATATTTATGATGGATGTATGTATGTATGTATCATCACTCTATCTCTGAAGCTTTATTACTATTGACCACAGAAAATGTTACCCTTTTTGCGCTGTATTCTTTGTTGTGAAGATGAAGTACAATCCCAACCTGATCTTGATGTTGGAAGTTTGATTAGAAGATTTAAAAGAAATCCAAACCCTTGTTTTGATTATCATGAAGTTTCTTCTAATTATGACACGCTCCCAAAAACCATTGCTCCCACTAGGTCTAGTGCAAATTCAATCATCCATCCCACTCCCCAAACCACAATAAGAATTCAGTCCCAAAACAGTTCCATTTCTTCCAATTTTCCTCAAAAACCAAAAACCCCTTCTGTTCTCAGTCAACCTTCTTTTGATCATCATGGTGCAACTTCAGTCACCCATCCCACTCCCCAAACCACAACAAGAATTCAGTCCCAAAACAGTTCCATTTCTTCCAATTTTCCCCCAAAACCAAAAATCCCCTCTGTTCTCAGTCAACCTTCAAATACCATTGCGCCCACTAGTTATGGTACACATTCAATCACTGAAACTCGGACCAGTGCTAGTACTTTTCAGGATAGGACTAAAAAACCAGATGCAAACAGAACAACTGACCCAAAACCGCCCATTATTTCCTATTCTTTTCTCGATAATCTGTCTCCATCTGAATATAAGCTGCCACCGGTTTTCACTAAAGCTTCATCATCACTATCTGGGCCAACTCCATCATCATCTTCTTCTTCGTCTAGGACACCTCTGTCTTCCCCAAAAGCTCCTCTCTCCAATAAGCCTATTCTGTCTCGGGCTCCATTTAACCCGACAACTGAACAGGCAAAAACCAATTATAACTGGGTGGAGAAGGGTTCAACCCCTCTTTATGTAATTCCCGAAGATATTAAAGGTTTGATCCAGAGAGACATTGTGCCGGAAGTTCTGAAGAAGCCTTTGTCTCCCTCGACATACAAGGATTACTTTGCTTCGTTGCTTTACGCTGAGGACTACTACCTTGAGGTATCGTAAAAAATCTGTATTTTTGTTTTCCTCCCACTAGTTAATACTATATAGAAATTATCATACCATCATCAATTAACAGTGCCTTGTAGAACAGTATGACTTTCCGGTTTGATATAAGAGTTATATAATATTTGACAAGTTCATAAGGGCATGTGATAGAAAAAACCTTCACCTGGTAAATGAAATAGATTCGCAAGGCATAACACTATAACTTATGGCTGAGTATACCTGAAAGGGAGAAGATAAGCAAGATGATCTTTCTGTGTACTCTTTTCCAAACTTTTATGTGCCTCTAGGGAGTTATACACTTATAAGAAGTCTTGAGCCAAGTAAGCTGCTGCCTGTTTCTTGATAAAATCAGTAATCAGTAGCGGTGAAATTTGAGAAATGAACTTCTAGTATGAGCCTATTTATATACGGAAGATATATGGTCCTAGTTAGACTCAAAGAATGTATTTTATCGCTTCCTTGGGTTTGAAATCATAATTATTATTGCTTTTTAGATGTTGTGATTTTTAGTAGTTGAGTAATGTTGGATTGATGATGGCCTGTTAATTAGGGTGGCTACATTAGAATATGGAGCCACTCAATTTTGATAGCTATTAAACCTACTTTTGGTATTTAGAATAAAGAATCACATTTGTTTGTATTAACAATTCAACAATTATTATGTGCTATTAGGATTGGCCATTGTTAATGACGCTATTTCTCACATTAAGACCTCAGTTTTTAAATGAATATCCCCAATCACTCATTTTTACTACTTCAGGATTTTATGTCCAGCTGTTTATAAAGTTTACTCATATATATCTGTGATCAAGTATTATATCGATTCCATTTTTACTGCTCATTCTTCAAACCTAAAGGGTGGTTGTACAATTTAACTGGCCTGCCTCTTCCGCAGGATGGAAAATTGATTCTATTATTGTTCTTATATATAACATTTCTTCAGTAATTGTAGTCTCAGACATGGTACCTCCAGACTTCCATGTGATCTGAAATCTTTTTATTGGAATAAATATGTGCCATTTGTCAAAGTGTTGTCTATATAATTTGCAGCTTTAAGTTTTTGCATTATACTTTGTGATAAATTTTGTTATAATTGGATCAGAAATGGGATGGGTTTGAGATGAAGAACGTCACTTTGGAGTTGCATGAAGCAAAAATATACCGCAGGAAAGGAACATACAAAAACAGGAACAAAAATGATGAGAAGGATGATAAGATTTTTGTGGCCTTTGAGATAGACTCCATTCCTGAGAGGCGACCATTTCTTCTATCAAGGGACTTTGCCTCTGTACAGCCTTCTGGCAGAAAAGTTGAGCCATTTCAGGTTATTGTTTTTAATTTCCCTCAACTAGTTTTAGGAGATGAGCATGTATTCATAGAGACCACAAGCTTCAAGAGTTTCTCCTGTTTTGTTGCCAGCATGCTTGTTCTTTATTTATAGTTTAGAAGAGGATACAAATTACCTAGTATGATTCTATCCATGCCCTTACGCTATTTTGTTATTAACAGATATAATTTGCATCAAGCATCTCATATTATTCGATGACTCCCTCGCTACAAACTCTACCAAAACCCACAATCCCAGCAAATACAAAACTGCATTTACAAGCAGCCGACAACCATATTAAATTAATCTATTACCCACTATCGTCTCTTAAAAACTACATATGCAAGGCTAGAAGTATAAGAATCATTGAATCCAATTCTAACATTCTAGGATTTTAGAGCGATTAGAATTGAACATAGTAACTGAACTGTGATTTCATAATGTGTTACATTCAAGTCTTCCAGGTTGCATTTGCTTCCCTATTAGATTAGTAAGTTTGCTCTCTTGTGCATCATGAGTCCATGACAATTCTAGGTTGTCTCTCTATGCAGGAGCGGGGTTACAGGAGGGAAAATATTAAATTATTATGTGCATGGTTGACCAATTTCTACAACAGCTTTAACTTTTAAAACAATTTGACACTGAATTTAACAAACTGTTATGTCCTTGGCTTTGTCTTTGTTTATTTTTCCTTCTGATCAGAACTGAAAGACCAGATTTTATATACTGATTGACTATATGGTGGCCTCAAAAATTAGGAACATCATATCTCTTTGTCCATTTGTTTCTTAAATTGGATACGATTTTCTGTTTTAACATCACATAGTGAGAGAAAAACTATTCTGATGCAATACACTATGTAACAATTGGTCAAGTTTGTCTCGGAGTTCCTCGTTATTCACATTTCACTCAAATTAAATTTTGAATAGGGTATCATCTATCGAGTTGTGAAAAGTAATATCGTGTTGGTTGAATTTGGGGACGATTTTCATGCTCACCATTACTCATCCTGCAAATACGATGTTAAGTTCTCATTCAACAGAGTATGTTTGAAGAGGGCTCACCAAGCAATTTCATCAGCATCAGATGTGTTGTTCATGAACTTCCTCTTCCCTGATTGCATACCTAAAAGTGGCCTTATTTCAAAGCAGCTTCTGTCTATCAGTCACAAACTTGATACAGAGCAAGTCTCTGCTGTTTGTCGGATTTTAACCCTCAAGGGCTCACCTCCCTATCTTGTGGAAGGACCACTATCAGTAACTATAGCTAAACAATTATCAAGAACTGGAATGGTTGTTCGAGAAGCAGTACTCCAATTATGTCGAACCTCTTCAGTGAACAGGATTCTTATATGTGCACCTTTAAACAGCACATGTGATGTACTCATGAGAAGTCTAGGGAAAGAACTTCCCGATTCGGACATATTTCGAGCCAATGCTGCCTTCCGAGAGTTGGATGAGGTACCAGATGATATCCTCCCCTCTTGCCCTTATAAAGAGGAGTGCTTTTCTTGTCCTTCGCTTTCACAACTTAAGGAATTCAAAGTGATTTTATCTACTTTCATGAGTACCTTTCGGCTGCATAATGAAGGGATAAAAGCCGGACACTTTAGTCATATTTTCCTGGTGGATGCTTCCTCTGCAACAGAACCAGAGACTATGGTGCCTTTGACCAACCTGGCAAATGAGATGACAAAAGTAGTGATAAATGGTGCACCCGGAAACGAGTCACGTTGGGTTCGCTCCTACATTGCAAGGCAGAATGGATTGAAGATGTCATACTTTGAAAGACTCCGGGAGAGAAAACTCTACAGGAGTCTTAATCCTGAGTTCATAACAAAACTAAAACACGTTGGACGAGAAGCAGACGGTACCTATAGCTCCCGATCATTCTATTGAATCCAAGTTTTGTTTTGACTGTTCGCATGGTTACGTTTGTAAATTGTAATGCCTCTGGATTGCTTGCTTGTTTTACACAGTCATGATCTGCCTCCGTAACACCTCTTGTTATGTTTCTAAATTTGAAAGTCTGCCTTATTTGTTGTATACTTATTTCTTGTTTGGAAAATCACTCTGCTTCCTACCATGAATAAAAATGTAATATTTTGTATATGGATTTATTGCTATATATCTGCTGATTTTGATTCTAAATTAGCTTCTTGATCAAGAACCCATGGCTAAGAGGGCCAATGCTTCCTTTCCCTTACGTAAAAGGGGCCAAAATCTTGAAACATCTACAATCCAAATGCCTGGGTACTTTATTTTCTTATTTCTTAAAATGCTGTGTCTTAATAAGATTGTAGTGGTTAAGAACATGGAAGTGAACATTCTAAGCTTTTAAAAGATTTGAAAAGACAAAATCTATTCAAGAAATTAAATGATTTGGTAAATGCCTACTTTAAGGACTCTATATAGCAAAAAGTAGTAAAAGGCTGATACTTGATGGGTAATAATTTTACTAATTAATTTGGTTGCTCAAGGAAAAAGGTTTTTTTTTATATATAATTATTATTATTATTTTTTTGTATAGTCTTTCCCACAAAGAACAATGACTTGTTTTTTCCTTATCAACAATTACTATTTCTTCTTTAACTGTACTTGGAGGAATTGAGTCTCTGTCTTGAACAAAGTTCTTCAACACATCCTCCTCATGGCCTGCAGCTTTAACTTGCTGGTATACAAGAACTTATTTCCTCGAGGGGTTAATTGCAAAAATGTTCCTCCAAATTTTACAAAATTCTATTTTTAGCCATAAATTATTAATTTTCTCAATAAAGTTTTTTCAAGTTTAATTTTTCACAAAACTGTTCTCTTTTAACATATTAGTAAAATTATAGGTCAAAAATATATTTGAATACATATTTGACCCTTTCCAAACGTATGAATACAACAATATATATGTTATATGAAACGTAAATAACATAATTCTCAATGATTTTGAACATTTTTGTGAAGGATTTCGACTTATAATTTCACCAATATGTTAAAATGAAATAATTTTGTAAAAAATTTAAACTTAAAGGAACACAACTGAGAAAGTTGGTATTTTAAGGCTAAAAATAGAATTTTGCAAAACTTTGAAGGACATTTTTGCAATTAACCCTATTTAAAGATTTTGTGTCTTTTTATATCACTAAAAAGTTGACTCTTTTTGTGATCCAAAACCTAAATGATTTTGAACAAGAGGGATTTTCATACCTCCTAAAGTACCATTTGCAGAGGAGATACCTGAACACATCTAGTAATATATATTGATTGAAGGTAGTATGGGCTGAACAGGCCACACGCACATTCACAGCAACCATGTTCATCAAATCCTTTTTTGAATCAAAAGTTACACCATGACCAACCTCTCTATATATATAATCAAAAGAGTTGGAAAATAATTAATTAATTCCCTTTTAAAAATTCTTCAAAAACTATGTACCTCGTGTCCAAGAATAATTAATTCCCTTTTCAAAATTCTTCAAAAAAGACACGTCTCCAACTCCACCTCTGTAAATGCAGAGGAGAGGACCTCAAAATCTCGAAATTATGGCGCTTCTTCCTGAATTTGTTAGAAATTACTAGTGAATTACTTTTAAAACTAAAGTTTTTGTTGCTGCTGCTGAGCATATTCATGTTATTCAAAAAACTACTTTTATTACGAGTTTTGATAGTAATTTGTTGAAACGATTTCAAATCCTTTTGGGGCAAACATGAAATTTCATTTGTTTGGAATCCCCCCACCAACGTTGAACATAACTCCATTACTCTTCTAATTAGGGTTTATTCTCTCTGGTTGAATTTGTATAGGATTTATGTTTAGGATTTGATTAATCTTGTTCAGTCCTTATAAAATAATATACTAGCTCTTATTTAAAGAGTTCATACATATTCTTATCACAAGCACAAAATTTTATTAATTTTGGGGGTGATGTTAGAACGCAATTTGTATGACAAAAATTCTTGACATAATACGAGATTATTTATGCTTCATTTGTTTAGTTGATAATTATCCGCCAAAAGCATATAAACAAATCAATCATTCCCATAACTTTCCATTCTTCACAAATCCTGGTGGAAAAAAATTTCAACTCGCTTCAGATAGCATGTCAAAACATAGCCGATACACCATATTACTCCCTGGAGAAAGAGAAATAGAAGAGGTATATTAAAGCAAAAGAAAAAATAACATAAGAAAAGGAACAAATTTTCACGAACATAGCAGCAGCAATGGTACCATTTCATGTGTTACGAAAGATATATGTAATCACGTAGAGTGTAGAAAAATTAAGAGAGTCAATGTATTTGAGTAAATTAAGGCGACATGATGTAAAAATTCAACTTCTAAAGTATAGTGCAAGAGAAAATTAACCCAGAGATTTAGCAAAAAAAAAAAAATTAACCCAGAGCACAACACAAATTATTAGCAGTCTGGTGGTACAAGTATTCTGGCGAAAGAGATTTGAAATGTATATTAACATATTTATAACTTCAAAAATATCACTTGGTTAATTGACATACTAACATCAACATTACCATCATTATTAGTTCTTTCAAAGTCTGTATATACTAACGATTGGTTCTAAGATATTGAAACTTAGACAATGTTGGCATAGAATTAAGACGTTTTAAGTGTTTTAAGTGTAATTTCTTTCAAATGAGTTCAAATTGTGAGAGAAAATTTTCTTTTAAGGCATATGCATTTTTTCATAAAGTACTTGGCATCGATATATTATGCCCCACGGATGAAGTATTTGCTTCCTAAATACACGCCTGGCTTCCTAACTCCATCTTCTCAAAGACATTATCAACTATGTTTTGCACAAGACAACAGGGCTAAGCAATTGCTTCATGTCAAGAAGCACATAACATCTTTGATAGTTCTCGACTTCTTGGGTATATAGGGCAAAATAAAGATGCAATAAGCAGAATTAGATGCTCATACAATTCAGAAAACAAGAAATTCACCCACATTGTATCACATTTCTTTGGACAAGTTGGGTAGTGCTTGGGGCACTTAAGTAAAGTTTACAAAGATTCTGCATTTTTCCTTATTCTTTAGCGTACTCACAAATAAATGCAGATCAAGGGAGATGGAAAGATTATGGCACGATAGTAAGTGACATTAATGACCATGAGATCTATACTGAAAGTATATTATAGTAAGATAGCAATAACCGCAGCCTTTCCATTGTTACTAAGTTCACCTTGTCAATATTAAGATTTATTTGCAAGTTATTTCATAAGCCCTACATATGTATATAAGCTATTATTACTCCTATCTCTAAGAGCAACTCCACCATAACAATTCCCTAACAGCAAGTCCTGTTTTAAGAGCAAAAGGGAAAAAAACTTGTGAAACACCAAAGAGAATGGGATACTAACAGTTTCCACTTTCGGACAAATCTTTACAAACCACAAACAAGGTAAATTGGGTCCCGAGCAAATGCTTAAATAAACTAGCTCCATCTCACACCATGCAGTCAACATATTATTATCTTAAAAACTCAAAATTCTTCAAAAGTTTCAAATTTCTTAACAATTAGAATCCTAATATTCACTACTTCAGAACACAACATATTGCACAACTATGATCATAATTCAGTATAGACCATGAAAGAAGAAATCATACCATGGAATGACTGAACCAAACAGGAAATGCTGCATAATAGGAACCTTCTCCAAAACTTCCACTTTATACATCTTAAGCAACCCACTATTCACCTTATTCCAGTTCGGCACACCACTAATATCATCCAACAACGGCGAATGCTCAGCAAACAACCCCTTCTTCACCTTCTTCACAAACGCAATGCACGAAAGATACAAATACTCCTTTGAGAAATTCTCAATTATATCCTCATTATGAATCGACTTCGGCTTCATATACTTATGATCAATCAACTGAGAAGCCCCAAAAATAAACGGAAGAAAATGATAATCATCAAGTCCCCAAACACCATGAGAGCCCGCGGGCTCAAGCGAGTAAACCATTTGCAACTTCCTCATTAATTCCAAGTACTTGACAAAAACCCGAGAAACCACAGCTTGGTAATCCTCTTCTTTGATAACTCCTAATCTAGCAAGGCAATACAAAAAAGCAGCAAAATTTGCTTCATGGCCGGTACCATAATCTATACGGCTTGAATTCCCAAAACTATCAGTGAAGTAAGGGATTAGTTCAACAGTGGCAGCTTTCAGTTCATCCGGAAGTATTTGTAGTATAAAGGGTTCCGCATTTTCGGACATCTTTTCGTGCCATGTCCGATAAGCAAGGTTGCCGTATCGGGCGGCCTGGGGGAGCGGGGGAATTTCGTCGAGGAATTGGATTAGGGTTTGGAGGAGAGATATAAGAAAGGAAATTGTAGGGGATTCGAGACACGGGTCGGATAGTTTATGGGAACGGACGGATTCGGAGAGCGCGACAATGAAGCCAAGGAAATTTTTGCAAGTGGGTGAGGATTGGAAATGGAGGATCTCGGATTGGGAAGTTATTTTTTTGGTGGGGATTTGGAAAGTGAAAGGAGGAGAGAGAATGGGGACTTTCTGAGATTGGGGTACAGGGGTTAGGATTATGGATTGTTGGGTGTTGGTGTTTGGGGGGAGATTTATTGCAGGTGCCCGGATGGGGCGGTAGATGGGTGGCGGGGAGGTGATATCGAAGGCGTATGGTGGTGGTGAGAAGGTGGTTGGGCCGCCGCAGTTGACGCAGGTTGAGGAGTGTAGGTGGTCGGAGGGTGGCGGGGGTTCTTTTCCGGGGGAAGATTGCTGGCAAGAATCCATTATTAGGGACGAATTCCTTCTTGGGTTTAGAATTTTAGATCGAAGTCTGAAGATTAATGTTCAAATGTGGTACCGACTGAAAATGAATAAACTTGGGTTAGTTTTTATAAAAAAAATTATTTGTAGTCGAATATTATAAAGTTTTATAAAATTTAAATTAAGTTTTTTGAGTTAGTCAAAATTATATTGTCTCAAGTTTGGCCAAATTTATGCAAGTTGAAATTATGTTTCAAGAACCGAGCAGTCATGTCGTTAGCCCAAAGGGTTAGGGAGGACGTATATCAAATATGATGAACGAATGACTCAATGAGACAGGTCTCAATGAGACAGGTCTGCATAAGTATGAGTTCTCTTTCTTGAATGGACCGTAAGCTATCTAAGGAGTTCTGTTTTTTGAATTCTTAGCTCTGAGTGAAGATATTCCTGACGAGGGATCTGAACGAACCAGGAGCAAATAGTTCTTTCGGTGTTGGGGCTCTCTTTTCCTTTTAACAATAAGAAGTCCTACCCCTTTATATGCACGGAACGCCTCTTAAGCAACCTCCCTAGCCCCGAGCTAGTTTGTTTGTTGTTTCAATTATTGTTAGTGAAACTTTGAACACATCCAAATATATTTGCCAATTTATTTATGTGATTCTTTTAAAAGTTATAATTATTTATAGCAGAGAAGGAGAGATTAAAAAAAAATGGAGTAACCTATATATATACTTACCTTTTTAAATGATCTTTTCATTCATATCATTGATTTTTTTGAAAAAATTTATCTAATTTTTTTTATACAAGTTGAGGTATGTTGATGTATAATTATTTATAGCAGAGAAAGAGAGATTCAAAAACAAAAAAAATAGAGTAACCTATATATATAAGTACCTTTTTGAATGATCTTTTCATTCATATCATTGATTTTTTTGAAAAAGTTTAGATAAATTTTTTATACAAGTTGAGGTATGTTGATGTAATAGTTTAGTAGTAAGGGTCTCTCTTTACTAGGCTGGTGTAAATGAATCG
Organism: Aralia elata; assembly: GCA_034770075.1. NCBI lineage: Eukaryota > Viridiplantae > Streptophyta > Magnoliopsida > Apiales > Araliaceae > Aralia > Aralia elata. The sequence continues at coordinate 83,220,278 of CM068387.1, read as the reverse complement.
AGTCAAGCTGATTATTGAGTTGCTCAAATTTGGTTTATAAAATTTGTTGGGTCTAAAATAAAGTTTGGTTGAGATGATGTTTGTTTACCTCTTAACAGCTCCACATCTGATTTGGTAAGAGGATAAAGTAGTTTGGTAAAATTTTATTTGTCTCTTATTGTCTTTTAATCGGTAAAAGGATGATATAAATCAAAATCATTAAGAGCTGTCTCTTAATGAAAAAATTAAATTTATGGAGTCTCTATAAATATTGTACTCCCTCTATTCCAAATTTTAAGATCATTATTGATTTTTAAAAAGTCAATTTGAGATATTTTTAAATTTAAAATTGATATTTTTAAATTTAAAAGTCATTTAGATGTTTTATATTTTTTAGTTACCAAACTGTTTTTTTAAGTTTAGATGCTATTTCACTTAGATAATCTAATTTATTAAGATATACTAACCATTCAGATCTTAATTACTCAGTTTTATCAAACATCACCTGAGATTCGTTTAGCTAACGAGTCGAGTACGATCTCAAATCGAGCCTGAGCAGTTTGAACTTTTCGAGCGAATATGATCCGAATATCAATAGAAAATTATAATTTAAAAAAATTGGAATAATTTATCAAATTTTAAAATTTACTTATATTTGAATCTTATATTTTGAGTCGAGATCCAATTTTTAGTCGAGCGAGTACGAATCAAGCCTGAACCATTTGATTCATTTTACAGCCTTAGCCATGCAATATCACAAATTTGAGATTTGAGTCTACTGGTGAAAAGATTACAGAATTAACAAAGTACTACATGAAGAAGGTAAGTTTTTCCTAGGTTCCCTAGGTCCTAGAATTAAATGTATCCCTATTCTAATAGAATAGGTTCAAAAAATAAAAAATAAAATGTCCTTGTGTATGTTTGAAGGACCCTTATTTACAAGTGATTGTTGAAATAATTTTTTTTTTAAATCATTTGTTTTTGATAAAAATAATTTCTGAAGTAACATAAAATAGAAAAAAATTGTTCCATAAATCTAAGACAACAAATGATATTATTCTTTTTAGGGGTATTCATAATAATATTATCGAAAAATATTGATAGTAGAAGAGAGTAAAATATATGACCCTAAATTGACACTTGCCCTATTTATTGTTTTTTGGGCTAAACTTATTTCCTTTTGCTCCCAAAAAAATAAATCTTAGTTGAACCAATAGTTTCATATCGCTGATTGCTTAAAAAGGTAATAAACAAAAATAAAATGATGATATAAACAGACTCGAGGTTATTTGGTTATGGTAAATATGTTACAATCATCTCAAACTTTTTTATTAAGTAGGCATGTTTTCACCAACTCTTATAAAGGGTGTTACCCAATAATTTGGAAAGGAAACCACCTCCTCACTTTTTTTCCTTAACAAATCTATTTAGGAAAAAGAACATGTGAGAATACAAGCATCACACCAGGGAGAAAGAAAGTATCAGAAAAATATAAGCAGAGAGTTTGTGAGGTTCCTTAGTATTCCTTCCGTCCTTTAATATAAGTCGTTTTAAAGTTGTACATAAGTATTAAAAAATGATTGTATAACATTAAATATAATATCAATTATATATATTGTCCTTGTATTAAAAAAAGAGAGTGTTATTTATTGGACAAAAAATAGTGAGAGAACCAAAGTTATATTTAATACTTGGGGTAATATTGAAAACTAAGCAATTAATGCTTACTTGAAATTCTCAAACGTCATATATTAAGAGGCAAAAATATTTTTTTAAAACGACTTATATTAAGAGACGGAAGGCGTATCAATGTTTGTAGATCAATTCTCATTCCCGCCTTTCCCTAGGCATTGTGCTTCTGAGATTTTAAAAATGAATGGAAAAAAAAAAGACGGAAACTTACGTTTTATGTCCAATTCTCTAGTCATCATCGAGTGTTTTAATAACAAAAAAGAAACGAAATGGACAGAAAAATTCACTACTTTTCTCTTGCCAAAGTTTCCGGCCATAATATACGGATTTGGACGAAAAGATAAATAACACAAACACAAACAGAATCAACCACATATTAATCAACTAAGTTACCACCAACAAAGTAAACCACCCAATTTCATCCATGTACTATACAATTAGTAGCAGCAACATTGATAAACTTGTAAAAATAGAAGTCACTGCTTCTAAGCATATGCAAGCTGCATAAACAATAAAAACAAGCACATAAAGAATATACATATATTATAAATATAATTTATAAAACACAGCATTTAGTACATTAAGATCAAACCCCCTAAATTTTTCAACAAGTAGTACACGATCAGAGTGGATACAGAGTTGCAACGAATGGATAAGCAGAAACGTAATGAAAGTGTGAAATGTCAACAACCTGAGATGGCAGCTCAGATAGCACCTCAGCCTCCTTACTCGTGAAATTATAGGAAATAACTTTGCCAGGAATTGTCAACACAAGAGCTGAATCTTCTTCCTTTTCTCCCCTCGCAACACACAATATGGAGAATGCATACTTAGTCTCCTCAATCCCAAGATCCTCATTTCTATCCTTCAGAACAATCTCCGGAAACATGGATATCAACCGACTAAGGTGCACCGAATACTTAACATACCACTTCAAGGTGACCTTATCCATCTCAAGAACATTGAATCTTATTGCTCCACGGCTACGAATATACACAAGATGCAAATGGCCATTGTATTCTCCAAAATACCTCAAGTATGCCCGATCCCCCAGACGAGGCTTTGGGGGCATACTCATTATTGTTAAGCTCTCAGCATCTATATCAAAACGATAGCATTGTAATATTAAAGCTTCCCTAATCCAATGAATAGCACCATTCCAATAAACACCATTTTCGAATTCCATTCGCCATTGTATATTAGTGGTAACATTGGTGGCTCTCCAGTTACCAGTTTCCGATGAATAAATGTCAATTTGGCATAGCTGATATAACGATTGTTTAACACAAATAACCTTATAATGAGGCGATTTTAAAGGGTCGAAAGCTAAGCTGCAATTGATAATGGATTCGAATGGAGTTAAATTAGGTAAGGGAATTAATTTGTGTTGACGAGTAGTCGAATTGCGAACACAAAAAACTTTTTTTAGGCGATCGGGTAGAGAAACTATACGGAAGAGATCTAAGCCATTGCAAGACTGTACAAGCTTGATGGAATCATCGGCGGACGCTTGATCGGGTTGTAAGAGAGAAGGAATTTTGGCCCTAGTTTTAGAGAGAGAAACTGAGTCGATTTGTTGGGATTTAGTGAGAGAATTGTAGAAGAAGAGGCCGGACGGAAGGAAGGAGCTAGGGTTTATGCGGAGGGCGTGGAGACGGCCGAATTGGGGATCGGTGATGAGAGAGAGCCATTGTTTTGAGACTGATTTGAATCTGATGAGGGATCGGGCCGGGAGGTACGGTAAGATTTCCCGTATGAGATCCTCGTTGCCGCCGATTTCCTCCGCCGCCAACGACGGCGATGACTGGTCCGATTTGGTTTTCTTCCACATTTCAGTCTCGGAATCACGCATGACCAACGACTTTGTGCGGGAGCCTCATTTATAACTGCTTAAAGCCATGTTTTTCCTCGACTTTATTTGGAAACACGTATGAAGGTAAAGGTTTCATTTTGCATTGATGTAACTCACAAATGACGTAAGATTCCAATCTGACACTGATTAATCACACATGGTTACTCCATATTTGAATAATTTATACTTGATCAAGAAAAAGTTCTACAAAATAATTTTATTTGTAAAATTTATAAATTTGAAAATATAATTTTATTTTTTATTTACTCTTAAAACTTATTAATCTTTTTAAAATGATAGACACGATAATGCAATTATGTCTTTGTTACTACCATCACAAGAAATAGAGAATATATTATGTTCTAATTTAAATGCAATTCGGCAATTGTAATTTTAAATTACCTCAAAAGTATTTTACACAATCTAACCTTTCCTTCTATAGACACCCTTTCGGTTTGAATTCTTGATCAATTATTTCATAAGCATCGGAAGTGAAGTTGAATCCAATAATAGAGTGTTTAATAGTACTTTACCGGAGTCCTGAACTTTACCGTTTAACAAATGTGGGAAGAATGGTACTTCTTGCTTACAACAAGGAGGAACTATCTTCTTATTTTCTCATACATGGCCAAAAATCTAACCTTCTGCAAGCATGTAGAGGTTAAACTTTCACTAAATGTTAATATACACACATGCATGCGAATACATAGAGACACCCTGTGAAGAAATCATCCATGAACAGCCGTTGAAAAAGCAACAGAGCAAAGTATTTCAGCAAAAAATAATGCAGCACCCTATTGAAAAATCAACTACTATTTTGTCCAATGAAAAGGTATGTGAAGTTGCTTCCACAGACTTGGTGTTTTCACAAGGATTTAGAATGCACCTCTCAAACTGACCTACTCACAAACATGTTCTGAGAAACAGCAAATTCTAGACAATGTAATGTGTTTTTTCTACTAACAAATATGATTTGACAAAAGCATACAGACACTCGCAGTTTATGTTGTAGGAGACAACTGCTTCAGTTTAGCTTGTAAAATTGCTCCCGCTTCATCTGCTATGCTTTTCTTCTTAGCAGCAACCTGCATTTGAGCCTTACAGTTTATTTTTCAATAGACATTTGTAAACAGGTAAAGAATGCATACAGAAAGCATTTTGCAAAATTCTCAAGACCTGCAAATTAAAGGAAAAACTATTTGCTCCCTGAAACTTTGAGGCACTTTTATAGAATTTGATATGAATGCTCTTAGGACATTAACAGAAATAAACAGTGGATAGGAAATCCAAGATTAAGAAAGACGAAAGTACTTCGACATTAAGCCCATTGGAGTTAGGTATCTAGTTGCAGTGAAAAGGCAAACTCCCCATAATCCATATTGTAATCTGACTTGAAGGAGGGAGCAAGCATCAGAAGTAATGTTACCACTTTTATTCTATCGATTAAGAACTTGCAACTTTAATAAGCCATTGATGCTTAGTGGCAGTAGGAGAAACCACACAGAAAAATGATAAGAGAGAGAGACCAATTGACTTTTTATAGGCCTGTCTACAAATATGATGCTAAAAAAAGGGCGGTGAAAGGGAAAGACATCTTATTACTACTTAAAATTAGGAGCTTCCACCAACTTTCAACAAAAAACAATGCAGTAGTGCAACCTGTAATTTATTTTCATATAAAAGAGGGGGGGGGGGGGGGATGTATTACGATCATATAATTATGTCCAAAGAAACTGCAGATCAGTTATTAGTCATTCTGATAAGCAAAAACAAAAACAAAAATCAGAGGTTTTCAGAAAAACAAGTTCATAACAGGCAGAACTGCTGAGACATCATGGACTTTTTTACAAAAGCATACAGGTTACGTCCCTGCTTTCAAGCACAATGTGACTTATATAATAGCAAGTACCATCTTATTGAGTTAAGACAAGATTTCTTGGAAATGTACCTCAAAAAGCTGGTCATAATTAGATTTCAGCAAGTTGATTTTACGCTCGCAGTAATCTTTCCCCTCCAGCATTGTTTTCTGATTCAAGCAAAAGAATAAAAAATGAAGTATGGGTTTTGAGTCAGTACATGCAGTGACAAATGAGAGGAACAGCTTATCTTGTACTTCTTACTCTATAATTCAAATCAATACATTGCCTCATGCTGAATTATAATCATTATTTTATGCATTGCTAACATTTTGCTTAACCCGACATGTAAAAAGAAAATGAAATGTGTAGGAGTTAGAACATGAAATAGTAGCATACTTGCAAACCATGATGTGCCGCAAGAATTTACAACCAATAAATGTTAAAAAATTACAACATGACCTCAAGAGAAAAAGGCTGCACAATTTCTTCTGTTTATTGTTATTTACATGGGAAGGTGAGATGGAGTCTAGATGTATTCAAGCTTCTTGAAAGTCTCAAAAATCAAGAATTCGAGTTATCACTGAAATGCCTCAACAACTAATTCGCATATTAGAAAAAGCTTTCCCGTCTAACCAATAGCGATCCCTGTAATCCCACCCTACTTGTCCTACAACCTTAGAGTTTACACCCTTAACTCACGCCAGCCCTTCCACTATATATCTCATTGAACTTGCAACAGGCTAATATATAACTTCTGTAAGAGGGGGGATTCAATTTTATATTGAACTTTTACTCTATTAGTAATAAATTAAGGGTTAAGTTCAGATTACCACCTGGGGTTTGGCGTCTTTCCCACTTAACCACCTGTAGTTAGTAAAGCTACATTTAAACTCCCGACTTTTTGAGTTGAAGTGAAAATGTCACCTTTTCCATCCAACTTAACTGTGCGTCATTTTTTTCTACCCCATTTCAGCTCCATCTCCCCGTGGTCTTCATCGGAATCCTCTTCCTCCTCGTCACCTTAGCCGGCTTCGTCGGCGCTTAGTGGAACAAGCAAGGCCTGCTGGCTTTTTCCTCTTCTCCATGGCCTTTCTTATTGTCACTCTCCTCATCCTCCTTGTTCTCGCCTTCATCGTCGCCCGCCCCTCCGGCGCCTACTCCGTTCCCGGCCGCGGCTACAGCGACTACCGGCTTAGTGGGTTTTCCGATTGGCTGAGAAATCACATCACCAATTCCGATAATTGGGGTGACATAAGGGCCTGTCTCGCGGATTCTCACATTTGCCCAAAGCTCAATCAAGAATGTCTCTGCTGAGCAATTTTTTGCTGCTCATCTCTCTCCTATTCAGGTAACTTGGATAATAAAGGTGTTTAATTAGATTCATATAAATGTGGGTTTTGTTTGAATTCCCTCAATCTCCAGGAAATTCATGTTTTTTTCTACAAATATTGTTGGTAGTAATTACTACTGATGGATATTTATATAGAATATTGATTCCTCTGTTTTCTCCATTATGGCTTAAGTTTTGTCACTCTCTGATAATCAAACACATGTACTGAGTTCTGAAATAACTTGGAAAAAGAACTTTTTTTTCTTTTTTTGCAAATTCAATCCATATATATTCATACAAGTGAAAGTTTAATGCTTATAATTGTACAAGAAGCTTCTCTGCTCTGACTGAATTACTCTTTGTTCCTGAATTTTGTGCTCAACACTTGTTTAGTATCGAGAGAGGAGAGGATGGACCTGTCCAAAATTCCAAACTAGGACCGCTATTTTAATCAGTAAAAAAAATGTTGAAGGGACCTACAATGGGGGTGTGTTGCCTAACGTGTAGTCAATTTTATACAAATAATTTCAATATATATATATATATATATATGGAGGGTAATTAACTCTTTAGCCAACTCAAATAACGGAGTTAAGACGGAAAGCATTTATTCACTTCACCTCAAAAAGTCGGGAGTTTAAATGTAGCTTTACTGACTACAGGTGGTTAAGTAGGAAAGACGCCAAACCCCAGGTGGTAATCTGAACTTAACCCATAAATTAATCAACCTCATGGCATTGATGACCAACAAATTACTGAACTGCTTCACTTAAGTAACGAATGTAAGTTTTCTTTCAACAAATACATATAAGAGTTCTCAGAAAAAGAAAAAGGAAAAAACTTTTGGGAACCTTGTTCATTTTTCACTGTTGTCAATAAGAATCTCTACTTTTCTTTTCACTTTCCCCTTCAACATATATGCCCTCAATCAGATAGGAATATGCATCCCACAAGACCCTACCACAGTACCTGATAATTATGCTAGAAATACACAATACCTTACCCTTATATTTTATCACAAATAATTTTAATGGGGGCAAGAAATAGCAACAAAACCAGACATAGAAAAAGAAAAAGAAAAACGAAATGAAACTGATTTATTCATCTGAATGCTGACCTCAATGAAATAACCAGTACCAACATCGACGAGAACATTATCAGCATCATCAAGCGTCCCGGGAACATAAAGCGACGCCGTAAGAGGAACCAGCATTTTCTTCCCTAAAACCAAAAAATAAAATCAGCAATTCACTAATATAGAAATAGAGAGAGAGAGACATAGAAATAGAAAACCTTGGGGACGGAGAGAGAGATCACGGAGGGCGTTAGAAGCGATGTCGAGACGAGAGGTGGCGGTGCGGATATTGTTGAGGCTGTCTTGGAGCAGATTTACTTCCAGATCGGTTTGTTCCTTTACTGCTCTTAGCTGTTCCACGTTCATATTCTCCATCTCCGGTATCATCATCCTCCCTTTCGAAGCCGCCATTCTCTCTCTCTTCGATTCTTCCTTCACTCTCCGTAAATTTTTATATGCCACCCCTCTACTTTTGCTGAGTTTAGTCAAAATTAAAAACAAGTTCTCAAAATTTTCAAACTGGCCCCTATAGCTCAGTGGTAGAGCGCCAGTCTTGTAAACTGGAGGTCTGTAGTTCGATCCTGCATGGGGGCATTGTTTTTATTTTATTTTCAAATACAATTAAAACTAAAAGTGGCCCAGTTTCATAAGAACCACAACCCAATAACCCATGTTCCATTTCTGGAAACTTCGGTGGGTCAAGGAATCAATTTCAAACACTATTATATTCCTTTAAATTTCAGTAATGCCAGGGTTTTAGTTCGGTAGAACTCACATAATTAGCTATGCAATAAAATATTATTCCCTCCGTCCTAAATTAATTGTATTTATAAGACTTTTTAAAGTCAAATTGACTATTTTTAAAACTAATCTTTTTACTATTTTTTCTAACATATAGGTGAAAATATTATAACCAAAAGAAAGTATATACAATTTATTACTAATTTTAATTTTTATAATTTTAGAAATATATTTATATATGCTTAATTATTAATTTTAAAAATAGTCAATTTGACTTTAAAAAATTCTAAAAAAACAATTAATTTGGGACGGAGGGAGTATTATATTAAAATATTTAATATCATTAGTTGAGGTGAAAATGGATAAGAGAACTAATAAATAATAATTCTATTTCACCAAATTTATACATTCATTCACTCCTTGCTTTCTTCCCAACAATATGGAGTAATATAGGGGGGCCGTTTTCATCCACCTTAGTTATGGGTTAATGCAAAAAGTGGTGTGCCTTCTTTAATAGAGACTAACTAGCCAATTATATACCATTATGTGATGCAGAACTGCAGTACAAACCTCAGAAATCGCAACCATTCACATTTCCATGGATTTAAATGTTTAACATGTTGTCTTCAGAGAAAGAAGGCAGAAGAGAGAGAAAAAAAAGTAAATACTAAATCATATTGATGCCACTTAACTAACAAACCAATGATTCATGAAAATGAAAATGAACTAATGTACAGGATGTCAAGAGATCACGAGCTACTTCCAAACATGACAAATAAAAGAAACAATTAAAAGACAATGATGACTAAAACATTGAAAGCAGTAGAAAAATATCAGCACTTATTTCTCAAACTTAGGAAGGAGCTAGATCCCTCAAACTTGTTTAATCAGAAGCTAACAAAGCAACAACAAAGAACCAAAAAGAATGAACACATCTACTTAGGAATCGGAGACCCTTCAAAAATCATCATTCAACAAGCTTGAAAGGAATGTGATATGATAGACAACAAATGATTCCACACCAGGCTTCTTGATAGGAAGAAATTGAACTAGTTCATATATATAATAAGCATAGAAACCAGCCGAGAAATTAGAAGTTATGTATCAAGAGGAGATGAAAAATGAAGGAAACAAATGGGCTTTTTATTCACTCCATAGGCACCCCCAAAAAACTCAATCCACGAGTGAGTACAAGAGAATACATTATTTCACACTGATAAATCTAAGAAATGGCTAAACTTTAATTCACAAATACAGAATTTATACAGAAGAACCATAGCTTTTCCATTATTACAATGGTCTCTTTGAGATCATTCAACCAACATACAGTGTAATGGCGGAAGCGAGAGCAAGGGAGATCTGCCAAACTTGAAAATCATGCCCATAGCACCCCATGAGACTGCATTTCCAAAACAAAAAGCAGGCCAAATTCCCCGAAATTTGCAGCATCAAAAATAAATACCACTCAACAGCTACCATGATCACAACATTATAGAATAACCATTAACCAAGTGCCATGATAAATTGATAATGGTCTCTTTTCAACTTCCCCAAGCTCGCGCCACATAAACTACATTTTATCCAACAACAAAATACACATAACCATTTATGTAAATCCTACGATTGTAAGAAATGTTTGGAACATTCCCAAAAACTGAGCTTACATGAAACCTCCGCGGTTTCCATCAAAAAAAAAAAAAAGAGCATATATTATTAATATTATCAATGGAACTTTTATAGCCCATTTTCAAATCAAACTTTAGGCTTAGTCTTAAGTAGCCGAAACTTGATAAATTGTCTGAAATACAGAGCTATCTCCGATTCTGCCAAATTCTGGCAATTTCTTCCAATTTATACCACAACTTCACTCTCCACCTCTGTCCTCCAACAAGATTCTAAATTAAGAAGCTAAAACTCTAGTGAGGGAATGCAATGAAACAAAGTGGTAAAAGACCCTAATTCAGTAATTCAACAACTTCCACAAATCCTCATTTTCCCCCCAAAAAAAGCACTCACTACAATTTAAAAAACTGAAACCCTAACCCTAAATTACCAACAACTCACTTATCTCCACAAACACACAACTTCATTAATAATATATATAAACATTGACACGAACATCTTAACCAAATTCACCGAGTATCTTCCTCTCTACGCCCGGACGAAGGCGGATGCTGACCGGATAGTGACGCGAGCAAATTCAGGTGACCCTGAGTTATCGGAAGATAATTCCCAACCCTAGCCGCCGATGCCTCACCCATGGCCTGCTGCTGCTGCATAAACCTTCCCGCCAAGGTATTTTGGGAAGCCAAGGACACTGGCGTCGGAACCACCATGTCAGGCGGCGGCGCAAAGCTCCATACTTGTCCGAAATCTGGTCTCCCCGGTAAAGCCCAAAATCCACCACCAGCAGCTGGGCCCACCACTGTAGGCCCAACACCGGAAAGGTGATCATTTTTGTCACCTCCGGTGTCCATACCATCATCATCACGGAGTCTCTTCCCAAGAATAAACGGTGTCGGAGTGATAAGATGTTGATGTGAGGGTTTCTGGTCAAGGGAAGCTGAGAGAGAAGAGGTGGTGGAATTACGTAAAGAGACGGAGACGGTGGAGAAGCTGGCGGGAGTGGTGCCGGTTCCGGTGGCGGCGATAATAGATGGCTCGGCTTGACGGAGAAGCCATTCAATGGTTTGACCGTCTGACTTGTGACCAAGTTCACGAGTTAGCTGAAAGACACGAGCGGCGCAAATAATCGGCATACGGATGCGCCGCCCCCGGCCGTCGACCTTGCTGTGGCGGTCCTTCGCCGGAGGTTTCTTAACGGACAAAGCGCCGTTTCCGGGAGGCGGCTGCTGCCTCTGGGTGTCAATGATTGCGCCGTTAGTGATGCCGTTACCTGCAACTCCGTCCGATGTTGACATGGTAAAATTAAATAATAAGCTAACCAAAAACCTCCTCACAGTTCACCTGCAGATGGAAGAGAGAGAAAATATATGAAATAATAATGGAGATTTTTGAGAATTTTAGAGAGAGAAATGGAGAATTTTAGAGAGAGAGAGTGGAGGAGGAGGGGGAACAGAAGTCTAATGATTGAGAGGCAGGAGCTGGTGGAGACAGGAAGAGAGCACATGGGTGGTGGGGTCCATTTTCACTACTCACTCACTTACTTCTATACAGCTCATGTCCCCTCTTTCCTTCCACCCTTCTACTTCATCTGCAGTGCCATTGATACATACATACTCATTCAAGGACATGTTTGGAAATTTTGTAATTAATTTTTTAAATTTTCATTTCTGCGTTTCACATTATTTCTCTTCTAGTTGTTTTTTTGGATTAAATTAAATAAAATTTAAAGATAAAACTCCAAATATATATATATATAAGTACATAATACTATACAAAACTGTACTTTCACTTCCTCCTCTTCTTTTTTTTTTTAAATAATTAGTTTGATAAAAAAAATTAAAATTAAATATAAATAGCATCCAAACTAGTTATTGGAAAAATATTGAAGAGTAGCGCGTTACTACAAACGCCTTCCTATTTGCGGTCCAAATGGACGTGTTGTCAGACTAGGGGGTAGGGGCCCACTTCATTCCGTACTTGAAAATTGAAGTTGAAGTTGGTCCTATCTATATCTAGTATCTACTCCCCCAGCTGGGCTTGCTGGTCCAGTAATTTCTGGGTACCCACTTATTTTTGCCCAGATGCACTTTTCACAGTAAATAAGCATGAAGAAACACATGGACTAAAATTTTACCAAAAGGGGTGGTAAAAGGTATAAAGCCAAGTAGGACTGTAAATCAAAATTTTACCAAAAGGAGTGGGAGGTTGGTAAATAAATGCATTCCATATTCATGTCTTGGGTTTAAGTCAACCATGAACCAGATTTGTTGACTTGGTGGAATTTTTATTTTCATTGATAAACTTGAAAATAAAATCGAGAAGAATTAATTTATTTCAATCAGAAAGATTTAAATTATCTGTACGATATAAGTTGATAAAATATCTATTTTATCTAAAATGAAATTTAGCACAAACGTTTATAATTAAAATATAAAAATAAATTTTTTTTAACGTATTGCATCTTTTTTTATATCCTTATGTCGTGCTAGTATGGTAAACATAACATTTGAAAATATCAACCCCATAACTTTTTTAATCAATTAATAAATTACTTTCTTAAACCTCATCTAAATATATTTTTCTCAATTTATATTAAGTTAATAGTATCCTTATACAAATAATAAAGAATAACATAATTAATTTAAATAGTAGGACCTTCTTCTATTTTCGCTCTTTTAGTACACATCTGTTAGTTAAAAAAATTTATTCTTGAAATTACAATAAAATTAAATTCACGATCTTGAAATTTAGAATTTCAACAATTAATTTTAAAAAGTTAAAATGAGATATTTTATGTAACAAAAAGAGTGCTAATTATTACATATTTTATTTTTGAAACTTAAAACAAATTTATATTTTTCTAACTTCAAAATTTATGAATTTATAAATTTATAATTTTAGAACATGATGAATATTCCCTCCGTCCCAAATTAATTGCAGTTCTAGGACTTTTTAAAGTCAAATTGACTATTTTTAAAACTAATATTTTTACTATTTTTGCTAACATATAGGTGAAGATATTATAACCAAAAGAAAGTATATACAATTTATTACTAATTTCAATTTTTATAATTTTAGAAATATATTTATATATGCTTAATTATTAATTTTAAAAATAATTAATTTGACTTAAAAAAGTCTTAAAAAATAATTAATTTAGGACGGAGAGAGTATAATTTAGTGAGAGAGTGGGTTCATTCCGGTCCACTCTCGCTAGTACAAAGGAAACCTCTTTCCATGTAAAAAGTCAAAAAATTCCAGCTGCATGGGGAGAATTTTTAGTAGTATAGTTTCAACAGTTACAATAGAGACATTATCGTGACTATTGCCCGAATAGTTGTCCCATTGGATCTATCTCCTTAGCAAAAGAAGACTCTTTACTTAATAATAAAAAGAACAGATAAATTTATATCAAATTATAATTATAAAATTTATTAATATATGAGATTAATAAAAATTATAAAAGGACTTTAATCATTACACAATTCTTTAAAAAAATTATCAATAATACTTATTCACATAATCGGATAATTAAAAAATCGACATAAATATTTGTAATATCATTCTCTTAAAGAGAAAAGAAAAAAGGACTCCCTCGTTTCCTCGATTCTAAAATAAAAGTCTCAATTTTATTTTTTTCATAAATTCAAAAATCAGACTTAATTTTTTTAAAATAGACTAAGAAGTGACATGGTGTTTCAAGTTTTCATTAATGACAACTAGTTAAATTGATGATTTAATTAATATCTACATAGTCACATGGATTAAATTAGAAATTTATAACTATTCTAAAAGATGTTACTAATTATTTTCAAATTCAAATAAGAATGGTTTTAATTATCCTATTTCATAGTTCTAACTTCTAAGGATATATAATCCAATTAGATTACAAAGTTGGGACTTGTGGGGGTGGGGGGGGGGGGGGGTGTATTGACCACTAGTTTGTATATATGTTAAGTTAGATAGAGCAAGGAAATGATAAATTCCATTTGACTAATGACATTATCGGGCCCACCAATGATCCAAAATAAAATCAATTTATCATATCAACAATGAATCCTAACCAACTATCTAATCAATACTACTTCATTTGTCTCAAAAGAGGGGAGTATTACTTTCTGAGAAAATACTCAACCTGCAACTGGGTATCAATCAAATTATATGTAATACTCCTATTACGTAATTTTAACATAAAATAAAAATTAGAGAAAAATATTTTTAGTGTAAATATGGAGAGAAACAATAGTAAATGTGGAAAGATATTACTCCCTCCGTCCCAAATTAATTGCTTTTCTAAGACTTTTTTAAGTCAAATTGACTATTTTTAAAATTAATAATTAAACATATATAAATATATTTATAAAATTATAAAAATTGAAATTAGTACTAAATTGTATATACTTTCTTTTGGTTATAATATCTTCACCTATATGTTAGCAAAAATAGTAAAAAGATTAGTTTTAAAAATAGTCAATTTGACTTTAAAAAGTTCTAAAAATGCAATTAATTTGGGACGGAGGGAATATAATCTTTTTAAACTTATCTTAATACTACATATTATTACATAATTAAGTATCTAGTTTAGATAGCAAGTCTTGTATCTCTTGTGAGCTCTTATGTTATTACTCCTTCCGTCCCAAATTAATTGTTTTTCTAGGATTTTTTTAAGTCAAATTGACTATTTTTAAAATTAATAATTAAGCATATATAAATATATTCCTAAAATTATAAAAATTGAAATTAGTAATAAATTGTATATACTTTCTTTTGGTTATAATATCTTCACATATATGTTAGCAAAAATAGTAAAAAGATTAGTTTTAAAAATAGTTAATTTGACTTTAAAAAGTCTTAGAAATGTAATTAATTTGGGACGGAGGGAATATTATTTTTTTAATTTTTATTACATTGCGTTCGATCATCTCTTTAATATATTAAATTTAATACTCAAAAAATAAAATCTAACACAAAAAATTGATTTGAGGAATTGCCACATTTGTGTAGATATAACGCGTATGTGGGCTTCAATACCTTTAAAAGTACTAGTAAAAAAAATAAAGATGGTTCAAAGATTTGACAACACTTTGATAAGAAGACAAGCCTATTTTTCTCTCTCATTTCAATAATAATTGGCATTTATATATATATATATATATATATATATATATATATATATATATATAATGAAATGTTGTTTCATGCCACTGAATACTGATTGCTATGCAAACACAAATTAATTAAATCTAAATTATTAAAAGTTGACCTACCTTTTCAATAATTAGGCCCACAAATTCTCCCCTATAACGCGCATTCTACAACCTATAACCTACAAACTACTGCATATTTTACGTATTTTAGTTACATGCTTTATGGCGGCCAAAAATTTCTTAATCATGGAAACATATAATAATGTAATATTGTTAGTCCTTTTTCCTAACCACTACTGTAGGAATAATAGTTTAATGAATTGACAATGGAAAATCTTCTTACGGATATCCACATATGATATACCTTTAGACAATTTGATCATATCTTTTCCTTTACAAATGAGTGATGAGATAGACATACACTAATAGCTCCCTATTTTAATAATGGGGATTGTTACTCCCTCCTTTAATATTTAAATAAGATGTTTTTTGAAAAAAAATTATACTTTACCCTTAAAAAAAATTAAAAAAGATAAAAAAAAATAATTAATTAGTACATGAATAATAATAAAATTTTAAATTAACATTAATTACCTAATATTAGAATTAATGAGATTTGTTAATATGTATGATTATGCTTTAAAGAACTTGTATAATGGAAAAGAGGGAGTATCTTATTATATTGCTCCATATATAGGCGAAACACAATTATTGTGTTTCCAAAAATGGGCCCAAAACCTAGGCTTGTCACACATTCCGCGGATATTGGGGAATGTTTGGGCATGGACCTTCCCAATTTATATATTTATGGGCCCGTTTTCTAAGACTTCTAATATATATATATATATATATCATTTCACAATTCTTCTGAACTGTCCTCTCCGAGAAGTTAATATTTTCTGACATGTAATTTGAGAATACAAAAAACTCTTAACAGGCAGGCACCATATAAAATTACAAGAAAATAAGTACTTATAATTTCCTAAGATCTAGGTGCAAGTAAATGGGAACATTTCATGGTTAGGGCCATTTATAAAGAGCTGTTCGAAAATGGTAACATACAGGACATAGGACGGGGAGATTTTTACTATGCAGGCACAGCAAGGGGAAGACTAAAAACTTTTATGTGTAAATAGAAAGGACATATGCTTTGCATTTAGCAATACTATTTCTGTATATCATGCTTGTTAAAAAGTCATTTCCCCCAAGTAGGTGTGTGAAAAAGCATTACACTAAATTGACATGCATAGAATTTCAGAATATCAAACAACGTATGTATCTCAGTGACTCAGTGTTCAAGACTCACTTGGAAGAACATTGAAGAAATGATAGACCTCTTCTTCATCAATCACACCAACCTCAGTCGAACAAACTGAGCAACATACTTGCTTAAATATTTCACTGCTAACAGAACCTGATTCAGTCTCACCACCACCTCTCCCTTTTCTGCCCCTTTTCCGTTTTAAACCTGGCTGGGACACTTGGTCATTCTTGATCTTGCAGTTGACAACAAACATTGCTCTGTATTGTGTCAAATATTTTTCATGCCTGCAAGATCCGATGCAATGTTAGCTTCCAGAACATGAACATAGATCATAACCAAAACCAGAATTATCACATCAAAGCAGCAACACAATGAAGAGCAAAAGCATCCATACGAATCAATGGAAACCTTCAACAAGTTTAAGAATGATAAACCTTCATCAACCCTTTTCATTACCAAGCCCCAAACGAAGTAATGACTTTAATGTCACCTTCATTCCTAAGTCAAATTCTACTCCTTATATACACTTGACAAAAGTACATGTAGCTAACCTTTGCTAATCTTGAGCAGGTAATTCTTAAGCATCTAAAATATTTTAGTTACTACTTTCATCCCAACTTTAGTTATACCAGCCAGAATTATCATTTTAGCCAGTTATGCTAGCGAGAACCACAAGTGTCTTAGGAAAGAGCACCCATAAAGCAGAGCTAATTATATTACATAGTTTAGTGAAAATCCAAATCAATCATATGTTTGGTATTGGTTTTCAATACGAAAAATATAATATTTTTTTGACCTTTTAAAGTCAATATAAGATATTTTCAAATGCAAAATTGATGTGATTCATTCAACTTTTCAAAATAATAAAACTTGTAATTAGTAGTATTATTTTACATATTTATTATTACAACTTTCCTAATTGTACTTTTTAAAATGAAATGACTTCATATCAGTTTTGAATACATCTCAAATTGACTTCAAAACAAGTCATAATTAATCCTATATGTTGGAACTGAAAGATTATAGAGGTGTAACTTACATAGGATATCCATGGTTTGAGCCAAGGGCAATTGAGTTTTGACACCACAGATCCAAGAAAGACTATTACTATATATGTTTTCAATTGCAGCCAACTTATAACTTAGTTCATACAACTATGAAAAGTTATACAGCTACCCATTAAAATTTTAGAAAATAAATCCCATTGAATATCATCTGAAAAGACTGCATTTATATTACCAAGTGGCCAACATATAACATACAGAATTAATAAACATACCTTTGACACTCTAGGCAAAGGGTGGTAAAGCAGGCTGGGCAGCTAAGCACAGCATCAGAATACTGACCTTTCCTTTTCTTTTGGGCCCACAGTTGATCTTTGTCGTCAAGTTTTGCATCATAGAATTCTGGCTTGATGGAATAGTCTATTTCATCATCATCTGAAACTGATATAGATCAGACAAGAGTCTCATTAGTATAATAACCTTAGAAAAGACAACTGTAGGATTTTAATTACAGCGTATATGCCATTAAAATAACAACAGAATATTCAGGAAAAAGAAAATCCAACAGTTCAAGCATAATGAACACAGAACATTACCTGCGCGTTGGAACAGTTGAGGAAAGGGAAAAAAAGTGCTATTTAGATGTTTTAATTATACTGCATAAAGGATCATGACTACAAGCGCAAAGCTTGGTGAAAACTTGAGAGGGATTAACTAATAAGTAGTAATAAATAATAATACTTATAAATTATAATAAAAACTTAATTACAACTAAAAAAGGATACTCTGTACTTATAAGGAAAATGATTCTATTTAAGACACATTATATCCTTAAAGAAAAAAAAAAGAAATTAGAAATTTCAGAATTCATTTTCAAAGATGAAAACTTTGAGACAATGACACATCATAACTTATCTCCCATGGTTCAACCATATCAAAAAAAAGAAGGGGAAAAAAAAGGAAAACAATGAAAGAAAATTAAGAAAGCACAAACTAAAATTTGCAAAAATTTGGCAATTACCTTGTACTTGCTCCACCATAAATTTGGTTTACAGGTAAGTCATCCATTATATTGAAGAGCAGCTAATTATACATCAATAAGGATATCTACTAAAAATTAATTTAGGAATTAGGAGTAAGCCGAGTAATCCTGAGTCTTTCAAATACTAGCTCATTGCTGTAATTTTTGAAACATTCCACAATTAAGAGGTTAAAGTAATTCTGGGTCAAAATAATAAATCAGGATACCATATTTCAAACAATTATTTACACCATGACATTTAATTGGACAAAATTACCTATAAATAAAAAAAAATTGAGGAGAAAATTATGAAGAAATAAGAATTAAGTGAAAATTATGAAACACGAGTATGTATAGGCATTTAAGCTAAGCACGAACTTACTAGTTTTCTGTGAAGCAGTCGGCGACTCTGCCCTCTCTTTTGGACTTCCTTCTTCATTCATCTCTCTCTAGGAACTTCAGCTAATGATTTGATCGGTGTGTATGGGTCGTCAATTCGGTCGGAACTCAGAAGGTTGTACTCTTCGTCTCTTTAAGGCTTAAGCTCGACAGATCCAAGGCCCGAAGGCCCAAACTAGTGACAATGAGGTGGCCCAGGTGGGTATGTATGGACCAGTGTTCTAGGACCCTGGGCCATACCTACCCGACTCGCCTCCGAGAAAAAATATCGCATACCCGGCCTTTTTCATGTTTTTTCCGAATTTTCTTCTTCTTCTTCTTTTTTTCAACTTAAAAATCCTCTATTTCTTATATTACTTTTTTTATAAAAAAAAATCTTTTTAATTTGAAATCACAACATGCAATATTTTTATTATTAGGAACACATTATATTACAAGTATTATGAATTTTTAATAAATTACCTAAATAAATACATAACTATATATATACATACAAAAGGTTAATCTTGAAAATGAGGCTAAAGGAGATGAGTGATATGAGGTGGAATTAATCCTGATAAGTTTACTCTCACCCTGGTCTTGCAATATGATAAGGCTTTGGATGTTTGCCCCATTCACAAGTTTTACAAATGGGGGAAAGGTTAATTAATAAGGGGGTTAAATTGATTGAAAGAATGGAGCTGCTCATTGTAAACTGGACATTTTAGGTTTTGATTCATGAATATTTCACTTTATGATATTATGCTTGGAGGGCTTTGCCAGAATAAAGAATTGGAGAGTTGGATATGCAAATAAGGTTGGTGGTTGGTGCCACTTACTTTTTCTTCTATTCATCACATTAATTATAGTATAGGTTATGTGGCATGCATGTTATATTTCTTTAACAGAAATGAGCAACTCTGGTCAGTTCCAATAATAATTTGCCTTTGATAGTGCAATGCAATTATTATGATATTCATTCCACTTAGAAATATAAGATGGAGTTGTATTTGACTCAAGTTATACTTCAATATATACACACGTACGTATTTTTTCATGTAACAATATCGTTGTGAATACAGAGTAAGGAAGTGAAAAGGATTTACAATTCCTTCCTTTTATTTTTTCCTTAAAGATAGTTTACTCTTTTCACATTGATTTATTGGGTGGACGTGTGTGTACATTGACAAGCAGCAATTTTGTCGTGAAATTGAAGCTGTGATTTAAGGAGACTTGGCATTTGAGTGGCCAAGGCCAACTGCACCATCGGGGATGTACTTACCCCAGAACCAGTGTGCCTTCCAGACTCTGTTCATCTCTTCAATCGGCACATTCTTAGTCTCGGGGATAAAGAAGTAGACGAAAGCAGTCATTATGGCCACAAATCCTCCGAAGAAGAAGAACAAGCCAAACTTCAAGTGGCAAAGTAGAGTGAGGAAGACCTGACCAATGATGAAGGTGAATAACATGTTCACCGACACATTGATAGATTGACCGGCAGATCGGATCTCCATGGGGAAGATCTCACTTGGTACTAACCACCCCAATGGACCCCATGACCACGCAAACCCTGCTACATACACGCAGATGAAGAAGATGGTCACATTCCCTGCAACTTTGCTGAATTGTCCTTGCCCTGATACTCCAAACTCTGCGCCAATCATGAGTCCAACCACAATCTACGAGCAAACAACCATATATCTATATATCATGTCCTTTTCAAATATATCAAACAACTATATATGAGCTAGCTAGGCCCTTACCTGACAAATAAGCATTTGACCTCCACCTTCAAGAAACAATATTCTTCTACCAAACCTGTCCACAGTGAAGATCGATACCAATGTACTAAATACATTAACAAGGCCAGTGATTACAGCAGCCATGAGGGAGGCATCATCACCGAAGCCTAATGTCTTGAAAAGAACTGGGGCGTAAAACATGATCACATTTATGCCAGTCAATTGCTGGAAAAATGGAATAAGGAGGGTGATGACCAGCTGAGGCCTGTATTGCCTCTCAGTGATATTCTTCCATGGATGATCAACTTGTCTCGCCACCTCGCTCGCTTCTAAAAGATCTTGGAATTCCTCGTCCACGTTGTCCGTGCCTCGGATTTTCTGTAATATTTGTCTCGCCTGTTCTTGCTTACCTCTCTCAATGAGGGAGTTGGGAGTGTCTGGAAGGAAGATGGATCCACCGGTCATAATAATTGCAGGAACAGCTGCAATACCCAAGGAATATCTCCAGCCATTATGAGCCATTTTTGCAAAGCCATAGTTCAGTAAGTTTGCGATCAATATCCCAATTGTAATGGCCATTTGAAATCCAATGTTGAGTGCTCCTCTTATTTGTGATGGTGCCATTTCTGACAAATAAAGTGGAACAGACTGCATGCATATACAAAATTATGCACAGAGCTTATAATTGATTAGTTATTCATTATGTGCACTAATAGTATCTATTCTCTCATGTATATACAGGGCTAGAAGAAGGAAGAAGAGAAAGTAGCTAGGTACCTGGTTAACAAATCCAATGCCTACACCAAGCAAAATACGGCCAATAATAAGCATGGCGACGTCCTGGGCAAATCCATTAATGAAAGCACCAACGAGGAAGATGACTCCACCCACAAACATGGACACCTTTCGGCCAAAGACCCTTGTTACTGCAGATGCAAAAAAGGAAGCCACAAGTGCTGCTAGGTAAAGGGAAGATGTGAACAATGTGAGTAGCTGGCTATCAAATTTGCAATACTGATTTGTGCTAGAGTCATCTTTAGACTTTATGTACACCGAGGGGAAGAACTTTTTCAAAAATTCATCCATTGATGTCACTCCTCCTGCATAGCATAGCATACATAAAATTATAACGCCAATACTATTTATTGGTTATACTAATAATCATCTCATTTCAAAACCTCATAATTTATTTACTTTTTAAAAATAATTTTTTTTTTAATAAATTACCTGAGATACCGATGTCATAGCCGAAGATGAGACCACCGGTGGCAGCAACAATACACGTAATGATCACGAAGGCCGTGACACGGCCTTCATATTGTTTTCCACCTCCATCGGAAACAAATCCTCCTCCTGCCATTTTTATAGAAAACTAGCTTTTGGTATATTGGAATAATTAAACTCTCACTCTTTTTTGTAGTCTTTTTTAAAGATACTATGATACAAAAGTCCTCGCTGGGTACCTAAAACAAGTTTTTATTTATGGGCAAACTCAAGCCTCATACTTATTCTCTTTTTATTGTGATGTTCTCCAACATAACTGAGATTTATATAAGTTCTCAAGGCCAGAAATATCTGGCAATGCCTTAACAAACTGTTCTATTTTTCGCAGAAAAGATAAGAATTGAACCATGTACTTTTATTTTTTGCGCAAAGAGCTGGACCCGCTTCATCCGCTTCATGTCTAATCTAGGAATAGGTTGAACACGTCTATAATTATAAATTATGCATGAAAATGGGATGACTAATTAATTGGGTCAAGTCTTTATTCGGATCACCGTTAATTTGAGATTATAGATCTAACGGTACATAACACATTGACATTTTTTTTTTAAGAATATGTTTATAACTTAGTTAATTTTAAAATACTGACAGAATAATTTTCTTTTATTCTTATCGAGGTATATATAGACATGCATGGTGTAGACTGTAGACATATAATTTGCAATATTCACCATCTTTTTTCTCGATAACCACAGTATGCAGTCATCATCATTAATTTGACGTCTGTTTAGTTAATTTAATTGGAGAATGAGCAAATTTCACAAATTTTTAATTTGGTAATTACATTTTTAAAATTAATCCGATGGGTATATTTGGATCAAGTGGTTTTACAATGAGATAAACATTAGTTTTGCCGGGATAATTTACATTGTAAATTCTTAACAGGACAAATAAATACTTACTCACAGTACAATTTTCCTGCACTTTAAATTTATGTAACATACGTAAAATATATTAAGTTCAACTCTTCAAAAATAATTATAGAAATGCAATGAAAGGAAAATACTATCTTCTAACACAAACCAAAAGAAAGGTATTTTTGCATGGAAACTAAAAGAAATCATATGAAATCTATTTTATTTAACATATTTTCAATATATATCTTAAATTCACAAATATAAACATAACAGTTAAAAAAGGATAAAGAGAGATGTACTTATAATTATGCTCATGAGCTTATAGGTAACATCCGTACGCAAAATAAAAACCTACCACTTAAGTACTCCCTCACTAGAGACGCGAGTAAAAATAAGTTCAATTTATAATTATATGTATTATAAAGTTAGTGACTATGTGAAGACTCGAATTTAAGTTTGAATTCGAAGTTCGCAAGTAATTTGAATATAATTCGATCCGTTCAAGTAATGAATATTCGAATCGAGTTGAATTTGATTAGAGTTTTTTTAAATACAATTCGAATTCGAGTATCTATTTAACTTTTCGAATCGAATCCGAGCAGCTCTATGTTCGGTTTATTTCGATCTATCTGTACCCACCGAGCCTTGTACACCGACTATATGGCTTTTATCCTACCAGGTGCTCGACAAAATGCCCATCTAAGAGTTCTTGTCTTGAGCTGGTAATTCTGGTTGTTTTATGTATACAGGGGCATAGGGTTCTTTATAACATGATTGATCTATCATGGGTTACTGGAGGAGGCAATTATGCTGTTGATGAAGTTAAAAAATTGGGTGTTTTGTGTTTTGGATAATTGTAGCTATATTTGCCTATTAGAAGCTATATCAAAGTCTTCTTCAATTGAGTTGATTGAAATGAGGTTAAAAGAGAGGAGTGATATGGGGTGGCAGCCTGATAAGTTTACCCTCTGACATCGGTCTCGAGTGTTATTGCAATGCCGGGAAGTTTAATAAGGCTTTGGATGTTTTTGGTGAGATTAACAGATGCGGTTGGCTCAATTCACATGTTTTGTCCGTCTTGGTGCTCTCTTTGATGAGGGTTGATAAGTTAATTTAATTGATCGAAAGAATGGAGCAGCTAAACCTGAATGTAAGCTTGAATGAGAAGAAACTTTATGTTTTGTTTCGTGTTCAGCCGGAATGCCGGATACCACTTCTTTTAGTATAGTTATCAATGGATTATGCAAGACTGCTAAGTTGGATCTATGGTCCTAGAGCCCTTCAAGATATCCAAAACAACATATTTGGGTGCTTATGTAGAAGAGAGGATGTGGCAGGTGCCCTTAGTATGGTGCAGGAAATGCGTGTTAGTGGGCATGAACCATGGACTAAGCATTCCACCTTGCTTATTAAAAAGTTGTGCAATACTTGAAAGGTCATTCAAGCATGTGATTTTCTTGCAAAGATGGTTCAAGAAGGTTTTATTATTGATATATTTAATTGCCTATTCTGCTAGCTTTGATAGTATTCAGTAATGGAAGTATCAGAAAGCAGGAGAGAAGGTACAATCAACCTTATGTGACATGTTATGTATGAATGTATACTTTGTGTGGATAAACATTATGTGACATGTTATGTTATGCATATATATTTTGTGTTTGGATCAACCGTATGTGACATGTTATATTTCTTTAACAGAAATGCGATCCGTAATTGACATGATTGCAACTATGGTGCACTTTTAACCAACTGTTATTTGTTTATCAGTTCGGCTACTAGATTGCGTTTTATAGTGCAACTATTTTGTCTTTGTTTGATACTCCTTCAATCTAGAAATAAAAATCTCATTTGACTTTTTAATCTTATGTTTTAAACTAAGTTACACATAAATATAAACAAGTTTTTTTCAAAGTAACAATATTGGCATTGACAAAGTAAGGAAACGAAAACACATGTACAATTCCTCCCTTTTATTTTCCTTAAAGATAGTTTACTCTCTTCGCATTGTTCAATTGACATCTATGTACATTTAGAAGCAGCAGTTTTATCAAACTG
The DNA here is from genome assembly GCA_034770075.1 of Aralia elata. Classification (NCBI taxonomy): domain Eukaryota; kingdom Viridiplantae; phylum Streptophyta; class Magnoliopsida; order Apiales; family Araliaceae; genus Aralia; species Aralia elata. Next base: position 83,195,372 of record CM068387.1, on the reverse strand, counting down.
AAGCTGTACATTGAGACTTGGCATTTATGTGGCCCAGGCCAACAGCACCATCAGGGATGAACTTCCTCCAGAACCAGTGTGCCTTCCAGACTCTGTTCATCTCTTCAATTGGCACATTTTTTGTCTCGGGGACAAAGAAGTACACGAAAGCAGTCATTATAATCACAAATCCTCCGAAGAAAAAGAACAACCCAAACTTCAAGCGGCAAAGCAGAGTGAGGAAGATCTGACCAATGATGAAGGTGAATAACATGTTCACGGAGACATTGATAGATTGACCAGCAGATCGGATCTCCATGGGGAAGATCTCACTGGGTACTAACCACCCCAACGGACCCCATGACCATGCAAACCCTGCAACATACATGCAGATGAAGAAGATGGCCACATTCCCTGAAGTTTTGCTGAATTCACCTTGTCCTGATACTCCAAACTCTGAGGCGATCATGGCTCCAACTGCAACCTGCAATGAAACAACCATGTCATGTCCTTTCTAGTTTATCAAACAGTTCTGAGCTAGTTTATTACATAAAGATTGTCTCTACTCTATTAGACTTGACCTTCTAAAAGTAAGTAGGCTAGGGAGATGCTAACTGGCCCATACCTGGCAAATAATCATTTGAATTCCACCTTCAAGAAACAATGCTCGTCTACCAAACTTGTCAACAGTGAAGATTGATACCAATGTACTAAATACATTAACAAGGCCAGTGATTACGGCAGCCATGAGGGAGGCGTCAGCACCAAAGCCTAAAGTCTTGAAAAGAACTGGGGCATAAAACATGATCACATTTATGCCTGTCAATTGCTGGAAAAATGGAATGAGCAGGGTGATGACCAGCTGAGGCCTGTATTGCTTTTGTGTTATATTCTTCCATGGATGCTCAACTTGTTTTGCAACCTCGCTCGCTTCCAGAAGATCTTGGAATTCATCGTCCACGTTATCCGTTCCTCGGATTTTCTGTAACATCTGTCTTGCCTTTTCTTGCTTGCCTCTCTCAATGAGGGAGTTGGGAGTGTCTGGAAGGAAGATGGATCCAACGGTCATAATAACTGCAGGAACGGCTGCAACACCCAAGGAATATCTCCAACCATTATGAGCCATTTTTGCAAAGCCATAGTTCAGTAAGTTTGCGATCAATATCCCAATTGTAATGGCCATTTGAAATCCAATGTTGAGTGCTCCTCTTATTTGTGATGGTGCCATTTCTGACAAATAAAGTGGAACAGACTGCATGCATATACAAAATTATGCACAAAGCTTATAATTGATTAGTTATTCATTATGTGCACTAATAGTATGTATTCTCCCATGTATATACAGGGCTAGAAGAAGGAAGAAGAGAAAGTAGGTACCTGGTTAACAAATCCAATGCCTACACCAAGCAAAATACGGCCAATAATAAGCATGGCGACGTCCTGGGCAAATCCATTAATGAAAGCACCAACAAGGAAGATGACTCCACCCACAAACATGGACACCTTTCGGCCAAAGACCCTTGTTACTGCAGATGCAAAAAAGGAAGCCACAAGTGCTGCTAGGTAAAGGGAAGATGTGAACAATGTGAGTAGCTGGCTATCAAATTTGCAGTACTGATTTGTGCTGCCAGATTCATCTTTAGACTTTCTGTACACTGAGGGGAAGAACTTTTCCAAAAATTCATCCATTGATGTCACTCCTCCTGCACAATATACCATATATCATCTCATTTTAAAAATCCCATTATTTTAAAATTAAAAAGGACAAAAATGGAAAAAAGAGGGACTTCCAAAATATTCAAAAGTAACCATAATTTACCTGAGATACCAATGTCATAACCGAAGATGAGACCACCAGTGGCTGCAACAATACATGTCATGATCACGAAGGTCGTGACGCGGCCTTCGTATTGTTTTCCACCTCCATCAGCAGCAAATCCTCCTCCTGCCATTTATATATATATATAGCAAACTAGCTCTTGATTTATTGGAGGTGATTTTTTTTTTCCCTTTGCTCTTTTCTGAGATAATAAGAAACAAAGATCCTCACTGGATACGTAAATGTACTTTTATATTCCCCGGCCTTAATTTGCGTCCTTATTTTTATTTTATAAAACGTATTAGAAGATTTTTATCTTAAACTATTTGTGTGCAAAGTCAATAACCTCAAACTTCTTCTCAGTTCGTTTATTGGTGTAATGTTCTCAAGCAAAGGTGATATTTATATAGGTTTTCCAGGGTAGGCAATGCCAGAAATCCGGTAATGAGTTAGCAAAATGTTCTATTTTTTGCCCAAATGTTGATTAAACCCTGTCCTATTTTTTGCACATAGGATAAGAGTTAAACCCTGACCTATTTTTGGCACAAAGGGTAAGAGTTAAACCCTGTCCTATTTTTGGTACAAAGGATAAGAGTTAAACCCCGTCCTATTTTTGGCACAAAGGATAAGAGTTTAACCATGTTTTCCTTTTTGGACAACTGTTAACAGTTAAATCCTGTTCTATTTTTGCACATAGGAATTAGGATAAAAGTTAAACCCTGTTCTATTTCTGACACAAAGGATTAGAGTTTAACCATGTTTTTTTTTTGGACAAAGGATAAGAATTGAACTGCATCCGTTTTGATGTGTAATCACAGGATATGTTTCAACTTCTGACCACACTGGAAAACGGAAATCCTAAAAATGTCAAAAATTACCGGAAAAGTGGATGACAAACTAATTGCGTCGTAGTCTAACATTTTTACCATAAAATCGATTGGATAATTAACTTTAGATTTCTACTCTCTATTCCAAATTTGCAATATATATATATCAGATCCGGCAAATTAGTGGGTGTGAGTGGATTTGGACAAGTATAAGTGAGGTTAGGTTTAAATTGGTAGAAAATTAAGTGGATGTAAGTGAGCGGTCATCTAGATAAATATGGGCTAATGTATTAAATTTGAGCATAAGTATAGACTAATGTATATATAGATTCCTCATTTCTCTATATTCATTATTTAGTTTCTCTCTCTAAAATTTTATAAAATTATATCTCTCTAGAATTTTATATCACTTTCTACTTTTAATTTTAGAATTTATTTTTTTTAATGAATTTTAGAATTTTGTTTAGATTCTCTCTCTAAAATTTTATCTATTTAGAATTTATTCACTAAAATAAATCATTCTCATCCGATTATATTAATGACATGTCAATCTTTAATTAGCAGTATAAATTTCTTATACTGTTAATATATAAAATATGACTTCAAGGTTTTAACAAACCTTTTCATCCCATACCAATTCTCAAAAACACTTTAATACCTTTCTCTCTAACTTACATTAAAAAGCACATTGGTTTACTCGTTCCAATCACATTTATTTACCGTAATTTGGCAATGAAAGGTATTTTGATCATCCCTCTGTTTTATTTTTAATTTTTGTGTGTAAATTATATTTTGCTCTATTATTTACCTTTTATATTTTTATTTTAAATTTTAATTCTAATTTTTTTGTTCACACACATTGTGTGTGCTCCATATATAATTAAGATACTTCTAAATATTGTTTATACTAATAATTTTACAATTTTTATAGAGAAAAAGTGATAAATTTAGAGAGAGAACAAGAACAAGTATGACATTTTTAGGAAAAGCAAGTAAAAATTTTAGAACGAGAAAGTGAAAAATTTTAGAGTATAAAAAGTGAGCTATATTTTTTAAATGAATAAACTTTTGATAATAAGTGAATAGATAAATGGGGTCTAATGACAGCTCACATCTACCCGTATATTATGTGGCTGGATATGGATGAACTCATTTAAAAAATTTAAATTATAAGTTGTAACCCAAACCTTATTATTAGTAGATATAGATAAACCCATTTAAAAATTTTAAGTTATAAGTTGTAACCCAAACATATTTATCATGGGCGGATATGGACTGAAATTCATTTAAAAATTATAAATTATAAGTTATAACCCAAACCCATTTATCATTTGGTGGGTATGGACTGTCCAATGGGTTTCAACCCATATTGACAAGTCCAAGACTAAATTTAAAACAGTAAAAATTTTAAACTTTCACCCTTTTGGTACACAAGTGGTAGGAATAACCATTGGGCCAAGACACTAGGTTTTAAGATACATTCAAAAATTTGAGATAATTTTTTATTTTTAAATTATAAAATGATGTGATTTTTTAACATGTTTTTTAGTTATATTTTAAGTATTACTATTATATTTTTAACAAAAAGTAATAGAGATAATTTTACAAAATAAAATTATAGTATTAAATAGTAGTCATTTTAGAATGGTTAACTCTAATATTTATATTGGGAAAGAGATCGTACTATCAAACGTACCTAGACAATATAAACTCGACCCTATTCATTTTATTTACAAGTATGTTTAAAACTTAGAAAACAGGGAGGAAAAAAAAAAACAACAAAAAATATAGGAAAGGCAACTGCTCAAACGGCCAATATTTGTCTACCGCTGGTTTGAGTTGTCGGTAAACACCACCGGAGCAGGGGCAGAGATCCTTAAACATAATTTGTAGAATGAGATTCTTGAAATTTCCTAAAACCCGAATCTTTCATCAATTATTCAAATCAAACAAGCCATCTTTTCTGGTTCAAGTCTACCCTCTCAATTACAGATTCAATTCACCATATTTGAGTCCTAATTACTTCCATAGACATGGCCTCTGCTCCATCCTTTCTACTTCTATATCCGCAGATAACAATGAAACTGTTCATAAACTCATATCTATCTTCACCCGACGACCCTTCTACCCCAACAGCCAAGAACTGACTGATGTTGGATCCAAACTCACCACCAAAATTGTTGAAGCTGTATTAAAAGGTTTCAAGAATTGGAAAGTGGCTCTAATGTTTTTCAATTGGGCTTCAAATCAAATTGGGTATAAGCACAACTGTTATACTTATAACACCATGGCTTTTATCCTATCAGGTGCTCGACAGAATGCCCATATGAGAGTTCTTGCCATGGAGCTGGTAAATTCTCGTTGTTTTATGTATCCAGGGGCTTTGGGGTTCTTTATTAGGTGTTTGGGTAATCAGGGACTATTGGAGGAGGCAATTTTATTGTTCGATCAAGTTAAAAAATTGGGTCTTTGTGTTCCAAATAATTACAGCTATAATTGCCTTTTAGAAGCTATTTCCAAGTCTTGTGCATTTGAGATAATGGAAATGAGGCTTAAAGAGATGAGTGATATGGGGTGGAACCCTGATAAGTTTACGCTGACGCCGGTCTTGCAGTGTTATTGCAATGCCGGGAAGTTTGACAAGGCTTTGGAGGTTTTTAGTGAGATTAATAAACGTGGTTGGCTTGATTCACATGTTTTGTCCATCTTGGTGCTCTCTTTTACCAAATGGGGGGAGGTTGATAAGGCGGTTGAATTAATTGAAAGGATGGAGCAGGTCAATGTAAGCTTGAATGAGAAGACAATTTGTGTTTTAATTCACGGGTTTGTAAGGGAGGCCAGAACAGATAAAGCTCTCCAGTTGTTAGATAAAATGCTGAATTTGGGATTTGTACCTGATATTTCACTTTATGATGTCCTAATTGGAGGGCTTTGCAAGAATAAAGAGTTTGACAAAGTGTTGCACCTGTACAAACAGATGAATGAATTGGGTATTCGTCCTGATGTTAAATTAGTTACAATCCTTTTATCATCATTACCAGTAGAAAAGGATGTATTAAAATTATTTAAGGAAATGACGAATTATGTAGATGTGAAATCTATGATTTTGCTGTACAATTCGTTGTTGAATGGGCTAATTGCGAACGGTTCAGCTGATAAAGCTTATCATTTGCTACGGACAATGATGGGCGATATCTCCAGTGGTCATTCTGAGGTGGAAGAACTCCTGCCGAATGTGGATAATGTTCAACCGGATACCACTTCTTTTAGTATTGTTATTAATGGTTTGTGCCAGACTGCTAAGTTGGATTTAGCACTAGAACTCTTCCAAGATATGGAGCAAACAGGATGTAAAAGAAATCAACTTCTTTACAATAATATAATTGATGGTTTGAGCAATTCAAATAGGTTGGAGGAATGCTATAGGCTTCTAAAAGAAATGAAGGAGTTGGGAATTAAACCAACTCGCTTCACCCACAACTCCATATTTGGCTGCTTATGTAGAAGAGCGGATGTGGCAGGTGCCCTTAATACACTGAAGGAGATGCGTGTTAGTGGGCATGAGCCCTGGACTAAGCATTCCACTCTGCTTGTGAAAAACCTGTGCAATAATGGAAAGGTCATTGAAGCCTGTGATTTTCTCACTAAGATGGTTCAAGAAGGTTTTGTTCCTGATATAATTGCCTATTCTGCAGCTATTAATGGATTTCTGAAGATCCAAGAAGTTGATCGAGCTTTGGAGCTATTCAGGGAGATTTGTGTTCGTGGGTGTTGTCCTGATGTGATTGCTTATAACATTATTATAAAAGGCCTCTGTAAGTCCAAAAGGTTGTTGGAAGCTGAAGATGTTCTCAAGGAGATGTTGGAGAAGGGCCTTGTTCCCTCAGTTGTCACTTACAACTTATTGATAGATGCCTGGTGCAAAAATGGTGATATTGATCGGGCCATTGTATGTCTTCCAAGGATGGATGGGAAAAGTAGGGAACCTAATGTTATTACTTACACAACCTTAATTGATGGATTATGCAATGCTGGAAGATCAGAAGATGCTGTCTTAATTTGGAATGAAATGGTGGGGAAAGGCTGCTCTCCAAACAAAATTGCTTTCATGGCTTTCATTAATGGCCTTAGCAAGTGTGGGAGGCCAGATGAAGCTATTATTTACTTTCAAGAGATGAAAGAAAAACAGATGACACCTGACACATTTGTCTATGTCGCATTGATAGAAGCTTTCCTCTCTAACTCAAATGCACCATCAGCTCTTGATATCTTAGTAAAGATGGTCCAGAATAATAAGATTCCAGACTTACTTGATAAGAGCTGTGTAAATTTAAGAGATGCAATCTTAAAATTGTCTGAAGATGCAAGAACTTCTTCAAATATAAAGAATCTTATTGCAGAAGGCAGCATTCCGACATTTCTGAATTATTCTGATAATGGGAATTGAAGGTGGACCAATGCCAACTACCTTCTTAAAAAAGCTAATCTTTCTCAGCCTTTGTGATTAATGGGTTTAAGGTTTTACTTGAAGGGTTTTTCAAATCAGAGAGCTCGAATTGAAGAAGTATATCTAATTCAGTTGGCTGTTAATTTAGTTTTGGCAATGGAAATCCTGCCTCGTGCTTCATCACCTAACAAGTTCATATCATGCATTATGAGCTTTGCCAAGTAAGGTATGTTTAGGATCAAAGCTGTGTATCATATGTAGCTTATGTTTGTCAGCAGCATGTGGTAAAAAACATCATCTGATGAATTTTCTGTTTTGATAAGCATTATAAAAGTGATCTGGTTTTGTGCTTTTAGAGGTTGTAACATTTATGTCAACACTCTATTGGACTTGCAGCTGCAGGGATGAATTTTTACAACTTTGCAAAGGTGGTCAGTACAATTATAATCACTATCGATCTTCTAAACTTCTAAGTTCATATCATATTCATGAATCGTGATGACATGATTCTTATGATTACTAGTGTGATACTTCTCACTTTGTCTCTCTTCATGTTATTAGTGGTTGAACATAAGCCAGCTTAAAGATGAAATGATTATATCCTTATTTTTATTTTTTGCTGTTATTGCATGCATACGTAGGTGATATACTACTTATGGTTTCATTGATACCTATTTGGAGTCGTAAACTTCATGATTCATGGAGGAACATCATATTCTTGTTTGGTTGTTGTTTTCCTTTGTAAACTAGGCACCCAATAATTTGTGTCGAACTACTGAATCCAGATTCTGATTGTCAAACTGCCTGTCATTTTTCCCACCCTAAGAGGATTCTTACTCATCATCTATTTATAATATGTGTTGGAGTCAGATGACGCCTTAATTATCTGTTGGTTGCCATTTTCATTTACTGTGGAGAAAGTACACATTAGCAGTGGAATGCAAATTGAATTAATTTTAAATAAGTGTTGTTCTTATGTTAAGCAGGAATTCCACAATAAGTAGAATGCCAATCAGCATTTCCTGCTTCCTCTTGTAGTCCACCAGAAGAATCTATAACCAGGATGTAATTACTACTGTAGAAAAGGACCATAAAGAATATGCTGACAATCTGAGGCATTTCTGGAGGGGATTAGTTCAAAACTATCTCAGATGGAATTATACTGCTACTATTGGAGAATTACGTTCCAAGTTAGCACATGATCATGGGGAGGCAGATTCAAAGCTCAAATTTCTCGTGAAGAATCTCTAAGAGGTGATTTTGTCACATTTAAAAGAGTATTACAATCTTCTATATGATTGAGAGCAATATCGCATTATCTCTTTTCTGTGCCCCTCAATAATAATACTACAGTATGAAGATATTTTCGTATCTGATTGCATACCTTATGGAAGCAATCTTCTTTGGTGTTGATTGATTTGGCTGTATTTGTGTCCTATTTCTATGCCATTGTTTCGATTTTACCTCGCTTTCTATGTTGCCTTGATTTCGAAGTAGCTCAACTTCGTTAGATTCTGATAGAATACTTGTATATGTTATGCACTGCAGGTCCACAGGTCTGTAAAGATCCTAAGAGACAAGCAGGAGCCTACTGAAACCAAGAAAAAACTAGTCAAGATTCAGGTTGTATAGAGCGTCCAATTCTGCACCCCATTCCCAACAGAGTGAGGAGAGAGCTTCACCACGTGCTTCTGACCCTAAAAAGGAATGACAACACATCAGATGTGCATGGCCAACGGCTAGCTCTTGGTTTGCCCAATCAAGTGTCCACACAACCTTCACTTCCCACCAGACCTTTGGAGCACCACAAGCAGCCCATGGCACAGCAGCCACCGATGCCACCTTAGGGTCTGATCCTGTCAAGGAGTTATTATCTACCTTCATTGTACTTTTCAAATTTACCGCCTCAGATCATACAACCGTCTACATTGAATCATAAAATACTTACCCCAAGGTAATGATAACTGTATCCACTTATCTAGAAAGTTGGCACAAAATGCAGTTGGATAAAATTTGTGCCATCTTAAATTTGTTATGTTAGTGAATAATAAATGCAACTATGCCCGGCTGGCTGGTAGGCTTATTTATCAAGAATTAGGTGTATAATTAGGTATAATAATATGTCTGAAGGCATATTTTATGTTGGCCCTGGAGGCCTCAAACACCCAGATTCTTATTTTTTTTGCAAATTTGTGGGAAAATGCTATAACAGAGCAAACTAAAACCATAACAAATACATGTGATGCCAATTTCTATTACCCAGAAACTGGAATTTTATTTAGAAGATGAAATGTACAATTGGAGATCTGGATCCTGCTCAAATTCTGCCATGTCTTGCTCATTCATACTAAGCCATGCGTCTATTCCCCCATTCCATCTTGAATCCATAAGAAAAATAACATCTTTACTAGGAAAGCTAGCACTACTCACCCAACTAGGCTTTCCCCAACCGAAGTCTGCTTCATAGATTGGAAGTCCACACCAACTGCTAAACCTCAACACCTTCATATCCTTTTGGGACATCAGTTTACCTATATCCTTGAAATTATTCTTGGCAAATTCATACCCATTTTCACCTAGCAGGTTCCTTGTATAGTCACTGTCTATTTTTTTAAATGCAGCTCTCAATTTTCCCACCAAGAAACTAAACTCACATGCTTCACCATTTGTAACTGCGCTAGCCATCTGAAAAATATTACCAAAAGAATATTCCGGCAGTGGTGGCACCATCCTCCCCCTCAAATTCACCGGATGGAACACGGCTGAAGGTTTCCCTTTCTTGATGACACACTTCCATATGACTGCTGATGCAATCTCCACACGCGTAGGCTGCATTATGCTAGAGCTATCAATAACTTTTGCCTTTAGTGCTGATATTGCTGAGGCAGTGAAATTAAACCTTTTAGTGACAAGCCTCTCCACTGGGGGCTGGACTGCTGGATTTTTCATATTTGGCTTGGAATCCGAAGAATCCCCTGGTGGGAATAGAGTCGCAGAGTTAAAGATTGGACGTGCAAAATTGCTTTCTCCACGAGCCATTGCAGCCCAACCATTGATGAAAGTGAACAAAGTACATATATCAGCTATTCTGTGAGAGATGCACGTACCAAGCACTATACCACCACAACTAAATAAGTTAACTTGAATGGCTAATTGTTCTTCTGGTCTAATAATTGGATAACCATCCAAGTCATATGGGATCAATTGGTCTAGTACCTTAACTTCAGGACATTCAATAATATCCGAAAGCTGGCAATCAACACGGGCTTCCAAATACTTAACCCCTTCGTCGTTACAATCAACTGAGCTCAGCCCTTCCATCCTTCCGGCCAGGGGGTAGAAATGAGTTAAGGCATCGGATAATGATCTCTTGAGCCGGTAAGTCATATCAGACTGTGTTATATTGCTAGTTTCATTGTAGGAATAATAGATTATCATAGGAAAAAAATAAGAAGGAATGCGCTGATCTAGAAAAGAGAGCTTAAATTTTTTCAGGTGAGAAGGTGTGGGAGAGGATGGTTTGATTAGTTCTCTAGAAATTATATCAACCTTCATTCTGTCACTACAGCTAGAGTCAAAGGAAATGAGTATGATTTTGTGGCTTATGCACGCTATAGTTATTCAATCTCAGTTAGTATATAAGACTAGAGCAAGCTTGGCTTCTTCCCTTGAATTAATGCCACCCAATATAAAACAATGTTATCAAAAAGATTCTAAACATCTTTTGGACAGTGATATATATAATATTTTGCATAGGAAGTAGAAAAAAAATACACAAAATGGTCATATAAGCATGTGTACAGATCTGGACTTTGATGTACACAATTGATTTTAAAATAAGGAAAATATCATATGCTATACCTGCCTACAGGCTACAGGCTAAAATTTCTTAAAGAATCACCTTAATTATTTCAGCAGATGTTTCTTGGCACCAGTACTACTAGCCTTGTATCGAAAGGCCAAAAAGTTCAGGTCCAAGTTTATGAGTATTTTTTTAATCTCTTTCCCTCTTAGTAGTGGCATCTTCAGGGTTTTGATTCCTTCATCCAGGTTGTGGCTAGATGCAATGGTTATTGGATTATTAAGTAGGCATATATTTCTTCTCTTTATGGAGTATTAATTTACAACAAAGAATATTAAACAATGCCAACCACATAATCTGAGTCGCATTAAAACGATAAGGACATTCTCCTAACACCTCTATTTCATTATTACAATAAATATACAATGCTTGATAAGGATTGAACGTTCTTCTCTGGAATACTTCAAACCTGATTTTATTTTATTTTCATTTTTTTTGTGGGGGTCGGAGGGGTGGGGGGGTGGGGGCAGGTTATAGGAGCCTCTAATGTTGTTGGTATAAAATATAAATAAAGACTGTAATATCTGTTATTGAATCCATTCTTGATGCTGCCCCAATACCATTAGCCTTCCTTACTTTTTAATCCTCCTTTTTATTCTATTTTTTGTTTATTCTGAAACGATAATAATAGGATCCTGATCACATTGCCAAACTAACAATTTATTAACATATACATAATAAAAAAAATATTTTCTTCATATTCTAAATTTTAAAAATAAGTTTGTTTTTTTTTTGGTGTTACAGAGGGAGTAATATTTTTTAGATATTATTTTTAAAAAACACAATAAAATTAATGTTTAAACATGATTACCAAATAACATTACCTGTTTTTTTATTTTTACTAGAGAAAAGAAATGAAAACAAAAATAAGAAGATAAAATAAAAACAGTTACCCTCAACCTATAAATAGTGAGTGTCACAATTTAAATATCTAGGCCACTACATAAAAATATAAAATTGTCTAAAAATATATTAGTTTTTCAATAATAAATTTGATGATAAAAAATTAAATATAAAAATATAATATAAAATAATAAAATATATTAATAATATTATTAATTATAATTAGTAGACTAACTCATGTATAATAAAATATCTATTAATTATATTGGACAGAACTCTAAATTTTTATTGTCGTTCGTCATAGTATTACTCTTTCGGTTTGGGAACTAAGAATTGATGGCTTGCTATTGGTATTTGAGGTCAATACCAATTACACTGTTTGGATGACAAAAATTAATTTTGGGAATTAAAATTCTAATTCAGCCGCTCACACTTAAAACACAGAGAGTGGCTTTCTTCTTTCTCACAGTCTCTCGCGCCGGGAGAAGTCTCGGATTCATCTTCCTTCTCTTTGACACCACAATCTCCATCTTTTATTATAAGTTCCTTTAACCCTTTTTACCCATTCACTTTGGTTTGAGCTTAGATTTGCACTGGTGGTGCAATTTTGGGGTTCACACAGCACGATTGGCAAGAGATACTACAATCAGCTACAAAAGCAAGGTTAATTTCTTCCTCTCCAGCTATAATTTTAATACCCATCATAACCCTTAGAGCCATGTAACCCTTATAGCTTGGTGCATTTATTTACTGATTATTTTTAGTTGCCTACCAATTGTATGCTAAAATGTCAAAGTGAAATCTTTTTGCCTCAAATTATAATATATAAAGTTGATTGATTTAGTTTTACTTGGAATACCCATTTTGATTTATGAATTATGAAATCACAAGTTGGTTGGCATACCTAATCATTTTATACTTTTACTTAGATCACAAAAGTGGAGTTCCAAATGCTTGATGCGCTGCCAACATACATATTCACAATGCATTTTCATTGTGGTAATTGGTCTGCCAAAGGATCACTGGAATTCTAAAATTAAGTAATGTACTTTTTACTTAGATCACAAAGTGGACTTCCAAATTAACTGTTGTGACCTTAGGAAGATAATCCCTTCTCACTTATATCCCCGTGATCCTTGTGGTCACAAGTTTTAGATGGACAGGAGAGGCACTTGAGAGCCAAGCAATTACTGGGGTAAGGTCTACTAAGTGACATTAGAAATGATAAATGCCATTTTAAATGGATAATCATGTAATTCAACAAATATGGCTTTCTGAAAGTAGTGTGAGAGAGAGATTCTAGGGACTTATGCTTCATCCTTCGACCCGTTCCTTACAGAAAGAAAAAATTACAGGGGAATTTCATTGGGGTTGGGAGTTTTGTGAGGGTTCTATAAAAGAGAAACGAAGGGGGAAGGCTTGAATTAGTGCATGCAAGATATATTTGTAAGTGATTTGTTGTAAAATCTGTTGTTTATGGTGGGTTTTTGTTGAATGTATTCGATGATAGAATAGGTTAAATCTTGAAGTTTTTGTAGATATTTTATTCTTTTATAGAACATTATCCTAAATTTATTTGAGTTTCACCTGCAATTTTTGACACTTTATGAAATGATTACTGGTAAGATAGTGTTTCTGCTAAATCTTGTTCTATTTTATTTTTAAAGGTTCTTTTTATTTCTTTTATTCCATGGAATGTAATTGAGTTTGATCTAAAACATTCTCTTTTTTATTTTTCCCTTGTACATTTTATTTTCTTGAGGGTGTCTTCTTTGGCTGGTGTCTTCAAAGTGTGAATGATGTCTTTTACTCTCTTTTTTCCTATGGTGAAGCAATAACATTACCTCCCTCTTCATTATCATTGCTATCTAAAATAAAAGCAATAACAAAAGGATAGAATTCGAATTTGTGCAACTTGATATGTGGACAGTCATGTAGTTGTTCAATTTTGGTTATGTGGAAAAAAGAGATTCCATAATCTCCAATGACAACTATGTAATTGACAGGAGATTAGTTACTTTACATTTGGTTATCAGTAATGTAGTGCTCTCTTTTAGTTGTTGCATGTATTGCTTCCTTTGATTCCCTCTAATTGTCGCCATTACATGACCATCCTGTACAAATTAGTGAATGTTAGTAAACAATATATAGCCTATCTTTGTCCGAAATTATATCTTAACGTGGTATGCATATAATTTGAGATTTTCATTTTCATCTAATATAATATAGCCTGACTGCCTATACATTGTTGAATAAGAAATTTATTACAAATATGATGAAGCAATCCATAGAGATCTTATTCACTAAATTTAGTTGCCTAATTCCTCACTTCCGTTATTCAACCTTATGAACGCCAAGATTAATGCGCTTAAATTGACAGAATGGGGGAGCTAGAAGCAGAAAAGCATGCTAAGTATATTCTAGCAGTTGAAAAGGTATGACTAGTGACCCCCCCCCCAAAACTCCCACCCCCTTTTTCTGAAGCTCAATTTTTCCTCATATGTACGTATTTTTTAATGAGGAGGGTATTTTCGTACTTAAACACTCAACTTGTTTCAATACATACCTTTAACTTTGTTTCCAGAGGAAGGATGATTTTGAGTCTGTAGTGATGGAGCATCTGCGAATTAATGGTGCATATTGGGGATTGACCACGCTTGATATTTTAGGCAAGCTTGAAACCGTAGATTTAGAAGAGGTTGTATCATGGGTTATGAAGTGTCAACATGAATCTGGTTTGTGATAATACTAATATATCAGTTGAGCAGATCTTTTTTTTTTTTTTTGCTTTCCAGTATAATGAGTTAAAGCATGTGATGATTTTGTGCATACAGGTGGATTTGGTGGTAACATAGGGCATGATCCACATTTACTCTACACCCTTAGTGCTGTGCAAATTTTGGCGTTATTTGACAAAATAGATGTACTTGACATTGATAAGGTGTCAAGCTGTATCCTTCAATAAGTTTGAGGCTTTCAAATTGTTTTATTGTGTAGATATTTTTTTGATGGAATTATATTTGTAACGCGTTACGGAGAGCTTTATAATTTTGTATTAATCTTTTGTTACCAAATTCAGTGAATCATATCCTTAAATAGGTAGTAAGCGAGTCGAGTCGAATTTGGTTTTTCAATCTCAAGCTCGATTAATAGTTAAATGAGTTGAGTCAAGTTTTATTTGGGCCTGACTTGGTGGGACGAACTCGATTCATTTAATAGCCTAGCTACTTGCAAGTTCGATCCGAGTATAACCAAATTGGGTCTAGCTCGAATCGGTTTGAGCTTTTGCTGGGTTTACTTATTTAAAGCAAATATAAAAAATATTATTTGCATTTTTGGTAAGTATAAGTCGTATATGCAATATAGAATAAATATTGTAACTTATATGCATGATATAACCGGTTTTAACGAGTTAGATTTAAATGATTCGATCTCAAGTCAAATAAGGCATAACTTGAGCTCAACTCAATTATTCATGCGGACAAATAGGCTTACTCGAGCTCGACTCGCTAAGCGGACCCGAGTTGAGTTGGGCTCGAGTTGAGTCGGGCCAAGTACTTTATAGGAAAACTACCATTTTGGATTCCTCTTCAATAATCTGGAATTTCTGCGAGGAGCTTTGTTCGAGAGGAAGCACTGGCTCTTATCAAAATTGACTTTTTGGCCACAGTCTTCTTCACAATCTACATACTATGACTATCCTGGGAGTATGGCGTGGGTTACTTCAGCGCCGTAGCGCCTGGTACTCGAACATTGGCTCGAGGCATTTTCTCTACCCCTTCTTACCCTGAAAAAGCAGGGTCACCTTACGTCCTTGAACCGATAACCATCTTTCGGCTAACCTAGCCTCCTCCGTCCCTCTTTCGGCTAACCTAGCCTCCTCCGTCCCTCGGGACCAACAAGGGGTCATAGGCTAGTTCATGTACAACCCTATCCTTAACCGCCATAATTGGCGATTACTACCTCAATACCTCATTTATTGTTAGGTCAATGAAAACATGAAATACACCTTGGTAGATGTTTCTTATTCTCGTAGATCAATATTTCAACTATCAAATTAGAGTTATGATTTTGTATTAAGTAACTTGTTAAACTTGATCTTGAAGCCAGATATTGCTGGCCTACAAAATGAAGATGGATCCTTTTCGGGGGATATATGGGGTGAAGTTGATACAAGGTATTCCTTTTCGTATTTTTTTAATTAATAGCATCTTTTGCTCTCTCTCTCTCTCTCTCTCTCTCTTTCAGTTATTATATTTCCTATGGAAATGTTATAACCATTTTTTAAAAATTATTTTTATAGGTTTTCTTATGTTGCAATTTGTTGTCTCTCATTGTTGCATTGCTTGGATAAAATAAATGTGGAAAAGGCTGTAAACTACATTGTAAGTTGCAAGAATCTGGATGGTGGATTCGGATGCACACCTGGTGCAGAATCTCATGCAGGGCAAAGTATGTTGTACACCTGCATGCTATATATCTTGTACTTCCTTAATATATTACACATCAATCACCCATAGTATCTCTATAACGAGGCCTATATCAAAATGATCAGCTTATGTTTTTAATTTAACTTGGTAAATTCTTTATTATTCAAAAATTTGATTGTCATTCTCTTATTATATGAGACTATAACTTGTAGCAGAAGTAGAATTTTTGTGTATGATGCTTAAAAAAAATCAAAAGAAAATACAATATATGTTCATATATTTCCTAAATGAGATATTAAGATTTTAGAAGTGGAAAGTGGAGGGGACCCTTGCACTTCTCTAGACATGTAGCCAGACAAAAAGACTGATATACATACATATGCATATGTATATATATCAACATAGTTCAATCAAGTAACCGATCGAGTATCTCGTTTGAAATCGAGCAATTCGAACCATAAAACGAGCGAATCCTTGGCTTCTCACATTCGATTCCACAAAAGTGACAAACCCTATGTTGAGCTCTGATTCAATCAATTGTTTGAGCAAATACGAGTAATACTCGGTAAAAAACTGAGTCGAACCCATAATGAGCCCGGATCAAGCTCAAATTGCCCGGGTTCGTTTACAGCACTACCCAGGTATTGGGCTACGACCACAGCCGATGACACTGTCAGAGAAGTGTACATAATACAATGTAGAATCCCCCTTAAATATTGCGATACAAGAAAGCCTAATTCACCTAGAAAGTACAAAACTACCCCAAAAAGGCTCTCCGCTCTAGGAAAAGGTCACATTGCAACTAGCCATTATAATCGTCTCTGAAGTAAATCAGGTCTAGCTTCACAAATACCAAAATTACTATAGGCAGTAGAGTCTACTTTTCTTGCTTGAGCAAGATTTAGAATTTAGGCATACTTACTTTTCTGGTACTTGTGTTACATATGTTATAGTAAGAAGGTACTTAGAGTAGTATAATTGAAATTTATATATGAATTATTTGGCTCTACGCTATAAATCCCTCCCTAGGTTAATGCTGTGGAAAAATTCTATGATAGTGAAAGAGTAAGAATTTATCAGATTTAGAACTTTTGAACTATAATATCCAAGATTTTCGCTTGAGAGGTACCTCTAGTCACCCATGAAGGTGCAGTTCTTAATCTCAAGCGGACATTGAGTGATTGACATGTTATCATAAAAATGGCAATGAAAAGTATTGTTAATGTGGTTCCTTTCTAAAAATTATGGTCAATGTGATGAAGAGTTTTGACAAGTTCATAGAAAAACCTTTTGAGCCAATATCATTAAGCTTGATCTTATCAAGTTGTTATGTATCAGAGTTTTATTCAACTTAGGCTCAAAGTGTACTAATCTTTGTGGTCATTATGCTTGCAGTTTTCTGCTGTGTGGGGGCTCTTGCTATAACTGGTTCTCTGCATCTCATTGACAAGGATCTCCTGGGATGGTGGTTGTGTGAGCGACAAGTTAAATCTGGAGGCCTTAATGGTCGTCCTGAGAAGCTTCCTGATGTTGGTGTTTCACTTATTTTCTTTGTCAAGCTGAGGTTCATAGTTTAAACAATAATTGTGATTTCTTAACATTAATGATACAATTGCATCACTTCAGGTCTGCTACTCATGGTGGGTTTTATCTAGCTTGATCATGATCGACAGAGTTAATTGGATTGACAAGGAAAAGCTTGTTAGGTTTATCTTGGATTGCCAGGTTAATACTATTGAGTTTAATGAGCCATTTTCAGTTTATAATATATCTCAGTAAAGTTCTCGAATAATAGCCATCTTATTTTGCTTATAGGGTTTTATGATTTCTGCTTAGATTTATTTTTAAAAAATTGAAATTGTAGGATAAGGAGAATGGAGGAATTTCAGACAGGCCAGATGACGCGGTTGATGTCTTCCATACATATTTTGGAGTTGCTGGTAAAAATAATCGTCTTCCTTCCCCCATCCCGCCTCTCCTTCAAGTATAACCAATGTGATGATTGTTCTTATTGAATCATGATAAAGTTTCATAAGGACATGGGGGGTGAATATCTATGTTTACTAACGTTCCTTTAATCATTCTGGGGTTTGGAAGCTAACTTTTTCGGTGGAGATTTTATAGTTTAAACTTTTCAATGTCAGACTATGGTATAATTCCTCTGGGAAGTTGATAGTGTGTTCTAAAAACCTTCATCCTCAATGTTACTCATTTTAATTTGTATTCTTGTATTGAACCAACACTTCACTCGATTTCTGGAGGCATTAGTTTACAATGAGGTTTCGCGTCTGAACTGTGTGCAGGTCTCTCGCTTCTTGAGTATCCGAGATTGAAAGCTATAGATCCAGCTTATGCGTTGCCCGTGGATGTTGTGAATAGGATTTTCTTCGGCAGATAAATGCTTCGGTGACATCCCCATTGGAGATTACTTACTTAGAAGCAATTTTCTCATACTTTATTAGATTACTTCCCTTGTTATCACACTGATCGTAGTTCCAAATCTTTATTTCCTCCTATTTATCAATTCTAATAGAACTTCTGTGTTTGCTTTACAATTCTGTAAAATTACGTGATTCAGCATATAGACCCTTGGTGTTGGGCTGTTGGCTGATAATGCTGTCTCCGACTCTCAGGATTTCTCTTCAACCCCTTTCTTATGTTCTTCCTGGCTTCAAGAAGAACTATTAATTTGTATTTTCTCCGACTTACACAGATAAATAATAAAGTGTATGGTAAAGGATTCATTTTTCTACCAACTATTAAAGTAGATTTAACTACTACATTTTTTATAAAAAAAATTTAAAAAAATTACTTCCTATCTCCAAAATTAGAGACTAAAATTCCCTCCATCTTTTAAAATCTTAAGAGTTTCAATTTGATTTTATGACAGTTAATTTGCTGCATTTTTTGAATTTAAAATTAATATGACATTATTCGACTTTAGTTGATAGATATTTTAAAATATTTAAAGTTATTATTAATTATAAAATTTGTTATTTTTAAATTTTAAATAAATTCATATTGATATAAATATTAAAGTTATTAATTTGCTTATTTTATAATTTAAGCATCTTTTTTTTAAAAAAACAATTTATATTAAATAAATTAATATATTTGACAAATAAGTTGTGAATGTATACTTAAATTTCTGAATAAATTATAAATTCAAAAAAGACCACTTAAATACTAACTGTTTTTTTTATTTGCATATTAAAATTATTCTACTTAGCTTAAAATTTATTTAAAACAACTTGAATAAATTTTATTTTTTCAGACTATCTTTTAAAAATAAGCTATAAGCTGTTCCAAAATAATAATTACTAAAAGACATGCCGCATTCTCATTACATTTTCACTGAGTTCTCTTTTTTCAGACGGTCTATTCCGCCCTTGGCACAGTCCACCGCCAAAATCAAACACCATCGATCGCGTGAAAAAAAACCCATCAGATTTTTGAAGTGAACAAAGATAAAGAGGACATTTCCGATGGCTCGACAAGCCACGAGATTCATCACCAATTTGTCTTCAAAGCTCTCTTCTCCCTCTCAATCGTTGTCGCAATCTCGATGTTTCGGCACACCTCCGCCGCCTCCGGCTGTGTTCGTTGACAAAAACACCCGCGTCATTTGTCAGGGCATTACTGGCAAAAATGGGACCTTTCACACCGAACAAGCCATCGAATACGGCACTAAGATGGTAAAAAAGTTATATTATTATATGTCTGTTGTATTCATGTTGGTGATATGTTTTTGTGTGTATCTGTTATTTTTAGCTAGATTTTATTGTTGGTTTCCGATTATTTGCAGATCTGTGAAATGGGTTTAGCTGCTCTAATTGAACTCATACATGATTGATAGTTTTTTTTTTAAATGTTAAATGTTTGATTGTAGGTTGATCTGAAAGTGGGATTGGGGGTTTCCTTCTGTAATTAGAGTTAAATCAAGAGTGCAAGACAGTTCATAGTCTAATATTTTAAGAGGGAGTTGGAATGAAAATAATGACTTAAATTAAAAGAATATAAAAATAAAATACACAAAAGGCACAAATATCACAATTTAATTCTTTTTGTAGATTTTGGGAGAGTTTGTATGAGGCAAATAGTTGGTTTCATAGGATGTCCTATGGTGTATACTTGATGATCTTAATGGCTGACTATGAGAGTTTCTTATTGGACCTCTTTGTGAGCATTAACGTACATAGGTGGAATCCTTGATTTGCACTTTTTTTGGGTGAATGAATATTTAATTACTTGTCAAAAAAAGAAGTTGTTAATCTGTATTTTTTCAAGACTGTTACCTCTTCTGTGGAGTATGTGTCCTAAACACTCACAAGCTGCCTAAAATACCAAAAATGATGTAGTTTTGAGGATTTCATTGTTGAGAATTTTGTCATCTTTGAATTTTCATTAATGCGTGTTTTGATATTTCACCATTTATATTTACGTTGTTTTGGGAGCAGGACACACAAGCTTTTGTCTCTTAGATACTCACATACTCCTTTTTCCCACACGTGCGCGCACACACATATATGTACTTACACTAATATTCTTCATGTTTGTTTGTCGAATTAAGAAATAATTTGCCCGCCTTGAATTAAATAAAAGGGTTGCCTTAACTAAGGTTTCTTTTTCTTTGTTTTGTATTTGTTTAAATAGGTTGGTGGAGTTACTCCTAAGAAGGGTGGAACAGAGCACTTGGGGCTTCCTGTTTTCAACTCAGTTGCAGAAGCGAAAGCTGAAACTAAGGCTAATGCATCTGTTATTTATGTTCCTCCACCTTTTGCTGCTGCAGCTATTATGGAGGGACTGGAGGCTGAATTAGATTTGGTCGTGTGCATCACAGAAGGAATTCCTCAGCATGATATGGTAGTGTACAGTTTTGTTTATTATTAATACCTTGAGAAGAAATATAAGCAAAAATAGAAATGAAGATAAACAACTTTGCTTGTGTGGAACTGCAAACTGATTCAATTGTGAGGTTTAATAACAATCCACTAGATACCCGGCTATGCACTGCTTGTATATTAGTCATCCCAACAATAAGTTTAGGCACTGATAGAGATAAATAGTTATATTCTCTATGATAAGGAGTGAATTTCACTGACATGTTTTTTGTATTCCATTATGTGAGCACTTCCTGTGATCATGAAGCCATGTTCTTGTGGAATTCATTTCATTATATTTGGCTTCAATAGCCAGAAAATGCTGTCCCAGTAAGGCATCTTCAATAACAGCACTATTTTATGCTTTATTAGTGTTCTCTTGTGATCTTTTACATCATAAGGATAGTGGCTATTGAAAATAATGAAATTTGCTTGTACTAGCGCCCCCCATCAAAGTCCCTTATACCTCACATCATTCTCAATTTAGTACTAAACTCCTAATAGAGCTGTATGGTCTTTTGACTTAAGATGCCCTCGACTTTGATAAACAATGATCGTTTTGAAACCAAAATAAAACTCAAAAGTTACAATCTTTGTGTAACAGAGGTAGTACTAGATAACTCTGATCTTTGTTGGGCTGGGAATTGGTTATTGTGTGGAGTTTGCATTTAATACGAGCCAATATCTGACGGGACAAACAAATATATGTGCACTTTTAAACTTAAATCCACATCTTTTATTATATCACAAAATTAATTCTTTAGGATATCAGGTGTGCTTGTAATGTACTTTCAAGCTTTACTATATAACCAATAGCTTTAATTTATCTTGTCATTTTTATACCTTGCATTATAGATCTTTGGTTTCCTTTATTGGGATAATAGAATTCATACCTCCATTTTCAGGTTCGAGTGAAGGCTGCTCTTTTACAGCAATCAAAAACCCGGTTGATTGGTCCAAACTGCCCTGGTATCATCAAGCCTGGAGAATGCAAAATTGGAATTATGCCTGGGTACATTCACAAACCAGGGAGGATAGGAATTGTTTCTCGATCTGGCACATTGACTTATGAAGCGGTGAGATCTATTTATCTAAGGGTTCATATAGTGTATGCTAATGTGATGACTATAAATGTTGTCTTCTGTGCTTTATATTTTGGAGCCCGTCAGATTTATGGTACCAGCTAGAAAACCATATTGTCTAAATAAAATAATACCTCCGGCTTACTTATCAATAAAAGAAGAAAATACTTCTGGCTCTTTGTCTGTTTCTTACCAATCTTCTCTTTTTTATAATTAGAAAATATTATTAGCAATCGTCTTTTTCAAGCTTTTTTCATCACAAGCACCTCAAACGTTATAATCACAACTACTCAGCTAGGAATTCATGTATTGCTGGTTGAATTGAGTTATAGCTCTAATGATATCTTATTAGTGTTCTCATTTGCTTTTGGGGTAAATTAAGCATCAATATCTTTATGAATTGACATTCTTGTATATGACGGGCCCCAAACTTGTTTAGGCAAAATGGTGCATAGGATGTCATCTACATTATTCTAATAATGGTTGCATTTGTAACATTCCCCTCTAACCATGATTTTTCTAATTAGGTCTATGTAATATTTCTGATAGGTTTTCCAAACGACCGCGGTTGGCCTAGGGCAATCAACCTGTGTAGGTATTGGTGGGGATCCTTTCAATGGGACAAATTTCGTTGATTGCATGAAGAAGTTCATTGCTGATCCACAGACGGAAGGTGAACTACTGAAATGCGAATTAATTTAAATGGTGAATTAATGATATATATATATATATATATATATATTCCTCTGTAGGTACACTCTTAACATATTCTCCAACCTATAATAATTATATAAGAATCTAGCCCTCAGTTTACATGGTTATGGAACAGGTGTCAGAATATAAATTATAAGAGCACAACATAGTTAATCGAATAACAAGGCGCACACATATATATAGGCGTGGTTCCTTCAATACTCTTTGCTTAAACATTCTTGCCATATGTATTACAGGTATTGTTCTTATTGGTGAGATAGGTGGTACAGCAGAAGAGGATGCTGCAGCCCTCATAAAGGTGTGGAATAATGCAATTAAGCTTTTATTTTTGATATTTACAATGCATTTCTCTTTTTAATGCCAATTAGAAGATGAAAATTACCTTGTTGAAGTTCTAAAGATATACTCCCTCCGTTCCATTTTATTTGATTACTAGGCCTGAAGGCACAGTGCAATTCAAAAAACATCTAACACTGAATTTGGGTAAGCCTCAATTCTGCATTAACAAAACCATTCATCAACTACCACAACAACATACATTTAATTAACATCCATATCAACTCTCGTATAAAAATTGATATAACAATAAGTTCAAAATCTAAGCAAAACTAAAACAAATCAAAATGATTGGTTCAATTGATCTTGTGTTTGTGCCTAAAGACGCTGAGTAACCAAAAACAAAACCAACAATTAGCAATAAATTCATTGGACAAAAAGTTAAATCTTCCATATATTTTAAAAAAAAATTGGCCAAAGTTTCCCTTAAAAATGGGACATCAGAAAATTTTCAACCTGTATACACAATTTGTTCTCATACCCAAAAAGGTTACTAAATGTCTAACTATCACGCCACAATTTTGCCTAACACAACCATTTACCAACTAACGCAACCACGTAAATGAAGTCCATAACATCATAAAAATATTCATGTTGCATGCACCCAAGAATACTCGATGCTTAAATCCAAAGATTTCAATCAACAACATTTATGCAATACTTTATGCACCAATCTATTGAAAAAAATAGAAAATTAATCCATGATTCCGAGAGAATGAAAGAAATGGATAAAAAACAATCTATAATTTCGAAATGAAAGAAATGGATAAAAAATGGGTTACTGTAAGCCTAATGGGGATCAAAGGCTTGAATGTTATCTACATATAACTTCACTGGAAAACAACCCCAAGCATACTTCCATATATACCTGAAAACAATATAACGAACAAAAATCACTTTCGATTTTTATAAAATAAAAATTAATTATATACAACCCCAAACATACTTCCACACACATGCGAGTGTTGCATGGGCTTGTGTGTGAGTATGTATAAGTGCTACTATTCAGCGAGATGCAGAGTCGGTGTGTGCGAATGTTGTGTGCGAGAGAGTGATCAGAAAGGTATTTTGTACAATAAACAAGTTTGGAGTGTAGCGCTCTTCCAAAATTTAGAATTGGTAATACCTTGATATGCACAATTGCCCCATGATTCCTCTAAAACTAGAATCCCATAAAAATTTAAACCAATATGCACAATTTATATAGTTTATCATTCTAAAAGGCTACTAATCGACCCTTAGATTTTTAAAGTCACAATTAAGAACAAATCTAAATGCAACATAACTATAACCTCCATGAACAAGCCACTGCTATGAAAATGAAACAAAATTAATAAAACAAAATCTTAACAAAGGAAAATAAAAATAACAACAATGCAAAGACGACATAGAGGTCTAGTAGCAACCAATATTTCAAAGAAACTCACCAGATTCAACCACAAAAAAAATTAATTTCAAAACCCACATTGACAAACCATATTAAAGAGTAAGAATATATTACCTCTATAGAAAGTGTAGCCGAGTTTCACCAAAATCCAATCCAACTTCATAAAATCTCCTTTATTTTTTGTCCAATTGTTTGGTGGCACCTAAAGGAAACCAAAAATCCAAAATAATAAAGATTTAATATGTTGGAACAAATTCAGGATTTGATGTGTTAGAAATTAGTAGTGATTAACAATTAACAATACCAGTAACACCTTACATTGCAGCCTTTATTACAAATCAAGCAGCTACTTAATAGACTTCCTGAGTACTTTTATTGGGTCCAAAGGCTGACTGTCATTATGCGAGCAACGAAAAAAAAATCAAATTTTAAATTCTAAAGAGAGAGTTGAAATAATATTTTTCTTCTTGTTGTGTTGTACCTGTAAATGCCTCTTGACATGAGCTCGAGTGAGATTTTTTGTATTCATGAGCTCAATAACTTACTTTGGAGTAGGACCTAGAGAACAACCAAAACAAATATGAAAATTTGGGATTACACAAACACGTTCAAGACTAAAAAACAGAAAATAGACTGGATATATGAAAAATGAAATTGAAAAATATGGACAGAAAAATAAAAATTAAAGAGTTGAGCAATTAGTAAAAAATCAAACAAATAGACAAATCCACCTCATTGAAACGATACTACAAACACCTGGAGTTCGAATCAACTCAAATTCGCAATTCGGATAACAATCCAAATCAAAATATCATTTGTTAGAATATGTTAGGTGGGAAAACATGTTTCCATGTTTTCCTCCCCATGTTATCCTCTCCATGTTTTCCTATATTGTGTGCTATCCTATTTCCTATATAAACCAATGTAATGCTATGTAAATAAAACAATGAATTAGAGAGTAATATTAGATAATGGAATTATTCCTATTCCTTATACTTATTTGTTCTATTACATGAACATTCTTAAACTCTCTCTTCTAACATGGTATCAAAGCTTGATCCCTTCACTAGAAAAATTTTTTCCTTTTCTTTTTCCTTCCGCTAGCCACTGTTAGCTATTCTTCCTTGGCAAATTGCTTAAACGAATACATACCTTGAAATTGATGTCATAATCGGATTACCCATAGCCAGGCGACCAAGGCTGAACTTTCCGGCGACCCACCTACCACCGCACGCGCCCCCACGCGCCGTCGACGCGCACGGCCGCCGACGCCACGCGCCGGCGCGTGAGGGACTTTCCGGTGACTTTTTCCCGGCGCGATTTCTTGCGTGGTGATCGCCTCTCTCTCCTCTACCCATCCACAGTGGTCTTATAGAGAGAAAATCAGGTTTGCTTGGATTTGGCTTCCATTTTGGTTCGGTCGTTCGGTTGGCCCTTCGTTTCCTTACTGTTACTTCTAAGGCTTCTGATTTGGCTTGCTTTTTGGCTTGCCTGGTATCCTCGTAATGTGTTTACACTCATTTGCTTGCTTCGAAGTTATTTGAACATTGGTGGGCTGCTGTTCTCCATCGCTGGTTTTTTTTCCGGCGGCTTGTTTGAGTTGCAAATCAGTTTTGGGTGTTGTTCTTATGGTCTGACTGTTTATTGCTTTGCTGGTAATCTGATTTCAATGCTCCATGAGGTCCCTTTTGACTTTACCATTGAGTATTAGTGTGCTGCTAATTAAAAAAAAGAGAGGCAAATTATTGCTTTCTTGTTGCTTTCCACGTGGGCTGTGTTGCAGGTGGTCAATAATTGGGTTTGGTGCCCTTGTTGCTGTTTGTTCAGTTTTTCATGCTTATGGGCAGCTTGTGGGACGCATGTGGGTCATGGCTTGATTTTGAATTTGCTGACTTTGGGATACACGGATTAGCTTATTTGTGTGCATGCTAAAGTTTATTTTTTAAGTCATCTGGGCCCGCTTTTACTACTGGTTTATGGACTGAAGTAGTTTTCCGGCAAACTTTTCCGACGAACTTTTCCGGCAAACTTTTCCGGCGAACTTTTTTTTTCAACATGTTGTTTAACAGATTTTCTGATTGAAAAGAAAATGAACAGCAGCGAGCGGACTGGTTCATACTCCTACCTTTTGTTTCTTTTGGGATGTTTTTTCCCCATTAGACTTGGTGGGTTTGTGCTGTTGATCTTCAACTTTCTTCTTTGATGCACCATATTTGCTATGCTTTCTTCCCATATGTTACCCATTGTTGATGTGTACTCCAACAAGGTATCCATTGTTGATGTCTTTTCCAATATGGTCCCGGGTCTGAATTGGTTAGAATCTGCAACTATGTTGTTTGCATCTTTCTAATTTTTTTTCTCTCTTTCTTCTTTTTGTCCTCCTTTTTTGTCAAATGCACTTTATTTTGTCCTTTTTATATAAAGCTGCATTTGAGGGGGAGATATATGAGATATGAGGTATGAGATATGATATGGTCTAGGTTGCATGAGGGGTAGTTCATGCTACGTCATGCTCATTTGCAGCCGTATGGTTTTTTGCTTCGCTTCGGTTTGTTCTTTGTTGGCTTGTGCAACTTGGGTCTCACATGGGGGCAACATTGGTTCTCGGCGTTGGCTGCTTCTTGGTGATTCCAGCTCACTTTCCATGGCGCTTTCCTCATGTTCTTCAGCTGCTTGCTAGTCATGATGGCTCCTTTATGTTGTTGCAATTTTTTCTTTATATTTTTGTCAAATGCACTTTAGTTTGTCCCTTCTATGTAAAGTTGCATTTGAGGGGGAGTGTTAGAATATGTTAGGTGGGAAAACATGTTTCCATGTTTTCCTCCCCATGTTATCCTCTCCATGTTTTCCTATATTGTGTGCTATCCTATTTCCTATATAAACCAATGTAATGCTATGTAAATAAAACAATGAATTAGAGAGTAATATTAGATAATGGAATTATTCCTATTCCTTATACTTATTTGTTCTATTACATGAACATTCTTAAACTCTCTCTTCTAACATCATTGAACCCAAAGCAAGCTAAATCAAAATCCACGCACAAATATTATACTCAATTTCAAGCAAATTCAAGAAAAATTCTACTTTTAACCGCTAATTGCTCAATTCAATATTCCAAAATCCCAGTTGCATTACACACAAAGTAATCTATCCAATACATCATTGAACTTCTCAAGTAGTAATAAACATCAATATAAAATTGACCTAAATAGCACTAAACATCAATATAAATACAACCAAGCAAGTAGATAAAAGAATGCTCACCACCACCACCCAATTGAAAGACCAAGTCCAATGCCTCACCTGAAACCCCACCCTATGATAAACTGCAAGGAAAATTCATAGGTTAAACTAAACCAAGGAGAATTATGTACTTCACACTAAAGATCAAATTCGTTACTAACCATCATTATGCTCATGTACGGTAATAACATTTATCAATTCTTAATGTACACACGCAGAATATAGTGCCCCTGCCAAACCTCTAATTCCAAGGTATTCTCTTGCTTGAAATTAAAAAGTCTCTCTTGATCATCTGTTCTAATTTAATTTATCTACTTGATAGTAACATTTGTTGGTAAAACCAGTAAATTATTCATCACAACATCCATGTGTTTACAACCCAACCAGTGATGAAAACCACACACTCATAAACACAGACAAGGAGTATATGCAACCATATGCTCGCTCAAGTGTCAAAGCATGTTAGTACCATAGCCGATGCAAAATATGCAAGCTACCATACATGATTAATTATTAAGCTTATATGAAGGCCTACTTTGATTGCTGCCTCCATGCGTAAATACAATGATAATCTAGCTAAGCAACATGCTATTACTTAAGGTAAATTATCACTTGCTATAAAACTCAATTAAAAAACAGAGAAAGTAATGATATAACTTCTCAAACTTAAAACCTTCTCATTCCAATGCTCATAAACTAAATAAATTTTTTTACTCCTAATCACAATGATAGCCTCGACCCAATCACAATACTAATACCAAACTTTACAATTCAAATTACTTGAACCACAAAAATATATGATCAAGCAATAAATCACAAATATACAAAGAATCAAAAGCAAACCCATTACCCTAATCTCCAAAATTGAGGAAAATAAATAAAATGAAAATACCTGAGCCCGCAAGCTCCTCAAACTGCTTGACCCAATCCTCAATCAGTGGGTCATTACCAAACTCGGGTGTTGAAACAGTCATGGACTCCAATCCCTTTACAGTCTCCCTAGTTTGCTCCCTGAGCTTATCAAGAGCCTCAACAACATGTTGGTGGTGCTCCTTAGAAACATTTTGCTTGCCCTTTTTCTTACTTTTCAAATCAGGCAATCCCATCTCCGGTCCTTGTTTCCCTCATTTTCTCCACCTCTGGAAATAAAAAGCAATCATTTTTTTTTAAAATCAAGTTTATAACTTTGATCAAAAAAAGAACACCCATAAAACAAAATAAAAGATTGTAGAGACCTTTGAGCGGCAGAAGTGAGATTGAGGTTCTGGAAATCGTCCAGATCGCCTGAATTGAACTTATTGGATAAGTTGAAGATTAATTTAATAATTCATAGACGAATGAATATATGTATGTATAATATATATATTGAGGAGAGAGAGAATTCGAATTCGAGTTCTTACTGTCAAGAAGTTGGTCTAAATCGTCAGAGTGGTCCGCCATGATTGCTGAAGGTATCTCTTTTTCTCTCTCTAAAAATGTTGAATATTGATCGAGAGGCTGAGGTGACTGAATTGAGAGGTTAGAATTTTGAAAAATGTTGAAAAATATTGTGGGTGAAAAAAGTGATTTTGGGGGGAAACGAAAGAAGATTTAGTGGCCGTTGGATGGATGAAATGATTTGAGACCGTTGGATGTTGAAGTCGCTCTGTTTTATATTATAGATTGTTGACTTTTTAAAATCAACTTAAACAGATTCTTAAACTCAAAATTTACACTCTTTTAATTTTAATCAATACACTGATGAATATTGTAAACTATGTAAAAAAAGTATTACTCATTGTAAGCTTTATTGTTTCATAATTTTTAATGAGTCATCTCAATTTTGAGTTTGAAAATACTTTAAATTGACTTTCAAAAGTCAATAATGGTCATATAATTTGGAACGTAGGGAGTATATAATTTCCTGGTTGATGTACTAGTCTATAATACGATAAAATGGATTAACTTTTCTTTTTGGAGGGAACAAAACGGAATAATTCGAGATAAAGATCCACGAGATAGGCAACCAACACACCCTTCTGCAAGATTGGAGGGTCAAATCTCGCTGGCAGCAAAATGCGTTTCTTTGCCCCTTCCCCTATGTAACGTGCAAATCATAATCACTTAATGAGAAAGGACCAAATATAATGCTTTTAGGTTTGTTGGTATGAGTTTTTTTTTTATTGAAGATGTGAAGGATTTGTTTGTGCTTTCTTTAACGAAGTTCTTCCACCTAATACTATGTCACTAACCAAAGAATAAAATCTAGTTCGGATGGTTAACTTGGACAGGGGGAAAGGGTACTGCATGGTTGATATGTAGGCTGAGCTTGGCATACCCTCAAATTTTTACCAGAGATTTTACTAGCTTAAGGTCAGTTGGTTCCATATGGAAGACTATGGTCTCTACCAGCTATTTAGTCTAAGTTCAGTCAGACTATGGGTTCTACCTGTAATTGAGTCAAAACCCGGTTAGAAGTGCTAAACAAAACCTTTAATTCTAGTTATCTCTATTTTGTTCTCCGATCTTTGGTTTGTATGTGAACTCAATGCAATTATGTGGGCAATAATGTAAAGATTAAAGGAATAGTTTTCTGGTAATTAACAGTTAGTTTGGTCAAGCTGACAATACCAACATGGCTTGTGGATTGGTGCATATATTTAGATCAAGCACAGATAGACTACTCATTTTGCCTGTCTTATATCTAATGAAGAAACAAATCCTTGGCAATTATTCCCAGAAAAGATTCTTGAACATGTTACACATTTAATTTTGAAATTAATCTTGATCATTAATTATATCTTGTTAGTGGATTATCTTTGGCCTCTATTTGGTATCTAATTAAACAAATGAAACAGGAAAGTGGAACTGAAAAGCCTATTGTTGCTTTCATTGCTGGACTCACTGCCCCACCTGGGCGGCGAATGGGTCATGCTGGAGGTATTGCGTTGCTATCTCTTTCTGTAAATTTTACAGCTTTATGCTCTTGTCTATTATATTTGATGGCAACCGCAGTGAAGCTCCCCTATTCCCCCCCCCCCCCCAACCCCCAACCCTCCCTTTTTCCTTACTCCCAAACAAAGAAGCATGTATATTGTTCTTGTATGTTTTATACTCCCTCTGTTGCATTCCCATGTTTGTGGCATGGAGTTAAAAATGTGCCGTTGACACATAAATATAATATTTTCATATTTCTTTGTTTAAAAATTTCACTTTAAATGCTGAAGAACGTATAATAAAGTTTCATTTCTAGATATATAGTTTGAATGTTATAAAATCTGTGCCACAAACATGATTCTAAACTATGCCATATTAAGTGGAATGAAGGGAGTATATATTAAGAACTTTAAGGGCAAGGCACTTGGGCTAATCTAGTTCCAGCTATGTCTTCAAATGTGTTGTAGTTAAAGTTGTGATCTTTATGTTTGTTTTTCTCTAAATTTGCATATTAATTTGAATTATTCTTCACCGTATCTCTTTTCTGCTCTATTACCTTCTCTCCTCTGAATTGGTGCCCTCTTACTTGTCAGGAGCTGAGTTCTATTCATATCCAATTGTTTAGTCACAATTTGAATTCCAGTTTCATGACTTTTTAAGCTAATTCCAGTGTCATTGTATACTATGCAGCCATAGTGTCAGGGGGAAAGGGTACCGCACAAGACAAAATCAAGACCCTTAGGGAAGCTGGGGTGACAGTCGTCGAGTCTCCAGCAAAGATTGGAACTGCGATGCTTGATGTCTTCAAAGAGAGGGGTCTTGTGTGAATTGGCTGACATAAACCTTATCTCGTACATCTCTTTTTTGTGCAGGCATGAGAATTAAGCAATGTGTCAGGGGCCGCCGGAAAACACGTTTTAGAATATAATATAACAAATATAAATACTGCGGCAGTTGAATTAACTATGTTCCTGATACCTTGAAAGGTTTAGATTCCATTTATAATGCCAGTTTTAAGCACAAAAGGCTTGGGTTTTTCAATTCTATCGCTGAGGATTGGGCTTGTGACAAGTTTTTAAGCTTAACATTATTTTAGACCTTTTTCCCATTGGATTTTCTCCTGTACTTATTTTATATCTTCTAGTTATTAGTCTTGTGAGCCATATTGAACCAAGTATACATGTAATACATGGATTGAAAATCAGCACATCAATAAATTTTTTTTGGCAAACTGCAAAACTGTCCCTAAAGGCCTTTGTTATTTAAATGGATAGACTTGACAAAAAACTTTTTCCTCACAGCAAGCAAATTAGAAAAATTATTACCGATCAAGTATCCGCATTACACCCTCTTTTTTGGCCATAAAGTCTTAGAAGTAAATGCATCAAAAATTAACCTTTTACTTTCTTACATAAATTGTTGATAGCAGTGGTTCATCACTTCCCAACATACATGTGAAAGTTTTTCATGATACTAGTACGACTTTGGTACGTAATTAACTAAGAAAATAAATTCATCTCAATTCCACATAAAATGGAAATGGAAATGGAAACGGAAGCATTACAATGCATGAAGAACGAAAGAACTAACTCATATTGGGTGATCAATCGAGCTCTAGGATCAAATACTCAAGCCAAAACTACCAAACTTTTGCTCCGTGATCTTGTCCACCTTCTCACACATTTTAGGTGTTAGATAATTCCTCTAGTCCTCTGTCACGTCTTTTCTAAAAAACGCAGAGTGGTCAATGTGAAAATTCAACACTCTACTGTTTCCAAATTTATTCACCTCCAAATTCTTCAAATTATCAAAACTACACAACTCAATTATTTTTTGCACCACACCATCCCTTTCTTCCTCAATGGAAAAAGGTTGTTCAACAAATTCAGCCAATTTCTTAACATAAAATTCACTATCCATCTTCAACTCCTCATATTTTAAAAATAGTATATTCTCTGGCCATTTCAAACTCGCTTTCCAATACCCAAGAATATAGTCCCAATAAGGCCCAAAATTGCAAAGCCCAGAACAAAATTGCTCAAAGGCTTCTTCAAAAGTAATGGTTTTTTGAAACTCGGGCGGAAACTTGGACTCAAAATGCCACATTGAAATGAAAGCATCCTTAGGGTTCCGGCAAATGTAAACAATTTTACAAGTGGATATCATGGATTCTGGTAATGAGGTTATTGGCATATGTGTGGCTAATACTTGGGGAATCGGCTGATTTTGATCTTTGTGGGCTTTGAGAAATAGGCCCATGGTCTCGTCGGTCTCCAAGTAGGACACACATTGATGGGGCGATGCGGTGAGCAACGGATGGGCTGAGAAATCAGCATGGACATTTCTGGTGATGATGGCGAATGCCAAGGCCTTGAGCCATGTAGTGCCACATTTTGGCATGCTGCCCAGAAAGATTTGACTGGGCTGAGCTTTGAATTTTTCTTGGACTAACATTATTCCCTCAATGAACCTTGGATAGTACCAAAAGCCTTGGTACTGGTAAATCTCACAGGCCTTTTGAGAGGCCACTAATACTCCGGTAATGGCTTTTGGAAGGGTTGTGATGATTTTCTGTGTGTTTTTGGAGATGTTTTTCAACTCTGTTTTCTCCTTCATTTGACAAGGGTTAAAATTACTATGAGAGAAATCCATGGAGGAGTAGTCAAGTTAGATTGATTGCAGAGACTGAGGAGGATATGTCTAAATTTATAGCAAAAAAATAAAGGTATATATATATAGCAAAAAATGCAGGTAGAGAAATTACACTTTCACCCCAAAAAAGTAAGGTCTTTCAATTTAGAATGATAATCGTAAAGAGTAATATATACAAAAAGTTATGCACAAAATGCAGGACTCATGTATTGGATATCAATAAAAACATCTAACAGTAAGTCGCGCTTCTTATTTTTTTCATGTTATGTCATGCCAATGAAGCCACATTTAATAGATCACATGTATATCGTTGAAGGCACAGTTAATATTCCATTCTATAAAGTAAAGGTGAGAATCTCGTCACATTCTGTCTCATGTCCCATTTATTATCTCATTATCATATATTGGTGTCATATAATCCTTATTACATAATTAAAAATTATGTGACAAAAATACAACATATTTAAATTCCATAAGTTCAATTGGTTATAAAAATATCAATCAATGTGTTCTTGAAATTATAACGGCTCGACGGTCCAAAAAAGCAGGGATCTGATCAACTTGATTATTAAATTTATCACGTTTTTTATTACAAGACTGATGAATTTATTCTGAGATCTCATTTATATAATCATCTCATATTCCCATTCATTCTTTATCAAATAGAGTAGAGGCAGGCATCCATGGCGAAATGCATGAGTACTCAGTGAAGCTTTTTCACGTGGTGGGCCCCTTGTGTGCTTTTCAAGATTTGACCAGAGATCTCATAGTGATTCTCTTCTTGTGATAACAAATTGAAATCAAAAACTTAATCTGGACATAAAAATTAGATACATACAAATTAGATACGAGGGTGTTTAAATTTTACGTATTTATATTTTGACGCTTAATGATCGATAAAAAATATACTAGAAGAGTTCAATGAAAATTCCACGTGACAACACTCTCTTAAATAAATTATTATGGTAAGTAGTTTGTTTATAATCTCCCCCTTCCACAAAAGGAATTTTATTTATTTATCTCTTAATTAATATGTAAAATTTAAAATTTTAAAAATAATAAGAAATTATTTGTTTTTAATTAATGTAATAGTTAATATTGTAATTAT
Source organism: Aralia elata (assembly GCA_034770075.1). Classification (NCBI taxonomy): domain Eukaryota; kingdom Viridiplantae; phylum Streptophyta; class Magnoliopsida; order Apiales; family Araliaceae; genus Aralia; species Aralia elata. Next base: position 83,160,844 of record CM068387.1, on the reverse strand, counting down.
TATTAAGTACAAAATTATTATTTTAAAAATTGAAATAAACTTACATCATAATATATTTGTTTGATAAACTAGGAAAACTTCATTGATATAAAACAAATATACACAGGATCAATACAAGCTTACATTAATATCAGATTATGCAATATCAGCCTCTAGTACAACTCTAACAAATCTCAAAAACAAACTATAATACATTAAACCTATTAGTAGTAAAACCAAACAACCTACGATCAAACATTCATATATCATATAAAATTTTGTCAAGCTATAACATGTGCAAGACCCCGACTTTGAATAAATAAAATTTAAATTTTTTTATAATTATTTAATAAATAATAAAGTTAAGAGTAATATGTGTAAATTATAAGATAAAAAATATGTCAAAAAATATTCGTTTTGTCGGAGAATATTAGGTAAAGTATGACGGCGCCGAAACAACCAATACCCCACAACGATATAATTATCGGATACCGAAAACGAAAGAAATAATTAAAAATTATCAACAGTACTAACATTTTTAATTGTTAAAATATCCGATAATAAAAGAACAGTAGTACGCGTTATTCCACAGTAACACGCAGTACTTCACAGTAACACACGGTATTGTACAGTATTTCGTATTATTGTTACAGTAACAACTGCATAATATTTCATATTATTGACTCAATAATTGCTACTGCATAGTATTTCATATTATTTAACTTAATAATTGAAATAAAATAATTAGACCAGTCAGTATTATTGACAATTTCTAGAAGTTCTATCAAGAAAATAGGTTATTTGATTACGCGCTATTTTTACGGAAGATCCCCTCTTTCTTGAGGAACAATATGGTTGTAAGTATTGTGAGTCTATAATAATAATTGTTGAAACATTGAAAATGTGCGAATAATTGATGAATAAAAAGTTGTTAATTAAAAATAAGTATGATAAGTGATATGTGTTCGATGTTTGTTCAATTTTACTATAAATATAAGGGTTTATCATGAGGAGTTTGTTGAAAGTTTGATTTATTTTTCATGGGACCCATAACTTTATTTAATTTCTTTCGTAGGACCCACAGCCTAACAAAATTTTCCTCCCGAGTGTGCTTTCTTCAGTGGGACCCACAACTTAACAAAATTTTCCTCCCTGGTGTGCTTTCTTTCAGTGGGACATTTTCCTCCTGGGTATGTCGAGCCTGCAAGTTTGTCAAAATGAAGAACACACCAAAAATACAAAATTTTTCTACTACAATATTGTAAGTGTTTATTTTGAGTATAAGAATACTCTGAGTGTTGTCAATAGTGTAAGAATTTCTCAAGTTAATCTCCTACATAACAGACAGTACCTAGTCTCCTATTAAGGTAAGGGATATCATGTTTTTTCATACTCCTATATTATGATAAGAAAGTATTATTCATTCTACAACTTTATCATTAAATGGTGAAAATTCTTGAAATAATTAGAATTTTCTTAATAGTTGGTACTTCATCAATTATCTTTTGACTTGAATCTTCCTATTAAATTTTAATTGTTATATTTGAATTGGGAACTTTATATTTTCTTGAACTTTATATTTTATCAAGACCTCTAATCAATTTTTTGGATATTGTGTTGACAATTTGGACTTTGGATAAATTAAATTGAAAATCTTAAATGTTTATTCTTTATCTTATTATTTTGATTGTTTCTATCCATTCATCATATCATTGATTTTTACTAATTATCAAAACTAAGTTGTTGAGAATGTCTTGGCATGAGTACAAAGACAAAATGATTGTTAAATGTATTTTGCCTGTAGGGCAAAGACACGCGGTGAAAGTTTTTTTTGGTCTAGGTGCAAAGAGAAACTATTGATTGACATAATTATAACCAGGAACTGTGAATTGGTATAATCATAACATTTTGTGTCACAAACAAAGACACGTGGTAAAAGTTCTATTTGTCATGAGTGAAGAACTGTTAATTGGCATCATTATGACCAAAAACTTTTTGTACTCACCATTTTGTTTCATAATTTCTTTCAGGAAATAAGAGTGTAACTGAGTCTGTGATATCCCGAATATTAACAATACTTCTTTTAAAGGAAATGTTAAATGATTAAATAAGGGTTAAATATTAAAACCTAGTTTGATAAAGGAAATGTGTAAAAAGAGGATTAAATTTTTTTTATATATATATTTAATTGTTGTGATATGATGGGTTACATAATACTTAATATTTAATTAAGTATCTTAAGTTTGATATGGTAAAGGAAGGGGAATGAATATACCTTATTATAATGGTATATAAATATCAAGAATGAAAGGAAGGCCAACATGGCTTAAATTGGAAATATTCTTGACATAAAGCTACTTATGTGTTCAATGAAATAATGATCTTATGATATAATTAATTTCTTTCATTGATGTTATTAAGTAACAAAAATAAGGATAATTATGTTTGCTAGCTAAAATAATTGTGGTAGATAAAATTCATGTATATTAAGATATAATGAGAGTCAAAGTTAGATGATTGGGCCATAATAATTGAATTAAGTATGCTTGCAAGTCTCTTCTATTAATTTTAAGTGTTATGGATTCTTGCTAAATTAGAAGTATATATTAGGCCCAATTATAAACCACAACTCAGCCCTTCATAATGACCCAATCCGGCAGCCCACATTGGGGAATATAGAGTTGAGTTTTGTAAGTGATCAAGTCAGTAAGTTAGTTCTGTTAACAGTAACTTAACAGTTAGTTAGAGGCTAAGGAGCGCATAGGGTGGCTGGGACACGGCTGTAAACATAGGAGCCAAGTAGACTGCTAGGAAGTGATAAGCTGAGCATTGTAGGGGCAATGCTAGGGGCCGGGTAGACTGCTCTAAGGAAGGTGTAGCAGTGACCTTGTAGGGGCTGGGTAGAGGTAATGATGGAGAGCAGCTAAGGGCCAAGTAGGCTGATTGTAGAAGAAACTCAACAGTAGAGTACCTCTGAAAGTTCAAACATAATGGCAGTTCATCCCCCCCAATTACCAACTAGCCATTCGAAAATTTCAAACCCCATTCTGTTGTAGAGCTACGGCTAGGAAGGGAAGTTTTAAATAGCTGAGTGGCCATTCATTTCATTGCTTTGAAGTCTTAGAAACTAACAGCCCAGCAAGGTAAGCAAATGCAGTTCATTTCCACTTCATTTCGTAGATAGAAACCCATCTGTTAGTCACTTTATTAATTGAATAAGGCTGTGGTGGCTGTTATATTATTATTGTTGCTATTATAGATGTATTGTGTTGTTGTTGTATGATATCTAAGGACCATTAATCAACCAAAAGCCATAAAGTTGGAAAATGGCTAGGAAGATAGCTATTGGATGTACACATATAAACTGCACACCAACTGTTTGATTAAATGCTAAAGTAAAGGCTGATTTGGGATAACTAAGTATCAACTGTGCAGTCAAGGCTAATAGTTATGTTATCATGCTAGTAATAGAACAATGACATGTATGCTTGCATGCTATATATGATATAATGTATGGTGAGCAACTATGTTATCATGTTAGTTCTATGTATGAGCTAAACTAACTAAATGAAGATGTGCTAATAAGCTAGGTAATGACTGATTTTTCTTGACTCTAATGAAGTTTATATGTTAAATCATGGTGTCCAAAAGTACCTAACCATGGAGGCTAGTATGAGTAAAGCCTAATGGAAATTTTCAGTTTGAGAGGAACTCAAACAGGGCAAGTCTGGGCCTGTTTTGAATAGGCCAGACCAAGCCATTGTTTTAAGAACCTTGTATGCCAGTTAACCAGCTAAAAGACTTGCTAATGGACTAATGTGGTTGACTGTTTGAGTAGTCCTAGTAATGTTCATGAGAGATGCTATGTAAATCAGTCCATATTAACATGCTTATGAATTACAAAGTCATGATTTCTTGGTCGTGATGCTAGCTCATGTTTTAAAACTTAAAGCTTAGAGGGGGCTATTTTGATCAAAAGTATGAAGCCTAGAATCTATGAGTTTTAAGCCATGTATATAGATTATATAGCAAGTACATGAATTAAAAATGCATATAACTTGAATACTTGAATGCTTAGGACTGTTATGATAGATTGGTGCTAATTCATGTTTATAAGGCCTAGTAAGGGCTGTTTTGATGTTAGAAACTGAACTAACCTTTGCAAACATGTTATAGTATGTGGTAATGAGTTTTAATGATGATTTAAAGTTTATATGAATGCTTAGTGATCCCTTGAGTTCTAGCTTAGAACTGTTTGTATTAAATAGTTAAAACTATGCTTAAAACTCTAGGAATGGGAACTGTGATGGAAAAATTTTGCAACTGAAATTAACAGATAGTGAGGAGTCCCTATATTGTCCATAAAAGACATTTGAAAAGTGATCCTTAACTTGGTTAGGGTCTAGGATTGGTATTATCCAAAAATTAAGTTTAAAAGCTATAAATAGTGAGTTTTAAGTGGCAAATAACACCAAAATAAGGAACCACCATACCTAGACCATATAGACAAGTTTCAATAGTTATATTATGGCATAAGTGAGCTGTACAAGCTAGAGAAAACATGCCTAAACTATTTTGAGTATTAGACTTGTGAAAAATCACATTTTAATCCCAAAAATGGACTGTTTTGTGTAACTGTTAGTACCTGACCCTAGAAAACTGTAATGAGCTCGTGTAAAGTTGCTAATGCATGCTAGTAATGATTCCCAATCATTGCCAAGACCAAAACTAGCAAGAAAACCAAGTTAGGATCTATATTCCCAGCCTAAAGTGTGCTTTAATAGGTCAAACTTGGCTAAGTGATTAAATAAAGTGTGGTGATGATGAAAGTAGCCTTAAGTAACTTAAATACACATGCCTAGACCATCCAAGTAGCCAAAACTGGAGAAAAATGAAAAAGTGTCAAAAACACTTTTTATGAAAAAGTGAGAAACAGGCCAGTTTGAGCTCCTGTTTTGGAAAGCTTAACTAACCTGGACAAGAAACCTAAACTTTGATTAAAATACCTTGATGTATGGTCTAGAAGTAGGGCCAAGTGGTTGAGCCAAGAGCGTAACCAAGAAATTCATAAAAATCACCAAACTAGCTAGTAAAATCATGCAAACTGCAGTTTCCGTAGATTTTCCAAGTGTAAAATTTGTGATTTTGCCATTTTACTTAAAATTCAGTTTTAACACCTTAGACAAGTAAGTTAGAGGTATGCTAGGCTATTCCAAGTGTTGGAATGCTAATGTATACAAGAACTTGAGAAATCAGTATGTAAAAGCTTGAAAAAGCTAGGTTTAGAGGGTCAAAACAAAATCTATGCTTAGCAAAGTCGAGGGAATGCTAAAACTAGTCTTAACTAGTAATAATTCAAGTGTTGGAATGAACCCAAGAGGCCAGAAATGAAAATGGCAAAAATTGACCAAAGTTAGTAAAACTAGAAATTGTGGTGAACCACCTAGTTTGAGCATTAGTTTCAAGAAGCATAAAAGGCTTACTTGAGAAACTAAACCAATACAAAAATACCTTGGTATACAGTCTAATAATATGTCCAGATGTCAAAGCTAAAAGCCTAACACAAAAATTCATAAAAATCCCCAAAGTGGGCTGGAAATTCACTAGAACTGCTGTACTATAGCAGTTGCAGCAGCTCTAACAGTGCACTTTGGGCCTCAAATTTGAAAGCTTTAAAGAGATGTTTTCTAATATCTAAAGGAGGAATAAAATATCCTGTAACATGGTCTAAATCTCTATCTAGATTAGATAGCTAACGGAGCATGGTAGAAAATTATAAAAATCTACAAAGTACCCTAAAAAATCACATTTTCTGTTTTTGAGCTATGTTGTAAAAGTGTAATTTAAGGCTTGAAAATGTCTTTAGCATGACTTAATATGTTAATTGGAGTGTATACCAAGGAACTATATCATTTCATGTTTAGACCAAAATGAACATATTTTAGAATGTATGTGAGCTAACGATGTGAAGTAGGCTATGGGTACTTATCCATGCTTAGGTGTTATACCATCAAAGAAAATTGTATGAGACTAGTACATGAACATATGTTACGTAATATGTGCTAAAGTGTATGTATGCTTATGCTAAGATGAAAATATAACAACGTAGTACATTGGATTATAGAAATAAAGTCGGATAAGAGTAAAGTTCGGACTAATCAAATGAGATAGTACAAGGAATAGGCACATTACAAAATTAATGAAATGTACTATTAAATGTATGATTACAAAATGATGAACGAATGTTATGTGCATAATCTAAGTCTAAGGAACTTAGCTGAGAAATGTTTAACCAAATATGGTATGTTGTAATGGTGTGATACACACATAGTAAACTACAAGTGCGATAAGCTAGCACATGCGGTGATGAAAGGGTAATAAAACTGAGTTATATAAATAACAAAGTTAAATGTCTATGTTATTAGATATAAAGATGATATAAGAAAAATATGAGTTAGAGTAGGTTATTAAAGTAAGGTTAACCATGAAATCAAGTATTGATTGTGTTTTATTATCAATCTCACATACCGTGTAGGTCGTGCAAAGAACGCAAAAGGTTAGCTATTAGTAAAACCCCGGTACAGGCAAGTTTTTCAGAACTTGCTCCTATGTGTAAAATATTGTTATGTGCTAATGTGGTGTTATGCTATAATATGTTATAAACTGTTGTTGTTAGCTGTTATATTCAAATGACCTGTTCTTCTTGAACTTTATACTGTGAAATGAAAAGCATGATAAAGTGAATCATGTCTGGTATGTGGAACATGTATCGCATATGAATTATATGATGTATGTTCTAAATATCAAGTATGCATATAACTGTGATACATGGATATACTGTAAAGAATGTATGAAAAACACGAACTATGTGTTATGTGCTAACTGTTAAACTTGTTGAGCCGTAGTGCTCACTCTTGCTTAAATAAATGTTTTCAGCTATGTGCAAGACATCTGAGTTTTCAGTAAAGACCAAGGAACAGGAAATGCTTGTTGAATATCAGAGGATTAACAATTGTCATGATAAACCCTTTTTGGGGGTAAACAGTGTTACCAAATGGTATAGGTTGTAATGAAATGCTAAGATAAAATTTAAAGTGGATAGGTACCATCATAATGTGCTGATCATTTATGTATATGAGTGACAGATTGGTACAGATCATTAATGTAATAAAATAGATCATTATGTATAGGATCTTGAGTTGTAAAGTAATGTATAAAGATTGCGATTCTGGAATAAGAGTAAAGTTGTAAGTTTTAATCAAACATATTATTTGTATTATTCAAAGGTTAATTACCTGAGGAAATGTAAGGATACATTGTAATAATTATAATTATTTACTGTTGTTAAGTTAAATATAGTCAGATAAGAGTTATAGTTGAGTAGTATCGTCAGCACTGAACCCGAGGTTTAAAGTACCCGGATTTGGGGGCGTGACAGAGTCTAGCGGGGAAAACAGGAGAATAAAGTGATGGTCCGAGTTAATAACTGTAATAGTTCTCAGTATATTGTAAAATAGTGTGACAATAATAGTTGCACAATATTATAATAGTTGTAAATAGAAAAATTTATAGATACTGTTTGTATTTTTAACAACTCAAATTGGATGGTATTGATCCGAATTTAGAGACGTCACAAATATGACCCGCACAGGACAATTTTTTGTCAAAAATTGATCAAAACTTGCTAAAGGGAAATACATATTTTTTTAAAAAAATAAAATATCACTCCGTCTCAAATTAATTGCTCAATTTTGACCTTTTAAAGTCAAATTGACCATTTTTAAAATTAATCTTTTTACTATTTTTGCTAAAATATGGGTGAAGAGATTATAACCAAAAGAAAGTATATACAATTTATTACTTATAACCCCAATTTTTATAATTTTAGAAATATATTTATATATGCTTAATTATTAATTCTAAAAATAGTCAATTTGACTTAAAAAGTCAAAATTGAACAATTAATTTGGGACGGAGGGAGTAAAATTTAGGATTCAATGGACCTTTCTCAAACTTTTGGAATTTCGGGACAATTGTGTCATTAACACAAAAATATCTCCCACCTAAAAGTTCCTACTTTTCTTTTCTTTGTCATGTATAGAAACACAAATTGATGTATCAATCAAGCTACAAGAAATTCAACAGAATAAACATAAATAAAATCTAGCTACCCAAGACAAATATCTTACTCCCAAGATAACCAAGTATAAGGCTCTCCCTCTATCTCATCTTCTAGCTAACTACCAGCTAGTAAAAGAGAATGATGAGTTCTGCAAGACTACCTTTATGCAGTCCAACTCCTTGGATCATAACCACCATAAATCCAAACCCAAAACCTTTCAGTTTTTACACTTCAATTACCCGGAAATCCTATGATTATAATTCTCTAATATGCAAAGCAGCTTCTTCTAATTCTAGTTCATCATCAATTGCAGATTTTGATCTGTATGATCTTCTAGGAATTGATAGCTCTTCTGATCAAGCAAATATAAAACAAGCCTACCGGACACTTCAGAAGCGGTGCCACCCTGACATAGCCGGTCCGGCCGGCCACGACATGGCCATCGTACTTAATGAAGCTTATGCTCTCCTCTCTGATCCTAATTCACGTTTCCTATATGATAAGGTCAGTAGTACTTAGTTTATGTTAATTGCTACCAGTACTAGACTCTTTATTATGTGTTTTGTTTTAACAAATTAATTACAATTCAGGACCTGTTCAACTATCTTTACGAAATTAAATATTGCCTTTTAGGCTTAGTCGCCTTCTCCCTAGCTTAGCAAAGGATATGGAAGCTAAGCGCGAGAAAGACATTTAACCATAACCATCTCCTCGTCGATAACGAGTACGTATAGACCAAAGAAATCCCGATGTTGCTGTTGAGTTAGCCTTACTCTTCCTATATACTAAGATTTACTTAATTTCCCTAAACAAATTATATGAACCAAACACAGAATTGATATATACTAGTCTTTATAAGGCAAAATTCCAACTTTTTAAAAATAATGAAAGAGAAAACGACTAATGTATTGAAGGATTAAGCTTTCGGGTCGAGAAGAATTTCGGGTGTGTATTAGGTCTACACGTATGCCCGGTCAAAGGTGAGCTCGCCGTTCTCCCCTGACATTAACTTTCTTGTACATGTTCAAAAACTAATTAAAATAGTCACCCTTGTTTACTCTTTCATTTTTTCCCTCAAAATTTGCGTGTATTTGACAGTGGCAGTAAATCATGCAGGAGCAGGCAAAGATTGATGGACTAAAAGGCTACACAGGAAAACCTTTATATTCAGCATGGTTTGGATCAGAGAGTGAAGAAAGAGCAGTTTTTGTTGATGAAGTCAAGTGTGTTGGCTGCTTAAAATGTGCCTTATTTGCCAAAAAGACCTTTGCTATTGAATCTGTTTATGGAAGAGCCAGAGTTGTTGCACAATGGGCTGATACTGAAGACAAAATCCAAGAGGCTATTGATGCATGCCCTGTTGATTGCATATCGTAAGAATCTTAAATTTCAGAGCATTTAGGCTGCATTTCAAGCCCCTAAAATATTTAGCAAAATAAAGCAAGAAAATGATTGTGTATTAAATTGTTCATCATAATTTAAATCATTTGGGAATTTAATTGAATGAATCGAATGTAGTGTAGTGGAGAGATCAAACCTGGCAGCTCTGGAATTCCTAATGTCCAAGCAGCCACGCGGTAAAGTTAGCATTGGCGCAGGCAATACCGCTGGTACTAGCGTCTCCAATATCTTTGTTGATGTAGAAAAATTCCAGGATAGATTTCAAGAAGCTATGGATAAAACTTCTGCAAAACATTCCAAGGTAAGCATTGCATGCAGATTGCTTTAAAGTTTCAGTCAAAAATTATTCGCCATATTCTTGATGGCCCGACTATTTTTGCAATTTATCATGGTGTCAACACAAAAAAAAATGTGAACTTTAGGAATCAGACCTCCAAAGGGAATCAAGAATGTCAGCCATTCAAACAATCAGAGCAATCTCAAATTGGTTATATTGGCAACCACCAATTGCAAGAGGATCTACATCGCAATCTCGCCAACACATGAAGTTACTACCCCAAAAATCCTCTGAACCAGACCTAAACAAGCTCAGAGATGTGGCTGCTGCAAGAAAACAAGCACGAGAAACAGCAAAACCTACTCATAAAGTCGCATCAAATCACATAATGCATGACGAGTATTGGGTTCCAACTTCTGTCCTTCCAGAGGCAATCACAAACAATACTCGTGCCACAGTGGCCTCTGAGTTCACCCCTAAAAGGGAACCAAAGGTACGAAAAAATGAAAGTTTTGTTGTTCGGAAGAAGAGGCAGAGCAACCCGTTTGTATCAAATATTCCAATAGGGATAGCTATAGTTGCAGCAGTTATTGTTTGGGCACAACTTGGAGACGTGGCATCCGGCGGGCTTGAAGAACATATATTTGGCTCTTTCGCATTGGATTTTGTGAATAGCTCATGGTTGCCAGTCATTCTAACAGGTACCACATGGTATCTCATTGGTTTGTATGTAGTGCAAGTAGTAGAGGCTGTTCAAAGTAAAATAGGAAAGGATGAGAAGTAAAAAATTAATCCATTTAAAGTGCATTGGTGATATATAGGTATAACTGATATAGAACAACATTTGTAAACTTATTCATTTGTAAACATAAGTTCTCATTATCTATACAAATAGTTACAGCATATATGGCAACCTTGAGGATCAACCCTTATCCAGAATTTGGATGGATTGTTTGAAGAATCTACTTCTGGTATCTTAATTCACAAAAATATGCGTAAGAAGAAATCAACTTGATTACAAATTAAAGTCCGAAACTAGAGAAAGTAGCAAATATTTTCTGTAGCCAACTTAAAGTAATTTGGATTTAGGCTTTGCTCTTGGACACTAGCAAGATGTACCCATGGTGATAATTGTTAGAAGCAAACATATAGGCTTAATGGGGTCTTTGCAAATAGAGTAGCAAATGAATATTTGTAATTCATCTTGTAAAGATATACTGAGACATCATTCAGTACCCCAAAGTCTAAGATTATTATTATTATTATTATTGAATATGTAAGCATTCTACAGTTACCTCAGTATAGCACATTTATAATTTTCAGATTAATTATTTATGATTGAACTCCAAACAAAGAAATACATACACTATCACACATATAATTGCCTGGTATAGACTTCCAAGGAAAAAGAACAATCTGTAAATGTCTTAATAATCGTATATCAGGGTTCTTTCCAAACCCAGGACACAGTACAGAATTTCAAAGCCATCTATCTAGTAGACAAGTTTAATGCAACACAGTTATCTGATGGATCAACAAGTTTACAGTGACTAACAATACAGCAGGACTTAATAACGGTACTTGGTGGAGTAATCTTTGGGTGCAATGACCAAACCACGTCCTTTCCTGGCTCCACGATAGACTGTTTCGACAATGTCAATGAATTCCTGCTTGTCTTTCATTGCCCAGTTAATTTTGTTGTTGTTCCCGGTGCCAAGATCAATCATGATGTGTTTGTTCCTAAAAAAGAACATGACAGTTGAGGGATCATACAGTTCATACATCGTATTGAAGTCGGGCACTTCAGTGATGTCCACCAGGTATATCACGGCAAAGTTCTTTATCGTCTCAGCAACTGAAGCTAGCACTTCACCCATCTAACAAAAAAAAAAAAAAAAAAATTAAACCCAACAAACATAACCTCAAAGCCAATATATAGAGCACAAGCTTTTACTTTTGCTTCAAATAAGAAACTAAATTCGAGCAATAAACAACTTATCACTATAACAAAGGGGCCAATTGCACAGCAAAGCTTAGTTAAACTGATATTGAAAATTAGTGAGGGAAAATATAATGAAGAGTCCAAGAGAAACCTACATCACTATGTGGATTAAGAGATAGCCCCTTATTGTATAGACAAGGATGAAAACTAACATTTAGCATCTTCACACCAACAACTGAATCAAAACATATGACACTCACTTGGAATAAATTCATAAAAGAAAGTAGGTGTATTACTTTATTTCAAACAAGAATTCCAATAAAATCTCAAAAGCAAACCAACCTTTCCTAAAGTTGTTTGTAAGATATTTCATGAACACAGAATTCTACAACTTAATTGTTGAGGTTAGTGAAAAACAATTGCCTCGTTAAAGAATCAGGGAATGCGGGCAGTATATATATATATATATATATATATATATATATATATATATATATATACACACACACACACACACACCTGCATGCAAGTATCGTCCCAATCGCGACCAAAACGGATGACGACAAGACGTTCTTCCTCAGCAAGAATGGCCTGATCCACCGCCCATCCCGAGTGCAAGTGAGGTAGCAAGTACGACATCCTATCCTCTCTCTCTCTTCTTTCCAACTTTCTATGAATAACTGTAGTGCAGAAGCAAAAGATAAAAGGGAAGAAACAGAGAGCTATAGTCCATAAGGAATTGGAATTAGGAGTCTCTGGAAGGTGCCAGTATTTACCTCCACGCTGGTGCGATTGGATGGGTCAATATTTCATCTAGACCACCCAACGGCTCTGCTCCGCAGGCTAACTGACCCACACTCTTAATGGGCGGGTAATATAGAAAATTTCGTCACAATTTCCGCTGGTAAGTATTGTTACCAACTTTTTTTAAAAAATATTCGTAATAGGTGGAATTTTTTATAACTTTTATTAATTTTATATATTAAAAAATTTCGTAATTATAATTTGACATAAATTTATCAGAATGCATAACAAGATTTGTGTATAAATATATAATGCTCCCTCCCAAGTTCAATCAAACTTAAAGATATATTTTTAAGGGTCTTGTTATATATTGAGATAAACAAGAGAGTTTCACTTATTACACATTTTTTCATAAAAATTACTTATTAATAATTATCAACGTAACTGATAATTAAATAATCGATATAAAATATTCACAATATATATTATTATTCTATTTTCAAATAACAATTAAATTTTGTATTTAAATATTACTACTACACAACTAATGCAACTGTGAAAACACTGGTTCGAACTTCGAAGTTTAATTTCAAAAACATACACGCCTAATTATATTTACGAAAAGTATTGTTACATTTATAAAAAGAATTTATAAAAAATAACTTATAAATAATATGTTAAACTATAATTAGCAGACGATTCATTATATATATATATATATATGAGGTGATTCAATAATTATAATTATACAATTACAATCATATATATCATTTTGTATCTCTTTTCCGTAATTATTTTGATTTATGAAAGATATACAATTAATTCTAATCACAGCAGTTATACTTTCTCAAAACAAAATCGTAATAGTTATTTAAAATGATAATGATTATTATTTTTAATTAAACATAAAAATTGTTAATGACCAAAAATCATATATGACAAAACTTGTTTAACTTTTATAAAAAAATAATTGTAATTACAAAATTGTCAACTTTATTTATTGAAAAAATAAAATCATCCCCTAAATTTATCTGCCCATAAGCCCATCTCTGTCTAGTATCTATCCAAAATATCCATAGGAAGTAACTAGAATCAAAACTTCTCCGGACCTTTTCTGTGTCTTCGTACACTTTCATTTCACGATCATGGCAGCAAATTATTCTTCTTCCTACGAAAAATTCGAAATCAGAAAGAGAAATCCAGACCCCAAAACCTCAGTTCTCCTTGTGATCGATATGCAAAACTACTTCTCCTCCATCGCCGACCCCATCCTCCCGTCCATCAAGACCACCATCGACCTCTGCCGTCGAGCCTCCGTCCCCGTCATCTTCACGCGCCACTCCCACAAGTCCCCCGCCGACTGCGGCATGCTGGGTGAGTGGTGGAACAACGATCTCATCATAGACGGGACCCCCGAAGCGAATCTGATGCCGGAGATTGGACGGAGGCCCGGCGAGGAGGTGGTGGACAAGAACACGTACAGTGCGTATCGGGGCACGCGGCTAGAGGAGCGACTGAGAGAGATGGGGGTGGAGGAGGTAATCGTGACAGGGGTGATGACGAATTTGTGCTGCGAGACGACCGCACGTGAGGCATACGTGCGGGGGTTTAGAGTGTTTTTCTCGACGGATGCGACGGCGACGTCGTCGGCAGAGCTGCATGAGGCTACTTTGAAGAACATGGCTTATGGGTTTGCTTATTTGGTTGACTGCAAGAGGCTTCAAAAGGCTTTTTCTTTGTAAATTAGCAAATAAATAAAAAAAATGAAAAGTTTGGATTCCAAGTTGATGAGTATTTCCTTAATCTTGATTTAGTAAAATAAAGTTGTATTGTATGAGAAAATTATGTAATTTACTAGTGTAGTATGTATAAATTGTGGACTGGTTAATATATAGGAAATGTTTTTCGTACGTATCTTTCTTTCTTGTTAATTAATGTGTAGTAATATATTGCTTCTGGGTCTGCCCAGTTAGGCACTCCTTGTGCAAGAGTTCTTCTACTGTGCCCGGGAGTTGGGGACCGGCTTGGAGCCCGGTCCAAAAATATTTTACAAATAATTTATGTGATTTATTGGAACAAAATTTTTTTAAAAAAAAAGTGATTTAGGTGTGAGTTGGATACAAATCAAAAACAGAGTTACACAGTTTTTGATCTGTATCCAAATCAAACCTAAATCACTTTTTTTTAAAAAAATTTCTGTTCCAATAAATCACATAAATTATTTGGGAGTGAAAAAGTAAAAAAAAAAAAAAAAAAAAAAAAAATTTTTGGACCGGGCTCCAAGCCGGTCCCCAACTCCCGGGCACAGTAGAATTTTTGCCTTGTGCAAACATGTGTTTGCAAGTTAAATAATATTGTGGGTAAATAAAACATTTTTTTTATATTTATACAATTACCGACGTCAAATTGTTCGACAATAGGACAATAATAATGTAATTAAAATAAGTAAATATTTAACGATATTTTACACATATTAGTTCAACTTGACACGCATTATGTGTGTGTAAGTAAAAAAAACAGTTAAAGTTGTGATTTGTGAGAGAAAATAGAAGATAAATATTGTTAAAGTTATGAAGCAGTTTTAAGATGAAACAATTATTTTTTTTCCTCTCTTATTATATAATAGATTAGTATGCGGAGGCATACACGTTGTGTGTAATTATTAAAAAAATTATATTTATTTAAAAATAAAAATATATATATTTATGGAAACACAAAAAAAAATTATTAAAAAAAATAGTAATAAAAGATAAATGAAGGGAACTGATATTTCCACAATATTTTTTGATATTTCCACAACAAAAGTGTCGCTATAGATGTATAACAACGGTAAAAACGTCGCAATATGATCTATAGCGACACTTTTATTGTGAAAATATCAAAAAGTGTTGTGAAAATATCCATAGCCATAAATGAAAGGGATAGTAAAGAATATTTATATGAGTGAAGATAAGAACCGAATCTTTTACCAAAAAAATTAAAAACTCCATAATAAACTATCGCTACACAATAACAATCAGTATATTTGAGGAGGAGACATAGAAATATATGATTTGTCGATTGAGAAAAAAATTATTTTGAATAGAAAGGAACAGTTTTTTTTTTTTTTGAAAGCAATAGAAAGAGATGTTCATAATTTTGAAACACATGACAAAGTGAGAGAGGAGAAAAATTAGGGAATGATAGGGGAGAGAGAGAGAAAAAAAAATTTAAAGAGAAGTCAAATAAAACAAAATGGTAAAATTAAAGAAGTGGAGAGCATAATTTGATGGATAGTTGAACGAGTGAAGTTGAAATGATTATTTTATGTCATCTATTTCTGGTAAAGTAGTAAAAGTAAATAAGAGTACAAGATTTTTAAGATAATGTGTAATTCAAAATTACCAAAATAACTGTCAATAAAGCCTCACGTTTTGTAATAAGAGATTTTAGCGATATTTAATATTATTTTAAAGCATTTATAATTCTTAACTTTATAATTTTTTTTTTGATAATTAACCTTCATTTTTTTGTTAAGGACCATAACCTTTCTTTTTCTCTATTAAAAAAAATAAAAATTTGTATTTATGATCTTCATTTTATTTTTACAAAAAAAAATAGAATAAAATAACAACACAGTTTGCTCGAACAAAATATTTTCATTTCCTTGTATTTTAAGTGAGACCTTGCTATTGTTTCATAAGAATAAAAGGAAATAAATCAAAACAATCTCATACTCTCCCCCTCTCTTTTTCTATCTGAAGAAAGAGTACAAATTTTCTTTTAATAAATTTTAAAGAAAGTAAGATTTTTTTACTCTTTTTTTTTCCTAACGAAGATATTATAACAACGTGTGTTAAAATGGTGCAGATGGCAACTTCTCATTGGCTAAGAAGTGCCTAATTAATTGAAGGGCTTGCTTGGGTTTAAAAGTAGGAACTTGATGCCCAGCCCCTCTCACTGTAACAAACATCAGCCCGTCATACGCAATTGTCCAACCGCCAACCTACAAACCAAAATAAAAAAATTTCCAGATCAACCAATTATGGATAATTATTTACATTTGCAAATTATATAAAAACAATTTGCTTCAAATAATTATGATATCATCATAATTCAATTATTATGTCATCGTTATTAAGCTGTGCACTAGATAAATTTGAGAATAAAGGTGAAAATGTAGATATTTAAGATTTGTTAATATAGCTAACAACACTCTTTTTGTATATAGAACGGAGGAAATATATAAAAATTTATATTGTAAAAGCAAATATATACTTTGTAATATTCTTACATTTATTTTAATTATATTTCAAACTTTTGACTACAATTATTACATTGACAACATAATTATTATTTTGACATTTTTAACGGTTAAAATTTAAGAGAAAAAAAAAAAGAGGAAAGTTTTTTATTATTATTTTAAAATTAGAATTACCTGTTGATTAGTGTACCAAGGAGACCATTCTTGAATGGTGTTGAGTCCTAGCTTTTTCAGTGTGTACCTTGTTGCTGTTACGGGTATTCTTCCATCGGTATCTCCACTACAACATTTAAACAAATAAAAAAATAAATTAAATAACTGAGTTTCTAAGAATTTTATTGATTAATAACGGGTTACGTATTTCACAGTGATTTACCTGAAAACCCATACGCGAATGCCTCCATTAACAAGCTTTCTAATTACTGGGAGTATGGAGGCCGGTGCATCAGCCCAAAACGAGATATTATCACTGCAAATCACATGAAAAAAATAAATAAATTCAGACGTTCGTATTCCCCCAAAATTACTATGTTATAGTATATGTTTTGCAACTTAATTTTATTTTGGAATTGGAAACATGTTTAAAATTTCATAAAGTTAAAGTTGCCAAACATAATTTTAGTGTCATTCCCGTCTTAAGGACGATGTCTCATTTGTTTTCACGCAATGAGCAAGGATTTTAAAATTATTTGCATATTACTTCTTCCGTTTTGAATTATAAGATCACTATTGACTTTTTAAAAATCAATTTGTGATATTTTTAATTTTAAAATTGGCATAATTTATTTAAAATTTTAAAATAATTAATCTTACAACTAGTAATACTTTTTAGATAATTTATAATATTCATAATTGTATTGACATAAAACTAAATGAATTCATGTCGATTTTAAGTTTGAAATTAATTTTTCAAAAGTCAATATTAATCTTATAATTTAGAACGGAAGGAGTACTATATATATATATATATATATATATATATATTTATTTATTTATTTTTTTCCCATACCTAACGGAAAAATAAAAAGATAAAAAAGACATCCTTTACAGAATGGAAGGGTGTAGAAATAGCTAGTACCTGCAGTGAGTCCATGGATAAGGAATTTTAGTGACATTGGCATGGAGTGCTTCTTGAACATCTGGTCTATTCAAATACACCTCTGTATAATCCGATAGGCAAGGGTCGTAACCAGTTGGTTTCTTGTGCCATCCCCCCTGTAAAATTAAACCAATTTATACATGTCAAAATTAAAGTTCATAAACTTTGTTTCCCAGTAAAATTAAACCAATTTATAACACTTTTGACCCTGTAACTTTCTTCATTTTACAAAGTGAAACTTAATATCTCATGTTTTTTTTTGATACGTGGAGTATCCCGACTTGCGTCGAACTAATCTCCCCACCTCGAACAAGACTTCCGAAACAGGCTTACGCCTGCGGTCCGTGACCCCTATACTGCTTCGAGTGGGAATCGAACTCAATACCTCCGGATTTACGGTTGGACTCAAATTCTTCCTTAAATCACTGAGCCAAGCGGCGGGGTTAATATCTCATGTTTAAGACATTGAGCATTAAAAATTTTAGATTTTAAGACATAAACCTTACGACCTCAAAGTGACATGAGAGCCACATGTAAAATAACATCAGTTTTTGAAAATGTCCAAAAATTCAAATATTTTAAAGTTTAATATTCTAAAGATTGAAGCTCATTTTCTAAAACTAGAAAAGTTAGGGTCGAAGGTGTTTCAAATTTATTTATTTTTTGCTCAATTTTTTCTTGAGAAAATGAAGAGGTTAGGTATCTTGAAATTTTTTAATCAGAAACTCACATTTTGGGAGAATAAATGAGGGGCAATGCCTCGGATCACTGGTAATTGCCTAGCGTTGCTGGAGAAGTTGGTTTCGACACATGTTGGGGCATATAAGCTGTACATGTCTATAATTTTGTAGACATCAAAATACTTTTCCAGAGCTTGGTTACAATCCTGTGTTAAATTTTGGCTGCTGAAATTGCATTTAATCTTAACATCATCATAAACACGATTAGATATCACAGCGTGATCCCACGCGTAATCAATCATTCCCTCTTGATCAGTTTCATCATCCAACAATGCATTCCCAATCTGCATTACGCGCGTGTGTATTAATCAGCAAAGTTAATTAAAGGTGTATTACAAATTTATTTGATTGAAACCAATATTAACATTTTGTTAATTTAGCTGAATATAATCAAATACGGCCTGAAAAAAGAGGAAAGAATAGTGGTTAGAGAAATGATTACCATGAAGCCCTTGAAGTTTATATAGTCTTCCTTGGGAACAATCTTGTTCTTATCGAAAATAACTTCTGCCAGTTGAGGAACGTAGTGCCCTAAAAAATAACAAACGAATCAAATACGTACATAATATGAATACTAGTTACAAGATTTAAATGCAATTAAGGAACATATCATGCAGATAAAAAACATACAATTGTATAGAAAATTTAAGAATTAATCATTTGCTCTTAACTATATATATATATATATGAAAATTTTCTCCAACTAACCGGGAAAAACGAATCAAAAACGAACCGGCTATAGCGACGGTTTTGTCCGTCGCTATATCCGTCGTTATATCCGATTTGTCGGTTTTCTATGTTATAACAACGGTTTTGTTCGTCGCTATAGCCGGTTAGTGTTTAGTTCACTACCAGCAGTTCGCTAGAGAAAGGCTCCCAGTATATATATATATATATATATAGAATTAGGATCAGGTGCGGGATCCCGCATTTTGTTAAAATGCGGGACTTTTTTTTTTTTTTTTTTGCTTTTTTTTTTTAAACAACTAAAAAAAAATAAATAAATAATTATGGAACTGAAATTTTTACATAATACAGTGTTTTGGGCGTGATTTGGATACATATAACAAAACATGTATGTACAGTCTGCACAGACTGTACATACATGTTTTGTTATATGTATCCAAAACCCGCCCAAAACACTGTATTATGTAAAAATTTCATTTCCATAATTATTATTTTTTTTAGTTGTTTTAAAAAAAAAAAGCAAAAAAAAAAAAAAAAAGTCTGTAATTTAAGAAAGTCCGGGATCCCGGACTGGATCCGGACTCTATATTTATATATTTATATTTATAAATATCTATATATATATATATATATATATACACACACACACGCGTGCATATCGTAAAAACCCTAGTTTTCTTAATTACTCACCTGCATAACTCTCTCCGGCAATGTAGAAATCATGGGACTTGAACTGTGGGAACCTCTTAAACCAGTTAACTAAGAAAGCATATGAATCCTGAGCTGATAAAGGGGGAAAACAAAAATGGTAATTAAACAGAGTGAATAATATTACCAAAAGTGTCATTAATTAGGCCTAATTAAAATTATAAGTTGTGAAGTAAAATAGATACTATACCTGTAATTGTATCACCAAGCTCTTTAATATCACTACTAGTGTTTGTGTAAGAAAATCCAACTCCAACCGGGGATTCTAGGAACAACAAATTTGCCGCTATATATAGAAAGAGAAGCTAAACATGTCAGAATTTGTTGTCTTCCCCCCCCCCCCCTCAAGAACTATAATATATATAGTAGTAGACATTTGCATAAATAATGTCAAGGTTTTTGCTAAGCACCTTTATTCCATGTGTGATTGTTAAACTTGAGCTCTGGTTTGCCTTTCTGGGTTAGAAAAGGACCCAACTCCTCTGCCTCCCCGAACCCGATAGATGAACATCCAGGTCCTGAAATGTATGTACAATTTATTCATTCTGTCAATTAAATTCAAAAACTTGTAAATGCACCATGCATGCTCCTTTTCTTCACCTACATGCATATACTTATAATTTTTCTTTCTTTTCTAAAAGTATGTCAAGACCCCCTTGGACATAGTTTTGTTTAAATTTCAATTTTACCGTGACAATGTCTAGTTTTAAATTTAATACTTAAAAAAAAGTTATTAAAAAAAAAGTCTATCTAAGTGTGTCGATAACAGATCTTAATATATGCGTGATATAAATAGTAATTGAAAAATTAAATAATTCTTGCTGTGAGAAAAGAGTGGGAATGGGGCAGCTATGTAAATTTTATAGTCTACTTCAAGAATTTTCAAATAAATTTTTACTTTTTTTATGCGATTATGAATCTCATTTATTTATTTATTTATTTACTGCGGACCAACGGGCTGTATAGTTAAGATTAACTCCATGATAAAGGGAAGTCAAAATAGAGAAACTTTCTGAAGAAATGAACATAGCCATGATATTGGATATATGATTATGCTCAAATGACCAGGCAGGCTTGTAAGTTGTAATATCGCACACAATGTTTGAAAATGGTCCTTAGTCAAAAGTAGTGAAGCAGAGTAGGCACAATGAGATGAGAGGGGACCTTTTTTATGTGGACTACATCCAATAAACTTGATGTACAAAGTCAGATATTTGTGGAAAAAGTCCACTCTACCACTAAACACCATTAAGGCATGCATTAACTACTTCCTATAATGACATTGAAATTGATTGAAAGTGTCTGGCCAACTCAAAAATACAACTGATAATGTGAATTTATTCAAGTTGTGAAAAGTATTATCAATTGGTAAGACATAAAACAGATGAACTGAGGACCAAACAGGCATAGTATCAGAAATATTTTGTAAAATTATACTCTAGGGTTACAATATTAATCAAACTATTAGATCTTGACTGGTTTAAAATTCGTTTAATATTGATTTGAAGAACAACGAGAAAAATTTGTTCATAATTTTGTGCTCATTCACATAAACAGCTCTGCTCATGGTTCAAACAATAAATAAGTCGAGGTTGAGTATGAATTTAAGTTCAATTTTTAAAGTAATCACGACAGAACAACTCAAAATTCGACTCAACTCATTTATACTTCCTAATAAATTCAATTATTGACACACTGATATTAAAAATATTTACATGTGAAAAAAATTAAAATGATGAATTGGAAATGGTATATCCAGGATCAAATTAAGATTTTGTTGGAGATTAATCACATCACACATCTATTTTCTAGGTGTGGGGTTGTTAAAAAGAGATTATGAATGTCTATTGCATTTATTATTGGTTATGGTTTCAATAGTTTTGTTGAAATTATAAATTAAAATAAGAAATATAAGTTAGGTGTGGGCCAAAGCAGCAACAACAGTTTGTTAGCTACAATGATGACAAGTAACAACTGGTAGTATGTCAGGTCCATTTACCTAATTCTCAAATGAAGACAACTAAATAACAAGAAAAGTGTATTATGTAATGTAACTATCTGTAAAGCTACTTTTATATATACCATAAGAAACGTACAATGGATTGGTTGGTTATAATAAATGCATCAACGTGGACAACTTTCGAAACTGTACTAACACAATCCTTTTAGCAAATTAAATAAATTTAATAATATATTAATAAACAAACATGCTAGGGTTTGTAATTTGATTGTCTTTAAAATTCCTTCATGGTAAAGCTTTAGATTTTTAGAGAAACGGGTAACAGAACTTTTAGAGAGAAAAATTTTCAACAGTTTTATATATTGTGCATGCAATCGTAACGAATTAAAAAAATAATTATTCAAGTTGTATATATGCATAAGATATAACTTGCAAAGCCAGATTAATATCTTTTTTACGTATATATTAGATAATAATTTCATTCCGTTTGTTAAAAAGTAAAAACATATGTTTAAGAGTAGAAGCAATTTCTCATGTTCTAACATAAGTAAACAAGCCACATAAGTACAATTAAACAAAGGAGAATTCGATTTAAATGCACAGTAATATATTTCATAATCTAGCTCATAGTCATGAAAAGGAAAAAAAGAAAAGGAAATGATTAACATACCTCCATTGAGCCACAAAAGAAGAGGCTTTTTCTCTGGTTTTTGAGTAGCTTCAAAAAACCAATAAAACAGTGCCCTTCCATGGCTTTCATTGACCGTAACATACCCTGCATACTGCTCGAAACTCACCGGAGGCTGCCCGGGAAGTCTGACCACCCGGTCAGCTTCTTGTTGAGTTAATACTCCATGACTGTGGTGGTGCCTAGCTAAAGCAAGTGCAGCTAAGCTGGTCAGCAAAAGAAGAAGATGAATATAAATAAATAAGACAGCCATTTAATTTTAGTAAGATTTTGTCCCTCTATAATTTGTGCTTGTGTGGTTTATATATAGTAGTGACAGATAAGAATTATCTGTATAAAAAATAATAATGCAGTTTATGTATAAGTTATACCCAAAATAAAGCCAAAAGACTCACTCTGATAAGTCCGTGCTGCCCCTTGGAAATATCTATAAATATTTTGTTGCTTAGGGAATAGGCAAAGGGAATAATATGTTAGGGTTTGTCAAAGCTTGGACCGGATAAATAGTAAAAAGGGTATCTTTTAATCGAAAGGGTTTAAAAGGGAAATAGAGTCAATTGCTTTGGAATGAAAAGTTTGAAGACTTTTCAGTTAAGAAAGATCCACAATATCGCATCTACCCATTAAATAAGATTCATGGTTGATTTCATAGTAGCAGGCTAATTATAAAAAAAAATTAGAGGGATTTGTACTTCTACAAGAAAATTGATATTTCTGTAAAAGATATAGGAAAAATATTCATTTTTTTTTGTAAAAATAAGAATTCTCAAAATATATTGACATAAGATTATTTATTTGACGAAAAAATTATGTCGATATTATACATAGAATAAGATATATTAAAAAAAAAGATTCGTATATTACTATTTTATCGCTTTTAATTTTACGTTAGTAACAACTCTACATCCGACATAAAATTAATCCGCCGTATAATTTACATTCCTTAACATAATACTGTATGCCAAGATTCATTAACATAACACTGTATATACCAAGATTCAAGCTTATGGATTTCGGCAAAAGATCTTGTGAGTTGGAATTTCCTTTTTGGGTGGATATGGCTTCTATGGCGTTGAAAAGTCGGCATTTCTTAAAGGAAAATGCGGATTGAGAACGAAGGCAACTAGGGTCTAGTTAGTTGTTGTTACTAACTTCTTTGTCACATCAAGAGTCAAAGTTTAAGCATGGATAAGAACGTACGTTAAGGACGGGGATGTCAAATTACAAGAAAATTAAAAAATTACAGGTAGGCCGGTTGCTGTCCGATATACAAAGCAATGCTTTTATAAAACAAAATTTTTAAAAAGCCTTAATGAATTGAGTTAATTGCAAATTTTAGTTACGCATAATCAATTGTTTATCGCTTATAGTTGGTTGGGCGCTTACGTGAAAGTCTAGACGAAATTGATCAAAAGATTAAAATTTAGAACTCTTCTATATGTACATAAAAATTGGATATGGGTATATTTGAATTTCACCTATTTATATTTTAACCCCCTATTTTATATCCAATTTTCATATCCACGTAGAGTTTTTGTAAAATTTATCATTTGCTATTCCATAACTTAAGCTGCATATATAGATATATTCTTTTTCTAAGCTTATATGTTAATCCCATTTATAAGGGATTTACAAAAGTATATTATATAAATCCCATTCATAAGGGGATTTTGTTTGTCCGTCTAATGTAGTAATAGAAAGAGATGAAACATTGATAGCGAGCCTTTAAATCTTTTCAATATATTTTTTCTAGAAGCACCGAAACCAGCCTGGATGGGATGCAGAAGGTGAAGAATTGCCCACCTTGATTTTAGGAAGTGAAAGGAACTAATAAAATTAAAAATGTCTTTTTTTTTTACAAAATAGGACAAAAGTGTGTGTGTGTGTGTATATATATATATAATGAATTTTGTCCATAATGTTTTTTAAAAATAAAATAAAACTATACAAACGTTACATATTATCATGTTGCTTATTAAAATGATTCCATAGAATAATATAATTTATTTACTTTAACTAAATTTCTGACTCTACAATTGTTCGTAGCCATAATCATTCAGGTTTGCATTGCGCAAACCTGATACTAATATATACTTATTAGAAATACTTTTTTTTTACTACTCACACTCTGGTGAGAGATTATAAATACATGAAATTTCATAATTAGTATTTTTTTTTTCTCGTCAAGTATTATGTAGTATAAAAAACTCACATTGCAGGTAAAAAAATCTGATGAAAATTAACTTTACATAGAAGAAAATTTCAAATATCACATAAAGAAATACTCCCTCCGTCCCAAATTAACTGCTTAGTTTTGACTTTTTAAAGTCATATTGACTATTTTTAAAACTAATTTTTGTACCATTTTTTTCAAAATATAGGTGAAGAGATTATAACCAAAAGAAAATATATACAATTTACTACTAATACCAATTTTTATAATGTTAAAAAATATATTTATATATGCTTAATTATTAATTTTAAAAATAGTCAATTTGACTAAAAAAAGTTAAAATTAAGCAATTAATTTAGGACGGAGGGAGTAATAAGTTTATGCATTATCGGCAAAAATCGTATCTAAAAACTAAAATGTTTAGAAATTTTGTTTTCATAGTTAGCTTAAAATGGCTATTAAAGTTCAAGACAACTGAAAAAGATAAAAGAGAAGAAAAGAAAGAAGGGCCATTAAGGCCTGAATTGGGGTTTGAAGAAAGAAAACTTGGTCAGCACAATAGGAGAGAGTGGGCTGAAGAATTACATAGTGCAAATCCATCTGTCTAGGCCTCAACTAAACAGTGATCCAACAAGAATGACTAGGACTAGCCCATCTTGCAAACTGAAATGCTACTATCATATGATATGTTTATTTGGGACCAAAAAATAATAAAGATGTATGCAAGTATATTGAAAAAGAAATATAAAATGGATTTAGTTGCATCTTTGGTTTTATATTATATGGGAGCAACTTAAAATGATTTTTGAAAGATAAACAACTGATAAAATGTTGTTATATTTAGTCAGAATATAGGTTGAAAGTTGAAAAGATTTATTCAGAGCCTCACACAAAAGAAAAAACACACATCACATAAAGAAATAAATAAATTCACTTAAGATTCAATTTAGATGTCGATAATCTTGAATAGAAAATGATTTTCAAGAAAAGTAAAGAAAAATAAAAACAAAGAAAATTACTTCCTTGTGTTTGGTTGACATCAAAATTTATAGAAAAATAAGCATAAACTTTCTCACGACGTAAAATCCTGTTAAATATGCAGGATGGGATTTGAGGAACAAACTTTATTGCAAGAAAATAATTAGTGGTGGGACTTATAATTTTCCATTACACCCAAACAGATATATGAGAAAATAACGGTTAATTTTGTCACATTCTTCTTTTCATTTTCCTTTACGTCTCCGTCATTCAAACGAAACATAAGTGAGAATCAAACATGAAATATAAAGATCACAGAATTAATTTCCATCTTAACCACTATGCTAAGTACATACTCATTGAAATTTTTTTATTTTCTGATTGCACATCAAAGTTTCTCCACAACACACTTAAATATAGTATGTTCTAATTAATAAATTTACTTTTAGAACAAATTCTATTATGAAATTAAGTATTGAAAAAAGCATAAATGATATCACTTCGTCCCAAATTAATTACATTTCTAGAACTTTTTAAAGTCAAATTGACTATTTTTAAAACTAATTTTTTTACTATTTTTGCTAACATATAGGTGAAGATATTATAACCAAAAGAAAGTATATACAATTTATTACTAATTTCAATTTTTATAATTTTAGAAATATATTTATATATGCTTAATTATTAATTTTAAAAATAGTCAATTTGACTTAAAAAAAGTCATAGAAAAGTAATTAATTTGGGACGGAGGGAGTAGTCTCTAAATATTTGTTATCCAACTTTAATATGCATAAAGAAAGTGAAAAGGTCAAATAAAACACTCCATATTTGAAGGAATTATTTTGTTACATATTAATCCTTTCATTTCATCAAAAAAGTCCCATTTTAATTACATATTTTTCAAAGTCTATAGATTTATCACTAATTAAATAATACTATCATTTAATTTCCATGAAGAAGAAAAATGAACTCCTTGTCCGCCGTCACAAACGTGTGTATAAATAATAAAAACAGAGGTATACAGTAGTAGAATCAATCACTTGTTTTTGTTTTGGTGCAATGATGTAACTTAATAATATAAATTTATGAACGTTTATGTCATTTATTAGTTCAAATTAAAATATTATTGAGTTGAAGAAAATTGAAGAAAAGTATAATTGAGAGAAATAATTTTGAATTATTATAATTTTGTTAAACTAAACCAAAGAGTCGCCATCATTCAATAATTGTATATGTAAAATGTGTAAAGCAACTTTGATTTATATATATATATACACACACACACTCACACTCGTATGAGCTAATCAATGATGTTACTTTCGCTTAATTAATTTGTCTTGGCAAAAATAGTTTTATTGTAATTTCTTCAAATAAAATAATGTCACGGCCTTTATTGTATTATCTCATCCTCCTGGTCCACCCAACACAAGAAATGCAAAGTTTTACTTAACCCAAACAAAATTGAAAATAAAGAAATGAAACTAAGCTGCTTTATGCATATATGCATGGATGACTAAAACCATTATGGATTTGTCTTCGATATATATCAAATTGAAATGAGGGTTACTTAACTTTAATTTTTTTAGTTAATAATATTTTAGCCTAATGATTAAAACGAAAACTCAATAACCTTTAAGTAAAAATCATGTTTAATTCTGACGCTTGCGAATTTATCATTCTCTTACGAGTTGAATTAATAAATGTTTAGTAATTGATCACTACATAGTTTATCATCGTAAAAGGTTGATTATGAAATATGGATATGATGTCATATATCAATATATATATATATATATATATAAGGAAATAGATTTCTTTTCAGAGTACTTAATTTATGTGAAATACAATTGTGTAGTCTTTTATCAGGATCAGTGCATGTACACAAAATTATTCTTTTTTAGATAGAATAATGCTAACATATTTAACCACCAAATAAGCAAACAATTAACAACCAAAAATTATACTTAAAATGTTGATTGGTACTCAACAATTAAGCTAGCTAGACTATGGAATTGGTGAAAACGTGGTGAAGAAGAAAGCGTGTATGAAGAACAACTCCACCACGAAGTCCAAGTCGTCTCCTTCATAAACAAAATCCACCAGTACTTAATTTCAATTGCAATAATATATATATATATATATATATATATATATATATATATATATAGTGGCGAAGTCAGGAAAAATTTTGAGTGGGGTCAAAATTATTACTATGCTATAAATAATTTGATGGGGGTTTAAGGGCCGCGCTCCCCGAGTCAATTTTTTGTAATACTTTTGTACTTTTGGATCACACACGTGTATATATATATTATTATTATATAAGTAATAATATATGGTATATATACACTATATTGACTCGTAATAGATTTTTTTAATCACAGTTATTCATAAGTAATTAATTTATTAATTATTTTTAAAAATAATATAAATTAGATTATTATTTAATTTAAAATATTATAGAGAGATATACATATATTGAGAGGATATGAGTCATATGTGGTTAAAATTTGATCGACAAAGTTATAAATTTTCAATTTAACCCCGTATAATAGAAATTTTTTAAAATTTTAGTGGGTCAATTTATATATAATACATAAGTTTTTTTAAATTTACCTTCCATTATAAAGTAATTATTTTTTTAGGGGGGTCAATTGACCTCACAATAGAATATGTAATTTCGCCCCTATATATATATAACACTATCAAAAACAGTACTAGCTAGAATTTAAAATTAAATAAAACAATTAGAAACTAACAACTTAAATTATACGCAATAAAAACACACACACATATATATATATATGTATACAGTATATATTAATGAGACTTATTTTATCCAATAGATCCTAGCAGTTAATTATGAGTTCAACACTCTCCATTCCCATTCCTCCACCTTTCCCTTTCTCTTTCTCTCTCCTCCATGGCAGAAATTCAAGATAACACCAGTAAATCAAAGCCCAGAAGCAGATGGTTAATGGGTTGTTTTGGATTTTCCAGAAAAGTGCCCAAGAAAAATTTAAAGCTTTCTCATGATCACATGGATATTGACATGGTCAAAACTGGTAGCCTTAGAAAGAAGAGCCGGTGGATTTCTTGGTCGAAGTTCCATATGAAGAAATCTACTGCCGGAAAAACTGTTCCGGTGGATGCCACCGTATCCAAAAAGTTTAACGGGAGCAGCAAAATTCAATCTTTTAAGTTGGATAAGAAGGTTTCTTCAAAAAAATATAGGTGGTCAACCGGAGTCAACCCGAGTAAGATTCCGGCAGCAGTGCCGGATCAGGCCATCGATAATAAAGCTCATAAGAAGGTATTTTTTTTTCCGTGGTAAAATAATAAAATCTGGGTATTATATATTCTCTTTTGAAATAATTTTTTGAAGAAAATTAACTAAAAAGGCTAGCATCACTTAATTGTTGTTATACATTTTATTTTTTTGGTTTTATTACAGAAAAGGTCAATGACTGCCAATGCCATCATCCTCGAAAGTGGTGAAATGGACTATTCAAACTCAGGAGCTAAGGATGACACGTATCAAAAACCCTCTAGCCGGAAAAAAGAGAAGAAGAGAACCGGGTCTAGTAATCCCGGTTTGCCACCAGTCAGAAAATATGGACAGTCCAATCGGACCACCACCTTGCTACCACATTCTGCTTCTTCTCCTAAGAAACAGAAGGCAATCAACGGGGGAGATGATGATAAAACCGATGGCAACTTTGACCCGGTCATTGGGATGTCAATTTTAATGGTGACCTTAGTAATAATGTTACTATGGGGTAAAATATGTGCCATTCTTTGTACGTCTGCATGGTTTTATATGGTTCCGCGGTTAAGAAAAGTTATGGATTCTAATGATATGGAAAAAATGGGTTCGGATTCCGGTGGGCAGGATTTAAATTCCGAGGAGCACAAAAAGAAAGTGGTGCTAGAGGGACTTCTTCAAAGAAACCACCGGAGTGTTGCTGGAATTTTGTAGGTGTAACTATTTAAGTGCTGTGGTGTGGTGGCTGAATCAAGTTCTTCAAGTGTATTTTTTTATTTTTGAAAATTGGGGACATAAAGGTGTCTTAACTTTGATTTTTATATATATAAAAAAGGCAGCTTAATTGTTTCTAGAAGTGTATTTGGTTTCAACTTTCTGTTCACCTTTTATTTGACAGTTGGGAACAAGTTCAACAAGTAAAACTAAAGTTGGAATTTAGCAATATGGCAGTTGGAGAAGTCACGTGATCTTCACGGGAGGCATGCACAGCCAAAAGTATAAAGAATTAAATTGATTAATTGACGAGGGTGTTACCTAGTTTGTAATGATATCGATCCACTCACTCCTCAATTCTTCGATTCTCATGATCCCCTCCACGTATTGTCATAAAAAAGAAAAAATATTATACGCACAGGAATGGATCATTCATATATATAGGCAGCGGATTCAGTCCGGAATCCCGGACTGGCTTAAAATACGGACTTTTTTTTTTTTTTAAAACAACTAAAAATAAATAAATAAATATTTATGAAACTGAAATTTTTACATAATACAGTGTTTTGAACGTAATTTGGATACCTATACCAAAAAATGTTTGTACTGTCTGCACAGACTGTACATACATGTTTTGTTATATGTATCCAAATCACATCAAAAACACTATATTATGTAAAAATTTCAGTTCCATAATTATTTATTTATTTATTTTTAGTTGTTTTAAAAAAAAAAGCAAAAAAAAAAAGGTCCATATTTTAAGAAAGTTCGGGATCCCGGACTGGATCCGGACTCTCTCTCTCTCTCTCTCTCTCTCTATATATATATATATATATATATATATATATATATATATATATACACACATATATACATACATACTTGGGGGACAACAAAATCAAGTTCCTTAAAGAATTTATAGTAAGCAACTGTGTGAGTTTAATTAGTCTTTCTAGGTTGGCTGCTTCTATAGACTATGTGTTACCTAACCACTAAGAAGATCAAGCGAAGGTGTTAGATAGAGATAATTTACGTTTGTTTTATTGTTCTTGACAAAATTAAGATCAGTTTAATTTTATATTCATAGTTTCCTCTTATAATTACTAAACAAAATGTTTTCAATTTGATATAACATATATATAGAGCCATATTAATGTAATATAGCTAGCTACATGTCAAACACTAATAGATGGATTTGGTTGACCAAATCAAACTCTCTCTCTCCCTCTACATATGAATATATTCTATTTAATTTGTGGCGTGTCCTGGACAAGGCGCCCCAGCTCTATTTGTTTGTTTTTAGGCATTTGTTCGAATAAATTTGACTTGGTTCGAGTACTTTGATGGCTTTGGATTAATATAAATTTCAAATCAAGATTTTATTAAACAATGATTATTTTGACTGTTGAATTTTAAAAGACTACTCTTCCGGTTGAATTTAGTGAATTAGGATTTTTTATTTTTATTTTTATTTTTAAGTCCTTGTTTGTTATCAAGAGGTCACAACATTGAGGAGAGGGAATTGATCCTGACCTCTTGCAGAGTAAGGGCAAGGTGATTCCAACTAAGCCAATGACGATTGACGAATTACGATTTGGTTCAAGTGTTGAATTTGTTAAATTATAATTTCTTTTAAGTATATAAAATACCAATATTATCTTTTTCAAATTAATTAAAAAGATGAAAGAGAAATAAAATAACACTTAATATAGAGAAATATTGCTACACTCATAATGAACTTTTAAAAAAAATAACTTACAAAATAATATGTCAAAATGTAATTAGTAGATGAATCACCATACATTAGTGGGTTCAAAAATTATAATCAATCATCATTTTTATAATTATTTTTAACATAATTTGAAAAATTAAGTCATTAATATTTTGTTGAAAGCTAAAAACGATATGAGAAAAATAAAAAATAAAAAGTAACAATGGGAGTACATAAAAGATTACATTTGGGCTGACGGACGAACTCGATTCATTTGGGCTGACCGTAATTTGCCTTATTATTGTCAAGTTGAAGCTCAGCCTGGACTTTGTGAAGAATCACGGCCCACCCAATCCTTAGCCCGAATCTCATTTATAGAAAACCCTGGTCGATGTTTTCTGCCTTGCGCATTCGGCTTCCCATCTCAAACTTCAACTCTATCGGCTAGCAGGAATCAACCATGGTAACCACGTCTCCTCTCCTTGGTCATTCTCTCTCTCCTTATATTTATTATTTATATATTGGGAAAATGATTTTTAGATTTGTTAGTTTTCTTGCTTGATGTTCTTGAACTAAAATTAACTAAGAAATTTTGAATTTTGACAATCATTACATTTCTCATTCACTCTTCATTTTTGTTAGTTGTTAAATTCTGTTAAACGTCATATATTGGTTCAATTGTACTTCATCCTATGTTCATATGGGACAGAATCTGTTTAATTCTGCCTGTTGTCTGAAAGATTTAATTTTTAAGCTAGATTTCATTTTAGTTTTAAAAATTTTCTGGATGTTGGTTGTTAGTTGTTTTGGGCATCTTATTGGGTGTTCGAATGTTCCAATTTGTGTGATGCATTACTAGTTCTTTTGATGTCATTGTGTGAATAGAACAGAAATTTATGGCCAAGCTTAGGGGTTATCTACTTTGGTACAATGTTCAAGCTCTGGAAAATGGTTAATGTTTTCAAAATACTTGATGATACTGTGTATGTTTTCTTGTGGTGCTACACATGCAAAAATAGTCATGTACTTTGGAAGCTATGTTTCTAATTATTGTTTTCCTAATAAAACAAGCTAAAGCTTGGCATCTTAGATAGAATTAGAGATTTTGCCCTCACACACCAATTTTGCTATAGGTTTCTTTACATGTTTACGAAATTGGTCCTATATTTGTTTGTTGCTCCCTTGGAATAAATATTATCATATATGGAGAATTGGGAATATAAATTAATAATGTGGTGTGTTGGATTTTGGGTATTCAAATGGGGCGCCCATGGAGAGTCCGACCCATTTGGTTGTTGGTCAGATTACTCAACAAACTTGGTCAATTTCCATTTAACTTTTAAACGTTGTTCTGACTTACTTGTTGGAGAGTTTTTAAGAAGTGGTTTAAACTACTTCACCCATATAAACCAACAACTCTCAGAAATACGTGATTAAGTTATCAGTACTCCTATAGAGAGAGAAAAGCTCAATACAGAGAGCTCCCAACATATTGAGTGAATTCTTAGTTACTTCGAACCGTGGAATTGAGCTCTGTTCTCAAAGGCTAACACACTTCAAGAGGATGGCTCTTGTTTATGTGTAAACAAGTAATAGCATGCATGTATTTAATCCTTCATGGTATTTGAGGTTGTGCTTCGGTAGCATAGTATACTTGTGTCCCCATTGCTTTTGAAATGATTAATATTGCGTTAGTCTATCCATAAGGTCTGAAAATACATTATTAGTTCTGGTTGATGTAAACACTTTCTTTTAACTGTCACAGATTCCATGGTCAATTTATATACATGTTAACTGGGTGTTTTATTGGAACTTTCAACTCAAATCTCCCGTATGTGTCTGTCTTGGTGTTCAGATATTGGAATTTCACTACTAACCTTGTTACCTTGATTTGTGCTCATGTAAGATATGCTTTACTAATGTTGAACTTTTGTAGTTAGTTTTGTTAAATGTATATGTTTTCTGTCAAGGTGAACGTTCCAAAGACGAAGAAGACGTATTGCAAGTCTAAAGAATGTCGGAAGCACACCCTGCACAAGGTTACACAATATAAGAAGGGCAAGGACAGTCTAGCTGCTCAGGGAAAGCGTCGTTATGATCGGAAGCAGTCGGGTTATGGTGGACAAACAAAACCTGTTTTCCACAAGAAGGTAATAATCCATTTTTGGCATTCTGTTTTTTTGGTTTTCTCCTAAAAGTATAGAATTCTTAGTATTGCACTCCTCAAATTAAGTGTCTATTTAAATCAAGGTACCAAATATCAATTTTTCAATACGTTTGATTTATTTGGTTGTTGAAGATGTGAAATTTGATTTATAGATTTTATTACTTTTAATGGGGGGATCTGTTTTCTGGAAAAAGGCAGTAACTTTTGAAATTTACAGTTTTGTATATAGTAATGAGGTTGGCGACAACTTCCTAACCTTGATGCTTCTCTTACTAGGCCAAAACTACCAAGAAGATTGTGCTGAGGCTGCAATGCCAGGGTTGCAAACATGTATCACAGCACCCAATCAAGGTCAGATTCTCTTTAACTTTAAATTGCAAAAGGGTATTTTGGCTTCTTTTGTGTTGCTTTCTGGTTCTTTACATACCTATGATTGTTCTAAATTGGTTTTGCAGAGGTGCAAGCATTTTGAGATAGGAGGAGATAAGAAGGGGAAGGGGACTTCGCTTTTCTAGACGATTGCATAAGTTACCATTTTGTTACCATGCTTTTGTTCAGGCTTCTTTTAGCTTTAACTCTTGTTATTTCAGGCTTATTTTAGCTTTAATACAAGTCTACTGTTGGTTATTCTCAACGGTGTGGTTGAGATGCTTTTGATTAAATTCTAAATAGAGATAGGGGGAGATCCAATCCCCACATACTGTAGGGCAACGGATATTCAGCTATAAAAAAGTATGCCCTCTATAGGAATAATTAGTGGACTCCTGTCAAATATATAAAACTGATCAACTGATCAACCCGAACTCTCCTAATAGAGAATAAAATCATTGGTTGAACTCTAGATAGAGAGACGGTTCTCCCCCCGCAAAACCCCACACACACGATAGGGCAACAAATGTTCAACTATTATGAGCTATTATTATATATTCAGATAGAGCTTCATTAATAAGCTCTCTGGAGAACAAAAAAATGAAATACAAAAATATTTGTTGAGTAACATTTCTCTTTTTTAAACGTGTTGCCAAAAATAATCTCTGAACTTTGTTGTTATCACTATAAAATTATTCCCAATTTTTTTTCACCTACAAAATTTTCATCTTCACAGTGTAATTACTACTCCCTTTGTCGGGGAAAAAGAGAGGGGTGCTTAGACATATTTTTTTCTTATAAATATTTTTGTAAATTTTTAATCTTAAAGACAAATTTTTATTATTAATTTATGTTCAAGTGACTAAGTTTATCATATTCGGATCTTTTATTTGAAAAATAAAATAAAAAACATAACAGGATTCTTACCCAGATGAAATATTATAAATTAGCTTTTACTTAAAAGAATTTATGAGGTAAGAAAATTTGGAGAGATCTTAATAATTCTTTTCGTGTATTCTTTAATATTTTTACAATAAATGTACTATAGAAATTTTGTTTTTTTAAAAAAAAAAAGAAAAGAGAAAAGGTCATGCAAAACCGGGGCCCTAAATATCTTATAAATTGGTGGAAGTAAATGTGTAGGAAATTTGGTGGACTAGTTTGGGCCAAACTTTGTTGGACAATAGTTAAAACCCCGAGAAATTTTAACAGTTGCGGCCCACAAAAACCCTAACCCTAATCTGTTGGTATAACTATTACGAAAGCTTCCCTGTCATTTGCTTTGCTCCTTCCGCAATTCCATCTCAGTTCGCCAATCCATTCCATAGCAGGAATCAACCATGGTAAGCTGTTTATCTCTGTCTATATGAATGTCTATATATGTGTGTGTTTTCATGTACTGAAATAATAGTTGTTCTTAGTTGCTTGTTTGAAAAATGAATAATCCTTAGATGTTTACTGGAAGTAAACTAGATATCTGGAATTAAACGAGCTAAAGAAAATTTTCGACTTTCATAACCTGTTCATTTCTCATATTGATTACTGCCTCGTGGATCAGATGACAGTACGAATAAGCTAGTTATTATTATCATTGTAATAATTTTGTAATTGTTTGGATTTTGGGCCTATTGTTTTCTTTGTTGTTGGCCTCTTAGCTAGAACTTGAGTTTTTCCTTCCAGTTACAAAGTTTATCCACGGCATGCTTTAGTGTATCTGTGCCCCGTTTCCCAATTCCATATTGCCACCCATTTTTATGACATGAATGAATTTCTAATTATAATTGTAAGGTTGCGAATGAGCTTTAAAGTACCTGAATAATGGTAATTTGTAGATTCATATATTTTTTAAATATGTGCTCAGGCAGCTCCGCTAATTCTTTGAGGACTGCCAATTATGTATGCTATCTGAACAAAAGGTTGAGGGCACACTTGAATTTGGATTCTCTGGGATTTTTTAGAGTCCCAAAATACGTTTGCTAACACTATTGAGGCCTAAATTCATGATAGGTGTCCAGGGAAAAAACATTTTATGTTCTTTTGGCTCATTGTTTGACACTTACTAAGGTTATTTTTATAAATCAGTTATCATCGACTCAGTAGTATACAGTGGATAGTCACATGAGTTTGTATTAAGTACGTGTGTTAAGAATTGTTCTTAATAAGTGAAGGGTAGTTATCTTGAAAAATGGTGAATTTGTGGTCATTTTAAGCTTTGTTAAAAACATAATAATTATTTAGCAGTAAATTTTAGCAACTGCAACATGTGGTTTGATCTAGATATCACTTCCTTGTGCAGTTCTCTTTGAAAGATAGAAAGTTTGAGGTAAATAAGTGTAAAAGCACATCATCTCCTGAATGAGACAGGTCATTTAGTGGAATTGGGTTGAGGAGACATGCTTATTTCGAATCAGTGAAAACTTTAGAAATTTTACGACTATTGAAAGAAATGGCGTCAATTTTTTTTTTCACAGCATGAATTCAGTTGCTATTGTTATGATTTGTATGGGTTTTTCTTTAGCATTATAGTATAATCCAAGTGTATACTAGTTTTGTATTGCAAGTTCATACTCCTTTTGTTATATTTTCATATTGCTTGTATGTAGATGTTTTATTAAAGTTTGTCTTGAATCTCTATTTTTTTTTCCTGCCATCATGTGAGAACTTGAGTTGGTTATACTCACTAGGAAATTTCACTTGTAGTCTTAAGTCTGAAGATATGTAAAATGATGATTTATTAATATTGAAAGTTAATAGTTTTCTTAAGTAGTGCATTTACATGTATATATTTCTCTCTCTTGCAGGTGAACGTTCCAAAGACAAAGAAGACATACTGCAAGTCCAAGGAGTGTCGGAAACACACCTTGCACAAGGTTACACAATACAAGAAGGGCAAGGATAGTTTGGCTGCCCAGGGAAAGCGTCGTTATGATAGGAAACAGTCTGGTTATGGTGGTCAAACAAAGCCTGTCTTTCACAAGAAGGTAATAACCTTTTTCTGCCATTCTTTTGTTTTCCTTGCAAGGTTGATTCCTTTGTTTGAGCAAGTCTCTGCCTTGCAATTCTCTCTTCTTTTCTCTCCCAAGGATAGAATTTTTGGAATTGTACTCCTTCCCATATAAAGGAATCCATTGAAATCTGTACTAAATCTTGTAACATTGAAGTTAGCATAATTTTGGCCATTGGATACATTAAAGTCGGAAGAAAATATCAAGAAAGAGATTTTGACATTTAAAGGCAGCCTCTTTTAAGAATACTAATGAATAAATGTAAAATTTCTGGTTTGTGGATATGCTTGTTAGGTTCTTGACAAACTTTCTAACCTTATTTTTTTGTTCACTCTTATTAGGCCAAAACTACCAAAAAGATTGTGTTAAGGCTGCAATGCCAGGGTTGTAAACATGTATCCCAGCACCCAATCAAGGTTTGCCTCTCATCTTTAAAGTAGAAGTATATTTGGTTTTATTTGAGTTGCTGTTTGTTACATACCTAATGATTATTCCACTGGTTTTGCAGCGATGCAAGCATTTTGAGATTGGTGGAGACAAGAAGGGAAAGGGAACTTCTCTTTTCTAGAAGAAGATTACAATGATGACAAATTTATATTTGATTACCGTACTGTGTTTCTTCCGACTCTAGTTTTAATCATAGCTACTCTTCCTTGCAACTGTAAGCTTGAAATGTTTTGAATGGCATATTGTTAGTTGCTAATGTGTTTGTTATGATATGAAGATTATGGCAGATTTATCAAAAGTCCAGAAGCAGAACCATATTGCAAAATAATACTCCCTCTGTCCCAAATTAATTGCTTTTCTAGGACTTTTTTAAATCAAATTGACTATTTTTAGAATTAATAATTAAGCATATATAAATATATTTCTAAAATTATAAAAATTGGGGTTAGTAATAAATTGTATATACTTTCTTTTTGTTATAATATCTTCACCTATATGTTAGCAAAAATAGTAAAAAGATTAGTTTTAAAAATAGTCAATTTGACTTTAAAAAGTCCTAGAAATGCAATTAATTTGGGACGAAAGGAATATTATTATTTTTTTGTTATTTTTTGTAAAATTAGTCTGATTTACTGTACCTTTGCCTAAAACAAGACTGTCGTCAGCAAAAAAGATATAGCAGACTTTGGCAACTCCTAAAAATACTACACCTATAATACTGTTCATTGTTTCAGCTTTCTTAAGAAGATGAGAAAATTAGAAGCTGAGAAAATCCTTCGACGCA
Organism: Aralia elata; assembly: GCA_034770075.1. Lineage (NCBI taxonomy): Eukaryota > Viridiplantae > Streptophyta > Magnoliopsida > Apiales > Araliaceae > Aralia > Aralia elata. Next base: position 83,122,641 of record CM068387.1, on the reverse strand, counting down.
CAATGTGCAAGAAAATTCATCTGAACAAGGTTACCCTTCAAGAAACTCCACTCATCCTGTCAAAGCTATACTCATTTTATATACCACTAAAAGTCTGATTATTCGAACCACCAAAAAACCCCTTCTATGTTTAAAAGAAAAGTTTGCAATAAATAGATTGCTCACAAAGAATTTATGCAAAAAATCCAAATATTACACAGTTATATATATATTGGAGTGATCAGCTTTACCACATAATTAAGTTCAAGTGTTGCATGTAACAAAACAATATTGATAAGAAATTTTAAGAGCAGCAGATAATTTCGTTGATATTAATTATAAACAATGGTCACTAAAAAGAACGATATAAATAACTATTTTAAATATATTTTATATTTTTAAATATAAGAGTCGATATCCCAATTCAGCATTTAATGCTGAAGACAATAAGTATTAAGTTAAATAAGCTTATTTGATAACTTTATTATATCTTAAAAAAAAAATGTTCAGCCTATTGTAGTTTATACTTTTCAGTCAAAAAAGCTCAACTTATGTATTAAAATATAAGGATAAAAATGTAAATTTCATCATTTTTATATATCAAATTCAGCTAATTATCAAATAACTTAACTACTTTCAGTACTTAATTTCCAGTTGACACAACAAATGATCAGATACTTAAAATTCAAATGCTTAAAATTTTCAATTTTCAGAACTTAATTTTCAGTTTTATGAAACAGATCTTTAGTTAATTTACATAATTTGAGTTAAAAATAAGTCCAAAAATCATAAACTTATTTAAACTGAACTTGAGCCCATTTATCACATACCCAATTCCTAACAAGCCCACCCAATCCCTAACAAGCCCACCTCAAGCTCAAACCTGGCATTCCCAATTCCCAAATTAGAAAATTAACAATTTAACAAAATTCTCTCACAGACTAGACTGGTATAGAAAATTATCCATCTTTTTATCTTTCCTCCTGTAGCAAAGATGCGGAGCCTAATTTGGCGAGGTGTCAGTAAGCTCCGGTGTGTAAATGGAATCACCGGCGGCCAATCTTATTCGAATCGGAGATGTTACAGTCTGATACCGATGGTGATAGAGCACTCTTCCAGAGGAGAGAGAGCTTACGACATATTCTCTCGCCTCCTGAAGGAACGTATCATTTGCATCAATGGCCCTGTTTCCGACGATACCTCTCACGTCGTAGTCGCGCAGCTTCTTTTCCTTGAATCTGAAAACCCCTCTAAACCCATCCATATGTACATCAACTCTCCCGGCGGCGCCGTAACTGCAGGTCCCAAAAGTTTTAATTTTTAAAATTTTATAATTCATGATTGTTGTTAATTTAATGGACTCTTTCTAATTTAAGTGTTTGGTCTACTTGAAAATTTTCAGTTTGTTTTTATGAAAATGTTAGGGCTGCATCAGTACAGTATTCTAGTTATAACAAGTTGCTTCGGTTTGTTTAAGTTGTGTGTGTGTGTGTATATATATATATTCCTTTTGGCTTTCTCCATGAACAATAATTAGTTATAGGAGTGCAAAATTAAGTTGGGAGGGCTTAAGTTTCAACTTTCAAGCGTTGAAAAGTCGACCTTTCACTCATCAGAAAACATGCATGATGAAAGGTTGTACATTAGCTAGATGTAGCTTCAATAAGGCCGGCAAATTCCCACAATTCTAATTTTCAAAAGAATGAACTTGTTCCTGTAAAAGAAGAAAGAATTAATAAAATGACTCAAGTATTGTTTTTTGGCCTTTTGGACATTTAGTTAGTGTGGGTGGTCCATATAATTATCCGCATTGGTTACAAGGCAAGACTGTAAGGTATGTTGTTTTCCTCAGTCATCCTATGTGGAAATTGGAGAAATGCAATTTTAATTACAATCAAATGCCACACTAAGTGTTTTGAGACTGATACTGCTTCAACTCACTAGTACCTTGCATAGGGTTTTGTATTTACTTGGAATATTAATATGATTTCGAATCAAAGAGTTATATGAACTTTGTGTGTGTGTGTGTGTGTGTTTGACTGTTTAGGACAATTCTAGTAGTTGCAAGTGGCATTTATTAGGGTCACATCCTGAACACTTATAATATCTAAATTATGCACATTAAACTTAATGAAGGTCACAGACTCACAATGGAGAATGAGAGTGCCAGACTGCCAGGGGAAAATTTCAACTTTTGGACACCATTGCAACTAGAACAATTATTTGACTCTATGCAGGTTTTCAATTTAGTTAATGACATCAGCTCCTACTATGATCTGGAATCATATTACAAGAACATATACTTGTCCTTTTAACATTAGCAATTTTATGAGGCATTATCAAATTGTCTATTGGGATTTAAGTATAGCATTACAACAGTATTTTCCAATGTCTTTATTGTTTAATTGTACTCTTTTGTATAGGTCTTGCAATATATGATACGATGCAGTATATTCGATCTCCAATCAATACAATATGCATGGGTCAAGCTGCATCAATGGGCTCTCTTCTCTTAGCAGCTGGAGCGAAGGGTGAGAGAAGATCTCTCCCTAATGCAACTATTATGATTCATCAGCCTTCGGGTGGGTATAGTGGACAGGCTAAAGATATGACCATTCACACCAAACAAATTGTTCGGGTTTGGGATGCACTAAATGCGTTGTATTCGAAGCACACAGGACAGTCTGTAGACATAATTCAGAAGAACATGGATCGGGATTATTTTATGACCCCAGAAGAGGCAAAGGAATTTGGGATAATTGATGAGGTAATAGATCAGAGGCCAATGGCTCTAGTCACTGATGCTGTTGGGAACGAAGGCAAAGATAAAGCTTCAAATTAGGGTCTGAAGGTAAGAAATGTTGCTCTTTCTCGTTCTCCCCATCTCAATTTTGGATGCCATATATGCCTTTTATTGTCTCAAATTCTCAATGTACTTATTATGTGACCTTTATTTATGAGTTTAGATCATGTACATTGTTTCAAAGTCAACTTGAATTATTTTTTTGTATCATGATTAAATACTCTGCCGTCATTTTTGCAAGATGAATTAAAATTTGCTTATGTGATATTTAGTTCAATCATGTATTGAAGATTATATTATTTCTGCGTGTTACATTTGAGGGAAGTTGGTTTATGATTGTGTCTCCAATTTCCACGACTTTGGGGCTGCTTATACAGTTAAATGTATTTGTTGCAATATTGTGGTAGCATAGGGCTGCTTTACTATCTTGTTTACTGTCCAACTAATCTGTAGTCTAACAGCAGATTACTGTCTGACATTCATCATGACATGTTCTGTCTTAAATAAAAGTATTATACAAATATTTATTGGCTCAGCTCCTTTGGATCTTCTTCTAATTAATTAGACTTGCCAACTTTTGAAACTCTATAGGTTAATAAGCTACATAATGTCCCAATTCTCCAACATTACCTCAACTAATTTGGTTCATGCCAAGTTTTGACAGCATAGGGCTTCATAAATCCAAAACAAGGTTAATAAAGTTTGGGATTATTTTGGTGGGGTTCAATCTTAATGCAGACTTGAACAATAGATGGTGACTTTTGAATTAAGTTGGTTCATCTTGGTAAACGAAATTCCCACAAATAGTATGCTGTAGTATTGAAAAGATTCAATTTGTACTTGAACGATATGTCGATATATTTAGGGTAACATTCGACTTCCAACAAATAAAGGGGCACCCATCAAATCATTTATCCAAAGTCTTCTTACACCAGTCTGAAGGGAAAGAGAAGCTGTTATCAAATTCACTTTGATACCACAATGGTTTGGACCTTGTGGTCATTAGTTGCAATATCCTCAGCAGCTTCTGAGGTACTAATATGCCGTCTTTCAGTCTATCAATAACCAAGCGCTCCTTTCTATGTGAACAATTATGTTGTTTCTCTGAACTTAATTATTTGCTCCCGAGTCCAGATGGTTGTCTTAATTTGGAATAGGTTCCATCTGTTGTCAGCCTGGTGCTGGCAAATAAAAATCTTGTTGTAATCTGTTTTTACTATTTTTTAAAGACTATTAGAAGTAACATAGTCTGGTATCATTCTGTGATCAATTATCCTATGAAAATTGAGCTTTGGATCGTAATCGTAAAATAGCACTACAACGCCATAGTCAACTTCATGTACTTTAACTGCAGTATCTACTATGAGCATCACTCTCTTGTCCAAATTCCTAACTCCCATCAATAATATTCCATCCTTTTGTTTCTTCCCTTCCTTTTTTGGACAATCATTGCAGTATTAATTTTGAGTTATTGTTCAGCGTCTTTCTTCGAATTCGAAAATTAACTACTTAGTATGTGATTCTGCTTTCAGGTTTTGGACTGGTGTTGGACTGACTTGCGCGGGGGCATCTGTTCTTTGAGTAGGAGTAACTTGGAAGAATGAAGCGGCTGTAATTTTCTTTCTATAAATCAAGTTGTGACTTTTGGTGGGTTTTTATAATGAATTTTCATTGTGAACAAGCTTAGTTATTTTTGGATCTCCTTCCCTCGCGGCAGTTATTTTATGATCCATTGCTAGTCTGTAATTCAGACTTGTTCTTGTCATTTCGATAGGAATTGTATATGCAAAGTGAACTTGCATGATGTTACTGATTTGGTATTAATGTTGTCGTTATTTAATTATTTATTCCGAAGAAAATAAAAGAGTAGAATTTATGTCTACAAACCCTGTGCCTTCACCCCTCACACTGGTATAATAGTTTTTCTGTATTTTGAACATTGGAACTTCAATAAGTCTTGATTATGCAGGATCGAAAGTTAGTTTTCTGATGATAAGCATCAAGTGAAAGATTGTTCAGAAAATTTGATTGAACCTCCTGTCAAATTGGTGGAAAAATTCTATTCATTGGAAAACATTTTTCAACATATTTTCTTTATCATTTTCGGTGTTTGGAAGCCTTTGTATTCGGCCATTGGAAAATAAGGATATAGCTTTTGCAAAAATCTGTCCCAAAAGAATTATTATCAACTTCAATACTAACGTACTCCATCCGATTTATATTATTTAATTATGATTGATAAGATATTCTTAAATTCAAAAATTGATATAATTTTTTTTTAATTTTTATCAGTACAATGATAAGTATTATAAATTATTTAAAAATTACTACTCATTATAAATTTTATTGTTTCATAATTTTTATCGAGTCATCTCAAATTTTTAGTTCGAAAATATCTTAAATTGACTTTTAAAAATCAATAATAATCATATAATTTGAAACGGACGAAGTATATACTAATAAAAATAATAATAAATTTAACAATTACAAGCTTAAATTCAATGAGCTTTGTGTTTACTTTATGATACCATTTATTAAGTCGTTTTGCGCTGCACAATAAAAGTTAAAATATGCTCTGTTATTTTAGTTCTATTAATAGTTAAAAAAATAACAACTTTAATTTAATTTGGAATAAAATATGTCTGTTTTTTAATGAACTATTAATATATTTCCTCCGTTACAAAAATTATAAGAAGAAAAATTTATTCTACAAAATAGATCTTTTTTTTATTCATAATAATATAAAATAATACAATGTTTTACTATTTAATTGAAAATAAATATAGAGTGTGTGTGTGTGTGTGTATATATATATATATATATATATATATAATATTTATAAATAAGAGTCGTTCTTTCTGGTGGGACTGAGGACTATTCCATATCCAAAAATCCAAAATTATGTATCCATCCATCCATTCATTATGATTGGGAGAGAGAAACACAGGCGTTACTGCAACTACTTGTCATCTTTGTTACTCAATCATCACCAACGCCGAGCCATTCAACAAGTCCACTCCCAATTAATCACCACCAACTCCATCTCACACAACTTGATTAATTTTCTACTCCGCCAGTACTCACTCGGTGATTTTCCCCAAGATGCTTTCTCACTCTACAAACACCTTCAGCACCAAGACCAACCCATCTTCTTTGATAGTTTTTCCTTCTCTTTCCTCATCAAATCCTGCGCTAACTCGCAAGATTCCACTACTGGTTCACAGATCCATTCTCTCACTACAAAGTCCGGGTTTGGAATTCACGTTTATGTGCAAACTGCTCTGGTTAATATGTATGTGGTTTGTGGGTCTTTGGGTGAAGCGAAGAAAGTGTTTGAGGAAATGCCGAATAGGAATTCTGTTACCTGGAATGTTTTGATTACTGGTTTGACGAAATGGGGCGAAGTCAGCCAGGCCCGGGCTCTGTTTGATGTGATGCCTGATAAGAATGTTGTTTCTTGGACTGGTATCATTGATGGGTATGCGCGGATGAACCAAGCTGATGAAGCTTTGTCTTTGTTTAGGCGAATGATGCGTGAGGGTATTAAGCATAGTGAGCTGACGATGCTAGTGATTTTTCCGGCCATTTTGAATATTGGGTGTCTTGAACTTTGCCAAAGTATTCATGCATATGGAGAAAAAAGTGGGTTTAATGTGTCCGATATTCGTGTTACCAATTCACTTATAGATGCCTATGCAAAATGTGGTAGTGTAAAGAGTGCTTTGAAATTTTTTGAGTGCATATCGGAGGAAAGAAAGAATTTGGTTTCTTGGACATCAATTATCTCTGGGTGTGCAATGTATGGGATGACAAAAGAAGCTGTTGATAATTTTGAAGAGATGAAGAATGTGGGGTTTAAGCCTAATCGAATAACATTCTTGAGTATTCTTAATGCTTGTAGTCATGCAGGTTTAGTTGATGAAGGGCTAGATTTTTTCAGAAACATGGTCAACGAGTGTGGCATTGTGCCAGATATTAAGCATTATGGTTGCTTGATTGACATGCTAGGGAGAGCTGGGAGGCTTGAAGAGGCAGAGAATATGGCTATGGATATTCCTACTGAGATGGTTAGTGATGTTATTTGGAGAACTCTGCTGGGTGCTTGTAGCTTTCATGGTAACGCTGAGATGGGAGAACGAGTTTTAGGCAAGATATTGAAGATGGAAAGGGAATCTGCTGGTGACTACGTGCTTTTGTCCAACATATTTGTTGGTGTTGGTAGGTATGCAGATTCTGAAAGGGTGAGGAGAGTGATGGATGAGCAGAATGCCTCCAAAGTTCCGGGTCTTAGTTTGATCTGACTCGGTGAAGATGCAGCTGCAAAGTAAGTTTTATCACATTGTTGTATGTGAATCTAGTTTATACTTCATACTTCTTGAACTGAAGAACCATTGGTCATTTTTATCATTTCATGCTCTGTTGTCGATAAAAGAATAAGATTTACTCAGGAAAAAAGAAAGAGGATACAGTGCAAAGGCAGACAAGAAGTCCAGCAAATGAAATTGACCCAAACAAAACAAGTGGAAAAAAAAAACCAACACCCTTGAATCTTGATGGAGAACAACCCTCCGATATCCATGTAAATCAAACTAAGACACCCTTGAATATCACCAATTGCAGAGGACCACCAGTCACAATGAGGCATAAAACATTATGTGGTGGTATATTTTGGGAGTCTTTTGTGACTGTAGAGGTGTCGGGCTTTGAAGTAGGTACTTTTTTCAGGGAGATTTTGACTGCTTTTGGTAGCTTAAGTACAATATTGATGGCATTGCAGTACTCTTAAAGATGTCAATACTTGTGAACATTTATAGCAAGTTCGATTTTTTCTATTAAAAAAAAAAACTAAAAAAGCTTGGTGAAGCTTTTCAGTGTCTAGCAAAAACTGATGCTGAGCAAGTGAAAATTCACTCAACCTGGCCATTTGAGCTATCTAGACTCTAGACAGATTGATAAATCTCAGAGGAGCCAAATTTAGAAGAGAATAAATTGCCCTTATTTTAATTTTATTAGGATTAGGTCGCGTACAGATTCCTTGTAGAGTCCGAAAGTTGTGGTAATCTATACCAGAGAAGATCATTATACCAGTAAGAGCTCCTTTAAGATGCAGCCTGTTTTCTTTTTCTGCTTTTCTGTTTTTCTTTTTGTTTTTGTGCTTTTTCCTTTTCACTTACTTAAAAGTATGCTAAGTATCTGATCCAAAATCTCTTCGGCCTGCAAATTCTTTTCCTCTCAATTTCAATTGATTAATATTATATTTTGGTTATTAATGGTATGTGTAAATATGGGATAGAATTAATAATGGTGGCACCATAATTGAAAACTTTAAGCCTGTTTTCTTCATTTTCAGAACTTGATCTATGCTCCCAAACACATTGTAACCTTATTGTCAAATATAGTTTCAAAGATGGTGTACAAGCTGTAAATTACTGAATTTCTCAGGCATATTTGTTTATTTCATTTAGTCCACAAGCAAAATTCTGTACTCGGCATTCAGGATGTTTGAAATTGAATATATCTTGTTTCTCTATTTGTTGCGGAAAATCCTGAAGGTACTGCATGCTATCAACTAAATGCCGATTCACTTCAGTTTGAACGACAGATAAGAAGAGAAAGCCATTGGACAACCAAATCTCCAGAATCAATCACTCCAGACAGAATTGATATGGGCAGCTATGAAGATCGCGTAAGGTGTGTAAAATTTTAATTTGCTTTAGATCATGGTTTTTTTTTAGAATATGCATGAACATATATAAATATAGCAAAGCCAAGTCTTACATAAAAGATTACACCCAGAAATAAAGCCATATACTGGAACTTAAAGTACATAAACAAAATCAACTATTACAAAGAAAATCAATGGCCCTCCTGGCCAAAAGATGACCTGCTTGCACCTCTTTCCATGGAGCTTTATTACTCATCAGACGTTTATTTATATGTGAAGCTCAACCACTTGGTTTAGATGTCTCACATAATGGAACACAAACTCAAGCTGATACCAAGGTTGGCAATGTTTAGTGCTCTCTCAAATGTTTCTAGTGCCTCCCTCCATGAGATAAAATTCTGAAAGCATGTTGATTCAAATTAACATGGTTACTAAATAGTACTACTGCATTAGCAGAATCATGCATTTCCTCATACTCATAATGGAAGTTCTTGAATTGAAGAAATAAAAATTTAGTACCCACGTCAGTATTTGTACGTGCAGGAACAATCGCATTTGATGATGAAGAATGTGGAGGCGAATAATTGGGATATCGACCCCGGTGAGTAACTCGATGAAGAATGTCGGGGTGAATAATTGGGATATCAACCCGGTGAGTAACGCACTGCATTTGGTGTTTGAGACCTATGCATTGGTGTAGGTCTTGGCTGCATCAAACAAATAAATTCTTTGTCATACTAATTGTGCATATGAGCCATAGTTTTTCATTCTTAGCAAATAAAAAAGTATATTATGCATATATGTCAGACTAAGAATATTTTCTTTGCTACTTAGGTGGTGTTTGTTTACCTCTTAATACCTCTTAACAGCTCTACATCTAATTTGGTAAGAGGGTAAAGTTGTTTGGTAAAAATTTATTTCTCTTATCGTCTCTCAATCGGTAAGAGAAAAATATAAATTCAAATCATTAAGAGCTGCCTCTTAATGAAAAATTTAAATCTATGGAGTCTCTATAAATATTGTACTCCCACCATTCCAAATTTTAAGATCATTATTGATTTTTGAAAAGTCAATTAGAGATATTTTTAAATTTAAAAGTCATTTAGATATTTTATACTTTTTAGTTACCAAACAACTTTTTAAATTCAGATGCTATTTAACTCATATGATCTAATTTATTAAGATATACTAACCATTCAGATCTTAATTACTCAGTTTTATTAAACACCACCTTAGTAATGGTCATGCATCGATGTCCACTCTCGCAACTTCAATTTTTCCAAGTCATCAGGATACTTAATCTTCTGTACCTTATTCATATCTCTGATAATATGATTACTGTACCTGATTCACATATATAATAGTTTAATTTTAATAACATGATTACTGTACCTGATTCATATATCTGATGCGCTTGGCTTCCAGCAGAGTATAGCTGTCCAAGAAACGCGGGCCACGATTGTGATCGTGAGCCCAGTTGAAACCACTGTAACAATGAAGGCAGAGGCAGTAGGAGCCTTCAGGGCTTTCGTAGCACTCCACGCAGGCGAAATATACATCTGTCAGGAACTCATTGCAAGACCCGCAGAATGGTCTACCACTTTTCATTTTGTAGTAGAGGGTCATCACCTCCCAAAAATCCAGAGTTCCACTGCCGTCCTGTCCAAGAAATCAAAGAAGGCAGGATTATCCATTCCTTCATGGCCTCCTTCCTCTTTCATGAATTCCATGAACTCATAAATGTCCACGTGGTCGTCACCATCTTCATCCATCACATCAAAGAACTGGTGTGCCAAGTTCTTGGTTCTTTCCGATCCAGCGTTGTAATGAAGCCCTGGCTATCCTCCGGATTTTATCCATCTTCTAATTTGGAGCTAGGTTTGTTTGAAGCTCAGTACTACTACCAACTACTAAATATATGCTTAGGAGTTTAGCAGTGAGCTGATGTTTAGATTGCAAAGGAGCCTGTAGCTTGTATAAGCAAGCTTCTTATCTCATCTTCTGACTTGTATATTTGTTATTTTATTAGATCCATTATACTAGTAAAGAATTGGTGAGGAACTGATGATAATGATATGTATATTCTTCAAGGGTGTCTGCAGTCATACGAGTACATTAAACAAACATAATGCTACTTTATGATTGGTCGTTACAAAGCTTGAATAGCTGGGATTGAAGCCAAAAGTCGGATATCAAGTGGAGTTTAGGCTCTTTTTAAAGAGCAAAATGTTGCAGCTACATCATGTACGTGTGGAATGAGTTCGGTGTTTACCAAACATTTTTACATTATTTATGTATCTACTTGCTCTCAAGTATGAATATAACAGAAGGGAAACTGGAAAGCTCGTTTTTGTTTGGAAAATTTATGCCTAGTTCTGGCTTAGCCAGCTATCAAATATACAGCACTATTACAACTCTCGACTAGTTTGATGGATCAGTTTGGCTGTGAACTAATTAACTCCGAGAATATAAGCAATAAATATTTAATAAAAGCACTCAACATTAAAGAATAACAGGTTCCTCACTTAGTTTGCCAAAAAAATAGGACTATAAGATTCATATTTTATTTAATTTGCATATATCCCATTCATTATTTATCCATTCCCACATTAAATTTAAATATTATATTGTAAATTTAATAAGGTAAGGTTGGAAAGCTAAAGAAAAAGTTTTTGACAGTAGTTAAAAGTCTTAAAATATGTGCATAAGAGCAAATATTGGATCCGTAGCAAGCTTCAAATCACTTACCCTCTAGGCTCTACATCATAATTTCTTAACAGGTTGCTGATTGCATCGCCAAAAATGCAACTAATCAAGAGGAGGTTTTTGTGTTGTTTACCAGTCCTCCTATTTTTGTTCAGAATATATTGTCTTTTGACCTTCAAGGGAGAACTACCCTTGTTGTGTGGTCTTAAACTCTTATACTCTGTTGTTTCTGTTTGTTGTTGGATTGTTTTGAAATAATGTGATTAGTTGCTTGTTTCCCAAAAAAAAAAATGTTGTTCCTTTACAAAAAATAATAGTGGGAGAAATGAAATACCATCTAGCGAAGAGAGTCGACTATCTTCCCATGATTGATCAAAAAGCAACCGAATCCTTGTACGCCTCAAGTTGGGCATGTAGCAACGTTAATGTTTTCTAACCTCGCCGCTTGTCTCACTGATTGAAGGAAGAACTTAGAGTCCAATCGTTAACCCGGAGGTCTCGAATTCGACTTCCACTCGCAGCAAGCTCAGGGGCCACAGACCGCAAGTGCAAACCTGTTTCGAAAGCCTTGTTCGGAGCAGGGAGATTAAACTCCTCGTTATCAAAAAAAAAAAAACGTTAATGTTTCCACTTGCAGTTAGTTGATGATCAACCAATTTTATAATCAGTCTATCCATGACTTACACTCTATTGGTTTGTTCGGCCACCGACGTTTGCAGCGGTTGGACCTCCAAACGTACCGCATTAGTATTGGTGCATTACGTTGGAGTCTCAAACGTTGCGTTCATGAGTAAAATAAGTTATATTTGAACAAGCAATTATTAGACGATCAAGATTATCAAATGCGTTGGGACTTCTAAATGCTTCAAATGCACTAATCCCTACAAATGTTAAGTAACCAAACATACACTATCATAATTTATAAACTACCAAGAATATTGTTGTTCCTTTTAAAATTAAATACCAGCTAGCGAAGTGTGTCAACTATCTTCCTATGCTTGATTTCAAAAAGCGACGGAGTCCTTGTATGCCTCAAGTTGGGCATGTAGCACCGTTGTTTCCGTTAGTTGATGGTCAACCAATTTTATAACTACCCTACTAAACTAATTGTGCATGTCAATTAACCTTGATGCTATAGAAAACTATTCAATAGTAGAACTAAACTCCTTGGAGTAGTGTCATTGTTCAGTTTCTTTTTATTTTTATTTTTGTGTGTGTGTGTTTTTTTATTTATACAAGTTTGATACACCGTGCGAGGTATGGGATAAGTTTATATAATATTTTTTTCATAAAATTTTGATAATGACATAATACACATATAATGTTGAAGATAATTTGTATCAACATCATATTTACAATTGTATAATACATTAAAAAGAAATAGATAAACAAGTTGACATTAATGCTTTTTATGACTTTTTTTTATTTTATTGTGAGATTCATGCATGCATGTATATATAGATATGAAATTATAATTATATTCATTGTATTTGAACATGTATTATTATTGTTATATAATTTGTATTTGAAAATTATAAATTAAATTATAAACTGATAACCAAATTACCTTTAACATGATTAACCAAATTAATTTGGATAAAATCTTCGATTGTCTTGTTATATTTAAGTATAAATTTCTACATCAGCTTTGCAATTCAATGCGACTTCAGTAATAAAATTTGTTTTCCCTTGTTAGCATAAGCATATATGCAATAGAAGTGAAAGTCATATCCATCAATATATATATATATATGTCGGCATGTAGACAGTGACCTCGTATTTGTTCGCATCCGTATTTTTAAAAAAATGATATTATTCGTATTCAGGAAAAAAAAACATATATAGCCGTATTCGATTTAAAGGTATCCCAAATAAACAGATATAAATACGGATATAGACGCATTCTTATTCGTTTTTACACCTGACCGTAAAATATATCCAACGGATACCAGATATCCAAAATCCGATATTCAGATTCGTATCCTGAATTCGTATTCGAATAATTTACATATATATATATATATATAATATAATAAGCAAAATAATTTTTTTTTAAATGGCATTCCTTATATAATAATTAATTTTCACTATCATACGAAAATTATTTTAAAAATATGTCATTTCACTTCTAAAAATTAGAAAATAACACTTTTATTATAATATTAATAAACTTATTTAAGTATAGTTAATGGATTTTTACTATTATAAAGTTAGAATATCTAAAATGTATCATCTAATAAGAAAATAATATACTACAAGAACAAAACTATAACTATTAGTTTGTTACGAGTTTTTTATTTTCAAAACTTACTTGCAATGCCAAGGAAGCGTGAATAACGGACAATATAATTTTATTGTTAAAATGTGTTAAGTTTGAATTAATTTAGAATTAATATAGAAAGGATGGTTGAATAGATTAATTTATATTTATGAATTTTCGAGTATAGGGAGTATTTGTCACTTTCATTTGTCCAATTATTTAAAAACCAGAAGTCTAAATATTTAAAGTAAACCCAAAGTCAATTTTGGATCAAGTTGGATTAATTAGTTGTTACACATACATTATAATTCAGGTAAAATGCAAATGTGATCACTGAACTTCACGTGTTTTTTGGTATTGAGCCATTTTCCTTTGCTCAACGCAAATCGAGCCCCCTTCTGCCACAAAATTTGAATATTGAGCCCCTAGGTACCACACGTGCGTTGACTTGCCTACGTGGCATGCGTGATACCGCTTACGTGTACATTGTTGTCACGTGGAACCACTTATGTGTACAATTTCCAACTCTCTTGATCCAAAAGCTCAAAGTGAGGGAACTTGCTCAATAGTACTTACACAATAACAATATATTTACACAAGTTGGTAGAAGTCAAGGGAACTTGCCCGATTAAAGTGTGAAGTTCAGAAACTTGTCTGAATCGCTGCTCAACAATTTACTCTACGTTTCTGTTCGTTAAGTACCCTACAACATATGATTCATTCTCTGATTAGACATATCTATGCAGAAATAACATACATAATAAATAAATATGAGTGACTTGCACTATCTATCCCATGGACCATTCCAACACTCTACTGTCTGATAGAACACAATTAAAAGTTGGGTCTATAGCGTATTTGTGAGGTAAAAGAGATATTTTTGTTATTTCAAGACTAGATCAAGAAATTGAACATAAGCCAAATCTCAAGCCAAAAAAAATTTCTATTAATAGAATTATTACTATATTAGTATATTTGTAAATTAAATACTTTCAATTTTTATAATTATAATATTGTAAATTATATAATTTTAGTTTATATAAAGGGCAATAATTCATAGTATGTATTTATTATAGATTAAAAATAGACAAATACTATATCTACCTTTAATTGAAATGAGCAACGACTAGGATAAAAAACTGGACACGCCGTCTATTAGAATTTCTAACGGACAGGATTAAATACTGGACCTTTATACGCCCATTCAGGCCAAGTTAGGACAAAATTAAATGGACTTTTATACCCAAGGGCGGAGCCAGGATTTTTTTCTTGGGTGGACTACCATGTGATAAATAATTTGTGATCTTATAAATAATTAAAATATGTATTTAATTATAATATTTTCAATATTACAAGTAATAACATTATTATATATATATATATATATATATATATATATATATGCATACACTCCTTATTCACCCATAATATTCGTTTCTAATCACAAATTTGTTACATATTTTTTTCTATTTTATACCTATAAAAAAAATATAAAAAATTAGGAAAGCTATGGCCCACCCCAACTCAAGCGTGGTTCCGCCACTGTTTATACCCCAATCATGCCAACATGTATTTTAAACAGGTCGCTTGGTTATACGACGACTTAATTAAACAACGGTGAAGCAACACCCCCTTGAAACAACACGTGGGCTAATCACAAGAAATTCTTGTCAACAGGGAGGAAACGTGTCAACATCTTTATGGAGTAAATGCATATAGCTGCTTTGAAACATGTCATTCATGATAGCGGTAATAAAGCTGTCAGCCATGTTAGCAAACATAAAAAAAAAATAATAAATAAAATATAAAAAGAAAAAGAAAGAAAGAAACTAATCACAAGAAATTCATGTCAACAGAGGAAACGTGTCAGCATCTTTATAGAATAAATGCATAAAATTGCTTTCAAACATGCCATTCATAATAGCGGTAATTTTATAGCATAAAGCTGTCAGCCATGTTAGTAAACATAAAAAAATAAAAAGAAAAAGAAAGAGAGAGAAACGTGGGATAACTGCAGGTAAGAACAGTCCGCTTGGTGATTTTTTGCTTTACTTAACCTGTGTTGGCTTGGGGTTAATTGGGGGGTTGTTAAAAGTGGACAGCCAATTGTCCTTTTTAATCTCAATCATACATATGGTATGAATCATTGTTTTTATTTATAAAACATATTACTATATATGTCTATGAAAACTACATTTTTAGATTCAATTATATATATATATATATATATATATATATATATTTATATGAGCCATCCAAATCTTGATGAAACGGATGAAAAAGGATCCTGAGCCAATTTGATCAGATCAATTAAGCACCGTTCGATTTGCAAGATAAATACAAAAGGCCAAAATGCATTGTTTAAATCATTTTTCATCTTACACAGTTACACTCTTTCTCTAGCGGCACTATTTCTACCTCTTCTCTCATCCAAACCAAAGCCCTAGCCCAGCAACCTTCTAAATCATGATTTGTTTTAGAGTTTTGTTCACATCTAACTGATTAAAAGGTTTCTATCCTCTATATCCATAAATCTACCGATTATTTTTTTTTTCAAAATGTCACTTCTCAATGAAAAATGGGGTTCAAGTCAACAAGGATGAATATCAGTGTGAGCTTAACGCCAGTTGGAGCACACAATGAGAAATACTGAGGAGATCTGGCTTGTATTAGAGTTGTTTTGGGATCTGATATATCATCTGGAAATTAATACTGGTATCTAATTTTTTTTATAATTTTTTTCCTTATATATCATCAGACATGTACTTCAATGTTGAAAGCACTATTAAACATGTGCTACGAAAGAATTCATGTACATGTATTTATATATTCTCAGTATAGTGTGAAATTTGTTTGGGGTTTTCTTTTATAGGTCCAACAACAATGAATGTTTGAGTTACTGGACTTACTCCTCGACCTCGTGGATTTCATTTAGTAAGTAAACTTGGTGTGAAGTTGATTGTTGTTATATTTCTTAAAATCATATGTGATTCTGAAATTTTTATAATTATTTTGGTTGTTGTGCAGCACGAATTTGGTGATACCACAAATGGTTGTATCTCAACAGGTTGGATTTGATTGTGTTTTTACTTTTGAGATTTAAATTGGTTGAAGTTTTGGTTTTAACTATGTTTTGATTGGCAAAGGCACTTATGGGTAAAACTAATTACTGCATAATGCATTTTTTACTTCTTAATTTATAGCTATTGTGTTGATTGTTGTTTCAAATTGTACTGTTTTCTAAATGTTGATGGAATTTGTCAATCTCTTAATTTTATGATACGGTAATTCAACTAATTTACATGATTTTAAAGCAAGCTGAATGACACTTTTGTCCCTCCAATTCGTCAATAATTGATTGATATTAAATAGGATTGAGTGTGTATGTGAGTTGAAATTTTGCATTCAGGGAAGTTTTCTTCTCGTTTGGAGGTTTCAATTGTCAATTTTGTAATTTTTAATTCAATCGTGAATGACATGCTCTATACTTCTAAATGCAGGTTATGGTCAGCTCAATCTGAAAGAATCACTGTCATGGGGTCTCGAAATGTGGATTGCTTCAAGAAATTAGAGCAGATTGGCAAAGGCACTTACAGGTAAGACTAATTACTGAATTATGTATTGTTTTACTTCTTAATTTATAGCTATTGTGTTGATTGTTGTTTCAAATTGTACTGTTTTCTGAATGTTGTTGATGGAATTCGTCATTCTCTTAATTTTATGCTATGGTAATTCAACTAATTTACGTGATTTTAAAATAGGCTGAACGACATTCCTGTTCTTCCAAGTTGTCACATTCACATATATAAGTAATTACATTGATTGTGTACTTTGAATCCTTTTTTGACATGAATGTGTGGCAAATTATTAAATTCATTATTCAAACTAGCCTGTGCGTTGCACGGGTTATCAACTATTATAGCTAAAGAATTAAACCTCTACATACCGACGATGCAAGAAAACATCACAACAGCATTAACGAAATAGTCCTTGTGTCTGGACAAGAACGTCATTGTTGTTACTGAGGTGTTACAATCTTGTTAACTCTTGTGTAAAATTAATACATTGTCAATATATCAAATGTATACCCATATTAATGAAATAGTCCTTATGTCTGGACAAGAATGCCATCGTCTAGTATTTTATTTGAAAGAATTATCATTTCAGTTCTTTATATTGTAATCTTTTCATCTTTTGCAGCATATTACATGAGTTTCAATGTATTTTAGTCGATTGGCCTATTTGATCATAAAAAAAAAGTATACCCATGACTTTATACACATTTATTAACTCAGACACTCTAAATAAAATAAGAGGGAGCTGTAAATTTTGTTGGAACTGTTCATTCTTTTCTTGTGCAATTAGGTCAACACACATTTAGTTCAATATTCTAAGGCTACATTTGTCTGCACAAAATGATGGGTGGGACAAGAAGTTCAGCAAATGAAATTAACCCAAACAAAACAAGTGAAATAAAACCCAACACCCTTGAATCTTGATGGAGAACAACCCTCGAATATCTATGTAAATCAAACAAAGCCACCCATGAATATCACTTATTGCTGCAGAGGACCACCAGTCACAATGAGGCATAGGAAATTATGTGGTAGTATATTTTGGGTGTCTTTTGTGATTGTAGAGGTCTTGGGCTTTGAAGTTGGTACTGTTGTCAGACAGACTTTTACTGCTTTTGGTAGCTTAAGTTGATTTTATTTTCGAAGTAAATGACTCAATGGTAATAGTTACTACTTTTAAAAAAGGATTATTTGGAGTAAGTGATTCAGCTGAAAGAGGGGAGTGATTGAAGTGCGAGGTTTTAGATAGGAGTGATTTAAGTCGGTCATGTAATTTCTATTGGCTATTGGATAACGCCTTCCGTTTAAAAATTTCTGATGTCTTTTAAATGAAGGGTTGCATGGATAACAAAAAGAAAATAATAATAAAAAAACTATATTGTGAAGGGTCGGATGATAAACAACAAAAGAAAAATGAAAATTTAAGGGTAGACAATGCCACCTAAGCCTTTGAAATTGTCAAAGATCAAACCCTAGTTCAATTTACTACACCTTGAAATTGTCAAAGACCAAACCCTAGTTCAGTTTACTATCCTTTGTCAGGCCTATTATAACCCTTTATTTTATTTTTATATATAAATAGACCTGCCTACTCCATACATCTCACACCTACTATCTTCTCCTACTGAGATAGAGAGATGGTTCTTTCAATAAATAGACCTGCCTACTGAGATAGAGAGATAGAGGTGAAGATAGGATCTGAGATGTGTGGATCTATCTAATTCACAGAGGTGAACATAGATCTGAGATGTGTGGATATAGATAGATGGTTCTTTCATCTATTTCTCTTCTTGTTATGTCTCAACTCTTCTTCTTTATTTTGAGCTGTTCTACACCTACTTTTCCATCTATATCTCATCTTCTCCTCTTCTTCATTTTCAGCATATTTGTATATTTCATTGGGATAAAGGATCAAAGGTATGTTAATTTGGATCACAGAGGTGTTTGAAGAAAATTGGATGGATCGACAGGTGCGGTTTTACTTTTTTAAATGTTTTAAAGCAAAACAATAATTTCGCAAATTGTAATAATTATTTTTTATTTATATTTTGTGATATTAAAAATTAAGGTAAATCTAAATGCTCCCAATTTAATTTTTTATCATTACTGTTATGCTTAATTTTTTTTTTATAAAATATGGTAATCTATTTTAGGGCCCTTTCGGCAACAACTTATTTTAAAATGACTTAAAATTAAAATTTAAGTTGAGTTGTAAGTCATTTTAAGCTGTGACTTATAGATAAAAGTGTTCGACACAAGATTAACTTATAAGTCAGAAATTAAGATAAAATAAATTGTGAAGGTATTAATTCGGTTGATAATGACTTATAAATTAAAATAAAATACAAAAATTACTAAAAGGAATATTAATAAAAAAATATATTTATTCAATATCATATCAATAGAATTACCATTTTTTCATTAAATAAAAACTAAACAAATAAATATATTATATTGTATTATAAATATAATATAATATAAAATAAATATAATACATATTAATAATATATTATATTATATATGCATATATCATATTATGTGTTGTAATATTGTATATTTAATATTATATTATAATATATAATATATAATATTATATTATAATATATAATATAATATAATACAAAATAAATATAATATGTACTAATATATATGTATATATATATTATATAATATGTTATATTGTATCAATTATATATATTTATTTATTTATATGGGTGACAATATTTGTCTTAATATTTTTTATTACATGTTTGTTTACGTTGGAGAAGAAATAGATATTAGGTTGAAAGGATAGAGATGTAATTTAGCAAAATAGAAGAGGGGCAAAATGGACATTATATTTTTCAAACCAACTTATTAGGAATGACTTATAAGTAATTTTTAAATAAGTACCAAATTGTTGGTTATTTATTTTGACTTATAAGTCAACTTATAAGTTATTACCAAACACCTCAACAATAGCAAATGACTTATTAATTGGTTTGACGAAATAACAATCTCATGCGAATAAATAGAAACCCTACCCTTGCTCTAACATCGTATGTCTTGGTTCTAAATCTCAGCTAACCTTGCTCTAACATCATGCATACATGGGAAGAGAGCACTTTGATTCTAGATCTAAGCTAACCAAAATTGTCTTTCTTCCTCTTCCTCGATCATAACTAAAATTTCGTGGTGATTGTTTTATTTGATTTTCTATTCTGTTATTTTTCTAGTTTATTTGTGTTTATTTATTGTTTTATTTGTTTTTATTTAAGTGAATACATTTAGCTGGTTTTCATCTAGAGGAAATGTCTTCAACATAGAAATGGATTAATGTTTTTTACATTATGTTGCTTATTTATGTAGTTTAGGTTAATTAGTGTTACTTCTGTAGGAATTTTTGCAACTAGTCTAATTTTTTGTCATGCACCAGTCAATAAACTTCCTGCTTTTGGTACCTAGAAGATTGCTTTGTCAATTCACTTCTCCCCTAGCTCATGTTGAAAGTGTGGCAGTGTGTTGTAAGCATAATATTAATTGTATGTGTTGTACTGTTTTAACTAGAGATTTAATTGTAATTATTTCAGTTATGTGATTTCCCGAAGAAGAGTGAAAAATACTGCAGTAATTTCTAATCTGTTAAAAAGGGTAATTTTTCTCTTTAAAGTTTGATCAATGAAGAATAGATTGTTCATTGGTTGTTCAATGGTTTATTGTAGTTTGAATTTAATTTCAGGGACTCATTTATGTGTATTCTGTAGTCCTTGAGTTTCAACCAATTAACAACCTATTTTTCATTGATCAAATCTTAAAAGGTAAAAATTATCCTTTTCAACAGATTCGAAATTACTGCAGTATTTTTCACTTTTTTTCTGTAAGTCACAGAACTGAAATAATTACAAGTGAATGTCCAGTTAAAACAGTACAACACATAAAATTAACATTAGAATGTACATTAGATGCATAGATCCACCTCCACTTTGAACAAGAGTAGAATTAGCAAGAGTAGGAGGGTTACAGGCTGATGCATGACAAGGAACTAGATTAGGTGCAAAAAATTTTGCAGAAACAAAACGCCTAAACTAAATAAATAAACAACAGAATGTAAAACGGGAATTGATATTTCCGCATGTGGTCCTCACTTATTAACTAAATTCATACATTTATGCCTAACTTATCCCTAGTTGACGCTATACCCGATTGCTCTCTCTCCCTTCTTCCACATCTCAATTTCTCTCTACACCGCATCATTCAATCATCATACAATGCTACCATTCCAATATATACTTTCTAAATTATTTTATGAGTTAAAATTCATTATCCCAATCACTAATATAACTTCAAACAGGAAAACAAACACTACATTCACCATTTAATCCAACTCAAACCATTATCTTACCTGAGATAGAACCCAAATCTGTAGAGGCGGATATTGGACCCAGCCGCTCATGCCATAGGAAAGGGGAAAAAAAGATCATAAGCATTGTTTATCATCTTCATCCAAACTAATAAGAACCACTCAAATTCTCACTCTTTGCCACCTATTCAGTATTCATCATCGGTAAAGAGTAATCACCCATTAATCTTTCCTACCAATCTGTGTGACATCTAGTCGGATCTTATTGAAGACGTCCATCCCTTGTCATCTATTCTGTAAATTTTAAGCTTTTTGGATGAATGAAGAACTAGATACATGCTTAAAACATTATTCTCTCATCCGCCCGAAATCTATTATTTTGGGGAATCAGCATATAAGTGGATCGTCTTGCATATAAGTGCTTTAGGACGTATTTGAAGGGAAGATCTGCTTAAAACAATTTCCCTTCTAATCTGGATCTTGGTGTATGTTTATCTGGAATGGAGGGTGGAGAGAGAGTGAGTTTCCAAAGGGAGGAAGTGGAGTTGGATATTGTATCAAGTGGGGGTAAATTAGGCAATAAC
Organism: Aralia elata; assembly: GCA_034770075.1. Lineage (NCBI taxonomy): Eukaryota > Viridiplantae > Streptophyta > Magnoliopsida > Apiales > Araliaceae > Aralia > Aralia elata. The sequence goes on along the minus strand of CM068387.1, from coordinate 83,100,730 downwards.
AGTGTTCTAAAATGCCCCGCCTAGGACCCCCTTGGCGCCGTATCTAGGAAAAAAAAATCCCCTAGGCCGCTTCCGCCCGCCTAGGTAGGGCCTAGGCCGCCTAGGTGGCGCCTAGGCGAGGCAAGGCGGACAAAAAAGATTTTGTCTGATAATGACACGGAGAAAGAGGGAGATGAGGAGTGCGAGTCCGATGGGGACATTATCTTGGAGGGATATGGAAAAGAAGAGTTAGAGATATAGAGAGATACAGAGATGAGGACTATTAGTTTGTATTTTTTATTATTTGTTTGTGTCTAAATTTTGAACAATTGTATGTTTGTGTTTGAACTTTGACATTGCCAATATGAATGTGTTTGAACTTTAAGAAAATGTCTTTATTATCTTTATTATAGATTGTTTTGCTTCATATTATTGTTTTGTTTAGATAAATGTAAGATAAAATATTAAAATTGGCTTAAAATAAAAAACTCGCTTAGGCCCCCTAAGCGCTAGGCCCCCCCGACCACCCGCCTAGCGCCTTTTAGAACCTTGGGCAATAATGGATAAATTTAGGTTCAAAGTACAAACCACTTGTGGAAATATCAATTAAGCTTGTCGAAATATCAATTTCCTGTAAAAAAACATTAATCTATTTCTATGTTGAAGAGGTTAATCCATTTCCTCAAACTTTAAGGGCAGATGAAAACCAACAAAATAACAAATGAAACAGTAAATAAACATAAATGAACTAGGAAAATAACTTAATAGAAGATTAGATAAAGCAATCACCACAAAATTTTAGTTTTGTTGGTGCTCTCTTAACCGAACATATGATGTATGTATGATGTTAGAGCAAAGGTATGGTTTCTATTAAGACATGGGAAATAAGCTTGTCGAAATATCAATTTCCTGTAAAAAAACATTAATCCATTTCTATGTTGAAGAGGTTAATCCATTTCCTCAAACTTTAAGGGCAGATGAAAACCAACAAAATAACAAATGAAACAGTAAATAAACATAAATGAACTAGGAAAATAACTTAATAGAAGATTAGATAAAGCAATCACCACAAAATTTTAGTTTTGTTGGTGCTCTCTTAACCGAACATATGATGTATGTATGATGTTAGAGCAAATGTATGGTTTCTATTAAGACATGGGAAATAGAGTTAAAGCTAAGAGACTGAAAATTCCAAAGAAGACCTTATAGAAAAATTAAACATTAAACATATACCAGAAATGAATTATAATTGTGCAAAATCTCAACAAATTAAGTAAATATAATGCATATCTAAAAATAAACTATTATCAGCAACATAAAAATAAAATTTAGAAACATAACTACCTTAAATTCAGATAATCAAGACTAACAATTAATGTATAATTGACGGTTTTACATGTTCAAGAAAATCTTACAGTTATATAATTCAATAAAGACAAACCATTGTAAAAGCACAAAGACAAAAAGAAAAAAAAAAAAGGATATGAGTGGAATTTTCTTATTATAAAAATAACTCTAGAGAATAGACTGACCTTACCATAGAGATTAACAAGAACCCTACTTAAGGTTTGGATCTCTTCCAAATCAAGTTTAGAAAGGATCTTTAACAATCCAACTACAAGTAGATATCAGGATATAGCGGTAAGTTACAATTTAAGCTAATATTAAATTAAACTATCATATTTACCTTGATCATCGGGATTGGTCATCAGTGGTCCGTCTCCATAATACTCATATGTGAATTGTGATTTCTTAATTTGAGAACAATAATTAGGCCCGGAAGAAGTTTTATTGGACAACTACTCTACAAACATAAAATTTCAATCCTTCCCTTTAGTTTAGTTTGGTTAAGAGGTATATAACTAAAGTTACAAGCTAATTACTATTGTAATTAAAATACCTGCTAGAACAGACTTGGTAAAACCAAAAATCCTTTTCAAAAATTTTCCTCCTTACAAAGCTCATCTCCTATAAATTTGGTAATCGCTATATAGCATGAATCATCAAATACCCTATAACAAACCTTTATTATATTACATTTATACCAGAGAAATTTAAAAAAACCATTTAATAAAGAAAAATAAATAAATTTGAACATTAGATATTTTCACTAGACGCCGTAGAAATAACGATGAGCTATTAAATAAATTTTAATGTTGATCAACTTCTTAATTTCTTATATTTCCTCCTTTCAATTCCCACATAACCCTGCGAACAAGTGAATATGAAAATAAGTATATAAAATATGAGAAAACGTATAAAAATATGAGAGAACAAATTTTTTTAGCTTTTAAAACCTCTTTAGTAAACTTAACCAAAAGATTTTTAATATCTTTTCTCTTTCTTTGACAAAGTATGTTCTATAATTTTCTTTATTGACTTGTGTTCACAATGAAAGAGTTCAGTTAACATATATCGCTCAATTTCAGCCAACATATGAGCAAAAAGATTCTCTTAACTTAACTCCCACTCTGGAAAACATTATGCCAAAACAAAACATAAAAAATTAATGTCATAATGTGTGATTACCTTTTGCAAATAAATTCCTGTAAGCTCCCGACTCTACTCCTATAATCAAGAGTAGAATTACAAGATATAGAAATACTTTTTGAAAGTTACATACAACTGCTGCTTACAAAATTGCAACACATTAAGCAACTTTATTATCGGTTTCAATATTTAAAAACACGTCACCCTTGCTAACATGGAGAAACATCGAGTAAGAATAGGCATATAACTCGGCGTCGGATGTCTTGTTGTTTTCGACACCCACAATACCGTCAAAAAAGTTGCACGTTTGTTAGTTTGTTTAGAAACAGTCATGGGTTTTTTGACGGTATTGCGGGTGTCGAAAACAAGAAGACATCTGATGCCGAGTTATATGCTTGTTCTTACTCAATGTTTCTCTGTATTCGCTCGCAAGGGTGACATGTTTTTAAATATTAGAACTGATAATGAAGTTGTTTATACTTTATAATATGTTGCAATTTTGTAAACAGTAGTAGTCTGCATTTTCAAAAAGTATTTATCTATCTTATAATTCTACTCTTGATGATAGGAGTATAGTCAGGGACTTGCAGAAATTTATTTGCAAAACGTAATCACACATTATGACATTAATTAGACACTGATTTTTTCATGTTTTTTTTTGGCTTGATGTTTTTCAGGGTGGGTGCTATGTGGGGAGAATCTTCTTGCTCATATGTTGGTTGAAATTGGGCAATATATGGTCACTGAACTCCTTTATTGTGAACACAAGTTAATAAAGAAAATTATAGAGTATACTTTGTCAAGAAATAGAAAAAATATTAAAAATCTTTTGGTTAAGTTTATTAAAGAGGTTTTAAAAGCTAAAACAATTTCTTTCCCTCATATTTTTTATACGTTTTCTCATATTTTATATACTTATTTTCATATTCACTTGTTCGCAGGGTTATGTGGGATTTGAAAGGAGGAAGTATAAGAAATTAAGAACTTGATCAACATTAAAATTTATTTAATAGAGGAAGCAAATTTGTTGATTGGCTCATCGTTATCTCTACGGTGTCTAGTGAAAATATCTGATGTTCTATTTTTTTTTTCTTTATTAAATGGTTTCTTTAAATTTCTCTAGTATAAATGTTTGTTATAGGGTATTGATGATCCATGCTATATAGGGATTACCAAATTTATAGGAGATAAGCTTCATAAGAAGGAGAAATTTTGTAAAGGATTTTTGGTTTTACTAAATCTGTTTTGACAGGTATTTTAATTACAATAGTAATCAGTTTGTAATTTTAGTTATATATCTCTTAACCAAACTAAAGAGGTGGATTGACATTTTATTTTTTGTAAAATAGTTGTCCAATAAAACTTTTTACAGGCCTAATTATTGTTGTCAGATTAGGAAAGCACAATTCACACTTGGGTATTATGGAGACGGACCATTGATGACCAATCCCGATGATTAAGGTAAATATGATAATTTAATTCAATATTAGCTTAAATTGTAACTTACTGCTATCTACTTGTAGTTGGATTGTTGAAGATTCTTTCTAAACTTTTTGCTGAATATTCTTTCTAAACTTGATTTGAAGAGATTCAAACCTTAAGTAGGGTCATTACTAATCTCTCTGGTAAGGGTAGTCTCTTCTTTAAAGTTATTTTTATAATAAGAAAAATCAGTTCATATCCTTTTTCTTTGTTTTTCTGCTTCTAGAATGATTTGTCTTTATTGAATTATACATCTGTAAGATTTTCTTGGACATGTAAAACTGTCAATTAAACATTGTTGGTTTTAATTATCTGAATTTAGGGTAGTTATGTTTTTAAATTTTGTTTTTATGTCGTTGATAAAAATTTATTTTTTGATGTGCATTATATTACTTGATTTGTTGAGATTTTGCACAATTATGATTCATTTCTAGTGTGTGTTTAATTTTTTTATAGGGTCTTTTTTGGGGTTTTCAGTTTACCTAGGAATACCATTTAGTAGTTTCTTGCATTTAGCCCTACTTATAGGCTCTCTCAATATTTTGTCATATTGGTTATTCCTTTAACTATAATCGGATATTTAATATGGATATAGTCCTACGTACTCATTCCGTTCTAAATCTCTATAAAGGTCAAAGTGATATTACTGTTAGGAATAAAGCTCTGCCAATTTCATGGTCAGCACCTCCTAAAGGCAATGGTGTATGCAATAAATTCCAGCTAATAATAGTAGTTATCAGGCTTATTAATGCCTAAAAGATCTCTTGTTTGATTCCTCTAATTATTAATGCCTAAAAGATCTCTTGTTTGATTCCTCTAATTATTATATTTTTTTTCTAGTTTGTGACGGTATAATATATTTTTTTCTCTTTGCACCAATTCTTAGCATTTACTGGAGTAGAGATCAATAATTAAACCGCATACTAACCAAGGAACTCTCTCATTGCAGCGAATTTAACATGGTAAACTGGTGTATATACTACATAAGTCTTCATCTAATTATTTTGGTAGTATACTTTTATCCAGTGAACAAATAAATAGATGAAGTGATGCTATCTGTCAATGTGGTAGTTACATATTTTTCTGGAATTTGAATTTGTTTTTTGAAAAAATTGATACCACTAACAGATTACACTTAAACGAATCAAAAAGTTGTATCTTTTGTGTATAGCTCCATCATTCCCATTACCTTGTTTATCTCTCCTCCAAAAAAAGAGCTACCCAGTTCAACTTGGCTGCACATTACTAGTATTATTTTAAAATAGATGAACGTGTTTATATTTAAATTGACCTAGAACTGCACCTGAAATTGTCCTATCCTATTTGACCAGTTGACCTTTAATGCTGTTTTGAATCATATTCTTAGGAGTATTTACTAAGCATCAAATTTTGTAGTTCTCTAATTTGTTAGGTTGCATTTGAAGTTGCATAATGTTAAATAATAATCAAGTGCTTGTTTTTAACTGAATAATTTGGATAGTTACAGGTTTAACTTATGCAGAAAGTTTCACATTGTTTATTACAGTAAGTTATGGGCTATAACTTGTTAATTTTTAACACATGAACATGTTGGTCGCATGAATTAGTCAATCTGCCGAACTCTTGTTCTGTACATTTAAATGGAACTTCAGAAGTACATGCAAAATTATATTCATGACTATATGGAAGATTATATGGAAGCTCCTTCGAGTCTATCCTGTTTGGATTCAATAAAATGAAGGCTTGTGTCTTATGCCAGCTTCACTGATGGTGTGCATTTATTAGTATGACTTTCTGCACCTGCATGCCTTCATCCTAATTTTCACATTTGTGGAGTTTCCTCTTATTTCTATGCTTATGCCATATCTTAAAAGTTTTACTATAGTAGGCTAGGAAAATAGAAATTAAACGGGAAAACTTTGATATTTGTTAGTTAATTTCTCCGATTCTGGTAGTTAGAAATAGAGAATGCAATATATCATAACTACATTTATTTTTACTAGCTTGTGAATTCAGGAATTTATAGAATGTAGTAGTTTAAATATTGCCTACTCAAAGCTTATTTATAACAAAGCTCATCCCATAATGAATACATTGTTTTTGCCCTTTACTATTCCAATTTTTAGTGCAGCCTAATTGTTAGAAACTATTTAATTATAAATCCCATCCTTCGCAAGAGCAAATTAAAGTTTTCCATCACTTGGATTGTTCTTCCAATAATCTGCTTCTCATTGTCGTCTAACTTGTTCAATGAATAGCTAGCCGACATATGTTCTGGTCATGATTCGGTTGTAATTTGCCTTACAAATACAGTATAATAGTCGGCTCTGTTTACTGTATACTAACTGTAATGGGGAGTTAACTAATGGTCTAGTGCTGTTTTGTTAATGTTTGGTCTTAGTTGGGCAATCCTAATGGATAACAGCTTTTCTTTTTAGTTCCTTTATTTTTTTCCCCCTTAGATATGTAGTTTGTCATATCCGTCTTATTTCCACTAAATTTTTGTCTTTGTATCTTGCTTTTATGTTACGTTTGGATCGAGGGAATCGAATAGAGGAATGAATGAAATAAAAATAGTGTATTTGATGATTATTTTGAAGGATAAACTATTCCAATGGAATGAAAATTTATTTCATCTTTTTGTTTTTTTATTTCATGTGAAGAAGGTAGAATAAAATTCATTATAATGGAATGAATATATGTGATAATTTTGCCATTATATCTACCACTATTAACAATTAAATATACACTTAAAATATTTTAAAATCGTTTCATTCTGTCTTTCATTCAATTTATTCAATCCAAATGCAGTATTAATTTTGCAGGTGATCCAGCAAGTGAAGTATTGAAAGATTCATGCCAGGATCCAATTGATGAGCTAGCATGTTAGCGGTTCATGAACATCAAAGAATGAGGAAGTTTATTTTCATTACCTAACTATTCCAAGTTAGTTTTGTTGGCTGTTGCTTAGTGAAGCTGATTATGACAGGAGCATATTATTCCATTCCAAGTTAGTTTTGTTTTTTCAATACTTATGCGGGTTGTTTGTGATGGGCTGTAGCCCAGTTGAATATCCAACCCCAAATCAAGCAATCAATTACATTGCCCAAACTTGAGAATCAATCAACTTAAATCTTTTGATAAGTTTTTACTCGAATAGTAGAATAATATAAAGATAAATTTATTTCTATTTCCATTTCAAGTAATGAAGGATAAACAACTATCAATAAAATGTCTAGCTTGATAATTTATATATATATATATATATGTGTGTGTGTGTGTGTACATGCACACTTCTAAGAATTCTAATGTAAAACAAAATTTGCTCGACTTAAAATTAAATGGAAATATATTTATGTTACGTTTGGATTGTGTTTGATTGTTTTATTGGCATGGATAAATATTTCTCTCTCTCAAATTAATAAATTTTAGTCTCTCGGGAGAAGGTAAGAAATGATTCATTACTGCATAGTGAAATGAATCTTTCCAATGTCAATTCCATTACGGACTTAAACTAAAATAAATGTAAAGTTGGTTACCTGCACGCAAGTTGCAAAGATAAACCCCGAAAAATAAACGATAATATAAAATTAAGAGAATTCAATTGCATAAAAGAATAAAATATTCCAAAAAAGAGTAGACTAGATTTGCAGTAACATTTTTTTTTTTTATCATCACCCCGAAACAAAAAGCTTATTACCAACAAATTTTTCAGTGTTCGAACTATATATGTACAAAATTCTATACATAAATTTATATAAATACATAGATACCCATAAAGGGCAGTACTTCTTCCGCACTTTTTTAAATGTCATTTTAAAGAAATAATTTTATCTCTTAATATTTATCATTAAAGATTTCAATAAAGCATTAATTATTTAGTTTTTAATATTAATTCAAATATTAAATATAATTTTGACTTTCTTACTAGTTTTTATTTAATAAATAACATTTTTTTTCAAAGCAAGAATAATATTAATATTTAAAGTCTTTCTTAACTGATAAAATATAGTACATATTGTGTGTCTTCTTGATATATGTGTTCATTTTTTTGAAAAAAAATATAATAATAATAAGGACCGGAAGGAGTAATAAATTTACAGATACCCATGCACTGGTTTTGTTATTTCTCTCTCTTGTGAGTCGGTCGGTCTCTTTATCCTTGCAGGGCATTCTCTTCTTCATTGGGTTGGTGGGTGTGGGTTTTCTTCTTGTAAAATCTTTGGAACTCTGAGAAACAGAATGGGTGGCTCTGATTGTTCATCGCCGCTAATGATTTCCGGTAGGTATTTGATATTTTGTGCTGATTAATTACTCTGTCATGTATTTATCTATTCAATATTTCGTACATGGTGTTGATGAATGAAATGGGGTGATAATTTGTTGTTTCTTTTTCATGTTCTGTTGATAATGATTTGTTGTTTTTGTTGTGTTGCTGTTTCTTACTTCTGATTTGGGGTTTTGGGATTTTGGATCTATTTGAAGTAATTACACTTGAATTAATTAGACCTGAAAGTTTGAGACACAGAAAATTATGTTCTTCATTCATCTTTGGCATTAGATTCTCTCTATCCATTTCTCTTTTATTGGAAAGTTGTGACTATTTCTTTTTTTCTTTTTTTTTGATAGTACTAGAAATTTGTAGTCATTATTGAATACACTAGTACACTACTATATGATTCTCTCCAGCATTAACAAAAACTCTGCATAAGTAGCTAGCCTGTTTCGTCGTCTTTCTTTCTTCTTCTGGATTTCAAGTTTTCACGGTATAGTCCTTGTCATTATTGAGCTTCTGGTTTGTGATTATTCTTTGTGATGCGAAAGGTTTGACCTGAGTCTTTGCATTTTGATTTGTGGATTTAGTTTGTTGCTCTTAATATCTACAAATTGTTGATGTATATGGGCTGCAGCACCCTTTTACACATCAAGCATTATCATCCAAGCATGCATACTCCTTTCATATCACATTTTTGTGAGCCAGTTTTTTTGCGTTATCAAATTTACCTTTGTTCTGCTTGTATATAGAACATACATGGGCTAAGTTGTACATTTCATGGGAGGTATTCACCCAGTTGATTCAACAGAGGACGCGTTTCATACACAAGACAGTATCGAGCTCTTCGGGAGACTCGATGGCAAGGCCAGTTTCATTCCAGAGAGATGATGAGACGGTTGGTCTGAAAGGAATTATCAAAACAGAGGAATATGTCAAGATCATAACTCGGGCATTGTATTCTCTTGGTTTTAAAAAGACTGCTACTCTTCTGGAGGAAGAATCAGGGATACCATTGCACTCATCATCCGTAACCTTGTTTATGCAGCAAGTGGTGGACGGAAAATGGGATGAAGGTCTGGCCACATTGCATAATATTGGTCTTTTGGATGAAAAAATGGTTACATCAGCATATTTCTTGATATTGTAACAGAAATTCTTGGGTCTCTTGAAAGAGGAAAAATTCATGGCTGCTCCAAGTACTCTTGAGGAATGAAATTGTGCCCCTTTCTATCAATCATGGCCGAGTTCATGAGCTTTCTGCCTACATTATTTATCCTTCCCAGTTTCTGGCCTTTGGACAATGCTGGTGCAATCTCGAGAACAAATTGTCTAGAGAAATTGCAGAAGTTGCTAGCTGCAGCAGTCATGATACCTGAAAGAAGGCTAGAACATTTAGTTGAATAGGTTCTTGACGTGCAGAGAGATGCTTGTGTGTTTACATGTGCGAATTGATTTTATTTATTTATGATTTATTACCAACATCATATTAAATTAAATTAAAAACTAATTAAAAATATAACTAGCCACCCTATTGAATTAAAAACATCTTAAAAATGAAACTAGCCATTTTATTTAATTAAAAAATAAATTACTTAGTTTAATTAACATTAAAAACACCCATATAATATTGAACCTTCGTCAAATTGACTTTAAAATAGACCTAACTATTTTATTTAGTTAAAAATAAAATTAGAATAAAAAATTATTTTCTTAAGTCGGCTGAAAAATATTTTATTTTATTTTATTAATTAAATAACATGGCTACTTTTATTTTTAAGTCATTTGTTATTAAATAAAAATATAAAATGATTACTTATAGGTGTAGGTTGTTTTATTTAGTTTAAATAACTTAATTATATTTTTTAATTAAATAAAATGGCTATTTTCATTTTTAAGTCATTTTTTATTAAATAGAATGATTAGTAATAGCTCATTACGGTGGTAATGCTATTACATCACTTTTCGATTTTTTTAATTACATTTTTCATTTGATGTATTAACTCATTAGTCATTACATTATGTAATATGCAATATGTCATAAAAGATAAAAAAAATAATGTACTATTGATTTGATATTTTGATTTACAATTTATTTTATTTATTACATATAATTATATGATTTAGTGAACCAACACACAATTTTGAACATAATGTAATAACATTACAATTATTATACAAATACTAATAACAAATCAAACAAATATGTCATAATAATTTATTAGTATTACATTATAACTATACTGCATTACGTAAATTATTGTATTATATCAAAATTTTATTCCGTGAACCAAACCCTACCTTAGTGTTTTTTAAAATTCATATTCTTAATAACAATAATATTATTAAATATTATAATTAATAAATAATATATTCAATAACAAGTATAATCTTTTCATCACATGATTTGATCATAATATACAAAATATAAAATTTAAAATAATTATATAACAAAATTCGTGGTTCGCACATGATGATGAGTTAGTTTTATTAAATAATAAAAGTTCATTGTGATATGGAATTTGTAATATTTGTAGTTTGTATGTGTGAAATTGTAATCCTCTTAATTAAAAGAAGACAAAATAAAATAAAGAATTAACTTTGTGCCACAAATACAATGGTAAATGGTTTATCATGGTAAAATAGCAAATGTTAAGAGTTAAAACCAACAAAATTAGCCCAGGAGGAGGGGTAGAACAAAATTGCAATTATTTCCCCTCACAAAATATACTCTCCTCCAACCTCTCTTAATTCTCTCTGCAACACTTATACGGCTATACCCCCATTAGAGTCCCCATATCTATATATCTATATACCTGTCCCTATGTATATATAACATCGACCGCCTCAATCCCTTTTCTTCTCTTTCTGCAATTCGAATGTACAAACCCAACATCACCTCCCCACTCTCCGATTATCATCCCGGCCGTTTGCCGCCGGAGTAATTGGAGGTTTCTTTGAAGGTTTTGTTTCCAATCGGTGTCTGCAACGACGACGTAGATTGGTGTCTAGGGTTTTGTTGGCGCCAATGGCTCCAGGGCGCAGGCGTGGAGCAAAAGGAGCCAAGACGAAGAGTGAGTTGAACTTGGGGGATCTTGTTCTAGCCAAGGTCAAGGGGCATCCTGCATGGCCTGCTAAGGTTTTTCTTCTCTTTTGATTCTCCAGTGCTGGAATTTCTTGCTCAGTTTCTGTTTGATTTTGTGTTTGATCACCCAAATTGCGCACAAGTAATTAGGTTTCATTTTCATTTGGGTGTTGATTGCGTACTTTTTTCTAGTTAGTTAAAATAGATTATGTATTTCTCCAGTTTGTACACATTCAGTTTCTTATTTAACCCTACATTTTATTAATAGGTGGAGTTTCAGAGAACTATGAATTCCTTGTTTTCTGAGTTCAATTTGGTGTGAGAAAGTGTGGATGCCAGCTAGAGGATGCATTGCCTTCCCATATGCTATATAAACGAACCAATTTGCTTGTTCTTTAGCACTTACGAGTTGGGAACAGTTTATTATTATTATTTTTTTCAGGTCTTTATTTTTAAGGGAGGGGGCATTGTGAGTAATGAGGCTTCACCTATTTGTTTGAATTTTCCCCTTACTAATGATGTCCGTTATTAATAATGTCCAAAAGGTGTCCTATATACTATGCTATTTTTGATTATTATGAGATTCCTAGGGAACCAAAAAGAAGGTTTATTTGTTTTGCTGGCATTATAGTGATATATCGCATATTAGAATAAGAATGTCTCTGTGTTGGTGTGATTACCCCCAGTATGCTTATGTATTGGGCCTATTGGCACATAGAAGGGGTAGGCATAGCTTTTGTTTGTTTTTTTTATAATATTTTTTGGCCTTGTAGGTTTTAACATGGCTCTTTTTTTTTTTCTTTTTTTTTTCTTTTTTTCAATGACTTAAAGCTCTTTCAGCGTAATACAGCATCGAGGGACACAGTATGCCAACACAACAAGACAAAACATAGATATAGAGTGTGTTTGGGGTTGCTTAACAAAATGCTTGTTGCTTTTGCTTAGTTTTAAAATTTTAGTTTGTGTTTGGTAATGAAAAAACACTTGAAACAATAAAAGCTTGGTATTGATGAAATTGCTTATCACTTATTTCAAGAAAAAATTAGAAATAAAGAAGAATAGAATAATAATATACAGAATGATAATATAGTAATAAGGTAGGGATATGGTAGTAACGAAGTACTAAAGTAATAAAGCAGAACTATAATAGTTATATAATTGGTCAAACCTGCCTATTAAGCAGTTTTAAAAAGCAGTTTGACTGCTTTTAAGCAATCCCAAGCACCATTTCTTAGATGTGTTAGACATGATGATGGGATACCAATGTAATAACATTGGAGAGGGACTGAAGGGAAGCTCTATTTTAAGGGCTTTGTCTTTTTTAACTTATCTAGTTTAGGAGAATTTCTCATCTTTTGCGTATCATTTTGTAATTTCTCTCTTCATAATAGAATCTTCTTTTCTATCCAAAAAAAAGTTTGAATTTAAGATTTATATATATATATTTTTTTTGGTTTTTGACAAGTAAAGGGCTGCTAAAGATAAATTTAAGAATTAAGATTGATATTCTTTATCAAAAAAAATAAAAAATTTTAAGTTTGATTTTAGAAAAAGGAAAGCCATACTCTGGACTTTGGAGAATACATATGTGATCTATGTACATCGTATTTGTAACTGAATTGTGCTTATTTTTGCTTGCAACAGATGTGTATATATATTCAATTTCCACCTTCAGGTTTATACCTGGTGTCATTTTTTAGCTGACTACACTTATTTTTTTATTTGTTGGGATAGGTGTCTACTGAATGCTACTTTGCTTTTGTATTGTGACTTAAATTTCACTTTTAATGAAGCATAGAAAAGAAACAGGTTTGCTAAGTCTAGGAATTGTTTAAAATTTGGTGCTGTTTTGATGGCCCAATTAAAGCTTGAATATGACAATTTTTTTTGGATTAGGTCATGCACTTATTAATGCGTCTGTCATAGTTGTGCATTCATCACTACATTGCATGGTTTGTTTTATTGTTAATTGGTTTGTTTATAAGTTTTTCTGGGCTTGAATTTTCCAGATTGGCAGACCTGAAGATTGGGAAAAAACTCCCGACCCCAAGAAATGTTTTGTGCACTTTTTTGGTACGAATGAAATGTAAGTACCTTTCGTGTAAAATTTTATTTTTTAATGCGCAGTCAATGTCTTGCATGGGTGTTTGATTTCCAGATGCATTATTTTTTAGTCTTGGTAGTGGAAGAAAAGAAAAAATTTAGTGGAAGATGGCTGGGGTTGAATAGCAGTATGGTTTCTAATTGTGTTTCTAGTTCTGTGTACTATACCTTGGAACTATGGTTCTGGATATTTATTAGAAAAGACAACTAGAGGGAGGAGAGGAGAACAACTGGTGACGGAATGCTGGTGAAAGCAAAAACCATGTTTCTCTGAGTGTACTGAAAACATATCAGATGACTTGGCTCAAATGATTTGGTTTGCCATGGAGCACTGGTCTTAGGAAGACATCTTGGTTCTATGACGGCTTTATGTTGTGGTAGAACTATGGTGAAGAAATCTGATTGATGTTATTTTTAACTTATCACTGAATCTAATTGCCTCAATAGCATGCTTGTCAAGTCGTCACCTAGTCGTCGCCTAGGCGAGGCTTAGGCGTCCAAGTGGCTCGGAACTTGCAAGGCGTCGCCATAACTTGGAGAATGCTGCAAAGGCGAGTGCCTTGACTAGGTAGTCGTACCCTAGGCGATGCCTTGGACGCCTATCAAGGAAGGCGTATGCTTAAGGCTCTGCATTGAATGGGTTTTGAACCCTAAGAGAGAGAGAGACAATGATCTGTTTGCTACCTAGCTAACGAAAAGAGAGAGACTTTAGCTGCTCATGCTAAATCTTAAGAGAGAGAGCTGCAACTGCCGAACTTTGCTTCGTTCATCTCTTTCAAGAATTGCTGCGACGTTGGTAGTTTAAGAGAGAGAGAGAGCTGAATGGGTTTATTTGTTGGGTATTTTTGTTACCCACTACTAGGACCCACCAGTTAAAACATGTGGCCCATGTTACTCCATTCATGTAAATTAGACACGTCGTATTCTCAGTCGACTCCACTCAACCAAACTAGCACAACTGCACACCGCTAAATGTAGTAAGTATTATATATTATATATCCAGTAAATTACATCACATAGTTTATACGAATATTATAGTATACACATGATTAATAAATATTAATATTATATATGTAGCACAGTAAATTAGTATTATATTTTCTTTTGTTATGTATTATACTTTATTATATTAGTTTTATATACTCCCTCCGTCCTCAAAAGGATGACATAAGTATATTTTTCACACAAATTAAGAAAAGTAAGATAGAGGAAAAGGTAAAATTAATTTCATATTTATCCTTAGTGGCCCCACAGTATTACTTAAAGTGATGTGTCCTTTTATTCTTTTATACTAATGGATCATACTAAATGACATTTTTACTTTTTACTTTTTGTATCTTAGGTCATTCTTTTGAGGACAAAGAAAATTGTACCTTAAGTCATCATTTTGAGGACGGAAGGACGGAGGGAGTAATATTTATTTCAATACTAATTTACTTTTGTTATGTATTATACTATATTATATTAGTATAATATAATATTTATTTCTTTTATATTATTTCTTATTTTTATTATAATATATTTTATTTATTATTCATGAAATTAATTATTATTTAACAATAATAATTTTAACTTTTAATTTTAATATTTTCACAAGTAATTTAATTTATATTTTACTATTGAAGTTAAATTTCACTATTGATCTACTGGGTATTTTTGTTTTAGTATGTTTGAGTTTATGAATTGCATTGTAGTATTAATTGTATATACTTGGTATATATAATATAAGTGAGTATTTTTTTATTATGTTTAGTGTACCTGTGAATTGAAATATCTATATGTATACACACACACATACACATATATATATATATTTCATTTGTAAAATGTACATTATAAGTAATCTATCGCTTTATGGACGACTAGTTGGGCACCTAGTCGACTAGTTGCTTAAGCGGTTGGCTACCGCCTCGCCTTAGCACCTTAACAACTATGCTCAATAGATTGAGAATATTATTGGCCACAAGGCCACAACTGTTTGTAGGTTATTTTGTGCTAGATTCTTATGTTTTGAAAGCATCTTGTGAAATTTTGTACACACGAATTGGTAAAATAATACCTTACCTCATTTCTTGAATTTTATTATTAATTATTTCTATAATAATAATAATAATAATAATAATGTAGGAAGTGAAAACCTATTGAAATTAAAATATTCCTCCTATGGTCATTATGATTAAATCTGGACACATCTTTTCTTGATAAGTAAATATCTTTTCAGTCTATTCACATGGAAATACTTTACTTTTTAGCTTCAGTTGAATGCTATTTTGATTTTAATGCGAATCGCATAGTTGTCAAGTCGAAGCTAGTCGGTGGTCGATTGGTTAAGCGGCTAGTCGACTAGTCAGTAAAGCGACAATGTAACGATCCGGATCAAATCCTGAGTCTGAATCAAATCATAGCACAATAAGGCCCAGTGCCCTGTCTCAATAATATCTTCTTGGGTCATTTTAGCCCACCACAGGTTCACCCAAATGGTCATTTGGGTCATCTTAGCCCACCACAGGTTCACCCAAAAGGTCATGACTTAAGGTATTAATGATAGGAACTTGAGTCCTTATGTACACATTCACATATCCCACAGTAACCGATGTGGGACTGGGGTGTTACAAACTCTCCCATTTAAATACCTGGCGTTCTCGTCAGGCCGAACACATAATCACACACAGTTCAGAAACTTTGCCTCTCTAGCCATTGTGGGATAATATCAGCGGCTTACTAGGCCCGCCTTCGTGTCCTCACCTCCGGCAATCCGATCGGATGACCCGACCTGAGCTTTCGAAAGTCGACTCTGATGCCATATGTAACGACCCGGGTCAAATCCCGAGTCCGAATCAAATCATAGCACAATAAGGTCTAATGCGCTGTCTCAATAATATCTTCTTGGGTCAGATTAATCCACCACAGGCTCATCCAAAAGATCATGACTGAAGATATTAACGATAGCAACTTGAGTCCTTATACACAGTCACATATCCCATAGTAACCGATGTGGCACTAGGGCATTACATTCAAATTATTTATAATAGTCATTTTATACATATATGTGTGTGTGTATAATTCAAATTACAATTAACATAAAAACATTACAATTTCACAATCAAAACTATTAAATATTATTGAAAATAAATACATGATATTGATACATCACTGATGTTACTTATAGAACATTAGTTGTATTCATTTATTATATATTTATCATACTAAGTTACTAACAAGTAACAACCTGCAGTATACTTACGTAACACAAATGTTTTCCATAGTTAGTTTTAAATCTATAGTATGTGTATTGTAATAACTAATAACATAGTAGTTTAAATTACTTACATATACTATTGTTAAAAAAAGTAGTGTAAATTAATTGCATATAAATAATTATATTAAGTGGCTACTGGCTAGTGCTTAATCCTTAAAAGGGACCAACACCGACAAGGAGATCATTTATAAGGAAGATACCCAATATTTATGTGCTATGTTTAAACCAAGCATGAAACCACCAGTGGAAAATAAAGAAATTAGCTCAATATTTCAGTCGCCGGAAGGAAGAAACTCAGGTCCTCTTCGCCGATTTCAGTCGCCGACCAAAACACCCGAGTCAATCTTCGTCAATTTCAGTTACCGACCAAGAAACCATAGCCAATTGCCGACCCAACCACCAAAGGAAGAAGATGTAGTAGCCGATGAAGAAGAAAGAAGGGATGAAGTTATTTGCAGTCGTCGATGAAGCTGTTCCCAGTCACCGATGAAGAAAGAAAGAGATGAAAGCTCTCGCCTCTCGGGTCTCGACTCCAAATCCCTAACTTTTTTGATCGTGCAAGTCCTGCCTTTGGTTTTATTTTTTACAATTGGGATCATTAATTGGGTGGGTAAGTGGGTTATGGGTCATTCGATTAAATTTAGGGACTGTTAGTAAGTCATTCGATTCGGAAGCAAAGCTAGCAAGTCGTCCAAAATCGTCGACTAGTTCATCAAGTCGTGCGACCTAATGATAGAGACTAAGTTGATGCCTGAACTTGCATATCCCGTGATAGAGACTAAGTTGATGCCTGAACTTGCACATCCCATGGCGACCGGATGACTAGTCGGCGACTAGTCGTCGATTAAGTGACAACTTAACAACCATGGCGAATTGTTAACTTGTTAAAGTAACTTTGATCAATTAACTGTTTAATATCGATCTAAATGTCCTAAATCTTGATTATGGAATTGCAATGGCTTTACATTTATTATTATCCTTTATTTTTAAGCTGAAAGCATAATAAGTTATACATGTATGTATACATATGTACATGTGTGTGTGTATATATATTTACACTTATAAATGAAAAGTTAAAGCTCGGGGCATGAAGAATTCCTGTACTTATTAATCTTTTGCATGCAAGTGTCACTAAAGGCTTGATGACGAGGAATATGCAAACCACAAAACATAAATAAAGGCTTCATGACGAGGAATATGCAAGTGTCACTAAAGGCTGTAGCAAACATAGTTGTGAAATCGAGTCATAATGTGAATAGAAAACTTTAGTATCGTGAATTGTGAATTGAATATGTTCCATAGCAACTAAAAATAGATTTTTTGAACAAAAAGATAATATGGTTGATAAGTAACAAGTAAAAAATAAATAGAAAGGGCACCAACGGAGTTCTGCCCATGTAGAAAAGGAGCCACAAAAATCAGGACAAAACTTGCATTATCTAGACACACAGCATATGTCATGACACTAGGCTAAACTCTGACAAAAAATCAACAAAGGCAATAGGTGAAACAGGATACCCCTCATTCTGACAAAAGAAAAAGTAGGCACACAAATTAGAATTTGATATGCATATTAGAGTGCTTTACTCCCCAGCTTCGAAATATCCTTTTTCCTCAACAGCACCCACCAAAGAATGAGGTAATCATGTTCCGCTTACCATGGTCCTCTTAGGAATTATCGCCCCCTTCAGGCCCCCAAGAAAGTTGTCACTAATTCAGGCATCACCCAAATAACCCACTCCCTCCCCCTCCCCCTCCCCCACCTCCTCGGGAAAAATACAAAGAAAAAAATAATGAAAAAACCAATGACCACAAAAGACCAAGCACCACGCAATGTAATGCAAATGATCCATTGATTCCCATGCTTCCTTTCATATGTAACACTGGTTCACCACACAAGGATTCTTGGGTCAGAATGCCCCGTGCCGTTGCTGATTGCTATCCACCTGGAAAAAGACACTACTCGGAAATCCCTACTTTCCAAATTCTACTCCACGAAAATGGTGAATAAATGCTACTACTAAGGGTCTTGAAATAAGATTTTATAGAATAAATAAATGCCACTACTATGACGTTCCTCCAAAGTGAATCCCCCTACACTAAATTGAGTGATATATCCCAATACAGTTGAGAAGTGCTTGCCGAATATCTTGAACTTTTTGCTACTTACTTGTTCACGATGGAATCATCAAAGAATTGGCCTTTAAAAAGTTGATTGTAAATATTAGTGGCTTGGGATTTCTTTCAGTTCTTATTAAGAAAGGGCAAAGATATTCCTAGATAGATAAATTTAATTAGTAAGAGAGTATGAAATATTAGAGCTGTAGTATTTCCCAATTGTGACACAAAATACCAATTAGATAGATAGAATGTTCTTACTTAATCTTGTTGAAGAATATTTTTTGTTTTTGAATGAATGTGCCGGTTTCTTATTGTATAGTTCTAGTCAATAGTGGAAGAGTGAGTACTACACTATCTGAACTTGCCTAGATTTTCTTTTGCTCATAGGAATATGCGTCCACTTATACCGGAAGACCATATGGCACTGCAAGCATGTTTTCATTTATGTGAAAATTTTAAGTTTTTTATTGACATGCATATCAGCATATAACATGTGATGTAGCTTTTTACAGATTTTCTTTACTTTCTTTTTGCTTTGATCAGTCTTTTTATCGGATGGATGTTATATTGCTTGTGAATATAGCTGTGACAATTTTTGTTGGTTAGCGAGATGTTTTCTACTATCTTGTTAGAATAAATAATTCTCTGTTGCAGTTATTATTTTCTGTTTGAAATTTTATCAAGAAATCTAATTTTGGGAAATGATGGTGCTTTGCATCGCAAAGCGAGCAGTATAGGTATATGCTTGTAATTTAAGCTGAAAATATGATATGATTTGGTAGGTCCCTATAAATGACTATCAATGATTTTTTTGTGTATATTTACTTTGCAGTTGACAAAATAATGGTTAAATATCGATTATCGAATATATCTGTACTTATTTCTGATGGAAAGAAGAAGTGATCTTTCCTTATCCGTGCTTTAATTATTTACGGACTTCTTTCTGATGGGGTTATTTATAGACTTGATAGCTACTGATTCGCAGCTGCTCAATTGGTTTTCTTTCTCCACAGAGCTTTTGTTGCTCCTGCAGATATTCAGGCATTTACTATTGAGGCTAAGAATAAATTGGCAGCTCGATGCAAAGGTAAAACGGTTAGACACTTTGCTGATGCTGTGAAGGAAATCTGTGAAGCATTTGAGGAGTTAGAGGAGAAAAGTTCAAGTGGTGTGAGAGCTGATACTGATAAATCTGATTTTGGATCTGAGGCTCCCTCTGTTCATGGGGTGGTGGATGATGCCAAAGGCTTAAAAGATATAGGTGTTACAAATGGGCCACATGGAGACACGGAGATGAAAGTTGTGGAAGATCATGGCTGTGTGTTGGAACGCTGTTCACGGAGACAAGATGAGATAAACTGTCAAGACGTAAAACCTAGTATCTCACATGATACGAATACTATGTCAACAGTTGTATCCTTAACAAAAAAGAACAAATTTTCCAAAGACGGCGATAATTTTCCTAAGGAGGAGGAAATATCAGCATCTAGTCAATGTAATCCATCCTGTCCTACGGAAGAACTCTTCTGTGATAACAAAAGTGAAGATACTATAGTTCATTCCAAACACTGTGGGATAATGACTCATATTGAGGGCTTGAATGCTGGTAAGAACAGTAATTTATCTGATGCAGAAGGGGAAGCTTCTGGTGGAGGTGAAAAGAACAGTTCTTCACCTGCGCCTTTGTCAGTTCATGGTAAGTACCTTGATGGTGGACACAAGGAAGTAAGAAATGGTCACAAGTCAAAGAAGATAACTGCTGGGTCAAAGAGAATACTAGAGGGTGATGTTCAAGGGCAAAAAATTATTAGCTCTGGTGCTGTTAGATCATCGGTATGTGACAACTCTGATGATAATGTGCATATCCTTAAATCTGGTGAGAACCCGAAGGATGGAGTACGGAAAAGAATGTATTCAAGTGGTGGCTTGAAGGACACATCTTCAGATAGCTTCAGATCTAAGCTAGATGTTCTCAGCGTGAAGAAAGCAAAACAATCATTGAAAGACAAAGTACATCTTGAGGGTGCAGATGATTCACAGAAGGACGCAAAAGGCACTTTTAAGGAGCATGACATGGGTGATCTTTCTGAGAGGAAAATGAAACCTCAACTTGGAAAGGAGAAGCATATTTTGGTAATTGATGAGGTTTCGCATGCTGTTAAAAGGTCTAAATCTGCAGATGTTGCTGTTGATTCCACCAAGGGATCCCTCCAAAATACCAGAAAAAGTGGTTTTCTTGACAACAAAGCAGGTGATGCAGAATTTAAAAGGTCCATATTGCAGGGTAAAGCTGAAAACCGCTTGGCACCCAGAGATGAGGAGGTTCTATCCCGATCTAAGCGACGACATCGGGAACAGAACAAGATGCCTGGTTCTACAAGAACTTCTGGTGACAAAACAGGAAAAGGTTCTACTTCTCTTAGAAATGACCTGTTGTCTTCTGATAAAGTCAAGTCTCCAGTCTCTCAATTTCCCACAAAGCGGAGAGCTGTTCGCCTATATGATGACGACGATGATGAAGAGCCCAAGACTCCAGTTCATGGAGGATCTGTCAGAAAGGTTGATGCTCCTTCACGTGTCTCAGATTCTTTAAAATCCGCTTCTGCTCATATGGCACGTGCGTCAGGTGGACTTGAGGATGGCTCTTCTAAGGCGTCCATATCAACTGTCAAACAACTAAATGAGTCTTTGTCGCCGGGTTCTCTTCAACATGTCGAAAGGCCCAAAAAAGCAATGACTACTCATGTCTCTCGCAGTCCTGGGAAAATGGAATCTGATAAGATGTCTTTGGAGGAGGCTGAACCAATTTTGGTTTCTCCAACAATGTTTCCCTTGTTGGTTGCTCCTGCGAATCTGGCTGTAGAATCTCTTAAAGCTAATAAATCATTGGTTAAGGTATCTGGTAATATTTCTCAGAGAAAGTCTCAAGCTTGGGCTAACAAGAGTTCAGTTGTGGTTTCTGATGGCCTGGAACATTCTCCAAATCAAGGAACAAATGAAAGAAGTAAACCTGTTCTTTCTGTGGAGAGACCAAAAAATACTCCAAAATCAAGCTCACGGATGAATGATTCTGCTCTTGTAGCCGGAAAGATAATGGAAATTAGTTCCGTAACTGGTGAAAGGTATGCTTAAATATTTTGCTTTCTGTAGTGTGTTATCTTTTTCTTCTGATGTACTTGGTTTTTGTTCTGCCATATAATAGGATGGAAAAAGAAGAAGCTGGTCGAGAAGATAAAATGAATGCATTGACAGATTCAAAGATTGAGGACTCTGCTATGTCTATGAAGCATCTTATTGCAGTTGCTCAGGCGAAGAGAAGAGAAGCTCACTCTCAAAGCCTTTTTCATAGAAATTCTAGTAGTGATGTACCTGGAGGGAGTCCAATCCTTGTCTCTGCTGTTCCACCTATTCTATCAGGCTCCAGCAACATGATGCAATTGGATTTGCAAGGATATTATGCTCACACGTCTTTAGCTTCTCCATCTTGTAACATTCATCAATTGTCATCAGATAATCATCCTGAGATTGAAGAATTTGAGGATCAAAGAATTAGTTCTGGGCACCGTGCTGCTGGGGGTTCTCTTAGTGGTGGTACTGAGGCAGCTGTTGCTCGTGACGCTTTTGAAGGAATGATTGAAACACTGTCTAGGACTAAAGAAAGTATTGGACGCGCAACTCGTCTTGCAATAGACTGTGCAAAGTACGGCATTGCCAGTGAGGTAGGTAGTAGAGTATGTTATTTGCATGGTCATTTCTGAATTGATTCTTGCAGAATATGATGTAGCCATAGTTTGCTGATAGGTTTGCAACGTCTGTTCTTCTCATATAAATCGTCATCGTTGGTGTTATCTTGTTTTGTTACTAATGTATCCGATTAGTCGTGATGGCAGTTTTATTTAGTTGATGATTATGTTATAAAACTCCCTTTTTGAGTTTAACTAATGTTCATCTAATTTCATGCTGTATATGTTTAGCTTTACTACATTCTGTTTTACCATGGATACTTTTCTGCTGTTTTCTATTTACAGTTTGAAGCTTAAGAATTGAAGATTAAGTGCTTTGATGAATTGGCAGAGCCACTGCTAAATACAACAAAGAGCTGATGCACTATTTTTTAGTATTACGTTTTCTTCTTTAAGATTATCAATATTCATTCTCTCTCTCTCTCTCTCTCTCTGTCTTTCCGGGAAGGTTAAGCTTTGATTGAACCAAACATAATACAAGTTCACGGCGGGCATAAAACAAAAAGCACTCCCCCTTAAGTTCACAGCGGGCATAAAACAAAAAGCATTCCCCCTTAAGTCCCATCTCCAACCAAGAAAAGGAAGGGAGAAAAAGGGCAGGCCAATCAAAAAGGAAGAAGAAGTATATAACATCAAATGGTTATCTTAGTTTCAGTCTGGTAATTCTTAGTATTCATTTGTTAGTTTATGAGATTAACAAAGGAAGTTGACTTAGTCATAATAGTTGATGATGTATGACTTCTTGTCTAATTGTTGTTTTTCCACTTTTTACTGGAAATATTTTTATCCAGTTTGGAGCATTTCCAAAATAGATTTCTAGGGGAAATCAAGGGTTGGTTGAATCATATCATTGAATAAAATAGTAATCCTTTTTCCCTTGCATATGTTTAATGCTAATCCTATGTAATCAGATGTATTTCAGTTTGATTTAAGAAGATGATTTCCTCCTCATTGGAGCACATGCAATAATGGGTTCATTAGGATTTCAGAATGGTGGGTTAAAATATGGCTTTGCTTCTCCTAGTTCATGAACTTTGTGTAATGTGTATTATGGATGAGCCAAGATAGTCCACTTATGAAATGTAGCAATTAAATGTAGCCAACTCTTGAATCAAGTTCCAAACAGCATAAAAAGGAAGCAACTGTTCTTGGGCTTCCAAATGAAGGCCAGAAGGAAATGCACCCACCATACACCCAGAAATGAGTACTAGGTCTTACACATATTAGTCTTTTGTTGTAGGAACAGTTGATTGTTCATATGACCACTGGTTTAATGTCCTTGTTGGAACTGGCAGAGAATTATTTTTGTTGGCTGCAGTTACTGTATTGTCCTAATAATATCAGAGACTATACTTCCTTTAGTGCTCAAGCTGGTGGAGAAAATAAGTAAAACTTGCTACTATTATACAAGATAATTGCTCAAATCTTTGTTGTCAAAAACCATAAAATTGCTAAGCAGGATATGACGGTGCATATTTAGCAAGTTCATGAAGGATTTATTAGATTTTTGTTTTTCAGTATGCTGTGTAAATCCACAGTATTAACCTTGTCAGAACGTCCAAAGAGTCTCAATTTGGTTTCTACCAGTCTGGAGATTTTGAATGATGTTTTGATTCCCTTTTGTAATTTTAGTTTCTGACATTATTACTATTTTTTTATGAAATGAAAGGTTTAATGGATGACATAGAGTTAGATAGACTTGCTTATGAATAAAAAGATACTAAATACTTCTTCAGTAGAAAGTTTGGCATAGTTTTTTTTATTTTATTCTAGTCTCCTGTCTCCTTTGATATAGAAAATGTGCCCTTGTTGCCTCTCGTTGGGCGTTAGCTGTTGGGGCTTTTAAATGAGTTTCCATTTTGGATGCCTATGGGATTGGATGGCTGTCCTTCAATAGGACGTGGCACTTTGTTCCGCTTTATGCTTATGATTTGAATAGTCCCTATCCTTCTTGGTTGTATTTCTCTTGTTTTTTTTCCTAACAAAATGTTGCTTTTCTATCAAGAAAAAAAGAAGAAAAATACATTGACTTCTCTTCTATTAACACAGAATGCAGGAAGATACGTTTCTTTTTATCCTTTTACTTCATTATTTTTAATTATTTTTTGCAGATATAGGTTTTGGGCCACTTACTTTTGGTTAGATTAGTATGCTTTTTCTGTTTGGTCCTTTGTCTTAGGTTCGAATATCAAACTGAACACCTGACATCTGCAGGTTGTGGAACTTCTCATTCGCAAGTTGGAAACTGAGCCCAGTTTACATCGAAAAGTGGACCTGTTTTTTCTAGTGGATTCCATTACTCAATGCTCGCATAGTCAGAAAGGTAGAAACACCAGCGAAAGCACATATCTGGCTATGATTGTTATGGTTGCTGTTCTTTAACCTTCCTCGCATTTTTTCACAATAGTTATTGTGTTCAGTGTATTTTCCTGTTACTATGTATAAATATGACTTTTTCTAATACTAAATTGTAGTCCATCAAGGAAAATTCATTGTAAGATTAGAACAAGAGAATCTAATGTTTAGTATTGGGCTTTCTTATGAAAGCAAGATTCCTTCAACTGGTTGAAGTCTTAATCTACATGACTACTTCTTTTGGCCTTATTGCTTCTGTGTTCTTCAGGCATTGCCGGAGCCTCTTATATTCCTATAGTTCAAGCTGCATTGCCTCGCCTCTTAGGAGCCGCTGCTCCACCTGAGGCTGGTGCTCGTGAGAACCGTCGGCAATGTCTTAAGGTATCTTACCTTACTTCTAACTAGGATAGCTTTTATACCATTATCAGAATGATTTCTGAGTACAATCTCCTGCTCCAGGTTTTGCGTTTATGGCTTGAGAGGAAAATTTTACCAGAATCTCTTCTTCGGCATTATATGGATGACATTGGAGTTTCAAATGATGATTCATCTGCTGGATTGTTCCTTAGGCGTCCATCTCGAGCTGAGCGGGCAGTAGATGATCCAATAAGAGAGATGGAAGGCATGCTTGTTGACGAATATGGGAGGTATGAAATCATTCTTGCTTCTTTACATGTCTTTTTACGTTCTAATATATAACTAAAAAAACAGTCCTAATATAGAATAATATCATTATTGATAATTCAAAATAAAATAAACTATCATACATAAAAAAATATTGATAATTTAGTATTTGTTTTTTTGCAGTCCTAGGATAAATTTCAGCTTGAACACTTGTATTGTTGTTTGAAAGTATTTGCTAAATCATGTTAAATTATATTTATAACTATATCAATTTGATGTACTAAGAGTAAGTAGAATTTATAAAATTATGAAAATAAAATGTTATTACTATAAAATTGTAATATTACCGTACTCGTTTTGTTTTTTTATGCTTTATAGATGATAAATAATTGAGTGCATTCAAAAAAACTAAGAGATTCACCTGTTTTATACCATAGGGCCTTGTAAATTGTAGTAATGCTATGATAATTCTATTTATTGGTAATTAAAAGAAAAAAAAACTTATGTTAATTATTGAGAAAGTAACAAATTTAATCAAAACTAAAAAGTCTTATCCATTATCTCTCGTTGTATTTGCAGAAGAAGATAACATCATATTTTAGAAGTATGCACGTGACCAAACCAAGCAAACTGTAGATTTGATAGTTCACATTTAAATCACAAATTTTTATAATTTATTATGTGCTAATACTACACTCAATTATATTTCCCACGCATTAAAAATAAAACGTGTTTGTTAAATATTGTATGCTTCCTCCTTTCAAAATTTAAGATTAATACTGAACTATTCAAGCAAATTAATATATTTTTATAAATTAATGTGATTCATTAAATTTTTGGAAATAATAAATATTATAATTAGTAGTATTTTTAGGTATACTATTTTCTTTATTTCATTACCTAAAACTAAATGAATCTCGATTAATTTTGAATTTGAAAATGATCTTAAACTGACTTTCAAAAATAAAACTTAATTATTAATTACATAGTAAACTAACTATTTTGTAATTTTTAATATAAAATATTTTCTTTAGTAAATTATTATACATAATTAGTTGAAGGTCTCAAAATACTTCATTAATTATTATTTAAAGATTCAATTAGTAGGTTTTTGGATTATTTTGTTCTAGTTATCATGGATGGAATTTTTAAAATTTTAATTTTAAAGATGTGATGACGGTAAAGATTAAAAAAATAATAATAGTATGTCTATTAGCTTTTGGATTTGTTTTTTTATTGATAAAAGAAGTTTAAAAGTATTATAATTTTAATTAAAAAAGGAACATATATTTATTAGATTTACTTTTTATTCGAGGAAGAAGTTTAAAAATATTGAAGATTATGAGAGTGCTCTATTTTGTGAGGAGTTTCTCTTTACTACATTTATATATTATATAGATATCATAATAGTAATTTTGTAAATTTTAAATTATTTATTTACTAATTTTAATTAATTATGTTAATGAATTCGGATAGTTATTCAGAAACGGATAATATTCGAATTCGAATAATTTTTTGAATATCGAATTCGAATGGTACTTTAAGAAATTTATTGAATATCAGATACGAATACAGATAAAATATTTTTTTTATACAAATACGGATATCACTCGGGTTCAAATATATCTGTTTACTGCTATATATATATATATAGAGAGGAAAATTTTCAAAAACGGACCGAAAAAAACGGACAAAAAACGAACTGGTATATAGCGACGGACAGAACCGTCGCTATAGCATACACCGTCGCTATACATGGATATAGTGACGGTTCTATCGCCATAGTGAACCGTCGTCATAGACCTATGACGACGGTTCATGCTAGAGCGACGGTTATGTCCGTCGCTATAGCCCGATTCGTTTTTGGTCCGTTACGTTGGAGAGACGGACTGTATATATATATATATGTATATATTCTGAAGTTATTTTGTCACTTGTAAGATTGTATAGTGTCGTTTAGTGCATGCAATTTCTTCACTAGAAGTTCACTAGAAATTGTTTGATGTTGAAACTTGTAGTAGTGTTGATGATCCATTGACTTACGAAGAGGCTATGAGTAGTAAAGACTCGGAGAAATGGCTAAAAGCCATGAAATCCGAGATGGACTCCATGTATGAAAACCAAGTATGGATTTTGGTTTCACCATTTGAGGGCATTAGATCACCCATTATGTAATGCTAGATGTCACAGATACCGAGATACGTTGAGATGGTATCTCAACTTTTTGATTAAAAGCAAGGAAGCTGTTCTGATTAATACCACTTTGTTAGGCCCATCTTTGATATGTAATAACGCATTTCTTACTTGGGAAAAAAATAAAATAAAAATGTTACATATTTCATAAGAAGAAAACAACCAATTTATCCGGTTTACTGAGGTTCAAGTTAATGATAATCACTTGTATTTGGGATAACATCTTGTAATAAATGTAATGATAATCACACATTCTAAAGTTGATGGACGTACTCATTCATGATCTAGAGTTCGTCTATGAATGGTGTGATTTAGTTGTATCTAATATGTGCTTGTTAAAAATACTTAGTTCCTATGGTCTACTCTCTTTGGTCATATATACAGCATAATATGGTTGCTAATGGATTGATAGTCAAAATCGTTTGGTTTGGTTTGCGATTCTCATGGTTATAAGCAAGCATCGGGCAAGCCTAGGACTCGGCCGATGCCGATCCAAATCCAAGACACGATGGTCGATGCTACAATTCAAGGGAAATTAATGTAAAGGATATTTTCGGCGATTTTTCGGCGAATCACTATATAACGGAATGGAATCGGGTGCGATAACGGAGAAAACACGGCGTAACGGGAGAAACCCAAACAAATAAAAATTAAATAACACATCCAATTCGCTGTAAAGGAGAAATTGACCGATAAAACTTACTTTCTGCAAAGTTGCTGCAAAGTTTCTGCGCAAAGCCGAAAACCACGCTACTTGCCGGTGATAATTGAAGGTATGTATGGCTGTCTGATTTGATGAATTTTGTCCCAATCCTCCAAAATTTTCTTCATATACGCCCCATCTCGAAGGGTTTGGAGCACCCACTCCTCTTGCTCCAATCAATTACCTCTCTCTTTACCTTACGGATTGTTGATCGATTTTTTCTCTCCCGATTTCGCCCCTCTTCTGAGTCCTCGCTTCTCTTCTCTCTGCGAACTGCGAAATGAAGGTAATATTTTACATTTGGGCCGTTGGGTTTGGGTTTTATAAATGTTTTAGCCATATTTTTAAAAGTTTGGGCAGGCTTGTTAATTCATCAAATTGGGCTTATAATTTTATTTTTTTAATAAAGTAGAATATGCTTAAAGTATATTTAGACATGACTTATTAATGCATTAAATTGAACTTGTATCGTTATTTGTTAATAAGTTAGAATATGATTAAAGTATATTTGGGTAGGATTTACTAATTCATTAAATTGGGCTTGTGTTATTATTTTTAATAAATTGGAATATGATTAAAGTATATTCGAACATGACTTATAAATTTATTTGTATGTTTAATTAATTTATATAATTTGTCTAATTTGTTAGGAGTTTAATTTAATTAATGTGTTTTAATTAGAGCTTGACTTGTTTATTTAATTTAATTAGTGAAATAAGTGTAACTTGTTAAATTTAAGTAGTCTAATAAATTAAACCAGTTTGGGGGATACAACTTTATGCATAGTTTAGTTATCTATAAGTACTACATAATCAAATTAAATTTGTTGTTACATTTTTAGAAGCTTTAATTTGTCACATTTTAAAAGACAATAATGCCTTTCATATAAAAATACAAAAACATATGCTTCTCGGCCATTAACTTACACAGATTATAAGTATATTCAAATATGTTATATGCTTAAAGTTTGGGCAGGCTTATTAATTGATCAAATTGGCATTGTATTGTTATATATTCATAAATTAGAAGTGTTGGCCACATAATTAGATGACCATCTTGGGTTAGTTAATTGTTTTTTTAAGTTTAATTAATTTGTCTACTTTTTTTATAATTTAATTAATGTACCTTAATTAGAGCTTGATTTGTTTAATTAATTTAAATAATTTTTTTAGTTTAGTTTAATTAGTGTAATAAACTAAACTAATTTAGGGGATACAACTTAATGCATAATTTAGTTATCAATTAGAACTTAGTAAATTGTATTTAAAGCTTAATCTATTAAAATTATAACTATACTTTTTGTTAATTTTGTAAAATGGTGCCAAAATGATTTTGGTTGGTAACATGGAATTCCTTTTGGAGGGGATAGGAGAAAAAATATGTGCAAGTACTGTAGCTAAACAGTGACTGGTGGGATCACACGATTTAAAGAGCATTTGGCAAGAGTTGGTGGAAATGTTGAAATGTGTTGGTCAGCATCTGATGAGATTGCAACTCTAATGAGAAACCATCTCAGAGAAGGTGCTTCCAAAAGGGAGCTTGAGAAGAAGAAAAAAAATTAAATTAATTGAGAGTTTGCAAAGTCTAGCAATTCAACCAATATGGACATGGTCAAAGCGGTGATGATGATGACGATGATGATAATACTGACATGAGCCGTTTAGAGTGAGCAATTAAAGCAATCTCTAAAACAAAGTCGTTAAGAGTTTCACATAGAAGAAGAACGGCGTAGGAAGTCTATTTCAGCCTTCAGGCGCAGGCCCTTAAATGCTCAGTGTGAAGTCTGGACGCATCGAGCCAGGAGTAGACATCATCATCGTCATCATCTACAGACAAATCAAAATTTTGTTTCCTCATTAGCTAAAGTGGAATAGTATGACTGGCTTTTCGGAAAAGAAGACGAAACCCGCTTTATCGGTATGATAAACAAGCGCTCAAAAATACCTCATAAACCCCCCTGCCAAATGATCGAGTTTAGTCTGAATTTGCTGTATAAGTTGCTCCCGCTCCGGACTGACTTCAAGGAAAGATAGGATTGGGCAATTCCGCCGGTTCTGGAGCTTAGCGTGAAAGAAGGTGTTCAATTACCCACATAGGGTCTTGATTATTTCGTGTTGAAGTCTAAAAAATCAACACAAAAAACATTAAAGAATATATGGAGTAAGGATGCACTGAAGAAAAGTAGGAAAAGCAATAAGCAAGTTTTTTATGTTTAATGTTATTCCGTTTAATGCTGCAGACAACGGTCCATATTATCGATCGATGATTGATACAATTGCAGAGGTTGGTCCCGGGATTAAGTGCCCTACATGATATCAAATTGGTAATGCATACCTGGATGAAGATGTCGAAGAAGTGGGCAAGTATATCGAATCACTACACTCTAAATGGAGGGACTATGGTTGTACCCTAATGTGTGATGGGTGGAGTTCTAGAATAAAGAGACCTATCATTAACTTTATGGTTTACTGTGATCGTCAAATGGTGTTCCATTCATCTGCAGACACGACGGGCCAAACAAAGACTGCTGAGTATATCTTCAGGTTAATGGATGGAGCTGTGGAGGAAGTGGGAGAGGAACAAGTGTGCATGTTGTTACCGACAATGAGCCAAAGTTCAAAACAGCTCGTCAAATGCTGATGCAAAAACGAAAACATTTGTTTTGGTTTCCTTGTGCTACACACTGTCTTGACTTGATGCTAGAAGATATAGGAAAATTGAGCCACATCAAAAAGACCATAGAGGAAGGATGATTAGAGCATTCATCTACAATAGTTTAAAGTTACTAAATCTCATACGAGAGCATACTCGGAATAGAGAATTGTTAAGACGACATTACAAGATTTGCTACAAGTACATAGGATGTGTGCAGATGATAAGTTGAGGGAGTTCAATCGTGAGAGGTCATGAAGGAATACAACTGATAAGGTGTCTGATTTGAATTTGACTACACGATTTTGGAAGAAGACAGCTGAACTGCAGGCCGTTATGGAGCCTTTAGTCAAGGTCTTGAAATTGGTAGACCAAGATCAGAAGCCTACACTTTGCATTATTTATGAAGCAATGGATAGTGCTAAGTTGGCTATAAAGGCAAATGTGAAGAACTTGAGAAGATATTGGGACGTAATTGATAATAGATGGGAAAGACAGTTACACACTTGCATGTCGCAGGTACTAATAAAAATTTATAGCATGTTATTGTTTCTTTCATCCTAACAAGCATGTCTTAACCCATATTGTTGACACTGTTACAACATATTTTTTAAATCCTATTTGCCAATATTCAAGACATTTTTCTAACCATCCTGAGGTCAGAAAGGGACTAAAAGAGGTTATTAAAAGATTAGAGCCTGATGTCGTTATTCAAGCACAGACGATTAATGAGGTATCCATATAATTTTAGCACATTATTAGGTGAAACATACATAGGTGAAACATAAATAGTTGACATAGCCATCTTTCCATGTTTGTTTTTTAGGTGAAACTATTTGTTGAAAGGAGAGGAGAGTTTGGGTCTCCCTTAACAAAAAAACTGTGCAACATTCTCTTCCAGCTGAATGGTGGTTCAATTATGGCGATGAAGCACCCAACCTTCAACGCATTGCTGTCAAAGTTCTAAGCCAAACATGTTCATCTTCTGGTTGTGAAAGAAACTAGAGTACGTGGACATTGATTCACACAAAACTTCGCAACCGTTTAGCAATGAAAAAAGTGCATAAACTAGCATTTGTGCATAACAATGTGCGACTTCGTGTCAGGAATTTGAAAGTACATGAAGGAGAACGAGGAATACTACAACCCAATTGATTTAAACAACTTATTTGAAAGTGATGATATATTGGATGAGTGGATTCGAAAAGGGGAGGAGCCTCTCTTAACATGCCGTGGTTGGATGGCGATAGTCAGCGTCATGATGAAGCTAGTGATGAAACCACATTTCGTCACCTTGTGCCAAGCAATAATAAGAAACAAGATAAGAGGGATGAAATACCTAGTCAGACAAGTAATGATAACGACGATGATGATGGTGATGACAATGATGGATTTGATGGTGGTTTTGGTGGTTCTGTTGGTGGTAGTGGTAATTATTGTAGTGAAACTCCAGGTGGTATGTCATGGGCTTACTATGTCACACGACACGTATCATGGATATCGACCGGGTCGACACTTAGCGCAGTTGACTGAGTATCCTAGTAGTGATGAGTGTGGTTATTTGTCCTATCCACAAGGGTATTCGGGTCTTGGTTATGAGATGGAGCAACTAGGCTTGGGTAATGAGACTCGTACCTACAATGTCGCTAATTATGGTGATACTCATCGACATAGTTTCTTAACTGGTGGGTATGGTCAACATCATACCAGTAATGGAGAATCAGGTGTTGGCCCTACACAGTTGCCGAGATCTTTTAGTACTAGTACGAGTGAATATCACAACAGCGGTGCCGTTGGTGGTGGTTATTACGGATATGGTGATCGATCCTCGAGTACTAGTAGTTATAATTATCAACCCCGTGAATCAACTTCTGATAGATCTTCATACCCTAGTTCTAACCCTCCTGAGAATTATCAACCTAATTACTACACTTACGATCAGTATCATACTTGGAGGAATTGATCTTACTTTGGTATGTTTTAAAACATTTGTGCATTATATCTGTAAATTTGTATTAGTATCATTATGTATTTCATTTTTCAATTGAAATATCTAGCATATTTATTCGTTGTTTGCGGGATTTGAACCCAAGTCCATACAAAATATGTGTGCTCTGCCATTTGAGCTAAGACAACATCCATATTTAATTAAAATGTAAATTTGATTAAACATATTTTATTGATTTCAGGGTGAGCAACATGAACATGCTGATGATTTAAAGAAGGAAGAGAAGGATGAAGATTAATATATAACTATTTAGCTTCTTTTACTTTATTTATGTATTTTTAAGAGTGTCTTAATAATTTATTGTTCAATTTTTATACAATGTATCATTAAAAACATCAACGAGATGTCTGTAGTATCACTTGAACAATATTATATGTACTAGTCATCTTTTTGTTCATATCGTTTAAAAAAATTTCATAATTTTTTTAAAATTCTTTGAAGCTCCTAACTAGCCTAACAGTGCGTATGGCCCGAAACCAATACTGAGTCAAAATATTAAGTCCCGAAACATGATCCGCGTCCGCGCCTTTGAACCATGGTTATAAGTTATAACTCACCTCAATTTTATTTCTACAAACCTTCTGCCTATTATTATCATGTATAAAAATTACCACACTTGGACCAAAATTACCTGTCAAAAAAATGATTATCGTGTATGAAAATAGTGTTGAGTTTTCAGTGGTGTGAATTCTTGTGATATTGGATTATAAACTATACATCTCCATATACTGAGGTCCTTGGCGCTTCTGTTTTTCTATAGTTTTCAATAGAATTCTAATATCTTTTTCCAATCCTGTCACTTAAAATCTATTAGGGTTTCATCTATTGTATTGATATTTATATTGCAATAGTTTTTTCTTTTAAGCTGTTATGTTGGAGTCAAATGACTTCATCTGAGTGTTAATTTCTTGGTTATTTGTCACAGCAATGCTACATTTCATTTGCCGGGCTTTGTGACTTCTCATGTGTTTGAAGAAGATGAGGAAGAAGAAGAACAGGGAATTCCCAGAAATTCATGCAGAGAAGATGGTGATAGATCACCAGCGGAGACAACTTGTACAATTGGAGAGGCTGAAAACTTTACAGTTACTCCAAATGACAGGCGACACTGCATCTTAGAGGATGTGGATGGTGAGCTTGAAATGGAAGATGTATCAGACGCGAAGGATGAAAGTACATTCTTCACAGGTGTTTCCTTTGAAATTGTTTCTAAAGGGCAAGGTTCAGATATGATATATGAAGCAGCTTCAAACAGTTTAACCGAGTTGGGCCCTCTACCTGAGAGTTCTCCACCATTTCCTCTAGATTCTCCTCCACCGACTCCCCCTTTGCCTTCTTCACCATCACCTTCTCCACCTCCACCTCCACCTCCATCATCTCCATCACCACCCCCTCCTCCACCTCCTCTTGCATCACAGGCACATCCGCATCCTCCACCTCCTGCAGGCATGCCACTGTCCCTGGCTCCGCATTCATCAGTAATACCTCAACCTTCAATAGTTTCTCAACATTTGCATCCACTTCAATCATCACTACCATCTTCTTCACCAAAATTGGCATATCAACCTCCAGTACCACATGAATATTTTTCTCCGCAGGGAACCCAACTTGCCCAAGTGGCTGGAAATAATCCTTGTGGAGCTCTTATAGATGCCAATATCAGGAACGAAATGTTTTCACAGCCATCATCTTGCTTTGTCTCTTCAGGAGTCTGCAATTCACGAGAGCCTTCTATATATAATTCAGCAAGGCCACTAGATTACAGCCGTAATGACTTGTATACACATCCCCAAGCTACTCAACCCAATCAACAATTTCAACCTGGAAATTTGCCTTTGCAACAAAGAGCTTTCCATCCTGCCCCACCTCCTCAAGCCCCATCTAGTCATTTCTCATATTCAAAGGTCACTGTTCAGCAACATCCTCAGCATCCCACCCCTCCACCATACTTGTTACCGACTCATCCTGATGGACCAAAACGATATGTTACTGATGAAAAATGGAGAATGACATCAAATGAATTTAGCACCGACAATCCACATGTTTCATGGATGAACGGAGTGAGAAGTTCATCGGGTTCAGTGACTTCTTTTGCCCAGGAAGGTATGTGAGATTTCTTCTATGATCTTCAAATTGATACTCATTCCATACCGTGTCTTTTTCATCCTTCTCTTTTCTATAAATTCTTGAAGTGTACGTCCACAGAGAAGTATGGTCTCTGAGATAATTCATGGGAAATGATATTCTTAGTGCTGGAATACTCTTGCACAGTTGTACTATGTGCATAACATATTGTACGAGGATTGGTATTTCCAGCACTAGAAATATCAGTCACCATTAAAATATTCAAAACCATCATTACATAGTGACTGCACATAAACTCCAATGTATCTATATGCTTTAACCTTTTCTCGTGGCAAGGGATTCCCTGTCCAATATATCCAGTCTGCTCATGTATTTTAGTAGTCGCTCTTCTCTCAGCTTTTGTGGTAAAATGTCATATTAAGAAATTTTGTAATACTTGTTTTTGTCCTTTTGATGAGTGACAGTTTGTGTACTTATATATTGATCAATTTTTATTTCACGTGCCTTTTTAGGTTAATTTGCTCATATTCTTAGTGCTGGAATACTCTTGCACAGTTGTAATAGGTGCATAACATATTGTACGAGGATTGGTATTTCCAGCACTGGAAATACACTCCAACGTATCTATATGCTTTAACTTTTTCTCGTGGGAATGGATTCCCTGTCCAATATATCCAGCCTGCTCATGTATTTTAGTAGTCGCTGTTCTATCAGCTTTTTGGTAAAATGTCATATTAAGAAATTTTGGAATACTTGTTTTTCCTTTTGATGAGTGACATAGTTTGTGTACTTAATATTGATCAACTTTTATTTCACGTGCTTTTTTAGGTTAATTTGCTCATGGTGTATAATTTTAAAAAAAAATTGCTCGGTTTTAGGATTTAAATTTTTTGTGTCTGGTTAATCTGTTAAAATATAGCATATGGACTATAGAACGGGCTGCGGGGTAGGGTTTTTGTATGGGCCACTTCTTGATGCACTTTCTAGTTGAGCTTAATGAGTGCAAAGGGTTTGGAATGTCTGCACAGATCAAACCTCGACACCATGAATATCTGGTAATCATGTTTCGACTTCCAAGTTGTAGCCCTTCATGTTTTGCTTTGACTTTATCTATTGATATAATTTATATAGATATGAGTGCCTAGGAGGTAAGAGTTTAGAGAAATTGCCTTGGATCTTCTTTTCTTTGCTACATTGTTAACTAGTCTTCTAGCTGTAGACACTAGACACCCTTTACCAAATCATCGTCAAAGTCTAATGTTAATCCTATGGCACCAGTAAGCCCATATCATTTGCATTGTCTTTGCTTCTTCCTTCTTTTTATTTTCCCCCCTTTTGCTTCCAGACCTTGCTAATCACTCTCCTGCACGACAGTAAATATTTTTTCTTTAATACCAAATCATCCCCTTTATGAATTTAAATCCGGGATATCTTGAAACTACAAAACAAATTTAGGTCCTCAGATTACTGTTCTGTACATTTACTCAAGTTATCCCACTAAACTCTTCCTTTTCGTTCGGAGATATGCATCACTAACCTTTAGCCTTCCTGGTAACGATCCAGCCTTCGGAAATGCTACCGTGCTAGAACCCATTAGTTTGTTGCCTTTTCTTGATGCTCCATTATGTTCGTTATTTTCTCAGGCCTTTCTGATTTTTTCTCTCTGCAAGCGGCCTTTGCAATTATCTTTGTTCCACTAGGGCCTGAAAATTTTGAGAAACATCACACAACCTAAAGTTTCAGTCTCCCTTGAGTTTTAGGAGGGGAACCATTTGAAGAAATTTTGATACAGTAGCACATTAGTCACTTACTACTTTAGATGGAACATATCTAATGTGGTATCTTATGTTTCAAAGGTAACCTGTGAACATGTCGCAGTTGCTAAAGTTTTTTACAAGAACCTCGTATCTGTGTGATTCCATGATAATGCCTAATCTGTCATGTTTTCCAGTTACTGGGTGAAATGCTGCCCAGACCACTTCCTGTTCAGAATAGAAGAAAATCTGAATTGATACTGGAAGTATCTTTCGACAAGTCTGAATTGATCTTGGAAATAATGTTCTTAGACCTCAGCATTGCTTTTAATTTTTACTGGATAGAAATGGTAGAGCATAGTAATTGTTTAAACAGGATTTACTGTGGCAGGTTATTTTCAGCCACCTCTCGAGAGGCCGCCAACAAATAATGTTGGTTATCAACCATCTGCTGTTAACCCAATTCCAGCAGGACCTCCAATTCCAGGTAGAAAGGATTCTTTTTCTTTTTAAAGTGAATTCCTGATTACTCATATTACTTCTGTGGATAAGAACTAACATTGCTGTTTGTGTTCATCAGCTCATGGTGGTCCACAGATGATGCCTTGTAGACCAGACTTGTCTTCCCTCGGTTCTTGGGGTCCCCCTCCAGGTGGGTCTTTTCCGTGTCATGTTCAAAATCATCTTTACTTAAGTTTTGTATCGTCTCTTGATGCCATGTGATTGGAATTGCTTTAAAAGAATCCTTCTCATCATTTGCATTTGTATTTGAGATTTATTGTGAAAGATTTTTAAGTTTCTGTGCTTAGCTACGAATAATGCCAAGATCATTGTAACTCGGTTCATATACTTGCAGCTTGCTTTCCTCTTCAGTTTTCCCTTTCTTGCTCTTTAAGGTGATCAATTTGACCTCTGCTTTTACTGTTTTATTTCCAGAACTGTAGGTTGGGACTTGAGACCATAATCCATCTGTAATGATGTGAAGAAATATTTGGCAACCACTGAATGGAGTTGTACAAGTTTTCGAGACCCTTGGCAGGACTGTATATAATAATTTTTCCTGGCAAATGAATCCCGAAGAGATTTACTTCCAAGTGTAAGCCCGTGTTTCTCTTTAATACATCTGATATCAACTGCTGTAATTATATCAAAAATTCTACAAAAATGAATTTATTTCATTCAACACATTAAGTTATAAAAAACCACAGAATAATTTTTAGACATTTAGTATGCCGACGGAAAACTTGTGTACTGATGTAGTAGTAGTAATGCATTAGTCATATTTATTTAACAAGTCAGCTATTCCCTCAAAACAAAAACAAAAAGGAAGTCAGCTATGGCAATTTTAAAAAATAGTATGATTTTTCCTTTCACCACAGGAAATATCGAGGATGATGAGCTACCCTTTTAGTGTTTTGTTGCAGTTCCATTTGACGCAGTTGATTTCTTTTGCTGAGTTTGCCTCATGTTGAATGATCTATCAATTCCTCACATTTTACAGCACTGATGTGGCATCTTGGAAATTATCATGCATTTATTGGAAGTCATATATACTGTCTATTGGTTTTATTCTTAAATTTTGGGGCAATTACATTGCTCAAGTCTTGCAGAAGTGGAAATGACGGCTTGGGTAGATGCCAGATTTTTGTCATGTTAAGATTAATGGTTGTTGAAACTAGTAATATAATTTTTTAGGATTCACACCACACCAGGTTTGCATCAATTATGGGGTCTATGTTTGTACTTGCGGAAAACTAGGTGTCAAAGGTGAATAAACAGGGGTTTAAAAAGGTAAGTTATTGATACTTAATATGGCTAAGAGAGAAAAAGGAGGGGGGGTGTCGAGTGGGGTTAGGTTAGTGTTCTGATGCCAATAGTATGTGAGGGGCTGTTTTTGGCTCTTTCGATTAGTGTGATTAGTCGACGGAAAGTAAGGTTTTTTTGTGGAGTATTGCTCTTGTGACAAAAGAATCTTGCAAAAAATGACTAACAAAATGATGTGACAAAGTGTAATTAGTTGATGATTCACCATACATGAATGGGTTTAGTGATAAAAACTAACCACGTCATTTTGTATCAATCTTTTGTAACCATTATTTTGTCACCCAAGTATTATTGTTTTCTATGACTTATTTATGTCTCAACATAGGTGGATAATAGATTGTGATTACTAATCTTTCAACTGCTGTAGAGAAAGGGAGAACAACCAATAGTAGTGTTATAATTTAGACACCCAGGCCATGTTTGTTTGCAAGGATTATAATCCCGGGACTATTAATCCTAGGATTAAATAGTCCTAATCACATGTTTGTTTTTTCATGGGATTATTCATGGATAACTTAAAATAGCTTAAGATGAGGGATTATTTAATCCTTCATGATGGGATTATAATACCTAGCTAGACATGGTATTAAATAATCCCTCATCTTAAGCTATTTTATAATCCTTGGACTAATAGTCCCAAGCTCAAATTTAAAAACAAACAAGACACTTGGGATTAATAGTCCTATCCCAAGTGTAATCCTTGCAAACAAACATAGCCCCAGGGTATTAAGACATCACAACCAATAGTGCTATAATTTCATTGTTCATACATTGCCCTCTGAAAATCGAACTATTACATCAACTGGCAGACTAGGACTGGGCCAAGTAAAAAGTTTTAATATATTTTTAGATTTTTTATAATATAATAAAAGAATATTTTTTGAACATACCTGGATGCAATAATGTGTAATTACTGTTTTGCTTTTTCATTGAATTTCCACAAGGGTTACAATTGGCATTTTATCCTTTATTTTATGATAAACAGATTCCTCTAATTACTCGATTAAAACTATTAAAAAGTCAAACCAATTCGACTTTACTGGGATTGGTTTTTTCCGCATCAAAAAGTGAAGATCTAGATGCAAGTACGGATTACTGATAAATGACAAAGTGTGCAAAGAAAATAAACCCAAAAGCAAGAACCTTATTGGCGTAATCAAATTGTTTAAGTCTTTGTTGTTAAACAAGAAAGTCTAGTTTCATGAATAAAAGCACCTATGAACAAGTGCTCTTCAAGCAAATGAAGTTAAATATAACCCACGCATCAAAGTAGTTTATATTAGCCTTTTCTCCCTCGATCAGTACCTTGCAGATTTAAGACTCCCATGATGATCAAGAACATCTCAATCAGGCAATTTCCCCCCGGGCTACAGCAGTCAGCAGCTAAGTTGAAGACGCGATTTTCTCTTAAGCGAAACCATTGGATGTTCACCCTTTGCATCAGCTTAATTAGTCCATCTAGATCATATTCCAGATAGACGATGCCCCTTGAGCTTCTTTTGTGTTTCTAAGGTACGGTCACCTGTGTGTCCTAGCAAATAAACAATTCTTTTACGAAAACTTCTGCACAATGATTTACCAATTAATCCTAAAGGAGTCATATTAACCCACAAAGAGTTTCTCCTCTATATCCTCTTTGTAGAAGTGTGGAGGAAACAATTGACTACGGTTCCTTCTTAGCCCATTAATCATAGCAGTGTGGTTTTGATCAGTAAACCTTATTATCTTTTTCTTTGGCTTTCTGTTGGATTTGACTTCAACAAGGTTCGAGCCTGGTCTCCTTCTACTCGGTCGATGATTAACATTCATGGAAGTATGGAACCTCTATTGCAGGACTTCTCCAGTTAGGGTTGCAGGCAGAGTTGGCCATGATCCTTACGAAAATCTTGGCTATTCACACAAACCGGCAACGGGGGCAAGCTGTTTCCTGTTTCACCATCTCAACCACTCCTATTAATTTTTGTACCAACTATTTGTGTTGCAAGATTTCTATCAAATCAGTAATCTCAGATATTGTTATAGACCATGCAAGTATTTTGAAGTATGATATAGAAACTGAATGTAATGCCTCGGTCTCTATACAAGTTTCTTATTATTACCAACACAAGAAAGAAAAGAAAAAAAAACGTGGGAATTCTTTCCACTAGGTCCACACAGAATCCTCAACTATGCTCATTCTTCTAAGTCCAGGAAACATGAATCAACAAAAGTTCATTAATTTAATATAAAGATGCACGTGTATACACCATCTTTCCTTTCTCATCTTAAATAAACAGATTTAAATATCTAATATACATTTTCTATATAGTTCCAAGGTGATGAGTTAATTGACAGTTCCAGGTCCTCGCATTCCAATGCTTGGCTTGAAACTGCAACTCCCGTAGAGAAAATTGTAGAATGTATTATCGGCCACAATTTAGACCATGTATCATCCTAAATATTGATCAATGAAATTTTTATTCTCCACTTTTTCTTCCTATTTCCTCTAGTATATGGATAGGCCACCAATGAATTGTGAAAAAAAAAAAAGAAGAAGAAGTAAACTGGCATTGTGCAAAAAAATTACTAGTCAACGGCGGTTTTATTTTTCCGACTGCTTATCGGTTTGGGCAAGCCATCAAAGATAGGTCGTGCAATGGCTGCAGTAGACAGGGCCTGAAGATCTGACTTCAAACTCCAATTCACTGTTGGCCAGATGGATGAACTATTATCTGAATCCTGAAAACTTGGTGTACTTGACGACTTCTTTACTCCACACAAACTGTCAATCAAAGAAAAATCCCCGACAGCAGTATGATTAGAATTCTGCCAACCTGCTTCACCATCAGCACCCGAGACGGTCCGACTGGCGGATTTGGGCCTTAGTGCTAAACCTTTTCCGGCAATTGTTGAAAATCCACCACTGCTAGTATCCTCCTTCAGCAACATTTCTGGTGTACGAGAATTAAAGTCCGCTTCAGATTTCTGACGCCGTCTTACCAAATTATTGATCCAATTATCAGAGTTATTTTCCCCCGTGTCTGCAACTGATAAATCATTGGCCAGATCACCATTCTCCAAATTGAAACCATTAGCTACGCTTTTACATTTTCTATGAAGACTCAAAGGCGGGTTCATACAGGGCGAGGGTTTGCCAAATGGTCCATCCTCCAAGTAATGAGACCCTTTACGGTAGACGGCCATTTCACATTCTTCAGGTCCAGTTTTTTGATCTGATGAATTAAGACCATAATATCCTTGTAAATTGTTCATGGCAGGGGAGACATTCTGCTTGGAAGATGTCAACTTCAGTGATTGGAATGAATCGAAAAAATCAGAATGACGTCGTCTACGTGAGGTCTGCTCAGAGCTGCTTGGTTTACAAAAAACATTGATTATGATAAGCCACTAAACATGCCACAAATAAGTACGACAACAGTTTACTCGAACTAAAAAAATTTAAATATATACTAAATTCAGTAAAAATAGACATCCAAATCATAACTCTTAGCACTACTAGTGAGTCGGCATTTTTCCTACGATGCCAACACTTTTAATTACCAAGAGACGAGATGAAAATGATCGGCTGTAAAAGACAACTAGATTTCTGTAAGACTATTCAATGTTCAGGATCCAATTACAACATCAATGCCTTAAATGCATTTCCCGATTCCTAATGATAACTCATTTAGGAAAACCCATGCGAGAAAGAGAAGCATATTCCTTAGATCTCTTGCCTTTCTCCACACTCCATCAGTTTTGAATCAGGAATAATCCCTGATCAATATTACGTAACTAAGTATATCAGCTTGAAATCAAGTAAGTTTCCTGAATGTCAAATATGAAACAAAGATGAAAAGGTATGCCGAATAAAATCAAAACAGGTTCACACCTAACAGAAAGAATGTAATGACTAATAACCATGTGGATGCTGCTCTTGATAGGGGATCCAGTCAGACAATCTCATCCCATACTGGCATGCCCAGATCACAAAATTCAAACGAGAATCAACTATCAAGATACTGCAAGGAGTATTAATTATGTGCTTAACAGGAATATGAACAACAGGCCAGAGGTAGAGCAAACGAAAAACATGATCACGATATACCTTTTTGTATCACAACCATTTGCTAAGATGGGAGATGGAGGATGCCTTCCAGGTAGTGGTATGTGCAGAGTCTTGAGAGCAAACATTTGGAGATCCGACACCAGGCCATTTATCTTCTTAACGTCAGCCACCTGATATCACATGACAATGCATGTCAAGAGCAATAATCGGCCATCTTACCATCCAACTTTCACGTGGGAAGAAAAAGATGGAACACAAAACAAATGAAATAAGGAACTAAAATTAGTAAAAGAACATGAATGGAAAAAAGTTCAAAAGTTGCAAACATGATTACCCATATTTGGACGAAAAATACTCAGAGATAGTCTCATAAATAATTTGAAACCATATTCAACCAACTTAAAACTTCGAATGCATTTAATACCCTTTGACTTTCTTACCTTCCAGCCCATTTGCTTTCCAAATTATGTTGTATAAATGCATAGAACCATAGAGGCATAGAGCTGGTTTACACTTACAGTCGGCTGTGTAAGAGTTGCGTATTTTACATTTTTCTGAAATTAATTACCTTTTGAAATTGGTGAGCGAATTAGACCTATGGGTTATTCTAACTACTAAATAATATCAATAGTATAACATTTTCTGACAGTAAAATTCCGAGAATCATTACTCTTCAATCCACTGTAGAAGTATCTGTTAATTCTTATGCATAACTTGGATTCCAGACAAAATATGAAAAATAATATCTTTAGTCACGCAATTCATAATTCAAATAAATAAGAGTTGTATAGCTCAATTAAGAGAATGCTTTAATCACATTCCTATAGTTGT
This sequence comes from Aralia elata, assembly GCA_034770075.1. NCBI lineage: Eukaryota > Viridiplantae > Streptophyta > Magnoliopsida > Apiales > Araliaceae > Aralia > Aralia elata. Next base: position 83,057,139 of record CM068387.1, on the reverse strand, counting down.
CTCATCAAATATAAAAGTAAAGCACGACTATTTCCACATAAAGTTAGATTTTTGTAGCATTGTTTTTACCTAGTGTAAACAAAAACAAAAAACAAACACAAACAAATTACAACAATCAAAATCATAAAAATTTAGTCTTTAAACAAATATATTCACAATCAGCCCTGGATAAATAGACTGACAGATTACCTCGACCCCATATTTGATAGCAACGCCGGCTAGTGTATCAAATTTGGAGACAGGGTGTTCAATGTAATTTGCACCACCGACAGCCACACAAGCGCCACCAGAGAAAGACGAGCACGAAGAAGAAGAAGACTGAGCAGGCACTGGAGAAGAAATCGGAAAAAGCTTCAATGATGATGACGATGGAGTTGACGGTGATTCAAAAATTCGATGATCTCCGATTCCAATTCCTCCATTGTTCCTCCACTCCCTTTCCATTTGCATACTCGATTTTCAATACTACTCCTCCCACCAAATTATTGAAGGAAAAAAAAAACCTAATTTAAGATCTTACATACGTACATCTTTTTGCATCAATACATTGATCTATCAACTCCGTAATTATATATATGTACGTTTAAGATCTGAAAAAATGAACAAAATTTGATGGATTGATAAATGGGTGAGAGAATCGTGTAGATACAGATTCAGAACCACTTAGATCCGGTCGAAGAATCGTTGATCTCGTGTTTATCTCTCTCTCTCTCTCTCCTCTTTCGCGAAACGAGTGTCTTTTTTCTGTGTGGAGAAAAAGTAAAAAAATAAAAAATAAAAAATAAAAAAAATGGAAGAGAGTGAAAGAGAGGAACGGGCGAGTGACCGAGGAGAAGGGTGTGTGAGTGACGGAATTGATTGGCTGGTAGTGCCCATGCTAGCTATGCTGTGCTCTATTTAAACTGCCTTTTAATTATGCTAATTTCGTTTAATTAGGAAACACTATTTTATAGTAGTATTTATTTGGATAAGTAAATTAGGAAAAGGGGAGATCATGAGTTTGTGACAAATTTTTTAAATAAAAATAGAAGCTTTATTTTTTTTGCCTATATAAATTGTATAAATGCACAAATTGTTGACTATTTTTTAATAAATAACTATTAACCTCCATAACTCAATAAAAAAAAATATATGTGCGACTCTATAACCTTTTGATTTGTTTGAGAATTTCATGATCTTTTCATAATGATCTTATTAAGTTAAATAAAATATAAGTTTTAAGTATAAAATTAGTTGTGACGACAAACGACTAGTAATTGTGATATATAAAATGTGTTGCGAGAAAATTACAAAGTGAAATGATTTGTCATCGACAAAATTTCTAAAGCAACAACATTATGATTAGTCGTGAAAATTATAATCATTTTATATCTCTTAAATACTTAACAACTAATATTAAATTAACTTAACCATAACAATATGTAACATAATAATATGTGAAAAATGAAAAACTTAAACAATCATTTTGACTATTTTAGACTAATGAGCCCTTTGTTGGACACATTCATTTTTCTAGAAATAAGGGTGGTTGTCAAAATGAATGAACAAGTCTTCTTTTTATTTTGTTTTTTTCAATAGTTATCAAGTAATTTTTTTTTTATTTAAAAATTCGTGATTTAAGTTTTGGTTGACCATGCCCAAATTAGATATCAAAGAATAGGTCCAAAATTGAGCATATATATATATGTATATATATATGTGTGTGTATATATATATATAATCAAAATTGTTATCTGTAGATTGCTTTGTAAATTATTTTGATTATGCAATTTAAATTTTCTATGATATCAAAATAAATAACACATTAAGTTAGTTATGCAGAAATTGAAAATGATTGACATGGCAGGATATGGTATAATTAATTGCTTACCTAAGATTGGTCAAAGAGAAAAAAACTACTCAGTCTCTCTCACACACAGAAACAAAAGCTACACTATTTTTTAATTGTGCTTTATTAAAAAAGTCAACAAAATTGTTTGGTAGAACATGTAATTGGGTGCATTGTATGTACCATATGAGTGAGATCACCGACGACGAGGAGGAATCTCATACTCGAATCTTCTTTTTCACTTCACCCACTACCTTTTCGTTTTTAATTATTTTTCTTTGTAAAAGTATATATATGTGTGCACATAGTATTAAACGTATTGATATTCTTCTCATCATTAAGATTCTCTATGATTTATCAACTTTATGCATAAACAATTCTTGATCATTTTATATATTCATTAACGAGTTGGCTTCCACCTCATAATAAATTGAAAATTTATTTTTAAATATTCAATTCTCATTTTGAGTTGATTGGGTTTTAAAGTCGGGTAAAAAAATTTAAAAATTAAAAATTAAAACTGAGTTATAGTAGTAAATTTGGGACCTAGATTTTTCTCCCCTCCATTCAGTTACATCTTTTTGAGCAAAACTTATAAGTTGTAATAGTATAATAAGAGATAAATATTAAATGTAACATTGATATCATATTAGTTGTTACTACTTATCACGCACTCAAATAATATAAGAAACAAAAATATGTGAGTTAATATTACATACTTTTACTTTTCATATTAATGAATACATGATACATAAGACTAAATTATTTATGAACTAACTTTAAAGCTATTGCTTTATAATGTATCACCTCACAGTATACCAACTCAAATTATTTGGAGAAAATTAAGAATGCTTCTTTTTTTTTTTGTTAAATAAAAATTAAGATTGTTGGTTGTTATATTTATATCTTTTTAATTAAAGTTATCTATTGAAATAGTTAACTTTTTTATTTTTTTATAAACAATCTAAGTTGACATGTTATGAAAGAACGTTGTTAATTATTCTCCCATCCGTCTTCATAAGGATGGATAAAATATAAATTTTACATATATTTAAAAAAATAAAAGTAAAGGAAAGAGAGTAAATAAAATTTTAAATTTATCCTTAGTGGTCCCACAAAATTTATAAAGTGACGAGTAATTTTATTTTTATATACTAATAGACCCACTAAATGACTTCATTTTATGTACTTTATCTTATTATTTCGAGAACAAAAATAATTACATCTTTACTCGTTCTTTTGAGCACGGGGACTAATAATTTAACACGACAATTTATATATAATTTATTCTCCCTAATAATTGAGGGACTAAAGTGAGATTTCAACGAAAATATAAGCAAAAAGATTGAATTTGTCTAAAATCATTTTATCCACTCGTACCCGCTCCAAACCTCCCTCCCGCGAAGCCGTTTCCAATACCCGCATTCGGACAGAGAGGAGAGAGAAAAAGAAGTACATCATCAACAATGGCGGCGAGTAGTCTCCAGCTACTCACAGATTGCTCAAACTCTGTAATCACACTCAAACCTTCTATTGTCCCAAATTCTCTGTCATCCTGTTCCCCTTCTACGATTACTACTACCGTTAATCTTCGCAATTCACAAACACATCATCATCATCATCATCATCATCATCATCATCATCATCATCATCATCATCAACAACATAATCGAATTGTCCCAAAAGCTGTCAGTCAACCGCAGACAATTGATAGCTGATACTGCAGCTGCGATTTCTCTCGCCCCAGCATTGATAGGGTTAGAGGTACTGCCGGCAAAATCCGAAGAGCAACTTTCTGAATGGGAAAGAGTTTTACTCCCTATCGATCCCGGCGTTGTACTTCTCGACATCGCTTTCGTCCCCGACGATCCATCTCACGGTATCCTCTTCATACTCATGAATTTCCAATACTTCGATATTTCAAGTGTGCTTGCTAATTTCATTTTCCAAGCACTTGTGCATTTTAGCGAAAGTTTTCAATTCGCAATGTTACCGCTAACGATATTATAACTGAAGTATTGGAACATTGTCACTTTTTAAGTGTGAGAATTGTTATCTGGAAGTGATTGCAAGAGCAATGTACAAATTTTTGCAGGTAATGTATAATGTCTGGGTTGGATTGGTCTTGGTTATACACACTTTACACATATAGGAAAGGCAAACAATCTAATTCTAATGCATTTCATCTATATATATTCTTCCACATTCCTCAAATTTGTTGGTAACCAAACCGGAACTAGAGTTGAAGTAAGCTATGTATTGCCTTATTTCTGGATATTTACAATTTGCAACTTTATTTACAGTTAGTTAATATTTTCATGGTTTAATTGCTAACTATTAAGATTTAATTTTAAACTAAAGAATTAACATTTTCATCATATTTTTGAACACCATTTTAAAACCTTGTAGTTTGATGGAATGGTTTGGGAGTTGAATCAATGTGTAAATTGCTTGGGCAATTGGTTTATTTGGTAGGTTTTCTACTGGGAACTAGGCAAACTATTATGGAGACCAAAGATGGGGGAACCACTTGTGCTCCTCTTTCAATACCTTCTGCAGAAGATGAAGACTTCAATTACAGGTTTAACTGTATCAGCTTTAAAGGGAAGGAAGGATGGATTGTGGGAGAACCCGCAATTCTATTGCACACTTCAGATGGTGGAGATAGCTGGGAACGGATTCCATTAAGTGCTGAACTTCCTGGTGATATGGTAGTCCCTTATTTACTTACAGATGTATCTATATGTCAGTAGTTACTTTGCTATCTATAAAATACTAGCTTGAATATATGAATTATAGTAACGGCAGCAAACTCCGTGAACTCTGAGGAACTCTTGGTTTAAGGGTACTTGAAGGACTGGATATCATTTTTATGAACATTTCTTTTTTATACTTTACTTTATTTTGTTTTATGATCATTGCAGGTATACATAAAGGCAACTGGAGAAAAGAGTGCAGAGCTGGTAACTGATGAAGGTGCTATTTATGTCACATCAAACAGAGGCTACAACTGGAGGGCTGCAGTACAGGAGACTGTTTCAGCTACTCTTAATAGGTGACTTTCTATATCTGTTCAACCCTGAATTTACGTTATGATTCACATACTTGACTACCAATAAGAAACTAGTCATCATAGTTGCTAAAATCATTACTTCATTGTCATTGGATATGTATCATGAATATGTTGGAACCTTATTCCGGTACTCTGTCCATCCCAATTTGGATGTTTTGTTGAAGTAAGAAACCAAGTATAAAGATTATCCGATGTTCCAATTTTACCCTTCTTGAGACCCACTTAAATAATTGAATAAGTTAAAATTGAAATATATGAGGATGGGGTGTGCTGATTTGACCTTTCACGTATCCCTGAAATTTAAAGTTTGTGGGTAAAAATTGGTAACATTACTAGATTTTGTACTGTTAAAAAAATCAAAGTTGACTCAGTTTGGGGGCACTTAAACAAGGAAAGGCGTTATCGGAAATATAATGGAGGGAGTATGCATTGATATGGAAATCTTATCGGATTATTTTGAGATATTTAAAAAAAAAAAAAAATATTATCCCATCCTTGATTGAACTCTTTTTGTCCTTCACCTATACCATCGATGCCCTGAACTTTAATCTGATAAAACTTACACCCTTAGTATAGAAAGGCATTTTTAGCAATCACTATTTACTTGATATTTTTGTTTTTCAAGGATATCTTCTATCTTATAGTCTCTCTGAACCACTCAAATTTAATCTTTCTACCTCGATCACAGCATGAGTAATAGTTTTACCACAATTGACATGTACTATGTCTGCCATCAATGTTATGTATGATGTTTTCAACACAATTTTTATTAAAATTTATATACCTACAAGAACTGGAGTAACACCATGTCGTAACATTAAGAGGTAAATTATAAATCCAAAGGTAAGACTAACGTTCCCACACTGTATTACTATTGCAGAACAGTTTCTAGTGGCATTAGTGGTGCAAGTTATTACACATGCACTTTCAACACTGTGAACCGTTCCCCTGAAGGCAAATATGTTGCAGTTTCAAGTCGTGGAAACTTCTACCTGACTTGGGAACCAGGGCAGGTGAGATTCTCTTATCTCTTTGTTTCCATATACTTATATGACATCAAGTTGAGTTGCAGTGATGAGAGACATTACCGTTGAATTCTATTTTTGTGTTGCTTCTTTATATCCAAATTTGTTTTAGTTGGAATATATTCAATCCTAGTTGGGAACTGAATGCTTTATCACCTAAGTGCAGCAGACACTATGATTTTTACTCATTTAAACTCACGAGTTAAATGAGTCCCTTTTGTACTGGATCAGTGTATTTGTGAGGCAAAGGGTTTAATTATTGTGAGATTCTGGAAGTTTTTGTGTAATATAATTATTGTGTAGCTCGCTTCCATTTTCTCTCTTTAACTTTCCACCCCCGTGTGTTCATGTTTCTGTGGTGAATTCAGTGGGCAATAGTAGATAATTGCTCTTGATCATAACCATGTAAATGCAGCCCTACTGGCAGCCACATAACAGGGCAATTGCTAGAAGAATCCAGAACATGGGTTGGAGAGCTGATGGTGGTCTTTGGCTTCTCGTACGTGGTGGGGGTCTTTATCTCAGCAAAGGAACAGGGGTTAGTAAAAATAAGACATATTTCCTCATTCACGTGTGCCATAGTTGTATAAATATATGTTGAAAACTTTAGCGAAGGAATCTTCTCAAAATGCATACACTATTACAATTAATGGGAATGAAATGATCTTTAATAATCTAAAGAAGCAAGGAGAATTTTGGCTTAACAAGCATAAAAACAAGGTTGAATACCTGCAAGCTAAATTTTTTCTTTGTTGGTAAGTAGATAGAAATGTTACTTTAGGTAATCCAAGAAAATAAAAGAAAAGAAGCAATTTCTTTTCTTCAATCGACTGAAACAAGGAAACACGTGTGGATATCCAGTTTTATGGGTTAGGGAGTCTATAACATTTATTTGATACCATTTTCTAACTACTATGACAAGACACATTTCATCTTGTCAAGTTCTAATGAGAGAGTGTTTTTTCTCTTCTATAGAAAAGAATTTCGAAAAATACCTGTAAGTTATCTCATGTGATTTCCTTTTCTTATTTACGTCTTCACTTATCAAGTTGTTATGTTTAACTGGGCATCTGATCAGCTCAGTTACTTGCATGTCTGAGCCCATGAAATCAGAATCCAGGGTAAATTGAACGATTGTGTGTACTTAAGACAGATTTGTGTATATGAACACCTGAACTGGATTGACTCCATCTCTATATTTCATTTTTTAAAAGATTTTAATGAATTTCTTCCGTCAGTTGCTGGAGAAATATATAGGAATGGAAATATATTGTTTTTATTTCATGGAGAAGTGCTTTACGGACCTATCAAATCTTTTTGATGGAATGAATCTTTCAGAATTGAAATTTATATAGATCCAGATACACAAGAATTCTGTTACCCACACACATTGGATTGCTAAACTAATCGAACCCAGAACGTATTACTCAGATGAATCGCTGTACCTGTGCATGCTAGAATATCTGTAGCGGTTAGAACAATCACAAAAGTTTCTTGAATATTTTAGATGAGATGGGTCTTTCACAATTGACATTTATAATTACATAGAGATACATGAGTATTGTGATACTAGATGCTAAGCAAGTCAACCCCAGAATTTATTACAGACACAACTATGCCTGTAACTTCAACTATAGAATAATCACTCATGTTTTTCTATCTAAGGATTCACATAGTAGAAAAAGGCACGGGATACTTATAACTATACTTCTATACTTGACTCAACTAGATGGAGCCATGAGTGACCGTGAAATCCTCGAGTGTTGCTTCTTCTTATGTTCTAGACTCTAGTTCTCTTGCTACAAATTTCTTGCAGCTTACTTCATAGTTCTGTTTTCTGTACTACTGGTGTTCTATTCACTTTTCCTTTTCATCATCTGATGTTTAACACAACTTGTTTACAATGTTTTCAGATAACAGAGGAGTTTGAAGAAATTCCTGTGCAGAGTCGTGGTTTTGGCATTCTTGATGTTGGGTACCGGTCAGAGGTAATATTTATATTTCATATAAGGAAATAACACTTCTGCCAGTTGTTGACTGTGGATCTGTACCTTACTGTTAATATTAATGAAGTTCCCCTATTGTAGTTTAACACTTAAATGAAAAGGTAAAAAATAAAAAATGAAGACCAATGCGCAGCTTAAATTTTTCTGAATCCTTCTCGTTTGTAGATATATTTAGATGCTGCTTAAATTTTTTAAAATTGTTTGGTACCCTTTATTTACTGGATAATCTGTCTTGCTGGCAGAGGCTTGGGCAGCTGGGGGCAGTGGCATTTTGTTGAAAACCAACAATAGTGGCAAGACATGGATTCGGGACAGAGCAGCTGATAATATTGATGCCAATCTATATTCAGTAAAGTAAGTACAGAATTTCCAATAAGCTTGTTTGTGTAATTTTATCATCAGCATTGTCAATTTAATTTCTAAGACCCCAATGAGTTACTCCAGTGGTACTGAGCATCATGATGATTAAGTACCTTGATGAGGTATTGGTTGTGGGTTCAAAACTCCGTAAAGGTCCTTTTGAAGCAAGTGGGTCCCAGTTCACACCGAAAAAGGATAGCAATTGCGGGTTCCTCCGCTAATAAATAAACAAGTAAACAAATGCAACCCCTTGAGGAAAACTTCACGTTTCATCTTTCATGAGATCAACTCACTTCTATCTAATTGCATGTCACTCTCCTTTTCTCATCCTTATACTTGGGCCCATCGAACCATGTATTCTGATATCACTTGTAATGGATATTCAAGTTAAAGGTGGAGATTGTTAAGATATTTCATATGAATCCTACATCGAATAGATTCAAGAGTGTAGAAGGATTAATAAGTATGATGGAGTCTTAACCTAAGAGGTTAACCTTTTAGGTAAAGAGGTGATCTAACATGCTTATTGGGTCAGTCTACGCAGGTGTGCGCTGCATTAGTGATTAATTGAATTGATCGTTTAATTCCGCTACAAAGAGCTTGTTTCTTGAATAGAATAGTAATCATGATTGTTCTCTAGAATGATTTATTCTTCCTTAACACACTCATTTAATTGCCATAGAAGATTAACAGTTTACTGTGTTGTATTAGCAAAGCTTCGTGCTAGGAAATGATGGGGTCCTGCTAAAGTATCTTGGATAAATAACAGTTCCATTGTCACTTTCGTGTAACCTTCTTTGTGCAAGTCTTAAAATCTTCTTCTCCTGCTAGACTGCTAGTGAACTGGGAGAGAGACGGGACAACAGATGATAACAACCTTTTGACAAAATATTGATATTTCTACATCTGTGCAGGCGTGTTTTTCTTCTTCTTTTCTTCATGATGCTTGTAATTTTGTACTACTGGCACTTCATGACACGGCAATGGAGTAGAGGATTAATATTCAAGATTTGATCATGTAATTGCTAAATTCTTCTAAAAGTACATACTGAGGAAGACCAAGGTTGGTTAATGGTTGGTTTTTTGAAACTAAATCAGAGTAATTTCTCTGGATTATAGTTGCTTGTATATAATCTAAGGTATGCGATGACAGTTTATGGCAAAATTGAGTACATGATGTCGTTTTATACTAAAATAAAAGAGATTATTTTTTTTAGAAATAAATTTGACGAAGGAAACTCTTTTTTGTTAAACAAATGGAGTATTTTTATCTTTATTTCTGTCAAAATTATAGCCTAAAAAAGATCGAAGAGCGCAGTTATTACTAAACATTGACTTTTTATGAATTTCATTAAATACTTGTTGCTTGAAATTTGAAAAGGGTTACGTAGAGTTTGTTTTCTACTTTTCTCCACATAAATAAGCATCTTATTTCTCATTCATACCCAGCTTCAGTTTCTTCGAAAGGAAAATAAAATAAAATGAATAATTATTTGTCCTCGGGTATAAATTAATTTGGACATACACGTGTTTGTAACTGAGAAGACAATTACTATCTCCTTAACGCACAAAAATAAAATAAAATCCCATTTCATCATTTTTTTCAAAAAAATCTTGTTTTTTAATAACGGTATTAAATTACAAAATATTACCAAATTTACCATCACTATCGACATTACTATTAAACTGAACATTCAATAAATTTAAGTGTACATAATGGATAAAATTATATTCTTAAATGAGTAGCATAGTGGTTTCTTTTCTAGCTGCATGGCAAAACATTTATGTTTTTTGGTGTTTTTAATTACTGGTGGTTGAACTGACGGTCAATAACTACCTTCCCCAATGATGTGGCATTTTCATCAAGTTCAAATCATTATTTGGATGGTTATATGAGTGTTCAAGAACTCTCTCTTTATTTGTGGCTCACTTCTTTCCTTACCATCATAAGATAATAAGAAACTTGAAGCTGCAAATTAAAACAACTGAATAATAAATAATCAAAAACAAAACATGACTACAACAAAAGAATTGGAAAAAAGAAAAAAAGAAAAATGAAAGAAAGAAAGTTCCACTATACAATGTACTTCATCTTTGAGCATACATATGTACAATGATTAAGCACACTATACACACGCTATAGGGTATACAAAAAAGGTGAAGCTGAATCAACCCCTTTCTTGTTAGTATAAATAGGTACCCTTTCATTTTTGAACCTATACTGTTTCTTGCCCATTTACATCCAACATAAGCTAGTCAATATACAAAACTTTCAGTGAGCCATCCCTGGTTCCAAGGAAAGCCAAAAAAGAATTACTTTCCACCTTTGAAGCTGGAGCAGTCCAATTTCAAGGATTAAATTAAATTATAGATATACTATGGCCGAAATATTTTCAGTGTTTTCGAGACTTGGAGGCGGCAGAAGGGACACCTGGAAACAGCAGACGAGCAGCGCCTGCATAGTACATGACCACATGGAACTATAGTAATATCGACTTCATTACTCAAACAGACTCGGCACTGCCATGCTGCTTTAGCCGTATCAGCTTCTTTCACTGCCATATCAGACTTCTCCTGCAAGTTCGTTCATGAAGTGTTCAGTAGACAAAGCAATACTTATGTTTTCTTGTGTTCTTTCTATAAAACTCCTTACCTTTCAAATTAGTAGTGCTTTTATTCTATTTTTCTCAATTCTCCCAAAATAAGATTATAGATTTCCTCTAGACCTTAAGCTGCAAAATATTATGGTGTTGCAACATTTCCATCTAGAATGACATTATCATTCAGCTTGTTCATGTGGTATGTACACAAATTAGTCGATCTGAATTCAAAAAGGGGCATGTTATTTTCACAAGTAAACATTGATATTTCATTATTTTCTACAAGGTCACTCTCACATGATTGTGGGACCCACTTGATATTCACGTGAGGGATTCTTTGTGGAAATATCAGTTCCCTTCGAAATATGTCTCTAAAGAAGTCTTTTGAAAAGTAATGTCTCTCAAGAAGTCTTACTTTCAAATGAGACTATTATTTTAGGACAGAGGGCATAAATATTTTTTGGTAAGTTAATAAATTGCTTTCCAGATCTTTTGATATGGAAAACACAGAAACTGTCTCCAGGAAAATAATATGAACAGCAACCTCATGTAGTGGTGGTAGTAATGCTGTATCATGCCGGCTAATCAGTTTATCACATGCCACATTTTGGGAACTCTTTGACTAGGATAGCCCAGTAGTACAAGTGATTAATAGTATCTTAGTACTAGACAATAACATGGTTCAAAATCTGCTTTAGAACCATTATTAGGATTTAGTGAAAACTATGAAATGCATCATATACTTAGTTCCAGAAATATTCTACTCAACTCAACATTGCCTTTTATCCCAAACTTAGTTCTACGAATAATGCTCCAAAAACTTTGTTCTTCTACTTTTATGTGAATTCATACATGTCACAATATTTGATTTCAACAAACACTATACATAGCTACTTTACAACTGTCAGAGACCACACAGTGATTGAACATTAAAAAACCCATTTTAAGAAATCAAAAAGGTTTCAACTAGAGCACATAGTGAAAAGAGTTTGCAGCAAAACTCAAAGAATCTAATGTACTGTATCTTAGAGGTCTTTTGATATGGAAAACACAGAAACTGTCTCCAGGAAAATAATATGAACAGCAACCTCATGTAGTGGTGGTAGTAATCCTGTATCATGCCGGCTAATCAGTTTATCACATGCCACATTTTGGGAACTCTTTGACTAGGATAGCCCAGTAGTACAAGTGATTAATAGTATCTTAGTACTAGACAATAACATGGTTCAAAATCTGCTTTAGAACCATTATTAGGATTTAGTGAAAACTATGAAATGCATCATATACTTAGTTCCAGAAATATTCTACTCAACTCAACATTGCCTTTTATCCCAAACTTAGTTCTACGAATAATGCTCCAAAAACTTTGTTCTTACTACTTTTATGTGAATTCATACATGTCACAATATTTGATTTCAACAAACACTATACATAGCTACTTTACAACTGTCAGAGACCACACAGTGATTGAACATTAAAAAACCCATTTTAAGAAATTAAAAAGGTTTCAACTAGAGCACATAGTGAAAAGAGTTTGTAGCAAAACTCAAAGAATCTAATGTACTGTATCTTAGAGGTAGTGCAGCATTTAGACATCTAGATCCAAAATACATTTCCAATACAATCACAAGACCCACACAACACTTATATTCCTATATGGTAGTATATTCAGCTGAAGGATTATAATATACTCCCTCCGTCCAATTTTATGTGAGCATTTTCTTTAGAGCTTTTGTTGGCACGGATCATAAGAAGTGTTGAAAACACATTTACATGTTATACCTTTTATATATTTTTAATAAACTCGATCTCTCAACTGTGCCTTTTATACTAAACTAGTTGGGTAGGTTGAAAATTAATCTCTTATTAGTTAAAACTATTGAGAATTTGGAAACAAGTGAAAAACATAATGTACAAATGTATTTTTGGGATGTCTTATGATGCATGTTGAAAAAACCCAAGAACAAGAGGACAGATAGAGTTGGACAAGTAGTAGTAAATTTAAGACTTGCAAAGTACCTGTTCAAGCAGAAGTGCTGCTTGAGACTCCTTGAGTTGTTCCTGCAGGGTTAATGTTGTTTGCAATAGGGATTGCTTCTCCACATCCATACCAATCCCAGCAGCAGAAAGCATCTCTTGAACCGCCTGAACCAATTCCGCAGCTGAGACTCGGCCATGCTGCAATTCTTTGACAGGCTGCCGCTGGTCATAATGAAAGCATTGTTCAGCCTAGTGCATGAGTATATGGGACCATAATCATTCAGTGAAGAAACTTGATAACATTTCATACTTATACAAGATATACGCCCATCATCACCAAAGGATAATATGTTCTGATTTCTGACTACATGACTTCCAAACATCACATAGACCCAGATCCTTACTACAAAGTAGTCAATGCAAGTGCTAAACTTGAAACTAGCTTATTAGAGCAGATACCCTACCTTGTTTTGGCCTTTTTAGTACTCTCCATCACATTCACAGTCTAGCACAAAGTTCCATGAAGATAATGTTGTTGGTGCTCTTATGATCATATGTCATTACCCTGTCTTGGATAACTCAATCATTATTTTAGCTTTTGTTTCCATTATTATCATCCGAAATGCCTAGGGTGGAAATGTGGCCTGGCTATAATAAGAGTGCACCTAGATGCATCTGCCCAGAACGCAATATAATTCAGGAACTACAAAAAGGTCCGAGAAGAAAAAATAGCTTATATTGTTTCCCCATCCAAGTATCCAACAAGTAAAAGGTGGGTCCTAGGCACAATGGCTCCATTGTCCACAATATCAGATCAAATCAAATCAAAGGATAGATAATAAAACTAACCATCAACCTAAATCAGAGGAGACAATTCTTCCTGTTGAGTTGAATATTATGTGTAACTTAAAGTCAACTAGCATAATTCACAAATTTAGAATTCAAACCATATAAAATGTGAGCTTGTATGTTTTTCATTTCTTTAACAAGTAAAATATTTTTGAAAAGGCGGTGCCATCCCAGCTCAGATGGAGTATCCAAAAGGGCAGGTGGACAACCAAAAATTATCAATGAGTCCCGACTAATCTAACTCCCAAAGAATTTAATAGAATACAGAATGGAGCCTGTAAAAACCTCGTTTTGCCAAAACTACATCAAGTTCAAAAACAAAAATCTAATATGGAGCACCAATTTCTTCTCATCGGCTCATCCTTGAAGTAACGTCTTTTCCTCTCACAAAATATTTATTGTATTTTCACAAGAAGTTGAAGAATATATCAACATTAAGGATAACATGTTAATGAAATAGGAAAAAATCCAAAGAACTAGTTGTAGGCTTCTTCATTTAGCAAGATGTGCAGTATTGGTAGACATAATTTTTTCCCTCTCTGCATATAAAGTTGTACATAGTACATGTTCATATTTATATCTATAACTCTACTGAGTGATCGCCACAAAATAACGACTAAAAATTGTGCTTATACATGTAGATGCACTGGAAACAAATAAAGTATTTACACCCTGTACCTCCTGACATACAAATTTAAAGAAATGAGTTGAATGCCTGCAACTCATAGCAATGAGATAATTTAAAAGAAAAATTAAATCCGACTATTTATCTTTTAAAAGACTAAAGTTAATCATTAGGAGTAAGGTCCCAGTTATAGGATACCTAAAGCACAGGATCTGGTAATTAATCAGGTGTACTTGGGAACCAGCGAGCCAAAAATATTATAATATTTGCGTGTAAACGTGCAAACATATTAAAGCAAACAACTTAAGAGTCGACTACCATCAATGCATCCAGCAAGATTACTGATTCTGAAAGCACTTGCAACTTAGGATTCTACTTTAGCATGATGATGGAAGTCCAATTCAGTTATACAAATTATAACAAATTAAATGGACTTGCACATTGCTCTACGATCTGGTTTGAGGTTTCTTCGGTAAGGGGAATGCTATAACATCAAAGAGGACTGACATGACATGGCATTCCTTTAAGAGTTACAAAGAAAAAAGGCCACATACCAGAGATGGTCTTGATTCAGCTCTTCCAGAACCTTCGTGCTGCTCGACTTGTATCCTGTTTTCAGCAACACCATGATCATTCTCCAACAGGTTTGCTGAGGAAGCCTCATCACCAGTAGATATACTTTTGAATGAGAAAACATGTGAAGAAAGAAGAGGTTCTGTCACCCCTAGAGAGGTCTCAACATTCAATCTGTAGAGAGCTTGCCCTGATGACGGTCTCACATCCTCTGGAACTCTACCATACTTCAATTTCTCTCCATTTTGAGATCGCCAAGCCACTATTTCTCCTGTATAAAAGGGTCTTAGGGGATGAAATTGCACTTGAACAGCATCTTGGGGCAGTATGTCCCTGCCTAGGAAACCATTTCTTTGACTAGTATGCTCAGTTACTCTATCATCAGACCGAAGCTTCAAAATGCTGACAAGTGCAGTCTCAGTGTTGTCGGGACACAGAAATAATGAACCAATAGGTAATGGAATTGGGGAGCCCAAAACCTGGCTCACAACAACTGCAACAATGTCAGAAACTGAAATATAAGTTGGTGGTTCAGCAATTAACATACAGGTCTTTAATTTGTCAACAAAATAAAGGGCCTGATGTTTGGACCCATCCTCCCATTCTGGAATAACGGATCCATTAGGTACACGTGTAATGTCTAGAGACTTTGGGAGGAACAGAAAACGAGTGTGGAGGCATCGAACAAACTGCAATTTTTCTGCAACAGATTCCAGCGTTCTTTGTATGTTTTCCAGAGCTGGATTGTCAAATGCTGGAAGGTCAGTGGCAACACTATTAACAACAATACCTACTGCAGCCTGAAATGATTTACTGATCAATTTTTGTCTAATGGCTGCAAGTGTAACTGACCCAATACACTCCAAACTCTCTAGATCTCCTCCATGATCAAGTTCCTGCAAATAGATTGAAATTTTCTTAAGTGGTGTCTCTATACATAAAGCATAAAGAAGAAGTACATCGAACTAACACAAGGAACTAAGATTAATTTCCGAACAATGGTCTTCAGCAGGTCATAGTACCTCTACTACTACATCAGAGAGCTTTTTGATTCCCAGCAACGTACATATTCTCTCCGGAAGTTCTTGATGAACAAATCTTAGCCTTGAAGTGTCAATATAGTTGATATATCGTGAGCCATAAGAATCAATATATACACATGACTTGGCATGAACTAGTCTGCAGCCATCATCAGGGACTATTGCTTCTGAACCCCAGCTGGATCTTTCGGATGTGTGCGCATCAATGCTTTTATCACAGACAAAATGCAAAATTTCCATCACAGCACGGAGTTCATTAGGGTTTAGACGCTGATATCCACAAGATTTCTGAAGATTCAAAAGAAGATCTTTTGCACAAGCAACAGATAGAATGTCCTGAAGCCCCAGGTCCTTGAGAATCTTCAGAAAAGGAAGATACGAGGTAGGAAGTTCAAATGCAAATGGGGAAAGGTTTATTGTCAGACGTGCAAAAAGAGAGCTTGCTGTAATCAAGCGTGTACCATTTGCAGCTGGCATGAATGCCACTTTCTGCAACTCAGCAATATCTATAAGGAAAACAAAGATAGAACAAGAGAAGGTTTTAGAATTATAGTGTCAACCTGTTTATATGGACAATTCAGATTTAGCCATAAAAATCTATTTACCAATCAACTAAGCTGGGACAAAGGGGATATAGAATTTCCTATAAACAAGAAATCAATCAAATATGCCACTTTTATTAGAACTATACAGCTTATTAACTTGCCTATGATATAATTATTTTATAAAGAGAGCAGGTCAGTCAAATTGAAAGATGTCTCCCATAAAGTAATTCTTTCTCACAAAAGATAAAGGAAAAGTTGTAAAAAAACACAGGAAGTGGAAGTTCATACAAGACGGATAATTAAAGTAACTGAAGTCATTTTGGCTAATAATCCCTGATATGAATCATCCCTTGGTTTTGCGAAGATATCTGCTTTGGGTTCTCTAGGCGCAGATTTTAGAACATGCTGAAAACAAATCTACACTTTATATTTTAAATATATTTTGGGAGTGGCTATTTCCACACACTTCATTGCTTATCCACCCCTCCTATTGTTAAATTAGCCATCCCTATACAAAATTGCCATTGATGACAGTAGTCATCGTCAAATCTCTTTCTCTCTCTCTCTCTCTGTATTGAAACATTTACCATAATACATTCCACCGTGCTTTATTCAATTCAGCAATTCAGCCATCATCTCATCTTGACCTTGTGGGAAGCCAAGAACATGATCATTTTAAGCTTTCTACTTCAAGGGAATAAATATAGGCAATGAGGTAAACCGCAGCTGGAAATAAGATTGTTGATGATACAATGGAAAACATGCGAATTATGATATCAGCATTGTTGCTTACTGTTGGAAATAATAATGGAGAATATTTTTCTTCACTTTATTCCAATATTCCTCCACCTTTTCCCTATATTCTTCCTTATGTTTTATTCCATGTTTCCCACTCCATGTTTTCTTCCTTGTATTAGCTAGCATGTTTCCTTATATTAAGAAACATGTTTTGTCTTAATTATTTCTTCCAATTGTATAAGTAGGTAACCTTGTAAGCTTTCTAAGAAATGAAAATATATGAAATGTAAGTTGAGTGTCTTCTTTCTAACATGGTATCAAAGCCTGATCTTTTCCGGCGACTTTTTCCGGCAACTTTTTTCCGGCGACTTTTTCCAACAGTCACCTGTGCAGTTTTTAAAACTGCATATTTCCGGCGACTTTTCCGGCGACTTTTCCGGTGACTTTTCCGGCACCATCTATGCAGTTTTCTGAAACTGCCTATTAGAGTTTGTACCCCACAACCTGTCTTTCTGAAACTTACCTACAGTTCTTAAAAAAAAAAAAAAAAAAAAAATGGGCGAAAAATTAGAAACTTCAGATTCTACTCCAGTGATGATTTTTCAACAAGAAATCCCTTTTGCAATTGGGGTAAACTCAAACACACCACAACCATCCCAAGTTTATTACAGTAAAGGATCGTCTCACGAAGATGACGATTGGCGCTGGTAAGGAGACGGAGGTTTTACAAGAATTGTCCAAAACTGCCGGAATTGCTATTCATAGACGGAGTTACTGGTCACTACCAGAATTGCTATTCATAGACGGAGTACTGTTCACTGCCGGAATTGCTATTCATAGACGGAGTACTGTTAACTGCCGGAATTGCTATTCACAAACGGAGTTTTGTCCAATTGCCGATCGTTTTCCAAGCTGAGAAATAGGAGATTTCTATTTATCAGCTTGAGGGGGAGTGTTGGAAATAATAATGGAGAATATTTTTCTTCACTTTATTCCAATATTCCTCCACCTCTTCCCTATATTCTTCCTTATGTTTTATTCCATGTTTCCCACTCCATGTTTTCTTCCTTGTATTAGCTAGCATGTTTCCTTATATTAAGAAACATGTTTTGTCTTAATTATTTCTTCCAATTGTATAAGTAGGTAACCTTGTAAGCTTTCTAAGAAATGAAAATATATGAAATGTAAGTTGAGTGTCTTCTTTCTAACACTTACCAATATAATGGCCTTTTCTTGCATTAAATGAGATGCCAAGAAAGCAAAGGTAACTAAGGGAGGAAAGTTGTAAAACTTTTAGGATGCAGGATGTTATAGTGATTTTGAACTTCTGCCATGGTCATTCTTTCTCTATTTATTGCTTGAAGAGTATATGGAATCACGCCGTGCTTCTTAAATATAGAGTGACTTTTATGGTGAAAGGCAATTTTTACATTCTTATTTTTGAGGTGTGGATAAACAAATTTGGGAGTGAAAATAGCAACACCCTATATTTTTATACTCTGAAAATGTTTGTGCATTATACTTTCAGCTACATTAAAATCATACTGAATATGTATAAATATGTTTTGGCACGTCTTACAATCCATGCTAAAGAAACCCAAAATTAAAAGGCCTTTCTTTACAAGATGGGGGAATTGTGTAGTCCAAAGGAAAATCAAGGAAAAGAACCTTGAACACAGGAAATTTAAAATTGTGAGTGACTGAATTCAGTAGACAACTAAGTCCTAACTCCTAACTGCGAATAACAAAGAATAATATATTAAGAAATAGTGAACTACCTGATGAAGAGAGGGAACCCCAAACCTTCTCCAGATACTTTAAGACCTCAAAAGAAGCTTTATCAACAGTCATTGAGCTTGATGCAGTTGGCCAATGAGCCAGAGTGTCTTCACCGCAGTTTCTTCCTATAACCTGCAGCATATGTCAGATAAATGTTAATACAATAATAATAAATAAATAAATGTATAGAAAAAATACATGTTAAATTCAACATAGAATGAATCTGACATTGTTACCTTCAGGTGCTTAAGAACAGTTGAAAATAGTGGAGGACTCCTGAGCTGAAGGGCCCCCCAAGAATACTCGGGTGGAACAACGCTCTGTCTGGAAAGAATAGGAGCAGAACTCCAAGCAAGTGGCCAATCTTTCAATAAAATAGCTTCATTGTATGAAGAAAGTACTCTTTTACCACCTTTCTTGCCACCTATACTTGGAAACCCCTTTTCCGCGGGGATGCATGCAATCTTTCCAAGGCAATTGCAAAAGTTGTTTCCGTAAAGGACTGCAAAATTTGAGAATATAGATTTGACCAGAGTTTCAGCTAATGACCATATTTCCATTGAAACTTCTTTTTTTGAGCTAAACAAGTCTGCCTCAAAATCATCAAGAAACCCTGCAGGTTCTGCACTTTCACTTCCGAGAGACTCTACTCTTTTGGCACATTCAAGTATGACATCTGCCTCTGTTGCAGTTCTAAGGCCTGTTTTCCTTAGAATGTTAAGCCATCCGTCTGCAACAAACCTTTCTCCAGGAAATTTCTTCCTCTCGCCAGAGAACACAGATGCCAATAAAGTGTCAGCAGGATCGAAGAGATCTTTTGGTTTAGAAAATTGTACAGAAAGTTCATCGGCACTCTTTACAAAATTAGTCTCCTTCAAAGCTTCAACTACCGAAGAATCATATTGAAGATCCTGCCATTTTGTATAAAGATATATCAAAATGTCCTCTTGTTCAGACTGAGCTTTTCCTTCAAACCCTGGCAACCCAAACGTCACCAATATTTGCTGATCATGCAACTCTGGGACACCAAGGGCTCGGAGCAACAAGCTTCCAACAGAATCTGTGGTGTAAGAAAGACATCGCTCATCATATGGTTTTAAGAATGTATTTGAAGAGATCATGCAAATATCTTGGCCAACTAATCTCGTATATGTCCCAGAAACTGTTTTATATATCGGTAGATCACGTAAGACATCGAGTTCTTCCCTCTGATACTCGGAACCATTAGAGGAGAAATCAGAAACCAATAGGGAAAAAAGCTCATCACATTCTGTAGCTAAAAAGTTAGTTTGTTCAGGTAAATAGCCAGCATGTTTAGCAGCAACAAGCTTGGAAGCTATTAGTTGCCCCAATGATTGTGCAGGTTTAGGGAGACAATTGCATGACGCAACACAGTCCATGAAGGAAGCATCAATAATGGGTATACTGCATTGGTTTAGCACTGAAAACAACCAAGGGTGTCTTTTCTTGTAAAATTCATAAGCTAGAATGTAGGGCTGTATCAATCCAGATTCAGAGGCTAATCCACCCAGGTCACTCTGCGTTGTAACCGTATCCGTAACAGCATTCCCAGAATTTGAATTAGTAACGGGGGGAGGAATAAAAACCAGATGACGTTCTCTTACACGGCATAAGACTGGCCTACCAAGAAAAGCTGGAATTAGGGGCCAATCAGAAAAGAGTGAAAGGTCTTCTGAAGAGCCACTGAAACATCTCCAGAAGAGTCTTACCCATTCAGGAGAAGGTCCCCCTTCACCACTAGAACTTGCAGTGTTCTCCCATGAAAACCAGGGAGCCATACTTGAAACAGCTACATGATTCACCCAATTTTTATTAAATAGCAAGTGCATATGATTAGCCAGTAAGTGAAGAGAGAAATTCTGCAGTTTCAATAATGATTGAAGGGTGCGGTTAGAATATATTTCAGCCAAAATTGGTCTCTCCATTAACTTAGGATGGATAAATTTTGCTGCTAAAGAAATCATTAGTGTTTGTTGCTCCTTGTTTCCAACCCAAACTTCAGTATACCCCAACTTTGTTAGATGATTCGTTGCAGTTGGACATGGTAGCCCTTTGAGCTCAGCAGCTAATGGTAGAAGATTCCGCTCCCCGTTATTGCTGATACCATCACTGCTACCACCTGCAATATTGCCCCTCTGAGACAAGGGACCTCCTGCCCTACCTATATCTTCAACAACTCCACGACCAAAATCAAATAAAGCCTTCCCCAAAGTTGTCACCATTTCAATTGCATCTCCTCCTGAGCTGGATGGACTTGGGGTAGACTGTCCATAATGTCTTTCAAAATGTGGAACTGATACAGAAGCAACTCTGCTACCCTCTTCATTATTAGCTCTTTCAATCAAATCAGCATTGCTATTGTCCACTAATATCTTAGGTTCACTCGAATCAGATGATTTTTGAAGCTGAATATCAGACAGGCAATACTCAAGGACGTCGACATAGGTATCAACTGATTGAAGAACAATAGAAGTTGAAGAAACCCTAAGAAGGTCACGGACCATCTTAGGTTTGATTTCTTGAACTTTCACCCCAATAGCCTGTATTTCAGTAACCAATTCCCACGGCACTTGAAACACTGGATAATGTTCCTTCACAAAGGCACAAACTGTGGCAGGTAGCAACCTACCACCCACTCCACTTCCAGGTTGTGAAAGAAACATACCCTCTTCAGCCTTGACTAGATTTCCCGAGTACAGCTTCCACACAGGGAGGTCAACAAGGCGAGCATAAAAAGGTCTTATTACTTGTTCAATCACACAATCCCAGTCGGATCTAAAAGATTTCATCGAATCTAAATCACTGCTACCACCTGGTTGATATAGCATTGGATGCCCACTAGACCTTGGCCAGAATGAATATATTTGATCCCCATAAGCATTCAAAGCTACACTAAGACTGCGACTTGCACTTGCTTCAAGAGTTGAACTTGAAGGTTCTCTTCTTAACTTCTGCATTTCCACCACCAGTTTGATGTAGGAATCACGTACACAAGACATCAGTTCCCTGTTCCAAGCTTCTATCATCTGGTTTCCAGCATCAGGCTGTGCTTCTGCTAGTGCTTTGGCATCCTGGTATTTGAAAAGGTAACGACCTTGATTGTGGCACACGAGAAAACATCCAACAACAGTGACAGGTATGCTTATACCATCAGACAAGGGAAGAGGAGACATAATGGAGCTTGACAAATAGGCCTCAGCAGGACGGCCATTTCGAGAGATATGTGCTGCAACTCCAGCAACAGGTGTCAGGTTGTATGCCAGATATCGCCTAGGAAAAAATTATGACTGATAAGTAACATGTACCATATACATTCACATAATTTGTAGAGTTTAGCCTTTAAACAGTTAATCTTGATCCCAAAAAAATGCATAGATTAAAACTTTAACAATTTATGCTAATAGTTGACAGAATTTATAAAGAGTTGCCAGGAGACGTAAAATCTGGGATAGTACTATAAGAATTCCACAGATTTCATCCAGACCCATAAACCAAGGTGTCAATAGCTTGTTGTAGTTGACTGACAAAAAAAACAAAAAAAAACTGAATCACATTTAGTTTTCTAACATACCTATCAAGGGCCATATTTCTCGTCTGCCCAGAACCCAAGCTAAGCACAACTAGCCATCGGTCAGCAATTCTGGTTCCCCCTTGGTACAAGTTGACATCTATTATATGCCATTTGACAGCAGCATTTGAGGTACCAAATAAACTTGATAATTGGAACTTCTTCCACTTTTTCTCTGAAAAAGGGTTCCTTGCAACAGCGTATGATGAATCAACATGAATTAAGTAATCTTGTCGCGGATGTGGGTTTCCTGCCTCCCATGTTGATAGTGACACCTAGACAGAGCAGCAATAGTGAAGATCTTATCATTGAATTGTAAAATATTCGTTGACATGATTATACTTGCTAAAATTTCTATTAGCGTGACAATACGTTTTTTTTTTTTTTTGGGGGGTGGGGGGGTGGGGGTGGGGACGCTCCTCAACTTCATTAGCAATAGCTGGATAATTAAATTATTGAGAAATCTTCAAGATTTGATACTACCTGTGAAACCGATTTTAGAAATAAAAGTGTTTTAGAGGCATGCTCCATAAATTTGTCATACATTAGCGCTACTCCCTTTAATCCACATTCATATCCATCTTTCATGCATTCAGATGAAAGCGGCATGCGTATAACTGTGGAATCAGATGATGACCAGGGCATATTTTGACCGATTAACATAGGATTAAATTGATCACTAAATCGCTCAATCAAATTTGTGCCTGCATTTAAATACCAAATCCTTTTGTCAGTCCTTCAACTCTATCTGCATGGCCGAGAGAATATCTAATGATTTTTCAACCTCAAAAACATTAATGAAAGCTTTCAAGCACCAATCTAACTAATGCATACAGAGTAAAATAAATGCAAAACCTATCATATTTAATCAAAGTGTTATCAGGTATTGTACATACAGTTACACTTGAGACTTAATCTAAGGATTGTGTTGTTACCTTGAACTTCGATCCTCAGACTAAATAGCATTATTATGAAATACAAAACAAAACAAAAATACTTGGAAAAGCTTCCAGTGAAATCATGAAAAATATATAATTGTATAAACTTAAGAAAAATAAATACATCTATTAATAACTAAACATTCTGATCCACGTATATGCACAAAATAATACTAATTAACCCCAAAATAAGGGCAGTTTAATGTTAATTAATATTATTGAATCAATACTTGCATTCAAAGATTAGAATTGCAGGTTGGTGTGGATATTAGATTCAGAAGAAATTCTTGAACTGTCAAGTGTTAATTGGAAATTGCTAATGAGCTTTTTAGTTTATTCATGAGTTTAAGCTCCGGGGGGGGGGGCTCGAAAACTCAATAAAATGGAGGCACCATCATAGTGAAATCATTTTTGGCGAAGTCATAATATGGTTAACTTCAAAGTTCCAAGAGTTAGGATTCCTGTTTTTGCTTGGACACCAGTTTTGGCAGCTTACCTGTAATACCCGGTTTAAAAAAAAGATAATAATAATAATAATATAATTAGATAATAAAAGTGTAACTAATAATTATTTATACATATCTAAATCCTATAAGGATAAGATAAGCCAATGAAGTTATAACAACCTATTAAATTTTTAAAAGGACTCTTTTACCTGGTAACCTATTCCGTAAAGGAATTAGATATATTTAAAGAACTAAAGAGAGAAAAGAACGTAAACAATTATTTGGCTTTAGAATTACTGCAGAGCAGAGAAGAAGAAAAGAAGAAAACTCAAAGGTAAACCTAAACCCTTCTTTTTCAATTATGAAATGATACTTGTCTTACATGGATATGATTAAATTTAAAGCCATGATTATAAAAATAGAGTTATGTATGTATTTTTAATATAAATAAAAGAAATTAGTATGTCGTTTTTGTTTTAAAAACAGTATATGTATACTTATATTTCAGTACTATGTTTACTAATTTTATCAACAGAGTGTATAGATTTGTAATTATATTACGGTATGCACTATTTAGTATAGATATATGGAAGCAATTAAAGGTTAAATTATATATATATGTTATTATATGTTCTGGAATCATGAGAAACCATGTTACTGGTTGTAGTCACGTGTATATATGTCTTAGTAATTTGCATGCAATGGGTATGTAATATATTAACTAAATGAATCTTTATACTAATAATAGAAAATAATTATTTTAATTTTTAAAGTTATAATATCTAAGTTAGTATAATTTCAGGTATATTAACTAAATACAAATTGAATAAAAAAAATAAATAAATAATAAGTATTAGTGTGTGTAAGATATGAAGTAAAAATGCGTTTGAGGTAGGATATTTTATCCTAATAATTTTTATTTGTTCTAAATTTATATTTAGGATTTGTTCGGCTAATATTTTCGTATTTCGCATCGAGGTAAGGTGGCTTTCCGAACTATTTAGTGTTTTTAAAATTATGGTTTGCTTATATGTATGCCTTAGAAATTATTCGGATGCCTAAATGTACTGTTTCAAAATTCGTTATGTTTTATTTAAGGCTTCCATTTAAATTAAATGTTATGTTCTTTTGTTTCAAAATTCGGATCAAGTATTTATTTTTGAA
This sequence comes from Aralia elata, assembly GCA_034770075.1. Taxonomy (NCBI): domain Eukaryota; kingdom Viridiplantae; phylum Streptophyta; class Magnoliopsida; order Apiales; family Araliaceae; genus Aralia; species Aralia elata. The sequence continues at coordinate 83,031,981 of CM068387.1, read as the reverse complement.
CTGTGAAATGAGATTACATGATTTTGAACTATGGAAAAGTATTGTTTAGAATATCGATAATATTGAGAAAAGATTTTTGAAATTCTTAGTCCGACTATGTATAGAACCCGTTATTGTTTACGTTTAGTTCCGGAGCTAATATAGGACCTACTAAGGCGCACACCTTTTAGATGCCCTTCGGGGAGCGTGCATTTTTATAGATACCTTAGTAGGGTGCGTGAACATTGACACTATCGAACTTTTGGGCCGTGTTACAGGGCTATTGTAACCTTAGTCGCTAGGACTGTGGATTAAAAGATATATTGTATACATTGAATTTATTTTTGAATTGTTTAGTTTTGAAAGCATATATATACTATTGTTATTGAACAAAAAGATATTTTGAAAAAGTATTTTTTTTTTTTTTTGTAAATTGTACCTGATTCGGCTAGATAGGGAGGATTGCTACTTGCTGAGCTTCATCGCTCACCCCTTACATAAATTTTTACAGGTCTCATTGTTGATAGCGAAAAACTTGTTTGATATGCTTTGGATGGTTGGAGCTAGTTTAAGATATTTTCTTCTTTTGTCGTTGAAATTGTAATAAGACTCTTATTTTCGGGGAGCTGCGTCTCCATTTTCGATTTTGATATTTGGTGGTTTTTCATTTGAAAATGGATTTAAAAGATGTTTATTGTTGGATTTAATTTAAGATTATTGTTGAATTATTTTGTTTGGGCTGCGCTATTGATATTGTTGCCTTGCTGGCCTTTGGGCTTGCGGCGTGTAGCACTTCGGGCCTGTAGCGGGTTCGGGGTGTTACATTACCGACCATGGATAATCTTCATATGCTGGGAGAACTATAGTAACATGTTGTTCTATTTGCAAACCAGATGATGGATTGGTGATCACTTGCTGCAGCATGGTAGCAACAAATAGTTCTGGAATTGCTGGTTGCTTCTATGGAACAGTATGGATGATCCCAGACGCATTTGCAAGAATTCAAAAAGTTCAAGAATAGTATTTGAATTATACTTTGTGTACTATGTAATTAGAATTGGAATCAAATTGGATTCCTTAGTGTAATTGTTGAAATTAAGGAATCCAGGTCATTTAATTTAATTAGATTTAGTTCCTTATTTACATTACTTGTCCAAAAGCCTCGAGTCCTATAAATACCCAGTAATCTTTTTTTATATAAATCAGAGTTGAATTTTATTTTATGCGAGCTTTGTGCGTTCAGCCTCAGGGTATTGCCAATTCCTTGCGAGGAAGAAGCAAGTCCAAGTCCACAGACTAGTGAGAACAAGTCAAAAAGTGCACTTTAACTGATGAATGAAATAGTCGTTAGTAATTAGTACCAATTAATAAACACAAATGAGATCCTCAAAATTACTCTAACTACAAAGGAATTAAGCTCATGAACCATACAATGAAGTTGTGCTAAATTTCAAACAAGAATACTGACAGAAGTATCAAATACTCAATTCGGGTTTATGCCTATGGATGGTACTTTCTTGATTAGACAGATGATGGGAAAGTATGGAGGAAAGAGGAAGGACATCCATATGATATTCATTGATCTGTGCAAGGCATTGTGATAGGGTTCCATGGAGGATACTCGGTGAGTTCTTGACAGCAAAAAAAGAAGGGCACCTACGAAATATTAAATATATTGATGAGACTTGAGAGTAAGGACATGTTTGATGGAGAAACCAGCCAGTGGCGGATGCAGAAATCTCGGCAAGTATAGACAAGGTTTTAATTACTAAAAAATAACTACAAAATAAAAGACTACAATGTATTAATAAAGATGCTATAGATTTTTTTAAAAAAAATAAGGACAATATATACATATTATATATATGTGTGTGTGTTTAGGATTATAAAATACAAACTCCCACCAAAATTACATAAAAGTCGCTACAAAAAAAAAGAGCCAGTTCCCATATGTAATTATGAATAATGTTAAACTGTCCTTCGTGACCTCTAGTATCTAGTTCCAAATGCTCCCTAGTATGCAGAGCAACCACCCAGAACCAACAAGCTTTAAAATATATAGCTGGAAGTCTTAAATAAAAGTTTCTAAACAAATAACAAAAACAGAAAACCTAATTCATCCTACTCTCCCACACTAAGATATACCACATTTTGTTGTCTGTGTTGCCAGGAAGCAACAATCTTCAATAGAAAATACTTGAAAGAAGTGGAGAACAAGAATGAGAATAACAGTAATATAATCAATGAAGATGCACCTTGAAATCAGGATTATGGCATCATCGCTTTGTCTTCTAAATGTTAATTGCCTATAAGCATAATCTTATTTACTCCCTCTGTCCCATAGAAGATGTCTTAAGTATACTTTTCGCAGAAAGTGAGAAAAACAAAAGTAGATGAGAGAGCATAAATAAGTTCACAGTTTACTACACTAAAGATTGATTCTTTTTTGGACCCTACTTAAGTACTTTTGATGGTAAAATAGACTTTATATAACATTTTGCATTTGAATTGTTTTTTTGGACACTTTCATGCGACAAAATATGTTGTGCTTTAGACATTGTTTGTGGGAGAAAGGAGTATATTCTATCAACAAAGAAGTATCTCAATGATATATATGATATAATGATGCTAGATATACTACCAAACAAATATGAATGAAAATGTAGAACTCAGTGAAGATAACCGGAATACGAGTGTACAAGAAATACCTATCAGAGAGAACATTTTTGCAGCAGGACCACGTTTTGATGGTATGGCGAGAGCTAATCCACGAGGATCAAACATATAGAAGTAGCCACCAGAAACAACTGACGGGAGATCGGATATGAAGTAACAGCTGAGCAATCCTAAGCCATAATTTAGAGTATCACCCCGCAGATTCCATGGAGGACGAAATTGGAGGCTAGCTACTTCCTCTCTACTCAAGCTGGCACCCTCCAGGATAGCTACTAACGCAGGCCCTTGAAATTCACCTGTCGAAAAACACTTTAATCAATAAAATAGGGTAACGAGACCTATTTTGGAAGCAGAAGGAATTGTAGAAAATTCTACAAGACTTTCATAATATAATCCACCCGTGTTTAATGGACTTGTCTCTCACCCAATGCCACATTGACACAACACCATTCAAAACATGTGCTAGATACAAGACAGAATGCCAGATACAGCACACTCTGCTACGTTAAGGTTCCCTCAGAGCTTGAAGGTCCCAAATGTTGTTCTCTACGCTTTCATCATTGTTTATATGAAGTATAATAAAGCTGCAACATTATCAACTAGAAGAAATTACCTAGATTGTGCTGAAGGAGAGACTGACAAGGGTGTTCTCTTTTGTCAATGAAAAGGTGAAGTTTTTTGGCTTTGCAGCAGTCTGCCAGCTCAAGAAGGTCAAACAGTAAGAAGTCATTGTTCCCATACAACTCTAGAAGCTCGCGTACTTTAGCAAAGTCCATGCATGGTAAATCCTTTGTCATTTCTTCACTGACTAAAGATATGCTACGAACAGATTGAATTCCCAATTTGCTTGCAAGATCATGGGTGATACTTGGATGTACGAAACTTTTCCCAGAAAGGGTGTTGTTCTCCATCCAAGGTGCATCATTATATACTAGATCGCCTGCAAAAATGAGAACTCCTGAAGAATCTGGAATCAACAATGTATTATTAGAAGACTCAGAGATTAGTCTATCAGCATAACAGTCTGCAATGGCTTCTAGAACGCAATGGACAAAGCTCAACTGATCAACTGAAAGTGGGAATCCTTTCACATCATGTTGCAAGCGTTGTAGAACATGAAAATAGTCAAAAACATCAAAACTGAGTCTGACACCTAATGCCGAAAGCAAAGTTCGGAATTCATATAACTCTGACGGTACAACATACAAGTAGGGACTGTATTTCACAGGTGAATCAAATGCAAGAGCTTTTGGTGATACGAAATCATCTCCAATCCAAACCCAGTCAACACCATCCAAGGCAGATTTGAGAGCCACAAAGTCATCAGTACCAACATACTCCTGCAACTTTGAATAGAGTCTGAGGGTCTGCTCCTGCAGTGCAGCATCAAAATCAGGTTCCACCTCAGAATGTAACTTGAGCTGGGTATAGGACTTAGATAATTCAACTAATTGTGTGCATAGAGTATCAACACTTAACCGATCCATCCAACCAAGTTTACTTTGTAGGTATGTTGAGCAACATTCACCATCCAGTATGTGCATTTTAGACGAAACCATCCACATCTGTGATCTGGGTCTCACAATGACTGGAGCTGCTATTTCTTGACCTGATACTAACCATGGAAGTCCTCGCAAAGGTGGATCAACATAAACTGGACACCAACTGATGGATTTCAGGTCTGACCAAAACTCATCTCCTGGCATATCGTCAATCAAGTTGCCCACAAATGAAACAAAGTCAACATCTTCCTTGGAACAGTTCTCAGAATTATCTGAAGAGTCATTCTTATATTCGCAATTGGAAATATTGTTGTCCTTGCAGTCTGTAGCTTTTTCAGATTCAGAGGAGTTGCCCTCTCCATCCACAGTGGAGAGCTTCAACATCAACTTATTTAAACAACCAAGTAACCTCCTCCCATATATAATCGTTTCAGAGTCCTTTGACTCGTGAAACATAGAGATTGACCTGGCACAGTCCAGCAAACCAGTAAATCCCAAGGTCTGCCGAAGTCCAAGGCTAATTAGAGTCTCCAGATTTTCAGGGCTTGAAAACTTGTCAGAAGGGAAGAAAGCTTCTCCGTGAAGCACATGTTGTAACTCAGGTACGCGAGGATCATACAGCCTGCCACAACAAAACAAACCTAAATATACATTTCTTTAAGTTGTTTCAAGTAGAAAGCATAATTTAGTTGAATACTCTAGAAAGAACTGAAAGATGGTCAGTTTGCAGGTAGAATGAGCAGAGATTTTTACAAGTGAAAAAAATAAAACAAACACTCATTTAACCATCTTTCAGTGATCATGATGTTACATATCCTTCGTAATTCTTTATGTTCATTGATGATTGTTGTTGGTACAATTATATGAATTATGATCTGCTGCAATGGCCGCATATGCCTTCATGAAGGATTGGTTTGAAGCAAACAGGCGAACTAGGAAAGAGAACACGCCTATTTCAATGCCATTAATGATCCACTTAAACACTAATTAGCAGAACAAGGGCACATACCCTTGAAAATTAATGCAACTGCCAAATTAAAATTTCCTTTTTTTTTTTCTTTTCCCATTTCCATCTACCAAACTCCAAAGCCCTAGCTCTGAGCATACAACAGAATTACAGAAGTCAATTCAAAGGAGGACGCTGATACCTCATTCCATTTTGCACAGAGTTAACTTCATTCCTCATTTACAGAGGTCAGTCAAATTGCCATGCCTAACCTGAGCTGTTTATATAAAGTCTTACTCTTGCCCAAGCCCAAATGCAGTATATTGGGGGCAAATTAAGCATTGAGAGACTAGTCAAATTACAGCAACAATAAGGTTAGCCAAGCCTGAAATGGAAACTAGGTTCAATTGGAGCATCATATGCTGTTTGTTGTGCCAATGATTAACCAAATGCCGCCATCTGAATTAACAGAGCACAATTGAATATGTATGACGTCAAAATTGCACTCATGTTCCAAATATATGAAACTTCTTACCATTACCACAGACAAGGTTCGAAAAAGCTAAAAGCGGTACGAAGCGTTTTTCTCCGGACGAGGCGAGGCGTAAGCTTCGAGGCGGAGCGAGGCGGAAGCCTCGATTTGAAGACCTAAAAGTTCCCCCAAAAAAATTATGAATCATATCTACAAAAAGATTTTGATTTACAAATTAATTTATTAACTTAATTTGAAGAAACAGGGGCAGAACTGAAACTTCAGGGGCTGAAATGAAACAAAACAAAACTACAAGGACTTATATGTAATTTTTCAGGGGCTATTTTGAACTTTTAGAAAACATGGGGGACTAAATTAAAAAATTATAAAAACTATGGGGTACCTAACTGTAATTTTTCATGGGATATTTTATTTCCAAATCTGATCAGATCTGATTAACTATCTCTCACATCTCTTCTTTCTTCCTCCTCTCCCGTCTCTTCTTCTCTTCTTCTCTTCTTCTTCCCCCTCTCCTCTAGTCGCACAACCCTCGCAGTCACACGAAGCCTCGCCTCGACACACCTTCTTCTTCTTCTCAAACCAACTCTCGCGTCTCTTCTTCTGAAACCAAGGCCCAAGCCTTGATGCGCCTCGAGGCGATTCGCACTGAGGCGTAAGCCTTGGCAAAAAAAGGCGCAAGCCTCTACTTTTTCGTCTGATGCGGTAGCCTCGCCCCTCCTTTCTCCCGCCTCGCTACGAGGCGCGCCTTAAGGCGCGCGCCTCAAACGCTTTTTCGAACAATGACCACAGAAGAAAGTCTATTTTATTTTTTTATTTTTTACTTTTTTTCAAAAAAAAATATTATTATTTAAGGTGGGTGAGGGGGACATAGAACCTAACCTCAACCCTACAAGAAGTATGCCCAAACTGGCTAGTGGAGATATATTCAACAAGATAATATCTTATCCATTATGTCCCTAGCAGGATTTGATCACTGCACCTCCTCGTTAGAGGATGAGAGGGGTACTATTAGAGCTAGAGCTTATTGGTAAACTTACTTCTTTTTTTAAAAAAAAAAATCACGAATCTCTTGAAGTTATTGATGGAAGAAACATAAACAAAGAACTTGAAAACCAAACTGATCAATTACGAGAGAAACATCACTATTGACCTATACCACTAATCTCTATCATACTTGGATGAACACGGCCAAAAAATGATTTGAAAGTTGTAACATATATATTTTAAAAAAAATAAAAATAAAAAACGTCTACTTGATATTGTGTTTAAAATTTTCATGATAGGTACAAAAAGATCAAAATTTCATGGGAACTTCTCTTGAAGCAATTACAAGTTGGAATAATTGTCATCTCTATCAGGCGCATGCGTTCTACTGTTGAGCTAATAGCCCATCAAAAGAGCCAACTGGTACCTTGCAACCCAAACCCTCCCTTAGGTAACTTAGTCCCATGTATCCATACACAAGGAGGACCCGGAAAACATTACAGCTTGCATCCATTTTTCAATTTTATTTTATTTCCTATATGTCCAATAGATTGGCCCTTTTTGGTACAACTGGAGAGTATCCTGATCAAATTATGAAGAATATTTATATTTTATTTTAGATAAGAGACTAAGATAACAATTAAATTATTGACAAATCATATTATTTACGGATACCATGTCCTTTTTATTTCTTGACAAGTCATTTAGGGATCACCCTTTGAGCAACTAGTGGATTGTGTTCAATTTAAGCTATAATCTGATCATAACTGATTAATATAAGGCTATAAGCTGTATGAAACACAGCAATACCAGCAAATCTTAAGTTGTAAGCTATAATATGGTAAACACAAGCTGCACCAAGAAGAGCCTTTATATACTTCGCTGCATAGTGCATACTCCTTTCACCTTATACCCTTTGACCCTATGTCATGCATTAGTAATATATTACACATCCCAAACGTCAAAAGAAGTATAAAATGCAAACCAGATCAATTGCTTTTCCTATCCCCAAAAAACAAAAAACATAGTAAAGGAATGTGTATAAACTGTTCCTGAATCCCGAGAACTTGAAGTCATACATAAAGAGATATACGTACACTTGCATGCCTGTAAATATACACAAGTTCTTCAAGGATGTCATATGTACTCCTTTTCAGTAATTTTACTTCGTTCGCTGAAGCATATTAATACATGATTTAATTTCATTTTAGTGGCAGTTACCTGAGTAATGCATGAATGTCCGCTATGCGAGAGGCAGTAATAAGAAAAAAATGGAAGGTTGATATGTTACCTGGCGGGCTCTTGCCACAATCCGTTGCGAGCCAAAACGAAAGGTGTGGAATGTAGAGCTGTTTTAATGGAATTATCTTCTTCAATCAAAAGCCGGACATCATGTAGAATGGCTGAGACAATTCCTGGCTGCAAAATGAATTCTGGCATTCGATTGAATACATAAACTTTGTAGAATTCCACTCTTGAAGGTTCCCTGATGTTTAAATATTTTCTCAAAATAATTCTTTCTTTCTCCGAGTCAATGCGTACAAAGTCATCATTCAAAAGATCCTCACGAACACCATCTGGTTTTAACCATTTGGTAGGTTCACTCAAACACACTAGTTTTCTACACTTGAATGACTCAAACATAGGAATTTGTTTAATTACATCAATATGTGTGCCATCTAGTGAATCTTCGGAGAACCACTTCGACTGAAGAATAAAACTCCTAAGTTCATGCAGCTCACCTTCAGATGCATTACTGAAAAGCCCCTTGATATTCTCTGGCTTACCAGCAACAGCCAGAAATGCTTTTAGAAGGCCACTTGCCGTAGGAGACTGCACATAATTTTCCAATTGCGCATGTTCGATTGAGAGGTCACGCCTCAATAACAGGCATCCTAACCTCTGAAACAATGAAGACATGTTCTCACTCCACCCATCATCTACAATTACATAAGAATTTTCAACAAGCTGCAGAAGGTGATTGTTTCCAACTGGTAAAATAGGCCACTTCGAAAATATTGCGAGATCAGCACCACTTGACTTCAGATATCTCCATAGCAGTCTCATCCAATCCAAACTAGGCTGGCCTTGATGACCAGGAACCCAATTTACCTGCTTAGCATGCAGCCATTCCGCCGGAAGTATTCTTAAGAATAGCTTCTCAAGCAAATCACTCGACAAGCAAGAAACATTGAATTCTTCACTTTGAGCAATATCACATAGCTTTGTGTAAACAGAATCAGACACTCCATAGTCCACAAGCTGATGGGGCACTGAATCCTTAAGAAGACCATATTCCTCACCACGTGAAACATAAATTCTCTCACTCACCCCTCTCTTCTCAAATGTTGTGAATAAACCATTGGAAAGAGGTATTAGAGGTAAGCCATAGAAACTATCAGACCGAACAGGAATTTTTAAGTCAAGTAAACAGTACTCGAGGGTCAATATCATTGCATCCCTGTCCCTAAATCCACGCTTCCGCCGAATTAACAAGGTGCGTAGTAACTCAGGCGTCAGGAAATGCAATGATGGACAGACCTCCAAAAACTTCTCCACTATTGATTTAGGAACAGTTGTCACAGGTAATCCGGCATCTGATAATGCTTCGATCAGCTCATGTGCCTTATCAAAGGAGAAGTCTGGAAAAATACACTGTTTGGTTGAAATCCACTGCCCCCCTCTAGCTTTTGTATATAATACACGGAGACCAAAATCAGAAATGAACTTGTATAGATTTTGCACCATTGATTCCCAAGGTTTTAGTCTTCTTGTTGTTGGCCAAAAGGAAAAGAACAAATCACATGGACCAATTTCCGACGCAACTTTCTCAAGCAAGTGACCATATGCTGGGGCAGCAACATCTTCAAGAAGCTGGATATTCCAGTCTGAGCGCTTTTTCCCACCCCCTGCCATGTCATTGCCAAACCATATATCTCTTCGGTTTGACGACAATTCAAAATAAGCATTGACATGCACCGGAAGACCAGTATTTATAGGCAGAGGCAAAAAACAGAAGGCACGACCCTCAAAATTCTCTCTATCTTGAATGGAAGCAACAGGGAGTTGAAGAATGTCAGGAGTAAGCACACAAGAACCAGGATTTGGGACATTACTTTGTTCTCTATCAACTTCTACTGAATGTAAAAGTGAAGCAACACAAGCCCAAGGAATAAATTTATGAGACTTGTCATCAATGTTTACCAGTTTATTTTTAACACGGCCATATCTCAAGCATTCACTCGTTAACCACAAGTGTGACTTATCACCAGATAAGCTTTGCTCAGTCACCACAAGCTTCTGACATTTCCGTGGCAATTCTGCATCCCTGGATTTGCTCAGCTTGTTAAGTAACTGATTCTTATCCATTTCGCCTAACTGATTTCCATGCATGGAATTAAATACATGATGAAATGCATTGGTGTCAGCTTCAGGCTCACTGACACATTGTTTGTGAACACGATGCAGTAGTTGCATCTCTCCACTAGCTCCTTCTTTGACAAAAATGGAGATAGTCTGCACATTGCGAAGAAAAAGTAGGGTCTCAGAAACAACCTCGGAAAAAGAAGAGAAGAGCGAAATGACATCTTCAGGAGAATATCCTTCTTTCTTTATTTGGCTTCTTGATGAAACACTTGCACTCCTAAGGGGGAAACGAAAGAGGGTGCCAGGGAATGCATGGTGCAAGTCACAGCCAAAGTGCAGGAATGGAGAAAATTGATCAGGAAATTGTTCCAAAATCCTTCTACCCACATATTTAATTCGCAAGCCAGGGTGAGAAGGAGAGATCCCGGGTAAATTAGAAGCATGAGGATCAAACATGACAATGTTCTCCCCTGATACAAACATAGGGATGTCTGTGAAGTGATAAACACAATTAAACCCCAGCCCAAATCTTCCAATTGCAAACGGCTTCTCTAGTTTACTTTCTTGACCAATGCGAGAGATTGCATATAAATCTTGAGGACTGAAAACTGAGTCATTGAAACAATACAAAGCAGGGCCCTGCCAATCTGCCATTTCAGGAGAGAGAACAGATGAAGTACCATACTGAGTTTTATCTAATAAAAAAGTAACCTCTGTCGCCCTCGCGTCCTCTGCATTTTGGACAAGCTCAAAGAGAACTCCAGGTCCATCTGCATACATTTCAAGTATATGTTTAAGTCTGGTCGTTAAGGCTTCATGCTGTCCAAATGCTTCTGCAGCTCCAGATAAGCTCACATTCATTGAATCAGCACTCTCTGCAAGCAACATTCTCCTAAGTGAACGGACACCAAGCTTCTCGGCAACATCATTGGAAATGTTCCCATGCACAAACTTTTGAACAGTACGTTTAGCATTTAAGGCCACGGTAGATGCATTACCAAATAAGTTATCTTCGGACCCAAGCAACCACGGAGCATCGTTATAAACCAATTCTGTAGCATCAACTAGTCTGCAGGATAAATCCGGTAAATAGATCTTGATCTGCACTTCATATAATTGAACTTCAGCCAGATGTTGAGCAATCAGTAAAGCAGCTCTGATTTCCTGTGGATTCAGGGGAACAGAGCCTTTCCTCATCGCCATTCTGCACAATATATTACCATAATCATTAGGCTTCAAGAATTCCCGGATGCCAAACTCCAAAAACAAATCCCGAAAAGCTTCAAGATCAACTGGTATTATGCGTATATAGGGAGCCAAATGAATAGGACCATTTAGGACAACCTCGTCCAAGGTGGCAAATCCATCTCCTACCCAAACCCATCGGCACCCCTCTAAAACAGCCTTTACAATGTCCATCTCATCCATACCAATCATGGACGTCAGTATGGAGTATATCCTGGGCATTGCTAAGGCCAATTCACGCCGAAGCACTGAATCAGTCACAATCTCATTATTTTTCCCGAGCTCGAGCAATTGGGCAGCAATTGCACTTCCTCCAGGTGGAGAAGACCAACCCAGGTGATAAGATAAGGCTGTGGAAGAGCATTCTCCATCCAGTATCCGCATGCTCCCTGAAACAATCCACAAGTCTGTATATAATCTCACAAGTTTTGGCGGAGCAACCATAGATGATACTACAGGCCATGGCAAAGCTTCATATGGAGAAGAAACAAGAACAGGACACCAGCAAATCATGCGAAGATCATCCCAAAACTTCTCTAGGTCAGACTTCTGATTACGAGGTCTCAATGAACTTGCAGCTCGTGAGAACATTCGATTCATCACTCCTTGATCAGCCTTTGGCAGATTAGGCAACCACTTTAATGCATTTACTTCCAGGTAGGAAAGAAGCACTTTGCCTCTTGAATGAGCTTTTTGTTGATCATCATGCATTAGCCGTTCTACCTGTCTAGCACTTTGTACAACTGTCTCAGGAGACACAGTTGTCCTAAGACCCAAACTCTGTAGCACGTCCAGAATGCCAGACTCTTCAAAAGCACCAGAAGGGAAACTATCAGAATCTTCTAGTAAACCATAAAGTTCTTCATTTCGAGGATCGTAAAGCACTGCAGGACATTTCAAAGAACCACTAGAAGTTTGGACAAATTCCAGATTTCTCAGACCTTCCCGGAACAGTGAATCCTCCACACACAATTGTGGTAGTTCTTGCAGAACTGAAAGCATGGTGCTGTCACGAACCTCAGGAGGCAACTCTCTAACTCTATTTAACACATACTGCTTATAAAACTGTGCCTTTCTCATTCTCTCGACTCCATAATATCTAATTAAAACCTCTTCTTCCATACTTGAAAGACTGCTAATGAACTCACCGGAAAGGAGGCTCTCGGGACAATCCAACGGTGGTAAGTATTTCCGAGGGCTTTCCAAATCTGAATATTGGAAATTGTCAACAGATTCTCCACCATAGACCCTATATATAGGTAGCCGCTTGCAACTCCATATATCAGAATCAGCCATATGGTTTCCAATATACCATTGAGAATCCAGAAGAAATCGACGAAGCTCGTCCCTCTCTTCCACTTCCAAATGATGAAAAAGTGATAATTCGTTACTGTTATTTGACGAGACAACATCAGATATCGATTTCAAAACACCAGAGCCATCAGCATCACACACATAGTGAAACAAATCTGGGTGTTCAACATTATAACTGTTGTTTAGAATCTTACATCCAATCTTAACAAGTAGGTCTCGCATCTTCTCAGATAATTTTTCCACATTTAACAATTTTGATTGTATACTTGGTCTGTATAAATGTCCTGAAAGGGATGGCAAAATAGGCCAATCACCAAACAGGGACAATTTTTCACAATGGCCTTGAAGATACTGCCACAAGAGGTGAAACCAAGAAGAAGTTGGATGCTCAGAATTAGATTTCAGGTCCCAAAAAACTTTGGTCTTAAATTTCCAATCAGATGGTACAAATTTAGGGAGTAACATAAGTAGACAATTAACAGAGAAAACAATAAGATTTGTGGCTGAGGCCTCAGCAATAGCTGTTAGTCTGCTGTATAGATTATGGGGAACATTATGATCAATGACTCTATCTGCGATTTTTTGAAGAAGCATGTATTCCAAATCACTGCAGACAAAATAAGGAATTCCTTCTGACCCTTCAGATAATGATCCGAAGTTACCACTTGCTAGAGGAAGCAAAGGCAAGTCATATGCATGTTTACCAACGTCAATATCAATCAGGTCTTCAAGGCAATATTCCAATAATATAAGCTTGTAAGATCTGCTCAGTGTACCAGCAGTTTTATGTCCCCTAACATGATGTCGTATTGATTCAGGAGTAACCACTTTCAGCTGAAAGCTTGATGCGCATTTCAAGAGCATATTGAATAAAGCACTCGGTAAATGAACAATAGGCAGTCCTAGCTGTAAAAGAGCCTCCCCAAGTTCCTTACTTTTAGCAAACTCCTCATCATGAAGAAAAGCTTCCACCGGTGAAACCCATTTCCCACCATCAATGTCTGAGTACATGACAGGAAAATCACTAATGCTTCTGTAAATATGCTCAACTAAGATGTTCCATGGCTCTTCGAAAGACCCAGTGGGCCACAAAGAATAATATGCATTAGTAGGACCAAGCACTGGTTGCACGCCAAGAAGCAATTGTACAAAAGTAGGAGCAACAACATCTTCTAAGAGCAACCTATTCCAAAGGGAACGAATTCTTCCAGCCCTGTCCATATCAGCTCCATACCAAATGCCACGACGATTTGATGAAACCTCAAAATATCCATTAACTTGCACAGTCATTCCAGTTTTTACAGGCAGAGGAAGGAAACAAAATGCCCGACCTAGCTTAAGAATATCATCCTGTTCGATATCAAAGAAAAAAAATCAGATTTTCCCCATCTTCGAGACAAAGAGTTCAGCTCGGTAATGAACAAAACTATAGATGTTGAGCCTACCATTCTTTTGAGTTAAAGACGTGCAGGGAAGCATGTTCCCTTTTAATTTTTTAAAGGAACTGATAATTGGATAGTTTTTAGTTCCCTTTGTGCCCATGGACAGTATAGGCTTTGTATTAGAGGCTGATTCCCAGTTGGAGTGGTTTCTGGGTTTCTTATGTAGAGTCCCTCAAGGAGGGGGATTTGGGCTAGACAGTGTAATAGTTCTTTTTGTGTGATGCATGTAATTCTTAATAGAGCGCTTATACTGTTAATAAACAGGAACAAAAAAAAATTGTGATAGATCATGAGAAAAGCTTTGTTTCATGAGGATCCAAAATACATTCGTACCTACCTAACACTGTACAAACTTTTCTCCCATAGCTTTTCATACTGGAACTTACAAATTGTAGTAACCTCAATCACGATGTAAATAATGTACCACAACTACACATTACACAATATTCTTATTTTTAAGTTTTCTTTTATATATACATGTGTGTTTGTGTGAGTGAATGAGTGCGTGAGAAAGAGAGGGAATATTTGAATATTACATTGGATGAATTATCTGATATGCATACTGCAACTGATGCCCAAGGTAGCAGGTGAATATCATAATCTTTGGATGCAGTTGCAGCAAAAGAACCTATTCTACTGGATGATGCTGCCATTGTTTGCACTATGTAGAATGTATCAATCTTCTTCAGAGGCTGGTCTCCATTTACAGCCTCACTCAAGAAGTCCACTGAAAAGGCATCTATCTCTCGATCAGACCTATTCGTAGACTTTGATAGTCTTAGAAGTGCCTGCCGATGCCTAACCGTACTAGCATTTGCTGAGTTAACCAAACAGGAATACATCTTCCTAGGTTCTGGCACCCCATCATCCCACACAAGTATTTCGATAGAGAGTACGTTTTTAAGAAAAAGTAGTACAAAAACTCCCTCCTCATAAAGCTGTGTAAACATGGAACTAATGTCATCTTCCAAGTAAGCTTGCTTTGATAGCTTACTATGAGCTGCTTGATCTGCATTCCTCAAAGGGAAACGAAACAAAGTTCCGGGAAAAGGGCTTTTCATATCACACCCAAAAGCACAATACGGAAAAAACTGATCTTTATACAGTGAAATTGCTGAAGAACTAACATACTCAATTCTCTTCCCGGGATTCGCCGCGGAGACATTGGGAAGGTAAACTCCCTGAGGATCAAACATTACCACATATTTGCCACTTACAAAAGAGGGCAGATCAGTCAGATGGTACACCGAATTGAAACCAACCCTGTAGGAAAAAAAACAAACAAACAAACAAACAAACATTCCCAATGAAATAATCAGTACACTGACAAGTGGAAAAGTAATGATCAAAAGAGAATTTGCCAATTAGTAGTAATCACCCAAAACGACCAGTTTTCCAAGCTTGACCTAGCTTCCCACTCCCACCAATCCTAGAAATACTAGCAAAATCATCCTCCGTGAACTCGGCATTGTTATAAGCCAACAAAGCCGGGCCTTGCCACTGCGCCAGCTTGTCCGATAACAGTGAATCGGCGGCGTGAACCCGGCGGTCCAAGCAGAGGCAGACCTTGGTGGCGCCGGCATCATCGGCGTTCTGTATAAGCTCCTTCAACACAGTCGTCCCCTCCGGATAATTCAACAATACTTCTCGGATCCTCCGTGTCAGATCAACTTTCTGTCCAAAATCTTCCAATAATAACGATTCCGCCGGGTCCGGCAACAAAGAATCCATGTTTTCAGGTGAGTAAATTCAGTCAGCGAGGCATCCGAGTTGTTGTATATGTATGTATGTATGTATCTGTAGATAGAGAAAGTGGATTTTGGAGTCTGATATTGTTTCTGATGCTTGTTACTTGTGAGAGAGGGAAAAAAAAAAGATTATTTATTAGTCTTCTTGTTTACGGGGTCTTCTGTGGGTGTGTGGGTTCGTTTGTTTTATACGCGCGCGTTCTTCATTAATTACTACTACTACTATTCTACTTTCTCAATTCATTACTGTTTTTATTTGAATAACTTATTTCTCTCACTTTTTTTTTATCCGGCAAATTAAAATAAAATGCACTTAAAATTCAACCAATGTTTACCTTTATATTATTAAATAAAATACGTCAGATTATAAATTTATTCTCTCTTTTTTTACTTAACTTAATAAATTTTGTTCACGAAATTGTTATTTCGAAAAAAATAAATTCAATTATATTTATTGTTTCTTTGTGAAAATATTAATTTACTTGTTCAAATCATTGAAAAATTTCATTAATATTTTGATTATTAAAATTTTGTATAATATCTATTTTTTTTATATTCACATGTACTTTGTTGATTACTCAATAATTATATCTTAATTTTAATTATTCCGAAATATTTCTTCCGTTCAAAATTAATTGCATTTTTAGGACTTTTTAAAGTCAAATTGACTATTTTTAAAACTAATCTTTTTACTATTTTTGCTAATATATAGGTGAAGATATTATAACCAAAAGAAAGTATATACAATTTATTACTAATTTCAATTTTTATAATTTTAGAAATATATTTATATATGCTTAATTATTAATTTTAAAAATAGTCAATTTAACTTTAAAAAGTCTTAGAAATACAATTAATTTGGGACGGAGAGAATAACTGCGTATTTTAGATATAGTTAAAAGTCAAAACCCTTATTTGCCTTGCGCCAAAAACCCTCGGCCCCAATCATCTATCTAACAAAATACAAATAATTTTGAATTTCCCGCTCATCTTATAAATCATCTGAACCATTCAAAGTTTGATATAAATCTAACCGTTCATTATTTTCTCGTTCTTTATTTCTTGTTCTTCTGCAATTTTTTTTCTCTTCAAATTCTATCTCCGGTACCTTCTTTTTTTTATTTTTTTTTTCCTCCAACAAAACTTAGTGCCGAGGCAAAGCTAGTTATATTACAAAACGGAATCTTTCGGATCTTTTTTTTATTTTTTTTTTCCTCCAACAAAACTTAGTGCCGAGGCAAAGCTAGTTATATTACAAAACGGAATCTTTCGGAGGAATGTCCATGGAGATGTGTTAGGGGACCCTGGTTTTCTCCCAATTCCTATGTTGCCCTAATCCTGTAATTCTCAAAAGAAGCTGGCTTTCCCAAGTTCGCAAAGAAGCAAATATGGAGAAAATCCCAGCTGCATCCGCCATGGAATGGAGCATTGAGCTTGAAAAATCCCTCCGTTCCAAAAAACCCGGTAAGAAATCTATTAATTTCCATGGTATTTTAGTCCCCTTAGCTAATTTGATGAAAAACTGAACTTTTAATTTATTTATTTTTATTAAATTATTGTTGTAAGGCAAATCTATAGAAGCCATACAAGAGATTGGGCCAAAGCTTGAATGGTGGGACAGTGAACCTAAACTTACAATGGCAGAATATAATCTGTTTGGTTTAATTCCAGGAGAGGATAAGCTATTTGCCAATGCTATCCTGCTCCGGCTTGCTGACGCATTTAGTTCAGGTGATAAACACACTAAGCTTTGCATTGTTAAGGTTTTCTTGTCAGAGTATAAATACCGGAAAAAGAAGAGAAGAAATGATGGGATTTTGTCAAAAAATAGGCTATCTAATCACTTGGAAGTATTGAGAAGAGTAAAGATGGCTTTTGAGACTGGGGATGTTGAAGTTAGGGCAATGGTTTTGGTGCTGTTTGGTTGCTGGGCTGATTTTGCCCATGACAGCACCGAGATACGGTATCTTATCCTCTCGAGTGCAGTCTCGAGTGATGTTTTGGAGGTATTTTATGATTTGCTAAGTTTATATTGTCTAACTATTTACAAAGATTTTTCCTCCCATATACATCAAAACTGTTGTATGCTGCTTAAAGTTCTGTAATACACTGCTTGTCTTGACAATAAATTAAACTAACAGAGACCCTCTACAGGTAAAGGCCTCTTTGTTTACTGCAGGATGTTTCTGTGAGCTGTCAGATGACTTTGCTTCTGTTCTCTTGGAGATACTGGTCAATATACTGTCATCATCTGAAACATCGATGGGTATAAGGTTGGCTGGAGTGCGGGCTTTGGCTAAAATGGGGTGCTTGTATTCACTTGCTAGTAAAGCTTACAAGGTTTTGCATCTAAATTGCTTATTTGTAGTTCCCACGTAGGCATGTATAAGTGTACTGTATGTAGTGAGTATCTTTGTGGTATTTATAGGACGCCATTGCAGGATTGAACGAAGTATAAAACTTTGGTAGGAAGCTCATCAGATATATTGTTGCAAGTATTTTCTTAAAGATAAATATAATGATAAAAAAAAAATCTTTAAGACATAGTATGATCTTTTACATGCTTTGGATGATATAAATTGGGTTTCATCTAGCTGTTAAATATTATTATGCATGAGCATCACCTTTTATAGAAAAATGGTGGTCTTGTTGGTTAATGCAGAAACATATGAATATACATGAAGACTTCTACTTGACCAAACACAAAGAAATATGATACATGTGATTTGTATTGGTTTTCAAGGGCATGGAATTGTGTTCAATACTAATCATAAGTTCATTTCAGACAGGTCTGAAGCTGCTTTCAGATTCTTCTGAAGAGGATTTCTGTGTTGCCATGCTGATTTCACTTTCAAAAATTGCTGCAAAATCAACATTACTGATTTCTACACAGGTGCGAGTTCTGATCCCTTTTGTGGATTTTATATGTGTATTTTGGTAAATTTCTTGACAAGGATATTTCAGTCTACATGCTTATTTTGACTAAGAAGTTGTACAGAAGCACTTATCATCAAATAAACAAAAATGTAAAGAGCTGTATAGAAGCACCAACTTCACTTTCTTCATTTGGGACTAAACAGTTAAATGGATTGCTGTTTATTATATGCTAGTGTAACAGGTCGGGTTGGTGATAGATAATTTACATATGGTGTGTCTGGTGTCCTTCCTTGCCTTGGTTTAGTTGACTGTCTTGAGTGTAAAGTGCTTCACCTGGCAGAGGTTACTTTAACTTGGGCTACAAGAACGTTTACATGCATCCAGCATAAGACCTTTCTTTCCCCCTTTTCTACTTGCTTCATTCCACAAAAAGAGTCCCACTTGCAAAATTCGCAAACTTTAAGGATCTATTTTTATTCCATAAACTTTAAGGATGAATTTTTCTTCCATGTTTATCACTAGATATAATGAGTGTAGTTTAGTTGTGGTGGCATGGTAGTGAAATTGTGTTGTTAAACTTGAGAACATTATGTCATTTCGTACTATAATCAATAAAAAATGACTCTTTTTGTGGAACAATTTTTTATTTTTATTTTTTGTTAATGGGGCTCATTTGGTGGAACAGAGGGAGCATTTTTTTTCATTCTCAGCTAAAATGTTGTTACGACCATGGAATATCACATAATTGAGATTTGGTGATAATGAATGAGTATGGAAATTTACAGAATGGGAGTTAAAGCTTATTGGACCTTAGCACTGTGCCCTGACTACGGCTGATCTGTTAACACAACTCAAACATTATTGATTTCATCACAAAGCCCTTCTCATTTATGAATCTTATTTAAACATATTAGTAGTCTCTCTTGGGTAGAAAAAAATTATTAGAAAAGAGAGAAATACAGTAAGGGGTGGACAAGGAGAAATAATAATTAATAATGAACTCCTTGTATGGTTTTGTGTGCAGGTAGAGATGCTCTTCTCATTAGTAAACCAAGATAAATCATTGCGTTCACAAGCGACATCATTAAAATGTCTACATTTTATTTTAGCAGGAGGTGCTTATAGTTTTCATGCTAGTACAAGTGAAATCAAAACAATATTCAGTATGCTAAATGAACCCAAATTTCCACCAGTTCTGCAATGGGAAGCTCTTCAAATATTGCACAAGGTTATTGCAATACTTTTTCTACTGTTTTTCTTCCCTTATTCATAATACTAATACCTTTGTCCAAGTTTACGTGCCCACATTACTTTTTGTATGTATTTTAAGGCACGCCAAGAACCATCTACACTTATATTTTCCACTTTTTTTTCTTTTTTTTTTAAAAATTTCAATATACAAACGCAATGTTTTCATTATATTTTAAAATGTGAGAAAAACTGAAAATATAATGTATGGATGTCCTTGGCGAGCCTTAAGATGCTTGCGAAAAGTAATATGGACACATAAAAGTGAACGGAGGGAGTATAGCTTTAGTAGTTTCTTATATTTGGTAATTTGCAGATCCTTTTACAAAACCTATTCAGTTTTTCCTTCCTTGAAATGCTTGAAATTCTTTCCGAGCTGTTGACAATTGTTGAGAATGGAATACAATACTCGACCATGTCGAAGAGACTCTTAGCCACCTTTGTTCTGGTAGATATATATGGCAAGTTCATGAGAGGAGCAGAAATTGAATTAGGTGGAGTTAAGTTCCATTCTTTTGCATCCCGAATTGTCACTTTTGTTATAGATCGGATCTTCTTGCTGGTGGAGCTTCATCCTGTAGAATTGGAAACAGAGCAAGAGGTTAAAAGTTTGCTAAACCTCCTTATTCGTCTAGTTGAAGCACATTCAGATCTTTGTCATCTGGTGCTAGATAAAATTCATTTTTCAATTAAATGCCTGGCAGAAAAGCATGGCCAAGTTATGGGCAGGGGGGCAGTGGACTTATCAGGTCATGGGTCTCTACTTGGAGAAAGCAAAACAGTCATTACAACAAAACTTATGCTTTATATATCCAAAGTTTTAGTCTCTTGCCTTGAAAGTGTTGACAAAGCTGGTGCCTTGACTGCCCAAGTCCATGTTTCAGTGAAGCTTGTGGTTGAAGATGTACATAATTGCAGCTTATTTGACTGCTATACGCACACAATATACTCCATCTTGTTGTGGTCTCATATCACATATTATTGCATGCAGAACGGTATAGAAGAAAATAATAATCTTGTTAGAAACTTGGGAATACCTGATCATGATTTTTCCGTTCAACATGAAATTTTCACCCTCGAGTGTTTAAAGAAGCTTTTGGTTGGAAAGGATAATTGGTTGGCATACAAAGCTGGAAAATATGCTGCATGTCATGGAGCATGGTTTGCAGCTGCTTTTATATTCTGGCAACTAGTAAAGTTGGTTCAATCTCATCACTGTTCTTGCTGGTTAAAGTCATTGGCAGAGTTTGCTCATTCTGAAATGAAAGTCCAATTTCTTCTATTACCAAAACAAGGATCTGGTTTATTGAATTGGCTAGAGACTTACGGGATCTCTGGTGTACCTTTTGGAGATGGTTTACATGACACAGGGAAAGGCACTTCTTCTAAGGTAAACTCATCTAACCATATTGATAACCTCACAAGTGTTTGTAAGATCCTTCACTCTTCAGAGGAATTGCTGGGTGCAACCAGCAGATCTGCTACGACTTTTGACTTTCAAAGATGGTTTTTGTCCCTGAGAGCAAAGGTTATCGAAAATGTGGTTGATATGCTTAAACTCTTGGATACCATTCCATTGACAGAAGATAAAATCAGCACCAACCAACGAGTAAATGGAAATAATATGGTTGATATCCCAGAACTTTTGCTAAACATCAACTCCTTGGTGCATCCTCTCACACAGATGTCTTTGCGGTTGAAGAGATTAGCACAAGAATTTGATCTAATTGCCACATCATTTATTGGTATGGATTGCAAAAGTTTCATGACCATTTCAGTACTGGCATTAAGTTGTTCACTATTGGCTTTTAGTTCTGGATTTGCTCTGTTCATTACAAACCTGCATGCTACAAAAAGTTCTACAAATTCTGATTTGGAAAAGTCAGAGGAAAATTTGTTTCCTATTCTAATACTAGATCTGATGAGTCGTTTGTGGCTTGTAGACCGTGAAACCAGCACAAAACTAATATTGCTTTTGAATGCTTGTGGACAGCCCAGGAGCTATTGTCCCCCACAGTCCAGGAATCATATATTGGACATCGGTACTGAAACAAGAAGTATTATCGCACTATGTAGTTTTGCTGTTGCAGGAGCTGTTGCGTTGCAAAATGATGCAAACAGAGTGCATCATGATTTGATTCAATCGCGACTTACTAGTGATGGTTTGCAGCTTCTGCTAAACATTATTACAAAATGGATGCAAATTCCGTTTCGGACTCCCACATACTTCTTTCGTATAAGGTATGTTGTATGCTATAACTTTTGAGTATTTAAGTAATCAAGTCCTACATCTATCATTAATCTTCTGTTATGTTACACTTGTACACAAAACCCTCAAACTGTTTCCTCTACCTTATCGTATATGTTGTCACTTGTCAAATGTTTTCTTTTCATGGTTGATGTAAGCATTTTTGAGCTAGTAAAGTAGCCATTTTTTTTTTTGGCTAAATATATAGTAGCCATTGTTAGTCATTACATTCCCTTGAAGTTCACTTGCACTATACTAGTGTGTGTGTGTGTGTGTATTGTTATACGCAGAAATATTGGTACATTGCCTTTAAATGCACTTGCTATATACTGTGATATCCACACAGAAACTCCCTCCGGCTTCCCCCTAACCCCACAACCCAAAATAAAAAAAAATAAAAATAAAAATAGTTTATTCCTGTCACTCTATTTCTGTTTCCCATTTTGAAAACTAATTTAATGCTGAAGTTTATATAATTTTCCAGGCCGCCTCTTTCTTCTCAGCTCTTTACTTTGGATAGAGATGCAAGACAAGGAGGTGGATTATCTGTCTTTAGAGGCTTTCATCTATCCCTAAATATTTGCCTTCAATTGACCAACATGCCACCAGATCTCTCAACTCGGCTGACCAGGCTGTACTGCATAATTTCTACTAGAATATCTTATCAGGTTCCTTGTCTGATTGGAGGAGAAACAGGGCAAGCAGAGTTGGGTTTTGAAGATTGGCGGACTGATGACATGGTAGATTTGAACGAGAAGCTATTACAATATGTGACGGGGCATACCAAGACTAGGAGTATGCATAAGAGCAATAATGCTGGTGATTGTGGGAATGTGGAGGTATTCGCGTGTTTTGAACCAAATACAAAAGGCCAAGGGTTCTGTACTTGCTTGCTGGATGTTTCTGCTTTCCCTTTGGGTTCTTACAGAATCAAATGGCACAGCTGTTGTATTGACAGTGAGGGTTCTTATTGGAGTCTTCTTCCTTTAAACCCTGGTCCAATCCTGACCGTACAATGATATTCTATGTTGGGTGATCCCATGTAAATATGTTAGGTATTGATACACTCCTGTAACTTGTCACCTTGAGTTGGGCCTGACCGGTTTACAATGGTTCATTTAGGCATGCCCTTCAAATTATAGGCACCTTTTGCTTGTGGAAATTTGAAACAAAGACCTTATGCTTGTATATACTGTTGTTTTATATATCTTACTGTCCCATAATTCACCAATATTTCATTTAAGTCCCTTAAAAAGAAAAAACTATTATGCTTGGATATATCTTAGACAAACTTTAATATCGATAAAGAAATTTATAATTAAAGAAATTGATTTTAGGGGGGTTTTACGAGGTCATACATGTATAGCTATTTAGTCAACCCCCTTGACTCTAAAAAAAAAAACAAGATTAGGCTGTGTTACGCAGCTACATGTCATATCATGTATCCGCATGCACTAGAATCTATGATCACCACCGACGTCCAACCAAACCAGCTCTAAATATGTAGCGTCAATCATGTACAAAACGTATGTACAAACACAACGTGCACAGCTCTATCTTCGGTCTGGAATCATAATTTTATCAACGTGAAGACTACCACCATCACACCCTTTAAACTTCCCTTCATTCTGATCTCTCCTCGTCACTCTCTTTATAATTTCCTCCTCTCATTTTCATACGTACATGCAATATATATCTATATATAAGCAGCTAGCTAGCCAGCTAGCTACCTCTAATTCTCAATATTTTGAGTCATGGCAACATATTCATGTATAATAATCCTTCTTCTCTTATTAGTTAGCTTAGAGGCAAGTACCCCTTTGGGGTTCGATTACGCCGATGCCTTGGACAAAAGTTTGATGTTCTTCGAGGCACAAAGGTCTGGTAAATTGCCCGCGTATCAACGTGTCAAATGGCGTGGCGATTCTGGCCTTACCGATGGTTATAAGCAAGGAGTGAGTACTCGATCCTATGTGTACAAACTTGACATTATTATATACTTTGTTTGTCCAAAAATGCGACTCTTATTTAGCCTTTTCAATCTTCTTAATTAAGCACATTTTGTTAGGAAAAAGAAGTTTGTTCTAGACAAACCAGTAAAATGAGACTCTCATTCTCATTTTGGGAGATATTGCAACGAATTAAAGTTGATGATTTATGTAATGTATAATTCTATGGGGCCGGGGGATATGTGGTGCATGCAGGTGGACTTGGTGGGAGGTATTATGATGCAGGGGATCATGTGAAATTTGGGCTGCCAATGGCTTATAGTGTTACCATGCTTTCATGGGGAGTCACTGAATTCAGGAAGGAGATAGTGGGACTCAATCAAATGGGACATGCCTTGGCTGCCATCAAATGGGGAACTGACTATTTCATCAAAGCTCATCCTCAGCCTAATGTTCTTTGGGCACAGGCAAGTATATTATCTTCTCATTTCTTTTCTTTTCTTTTCTTTTAACACTAAACATTATTTTTATTTTCCTGAAGTAATTAATTAAATTCATTCCTACCCCAACAACATTGCTAGAAAGAAACTATTTTAGCTATGCATTTCTTTCTTCCCTACCACAAAGGTTTGGTCACCTATTTAATACGTACTTACATACTTTGCATTTGAAATAAAAATTTTAAATACCATCTATTATTGTTTAGGTGAGCATTATTTTGGGCCAATTGACTAAAGTACTCCTTTTCCTTTCAGTAGGATTTAAAACAATTTATAAAAGAAAAGTGCATACCACTTCTTATTAGGATAACGTTGGGGTTCTCAAATTTGAAATTTAAAAAACGTTTTTTTTTATTAAAATAAATTTCCATTACATGTCTATTGTTACGTTTCCTTACCAACCAATATTCCTATCATTTACATAATTAATTTCGAGGATAATGCTAGTCTTGATGATTTTGGTGCTAAAAAAATTTCAGGTAGGGGATGGAGACTCTGATCATTACTGCTGGGAGCGTGCCGAAGACATGACAACCCCAAGGACTGCTTTCAAGCTTGACACAAATAATCCGGGCTCAGACCTTGCTGCTGAAACCGCAGCTGCCCTGGCTGCAGCTGCTCTAGCATTTCACCCTTACAACTCTTCCTACTCTAACTTGCTGTTGGTCCATGCAAAACAGGTGAGAATTTGGAGTCTCGTTTGGACTTTCAACTTTTGTCCAAGAGACACTTGGAATTTTTTTTTTTAAATATCAAATGAATTTTGACTAAGATTTGATTATTTGTGCAGCTTTTCTCATTTGCAGATAGATTTAGGGGATTGTCCATCGACTCCATCCAGTGTGCCAAGCAGTTCTATGCATCATCTGGTTATGCGGTTAGTTGAAATAATATTTTCTCTTAATTTAGCCATAAAACCTTTTAATTTATCTCTGTTCTTCAAATAATTTTCTTCATTAATTAGTTATTTATGGTGATAATGATATAATAAAGGATGAACTGTTATGGGCTGCTGCATGGCTCTATAGAGCAACCAAGGAAGAGTACTATTTGAAATATGTGGTGGATAATGCTGTCTCTATGGGTGGAACCGGATGGGCAGTCAAACAATTTTCTTGGGACAACAAATATGCTGGAGTTCAAATTCTCCTGTCTAAGGTAGTAATCAGTACTCTGTTCATCAATACATGTATTTTAGAGACTTAAACCCTCTTGAAGAAAAATGTAAATTCTGTTTTAGAGTCTTAAGCCCTCTTGAAGAAAAATGTAAATTCTTTAAATTGCTTGTGTTTGCTACAGTTGTTACCCTACAGAGCCTACACTGGTTCAAATACTCCTCATAAAAAATAAAATAAAATAAACTTGTCCCAAAATGAGGGACTTGTCATAGACAATCTACTATTCTATTTTTAGTGCATTAGATAAAGAAATGGGAGGAGTTTGCCAAAGAGCTCTATCTCAAGCGGTATCAGACCCTCCCTCGTAGAAGTGATTTCTTTTTTCAGTGCATTAAATAAAGAATTGTGAGGCATTTTCCAATGAGCTCTATCTCAAGTGGTATCAGACCCTCCTGTATAGAACTGTTTGAGTTTCAAGCATATGTGGAGGCACTATGATATAGCCTTATAACATTTTCTTGCAGGATTAGCCCCCTTGATGACATATTGTTAACTATTTGCAGGTGTTATTGGATGGATATGGAGGAGCATACACTTCCACACTAAAGCAATACCAGGCCAAGGCAGATTATTTCGCATGCGCTTGTCAGCAAAAGAATGACGGCTACAATGCCCCCATGACTCCTGGTAATTAATCTCTCAATTTCCTTGTTGACTGTTTGTTGCGGGTCCATTTGAGTAACAATGCCTAAAAATATCAATTGTATCTGTTGGTTTATATTACTAGGGGGACTACTATACATAAATGAATGGAACAACCTGCAATATGCAGCCTCTGTTGCTTTTCTTCATGCCATCTACTCTGAGTATCTCTCAGCAGCAAATGCAGTGCTCAAGTGTCCTGATGCTCAACTTAAACCTCAAGACCTCCTCAACTTTGCTAAATCACAGGCATGCATTTATGTCCAAAAAATGAGAGTCCCATATGACTTACTTTTTTAGACCAAGAATTAAACTTTCCATTGGCTATCTTTGATGTAGGCTGATTACATCCTAGGCAAGAATCCAAAGTCCATGAGTTACATAGTTGGGTATGGCCAAAACTATCCGGTTCACGTTCACCATAGAGGCGCTTCCATTGCTTCTAAATCAGTTCTACACTCTGCTGTTGGATGTGTGGAAGGATTTGAGACTTGGTATCGTCGTGCTGAGGGCAACCCTAACATTATATACGGGGCCTTGGTGGGAGGTCCTGACAAGAATGATGAGTTCTCAGATGATCGTTCCAATTATGAACAGACTGAGCCTACAATTTCTGGTACTGCTCCTCTTGTAGGACTCTTCTCCAAGTTACAAAGTTTGAATGGAAATTCAGCGGCAGGTTCTTATCATCAAGATGCACCAAGTGAGTGCTAAACTTTTAGAATCATTTCAAAATGGTACTTCTTTAATGTGGTATCTTATTTGATCAAAATCTACTTTCCTTTAATTATACAGGTTCTTATCCTAAAGGAGCACCAGTAGTCCCTAATCCAAGATCAGGTGAGTTTTAAAACATCACTTCAAAAAATACAAAACGTTTTCATACTTAATAGGATTATGTATCAGATATAGGCGATTAAACGCTAATTTACTTGATTAATGTGATTATTAGTGTAGATATTAACAACTTCATTTTGTTTGGCAGCTATCCCAGTTGAGTTCTTTCACTCCATAACTGATTCATGGACTGTTGGAAAAAGAAATTATTACCGGCACAGGGTTATAATCAAGAACACATCAGAGAAACCGATCACGAATCTGAAGTTGATAGTTGAGAATCTAACTGGATCTCTATGGGGTCTCACTCCAACTCAGGAAAAGAACATTTATGAGCTACCACAATGGCTCAAAGTACTAAAATCTGGTTCAGAGTGTAGTTTTGTTTATGTTCAAGGCAGTCCTCAAGCTAAGGCTTCTGTCCAGAGCTACCATTAACCATTTTTCAAGACACGTACGTTGAGGATTCAATTATGTTTCTGATGTTTTATACAGAAATTTTCCTGTCCATAAAGATGGATTTTTCATTCATAGCTTTTGCTATTTACAATCAAATGTCAAGATTTTGTCTGGGGAGATGTTTACTTTTTTACAAGAATTTTAAACATTTTTACGGGGAGTCTCACTGGGAAAAAAAATGTCAACAACATAAAATAAGTTGGGAAATAACAAATTCCTCTCAAAACATCTGATGAACCACAAAGATATATAAGATGTGCTAACCAAATATTGGAAACATGATACCAAGTATAGTATATTCTTCAACTAAAAACATATTAATGAATATTGGAAACATGATACCAAGTCCTCTCTTCGTCCCTTAATATAAGTCATTTTAAAGTTGTGCACAAATATTAAAAAATAATTGTATAGTATTAAATATAATATCAATTACCTATATTATTCTTGTATTGAAAATAGTTTTATTTATTAGACAAAAAATAATCAAAGAACCAAAATTATATTTAATACTTTAAATAATATTAAAAACTAAACCTTACTTGAAATTCTCAAACGACATATATTAAGACACTAAAACACTTATCCAAGTATAGTATATTCTAACTAAAAACATATTAATGAATATAGGCAAAAATATTTTGACTACCAAAATTCATAAACATTAATAACGGATAACAAAAATAACTTTCGATTTAGATGATGACCTTACTTTTAGTAATTTAGAGAATTCTAAACTCTGCCAAAGTAAAAATCTGAAAGTGTAGAAAAATAAACAAATTCAAAAAGTTGGCAATTCTCGCCCAATACTACGTGAGCTCCTCACATGTAACTAAGAGGCGCCTTAATTATCATGTGAGAACAAACCATGTAGAGTGTAGACTATCAAAAACTATTCTTTTCCTTTTTTCAACTCTTTTCAAAGATTTTACCCCTATTCAGATAAATAACAATAAACTGAACAACATAAATAACTTGAATAGATGATGAAGGTCTTTTCTCCAAATTACTGAATGTCACATTGTTGCCAAAAGCAAAACCCTAAATGTAGCAGACTAAACAAAAATTAAGAAATCCTCGCACAATACTATATATATTAAGGGTAAAAACTAGACTAGGATGATTCAAGCACAAAAATGTTCTAGCCAACCAAAGCTTGCTTTGAAGTCCCACCGACTAGTCCTAGTCTCAATCATCAAATGTTGTCTTCTTTCCTGCATCAACAATAACACACAAAAATAGCCATTAGGAAAGAAAAATGACGCCTAACATGTAAAGAGATCATTTATCAAAATTAAAATATGGTACTCAACGAACAACAAACCATTACTATGAACAAAAAAACCCTCCAGTTCAACAGTGTTTGTGAGTTCTAAAGAAAGAAGAAAAGAGGAGCAAAATTTATTGAAGAGATTAAAAGGGCCCTGTTTGTGAGGTGTTTTTGAGAGAATAGATGAGAGAAAACTGGATTTAAATACCCTCAACAAAAAATCCTACATTTGTGAAGATTTGACAAGAAAAAATATATGGAAGACTTAGATTACATATAAAAATACCAAAAAATACTTATAACGGTCTAATAAGGGTATAATAGTATTGTAAAATTTTCAGTTAAAATTTCTTTCCAGAAAACACACAGACAAAGAAAGTTCCCCCACTTTTCTCACATAAGTTTTAAATTTTGCTCTTTTCTTCTCTTTCCAAATTCAAAAACACAGTGCAAATGTGAAATCGCAAGTGTTACAATGAAATATAAATAGAGTTCCTAAAGCTCATAAACTTACATCAGTATTACGGATAACTGGCTAGTTCTAAGAAGAATAAATATTAAGTGCAACTTTCCACATGCAATTAGCCAAAAAAGTGCACTTAAATTTCAAGTTGATAGATGCCATGAGCAAAAAAAGTAGTGCTCGATGTGAAGTATGTTCTTTTAATTGTTCAATAACTTGGTGTAGATCAAATATTAAAAATATAATAGCAAAAAATCAAGTAATTAAGAAAACAAGTCATACCAGTACCAGCTGCAGCCATGCTAGGTCTGTTGGGTCCTCCACGTCCACGCCTACCACCAGATCTACCACCATCACCTCTGCCAAACCTACCACCACTATCACGACCACGACCTCTACCAAAACTGTCACGACCACGACCTCGGCCACTGCCAAAACTGTCACGACCACGACCTCTGCCACTGCCAAAACTGTCACGACTGTCACCTCTTGGTTTTGCCTCTTCCACAGTCAAGTAGCTACTTCCAAATTCAGATCCATTAAGTTCCAGAGCTTTGTTGAAACCATCACTGTCCGTAAAATCCATATAAGCAATCCTGCACAAAGGAGAAATATATTTGAAACCCCTTCACTGACATCAGGAAAAAAACAGAGTATAAAATCTCAAATCAACTGTGCTATACATGATAGCCTCACGAGTTCTCGAATCTATCTGCAAAATTTAGTGCTACAGCAATTTCTGAACAGAAGATAAAGATAGACACAAGTAGAATGTACAAGGTCTAATGAAAAAAACATTCTTGTCAAAAAAAATATTCTTTTCACCCTAGCATCTCTACAATTTTTTCAGTTCATATAAAATAAATGCAATATCCTCGGGTTTGTCATCGTTGTGACAATAAATTTCATTATCATGTCATCATTACTAACAAAATAAGTTTATTTTTACGGATAAACATAGAATAAAATAAATCCTTAGTATTTGCACATTTATAAATGGGACTTATCTGAAAAGGAGGGAGAATAAACAACTATGTACTCCACAGACAAAAAATTATATAAGTTCTGAAAGAAAGGGCAAACGTACGAACCCTTTCACACCACCCTCATAATCTTTAGGAATGGACACTCTGGAAATTTCGCCACAAGTTCCGAAATGCTCTTCAAGTCCGCTCCGAATCTGTGCCCCATAATATGTAATCCAAACTTAGGAATTCAGAAAACCAAAAAGAGACCAGCAATTCAAGTGTGGAAAGGATTGCAATGCATACCTTGTCCTCACCATCACTTGTTTCAAAACCTCGGACAAATATTGTTTGCCCTTGCGGTTTTCCTCCCCTCTGGTATGAGTTCTCTTTGCTAATTTTTGGATAATGAAAAATTAATTCCTGAGATTAAAGTTTAAGACACTTGAGTAATTAAACCGAAGGCAAGAAAGGCACTTATACCCGCTGCTTGGAGTGTACTCGCCCCTTTCCCGGGCCAAATCAAGTCTAACAGCACGGCCCAACAACTCTTGGCCATTTAATTCAAGAGCCTGCAATTAGTAAAAACATATTGTTTAGATGATAACAAGTTTGCAATTCTTATTACTAAGATTTGGCTCAAGAGACTTTTAGAAACAAGTGAAGCTTACTGGAATCAATTACCAATATATTTCATTGTCATGATTTTATTTAGTTCGATAATTGAAAATGCATATTAAAAACACCAACACTTAATCCAGATGCCCAGGTAATTGTTCAGCATTCTGCAGAAAAATTGTTGTTATGTAAAAAATATACATACCTTTTGAGCTGCTTCCACTGAGGTAAACTCAACATGGCCAAAACCCTTAAATGTCCCATCCCTATCTGTGGCAAAGCGAACTTCAGCAACTTCGCCAGCATCTTTAAAGAAATTCTCCCTGTTGAGCAAAATAATTATAAGAAGAAGATCATGGGTAAACGTGCAAATTTACGGAATATATACATACACATCATCTTGCTCGACAGAGAATGCTAGATTGCCAACAAAAAGAGTTTTGGATCCTGTGGCTTGAACTTGTGGAGTGCGAGGGGTTTGAGGCTGCATTAGAAAAAACAACATATCCTCAACATGTTTTTCACAGTATACAAAAAGTAAACTATATAAGACAGGAATTAGCAATTACAGCTTTCTTGGCATCTGTCTTAGCTGATTCTGCATCTACCATTTCTACATCAGTGTCCTGCTTGTCATAAAATTTCTCAAAAGTATTAGATTTGCACTCTTTGGGGAAAGTACAGGTCAACAAAACTACCATTCTATATGTTCACAACTGCTAATTTCTAGGATATTATTTGTGATTGAGCTTTACCTTTTTCTTCGGAGTCTTGGAAGCTTGTTTATCATCTTCCTCGGAAGTGTCTCCATCTGAAGATTCCTCTTCAGAACCATCTTCCTCAGAGCTGCTCTCCTTTGTTTAGGTTTTGCAACAGTCAACACATTGCATAATGTCAGTTAAATATATTATTAGAAATCTCTATTTATACTATAATTTTGGAATAAGAAAACTACTTTTGGAAATCCCTAATTTATGTTTATAGGGAGAGGGAGGAAATATGAGAGGGAAAATACCTGTTTGGTTACAGTTGTTGATGGCTTTTTTGACGTAGCTGCTTTAGGTGCAGGAGCCTGCAAAACAAGGGCAGGCAACAATATATTAACTCAGCGAAAACAAAAGAAAGTAAATGTGAACCCAGCTGGCCAAAATTACATTAAAAACAAAAGCACTTACTGCATACAAAAATTGGTGTATAATAATAATGCAGACTGCTTAAAATAATTTTTTCCAATAAAGAAATTGCTTAAAGGGTAATGTACAGTTTCATTTGGGGGATTTGAGGGCAGTAAGTTATCTGATTAAGGATTAAGTTCTCAATTTATCCCTTTTTCTTTTTTGAGGGCGAGTAGGGTGCACTATAGACAAAGTTAATGCGTGTGCTACATTTGCTCTGCTGCTCAAATGTTTCCTGGTCTTTCATATAGTATTGGTTGCTAGTCACATAACATAATGATAAACAATTGCAAGAACATGGAATAGACCAAGGAGAAATTTCACACACCTCATCTTCAGAATCATCATCATCATCATCAGATTCACTTTCCGAGCTATCATCTGTTCCTTTCTTGGAGGCCACAGCAGACGCTTTCGCAGGAGCAGCCTTAGAAACTACCTTTGGGGGATTTTCCTGCAAGATAAATTAATAAATAAATAAAAATGAGTGGCCTAGGAAATTATTCAGCTTGCAAAATTTTAGTGACAATAAGGTAATGTAACTCGTCTTGTGTCTGTACACAGCAAAAATAGTATGGTGTACTCGTACTTACATCCTCATCTGAGTCTTCTTCAGAGTCTGAACTATCACTTGATTCATCTTTCTTCTTTGTAACGGCAACAGATCCATTTTTAGCACCACTGGCAGGTAACTTCTTTGCTTGGATCTGGTAATTAATAACAGTTACTTCATGCAACTATCTAAACAAACTAGTACTTCAATTTTAAGTTATTATAGCTACATGAAATTAAAGAGGCAACTCAAAAATTGCTCTCACATCATCATCTGAACTGCTGCTATCATCTGAATCATCACTAGACTCATCTTTCTTTTTGGCTGCAACAGGACCATTTTTAGCAACAGCTACAGCAGGAACTTTCTTTTTGGGATCCTACATTTTATAGCACCCTCAAGACAATGTGAATAATATTCAAACACACTGTAAGAGTTCAGCAAAAGAAAACTAAATAGTCCTCGATAAACATCAAAGGACCATATTCTATAATTCATTAATACATGCAACAACTTGCTACTTGTACAAATAAATTCTTGTACAAAGATAATCATTATGCTAGAAACAAGTTATAAATAGAATATGAATCTCCATAACAAAAAATGTAGAAGAGCTTCATAAAGTTTTTGCATGCAAGATCAAATTTTGATAAGGTAACTCAGACTCACTTCATCCTCGGATTCACTCTCTGAGTCATCCGAACTGCTATTAGCCACCTTACCCTTGGCAGCAGGTTTTCCAACAGTGCCATTTTTAGAAGCCACGGCAGATTTAACAGTAACATCCTGTACAAATAAATATTAAGAAAAAATTTATCAGGGTCAATTTTTACCAACAAACAAGATGTGAGCATATAATACAACTAAATTTTAAACAATGCTCACTTCATCAGAGGAAGAACTATCATCATCATCACTACTATCGCTGGGCTGTTTCACAGGTAGCTTGGCAGCAGGCTTAACCTGTATTCATTAAACATACCAATATTTGAGCTACACTAAATTTGTACAAGAACTACAATTAACTCAACATACGAAACAGGTTAGTTATAATCAAAATTTATACCTTTGTTTCTTCCTCAGATTCGGAAGAAGAATCATCCTCCTCGGACGAACTTGATTCCACCTTCTTATTCTTCTTCTTAGTCTTAGTCTCGGTTTTTTGTTTTGCAATCGCCTGCTTTAACGCATTTTCATCTTTCTTCTGCTTCTTCGAAGCCACTTGCTTCTCAATAACAGTTTCAGCTTCTCTCTTACCTGTTAAAACTTAATGTTATAAAAACACCGATTGACTGTAAAATCAAACACTAAAAAGAGCAGCTATAACCAAAACTAATCAGTCATTTATAAAATTATAAACAAACCGAAAAATCAAAAAAAAATACAAACCTTTCTTCAGTGGTTTGGAGGGTGGAGCCACTACAGCTGGAGCTGCATCAACCTAAAATCAAAATAAAAATCAAGCATCAAACTAAATACTCGCGTGTAAATACAAAGATACATATACATATATCTACATATATCGTTAAATTGAACAAAAGAAAGGGTTTTGAAGAGAGAGATCGCTCACTTTGGTGGCTGATTTCTTGGAAGATTTACCCATCTGTAAGAGAGAAATAAAGATCTGAAGGTTATTATTGGGCGGTTTTAGAAGAAGCGGCCTACGAAAAACCCTAGATATTTTTTAGGGTTTAAAGAGAGAGCGTAAGTAAAGAGTTCTGTGCAGAGAATGGTAGTATTTATATATGAAATAGAAATTTTGGTTTACGGCCCCCGCCTCTTTTAGGGTTAAGAGTATTTTTGGAAAGAGGCAGATATTTTAGGTACGTCACATCCGGACCGTTCACGGGATCATCTTCCATCAACACCTTCCGTTTTTTTTTTGTTTTTTAACACTCTTAAATAAAAAATTAAAGATTTATTGCTAAATCAACAAAATTTAGTAATAGTGTTCAAGAATTTCGTAATAATTATGTGATGATAGGTACAGTAATAGAAAAATATATATATTATATATTGAGGATATTATTTAAATTTATAGATAGGTACAGTAATAGAAAAATATATATATTATATATTAAGGATATTATTTAAATTTATAGTAATAAAATAAAAATATATCGATATTTTTTAAATCTTTAATTTTGATAAAAGGAATAATAGTGAGAAAAGTTATTTATATTTCACTGACAATTGGGGTGTTGATTGAGAGACGTTATTTACATTTTACAAGTAATTGGGGTGTTGATATATTTATACTTTAAATGATAATTACATATTTAAATATGTATTGTGAAAGTATATAATACAACTTTATAGGACATATATTTAGATATACAATATATGCAATTATCAATCAAAGTGTATATATATCAATTAGATGAGTGTGTCTTTAGGTGGGTTGGTGTTTTTGCATAATTGATAAGTGGCCTTTATTTTTGTAAATATAAAAGTGAATAAAAGAGATGTGTGATACCGCATACTTTTATGTATCTGTCAAAACGATAATATTTTGATAGACTTTAAAGATATTAGTGGTCGACCATATATGTTGCGTGTGTAAATTATATGAAATAAAATTAAAGTTTTATAAAATTTAGAATGATAGATAAAAATATAAAATAATAATAATATTATAAAATGATAAAATAATAATATATTTAAAATTGTAAAGATAAACAAACAAAAAATTAAAATATGTGTGTGTGTGTGTGTGAAGCTTCAATGTAGGTATAGATAGACACATGTCATCTTTTTCGATCTTCTTTTTTATCTTTGGCTATACGATGGATCAATAATTCTACGT
Organism: Aralia elata; assembly: GCA_034770075.1. Taxonomy (NCBI): domain Eukaryota; kingdom Viridiplantae; phylum Streptophyta; class Magnoliopsida; order Apiales; family Araliaceae; genus Aralia; species Aralia elata. The sequence goes on along the minus strand of CM068387.1, from coordinate 82,996,498 downwards.
CGATCGGGACTTAGCAACCGGTCTAGCGACCGGTCCAATTTTTTTTTTTTGTTTTTTTTAGTCTTACTCCAAAATAATTTGTATGATTTATTGGAACAAAAATAATTTAATTGTATAACACTGTATTGGATATATATCCAAATGACACCTAAATCATTTTTTTTTGGTAAAAATTTTTGTTCCAATAAATCATACAAATTATTTTGGAGTCAGATCAAAAAAAAAAAATTGAACAGGTCACTAAGTCCCGGTCCACGTAGAAAGGCTATACGATAGATGGTGGGTTTGATGGTACTTTTGAAGCTTGATGATGGTGGCAAACAATGTTTCTAAAAATGTAATTAAAAGTACAATTTAATTCCTACTTTTATGGTTCAATTGGATCAAAAAAAAGACATATAATTTTACAAATAAACAATAATAAGCATCTTAATTAATATTATTTTTTTATTAATATTATATATAAATATAAAGTCAAGTGAGTTAAAGTAATATTTTATACTAATTAGATAATATAATTTGCGAATAAAATAATTTTTTTGTAAAAAATTGTCATATCTAACTAAAATTTGTTATTATTGTTAAAATATAATTATCACTATAATTTTAAATATAAGTAGAGTTTTATTATTATTTAAATAATCTATTTTTAAAATTAAAAAAAAAACTTATGAAAATCATCTTATATAATATTAAATTATTACTATTATTAAAATATAAGTATAAATATAATGGTTACTACTAAAGACCACACTAATAATGCCTCAAATAATGTTTCAAATGTTGTGTCATAGTTACATTAGTTGAATATGTGTAATTGACTATGTTATAAATTATCATTTATTTTATTCAAAGTCGTATCATTGGATACACATTTAAGTCAAAAAAAACGAAAAAGAAGAAGAAGTAATACTCCTAACATTACCGCAAGATAAATAATATATCTTATAAATTTATATATTATTTTTTGTTGTCAGTTATATGAATACATATGAGTTGTAGCTATGTAATATGATACACTACCATTATAATTATATCCATTCCATGTGCTAACATCCTTCGCAAATATAATTCGGCTTACAAATTAAATTTATTTTCTTAAATTAAAATTATTATTATGTTATATATTTTAAGTAGTGTCCTAATTCACTTAATGTTCTATATAAAGATTTTTTTTACGCTATTCTATTTTTACAAATAATATTATTAAGATTCTTATCAAGTTATTTGAATTATATAATCTTATCACTTATTTAATTAAAATTTAATAGTCGGATCTTAATTAAATATATACAAAAAAATTGGGGTGCATTCGGGAATGCAGACACAGGTGAACTTTCATAGATGAACTTGTTAAAGATAAAAAGATAATAATAAATAGTGTTTAGAGGTTCAAACTCCACAAAAGTTGTAGTTGCAAATGTTGAAATCGTTAATAGTCCAACAAACTCAAAATACAAAATTGCGATGATAAAAGATGGTATACTATGTTATATCAATACCAAAATAATTGACTCTTATATTAAAAGATGGTATACATAAAACCCTTTTTAACAAAAAGATTGATTACTAACGTGACAACCTTGATTTGCAAAGAATTATTAAATAAGAATTTGGCAAATAAAATTCTTATTATGAAATGTTTTGAGTTTGAGTATGTGTATATATGATTTATATATATGTTATATTATATGTGATTTGATGTGAAGAAATCGAGTGTGTATATAGAAGAAATATATATATTTGTTTTAATAAAATGAGAAGGAAATGTGTTACATATAAATGCAATATGTTAAGGTAATGCGATGATGGATTTCGTAGATAGCTAAAATATTTATTGCATAAAATAAATATTTTAGTTGGGATATTTGTTAAATAAAATAAATATTTGACAAAAAAATTGTTATGGTGATAATTTATGTAAGTGTGATAATATTGATTAAATTAAATTATTTTATTCGTATTTTATTTCGCTAATATAATGGTGATATTCTAATTTAATTAAATTAGAGGACGAGTGATTTATTAAATAAAATGATTTATTAAATAGAAGTTATAATTTTATTAGTAAAGTTTAATTGGACTTATTAAGAAAATAAGTTTAATTAAATATAAGTGTGACAAATGTATTTTATAATAAGAAAGATATTAAAATAAATTAGAATGAAGTTTTAAATTAGTTTTGCCAAACGTGGTCTAGACTCTCCCTATTCCATAACAGTTAAAACCTTTGGTTAGTGTAACTGCTAGCCAATTTATTATGTACGTGGAATTGTCGGTTTAAGTCTGAGAGGGCTGAGAAGAAGAAAGGAGGAGAGAAATTGAGAAACAGGGAGATAAAATTCTCTGTAAAATTGGAAAGGAATTTAAAAATCAAGGATGAACAAGTCTCTTCTTCATCATCTAACTAAGAAGGAATCAAGAGGTAATAATCTAGCTTCTTAATATTAATTCACTGTAGAGGGTTTTGATGATTAATTTGTTGAGAAATTAGTTATATATGTTGTTGGATTGTGATAATCTGATTATATGTTGTTTATAAACGATTTTGATTGAATTAAATCTATGAAACTATGTTTAATTAGAGTTTAGAAATTTACAGAGAAGAAAAATATGAATATGGCTTAAATGTATGAAAATTTATGTTTAAATTGCATGTTAATCTGTAAATTGGTGATGGATTATTGTTATGCGTTTAAAAACGAAAACAACGGAAGTTGAACGGACTAAATTGGTTGAGAAACGAATCCGTAACGATTGATTGCGCTAAATTTGTAAAAGTTTGTAAAACCAGTGTGAATTGGGATTTTTTAAGCTTTTAAATTGGTTGTTTAAGTTGTTTAAGATGTTAGAATCGTGCTAGAAGGTTTGGGTATTGATCATATATGAGTTATAGTGATTGGGTAATTTTTAATTTGCAGATAAAATGAAGAAAATTGGGAATTTTTGATTTTTTTTCTGCATTCTTCGCGAACTGCAGAATCTGGAATCCAGGAGTCTCGCCCCAGCGAGCTCATTAGGCTAATTTTCTTGCCCCGGCGAAGTCTCGCCCCGACGAGAGTTTTGTATAGTAAATCCTCGCCCCGGCGAGAGTTTTGTGTTGTAATTTTCTCGCGCCCGGCAGGAATTGCAGAAAATGAAAATTTTCTTGTTTTTAATTCTTTTTCTTTTGGTCATGATACGTTACCCTATACAAGATTTACTTATAAACATTATACATCTAATGTAAAAAAAAGTTTAAGACTTAACTAAATGTTAAGTGTCGATTAAAGTGGAACGTAATAAAATGAAGGATTATGAAATGTAACGTATAATTAATACTAAGTGTTGCTATGTGACTAATAAATATTGTGCATGATTATATATATCGTGTAGGATACATGAAATGCAGATAAATATAAGCTGGTTATGGAAATTAGTAATTTACAAACCAGACAAGTTTTTCAGTTCCTATTTGTTATGTGAACTAAATGATTGATTGTTTTAAACCTATGATGCAAAAGAATGATGAATTTTATATGTTGTATGTATGAAACGACAAAGTCAATTTATGACTACGTTCGTTGAGTTAGACTGTTGATTGAGTTATGGAACTCAATTATTACTTGGTAACTGGTGTGCAACATGTATGATATGCTTGAATTATAATGTTTATGATTGTATAAACTGGGCATGTTGTTTATGTGCTACGTGATGCATGAAAATTGTTAAATTTTGCTGAGCTGTCGAGCTCATTCTTGCAAATAACCAATTTTGCAGGTTGAAGATATAAGGTAACGTTATGTGCTATCCAATGACGTGGATCAAAGTGATGCATGAAGATTAAATGTTTTAGTTAAAATTTAGTATCTGAATTACGTTAATATTTTGATAAATGTATTTACGTTAAGTTGTAAAGTTTGTATTGAGGTGTAAATTTTTATAATAAGTTCGACAAAGTGAATTATGATATTAACATGATTCTAAGATGTTTAGATGTAAAGGTTAAGAATTTTGGGATCGAGAATGATCTGTAATAGAAAAGTTTGAATTATTACGCATTTTTTTATTAAGTTTAACATTGAATAATGTTATAAAGTCAGAATGAGGATGTATTGATAACGATCGATGTTGAGAGTTGAATTGTATGAATTTGGGGTCGTTACAACTAATTTGAATTAAGTAACATATAAGTCCATCTAAAAATCCAAAATTATTATTTTTTAATTCTAAAAAATAACAATCCAATTTTAAAATTCAAGACAAGTCAAACCATAGTGGAGAGCGGACAACCATTACATTAAATTCAGATTATAAGTATCTTTCTAGTAGAAAAGGAAAGAAAGTTGTACACTGGTAACCCCTCTGCCCAAAAATGACAGCTTTCCTTCACAGACAGAAATTTCGGTTCGAAATATAGGCAAAATCATGGCAGCTGGGAATTGGGATTCCCATTAATGGCATTTCCCAATTCTCCCACATTTCTCTCCCCCTTTTATTATCTCTCTCTATACATACCCATAATCAGATGCTGAGAATTAAGCAAAACTGACAGTTTTAGAGAGAGAAACACAATGGAGAGAAGATCATCGGGAGAGGGAGAGAATAGGGAGAAAGAAATTGTTGCCGAAAAGCAACAAGGATCAATGGAGGGTGTTTTTGAGGGTATAGAGGAGGTTCCTCCATGGCAGAAACAGATAACAGTGAGGGCAATGGTAGCCAGCTTTGTTTTGAGCATTGTGTTCAATTTCATCGTATGCAAGCTCAACTTAACGACCGGCGTGATTCCGTCGCTAAATGTCGCCGCCGGTCTGTTGGGTTTCGCTATGTTGAAAGCGTGGACGGCGGTGCTTCAAAAGTTGGGTATTTTGGAGCAGCCTTTCACTAGACAAGAGAACACTGTTATTCAAACTTGTGTGGTTGCTTCTTCTGGAATTGCTTTTAGCAGTATGTTTTTGATTCTCTGTTCTTCATGATCAAAATCCCTTCTCTTTTATGTCATTTTTTTATATATATTATTATTAGACTTTATTGAAATATGGGTATTACTATATGATATTAGGATAATTAGTATATAATAATAATAATTAGAACCACAAGTACGGAGGATGATGAGCGATAAAACACATGACTAAACCCATGGTTTCTCTCTGTTTTTTTTTTTAAATAAAAAAATATGTTTTTTTTTGTTGTTGTAATTTTGAATCATTTATTTGTTTTCATTTCCTTTTTATTAACAAATAAAATAAAGATACTATTTGGTTAGTTGTTCCTCCGATTTGATACAAACACACCATGTTTTAGGAGAATGGGTATATATACTGTTAAACCTTGTCCAAAATTTTTGATATTTGATTTAAAAATTTAAAGCTTACATGACTATGTTAATAGCCTATACTTTACTCCTTCCGGTCAATCAAATATAAGATCAATATTAACTTCCACCTAAATATAAGATTAATATTGACTTTTCAAAGTTTTCAATTTAAATTTGATGTGATTAGTTTAACTTTTGAAAACAATAAATCTTGTAATTAATATTAGTATTTAGATAGTTTAAAATTTCCGTACTTGTATTGTTTGAAACAAAAAGAATTCATAAGAATTTTAAATTTGAAAATATCTCATCTTGATTTTAAAAATTCACTATTGATCTTATATTTTCGAACAAAAGAAGTTTTATGTAACTCATGAACATTTATACTGGATTTTATTTTTATTTTTTTCATGTGAAAGAGGAAGAAAAAGAAAGAGAACGTAACTGTTGGATTAAAGCCTTACGATTGCCTTGGAAATTCGTATAATATGTTTAGTTAATTTAGTTTTGTTCATAAAAAATCTACGTAACATTCCTGTTGTGTTGGCTTTCTAGATGTATGTTAGACAGAAGCCTCATGTATAAATCATATTATGAGGTTTGTATATCAAACTATAACTGATGAGTAGCTTGTTAATTTGTTGTTTTTGGCCAAGAAGAAATTTATTGGTTAACATAATCTTTTCTTTGAATTTTTTGTGAATTGTTTATCTCTCAGTTTCTAAAATTTGGCAACTTTTTAGGTGGCACTGCAAGTTATCTGTTGGGTATGAGTCCAAAAGTTGCTGCTCAAGCAGATGCAGGAAACACCCCTATGAATGTCAAACAGCTCTCTATTGGCTGGATGATTCCTTTTCTCTTACTTGTGAGCTTTGTTGGCTTGTGCTCAATTGTGCCTCTTCGAAAGGTCTAAAATTATCTCAGTTACTTTTAGTTTGATTTGCCGTATGTTGAAACATCCGCTGTATGGATTTTGATATGGTCTTTTTGTTTTTAACAAATATTAGCCTGATGTTCCTAACTGAACTTTGTCACTGATTGATTTTTAATTTCCTTCCTCAGATGATGATCCTGAAGTACAAGTTAACGTATCCTAGTGGAACTGCAACTGCATACCTCATCAACAGCTTCCACACTCCTAAAGGAGCCAAGCTTGCAAAGTAAGAAATCAGTTCTATTTTCTTGCCTTGACGTGCACCTTCACTACATGTTGGTTGATAACGGTTCACCTTTTTAATGGAGTTTTTCTGATAATTGATTTAATTTTTTGGACGCAGGAAAAAAGTTACCACGCTTTTCAAATCCTTCTCTTTTAGCTTTCTATTTGCATGCTTCCAGTGGTTTTACTCTGCTGCTGATGGCTGTGGATTTGGCAGCTTCCCTACCTTTGGTCTCAAAGCCTATGCTCAGAGGTTTGTCCTTTGTCATATTTTCAAATGACTGTTAACTAATTGTTCTTGCGGAAAATTATGTTGTTTATGGCTCAAATTTGGTATCATTGTCTGTGTCCACACAAATGCACACAAATATTCTGATAATTGCATACAATTCTTCATGCCAATGTAAAAAACTGATTGTCTTATTTATAGGTTCTACTTTGATTGGTCATCAACATATGTCGGTGTTGGTATGATTTGTCCTTATATGGTTAATGTATCATTGCTCATTGGTGCTATACTCTCATGGGGAATCATGTGGCCCATAATTGAAGCTAAGAAAGGCATCTGGTATAATGCTAAATTATCAGCAAGCAGTCTTCATGGCATCCAAGGTTACAGGGTGTGTTTGTGTTTATCTCTTTCCCAACTAAAAAACAGAACCTCGTCATGATTTACTGTGAATGTTTTTTGTTTGATTATGACATCCTAACTCCGTAATTTCTGTTGCTGGTCTAACAGGTATTCATTGCTATTGCAATGATGCTCGGTGATGGCCTTTTCCATTTTTCTTACATGATAATCGTGACCTCGCGCAGTTTCATAGCCAAAAAGAGAAAATCATGTTGTGTTGTCCAGTCCTCAGAAGCAGAGGTTTCTAACTACGACGAAGAAAGAAGAAATGAGTACTTCTTGAAAGATCAGATACCGAATGCAGCAGCTATTATTGGTTATATACTCCTGGCTGGCATATCCATCGTGGTAGTACCTCTTATTTTCCATCCGTTAAAATTTTACCACATACTTGTCGCTTACTTGATAGCTCCAGTTTTGGCCTTCTGCAATGCCTATGGGTGTGGTCTCACTGATTGGTCTCTAGCAAGCAACTATGGGAAAATCGCTATCGTGGTTTTTAGTTCTTGGGTTGGGCTTGAACATGGTGGTGTGATTGCTGGTCTAGCTTCTTGCGGTGTGATGCTGAGTATCGTATCAACAGCTTCTGATCTTATGCAAGACTTCAAGACAGGTTATTTAACCCTATCATCGCCTCGTTCTATGTTCGTTAGCCAAGTTATTGGTACTGCCATGGGCTGCATTATGTCGCCTCTAATCTTTTGGGTCTTCTACAATGCTTACCATGATCTGGGCGAGCCCGGCAGCTCATATCCAGCACCATATGGGTTGCTGTACCGTGGGATTGCCCTTCTTGGAGTAGAGGGCGTCTCTTCTCTCCCCAAGAATTGTGTTAAACTTGCCATTGCGTTTTTCATAGCAGCCGTCCTTCTAAATTTCCTGACCGAGCTTTTGAAGAACTATGAAACCAAGTACAAGATTTATCGGTTTATTCCCAGCCCAATGTGCATGGCAATTCCCTTCTACCTTGGTGCATACTTTGCCATTGACATGTGCGTTGGGAGTTTGATTCTCTTTGTCTGGGAGTTAATAAACAAAAAGAAGGCCAGGGACTTTGCGCCCGCGTTGGCATCTGGTTTGATCTGTGGTGAGTCCTTGTGGGGAATCCCGGCAGCTGCACTCGCGTTGGCTAATGTGAAACCTCCCATTTGTATGAAGTTTTTGTCGGCTTCTGCAAATCAGAAGGTAGATGGATTCTTGGGAAATTGATGACTCTGGTTCTTTAAAGTGCTTCATCCTTTAATACGTACATATGGTTGGTATACATCTCCTAGGTTTGTTCGCCTATGGCTGATTTGCTAGATAATAGTACAATGTTGATTTAAGTTTCCTGGCTGCTGGTGTTTTCCTATGAATCTTGTGTCTAAAACTTGAAACTGTCCACGACAGTTTGATTAATAATCCATGTTTTCAGGTTTCAATTAATACTTAGATTTTCTCAATGCAGCAACACTAATGGGATTGCATGGTTGTCTTTATTGTGGTCAAAATTTAGAGATACAATATTAAGTTTTTAAAATTAATTTTCAATGTCTTAAAAGTCCCAAATTGGCATGCATGAATCTATTCAAGTTTTGAAAATAACAAATATGACAATTAGTAGTTTTTTTTTATCTTTAATTAGTTTATATCAATTATAATTATTAGTACTAAAATTTTAAGACTTTGATAATAAAATAAAGTCTATAGGATTAGATTGAAGTTTCAATCAAAGAAGAAAAATGAACACATCACAAGAAGTGCCAGCAGAAAATTAGTTTTGACTTAATTGTGGCCACTCCTTAATCCTTATGGGCTTGATTACGATGCATTATAGTCAAAGCAAAATAGCTGCAAATATGAATATAAGATAGAAGGGTCAAGATATTTACAGCATTCATAAAGAAATTGCATACAGTTGACTTTAGATGACAATAGCCAAGAGGGCCAGAACACCTTCTCTGCACCAAAATTTTCAATTTTATGGTGGAAAAATGAAACCATTTTCTTCTTCTATTCTCACATATATAGTGTTAAAATTAGTTCAGCTTCATTGTGACTAAAAATAGTACCTACCCTTCATTCCCTTCTCAAGTCTTATCTTTTGCTTTAAATTTTCAAGGTCATTTATCAAGTCACACGTCATGTCTTTCATTCTTTGATTTTTACGTAGTTTTGTCTTCACTGATCATAATTCTATAAATTATAAACATTTTCACCCCCATACTATATAAGATTCACATATAATTTTACACTCCAAGATGCGATGTTTCAATCAAAATTGATAACGAACAAATAATAGTCCTTAGTCCATCCTTTGCAACTCAAACTTATTCTAGTAAGAATTAAGTTTATGACATTATTTGTCCTAATTTGTGTTTAACCTGACGTTGTTTTAAGAGGTTCATAATGATTTTCTTATGATATTTAAAAAGTAAACTCTTCAGTTTGAAATCTCCCCCATATATATATATATACACACGAAAAACTTTTTTTTTTTTGATAATGTGGAGTTTCCCAACCGCAGTCGGACAGAGCTATAGCGACGGTTTTGTCGCTATAGCGAACCGTCATAGGCCTGCAAGTGTTGTCATATATTACAACGACGGTTCTATCCATCGCTATAGACCGGTATATATGTGTATATATATATATATATATATATATATATATATATATATACATATACATATACATACACACACACACATACTCAGTTTGAGAACTCTCTGATACTCCATTATTTTAAAAGGAAATTGATAAATCCACATAAGAAATTAATATTTCCACATACAAAGTGTCGCTATAGATCCTATAACGACGGTTTTCACCATCGTTATACATGTACAACGACACTTTCAAAAAATGTCTCAAATAATGTGACATCAATATATTGGTAGGATAAATCATATGTGATTGACTATATCCTAAAACACCTTATTCAATGCTATATCATTTGAGACTCCTAACATTATCCCATAATAATAGATAATAATTTTACCTTTTTTTCCCCTTAAAAATCTATTTTTATGGAAATTTTCTTAGGATAAACTTAGACTTTATGTTTCCAATAATTAGATATTTAAAAAAATAAAAATTTAAAATTTAAAAAAGCCAGCAGAAATTTTGCCCTCCCTTTCCCAATAGAAGAGGTATTAAAATTGACAAAGATTGGATAATGTGAACATGCAACTAACAGAACCTCCTTAATTCTGAAAGCATCTATTCCAATAATTCCATGCAAGTGAACGAAAGAAAATACTCATTCATGTTCATCAAGTCTTTTGTACTACTAAGAAAGTCGCATACAACTCTCTCTGCCCCGTGTGTCGTCTGATTCATACAATTAATTAGTTACGTGTATGTACGTTATGCTACCTAACTCTGTCTATCAAATTTATTGCATATGAACTCTCGGTTGGCCTACTACCCAAGTATTATGACCCATTGCTATATTTGTTTAATGTCCGAAGAATCTATTACATATTTGTCACTAGCATCCAATGAATCTCCTCACGTTTTACTTCTCTCTCTCTCTTCAAATGTATTCTAGCACGCTTAGTTTGAAATTGAAATTTGATAAATTTACAATAAATTATAATTGTAAAACTTATTAAAGATTTGTAAAAATTATATAAGAGTTTCACTTATTACACATCTCTCTAAAAAATTACTATTAATATTTATCCACGTAATTGACAATTAAAAAATCGACATAAATATCCGTAATATATATTATTACCGTCTGAAACTAAGAAGTGAGAACCCATTAAAGAATCCTGTTATATATATATGTAGAGTAGTCATATTTAATAAATATTTATAATTTTATATGCATTTTATTTAATGTCTATATACTCTTCCGTCTATTCTACAAAAGAGTAGAATCATTTAAATTTTTTTAATAATAAAAAATAACACAATATCTTTCTCTTTTCATCATAAATTAATTATTTATCTTTAATATTCACAAAAATTTTTTTTTTTTGTGAAAGAAAGATAGCTTAGATAGGGTATCTTTTTTACTTTTTCAACCACTAAATCACTTTTCCCATAGGCACAAATAGCAAGTCTAAACACAAGACGAGAGTAATAGAATATTCCCTATTCATCACTCTATATAAAGAGATACAGAGGACCATATATTCCTCCAGGACCAAAAAAACAAAAATGGGTAGCATCCGTGACGATGAGGCCATTGAGCTCGGTGGAGCTAGCCGCGTTCTTGATTCCGACGAGCATTTGCTGAACCGGAGGAAAGTGGTGGAAGAAGAAAAAGATGAAGTAAAAGAAAAGAAAGAAGTGCAGTCCATTGAGATGATTTTCAAGGACAAGGAAGTCCCTTCATGGCAAAAACAGCTCACTTTCCGGGCTTTTTTTGTGAGCTTTGTATTGGGAATTTTGTTCAGCGTAATAGTGATGAAACTCAACCTCACAAGCGGGATCATTCCTTCACTAAATGTCTCTGCAGGCCTGTTGGGATTTTTCTTTGTCAAGACATGGACCAAGTTCTTGGAAAAATCAGGCTTGTTGCAGCAGCCCTTTACCAGGCAAGAAAATACTGTTATTCAAACCTGCGTTGTCGCGACTTCTGGTATTGCCTTCAGTGGTATGTCCTCTATGTTTAAATCATACTCGTTCCAAAATTATATATATATATATATATATATATATATATATTTGTAAAACGATAACTTTAAGAACAATACTAAATAAATTAATAATGGTTTGTTAGAATTTCATGTCACTTTTTTAATTTTGAATTAATTGTGTAGGGGGATTTGGGAGCTACCTTTTTGGGATGAGTGAAGTGATTTCCAAACAAGCAAAAGAAACCAATAATGTGCAGGATTTTAAGAATCCGAGTTTGGGATGGATAATTAGTTTTCTCTTCATTGTCAGTTTCCTTGGTCTGTTTTCAGTGCTACCTCTTAAAATACTTAATTTTTTGAAGATTAACATTTCATGCTTGGTTTGTGCTCTCAGATAATGATCATAGACTACAAACTAATATATCCAAGTGGCACTGCAACTGCTCACCTTATCAACAGTTTTCATACTCCTCAAGGAGCCAAGCTAGCCAAGTAACACTTTTAAATTTCTTTTTCATACATCATAGTTATTAACTTACCTCTTGGTAAATTTTCATGGGATCCTTATAAACAAGGGAAAAAAATCTAAAACTAAATTTGACTTTTTTCGCGCGTTACCAATACTGAAAATATAACAGGAAGCAAGTGAAAACATTGGGAAAATTCTTCTCCTTCAGCTTCTCGTGGGGTTTCTTTCAGTGGTTCTTTACTGCTGGAGATGATTGTGGATTTATAAACTTCCCTACTTTTGGTCTCAAAGCTTTCGAAAACAGGTATATTCCAAACAAACATTTCCTTTCTTGCAAATAATTCCTAAATTTTACATGAATCAGACGTCAACTCATTCACATTTTATAAAGTGTTGTTTTTAAATATTTGTTTTTTTTGTTTTGTTATGAAACAGGTTTTACTTTGATTTCTCTGCTACTTATGTCGGGGTAGGAATGATCTGTCCATACATCATAAACGTATCTTTGTTACTGGGATCAATCCTTTCATGGGGTGTCATGTGGCCTCTCATTGAAAACAGAAAAGGGGATTGGTACAGTCGAGATCTCAGCCCCACCAGCCTTCATGGAATCCAAGGTTACCGGGTAATTTCACTTCACAACAAAAAAAAAAAAATCCATTTTTCCTGTCCATTTCATCATCCTTGTCTTCATACAAAAACTAACATCATAACTTTCTTGTAATATTATTGCAGGTTTTCATTTCAATTGCCATGATCCTTGGAGATGGAATCTACAACTTCTTCAAAGTTTTAAGTAGAACTATATCTGGTTTGGCTTATCAACTTCAAAAAAAATACCCCGGCTCGATTCTCCCTCTTGCTGATCAGGCCTCCCCTGAAGAAAAAGCTTCCTCTTTTGACGACCAGTGCAGAACTCAACTTTTTCTCAAGGACCAAATACCAACATGGCTAGCAGTTGGCGGCTATGCCATAATTGCTGCAATCTCCACAGCAACTCTTCCCCAAATTTTCCCTCAACTGGAGTGGTACTATGTCTTGGTCATCTACGTTATTGCCCCTACTTTAGCTTTCTGTAATGCATATGGTTGTGGGCTGACTGACTGGTCACTTGCCTCAACTTATGGAAAACTCGCCATTTTCACGATTGGAGCATGGGCAGGAAAAGATCATGGTGGAGTCCTTGCAGGCCTTGCTGCTTGTGGGGTGATGATGAATATTGTCTCTACAGCATCCGACCTAATGCAGGTACATATATATTAACCAATAATTTGCACTATACTATATAAGAACACTTATGATTTGAAGTTTAAACAAGTTAATTTGTTTTGACAGGATTTCAAGACAGGGTACATGACCCTGGCTTCACCAAGGTCCATGTTTGTGAGCCAAGTGATAGGGACCGCAATGGGCTGTGTGATTTCGCCTTGTGTGTTCTGGCTCTTCTACAAAGCTTTCGACGATTTAGGGAGTGATGGCTCAGAATATCCAGCACCCTTTGCCCTTGTCTACAGAAACATGGCAATTTTGGGAGTGGAGGGATTTTCTTCATTGCCAAAGAACTGCCTCACACTTTGCTACATATTCTTTGCAGGAGCAATTATTGTTAACTTGATTAGAGATGTTACGCCGAAGAAATGGTCAAAGTATATTCCTGTTCCAATGGCAATGGCTATACCATTCTATTTAGGATCCTACTTTACCATTGACATGTGTGTTGGGAGCTTGATACTTTTCATATGGGAGAAGATCAACAAAGCAAAGGCTGATGCATTTGGGCCTGCAGTGGCATCAGGGTTAATTTGTGGAGATGGGATATGGACATTGCCTAGTTCAATACTTGCTTTGGCTGGGGTGAAGCCTCCAATTTGCATGAAGTTTTTATCAAGGAGTACAAATAAAAAGGTGGATACATTCTTGAAATCTTAGATATCCATCTTTTTCTTCTTAGTCTTATTTTTTTTTGTCATATAAGCATTCAATTATCATGTTTACTACTTTACTCTTGTATGTTTTTGTTTTCATGTGACCTTCAAAATATGTAAATGTAAAAAAGGGATACCTACTTATTATTATTATTATTGAAGCTTGTAATCGCTTATATAGCTCTATATATTTTCATGAAGTTAAAATTGAGAATTCACAAATAATTTCACTCTAAGTTGCGTTGCTTCAATCAAAATTGAGAATTCACAAATAATAGTCCTTAGTCAGTCAGTCATTCCTTTCTTGAGACTCAAAACTTATTTTAGTAAGAATTAAATTTATGGTATTATTTGTCCCAATTTGTACCTAACTTAACTCCTTTATACTCCGGTCTCAAAATGAGTCTTTTTTATCTATTTATTTATATAAAAATTTTCTTTGAATTATGTTTTCAATAATTAGATATTAAAAAACAAAAAGTCTACAGAAATTTAGCAACCCCTATTTCAAATAGAAGAGGTATTAAAATTGGCAAATATTAGGATCCCAACAGTGTGTTGGCCAACCACCGTTGCCGTCGAAGGAAAGGCCATTATGGTTGAACAAAGGACATATTATGGAGTGAATCTCATATTAATATGAAAGAATCTTTTTCATATGAATGAATGAAAGAAAACTTATGACGTGTGATTAAGAAAGTCACATACAACTGCCTATTTGGCACTTGTAGAGTGTAGACGTCTAATTCATACAATTAATTACTAGTATTTAAGAGTATATATCTATTTTTGAATATGAACTCCTCCTTGCCGCTGGTATATCTATTGACTATTGGGAACGGATAGTGCCTCTAATTATCTATTCGTTCAACCCTATTATTTATTATGGTTGATCAAAGGGCATATTATGGAGTGAATCTCATATTAATTTGAAAGCATCTTTTCCATGCGAGTGAATGAAAGAAAACTCATGACGTGTAATTAAGAAAGTCACGAATAACTGCCTCTTTGGCCCATGTAGAGTGTAAACGTCTAATTCATACAATTAATTACTAATATTTACAAGTATATATCTATTTTTGAATCTGAATGCCTTCCTGTCTGGTATATCTATTGACTATTAGGCACAGACGGGGCCTCTAATTCTCTATTCGTTCAACCCTATTTATTATTGTTGAACAAAGGACATTTTGAAAGCATTTTTTCTATCCAAGTAAATGAAAAAAAATTCATAACGCTATTGTTGAACTCTATTCGTTCAACTCTATTTATTATTGTTGAATAAAGGACATTTTGAAAGTATTTTTTCCACGGAAGTGAATGAAAGAAAACTCATAACTTATAATTAAGAAAGTCATATATAATTTCCTCTTTGGTCCCGTAAAGTGTAACATCTAACTCATACAATTAATTAGTTATAATTAATTATAGTGCATGTACATTATGCTACCTAACTCTGTCCGTCTATTTTATTTAATATGAACTCTCTACTGGCCTACTACCCAAGTATTATGACCCATTACCATATTTATTTAATGTCCGAAGAATCTATTACATATTTGTCAGCAGCATCCAATGAATCTCCTCACGTTTTACTTCTCTCTCTATTCTGGTAGGCCTAATTTGAAATTAGAATCCTGTTATTTATTTGATAAATTTATATTTAATTATAATTTCAAAATTTATCAAGAATATATAAAAATTATAAGAGGACTCTACTTATTACACGCCTCTCCAAAAAAATTATTACTAATACTTATCCACGTAATTGATAATCAAAAATCGACGTAAATATTGGTAACAAATATTCTTATCATCTGAAACTAAGAAGTGAGAATCCATTAAAAAATCCGATTATATATGTAGAGTCGTCATATTTAATAAATATTTGCAATTTTAAATGCATTTTTTTAATGTCTATATAATCTTCCGTCTATTTCATAAAAAGTGTAGGATCATTTGAATTTTTTTAAGAGTAAAAATTAACACAATATCTTTAACGTGTCATAATAAATTAATTATTTATTCTTAATATTTACAAATTTTACCAATAAACTTTTTTTTTTTTTGTAAAAGAGATAGCCTAGATAGGGTATCCTTTTTGACTTTTTCAACCATTAAATAACTTTTACCATAGGCACAAATAGCAAGTCTAAACACGAGGAGATTAAAAGAATATTCCCAATTCATCACTCTATATAGAGAGATACAGAGGACCATATATTCCTCCAGGACCAAAAAAACAAAAATGGGTAGCATCCGTGACGATGAGGCCATTGAGCTCGGTGGAGCTAGCCGCGTTCTTGATTCCGACGAGCATTTGCTGAACCGGAGGAAAGTGGTGGAAGAAGAAAAAGATGAAGTAAAAGAAGTGCAGTCCATTGAGATGATTTTCAAGGACAAGGAAGTCCCTTCATGGCAAAAACAGCTCACTTTCCGGGCTTTTTTTGTGAGCTTTGTATTGGGAATTTTGTTCAGCGTAATAGTGATGAAACTCAACCTCACAAGCGGGATCATTCCTTCACTAAATGTCTCTGCAGGCCTGTTGGGATTTTTCTTTGTCAAGACATGGACCAAGTTCTTGGAAAAATCAGGCTTGTTGCAGCAGCCCTTTACCAGGCAAGAAAATACTGTTATTCAAACCTGCGTTGTCGCGACCTCTGGTATTGCCTTCAGTGGTATGTCCTCTATGTTTAAATCATACTCTGTTCCAAAATTATATATATATATACAGTGCCGGTCCAAACTTTTTAGGGCCTTAAGCTAAATTTTAAATTGGGCCTTTTTTTAATTATTCAATATTAAATTAAATTAATATCTATGATTTTTTTAATTAGAAATTAATTTTTCTACTTTTTTTTTGAAAGTTTTTGATATCCAGATTCATATTTTCGAGTAGCCATATAGTGCTAAAAAAACAAGATACAAGCCAAAAAATAAATAATAAACAAATACTTTCCAAATTCCAATCAAAAAATAAATAACAACAGTCAATAGATAATACTCAACCAAAAAATAAATAACAAAATTTTTTTTAGCCAAAACAAGTAACAATAGTACCTAATTAACAAATAAAATTTAATAAAATTAAAATAGAAAAGTATAGAACAATAAAACATTATATTGATTAATGATTTATCTGAAGAGGCCAAGATTAAATACCTGAAAAGTGATTAATGAACATTACAAATTCATAAATTAAGAAATATTAATTTACAAATCCTAATTGCAAAGAATTTTTTTTACAGAACTTTAATGGAGGATTCAGGTCAAGCAACACTGAGTGTACGAAATACTGGAAAATCAATGATACAAAATAAATAGCTTTTCATTGGACAACCAAATCCTACCCTGATGAGGGTTTTTAAAGTTTCAAAACTCAAGGTTTAAACTCAACATTTAATTAGAAATGACTAGAGAATGAAGTAGCGCAATGTTATTTCCCAATTTTACCGACCCAAAAAAAAAAGCTACTTCCAGATAATTCCGAAAATCCTAATTCATAAATTAAGAAATATTAATTTACAAATCCTAATTGCAAAGAATTTTTTTTACTAAACTTTAATTCCTATCATCTAAAAAACAGAATCGAAAATGATTCAAAATTACATATTGATGTAATGTAATGATGTGTTGATGAAGAGATGAAGAGATTAAGAGAGAAAGAGACAAAGTGATAAAGAGATGAAGAGACCAAGAGAGAGAATTAGAGAGAGGCGAGAGAGTCTGCAGATTGAGATTGTGGAGGCAAAAAAGAAAATAGAGAGAAGTCTAATTGTTAGGGTTAGAGTTTGATGAATAAATTGGGCCTTTTTTAAATGGACTCAAGTATAAGGCTTATTAAAATTTTTGGGCTTATTAAATTTTGGGGCCTCTTAATTGTTGGGGCCTTAAGCCATGGCTTAATTCGCTTAACTATAGGACTGGCCCTATATATATATATATTTGTAAAACAATGACTTTTAAGGATAGTACTTAATAAATTAGTATGACGTTTTAGAACTTCCTATTGCTTTTAGAGTCTAATCACACAAATGTAACTCTAATTTCGAATAAATTGTGTAGGGGGATTTGGGAGCTACCTTTTCGGAATGAGTAAAGTGATTTCCAAACAAACAACAGAAACCAATAATGTGCAGGAATTTAAGAACCCGAGTTTGGGATGGATGATTATTTTTCTCTACATTGTCAGTTTCCTTGGCCTGTTTTCAGTGTTACCTTTTAAAAAGGTACAATACTCAAAACTCAAATACCTAGAAATATTTAATTTCTTGAAGATTAACATTTCAAGCTTGGTTTGTGCTCTCAGAAAATGATCATAGACTACAAACTAATATACCCAAGTGGCACTGCAACTGGTCACCTTATCAACAGCTTTCATACTCCTCAAGGAGCCAAGCTAGCCAAGTAACACTTTTAAATTTCTTTTTCATACATCATAGTTCTTAACTTACCCCTTGGTAAATTTTCATGGGATCCTTATAAACAAGGGGAAAAAACTAAAACTAAATCTGACTTTTTCGCGCGTTACCAATACTGAAAATATAACAGGAAGCAAGTGAAAACATTGGGAAAATTCTTCTCCTTCAGCTTCTTGTGGGGTTTCTTCCAGTGGTTCTTTACTGCTGGGGATGATTGTGGATTTGCAAACTTCCCTACTTTTGGCCTCACAGCTTTCGAAAACAGGTATACTCCAAACAAACATTTCCTTTCTTGCAAATAATTCCTAAATTTTACATGAATCCAACGTCAACTAATTCACATTTTATAAAGTGCTGTTTTTAAAGTTTTTTTTTTTTGTTATGAAACAGGTTTTACTTTGATTTCTCTGCTACTTATGTCGGGGTAGGAATGATCTGTCCATACATCATCAACGTATCGTTGTTACTGGGATCAATCCTTTCATGGGGTGTCATGTGGCCTCTCATAGAAAACAGAAAAGGGGATTGGTACAGTCGAGATCTCAGCCCCAACAGCCTTCATGGAATCCAAGGTTACCGGGTAATTTGACTTCACAACAACAACAAAAAAATCCATTTTTCCTGTCCATTTCATCATCATATCATCCTTGTCTTCATATAAAAACTAACATCATAACTTTCTTGTAATATTGCAGGTTTTCGTTTCAATTGCCATGATCCTTGGAGATGGAATCTACAACTTCTTCAAAGTTTTAAGTAGAACTATATCTGATTTGGCTTATCAACTTCAAAAAATATACACCAACTCGATTCTCCCTCTTGCTGATCAGTCCTCCCCTGAAGAAAAAGCTTCCTCTTTTGACGACCAGTGCAGAACTCAGCTTTTTCTCAAGGACCAAATACCAACATGGCTAGCAGTTGGCGCTTATGCCATAATTGCTGCAATCTCCACAGCAACTCTTCCCCAAATTTTCCCTCAACTGGAGTGGTACTATGTCTTGGTCATCTACATTATTGCCCCTACTTTAGCTTTCTGTAATGCATATGGTTGTGGGCTGACTGACTGGTCACTTGCCTCAACTTATGGAAAACTCGCCATTTTCACGATTGGAGCATGGGCAGGAAAAGATCATGGTGGAGTCCTTGCAGGCCTTGCTGCTTGTGGGGTGATGATGAATATTGTCTCTACAGCATCCGACCTAATGCAGGTACATATATATTGACCAATAATTTGCACTATACTATATAAGAACACTTATGATTTGAAGTTTAAACAAGTTAATTGGTTTTGACAGGATTTCAAGACAGGGTACATGACCCTGGCTTCACCAGGGTCCATGTTTGTGAGCCAAGTGATAGGAACCACAATGGGCTGTGTGATTTCGCCTTGTGTGTTTTGGCTCTTCTACAAAGCTTTCGACGATTTAGGGAGTGTTGGCTCAGAATATCCAGCACCCTTTGCCCTTGTCTACAGAAACATGGCAATTTTGGGAGTGGAGGGATTTTCTTCATTGCCAAAGAACTGCCTCAGTCTTTGCTACATATTCTTTGCAGGAGCAATTATTGTTAACTTGATTAGAGATGTTACGCCGAAGAAATGGTCAAAGTATATTCCTGTTCCAATGGCTATGGCTATACCATTCTATTTAGGATCCTACTTTACCATTGACATGTGTGTTGGGAGCTTGATACTTTTCATATGGGAGAAGATCAACAAAGCAAAGGCTGATGCATTTGGGCCTGCAGTGGCATCAGGGTTAATTTGTGGAGATGGGATATGGACATTGCCTAGTTCAATACTAGCTTTGGCTGGGGTGAAGCCTCCAATTTGCATGAAGTTTTTATCAAGGAGTACAAATAAAAAGGTGGATACATTCTTGAAATCTTAGATATCCATCTTTTTCTTTTTAGTCTTATTTTTATTTTTGTCATATAAGCATTCAATTATCATGTTTACTACTTTACTCTTGCATGTTTTTGTTTTCATGTGACCTTCAAAATATGTAAATGTAAAAAAGGGATAGTTACTTATTATTATTGAAGCTTGTAATAGGAGTTATTATTAAGAGGTCCAGGTCTTCCAACTTGAAAAATGACCTTCTTATACATTTTTGACACGTATACAATAATTGTTTTTTTAACTAATAACCCATAACATGTGGGGGCTAATTTATATTAATTATGTATGGCCATTACACGTGTCGAAAATGTATAAGAAGGTCCTAAGAAGACCAGAACCTTATAATAAAAATTTCTTGTAATAGCTTATATAGTTCTATATATTTTCATGTAGTTAAAATTGAGAATTCACAAATAATTTCATACTAAGTTGCGTTGTTTCAATCAAAATTGAGAATAATAGTCATTAGTCAATTAGTCTTTCCTTCCGTGAGACTCAAAACTCATTTTAGTAAGAATTAATTTATGGTATTATTTGTCCCATTTTATACCTAACATAACTCGTTTATACTCTCGTCTCAAAATGAGAGTTTTTTTTTTCTTTTTTATTTATATGAAATTTTTCTTTGAATTATGTTTTCAATAATTAGATATTAAAAAACAAAAAGTCAGTAGAAATTTACACTCCTTTTTTCAAATAGAAGAGGTATTAAAATTGGCAATGATTAGGATCCCAACAGTGTGTTGGCCAACTACCGCTGCCCAGAAAGAAAGGGCATTATGGTTGAACAAAGTGCATATTATGGAGTGAATCTCGTAGTAATCTGAAAGCATCTTTTTCATGCGAGTATATGAAAGAAAACTCGTGTAATTAAGAAAGTTACATACAACTGTCTCTCTAACCCTATAGAGTATAGACGTCTTATTCATACAATTAATTACTAGTATTTACAAGTATATATATCTATTTTTGAATATGAACTCCTCCTTGTCGTTGGTATATCTATTGACTATTAGGGACAGGTAGTGCCTTTGATTCTCTATTCATTCAACCCTATTTATTATGGTTGAACAAAGGGCATATTATGGAGTGAATCTCATATTAATTTAAAAGCATTTTTTCCATGCGAGTGAATGAAAGAAAACTCATGACGTGTAATTAAGAAAGTCGCATACAACTGTCTCTTTGACCCTGTAGAGTGTAGACTTCTAATTCATACAATTAATTACTAGTATTTACGAGTATATATTTATTTTTGAATATAAACCTCTCCCGCTGTTATATCTATTGATTATTGTGGACGAGTGGTATTTCTGGTTCTCTATTCGTTCAACCCTATTTATTATGATTAGTATATCTATTGATTATTGGGAACATGTAGTGCCTTTGATTCTTTATTTGTTAAACCCTATTTATTATGGTTGATCAAAGGGAATATTATTATGACCCATTACCATATTTATTTAATGTCCGAAAATCTATTACATATTTGTCAGTAGCATCCAATGAATTTCCTCACGTTTTACTTTTCTCTCTCTCTCATTTGAAAATGTACTTTAGTAGGCCTAATTTGAAATTGAAGTTCTGTTATGTATTGCGATAAATTTACATTTAATTATAATTCTGAAACTTATCAAAAATTTGTAAAAATTATAGGAGGACTCTATTTATTACACATCTCTCCAATAAAATTATTTCTAATATTTATCCACATAACTGTTAATCAAAAAATCTACGTAAATATTGGTAATATATATTATTACCGTTTAAAACTGAGAAGTGAGAACTCATTAAAGAATCCAGTTATATATGTAGAGTGGTCATATTTAATAAATATTTGCAATTTTATATGCATTTTTTTTAATGTCTATATACTCTTCCGCCTATTCCATAAAAAGAGCAGTATCATTTGACTTTTTTTAGTAATAAAAAATAATACAATATCTTTAACTTGTCATCACAAATTAATTATTTATCCTTAAAATTCACAAATTTTACAAATAATTTTTTTTTTTTTTTTGTAAAAGAAAGATAGCCTAGATTCGGTATCCTTTTGACTTTTTGAACCATTAAATAACTTTTCCCATAGGCACAAATAGCAAGTCTAAACACGAGGAGAGCAATTATAAGAGGACCATAAATTCCTCCTCAGCGTGTCCATAATTTTGTAGCACTCCAGGACCAAAAAAACAAAAATGGGTAGCATCCGTGACGATGAGGCCATTGGCCTGGTTCTAGATTCCGATGAGAATTTGCTGAACCGGAGGAAAGTGGTGGAAGAAGAAAAAAATGAAGTAAAAGAAGTGCAGTCCATTGAGATGATTTTCAAGGACAAGGAAGTCCCTTCATGGCAAAAACAGCTCACTTTCCGGGCTTTTTTTGTGAGCTTTGTATTGGGAATTTTGTTCAGCGTAATAGTGATGAAACTCAACCTCACAAGCGGGATCATTCCTTCACTAAATGTCTCTGCAGGCCTGTTGGGATTTTTCTTTGTCAAGACATGGACCAAGTTCTTGGAAAAATCAGGCTTGTTGCAGCAGCCCTTTACGAGGCAAGAAAATACTGTTATTCAAACCTGCGTTGTCGCGACTTCTGGTGTTGCCTACAGTGGTATGTCCTCTCTGTGTTTAAATCATACTCGTTTCAAAATTATATATATATATATATATATCTAAAACGATGACTTTAAGGATAGTATATAATAAATTAGTAATGACGGGTTAGAACTTCCTCTCATTTTTAGATTCTAATTCTAATTTCGAATAAATTGTACAGGGGGATTTGGGAGTTACCTTTTCGGAATGAGTGAATTGATTTCCAAACAGACAACAGAAACCAATAATGTGCAGGAATTTAAGAACCCGAGTTTGGGATGGATGATTATTTTTCTCTACATAGTCAGTTTCCTTGGTCTGTTTTCAGTGTTACCTCTTAGAAAGGTACAATACTCATAACTTAAATACCTAGAAATATTTAATTAATTTAATTTCTTGAAGAGTAACATTTCAAGCTTGGTTTGTGCTCTCAGATAATGATCATAGACTACAAACTAATATACCCAACTGGCACTGCAATTGCTCACCTTATCAACAACTTTCATATTCCTCAAGGAGCCAAGCTAGCCAAGTAACAGTTTTAAATTTCTTTTTCATACATCATAGTTCTTAACTTACCCCTTGATAAATTTTCATGGGATCCTTATAAACAAGGGAAAAAAACTAAAACTAAATCTGATTTTTTCGCGCGTTACCAATACTGAAAATATAACAGGAAGCAAGTGAAAACATTGGGAAAATTCTTCTCCTTCAGCTTCTTGTGGGGTTTCTTCCAGTGGTTCTTTACTGCTGGGGATGATTGTGGATATGTAAACTTCCCTACTTTTGGTCTCAAAGCTTTCGAAAACAGGTATACTCCAAACAAACATTTCCTTTCTTGCAAATAATTCCTAAATTTTACATGAATCTAATTCACATTTTATAAAGTGCTGTTTTTAACTTTTTTTTATTTTTATTTTTTTTTATTTTTATTTTATGAAACAGGTTTTACTTTGATTTCTCTGCTACTTATGTCGGGGTAGGAATGATCTGTCCATACATCATAAACGTATCTTTGTTACTGGGATCAATCCTTTCATGGGTTGTCATGTGGCCTCTCATAGAAAACAGAAAAGGGGATTGGTACAGTCGAGATCTCAGCCCCAACAGCCTTCATGGAATCCAAGGTTACCGGGTAATTTGACTTAAAACAAAAAAAAAAATAATAATAATAATAATAATAAATCCATTTTTCCTGTCCATTTCATCATCCTTGTCTTCATACAAAAACTAACATCATAACTTTCTTGTAATATTGCAGGTTTTCATTTCAATTGCCATGATCCTTGCAGATGGAATCTACAACTTCTTCAATGTTCTAAGTAGAACTATATCTGGTTTGGCTTATCAACCTCAAAAAAAATACCCCGACTCGATTCTCCCTCTTGCTGATCAGGCCTCCCCTGAAGAGAAAGCTTCCTCTTTTGACGACCACTGCAGAACTCAACTTTTTCTCAAGGACCAAATACCAACATGGCTAGCAGTTGGCGGCTATGCCATAATTGCTGCAATCTCCACAGCAACTCTTCCCCAAATTTTCCCTCAACTGGAGTGGTACTATGTCTTGGTCATCTACATTATTGCCCCTACTTTAGCTTTCTGTAATGCATATGGTTGTGGGCTGACTGACTGGTCACTTTCCACAACTTATGGAAAACTCGCCATTTTCCCGATTGCAGCATGGGCAGGAAGTGATCATGGTGGAGTCCTTGAAGGCCTTGCTGCTTGTGGGGTGATGATGAATATTGTCTCTACAGCATCCGACCTAATGCAGGTACATATATAATTTGCTCTATACTATATAAGAACACTTACGATTTGAAGTTTAAACAAGTTAATTGGTTTTGACAGGGTACATGACCCTGGCTTCACCAAGGTCCATGTTTGTGAGCCAAGTGATAGGGACCACAATGGGCTGTGTGATTTCGCCTTGCGTGTTTTGGCTCTTCTACAAAGCTTTCGACGATTTAGGGAGTGTTGGCTCAGAATATCCAGCACCCTTTGCCCTTGTCTACAGAAACGTGGCAATTTTGGGAGTGGGGGGATTTTCTTCATTGCCAAAGAACTGCCTCACACTTTGCTACATATTCTTTGCAGGAGCAATTATTGTTAACTTGATTAGAGATGTTACGCCGAAGAAATGGTCAAAGTATATTCCTGTTCCAACGGCAATGGCTATACCATTCTATATAGGATCCTACTTTACTATTGACATGTGTGTTGGGAGCTTGATACTTTTCATATGGGAGAAGATCAACAAAGCAAAGGCTGATGCATTTGGGCCTGCAGCGGCATCAGGGTTAATCTGTGGAGATGGGATATGGGCATTGCCTAGTTCAATACTAGCTTTGGCCGGGGTGAAGCCTCCAATTTGCATGAAGTTTTTATCGAGGAGTACAAATAAAAAGGTGGATACATTCTTGAAATCTTAGATATCCATCTTTTTCTTTTTCTTCTTATTCTTATTTTTTTTTTGTCATATAAGCATTCAATTATCATATTTACTACTTTACTCTTGCATGTTTTTGTTTTCACGTGACCTTCAAAATATGTAAATGTAAAAACGGGATAGCTACTTATTACTATTATTATTATTATTGAAGCTTGTAATCGCTTCTGTAGCTCTATATATTTTCATGAAGTTAAAATTGAGAATTCACAAATAATTTTACTCTAAGTTGCGTTGTTTTAATCAAAATTGAGAATTCACAAATAATAGTCCTTAGTCAGTCAGTCATTCCTTCCTTGAGACTCAAACTTATTCTAGTAAGAATTAAGTTTATGATATTATTTGTCCCAATTTATACCTCACTTAACTCCTTTGTACTTCCTTCTCAAAATGAGTCTTTCTTTTTTCTTAAAGTTTTATTTTTATGAAATTTTTATTTGAATTATGTTTCCAATAATTAGATATTAAAAAACAAAAAAAAATCAGTAGAATTTAGCACTCCATTTTTCAAATAGAAGAGGTATTAAAATTGGCAAAAAACGTTATTGTAGAATGTAAACGTTTAATTTATAGAATTAATTACTAGTATTTATGAGTATATATTTATTTTTGAATATGAACTCTTGGTATATTTATTGACTATTGGGGCTCTGATTCTCTTTTCGTTCAAATTTTACTTGATAATAACTAACCCCACTTTTGGCCTTATGCTACCCAAGGACAATGACTCATCACCCTATTTATTAAATGTCTGGAGAATCTATTGTACATTTGTCACTAGTAAGTATTATCCAATGAATCTCCTCAAGGTAAGTCTTACCTTTTCTTTTCATCTTAAAATGTGAGTCTCACTCTAGTAGGCCTAATTTGAAACTCATAGTAACTCCATTCATGATATAAAATACAATGAGCTATAACCATATTTATTTAATGCCCAAATAATCTCATACATATTTGTCACTAGTACCCAAAGAATTTCCACTCCTTACTTTTCTACTCTTTTTTTTTTCATCCCTAAATGGGAGCCTCTACTAGAGTGAGCCTAATTCTAAACTTACAATCCTTAATAATCCTGTTATATACGTGGCGTTGTCATATTCTATAAATATTTATAATTATATTTATAATTTTTCACTGTCTATATATTCTGTACACTCTATAAAAAGAGTCTAGATCATTTGTCAATTTTATTTCATTTCACAAAAATAGTCCACTTTTGTAGTAATTGTACCGTATAAAATAACGCTACGTCTTTAATTTGTCACCATAATTTCATTATCATAATATTTACAAATATTACAATTAAAATTCTTTTAATGAAACATAGAGAGGGTATCACTTTTCAACCATTAAATCACCCTAGTCTCATAGGCAGAAATTGTACATCTAAACACAAAACAAGAATAACAGAATATTCCTTCACCTATTAAAATCCAATTATTGTGAAGTTAGTATACCAACTAGGCAACTTCACCATAGTAAAAAATCATATAATACTTTATTATATTAGTTATAAAAAATATTACATTAATCAATACAATAAAAAAACTATAAAATTTATTGATGCAACATTTTAGCTACTTATTATTATTGAAGCATGTACGGCTTATTTAGCTCTGTGTTCACGACGTTAAAGGCGTTCATAAATATGTTTTTGAGGATGGGGTGTGAAGGGTAAGAAAATATACGTTCAGAGTGTTGATTAAACCCGCCAATTGGTTGCACTCGTATTGCAGATACAATTAAAAAAAAAAAAAACATCAAGGAAATGTTTGCCGGGGACCAGAGTAGGACCTTTGGTTGAGTTTGGGTTTGGCAAAAGCCCCCTACAGTCGGGAAGACCTTATGAAAATTGAACATTTTCGCATAGAAGATGTAAAAGAGATATTGAGCATTCGAGAAAAACATTTCGCAATTGATTTACGCTGAAAATAGGTTTTGAATCTTTAGCACAATCTATATATTCGGAATCGGGATAGATTCCCGAATTAAATTGAATAGATGTATCTAAGAAGAATTCACTTTGGTTGAAGCCACTGTTCCCTAAATACACACGTCGTGATATTTGGCTATCGCCAAGGAAAGGACCTGTCAATAATTTCATATAATCTAATTTATTTATTTTTCTCAGTCAACAGTTTTCATATAATCTAATTTTTTTTTTCCTTTCAGTCGCAATATTTCTCACCTATATTAAATCTCCTAAAAGGGCCAGATACATGCTCAAGTGAAAATAAAGAGGAACAATTAATCTTGAATTAAATAAGCTGATCCTAAATAAATTTCGTATGAATGATGCAAAATTAATATTTCATATATTTGTAACAACAAAATTTCAGAATGGGATTACATTTAACTGTTGCTAAATAATGTGTATAAAAGCTAAAGAATATACGTAGCTGAATCAGAGCAGAAAACCAAAAGCTCAATCATTTATACATGAAAATATCCCAAAAAAAAAAGACTAGGATATTTTCAGTTTATCCCCTTCTATGTTGAGTTAGTAAGAGATGAATTTAAAGGAAAGAACTAAAGTAAAAAGAACAATCAAGCAAAATAATACAACAACAAAAACTGAAATAAGAACATAACTACAGCCTCTCATTAATAACTAACTACACACATGAGAGATGATTTTGCGATTTTACAAAACTGTGTTGATATGGAGTGCCTTGAGCAGTGATGTAGCCATCTGCTTCACCAAAACTTGGCCACCTGAACTCTGTCCATCTCGACGCTCCTCAATCAAATTCTGAAGTTTTTGAGGCAAGTCATTCTCCACAATCAATTGCTTTGGGCGTGGGTGGTGCTCATATACAGCCTGACACAACAAGTAAGCCGTCAATAGTTGGATGTAAGAGACAGAAAAAGCATATTCCAAATTTATTTCAATTTTTAATATCAAGTTAAAACAAAATCATGAACAGGCACTAAGCTTGTACACTAGATCCGAATAACACTCGGATTGTATTCTCTCCTTCAAGCAGTAACTACGGAGTACTAAAAGTAAATTCAATGTGGCCTTCCTGGCTAGCTGCAAGTTATTAAATTTGACAAGCTTCTACCCTAATCTATGCTTTACCAACCACTATTATGTCAGACAGACATTTATCAATTATGGGATAGGTGATGGGGTAGCCAATCCTTATTCACTAAACTGCATTCCAAAATATTTGGGCCTTGATATGTAAGTAAGCTATGTGTATCCAAAAAATCCCTATTTCACCGACTGCATCCTTGGTATAGAACCATCAACTAGTTATCCCAGCAGACACTGGCTGAAAATTCTATACTCGTTTACAAGGGTGACATAATTTTAAGATGAAAGCAAATCCACCAAGACAATTATAACCAGTAGTTTTTTTTTTTTTTTTTTTTGTTCAATGTAGATAATCTTTAAAAGATAAATTTTCCTCGTCTCAACAAACAAAACAACACAAAACAAAATATTTTTTCCTACATAAATGGACATGAACTTAGGAAAAAGAGACAAAACCAAATATGATTAGCAAGTGAATGAGCCCCCACATTTCATAAAACGATATTCCAACACCCACTCCCTGGTGTTTCTCATTCTTAAGTTGCCATATTGAGGAATTTGTATTGTTGGGAGGAGCTTCCGAAAAACAAAAGAAGCTCCTAGGTTAACAATAGCAAAAACATATGATCAATCCAGATGTTTGAAAACAGAATTAGACAGCATATTAAATAATTATGACTTTAATACAGAGCAGCAGTTGCTATTTTAATCATGATGAACAATCTTTTGAAAGTATGCTAGGTGCAGAAACACAGTATAAATCGAATTTCCAACCTTTATTAGTTTGAGCAAATTGAGACGAGCAATAGCATCCTGATGGTCAAGCCTTGATATGAGTAATGGCGTTAAGCCATTAACAGCCAAAGTAGTATTTATTCGGGATGATTTCCTGCATCAGAAGAATAAAGCAGTTACAGAAAAAACTTAAACTACATAAAAAGGGAGGCTTTGAAATACTTCCTAAACAGAATTATAACAATCCAATTTGATGTATCCGGTAAGGAGATCTAAAGATCCACCTGTTTTGATCTATTACAAAAGAAGATCCAAATGTTCTGACATGGTCTATAAGTGACCATCCAATATGCCAAACTATGTCATCATGAGCCTATTTTTCATTTTCTTTTAACTAGGACTTTGAAGACATTTCAACCAGAATCGCATATATAAAGATGTTAATAGCGCATTCTTACAGATTCTAGACCATGAAGATCAAGAAGGAAAAAATATGATCTGTTAGGATCAATATTTATCCTAACATTTAATCGAAAAAGGGAATGATAATTAGAAGAAGAAGAATTGGGACGAGAAGGGAGATTTTAGATGAGAAGAGCAAGCAGAGGGGGAGTGATAGAGAGTCACAAACATGCGAACTCTCTCTGTTTTTCATTAATTCCAGCAATCAAAGATACATAACTGTACTCTCCACTACTTATATTCTAACGCTCACAATAGAAAACCAGATGCTAACTTGCACTAATAGTAACACTACATTCTCTACATTCTTGCACGAATTCTACTGCTTACTTGAGTTAACTTATTAGGATACCTGTTCTGCCCTGCCTACCAACATCAGTCATAATAAGAAGAAGAAAAATATAATATACATTTGTGTTATATTTATGTACTAAAAGGTTGAAAAGGACATACGTAATAATTTTCAAGAAAGGCTCCAATATATGCAGAAAATGCTGTTCTGGACAGCACTGGAAGAACTTAACCATTTTCTGAACTGCATCCTTTTTTAATAAAGCTTGCTCCACTTTCTTGTTGTCACAGTCATGCGCCAGGCAAATGGCAATAGAATCTAATGCTGTAACAGACCAAAGGTCATCTTCAAGTAGGCTCAGGTACACATCTAAACCTCCATGAGCCCTTAACTGCTCCCTTGAGTTACGCGATGCATGGGCCATATCACAAAGCAGAGGCAATGCATGTTGCTTCAATGGAGAAGCTGACATGATAAAATGCATTAAATGGGGAATAATTCCATTTTCCGCTGCTTGTTCTTGTCTCCTCTTATTTATTTTGCAGAGATTGAACAGCGAATTGAGGACCTTCAGTAAAAATAAATCAGTCAGAAAGCATCCAAAAGTTGTTTACTTGTAGTACAAACAAGTGCCACTGCACATGAACGACATTGACATTTCATCCACATGCATGAAAATATTTTGCAACAATGTCAAGTTAGTCTGCATTTTGATGAAGTGGTAGCAGGTACCTGACACACTCTACCACAACTAAAGAACAATAAAGCAAGCTTCAAAATTATATATTCCAAAATAAGGACTTCTACTGAAATATCTGACTTAATTCTGATGTAGATATTAATTTTTATTTCAAATAAATACAACAAATCATCTGAAAGTGGAACAGTACCAAATGGTACCTTACAAATCCAGAACAGGTACCCTACCAATGAAAAAAATGGTGCCTTCACTGAAAGGGTATTTACAACTATGTTCTGGTAGAAAGAGGCAATGTGGGATCCTGTAGAATCCAGCCCCTTTATCCGTGACGTCCTTGCCAGGCAATCTAATGAATAATGTTTATCAACCATTTATGGGGTCTGGTGTGATCAATGCTTAACCCCAATTGGTATGTATGTCCATTATTAGCGGACCTGCTAAAACCTTGTGACTGTGGTTTTGGGTCTGGATATAATACCATTTAGAGCCAAACTCATACTAAAGAGAATTGTTTCGCTAAAAAGAACTAACCAGGTCCTAGGAAAGCACTGCTAAGATAAGATCCTTCCTAGTAGACAATCCATGTCAGATCTCATAAATATATTTCAAAACGCCATAAATAAAAGGGTGTCAAGTATGCAGCATGAAAAAAAGTAGACACAGAATATTCCTTCTGTAATGCATAACTGGTTACATGCAGCTTGTAGCATAACTATTCAAAAACTGTGAACAGGACATACAAGTCTGGAAGGCTCACCTCATGATGGATTTGAGATACAAGAGGACCTTCTTTGAGGTCAAGGTTTGGGATTAAATGTTTAATAGCATCAGCTCGCTGAAGATTTTCCAAGCAGTGTGGGTCGGTTGAGAGATGATTAATGCACTTCAACAACTATAGAATAATAGGAACAGGGGGGGAAAATGAGAATTCAGAATTTAATAGAGCTTAAAGACAAACTTAGAAAATAAAGTTATAATGTACCTTCAATAGAATAGGGGGTTCTATCTTATTGAACATCTGAAAAAGACGATTAAGCATGGTTTGACTACACATGTAGGACTTAACAGTTGTGTCTGATCCAGCAAACTCAAGTAGAAGGTCTGCAACCTTTTCTAGGTACTCCCGGGCAACATCTGAGTTCCAAGGTGGAACCATATGGGAAAGTAATCCAGATGATGTCGCACTCCCTGGTCTAGCATTTAAAATTCCAGAACCAGATAGCACACCTGATGCTGTATGCGATGCAATTCCAGATGCAGAAGCAGCTCCCTCATTAGATGGCGGTGGTCCTGCCTTCTTATTTGCAATTTTTTGAGAGCTTTTAGGCATATATTCTAGGTTTGCATTTTCTCTTCCACGTCCAGAAACCTCTTTGAAATAAAATGGCCAAACATTATAAAATTGAGAAAAACAACTATGACAAAACAGGTCAAGTGCTACAGCAGAAAGTGAGATTCTTATAAATTAAAATACGGGCGTGAGACTGAATCATTGAAGCAGGTTAGACCATTAGAGCATTCTGGAAGATATTAATCATCTTAATCTACAAAATGAAATCCAATTAGGACACTCACATTCGACGATAGAAATCAAAAAATTATAATACCCACCTGCAAATTCAGCCATCAAGAAATCGAGACCATTTGTTTTCTTCTCATTAGATGCTTGTAAAAGTGGCAGTATACTTTCATGCTTTTCCAACCCGGTGAGATGACGTACATACTCAAGCTGACCAGAGAAATGTCGAGAAGGGGGTTCCTTATCCAACAAACTAAGAAGAGGTCGAACATTTTCTTGCTGAGTCGTTGTGGCAGAAAGTCCATTTGAAGCACTGTCTATCAATTTTGGAGGCCTGTCTGTGGAAATTCTGTTCACAGTAGTACCTCGTTGCTGTCTAAGATCAACTTCTGCTCGAAAAGCATCACTTTTCCATCTATCGACATTTTCTCTCTCTTTAGAACTAGTTGCCGAAGTTTCTTTCATTACTACATGTGCGAGTTTGTCCAAAGAGCTTGCATCCGGTGATCTTGAAGTGACTGGAGCTTCTACAGATGCCAAATTTGACTGAGGTCTATCAGTATCCAGAGGAAGAAATCTAGAATCGGCTGAATTAGAAACTGAAGCACATGAAGATTCATCAGTTCCAGATGACAATGGATTATCAATTACACCATGCTTAACCTTATTATAATCAGGATGATCAAGTCCATAATGTGGTGCCTCACCTTGAACAAAAGCAGGATTTCCAGGATCCAATGGACCAGACCGCGGTCGTAAAATCAAACCATCAACTGGAAATCCACCTCCACCAGATATGGAAGCTAGTCGAGTTGCCTCATTCAAGCTATAAAGAGTGTGGATAAGCCTAAGCAATATTCCATTCTTTGCAGCTATGCGACAAAAATCATTCCTGGGGGTCGATCGCTGAAGCTTAAATACCTGCCACATTCCATCAATTGCCAGGTGAACCATTTCCCTGCATGTCATTGATTCTGGATTATGCACCAAAACAATAACAGGTATAAAGATAAATAACGACTATGTAACCTACTGAAAAATGTGCATCTGAAAATTTTATATACAATATGAAGCAGATGACTTCAGAAAGAAAATGAAAACAGAATGTGTCAATACAACATATCAGGAGGTACTTCAGACATCTCCACTTTAGCAAATCAAATCACGTGATGAGATGATTCAAAATTACTTCCAAGTTCTGCAACTGAATATCGTGTCCTTCAAATTTACTAATGTTATTTCTTTGATATTGATTTATAAAAATGTAAAGATGAAAGCTCAATGTACCTTTATGACATATCTCGATTATCGAAGCCAAATTGTTTTAAACCATTTTTAAAAAATGAGAACTAATTGATAGGGATCCGCACAATAACCTATAGAGCACATGTCCCCCCCCCCCCCCAAACCCAACCAAATAAATAAATAAATCCCATTTTCCAAGTTTAGCATTCTTATTTATGTTCATCGCCTGTGAAACCTTTGTGTAATGGAACACTTGTGCATATCACTAAAATATGAATTTTTACTACAATAGAGATCTGCTCTTTGGTATATTCTATCAGCATTCCGCAGTAAACATGATCTTCAAGAAAATGAATGGGCACTTCCCCCTTTCATTATGCTCATTCTTGGTCATGGAGTAGGAAAACTTCCTGAAGGGCTTGTAGCAGGGCTGGTAGCGGAATCTACTGCCCAAACATTACTTCTTCCTTCCTTTTCTACATCTCAAACTAACAGGCTGCTCAGTGGCTGCTCAGTGCCAATCTAATCATCTATATAATGAAGTTGCTGCTACTTGAAACTTGTTTCCTCGTGGAAACTAAATTTATGAAAGGACCAATGACCCTCCGTGAATCCTTCATCACTTGTATCATGTCTGTCCCCCTTCTTCAATTCGTTGATAGTCTTTAACCTTAAGTAATGATTCTCTCTCTACCTTGTATCATACCAAGTTACCAACTAAACTTTTTCCAGTATCACTTTGAAAATTTTCAGCTTTAAACAACTCTTTCAAAGAAGTACAAAGGTCAACTACTGGAAAGGCCAATGCTGTTCCTTAAATACTAATTAACTTATTCAAGGGTTCAGTAATCAAATTACAACCTACTTTTAGTAGGATATCGGGCTCCTTGCATCGTTTTATGGGAGTAATGCCTGAAGGTTCAGTTTCCCTCTCTGTACCTAATGGCTAAAGGAAAGAATGAAATCAAAGGGGACAATTGGCATACAAAAGTATAAGTGCATCACTTAGAGCACATAGAACTACCAACCTGTACTTCGCATAATCAGCCTCAAGAAAGCCCACAAGAATAGGTATCCCTCGGCAAGCAATAAACATATGCAAAGTCAAAGAGCTGCATGGAGAAGCCTATGAAGTCAATCCATATTCCTTGTAATCTGAAGTATAGATAATTATGCAAATGGAAGTAGCAGCAGAAAATTGTATACCTCGACTGACAAAGCTGCTGCAAGAAATAAGCTGCTTCCATACGAATCTCTCGAGGACGATCAGGTACAGCAAAGCTCATGACCACTGGAATCTGAGATGAGAAATAGATATAACTTCAACTGCAAACCAATACTCTAAATTTCAAGATATTATCTAGACCAGAAGCTATGGAACCGCTATGCATAAATTTTTTCTAAACATCCAACAGTGAATGTAACTCAATAAAAAAAAAAGTTCAATTAATTCAATGAGTACAGCCTACAAACTCTAGTGCCCAAAATAGTATATTATATTGCACTATTGAAGAAACTTGAAACTTATATATCCGATGCCAATCCATATTGGTCAGTTTTTTATGGACCACATTAGGAAGAGTACCAAGTCTTATGCAACTCAGTTTCATAATGTCAAACCTGAGAGGCTGAGAGCACAAAAGTGTACGCAAGACTTACAAGGCCTACAAGACAAGCATTTTCCTGAAAATCAGTGTTATCCTTGATTATCAGATTTAGAACTTGAAGCGCCGAACATATAACCTGCATTTTAAGAAACACGGTTATCCTCAAAGCTGTGAAATTACAATAAGAGCTAGATTAATAGTTTAAAATATGTGAGAAGGCCTTGAATTACATACACGAGTTTTGGGAACCTCAAGTAACTCCATTAGAGGAAGTAAGCCATGCTGGGTAATGAAAACATACTTTTGCTCAGGACGTTGATGAAAGAAAACTGTTAATTTCTGGCAAGCAGATACGATCACATCTTCTGGTTCGTCTGGCCTCAGTGACGAAACTAACTTGCTGAATTCAACAGCCTACATGCATGTGAATTGTAAGAAGTTAGTCCATTTAAGTACAGGGTGGTAGTTGTCAATACATCATTCCTAAAATTTAAATTAAAATGTAATTAATAAGCAAACCATGACCAATGAACTAGTCATAGGGCCAATACATCAAAAGAGTACCTGTAGGTGAAAAAGATTTTCTGCAGGCAATTTATCATCAAAACCCTGATATGCAAAAACAATCGAAGAAAAACTGTCACAAACAGTTATTAAACACATAACAATAAAGGGTCAAATATATTTTTGGTCATCTTTTTTTAATGAAAAAATAATAATTAAAAAAAATCAACACAGCAACTGAATTCATTAAATATCAAGCTTACCAGACCGTCGATGTCAATTGCATCTTCCTTCAAAACACCCATCATTATACGAAGTAAATCCCCACCATTTGTCTGAACCGTCTCATTTTCCATTTGCTTTTGAGCAATAGTAGCCCTTAACTTTGTTGCCAGGTCATTCTTCCCACCATCTGTTGCACATGCATTGCCTTGATTCACATGTGAGGAGGATGCAGATGTTGAGGCTTCAGCTGCTCGATCCTCCAGAGTTTTATCTAATGGATGGAATAAATCCTCCAAGGAGGCATCACCAGGAGTGTCACTAAATCTACTCAGCTCATTTCCTCCAGAGGTTAATGATGCCTTCAGAGCCTTCATAAATGGCCATTCAGAGAATCATAAGAATGGCACAAGAAAATTTCAACTTCGACAAGATACTTTTTGTTAACTACAACAATATTATTATCCACACTAAATAGTGAAATGCAATTATTTCAGTTCATCAGCAAAAGGAGCAAAAATAATGATGATTTTTTCATACTCATTTCCAAAAATATATTATAAAAAACTGCTTTGTCCTCATCAAAGTAAATTTCAGTTCATCTTAGTCACCAAATCAATACCTGCTAAATAGATGCATATCTACCCAACTACTAAAGCCTTTTTATCTACTTTTTAATTCAAGAATGATTTTTTTTCCAATTAAAATTTTGGGGGTAGAGCTTTGCTTGGTGCAATAGATGTATACAAGAAAATCTCCAATTAATAAAAATATAAACAGTTAATTTTCTGAGTCCGAGAATAAAAATAAATGCTGTCAAAGTACCTAAAGATTATAAGATACCATAAACTATCAAGGGGGCCAAAACAGTAGGCACATAAATTTGTTTCTATTGACAGAACATGAATAGATCATCTGGTAAAACAAAAATGCTTAAGTATAAGAAAGTCGTATGATGTGTACAGTTATGCAAGGCTTTTGCAGGTAAAGAAAGTAATTCATACAATATAAGTGAACCTCTAATGTTTTGCGCAGTAAACAATAAGAAACAGAGAAACTTCACCTTTTGAGGACTACAATCTTGGCTCTTTGGTGCTGCAGAACTGGATGAACCATTTTCGACATGAAAAGAACTTTCTTTTACTTCACTTTTTCTGGCAACAATAGTTTTCCTTCTCAAATCAGGAGATCCAAGCTCACCATTAATCAGCACTTTCTCCTGGGACCCCGAGTGAGACAGCACGTGAAGCTCTGCTAATGTAGCAGCCCCATCATTAGAAAATAGTCCACCAGAACTATTTTGTAATGGTGACTTGTTGTTGAGTGCTAAGGTAGGAACCTGATCAGATGAAACGTCTTCTTCAGGATTATCAGATCTTTCCACAACAGGATTATGCTCGGCATTCTTGTCCTCACTAGACTGGTCAATATCAGCAGCCTCTGTCGATAATGAATCTGCTTTCGAGTCCTAAAATCAGGACAGTCAATAAATATGAATGTAGGGAAATTAATAAAATATCTACTACAAAAGCATGATTGGCTTTAAAAAGCAATGTACGACTGTGAAAGCAGATAAAGCTGGTAAGAACACCACTTGTTTTGGTAAAAGTCGCTATTGATTTAGCAGTAACATTTCCCTTCATTAGATTGCTTCTATCACCTAATCAGAGAAATTGATATTGCAAAACATATATGATACTGCCAAAGTAAGGCACGATACTAAATCTCTCCATCCCATTTTAGATTCCCCATTGAAAGTTCACGTGTTTCAAGAACATAATAAGAATAGAGAAAATATATAATTTTATACTTCCTCAATTCCAAAATATAAGATCATTATTGATTTTTTGAAGTCAATTTAAGATATTTTCAAACTCAAATTGACATAGATTCATTTACTTTAAGTTAATACAATGACGAATACAAACTATCTAAAATGTACTACATTAATAAGATTCATTGTTATCACATCAATTTTGGGTTTGACATTATCTCAAACTGACTTTCGATCTTATAATTTGGGACGGAGGGAGTATATTACCCTTCATTTCACCTTTTTCATTTTTTCTTCCTTTTGTTTTAAAGTGTGTATATATACACACACACACACACGTGAGTGTGTTTGATTTATACATTTCCATCTAGTTTTCCCTCTATTTTATTTTATTTATATTTTATTTGTTGTATCTATTTATTTTTCTTCTTCGTTTTTCTACTTTACTCTTACATATGGGTTTATTTTCAGCTTATCCCAAATAATTTAGGATAAAAGGAGTGGTTGAGTTGAGTACTTGAGTTACTTAGTTTATATTACACCTCATGGATCCCGCCACCATAATCGAATATATGAAATTGATGTGTTTATGGGTGAGTTGATGGAACTCTACATGGACACACATTTTATGCTTGTGGATAAAATGGTAAACCTCATAACATATATGATAATATT
This sequence comes from Aralia elata, assembly GCA_034770075.1. Taxonomy (NCBI): domain Eukaryota; kingdom Viridiplantae; phylum Streptophyta; class Magnoliopsida; order Apiales; family Araliaceae; genus Aralia; species Aralia elata. The sequence goes on along the minus strand of CM068387.1, from coordinate 82,958,308 downwards.
GCGCAATGAGAGCTTGACATATAATAAGAGTACAAGTTACAAACTTAGACTGTTTCAAGTTTGGAGGTAATACTTTAGCTTTCTTGGTAGAAGGACTTTCAACAGTCCCCTGATCATCTCCATTTGATGTCTCAGCATCAACTGAGCCATCGTCCTCTATATTGCTGCAAAAGATAAGAATCATATTAAACAATAGCACATTTCCATAAATATGTAATGTTGCTCGTATCGAAACAATAGCACATTTGAATATGTAATGTCGCTTGTATCAAATCGCATTAATAGGACATTCAAACATGTTATTGAAAAACTGTTCATAAGCTGCAACTTGCAATTCCTAGCATACTCAATCTCAAACAAGATCATTCATGTCTACATGTCTTTATATGAGAAGTCGTATACCCCAAGGGTTTCTCAGTCATTGTCATCATTCCATCATCATCAACATAGCTACTGCTTAATTGTACATACTATTAATTATTAAATGGAGCAATGAGTTATATTTCTCTCCTCTGCAGTTGAGAAACCTTCAACCAAGTAAAAGATCCTTGGAGTAGTGAGGTGCGAAATCTCAACCAAGTTAATTTTTCCTTAATTTATCAATTATTTTAAACAATTGTTCTTCTTCACAAGTTGTTCTACATCAACATCACCAGGGGGTTGTGAGTCTATGATTGTGGACAATGATAATCAGGGGTTGTGAGTCTATGATTGTGGACTGTAATATAATTGGGCTGTGAAAACGACATCAAGGTGGTGGAAATTTTAATACCCCATCTCACACCGTAATATGTGTGGGTAGGATTAAATTATTTATAAACTCTTAACCCTACTACTAAGTACCAACAAGTCATTGACCTTTTGGGTGGTCTATGCTGAGCCAAAATGACCCAAATTGAGTCTTGATCTAATAGTAACTCAGGTTTTGACCCACGTCATTACATGCAATTCCTTTGAAACTCTCGAGTGTAAATGACTGCAAATCTATAATATAATAATCATCTCTCGAATAAATTTTATTGGGCCAACTCTTGAATAATTTTGAATACTATATATTTTAGACTATGGTTTGATTTTAAGCCAATACACATGCACAAAATAAATTTCAATTAATAAAGGCTAGCACCACATTTATGTGGATAATAGAAAGTTAATAAATTGCTAGTTGTAGAATATTATTTGCGACAGGAATAGAAAGCCCAAACAATGAACCATGGATCAAAAAATTATATTCATTCTAAGTACGACTCATGTTCCAATAAATCTCATAGGTTACACTTGCTTGTCTTTCCTAATTAATCCTCCTACTCTCTTTACATGTGAGAAATAAATAATATCTCCCGTTTTCTTCATTCAAATCTATAGATCTGAGAAACAATCTCTCCCTCTCTTCGTTGAAGTATGCTAATTTGAGAAATTTGTATTTTCAATACCATGATCTGCAAAGAATGAATGCCATAAATTCAATCATCGATCCATCGAGAGGGTTAGAGCCTTGGAGGGTTGGCCAAAGACAGAGTTCGTCGTTAAAAGGTCTTACTCTTTCCATTTACATCTCTCTTTATTACTTTATTTTATATGCAACATGTGTTCTTTTCTTGTATTATTTTTTCATGAATCGAGCGAATCTATAACTTTTTTGTAACCCATTTCAGAACAAACATTTATGATGGAAACAACGCCACCACATCACGAACAACCAAAATCCTCTATACACCAGGCACACCACAATTCAAGACTCGAGAATGCCTTTTGATACAAAAAAATTCAAATTTAAGGCACGTACAATACCCAACCAATGTTTTTGTGTCTCTTTCTTGATGTGGTCCATGTGGATTATGCTTTGATTCTTAAAGATAAACTACAAACAAGTTTCCACTTGCGAATAATTAACTCGACCATTACTTTCTAACCAAGGTATTTGAGGGCTTTGCATATAAACAGAAGATTATGCTTCATACAAAACAGTCTTCTATTACCCCTTTAATCTCAATCTCTCCTTCCTCGAATCATAATTGATGGAATAACTCAACTTTTTTGAATCCCCGCTCACTCACTAATAGATTAAAACCCATATCTGAAACCCTCTTCTTCCTCGCAACCCTTATATTTCAGCTTAAAGAAACCAAGGAAAGACCTCACAACCCTTATTTCAGCTTTCTTTGTAGTGAATGACACATTGACACTAAGGGACAAACAATGACAAAGTACCCATCAAACAACTTCCAGCACCATACAGACCTCATCAGCCCTCCTACGACAACCCCTAGATTTGATGCACTCTCAATAACAATACAAATAACTTAGAACTTGGAAGTAACAACATGCAATAAAGTAAACATAATCAGGCGCACAAGGTCATATGAAACAGCTTCAGCATAAACTCAATGAAACAACTCGTATCTAGTTACTAAGAAATTTAATAGATAATTCATTATAGTTGTCCATGACATTCGTTTACATATGTTGAAGTATAAGAAATTACATCTTTTCAGTTTAGAAAGGAGGAGGAAAGTGTTAGATAATTGTAAGCATTAACAACTTAAACTTCGCCTAAATTCTAAAAATCACTAGAACAGTGAGTAAGAAGAAGGATTATTCAACAGATTATATACAACAAAACTGCTTAGCGAAACAGTGAATTACACACCTAAAAATCTCCCTTAATAATGATGTTTTTAAAGGGGTGGGAGGAGGGTTGGAAAGAGAAAAGGGGGGGAGAGGGATAGAGAAGGCTCACAATGTCTACCTTAATGTTCCACTATCCCGAAAGGAAGAATGTAAAACACGCCTTGAGTTTTGTATCCAAGGGTGCGAAAGAAGTGTCTTTGCATCAGGTCTCTGTCTAGCATCCTGAAACATACATACTGATATAAACAGAAGCAAAAGAGAATTTACAGATAGGCTACATAATTTTTTCCAACCAGGTAACATGGGAACAAATTCCCACCCCGAAATTGTCAAGCTAGTTACTGAAAGCTATATTGATTATTTCCAGAATGGTAATATATACCATTAAATTATGAAGAGTTGAATGGTGGATTCACACACCAATTCTGAATCAAATAAATGAAGAGCATACTGCTTATGTGGCATTGTCAGATATGGACCCCGATTTCAGCCCCACAAAATTGCTTGTCTGGGTTATCAATTAATCAAGAACTCACTACTATTTCACTCACCATCTCAGTTACAGAAGTGACAATAACTCAGCATGCAACCATACAATACTTAGACAACACAAAATACTTAACTAGTCCAAGGCATCAAAATAATTTTTGGAGATCCCAAGAGTTACTTATTCCATTTCATATTGAATCAATTCACTACTATTTTTAACAGAGAGACTCTGCAAAAGTACTTTCCCCTTTTCTCCCCCACTTAGATTCTTCATATACAACTGTTTCAGCTGTCTTTTTAATTTTCATTTCTGTTCTCAGGAGATCTTCTCCTTATTTAGAAAGAAACAACGAACAAATAACCATAAAATAATGTAAGGTAGTAGGGGAAATGTCCTCATGAAAATTTATATGATTAAAGTGAAAACACCGTATTAATATTATGAGCCCAATATGTGATTTGTCATCCACCTAACCTTTTTAAAGCACTGACGCAGAAAATCCGTTATGGCAGGAGAGAGACTATCAGGTATTGGAGGCTGCTCGTCCTGAAAGTGTAGGAAAAGAAGTTCAGTAACTCTTGCCATCCAGAGGCCCAGTTAATTAATTATAGTTTTAATAATCTCAAGAAAACTTTCATAATTTTAATGAATTATTGTATACTTCAATATAGAGCCATTACAATAAACTTCAGATATATAACCATAAAATCTCACAGTATTCAAAAACAGTACTTCCTCATCACAAGAACGGACAAAAGATGAAATAGTGAACCTGCACAATTCGAAAGAGAGCTGGCATGGGCTGGAGATCATAGTATGGAGGTACACATGTAAGAAGCTCAATCACAGTGCATCCAACACTCCATATGTCAGATGCAGCACAAACTCCAGACATTTCAATCACCTGAAACATAAGAAGTCCTACATATAAGGACTCCAATATTGTAATATACACTTGTAACACCAAGACAGACAGACTCAAATAGACACGTTCAATATTGCAATACAAACATAATAAAATCTGAGTTATCCATCAAAACCACATTATGGATAATCAGCCACTTCACAATACGCAATGGAGGGAAACAGCCCTAATACATCATGAAAATACAAGCACTGTCCTTTGGTATAGATATAATTGTTTGGTTAATTTTTACTGTAGAAAAAATATAATTTACTTAAGTTTTAGGTCTTATATAATACTAGATGAGGGCACATGCTCCTTCCAACGTAAAATACTCAACTTAACTTTCAGTGATTACTTTACCTCAGCATAAAAGGGACTTGCTTTCCAACAATCAGTTCAGTTTGTCCTAATTTAAGAAAGAAAATCTCATTTTGATAAGGATCAGGTTCTAAGAGAGAGGCATATACAAAAGGCTTACAAATAACAATAGTAATGAAACACTCTACTCTAATGACTAATACTGATGATTTTGGAATGCATCTCCAAAACGTATCAGCAAATAATGACAACAAAGAAATAGCAAGATTCAGAATAGCTGCTAACATGGGTAAAATGCCATGTGGATATAGATTCTTCTTCAAATAATATAGTATATAATGTCCATATATTATCAACAAGATGAAGATAGATGATAACAAAAACTAATATAAATAATTAAACACATACAATAATCTTTGAAAACTCATGCATCAACTTCATATAAAAAGAAAAAGACAACAACATCTCATTGTTCAAACTTCAAAGTTCCTTACAGATTAAATTGTTGAACAAGTAGCCCAATGGATTTAGATTATGCACTTACATCCACGATAAAAGCATAATAATCACAGCATCTACTAGAAGAGTAGGTAGGGGAGAAAATTCCCAATCTTTTGAACCAAATACCAGTAATAAGATTATAGTGTCTTTTGCAGTAAATGCGATATAAGTATATAATCAACTCCAGCACACCCTCCACCACTGAAAGTTTAGTACCTCAGGTGCCATCCAGTATGGTGTCCCAACAATTGAATGTGTATTAACGTCTGCCTCGGTTAATTTCGTTGCAACTCCAAAATCTGCAAGTTTCACAAGACCCTGAAAGGGTATGTTAGATCACGCAAGTAATCAGAAGAGTGAGGACTGGAAAAATAGATAAGTATCACCTATTACAAAATACATAATTAAAAATAATCTATTAAAAGATGACAGCAAAATGAAAATATATGGAAAACAACATGAAACGTCACAGAAATACACATGCCCATGCACCCGTAGCCATGCATAGAGGTTATCACCACTCTTGTAAACAGAACTAAAATCACAATGGCTAATAGATATTTATTGTAACACTACAGATGAAATATATAAAAAGCTACATCATATTGGTACCAAAGATTAAGAGGTATACCAAGCAGTCAAGGGAAAAAATAATGTGAACAAATACAAAAAACTGAATTTTCCAAGCTTGTAAATTCTGACGTATGGGGGTGGTAAGTATGTATATATTCTAGGATGTATGTTTATAAAAGTTTGGTTGGTGTTTGAGTGTTTTGGATTTTGGAATAAGCATGTTTTGAAGCCACAAAGATTACTTCAAAAACAATTTTCCCATTACCCAATTCCCCTTTATCACGCTTCCCCAACGGTAGGGGTATGACAGCATGCAGTTATTATATTCACATGGATAAGAGGAAGGTAACAAGTTGTTCACATGTGTTTATATTTACCATCTTGAAAGGAGGATAAACAGTACATCTAGTGAGGACACGTCAAAAGTGGTGCCAAATGCCAATAGCTATTGAGTCAGTACAATTATAAATTTGTTATATTTTACATCCAAAAATACATGATGCAATAAATATTTGCCTGCATTGCAACAACCATGAAATCTCTCTCAAGTTTAACCAGCTAAAGCCTTAAATCTTGTGGTAAAATAAGCCCTTTGTCTTGAAGAAATTGGCAAATTGCACCATCAATCAAAACACACGACTCGCATAAATATTATATGCAAAAGCAAAAAATGCTAAACCACTTGTAAGAGTACTTGAAATTACAGAAAACATAAAAGAGACGCGATAGAGAATCAATATGATCACTCACACGGAGAGCATATCACCCAAGGAAAGAAAAATTAGCAGATGAGGGAGGAAGATAAGAGAGTCATGGAAAAAGCCTCATAACCTATAATATTATATTGGCAATGAACTTCCAAAAATACGAACAACGGATCAGATACCTCTTTGGTTGTCAATATATTTGCACCCTTAATATCACGATGAATCACACCTTGTTCATGTAGATACACTAAACCTTCCAAAACCTGGTCACAAGCATAGAGCATCAGTATTAGACCAGAACAGACACAAAGAACTATGAGGTCTAACAAACCTGAGCTATGTAGACAGCGACCAGTGATTCTGGAAATGGCCCAAACTTATTCGGCTTAATAATGTTTGCAAGTGAACCATTCTCCACATACCTGTGCAAACCAATTAGTACTCATCAAAACCAGAAAAAAAAAATACCTTTGAAAAACAAAATTCAAACATCACCAAGTATGGCTGTGGGTTTGGTACCATGTCACCAGGACATAAGATTAGAAAATTACAATTTTAGCACACTTACTCAAGAATTATGTGAAGATGACTCCTCGTCTTTGAAGATCCAAGATATTTCACAATGTTTTTATGGTTCAGATTCTGTAAGGAAAGAGAACAGTGTCTCAAGTCACAGAGTTCAATGCAAAAACACTTTTTGTTTTTTTATTTTGGTAAGTTATAATGCGAAGGAGTGCACTAAAGCCAAAGCCAACAGGTATATATAGAAGAGAACATTATCTCGAAATGGTAGGAAAACATAAAAGCTCAATGTGCAGTCGATAAGCAGGATGGAGCAATATAAGTAGCTTGCCTCCAATTTAAGAAGTTTTCTTATTTTGACAAGCAGAGAACAAAATTTCTCTCTTCTTTTTTTTCTTTTTTTTTATGAGTAAAAAATCACGAGAGGGTAGAAACCAAAACTATCGGAGCAGATAAATGTACAAGGAGAAAACTCACCTTGAGCAAATCAATTTCTTGCTGATACGTTCATGCATCCCACCAGTGATGTATTAACCCAGAAGGAAACAACAGGTTAGTTCAATTAAAAAGAAACCATGCTATACCAACAAAAACGAACACACATCTGCAAAGTGGAAATTTTTGTGTTCACAACAAAATTTCACTATGGCGCTAAACAACCACAAGACCACATCCTTGATCATTACAAAATACAAATACATGTGCTTACGTACAATACATATTATATCGCCTAATAAAATTTGAAATACGACTAACTTTGACACCAAAATAAAGTAAATCAAAAGGCATACATTAGTTTTTCAAACAAGTATCAATATGATTTTCTTATTTTACATTCATGATGTAGTATTAGACCAACTCAAATATAAAAAATTTATAGCCAAGATGAATTAGTGACCAAGGCAATATCAGAAGTCAACTTACTTCAACACCTAACCAATTACGAACAGCATTACACCAAGTACAAGTTATGAACCCCATGATTGATATCTATTTCGATTGATACTGCCATATTGGTAATAAAATATTTCCCAGTTGATTCAAACTCAATATATTTCCCTTAGAAGAAAGAGAATTTCACTTTCTTCAAGTATCGCAACAACAAATAATAAACCTCAATTCTCTAGATGTTCTTAACCCTTACATTGATTGCATATGGTTTCTAGTTCCTATTGAGAGATATTCTGTTAACAGTATTCTATCCAAACGAACTCCACGAATATATATATATATATAAGCGTTATGATTGAATTCGAATATAGAGCATGAACATAACTATGTTAATGTACTAAATATATTATGACACAAACATATGGAAGAACTAAAAATCGATAAGACCACCTCAAGTAGCAATTAATACCTTCTAACACCTTAAAGGAGCTATATCCCAGACAAATTTGAAATAGCCAAATGGATAGTTGTCTTAAATCGAAAAACAAATAGATGGCGATAAAGAAAATGTCAATTTCCAACACACACTCCAAGCACGTTAGTAGAACCACCAAATCAAGAATAATATTGCATCATAGAGTGCACTGGTAAAACATATATATATAATTAAAAATTTGAGTAAATAATAAATAAAACATTCAATGGGAAAACAAACTCCCAATTACATTGCCTTGAGTTTTCAAAGTAAATTTAGAAAAGCTTCTTTATAAAGTAATGAATTTATACAATTTGTGGGTTCTTTTCTCCTAGCCATGTATGGATAAACAAGTTCATATTAAAAGTAAATTTAGAAAAGCTTCTTTCTAAAGTAACTGCAGAAGCGACACATGAAGTAAAAATGAAGTTTCGGACCCGATCCTAAGTTTTAAAGGGATACAATGACATCATTAAAGGAAGCAAATCATATATAAGAAGAAAACTGATAGAAGAAGAATGTGGGAAGATAATCTATAACACTTCTTTCCTTTCTTTTTAATTTGTTCTACTCTAATATACATCGAGCATCAGTAAAAGGAGGGTATAAGAATTTAGAAAGACAACGAGCGAAATCATACCATGATAGTGTTAAGATCCTCCTGAACAATATTCTCCAAAGAAACTTGCTTAATTGCAACAAAGTCTCCATTCTCTAAATCCAAGCCCTTGTAAACTCGACCGTAAGCTCCTTTCCCAATCTCATCGCCAAGCATCTAATACATAAATGCCACATTTATACACCAGGAATTACATCCGATAAAAATCCATTTCAATAAAATTCTAATACGCCAAAAATTAACCCCCATTCAAAGAAAAGATTAAGAAAAGAGTTGGGAAATAGATCTTAACCGTCTATGTGCATCTTTTTGAGTGAACTGCATTAAATCCAAATCATCAAACAATAATCTTGGGCGAGATAGGCAGAGATATTCCCTTAGGTATAGCTTTATGTTGAAAGGTGTTGTTAGGTTGACTTATCTAAAAGCAAAATAAGTGTTGTTAGGTTGGTATACGATTCCCCCTTTTTCGCGGCTGTTTATAATAAATTTATTAGAAACGTGCTGTTAGGTATGCATACGGTTCCACCCCTTAGAAAGGTGCTGTTAGGATTGTATACGGTTCTGCCCCCTTAACGGATGTTTACAATAAATTTATTAGACAGGTGTTTTTTGGTTTGTCTACAGTTTCACACTTCCACCCCCTTATAAAGGTGCTGTTAGGTTTGCATACGGTTCCATCCCCTTGGTTTCTCTTTATAATAAATTACTATGCTTATCGAAAAGAAAAATCTAAGGTGAGAAAATAATTGGTTAATGGGGTTTGCATAGTTAAACCACATGTTCACTTGTGATTTTGTGATATTTTCCTCAGCAAATAAGTGAAAATCTTAAAATGAACAAGAAGCCAAAAAAAAAAAATCACCTCGTTTTTTGAATCCGCATTTTTGATGTAACAGTTTTCAATTGATTTAAACCATTATCAGTAATGGTCACTACAGGTGCTACGTGTGGACTTACTACATACCTAATGTGTGACATTGTGGTAATAAGTTAAGTTGTCATGCTTAGCGTCTCTCGACATTTAGTACCAGGAGCTATGGTCTTACTTGTCTCCAAAATAAAAATGCTTATACAATTAATTAATCATACTAATTTAACATTATGTGACAGTGGTATCCAACAGATTAAAGCATACAGAATCCTAGTTAGCAGCAGCAGCATCCTGTGTGAACTTTGCAAAGCTCTTTTCCTTCTATAGCGCTACTTTTCCTAGATTCTCAATGTAACAAAAAATAATAGCATAAAACAATAAGATAAACACAAAATTGCTTAATCTATATTTTCTCAAACCAAAAAAAAAAAGGGTAAGAGATTGCAAACAAATTAAAAGTTTAAAAACCAAAGGCAGTTCGCACAAAAAAGTATTCAAATTCACCACTCTGAATCATCAGAAGCACAAAACTTCTAAATTAGAAGCATTTTCACAGTAATCAAACGACTGAATTACAGATAATAATATGAAAGAGAACCGTCCAGTAAGCCAAATTCAAAAGCTGCAAGTACCCAAAACCCCACAACAGATAAGAAAACTCTAATGCTCCTCCACTAGTCCAGTCAAACATATACAATTCAAAACAGTTTTTGAAGTCCCATTGCTTTTCTGTTAGTAACAAAATTGAAATTTTAAGGTCTCAAATAACAATCGAAAACTGTGAAAATGCATAATTCTCACATATTTGTTGTCGAGAGTCTTGGATTTGTGGATAGCGGTGGTCGTCGATTGGCGCGACATTTGCTCTCTCTCTTACTTACTTGCTTGAAACCCTAAAAAAATTTCATTAATCCTGGTGAAAGAAAGAAATGTTGAGATGTTGATGGTTAATGTACTTTCAGACAATTATATATAGAGAGTGAGGAAAAGTGATCGGCGGGATTAAGCTCCGGTGAGTTTCGAATAGAGAGTGTGCGAGTAAAGTGGGGTCAAGTTTTGGTGGCTCAAATCGGCGAAATTGGCAGACGTAGACTAGTAGTATAAGTAAAGTCATCGCACAATGTGCCAGTTAGATTTGTGTTGGAATCCTCATGGACCTCGTGTATGTATATTTGTTCGGTTCTATCAATTTTTTAAAATAAAAAAAAAAATTAAAAACGTAAATATTTATGTTTTTGTACGTGTGTTGCCACTCCATATTTTTAACAAGTTACTAGTTTCATTTATTTTTGAGACTAAAGGAGTAGTGATAGGTAATTTACATTGAGAAATATTAATCAATTTATAAGTTCTTCAATATTTTTACAAATGTATTTTTTATTTATTTCTCTTTTTATGTGAAAGCAGTGTGAGTGTTACTTTCATACACAAATCTTGATAATATTGACATATAAAGTTAACAATATTTGTTGTAACATTAATATTCTTATTTCTATATTAATTTAATAATAATTATGAAGTTTTAGTTTCATAATATTAAACAAAAAGTTTGTAAAATAGCAATTAATTCATTGTTATAATAATTATTGTTATAGACGGATGACTTAACGCTTTTAAAAACCCTATGTTATAATATACCCAAATCAGTTGGGCCAAAACAATGTTAGGTATCAGCCCGCTCCGGCGAAGTTTGCTGAGGAAACCTCAAGAACACTCTCTAACCGAGGGGCTCACATAGTCGTTCCTTAAGTAATGCGTAACCATTTCTTAAACAGTGCAATTGTCAGGTGATAGGATAGCTTCTACCAAACCTTTCATCCATGTGCTTGACGTGATAGGATGAGGGGATGAGAGCAAAAAGACTATAAATCAAGGTCCGTAAGAATAAAAAAGGTTAGGCGTTATTTACACTTAAACTTAAAGATATATTTTGAGATCTATCTCTCAACTCTGTTCACTAACTTTTTACACTAAAAGTGTCCCACAGCAGCACCAACCGTAGTCCTAAGATGTTTGTGTAGGTTGGAGCTGAACGAAGAATTTGGAAACTTCCCCGAGGGCTAGGTCGTCATCACCTTACATACGCAAAATATGTAAACACGTATAATGATCTAATAGAATAAGTTGATATAAATAAGCTATAAGTTGTGATCAATTTTGTGACCATATGAAAAGTAGGAATAACGTTTATATATGATTTAACAAATAAAAATATATTTAAAAAAGTGAGGGAGAATGATAATATATTTAACGATTGCGAATGACAATAAATGAATCAAGATATCATCGTGTTTGGGCATCGCCAATGATAATAAAGGGTCATATTCGGCCACTGTAAACGACAAAAAGGAATCGACCGAGATAGGCGTTAATAGGTCAAATGAGAGCAAATTATGCTCTAATTTGATATGGATCACCAAGTGTGATAATAGATCAATAATCTAATTCATTACGTAGTGGATCGTTGACCTGCTTAATGATCCACTTGATCCATAAATACGGATCATGATTCAAATCGGTCCATTTAAAACTTTTATATATATATATATATATATATATGTATTTATCAAATTATATTAATCTATGCAATATTATTATTCATAAAATTATATTAGGTTATGAAAGAATTTCACATCATCTCTCTAAAACTTTCTATATTAATTCTCCAGTTTTTTAGTGAAACACACTTTGACATAATATTTTTTTTTAAATTTGTAAGCAAATTTTTAATCTTTTTTAACTTCATAATTTTAATTTTTTGACTCAAGTTATGGCAGTAGTGGTAGACTTTTATTAGTAGTTCTCTTGGTTGATTTGTGGTTTTGTTTTGTTTATTTTGAGTTGTTGGCTTTCTGTTTGTACTACTTAAACAACTTAGTAGTGTCGCCTCTATCTTTTCAGATCATATTAAGCTTGATTGTCATGGGATCATCTGGACGTACCTTGGAACACCAACTTTTTTATTTGAGATCAAAAAGTATTCAAGAACTAAGTCCCTTTGTTCACAAATTGTTTCTATTACAACGAAACTGTATGTTGATCATGACAAGAATCTGGTAGCAGGTCCTCTTGTAGTTTAGGATAACAGCAAAAACAAAGTCTTATTTTTTTTATCGATGGGCCAAATTAGATCAGATTCATTACTTTTTCCATTTAAATTATTGATCTAACGAATCAAATATCACGAGTTGGAACTTTGATCCAATAAATTAGACCGGAGCAAATCAAATCATGATCAATATTTGGCTCATTGACAGACCTACGGTCATGTTCGGTTCTCGCTAATGATAATAAAGGGTCATATTTGGCCATCGCAAACGACAATAAAGGAATCGAGATATGGTCATGTTTGGACATCGCCAATGATAATAAGGGATCACATTCGACTATCGCCAATGATAAAAAGGGATTAGGAAATAGTATTTTTTTTTTTCTCAATCTATCATTGGGTTTTGGGTTTGGAGAGAGAGAGAATTAATGTGAACCACTTATTTGTAATGTGAGTGATGCATAGTCAAGATTATATTAATCTATGCAAGAATTTATGTAATTTACTTGTTTACTTTGCTTATATTTTTGATTCCAAAATCTTTTATCATTTTAGTTATTCTTTTGAGGATGAAGGGAGTATTTAGTTTCTTGCGTAAGAATTACTATGAATCAAGTTTTTAACATTTCCAATTGTTCTAAGATCATAAAAATAAAACATGTCTATGACATAACGTGTGCATATTATCCTCATTTCCTAAATGTGCATATTATCGACCCTTTTAGGTTTACAAATTACAATATCATATGATATGGTCATAATATGGTTATCCTTATTATATTATGACTTATTTTTGTTTGAAAGCAATTACGAGTTATTCTATCTCTTTGTTCTTCACGCTTAAAACTTTTTAATACTATTATCTAATTTATCTTGCTTGACTTTTACTCTGTCAACTTTAAAAGTAGAAAACATTTTAACCTTTTAAAGTTATTTTACAAAAATGTTAAAATTAAAAATTAATATGAATACATGTCAGCGTTGAAAGCACCAAATATACCAAATATTCTAATCAGCACGTAGCCTTTTTTTATTAGTTATAATTGTTTGTACTAAAATTAAATAAATTAGCATTGATTTTTCAATTTAAATTTATTTTTAAATTAAACTCAAAAAAATCAAAATTATAACTTCAAATTTAAAATAGAGACCATTGTTTTTCGCACAAAGCTTCTATTTGAACCAATACACATTCTCCTTCAATATAAAGCAAGAGTAGTTAATACTTAATAGTAGTAGGAAACTAGTTAACGTCAGCTTAATACGAAGAACAAAATAAAGGCGGCAACAACCTCTATCCAAAAACCAAACTCATACCTATATATGTTAGTAATAGTAGTACTACAAAAGTTGAGAAATATAAATCTGAAAGCACCAGCTGCAACGTCACCTTCTTTATTTTTTTCCTCCCATTTTCTCAATATTTTAAATGATTTTTTTGACAATATTCATAAATTTTGAATCAGAATAGGCGACTAAATAATTAAATAAATGTCCGCTACTATTACTAATGAATAGTAAGTGCCCTCCTGATATTGTTAGCGGAGTGTCACAAAAAAAAAAGGGTTATTTAAATCTCGTCATCTAGATAAAAAGACAGAGATGGGTTGATCCTAAAATGCTTCATTGCCAAATTCTTTATGGAGATAAATTTCATATTTTCACAATGTAAAAAATGGTCTCATGGGATAAGAGTGTTCAGCATGAACACTTACATTATTTTGAAGCAACTTGTAACAAAAGGAATTTTATATGAAAATAATAATTATGTACAAATTATATGACAAGCTTGAATTTTGGACATTTTTGCCAGTTATTTCACATAACTGGACATCTTGAAACACTATCAGAAGTGTTGAGTATCTTATGTCTATGCAAATTGACTCATCTTCCGTATCAGCCTAATTCGGCAAATTGTATTACTGATATGCTTTTCGTAGCTCCAATAATCTGGACCACCTCTTATCAATGGAAGCAGAATTTTGCTTACTTAGATCTGCAAACCGGACAATTCTATTAGCTAAATTTGTTAAAATGTAGATGTTAATTAGTTAATTTATTACCAAAAAAAAACCTTACGTTGTATTGGGGGTTCAGCTTTGTCACAACTCTCTGAGCATGTTTCCTGCAAATTAATAGAACAAAGTCAGTTGAAGATATCTTACATTCATATTATTAAGCAAATTTCTATATTTTTTGGGGCCTTGTTTGTGTACTTTTACTGAGGTAGTGAGCCTAATTGTGTCTTGTACTAACGAATCGAGATCAGCTTCACATCCAGGTTTCACATAAATCACCTGTAAATTGCGGAGTGTTAGTTATATTTTGCCTTACATTAGTGTAGGGAGGGATATATGTCATGTTATGTTTGTTTGTGTGTGTGGAAATGAGATAAAAAGAGTTTGGAGACTTAATGAAGGATCATCGCCGTCAATTTCAGGTAGTTGAGGTGAGCTGCTGTTTCTGCTTGATGGCAATACCCAAACATTGAAATTTGTATCAATCTGATATCCAACAGAAGATGGATCAAATTATGCATATGAATCCAATTGAAATTTTTAATTTTGAGATTTTGAAACTTGGAATATTGTTTCCAATTCATAGAGCTAATTTCAGTAACAGTTGCAGCATTAATTAAGGAGTGACTAGCTAGCTAAAAATAACTTTACGAAAATACCTGTCTGCAGTATGGGACAGAACAGTTGCTGCATTTTCGAGTGAAAGATGTGCAGATCCTTCCATCCACTGAGAGGCCAAATCCGGCATGCTGCCAAAACAATTTCCTTCTTAATTTCACAACTAAACAACAAGTTGGGGCTTTCAGATACATAATGTTTTACTACTTTTAATACTACGTTTGGATTGAAGGAATAGAATGGGTGAAAAAATGGAATAGATGAGGAAATTGAATGGAGAGTGGAATGATTCATTCCATTCCAGCTAGAATGAGTCATTCCGACTCATTCCATACACTCATAAAATTCATAAATTTGGGATGAATGAGAATGGTTCATTCCATTTTAATGGAACGACCAAACACAATTTTTTTCATTTCTCATTCTATTCCCGTCTTCATTCCTCTCATCAAAACGCAGCAACTTCATTAATTTTTCTTTTTCTTTACCCGAGTTGCTTAAGAGCATCTATCTAATATTGGATGCAATTCACGTTTTGTATTTTACATTACTATTTTGTAAATCCGCCTATGCTTCTTATCCCAAGCTAGGCATTACAAGTTTTATCTTAATATTGGTTTTCGTCTTTCTTTACAACTGTTTTACGCTTTTTACATGATCGAGATTCATTTTCAGCATATTCTAACTAGTTTGGGAAAAAAGGCGTCGTTGAGTTGAGTTGAGTTGAGGGACTGACCTTGTGAATGCAGAGGTTGATGAACACTTCTGCATTTTTATCTCCATCTTCTGCTAGATCTTCCAACTGCAAGTCTCTTAGGGAGAAACTGTAGTCACTGTCCCAATTTCCATGCCATTTCCCTTCTGCTGTTGATATTGTGATTAAACGCCTCGAAGCGCGCTGATTCTTTTTGATTATCTATGTGCAAAGAACACATAAATACAGCCATCACTTAAACACATGCACTGCATTACTATATGAAAAGGCATATATATATATATTTGATGTGCATGAATTTAGCAAGTATATATATAAATGAAAGAACAAAATTAAGATGAAGAAGATAATATTTAAGGAGTTTTTAAGTTATTACCAGTGGGAGTTCATTTTTTTTAAGGGAAGCTCCAACTCTGGAGGCTTGATAAAACAAGTTTGGTGATTTGGTCTCTGTAGGATATGGACTGATAATTGGTTTTATGCTCCTTGTTGAGATCCAATATCCAGCTTTTGCCATCTCTCTCTCTCCTCTTTCTTTCTTGTTGGGGTTCTACATGTAACCTTATCTTCAAGAATTTAATTTCCCTGGGATGATGGAGTTCACAAATTGTTTCCTTTGAAATATTTTTCTACGTTTTCATTTATCTCCCCAGGCTTTATAATTTTTTTCCATCTAAATCCCTATGGACTACGAAGTTATGACTTGATTGGTGAAATAGTTTTGTAACCATTTGGGAACTAAGAAAATTTGACATAATTAAGACGGAATGTCATTTTTCAACAGGTTTTACACATCAATTTTGACAGAATTAAGACAGAATGTCATTTTTCACTTAACCTCAAAATTACAAGTGTTTATGTGTCGTTTTTTAAAACTCAAGTAGTCATGTGAAAAATCAGATAAACCTTAGGTTCTTAAATGAAATTATCCCTTTCTTTTTGATGTCTTAAATCATGTTTGCTTTATGTTTCAAAACAGCACAACATTATACTTTTGAATTTAAATACAAACACTATATTCTCAACCTTATGAAATTGCATTTTAAAAGGGGATAATTAAAATGAGACAGGGAGCAATAAATTAACTTGGCTGGCCAAATCTAATTCCAGACCAAAAAAATAAAAATAGAGATTGCAAGAAAAAGCACAATTTCTTTCCTATCAGAATTACAACCTGGATGTAAATCAATATGAGGCCTATGACTGCTCTATCAGTTTACATAGCCTTGCTGGGAGGCAAATTTTATCCAAAAAATCCTATTTGAGAAACAAATAGACTTTTTCTAGAAAATGTGCATGAACTATTTTTTAGTACCATGTATTATATATACTACTTTGATTTGTCCATTTGCATTGGCTAATTGCCCAAGGAATTACTAGAAATATAGTTTTCTCATTCCAAGTTTTTGCCTTACTCAAGTATCTACTCTGGCACAAAAAAATAATTTATACGGTTATATTGATTTCAAAGCAGAACACAAAAATGTTATTTGATAATTAAAAAAAAATGGCAGAACACAAAAAAGAATAAAAATTGTTTATAGCTTGAAACCAAAATTCAATCCTAAATAAGCCATGCCATCCAATTCCATCCTTCTATTTCCTCAGTCCATTAGGCAGCCATTGGAGCAGAAAGCAAAACGAATAAAAAAAAGATTTCTCCATTCTCTTTCATTCTATGATTTGTTTACAGTTTCGCTCTTACAAATATGCAACTCTTACAAATGTGCAACAACTTGATTTAAACAGATTCTAAGGAAACCCAAAAAAGTGTTACCATCCCTCTTCAAGTTTCATTTCTTGTGCCTTTTTTTGAGACTCCAAAAACTTGGCAGAAATCTTGATGTGGAAGACGGGCAATCGAAGAAAAGTAGAAGATTTCGGATATCTTTTTCCCTGACCCCATCACTGCCTCCATCCTCAACCCCCTGTGACCTTAAATGACTCAGGTATGTCTGCCCCTCATATATGAAGCACAGCTGCTGCCATAGAAGCACGCTTAAACCAATCTCCACTGACACACTTGCAACAAACAGGTAAACAAGAAGAAGACCTCTAGAGGATAGAAACAATGCAGATCTCAAGAAAGTAAAAATAATTTCCTTTAGAGTTCCAAAAACTAAGTCATTTCTAGCAAAGTCATTCACAAGTGTAGGTCTAAAATTTAATGGCGGCCAAACTTTGGTAGCTGCATAAGAAGATATTATAGAAATATAAACAGTACTTGTCACTGCTGAGATGAGGAAGAGAATGAAGCTTCGATGATTTGCAGCCCCGACGCAATTACCAATCTGCAGATAATCAAGAAGCTAACCATTACTATAAATCCTTAACTTCTACAGATATACACTTGCAAATTTATGTTCTAGGCATCCATGCATTTCTCACCTATCTTTACATTATCATATGCACAATTCTGAGATAGAAAATCCTTTTGCAT
The DNA here is from genome assembly GCA_034770075.1 of Aralia elata. Lineage (NCBI taxonomy): Eukaryota > Viridiplantae > Streptophyta > Magnoliopsida > Apiales > Araliaceae > Aralia > Aralia elata. Next base: position 82,939,960 of record CM068387.1, on the reverse strand, counting down.
CGCCTTTCTTTTTCTTCTATTTCCCCTCTTCTCTTATATTTCCAGCTTTATCTCTAATTTCTATTATGAATAAAAGACCCAACTTGTTTGAATTATAAGAGTCTGCACATAATAGCTACTTTGTAAATGTATCAGCTAGCCGACTGTTAATTTGTTCTAAAGTTTGATGAACTTTGCAAGAAGGAAACCACCTCTGGAGTTTCCGACTAATCACGGTAAACGATTAAGTTCAACAACCAGTATACAAGGTAATGAGCACCTATAAAGTTTTTCTCATTCTGATATTTGAATCTAATGATATATTTGTATGTTTACACTTATAGAATGATATGGAACCATATGATACAAGGACACACAATCTCAAGAGCAAGTATATATTTATTTGAGATGTAAAGAAACAAATGGAAACTTACAAAAGGGCAGTGATGATCCATGTCCAATACGCACATTCCACATGATCGACAGTGATGAGTCCTAGGAGACTTTGGCTTTGAACAATAGACACAGAAGGTATAATTATCAAGACCACCTCTTCCAACTACTGGGTAGCTACCCCACGGTATGATTGGTGGAGCACCAGCGGACCGAAATGCCGCAAAGCAATACATAGAAATGGTTGTTACAGACAAGATTAACGCTATGCAGCAGTGAAAAACCCCACAAAAATAACTGATAGAAAAGACTACTGGATATATTGCCATGATACCGCCACCTGCAATTCAGGAAAGCTTATCAGAGACAGACTTGGATAACTTTAGGAAGCAAAAAAAGAAAAAACGCAAACTGGAAAAGCAAAAGATGGGGCAAAATTGCTATCACAAGACTCAATCTTGGAAACAGGAATCATCAATCCCAACAACAAAAATAGGTAAGTCTTTAGATCTGGTGGGGGGAAATTCAACAAGTTTACAAAAAGTAAATAAAGAAATATGATTTGAGCAAATAAAAATTTTATTCACAATATAATTATTTGGAAAAAAATAGCTGGATAATCTTTACCTCATACAATGTTTTCTGTACTAGTGTACTTTAGACATCTTTTGTAGGACAAAGGCGGTATTTATAAAACTTTTATCCAAAATTTCACTTTGATGCTAAAGATAATTTAGGATAAAAACTATATTTGAAAATAAAATATCTAAATGCATTGTCCAGGGGTCTTACCATCCGTACCACAATTTTTTCAAGAGACAGAATATGGAATGGAGGGAGCAATAATCCATGCTAGATTAGAACATACCATTACAAAAAAAGAATCAAAAGAATAACGTGACAGTCTGTAAGTGTGCATTTCCAGTTGGATGTCAAATGCTCAAAGACTTACATATCATGAAGAGCATGAATACAAAAAGGAGACAAACAAAGCAGCGGTCTTGCAAACGTCTCCACCAAAAGTATTTGTTGTCAATTTTATGCGCTTTGTGGTTAGTTATAGCTCCACACCAGTTACACATGAATGCGGGTGCATAAGGTGAAACAGTAAGGTGCAAGCCACAACCCCAGCAGGTTGTTTCAAGATCCTCACTTACAGATGCTACATGCTCCTACATGTAAACATATAAATGAGATGGTATAAAAATAGAAAAAGGGTTGTTCAAATGAAAGAGTCTCATGAATCTGATGTTCTCTTACATAATATAAACTAATAAATGAGCACTAGCAGAAAAATGAGAAAATTATTCAAAACATTGTGAAAAAGAAAGAGTGTCGTATTAAATCAAATTGTTTCTTGAAGCATCTTACGCACAGGCAAAAGAGTCAATAGTGATGGCTCAGAGTGTGTCAAGGTTTGAGCTAGGATGAGACTATTTCTGATTCTGTATTCACTATTTCTTTTTTCTTCTTTTTTTTTTTTTGGCTAAATATTTATTCACTATTACTGTTGATGTATTATGCAGCCTGATTTCGAGAGGCCAAGAATGTAGAGTAGGTAGCTAGGAAGTCAACGTCTCTCGTTTGCAGTCTTGTCTAGTAGGGTTTGAGAATACTTTAATGACCCAGCATACTTTGAGAGGATATTAAGTTTCATGATCATTCTCTAATTGGCAAAACTCAAAACTGTTCAATCCTTTGAAATTATGTTTCTACAATTGGCAATTGTTAAATGTTCGGACATGATTTCCCTATTAATCAGTACAAATAACCAAACCTCCCTTTTACATAAGTACCATAAACAGTTATAACTCAAACTTCATAAATAGTGAAGAAAAACTCCCAATATTAGACAATCATCAAAAAAGAGAGAAAGATAACATTTTTATAACTGGAAAACCGTCAAAACTGATGGGAGAAAAGAAGAACAAGAAGGAAAAAGAACTCCAACAATTTGTATCAGTCTAAATAATCAGACGAACTAAGAAACATCAAATTAATAGCATGCAGCATCAATATAAGCTCAAAATTTTTCAAAGAACAATTACACAATCTTACATCAACCATTAAAAAAAAGGAAAGAAACAACAAAATACAAGTTCAGATACCCTTTACATTTGGTGATTAAAAATTCCAAAAAAGAAAAAAAGCCTAATTCAGGAGAGAGAAAAAGAACCTGAGATGGGTTGTTTTGGGCGTCAGTGGAAGGTGGTGAGGGCTCAGTAGTGGAAGAATCCCTAAAATCCATCCCGCCCTGTTTTTACCCGATGAATCTGACAATAAATGCCACCCCCCACCTCCACGATTCCGATATGCAGAGAGAGAAAAAAAAAATTAAATAAATAAAGAAGAAAAGTAGTGTCGGATTAAGGCCTTTATTATTCCGTCAAGCAAAGCCGAAGATATAGAAGAAGTTCCGAGGAAAGTCCTACGGACGTGTGTTTGTTTTTGTAAGATTGTTTTACAAGAAAATATAGGACTTTCGTGTTCTTTTCACATTTTTGTATTTTCGGTTTTACTTTTTATTATTGCCAATATCGTTGACTTAATAATATAAATTTTAGGGGCAAAATTCGAAAACACATACGTATAATATTATTAATTCATTTGCTATTTTGTGATTAATAAAATCGGTATGCAAAATATTGTAATTATTTCTTAATATTAAATCAGTTCCGATAATAAAAGTCATACTTGATAATATTATCAATTTTACGTTTATCAATAGCAACACAGTACTATTTGATGAAAATATACTTATTTTATTACTTTTATAATCGACTTGATCTCTATTATAAAGTTAATATTGTCATCATTTTAATTATAATTTGTTGTAATTTAAGCTGATCATATATGAAGACTTGAATTATACTCTTTATATTTCAAAATTAAAAATATAATTTAATTTTTAAAATTAAACGACATCATATTAAATTTTAAATTAATGTGAATTTATTTAATTTATATAATTATTACAATTGTAATTTTTTTTTTTTTGCAAAGTAGTACTACTACTATGTGGAGTATCTTTTTTGTACCTCTATTTCTTTTTAATTGATGTTTTAAAAAAAATAAAAAATATGTAATTAATGTTTGGTCGAACCGATCAAATGCTATACAAATTTTTAAAATTATTTTTGTAAAAAATCATTGAAGATGAAAGAAAAATAAATTAAAATTTAATGTTGAGATAATAGAAAAAATTCAATCATTGAAACTTTCTTAAAATTTACAAAACAGATAAAAAAACAAATTCACTCTCCAAAAATACAAATAAAAAGGAAAAGATATATATATATATATATATATATTCTTTTCCAATTTTTTCGCAATGAGAAAGCTGAGCCAACTAGTCCCTCATGAAAATACTAGTCAACTCACGCATCATATACTCCTTTGTTTCAAAATTAAAAATATATTTTCTTTTTTAGTCTGTTGTAAAAAACTACAATAAGGAAGATATTTCAACGTATTAAATAAACTGCTTAAAATAAGCTAGTAAAGAAATTATGAGCTGTTCAAATGATTTAAAGAAGTTGAAAAAGAAATTATGGAGCAACTAATTTGCGAGAATTAACTACCTTCCAAACACGCCTTAAAGATAAACATTAACGGATAACGTTCCATTTCTCTCTGTACTGCATACACACACTTGTTATTTCTCAAAAATCTGTTCTCTTTCTCTTCTCTCAAATGGCGATGTGTCTCTCTTTTTCTTCTTCTTCCTCCTCCTCCTCCCTTCCCGGCCAAATTGCAATCAAGGGTAAACTCACTACTCATTAAGTTATCATTATTACTTTTTTTTTTTAATTTTATGTAAATCAAATGTTGTGTTTTTGCAAAACTAATTTTAGTTCTTGAAATTTCTATCAGCAATTATTTCTGTCCTTTTTTCTTCCAGTTAATGCAGATTTTATTTCCACTACTTTGTTAGGTTTCCCATCATCTTTGTACCTAGCTTACACCCAACGGAGCTTCTGTTTCTCTGTAAGTTCACCATTTATTTTTTCAACTTTTATTTTGATTTTTTTGTGTGGTTGTTTTCAAGTTCTTTAGACTTAGAACATTCATGATATTGTTTGACTCTTATTTGATGCAATTATAGATGGGTGATTTCCATATCTTTTTTTGGTTTCCTTTACTCATGACATGAATTATTCTTTCTATCCTGGGAATTTTACTTGGGAGGAGGAATCATTCCACTTACTAAAGAAAAAATATTGAGGAAGAATTTATGTCCCTTCAGGTTCAAAAAACGTAATTGGTGGTTTTTGTGTATTGCTTTTTGAAATGTTTTAATAATTATGTTGTTTAGAATTGTTCATATGTGGATAGATTTGGACACACCATTTATTTATTTTAGACAGATTTCAAATATTAACTTTGTCCCAAAAATAGTCAAAAACTTAGATTTTAGCAAACCACAAATTAGAAATATATATATATATATATATATATATATATAATTATTGTTTTTGTTTGAAGAACAACAAAATGCTACCTTTAAACACTTGGTGAGTATCTTAAGTCATTGGAAATTTGACTAATCTGAAATTTCTAACTAGCTTACTTACACTCATAAAATTACGAAAAACTACTTTATTTCCCCTTTATGCTTTCTCCAGTACATATTTTATTAGAAAGTTACACCTATTGGTAATGTATTTCGCAACACACCCTTTCGATTAGGGCTCTAGGCATCTGTACTTAAGTTTAGGTTAATTTGATTCTTAGCTTATGTTAATCTTAGGTTAATAAACTGATGCATCTCTTTTATTTTATTAGTTTTTCTGAGGTAAGGCTAGAGTCTCCAATAGCTTGGGAGTTCAATACATATGTTTGTGCTTCTTGTTAGGCACTAATTGATTCTCTTGACTCTGAAGAGGGATATTCGTTTATAGAGTGCATAAATTTGGTGTTTATGGTTGGTACAGTAGCATTACTAGCACATTTGTTTGGTAGTGATTTATACAATAATCATTTTTTTTCGAAGATTGGGTAAGCATTAGATCAAAATCTGACTTTGAAGGTCTTTGTGTTTGTTCCCCAATTTTATGATCCATGGCGCGGGGCACATTTCAGTCAACTAAAGCGATGGGATCCTTAGTAGGATGTTCAATTACATGCCTATACACATGCTTGTTGTGCTTCCGCCTTCCAGCCCAGTGCTTGTTATTTGGTTAATCAAGTCAGAAAATTTGTGGGTCCCTCTCATGGTGATGCTGCATCAACTTTGTAGCTTTTTGCATTCTATAGCTTTCTTGTATAGTCTGTTGGAAAGCCCTTCTGCCCATTAGTTTGAGAAACTATGGGCGTCGTGGTTCTTATTCGAAAGTTTGCAAGGCACAACAGGAAAAAGAATCTCAACTATTAAATTTTTATATTTTTTTGAAAGAGATATTGTTCTGCAACAAATACCATGGCTGTCGTAAGGGGAATTAAGGGGTGCTACAAGAATGTATGAAGGCCAATCAATAGCTTGGGTTGAGGTGAGGAGAAAAAGCTACCAAAAGAAAAATAATAGAGGTAGTGGATTGTGATTGCTGCAAGATTAAGACTATAGATAGTTTTGAATGGCATTGTCAAGATAACCTCTAAAGTATCTAGAAGCATCCCCCTAGTACTTTGGCTGAAGGTGATCCAATGATAATCTTTGAAGAACTTAATTATTTTCCAAAAGGCATTTGGGGATAACAAAATTTAACAATTTCATAATGGATTGCTTGGTGGTATCTAATAATTTACCGGCACGGAGAACTTTTATTATATATAGGAATCTCAAACGAATTATTAGAGCAGAAATTCCTTCATATCAACTATCTACTGTGGTGAGATTCGACGCTGCTCATCATCATTATTCTAATGAGCTGTGTTTCTCCACATCTTTATTTATAATTGACATGGAATTTAGTGAGACATCAAGACACGTATGTATGCATTGACATGTACAACTCACGGTTTATTATTTTTGCACTTGATTTCTCACAATTCATTCACTGAAACAGTTATTCTTTTTATTTTCCCCGTTTTTGCAGGATAAATTCAAGTATCTTGCACAAAGAAATCCAAATCAAGGCTTGCGAGGCACAACATGTAGAGCATGCTGTTTCCTGGGAGTCACTGTTCCTCCCAGTACTCAGTTCTTGCTATCAGATGCAACCATTTCAGGAGAGCCTCTCTACGTACATGAAGTTTCTCGTAGCAATCTATCCAAGACATCAGATGCTGCATCAGAGTTGCTGCAAAGATTGGTTCTGGCAGATTTGGACCCTGCCACAGCAAAGCTTGCAATCGTTTTTCTGGGCCCCTTCCTCTCAGCATTCGCCTTTCTTTTCATTATAAGAATAGTCATGTCTTGGTATCCTAAGCTTCCGGTTGGAGAATTTCCATATGTATTAGCTTATGCCCCCACTGAACCAATTCTCAGTGTAACCCGGAAGCTGATTCCACCCCTTGGGGGTGTGGATGTAACTCCTGTGGTCTGGTTTGGATTAGTCAGTTTCCTGAACGAAATATTGGTAGGCCCTCAAGGGTTGCTTGTCCTCTTATCTCAACAGGTTTAGCAACTGTACTGTGTCTGAGACTCTGCGAGTAAACACATTCATATACTACTTGAAGAAATTTGCGGTCTTCTTTCAATTACGTGAGGAATGAGAAAATTTTAGGCATCATGGTGTTCAAGGTATCATTTTGTTTTTCACCAGTTATACTTTGATTTCATATTGAAACCATTTAATAAACTTTATTCTAAAGTAAACATACTAATATGTACACTCGAATAAAGTAAACATACTAATATGTACACTCGGGCAAACTTCTTAATATTTTACACTTGCCATCTTGCCCGGATGAATTCTTTAGTCATCCCCTGTGCAGATAATTTTAAAGGAGACAGAGACAGGAACCACTATTGAATAAATCCAAGTAATGACTAGTGAGACACTCTAAATCCACTCTTTATTTCACGAATTCTACAAGCACAGCCCTGCAATGCTTCTAGATGATCAGTTCTCTCTTTTTTTCATTCTTCTATTTGTCCTCCGAATCCTTTAAAAGGACTGAAAAGAAAAACAGATAAAACATCTAAGGACGAAATGGGAAGACAGAACATGGAAAGCCTATGCGTCTGAAAGAGCTCCACTCAGGGTGTCCGATAACCAGCCCTGAGGAAGAGGATCATCTCTGACCTTGCAAAGCCAGCCAGCCAATTACCAGAAGAGTTTTCTTTTCCCTTTGATACGATGAAAGGTTATATCAGATTCTATCAAGGAAGATTAGTAGCTTAAAGCTACAGGCATTGAGTTTTAACACAATAACAACAAAAACAGCAGGCATTACCACGTCTGACTTTAACAAATCTATAGAATTAAATCAATAGATTTAAACCAGAATGAGGAGGTAGGGTGTAACTTTCCATCATAAAGTTTTTATTTATCAAGTAAAACATGTGCAACATAAAGTTTGTATTAAATGAACACCCAACAAAATGAAAAATAAACACTTCACATGTTCCAGGATTTCGTTGTCTAGAAGAGAAACTAGAACCAAAATCTATATTTCCATCGAGCAAATTATGCAATTGAAAGCAGAAGGAAGCACAGAGCACAGCTGGGTCATCATTAGTATACAGCTAGATCCGGAAAAACGGCTTTGCCACCATCTCTATAACATGAACCACTTGCACTACCCACTAATATTCCCAAGATTGAGATCGCCACAATGACTTCCAACTTCTTAAGGAAACTTAAATGTCAGCTGCTAGGAAGTTCCCAGACAGAGTAACCTGCAAACATGAAAATAACAATAAATACATAAATAACTGCCATAATTTTTTCAGCTACATCTTCTCTTGAGGTACTTTTTAACCATGAAATTATTTTTTATAGATAAAATTAACCATGAATGCAATTCTATGCCCCAACCCAACACCGAGTGAGAGGCAGGGAGAACTGCCCTTGATCTTACGCACCTTCTCGCCCAATTTGAATGGAGGAAGACCCTTGTAAGGGCATGTACTGCACCGGAAAGCATCACCCAGCCCACACTGCATGTGTACATCAAATTTTCAGAGGGAAAACAAACACATCTATAAAAATATCCCAAAAAAACAAGTGACAGAAGTGAGAGTGGTTGTCTCCTGAGGTCAACCAGGCCTCAGCAGAAAGAAGTAAAAAAGTCAACCAAACCAGAAGATTCTTTTCCATGTCTACATAATTATCAAGACTAACAGTTGGCTTCCCCTACATAGAACAAAGCCCAAGTGACATCTAGCCGAAGCATGCACGCCAAGTATAAAATATTCCATTACCCATCACAACATTGACTTAGGTCCATCCCAAGATCGACCAAGAAAAACAAGGATTAATTTATTATATTCAAGATGAAGTTCTCAAAATCATACACTGCCACAGGCTGATTGAGGATTATCCAGCTGGTCCATTGTTGGTCCTAGCTTTTGAACTTTTTCTTCAGCCTCAGCTCGTCCACAAGTGCAATTTTTGCAAGCTTTCCTTGTGCTTCCAACTTCACAATCACCAACTGCAAATGCGTGCTTATTGAGCATATGTACAGAACAACACAATGCTACTTGAAGCAATAATAGAACTAAAAATGTTCTTCCTACCAGGTGGGAGCTGGGGTTTTTTCAAATCCTCTTCAGATAAAAGGCTATCCTCATCAATGAGATCCATATCATCATCTATGTGAACTTTGGGTAAAATTTTTGTCACCTTCTTTATTGAAAAGGATGAACCAATTTTCCAAGAAGGCCTCTTGGCCTTAATCTGTTGCAAAAGAAAGTAAACTTTAGTTATGTACATGGCATTGTTTCAGACAGTTCAGAAAATCATTTGACATTGACAAAATCCAAGTAGAATAAGTCAACAGAAGATAACCCTGACATTTCAAGTGGGTAGGGTAAGGGAAAGGGGGAAGGAGACAAGTCTTGGCAATAGAAAAAAATACATAATCTCACCCCAAAAGACTGGAAAACTTCAGTAGGTAGTACTGATGTCATTGGACCAATCTGCAAGTCCAGAAAACCAGCCACCAATAACTTCCGCTCAAGAGAAGAGGTTGTCTGCCACAAGGAGAATAAGATCAACAAAATTGATACTTCACCAAGTACAGAATAAATTATCATTACATACCGCTTGCTCCGAAGTAGATTGCGAAGTCTGGTGAAGAAGGATCTCTCCCCCAGGTTTCAACACTCTTGCAAATTCTTGAAACATTTGGTCAGCAAGAAAATCAAATGATCTAAATATGCAAATGACAAAATCCATAGATGATGAATCCACCGGAAGGGAACCTGCATAATGCATATTATCAACCTCACATATAAGAGAATGACTTGATCTAAATATGCAAATGACAAAATCCATAGATGATGAATCCACTGGAAGGGAACCTGCATAATGCATATTATCAACCTCACATATAAGAGAATGACTTACATAATAAAGAAGGAACCTAAATTACTTAAATTAATTTAATTGTTACCTTTTTCAGTTGCAATCAACTAAAAATATAATGACTAACAGATAGTTGCAAGAAATAATTACCAGTTGTATTTGAGTTTATGAAAAGTGTCAATGCTTGATGACAATGAGGGCACTGATTTGTGATAAAGGCTAGATTCATTTTCAAATAGAATAACCGCCTCTATGATGAAGAACTATTTAAAGAAGCACAATGTTTCATCTTTCCTTATAATAATATTGCGGATTCTTTTTTCTTTTACTTCTTTTTTATAAAAAAATTTAAAAAATGTTTGGGTGGAGGAGGGATGCTATGGTAATTGAGCACTTAACTAGAACAATACAAAACAAGGAGTCCAGACTGAAAGATAACCATAATAATATTAAACTAGTAAATAGTGGTGCAAGAATGACAACATACTTAGCGATGAAGCTTGAGTGATAATTAAAGGATCAATATGTTCTCCTTCCTTCTTGATCTCCTTGACTGCAATTGAAACTGCACTAATAGGCAGAACTACATGATCTGTGAGTGCCAAGACACTATCACGCATCACTGTGGTGCCCTAAAAAAGAAAAGCGTAGAGTAGCTTAATTAAACATTCTCTTGCCTTGCAATGATTAACGTGTAAAAACATATAGTAGGAAGACTATATCATTCAAAATTCATTTTTGAAATTTGAACACAAGTATAGGGACCATTAGTCCATTACGTTGACTTAATTTACAGCACTTGTAGTGAAAAATCTCATCCGCGAATATATATACTTGTGAAGACTGATAGGGCCTATTTGGGAATTTCTCAAAGTTAAGTCTGGTTGGAGCAAACCAATCTCATTTGCTGTTTCTGGAGTAACAAAAATTTACATTCATTTGACCTTTTCATACATGGAGAAATATCCTAATAGCAATTAAGCTTTCGGCGACTTCGAAGATGTATACCCAAACAACTACACTTATGCATGTTTTCCCAAACAATGCCAAATACTAGATCTACATAAGAATCACAATAGTACCACAGAAAATAAATATACATGCAATTCATATTTCATGCAGCTGAGTTTTGCAATTCATATTTTAAAATCAGGAAAACTAATCCTAATAGCTCATTAGGCGACAGATGTAACATATAATGTTCATGATTTATGTCCCGATCCATCAACATCAAACAGTTCAAAATATACAACAAGATTTTTTTTTTATAAAAAAGGAACTTGAATAAAAATACATATCGCAGTATAACTATTGACAATTCTAGGTGAACTATGGTTTATTGTCCTCCAACTCTCAGCAAATTAGTCACAAACCACTATAATTTATACAAATCAAGATATACACATTTCGAAAAACTCAACTACAATTATAAATCACGGAAGAATCCATGGAGACAATAAGAAAAGGCTTTCGGACAAATCAATGGAAAATAATTTACGGCCCATATTTTGTGGACAACCTTAATGAACAAAATTCGAACTTACCATATCGAAAGTCTTTGAATCGAAAACCCTAACTTTTCCCTTCGTCAAATCAAAATGCTGCCGGCGCCGGGAGCTCAAACCTTGTAAATTTTTGTTTGCCGACTAAATAAGTCTAGAGAATTTACGAAACCACGGGGGTTTTAAACTTAGAAGGATGACGATCGAGTGTGGCGGCGGCGTAGGAGAAGACAAAAGGCGCGTGGGTTGCTTGAATTTAACGTCTGGATGCGTGTGTTTATTGTACAATAATGAATATTCCCTATGACTTTTCATGATTTGTTTCAAAGGAAAAATAAATTATTTGAAGATTTTCTTTTTCTTTTTCCTCTTCTACTATGTTTGAGCTTATTGTATTTTAAAATATTGCAAAATAAAGTTTTTATGGGTCTATAATACTCCATTCGTTCTAAATTAATTACTCAATTTTAATTTTTTAAAGTCAAATTGACCATTTTTAAAACTAATCTTTTTACTACTTTTGCTAACATATAGGTGAGGAGAGTATAACCAAAAGAAAGTATATACAATTTATTACTAACCCCAATTTTTATAATTTTATAAATATATTTATATATACTTAATTATTAATTTTAAAAATAATCAATTTGACTTAAAAAAGTCAAAACTGAATAATTAATTTGAGACAGAGGAAGTATCTTTTATTGAGTTTGTAGGAGAGTTTGAGGTGTTTTTTATTTAATAATGTACAGTAACCTTTTATTTTTATTAAAAAAATAATATTAAAAATTTCAAATATTTTGTCTCAAATAATATAGTATCACTTGTTATATTCATTGGGTATATCTCTCGTCATTAAACATCATTAAAAATATTTAATTTTGCACCATTTGGGACTTGGAATCTCTAACATTACAAGTTTTTTATGCGGACATGATAATTGGTTATGAGTTCTTTATAATTTCATCTATTTGTATTTTGACCCTCTATTATTATGTTCAATTATCATATCCAATTATTATGTTCGCATAGAGTTTTTGCTAACATTATTTATATTAAAGTTAAGTATAATTTTGAAATTAAAATAATTTTTAGTTATATTTTATATTTAACATTTGAACATTTTGTTATTTTTGATTATTTTATTTAGAGTAATTTATATACACTAAATGTGTACTAATATTTGTGAGAAGGAGCCTCGTACTTTACGAATGTTAATGTTAAGAGTAGCAAGTATCAACCTCATTTATCAATACTTGGACAAATTAATACTTTCTTTTAAAATTAGAGATATAATTTAATTTTTAAAGTTAAACGATGATATATTAAATTTAAATTGATGTAAATTTATTTAATTTGAGTTGATATACGTACTATATTTATATAATATATATCAAAAATTATTAATTACAAAAATTTTAAAATTTTATAAATCATAATATTTTTGAAGTTTAATACGTTGTCATTTGAACTCGAAAATCAAAGTGTATTTGTATCTTTTATTTAGGACGGAAGGAGTATATTTTTATCTTTACTTATGAAAAATATTAACTTGCCAAAAACTATAAATATTGGTAAATATAAACAAAAAGCATTACTCTTGTAGCACTTTCCAAGTTCCAAAAGTATTTAAGAAATTGAAAATGGATAAAATTACAATTACAATAACAACAATAGGGTATGATTTCTTTTGCCTTTTGACTCTCTTTGTGGTAATATTTTCTCACAGTTTCCCGCCAGAAGAAACAAGTAGTATTATAGTATATACACTCTATGGTATATATACACTCCATATGTATACACAGATTTTCCAATCCCGACCCTGCATATTTACTCTTAAGAAAATGGCTTCTTCAAAAACCCTAATGGATCTTTTTCAACCTGCCAAACGCTTGAAAACAGCTTCATCTCCCTCCTCCCCTTCCTCTCTTAATAGTGCCTCGAAACCCTTTGTCTCAGTTCCCAATGACTCTTCTCCATCCAGCCTCACGCCCGAGCAGAAATCGAGGATCGAATTCAACAAATTACTCGCTAAATCAAAGCGCAATCTCAAAATATGTTCCGATAGAATCTCCAAATTCACCCCAGGTTTCTTTTTCCTCCTCATTTTCTTTTGCTGAATATGTGAAATTTTTATTTTTATTTTATTTATTGTTGTTTGATCATTACACATTTGTATGTATATGTATCAGTTAAAGGGGGTTTTCCCTGTACTTTGAAGTTGGGTTTCTTTTCCTTTTCATTATTTGATGGTTATTTTATATTATCCCTTAGGTGAGGAGGGTTTGGGTTTAAATTTGAAATTGGAAGAGCTGTTGGTGGAGGAAACATGGTTGGAAGCCCTTCCAAGGGAGCTTCAAAAGCCCTACGCAAAGAAGTTATGTGAATTTGTGGAAACTGAAATATGTAGCGGTGGTGTACCAATTTATCCGCCACCTCATTTGATATTCAATGCACTTAACACCACCCCGTTTGATAAAGTCAAAGCTGTCATCATTGGACAGGTTTAGATTGTATTCTATATAAATTTGTTCAAATTTCTTGTGGAAAGTGCTTTCAACCATTAAATTGTAGGAAGGAAAAAAGGTTATAGTTCGATATGGACAGATGCATGCCTTTATTGAATCCTCTTGTCATAAGCTCCAATATCATTTCTTGCAGGTCTTGTACCAGCTTTATATGTTTGGTGAAAGGTCCTTTTGATATGGTCCTTTTTCTCTGTAATTTGTTAATGATATGATCAATCTTTCTTTACACCATTCAATTAAAGTACTTTCTATAACCCATTTTATTTGTCCATTCAAGTTTCATGCATTTCAAGAAATTAATGAGAGAGAGCAGAGCGGAGTTCCAAATTAGCCTTTATGGATCCTATATCATGTAAGGTTTCTAACTAAAATAGAGTGAGGTGAAAGAGAAAATGTTAATCTTTGTATATGTAGAAAAAAGAATTAGGGAGACTTAGACACGTAGTTGTTGGCCTGCCAAATAAGGAAATGGGGATATTGATTTGGGACTGGAGGGGTATATCAATTCTTACTTATCATTATTTATAATTGTTGGTTAGTGAAATTTGGGATTTTAAATGATTGGTTATTCATAATTTTACTTTATCAGAAAGGATTAGATTTAGTCTATGACTAATTAAATGGAACTTTGGTTCGGTGGGTTTATCCATCAGGATCCATATCACGGACCAGGTCAAGCAATGGGCCTCTCTTTTTCTGTGCCGGAAGGCATAAAAGTTCCTTCAAGTTTGGGAAACATATACAAGGAGCTTCAGCAAGATCTGCACTGCTCGATACCATCTCATGGGAATTTGGAAAGATGGGCTGTACAGGTAAATTCACATTTATTAATGTTTCTATTTATGTCATTTTCCTATTTATAGGTTGTAATATTGCATCTATCAGTACATTCCTCTTCTTATTTGCCATGTTCTGCGTTTTGTTAGTTTTGTTTTTATATTGTTATTATTACTGAACTCCATGTACACATGATGTATGTGCAAAAGCAGAATTATTTTGGCTCATTTTATGTCATAAAAATTGTTCATTTTGTGCCAGACAAACGTTTCCCTCGTTTACTCTTTTCTTTGACTGCTCCTTTTCCCTCTTTTCTTGAAATCATTCAGCAGCATGGAAAGTTTTGTTTGTGAAGCAAGGTTGTAAAATAAGTAGTGGTTGTGTCTTTTAATAGAAATAGTTAATGCTATTTGTTACTTAATGCAACGTGAGATTTTTTTTTTATAGTAAATCATCATTGCTATGTCAATATAAATTGTCTCAAGTGAGATGCCGTGGAATACTGTTGTATTCCTTTCTAATAAAATTGTTTCCTGAAATTATTGCTATATATTGCAGGGTGTTCTACTGCTCAATTCGGTTCTTACTGGTAAGAAAGTCCATCTAATCTGACTTGGTCACAGGCTGCATGCATGCAGCTGACTCTTTTCAATTCTGTTACCATGTCAGTCTGGCGGTACTTAAAACAGTCAACTGAGAACTGTTACCTTGAAGTTGGTTTGTTCTTTATCTTACGCTAGATATGGTGCGTTCATGTCGGTTCCATTAACTTTTCAAATTCTTTTGCAGTTAGGCAGCACCAAGCAAATTCTCATGCAAAGAAGGGATGGGAGCAATTTACTGATGCTGTCATAGAAACAATTTCGAAGAAGAAAAGAGGAGTTGTTTTTCTTCTTTGGGGAAACTATGCTCAAGTAAAATCAAGGTATCCCTTTTAGTAGGCTTAGGTTTCTGGAATATCTAATTTGCTAGTTGGAACTTGGAACACGTAACCACTTAGCTATAGTGGTGCTTTCCCAACGCTATATTCTCTGCAATTAACATAGAGTGTCTCTCTGTAAATTAAACTGGTGGCAATTTGCTCCAATTCTTAAACAGCTAACTTCACAAAAATGACTGGCCATTTTGGAAGGAAATGTTAATGAACTGTTTCCTAAATATACAACCATTACCTACAGGTGGTCCCATCGTTATATGGTGGTTAGATAAATATCTATCCATTGGAATGATCTGTTATTTACTTTAGGAGTATTCATTTGGAATTTTTGCCTGATTAAAAATGTAAAATTTATATTGGAATTATGAGATGAATTTGCATACCTTCTTATATGCTTAAAACTTTAGTTAGATGTTATACAGGTTGATTGATGGGACAAAACATCACATTCTCAAGGCAGCACATCCTTCTGGTTTATCTGCAAACAGAGGCTTCTTTGGATGCAGGTTTGTTTATCTTGTGTTATGCATAAATACTATTCTGCGTTATATCTTACATTTCAAAACGTATTGGTATCCACTATCCAGTGTGTTGAATTTTGAAAGTGTGGGACTGCCATGTTGAACCTTTTGGTATTAAATCTTAGGCAGCAAATTCCAAAACTGCAGCTCCTTCCTGCTCAATTTGCGCATCAATACTTTGCATAAGCTTGCTGATGTATTTGGTTGCTGCTCAGACTTGCCATGTTGAAAATTCCTCATATTTTGCTTGTTATTAAATTAAATTTCACTTGTTTATTTAGTCTGAAGTGTGTCACTGCGACCAAGCTGCTCGAGAAATTTCATTACGTAAATACTGTACTTTGGTGATATATGGCTTTAGTTGTGGACCGTATTCTAAAATTCAAAGGGGTAGGGAAAATGTAAGAAACTCAAACACTTCTACCAGGTTGTGAGTTTTGTTACAAGTTTAAATGATGCTGCTGCTCATGGAGAGAAAAATGAACATATTAGAGTCTTGTTAACATAACTAATCAATGCACACATTTGGTAACAGAAAATGAATGGTAACTTATCAAACTTAGGCTTGGTATCCACTTAATCAGTTTGCAGTATTTTTGAAGTTTATCACTATCATTGCTGAATCAATACTATCAACTTATGATAATGGTTTTATTTTAGCATCTCAAACTCTATGCCCTTTGTTTCACTAGTTGGGAATGTCTAGTTTATTGACAGTCATCATTTATCCGAGCATGTCCTGCATCTACAAACATCTTGGCACATCCTAATGGTAGAATGTATAGTTTTGTGTGAATCGATTATGTTTGAGTACATAATATTTTTTTTTTTTTTGGTGAGGAGATGAAACTAATTTACACATTCAATTTTGTTGAATTGATTGATGTTGTGCAGGCATTTTTCTCGCACAAACCAGCTCTTGGGGGAAATGGGAATGTCTCCCATAGATTGGCAACTATAATCTGGAGGAGCAGCCATCACTTCTAGCATAATTTTGTAAACTGGTTTGGCATAGCAAGCCTGGTGCTCATATTATTCACGGTTCTGATTTATCAATTATCGTGTAAAGTGTGCCCATGGTGTTTTTAAGTTGATCACTATCAAGTAACTACTATTTGACCTCTAATTATGTCTGACTTGATTTCCCGAAATCCTTGATGGGGAAGCCAGTCCCTTTTGTTATGGAATGCTGTAAACAGAATGCAAAAGCAATATTACGAAGTAATAACTGTTTAAATATAACTTAATTTTTATTATATATATATATATATATATATATTTCTTTTTTTTGTAGAGTAATTTTCGACCACTCTCCTCTTTTAGTGTGCACTGAGAATTTCTAGTCCCTAATGCTACGTTTGGATCGGTGGAATAAGGAGAATGAAATGACTCATTCATATGGAATGAAAAAAATTGTGTTTGGTTACAATTGGAATGAAAAAAATTGTGTTTGGTTCTTTGAGGGAGGGAGAACATATAGAATAACTCATTCCAAATAGAATAGAATGAATCATTTCACTCTTAATTCCATTCTTTCAATCCAAACGTAGCATAAACGTTTCTATGGAGTTCGAATTCACGAATTATACCTCATCGAGATAGTTGTCATAATTTTCACCAACACTATTTTGGATGATAATGATAGGCATTGCAATGAACTTTCAATTCTTTAGTATGTAAAGGAATATAACTTCTATGAATCTTCGACATAATTCTAAGAAAGAGAATTTAAAATATTTTCTTTCTTTAAAATGTTTTAAGAATGATTGCATATATATTTTCACCATAATGTATTACTATTAGCAATGGATAGTAGACTTAAAACCATCTCTAAAAAAAAATTAATAAAAAATAAAATTATGAATTGTTACGTATTAATTCCACTAAGGCGAAAGGCCCATTGGGCATATGGAAGCCCAAAGCAGAGTTAGGCCCATTACGACTAAGGAGTCGCTAATTTTAGAAGTCACTAAACTGATAAAATATGCTCTCTCTCCATTCGGGAATAAGAGTTTTAACTTTTTTATTTTATTTTTATGGATAAGTGAGTTATTATCAGTAAGAGTATTCGCTAAAAAAAAATATGATTACTAGTCTTATTATTGTTTTTAATTATAATTAGTTTTTAAAAAAGTAATTTGTGTTTGGTAAATAAAAAAAAAACTTAAGCTAGTAAAAAGAAAAAAGTGTTTGGTATAATTTTTTTTGTTAATCACTTATTTCAAATGTAAATTATTAAAAATGAATGTTTTGAGAAGTACAAATGGATAATGGATGGAAATACTAAAATAGACAGGGATAGATTAGTAATATATTTAATAAAACTTAATTATTAAATTTGACAAAACTTCAAATTGAACCTCGTAATTATTTTTAATTATTTTCATAAAAAGTGATTATAAGTAGTTTTAAGACGAAGATACCAAATACTTTTTGATTATTAAAACTGATGATGTTAATCCCAAACTCCTCCTAAGAAGTAGATAAGAGAGGAGAGTAAGCTACGGTTTGATTAGTTGGTTGAAAAACAGAAATCAAGCTCTGTGTGTGCTCCAAGCCCAAACGAAGTTGGTTGGTTGGTTGGTTAAATACTAGTACTTGTTTTCTAAAAGTTTAAACTTCCTGAATAACTTAACTTGTTGCTATTAGCCTATTAGTATATGTGAATGCAGCAGTAATTTTCTGGATATGACAAGTATATATTCAACTGAGACTCCCTTGTAATTGGTCTCTAGATGTTCGGGAGCATATATCTTTTTAGTTTAGGGGGAATGTGCTGTAATTTTGGATAGTCCGGCCTTGGGCACATGGTTCTGGTAGAAGTACTAGGAAGAAACGTCGATCACCTATATATCTTTCTTTATATATAAACGGAATTGTATTGTAAGAAATAGTAAAGGGTGCTTGGACTGGACATCAGATGAATTGAAAAGTTAACTGTATCATTGATCATTTTGTACGGTCCTTGCTACAAATTTCCACAACACTTTTTGATATTTCCACAACAAAAGTGTTGTTATAGATGTATAGCGACGGTGAAAACCGTCGCTATAGGATCTATAGCGACACTTTTGTTGTGGAAATATCATTTTCTATTATGAAAATAGCGGTTCGTACACAATTTGATAGTGTGTTTAGAGTACTTATCTGTAGACGATAAACGTATTGACTGCATGATATTTCCTCTTTGATTCACCCAAAGGAATTCTGAGGCTGCTGGTTGGTGATATTGATGGCAGCAGTATTAAAGACCATGCTGCTCTCTGAATTTCAAATACTATTCTTTTTTCTTTTTGTCATTTTCCATTTATAATGTAGTGGCATGTGTTTGTAGCATACATATTTCAGTGCGAGCCCCTTGTGTAAAAGTGATATCTTTTAATTCTTGATATTCTTTGTAAGCTAATAATCTTCATTTAATTGTTCGTATTATATTATATATTTATATATATTATATATTTTGTCATTGAACAAGCTAGTAATTGTTTTTCCTTTTTCCCAGATGAATCAACTGTGGGAAATGCATGCTACACAAACATTACTAAGGATTTTATTTCAGTACAGACGTCTACACAATCAACTTATACAATATCTATTAGGCATATGCTGCATTCAGTTGCACTAAGCATTGGTCCCATTTATTAACCAGATGGATGTAAAATAATATATGGGACATGTTATATAGGTGTGCTGTTTATGCTACCAATGACCCAAGTCTACTGGGCCGCAGCAGCAGCCAAGAAACCTTCCAAAGTTGAGTTCTTATCTTCGATGTCCCTAAATTCAGCTCTCCTCCCGTGACCTGCGAATAATTATACTCTCAGAATCACACACACACACACAGACGCGCACAGAACTAATCTGAAAAAAGAAAAAGAAAGGTGCCAATTGCTTCATACAATGAGGAAGGTGCCAAGTACGGAAACAAAACATGAAAAAAGTAAGAGTTGTGAAATGAGAAAAGACAAGCATCAACAAAAATTATATATTAGAACCTCCTGTGTATAAAAAAGAAGAGAAAAATTAATCTAGTCTCACTGGAGGGGTTAAGTCTAGTATTTTGAGCTACTTCCATTGTCTACAATTTTCCAGATTAAGATGGTATCTGCAGCTACCCAGGCAAACATAGGATTTTAAGTTGGTAAAAAATGACTTAAATGGAGCAAAAATGACTCCCATTACAAAGATTTAAGAGCCCATACTTGAAATAAAATCATAACCATAGTCGTCAATGAGAATGAAACACTAAATAAGTTTACTTTATTTCCTTTATATAACTCTTTAGAATTTTTCTGGGGTTTTGAGTGAGACAGATAGGTTATATTTGATACAAGTGAATCACAAATATATATAACATGCATGCTGTAGAGACAAGCATCCCACCTGGTAATATCCATTCGAAATTGAACTGCAGCAACTTTCTGACACTGCTTACTTGCATAGGAACTGCCACACAGAATAAGATTTAAGAAATATAAACATAGTAATAAAACATACACTGCTTTATGTCACCATCACTCCTTTTTCCCATCTTATTTTAATTTATATTTTTTTGTGTACTCCTTAATGAACCTGCTTATTATATTTTAGATAATTAAGGGTCCTAAAGATTGCTGACCATCAAAAGTACTTACAAATCACAATAAGAGAGTAATTTCACATTTATTAACAAATGTCCAAGTGTTGATACCTGAATACCGGTTGTATTTCTCAAAAATGCATAATTCAGATACCCTCATCGCCACATGATCCCCAGTAAAAAGTACTTTGAGTGGCTTGTGTAACAAGCAAACTGATCCCTGCCACAAAGCAAACAGATTTAGTGATACAAAATCCTAAATTATGCTACCTTAAGTTGAATCCCATTTGCAAACTTTAATGTTATATTTTTGTTTCTTTACCCCTAAATATAACAATTGTTCAGGTTAGTGGTAGTAGCATGATAATGAAACTGTGATGTTAAACTTGAGGACATTGTGTATTTTATACTACTAAATAAAAAAGTAACTCGACTATTAAAAAAAAAACCGGACTCTTTTTGTGAAAAGAAGATAGTAACATTTAGAATACAGAAGAACAAGACAAGCCAAATAATGAATAGACTGTTTCTGTTTTTCTGGACTCAGCGACCAACCCAGAACAGCAATCATTAAAACTAGCAACCTTTTGTGATAAATTGCATGCAAGACTCAAATCACTTGAACATGCTTCAAAATAATTATAAATAAATGGATCTTATCAAGGGAAATTAAGGGTCAGTACATCGAATATACACCAATATTACTTAAAATTATCATATGCAACAAGAATTTATTACTTATCTACTCACTTTTGTGTGGCCTGGAGTGTGTATAAGCTCAAAATCATTCCCAAGGTTCCATGGCCCACTTCCGTTTAGCTTAATCTCTACGTCTGCTGTAGAAACGTCTACCTGTGGAGACCCAAATACAATGGATAAGATGGGAAAAATCTCAGAAAATTAAACAAATAAGAATTTGCAATCCTCAAGAAGTTAGTACGTTACAAAGATAAACAATTCTTCTTAAATTAATCGCAAATAAGAACAATTTCCTTGTTAGAAGTCACAGTTCTGTTAAATAAATGAGATTGCATGCCTTTGGCTACTCGATGAAAATGAATTTATGTTTATATTTGGTTCTACAGCTCAAGCAGCCCCTCCTGTGGAATGTTCAAAGTTAGAAGTCTAAGACTATAAAGAGAAAGGGGGCTCGCCTACAACTACCATGTTTATGACCCAATGCAGGACCAACTCGAGGGGTGATGCTAGAAGCAGCTACTCAAAAGGTTAATACATCAATTAAAAAGGAGGATGTGTTTGAATATTAATAGAAACTTCCTTGACCCTGGTAATATTTAATAAAAATTTTGAGTTTAGTCGCATACTCTCACTTATATGTTGCTATGCCCCCCTGGGTGTGACCAGTGGAATTTTTTACCTCACAAGGCCTGAAGCCAAATGCAAGAAATTGTTATCTAATATAACCATATAAGTCTTAATCTCTTTACTAGGTTAAACTACATTTGTCATTACCAATCATAAATCTATGCTTCAATTATCTGTATTAAATGGTTTAATATATAGCATATCTATGCAGATGCAATTTGACACGAGGGAATCAAGTAGAATATAGAAATATAGAAAATTGGTGAAATACTTCTTCTGAGTGGATAATTCTATCACAATTTAACCGCTTTGACCACTTCTCATGATCAGCAATATCATCCCTGATCATCAAAATAAATTAACAACTGAGAAATTAGTAATTACGAATGAAAATTTGCAATGGGTCATGTCATCATACCTGTGGGTGAGAAACATGTAACGCACTCCACCCATCATCACAATGTTACGTGCCAACCTCTCCGTATATCTAGGACTGTAAGAAACCATGATGGCCATATTGTCTAGATTAAACAACAAACATACATTGTGACTGAAAAGTAAGAAATGATTGTGCACCTTAAACTTCCTCAATTTCGGAACTTTTCAAAGTGTATAAATGTTTAATTACCATTGAAGTAAGAGTACCTGTCTACAAGAATATTTCCTTCAGGATGAACAATCAAGTAGGAAGCTGCTCCATACGATTTATCAGAGTGGTAACCACAGTGATATATACCCTTAAAACAATTCATAGATTCTTTAGAAATACAGTCGCGGAATCTTTGGATAATACTTGTAAGCCAATGAAACATAAGAAAAATTGGTAGTGCTAGGAAAGGGAAAAGATAGTTTAGTAACAATCAAGAAAAGTTTATGAACAAAATGGTCACTAATTACCAAAGAAAGTAATAGTCTAGGGTGATCCCTAACAGAGGTAATGGAATCTGTTCAACAATTACCAAAGAAAGTAACCTATAAAGCAACAGGAAGTCAGAAAGAAAATTTCAAAGGCTACTCTCTTGAATAGGCATGAGGCAGAAAGTACAAAATATGTTGAGGTACAAAGAATTCACAAACTACCGAACATAGTCTCAACCTCAAGCTATGGCATTACTCATCATCTACAAGTTGCTCAACTTCTGAACTATATATAGCAGAAGATGTATGTGTTCATAGAAAGCAGAAACCTCAATGCGGCACTTAATAGGAGTAGCATGTTCTTTAAGTTGCTTTCAAGCATGTGCTAGTACTTTGATAACGTCTCATTCGCAAATGGTATTGGAAAACCAAACTTCTTCAGTACCACATCAACTAATTATGAGCTGTATTATTTGTAGGTGTGTATTATGTTTATTGAGAAAGGGAATTCATCAGCCATTTAATCTTCCTTTGGAGTTGAATTTAGTCTACTCAGCAAGCTATTTTTTCACAAGTCTTATATCCATTTACCAAATAAAAAAAAACAAATCTCTTGTTTGTTTCTGCCATCTCATTGTTTTCCTACACTGGAGGTAAGGCAATTGCAACCATTTGTCTATGGCTATATTCTCGACATAAATTTAGAGATAAGCTTCACCTACGTCAATTATTCTACATGCAATTGAACATGTATAGTACAAGACTATTCGACATGTATCAATGTAGTACAACACAAGCAAAATAATAAATGGAAATTGGTAGTATGAGTTACCGGAATCCTCTGCTCGTTAACAAGAATGGGAAATGTCTTTTGAACGTCTAGAATATCATGAGCAGGTTTCTCAGTATGGATCGAGCTTGTCGGACATGAAAGTAAGGCCTAGAGACATTAAAAAATTTATTTAGACAGGTATCACATTATGAAGTCCAATGATATATCAATTTTATGATATAATAGAATTTCTCAAGACTTGTATTGTACAAATCAAATCAAACTTAAGAGATATAAAGACGTATATAAATCAGCTTGATAACTACGGACATCTTGGTCCCTTTGAACTCCTACTCAGCCCTTAAGTCTAGTTATTTACTCCTTAATAATTAATTTTGAACTTAGAAAGAAGGTTTTAATTATAATCATTGATTAATCCCTTTTAAATTTTCTTAAACACCTAAATTTTGAAAGGAATTTATTTTATCTTCTTCGTTTTTTAAAACACAATACTTACTAAACTGAACTTGCAAATTTAGAACATCAGTCCAGATTATCACCATACTATTCATGGACAAAGATATTAAATCGCGAGCTCATAGATTCTTAACTTATATGGGCGTGTAATCTTGCACATCATAAGTCAATACTGTAAAGTAATTTAAAATATTATCTTTCAAGCACTAAATTATTTTACGACCTATGCCATTGTAAATAAAGGATATGATACCTGAAGAGCCCTTAGTCGTTCTTCTTTACAACTTGGCTGTTTAAGGACTGCTGACATCCCATCAGCTCGCTTGAAAATTTCCTTGTAAAATCATGTAAAACAATGCCAATATTAGACTGACTTTATATCACTCCTTACTATATTCATTCATTAACTTGCAGCTGGTGAAACCATTTTAGGCAATGCAGTCATCTTATCTTCAATCAAAGAGACTTTCAAGTTCCCATGGAAGTACTCTTTCCTGCTACATCTGCTATTTTGTTACTTGCCAATCTCAACATCCTTATTTTGTATACAATTATTTTGGAAACAATGTCCCTAGCATGGGCATCATTCTCTACCATAGTATGTTAATTGTCTATCTCAACATTCTTATTTTGAATCCATGCATCACCAAGAAATTCTCCTAAACCAAATGTATTTAAATGTATAACAATCACAGAAAAAGGAAAAAAAAAAGGGAGAGGAAAATAAGATAATAATATGGAACACTTTGTAACATTAGAAGTTTGAATGATTACCGGAGCCATCCAACGACAAGTATCACAATCTATGCATGTGTGATCTGCAATTAAAACAAACATAAGACATTAAAATGCTGAATTCAATTTGTAACTCTCCAAATAATGAAACAATAAACAATACCACCCATTACCTAATAGTGGAAGAAATTGATCACAGTTCACAGTTTATTTAACTGTGATATGCAAACAAAACCCTTATTTTTTTTTTGAATAAATTAAAAAAAAATAAGTAAGCAAATAATACATACTGCCCAATATATGTTTTATTTATTACCAGATTAATTGCAAAAAGATTCAAACTTTTTGTATTCTTTTTCCTTCTTTCCATAATCACCAAAACACACACCAAACGGTCCAAACCAAAAAAGAAAAAGAAAAAAAGAAACACAGTGAACTCAATACTTTAATCAACTAGTCTTCTTCTTCTTCAACATGACCCATTAGCAATTTGTAAATCTTTCTTTAACTAATTGGGTCAAGATACCAGATCAAATGAAGTCAGATAAAGAAGTTCTCTCTATATTGAGAGAGAAAGAGGAAGAGAATTACCAACAAAGAACTCTCCATTTACATTCTGGGTACGTCTTTGTCTCTGTCTCTTCAAGGAAGAAGAACTGAATTTCTCCTCATAGCCCTGGATTTGGTTTTGGTTTTGGGTTTGGCTTGATTTCAAAACTAGATGACAAGATTTTCTGTGGGGAAGTGGGTTCAGATAACTCTTCCTAAAGTTATGAAGCTGCCATTTCCGGAACTGAAATATCGCAGGTGTTGTAACACTTGCAGCCCCAGCTGCTTGCATTCTCCTACTCTTTCCTGTTTCTTCCTCACAAAGTTTGATTGATAATAAAATGAACTGAGATTAAAATTAATTATGTCACTGGAATTTGAGAGAGGCAAGGGGGAAGGGATACAGGGATAATAGCTAAACTAATATAAATTGTTAATATAAATCAAAAGAAGATATTTATGAAAGATAAGTATAAGGTTGTAAAATGAATTATACCGTTCGAATTTGATTTGTATTGGTTTGATTAAAATAATTTTGATTCGAGTTTAACTTGAAATATAAACGATTTAAATATGAATAAATTTTAAAGTTCGATAAATTATTCAAATCTTTTTAAATTATAATTTTCTATTGCTATTCGGATCATATTCGCTCAAATAGTTCAAACCGTTCGAAATCGTCTTTACTCGATAGCTAAATGAGTTTCAATCAAATCTTATTTCAGACTCGATAAATTTATAAATTAAATCTGAACAACTTAATACTTTGTTCGACTCGATTCATTTACACCTCTAGATAAGTATAATAGTAAAAATATTGATGGAAAAAAATATGTGAAAGATGAAACTGCACTTTAAATGTATTTTCTTTTGATTTTTGAGTTGAATGATTAAAGTATAATTTTTTATTTCTCAAATAGAGCTAAATATTTTTATTGATAATTGTGTTGGGATTAGAAGAGAGGGTAAAAAGGTAGGTGAAGAACATCACAAATAATTACCTGGGTTATCATACTAAAAAAGTATAATTTTGTATAATTGAATACACTCTCTCTTATGGTGGATACAAAAAGATATTTTATAATTTTTTAAAATATTGTTATTACAAGAGACGTCACACACGCAAGAACGAAATGCCATCTTACCTCCCGTACCCTCGTAACATATTATTAATAAAATAATTATATTAAATAAATTATTTTTAATATTAAAATATGTTACGATCTTAATCCCCTATATGCAGATCAAAGTGTATCACATTTTAAACTCCTTTAACATACTTTCCCTCCAAACAACGAGGCTAATGTCCTAAATTTTCCTATTGAGAATTATTTCTCGGTAAAAGAATAAATCTTTTTTTTTTTATCCTAATCACATTTTTTTATACAAAAGAAAAAGGGTAAAAGTTAGAAAAGAGAATATAATGCAAAAGAAAAATTAATATTTATAGCTGTTAATTTTTATATCAACTACTAGTTAGTAGTTACAGTTGACGGGTTTTTTCAAGGGTTTAGGAATTATATATCTGTTTCAAAAGTTGCTGTCACCTTCCCTTCTTCATCTCCAGTCCTCTCCATTTCTCTCGATTACATTATCCTCAATCATTCTGAGAATTTGGTAAAAACTATTGCTTTATATGCTGATTTTATATGCATAATCTTTAACGAGCCTAGAAATGCAATTTAAAATTTTGAATTTCCCTCATGCAGGATTGATGGGTGTGATTGATATCTGCAATGGTTCATCTTTTATGATCAATCCCCAAATTAAGCGTAGTTTTGTCCCTTATGATAGACCTAATTGTTGTTCGTTTGAAGGAAATCGGAGGAATTGGGTATCCTGTATGGCATCCACTGCATCAGTGAACAATGTAAAAGAGGGACAACAACAGTTGATCGGTGATTCTTTTATTCGAACCCATCTCCGAAAATTCTCTCCATACCAGCCAATTTTGCATTTTTGAGGTAAACTAATTTTAACCCATTTGATTGTGTAATGATTTTAGGTGATTTAGTGAAGCTTGAGTTATGAATCAAAGGAAACAGACAGAATAAGAAGAAATAAAAATGGAAAGAATTGGAATTGAATAGAATTGTATTGAAGAATGAGCTAAGAGCTCTGTAGTTACAAGTTTTGAGAAAACAGAGAAAATTCAGTATGTTACAATTGATACCCTCTTCTTCCTCTCCTCTAGCTTATAAAAGCAATTCCTCCTTTCCCGCCTAATCCCATCTAATCAACTGATATCTCACCAACTGAGTTGCTGACCTCAGCCTAACAACTTCCATTCCAGCTGTCAAACTAATCTTTCTATTTCTAACTTCCCCCCTCTCTCGCACGTGACTAGCTTTACAAATGACTTAACAGTCATAACATTGCCCCTTCCTTAACAAATCCTTGTCCTCAAGGATCAGTCCTCATGTAAATGGAAATTCTGGAAATCAGAATACCAACTGCTGTGCGTCCTCCCATGTGGCATCCTCCTCCAAACTACCAGCCCATTGAATCAGATATTCTACCTTGGCCTTATTCTTGTATTTAACCATCCTTTTACCCAAAATCTTGTCTGGTACAACTTTGAAGCTGCCATCTTCTGCAGTTGGGGGCAAGGAAGGGCAAATAATAGCTTGAGTGCCAACAGTTTTTTTAAGTAGAGATACATGAAAGACACTATGTATTTGGGCATGGTCTGGAAGCTTCAATTTGTAGGCAACTGAACCAATTCTTTCCAAGACTTCATAGGGCCCATAAAATCTTGGAGCTAACTTGAAACTGGTCCTTTGAGCTAAACTAGACTGCTTGTAGGGTTGTAGTTTAAGGTACACAAAGTCACCAACCTCAAAATGTCTTTCAGTTCTATGCTGATCTGCATAAACCTTCATTCTATCCTGTGCCTGAATCAACTTTGTTTTCAAATCTTGAAGTACTGAACTTCTTTCCTTGATAAAATCATCAATTGCAGGAACCTTAGTGGCTTCTAGCTGCTTAAAGTTTAACTGGGGAGGATCAAACCCAAACAAAGCTTTGTAAGGAGAACATTTTAAAGCTGTGTGGTAGTTAGTATTATACCACCATTGTGCTAAAGGAAGCCAGTTTGCCCACTTCTTAGGCTGATCACTGCACATACACCTTAGATAGCATTCCAAACACCTATTTAATCTCTCTGTTTGACCATCAGATTTTGGGTGATATGAAGAGCTCATGCACAACTTTACCCCCAAATGTTGAAATAAAGACTGCCAAAAAGTGCTAAGAAAAATTTTATCCCTGTCACTAACAATTGTTTGTGGCAGCCCATGTAATCTATATATATGATCCACAAAAATCTTAGCCACAGATACAGCAGTGAATGGATGTTTAAGCCCAATGAAATGCCCAAATTTAGAAAATCTGTCTACTACCACTAATATAACATTTTTACCTTCTGACAGAGGCAGTCCTTCTATGAAATCCATAGCTATATCATCCCATGGTCTCACAGGAATTGTTAATGGCTGTAATAGCCCAGGATATGGCACATTTTCAGTTTTGTTCCTTTGACAAACATCACACTCACCAATCCACTGCTTAACATCCTTAACATAACCTGTCCAATAAAAGTATTTGCTTAACCTTTTAAGTGTAGCTTGTATTCCAGAATGTCCCCCTAATGGACTAACATGAAAAACTGAAAACACTTTCTTCCTGAGATCAGTATTTTGTCCCAATACTATCAATCCTTTGTGCCTTAGTATGCCCTGACTAAAAGAAAAATCAGGATGTACTTCTGCATTAATAATCAACTGTTGTATTAACACTTGGACTTGTGGATCCTCCTTATAAGAATCTGAGATATCTTGTAACCACAGAGGTATACTCCCAGAAATAGCTTGCATAGACCCCTGTGCTATATCCTTTGCAGCATGATCTTGTCTTGAAAGTGCATCTGCCACCACATTTTCAGTTCCTTTTTTGTAAGTAATTTCATAATCATATCCCAACATCTTGCTTAACCACTTTTGCTGCAGGAAGGTTGATAGTCTTTGTTCCATAAAAAATTTTAAACTCTGATGATCAGTCTTAATAATGAAATGGGACCTAATTAGATAAGACCTCCACTTATTCACAGCTTGCAGTATTGCCAACAATTCTTTCTCATATACAGATAGTCCAAGATGTTTAGGTGACAATGCCTTACTCAGGAATGCCAAAGGCCTGCCCTCTTGCATCAGTACAGCACCAATGCCTTTAGCACTTGCATCAGTCTCAACCACAAATGGCAACTTAAAATCAGGAAGGGCTAATACTGGAGTGGAACTCATGGCTTGCTTGAGTTTATGAAAAGCAATTGTAGCTTCTTCAGTCCATATGAACTGATCCTTTTGTAACAACTTAGTCAGAGGTCTAGAAATCTCTCCATAATTCTTTACAAACCTTCTATAGTAACCAGTAAGACCCAAGAATCCCCTTAGAGTTTTAACAGAAGTAGGAATGGGCCAGTTTACCATTGCAGCAATTTTGTTAGAATCTGCAGCAACCCCCTCATGAGAGATGATATGACCAAGATATTCCACCTTAGGCTGTGCAAATGAACATTTGGATTTTTTTGCAAACAATGAATGTGATCGTAATAGTGATAAGGTAGTGTCCAAGTGCTCTTCATGTAACTGTAAATCAGGACTGTACACTAATATATCATCAAAGAATACCAAAATGAACTGCCTTAGATGTGCAGCAAAGACTTGATTCATAAGTGCTTGAAAGGTAGCTGGGGCATTAGTTAAGCCAAATGGCATTACTAAAAATTCATAATGGCCCAAGTGAGTTCGAAATGCTGTCTTGTGTATATCTGGGGAATGCATCCTGATTTGATGGTAACCAGATCTTAAATCCAGCTTACTAAAGACTTTGGCTCCTTTTAACTCATCTAAGAGTTCTTCAATTATTGGTATAGGAAACTTGTCTTTGATGGTTATATTATTGAGCTCTCTGTAATCCACACAAAATCTCCAACTTCCATATTTCTTTTTGACCAAAAGTATAGGAGATGCGAAGGGACTTTGGCTGGGTTGTATAATCCCAGAAGCAAGCATTTCCCTCACTATCTTTTCTATTTCATCCTTTTGTACTTGAGGATATCTGTATGGCCTGATAGTAAATGGATCTGACCCAGTTTTAAGAGGAATGTGGTGATCATGAAATCTTTGAGGTGGTAATGATGTGGGTTCTTGAAATACATCCTCATATTTATTCAACAATCTACTAATAACTTCTGGTACAACCTCATTAGTATTGTCCCCATTGACTGAAAACAAGCATGCTAGAAAGGAAACCTGATTCTTCCTATAGGAGTCTGAAAAATCCCCAGCTGTAATCATAGAAATTGAAGCATCTTGCCCATCTGTAGTGCCTTGCAACTTAACAAACTCACCTGCTAGGGTAAATGATAGCGTAAGCTGAGCAAAATTAAAAACACAATCCCCTAGAGTTTTCAACCACTGAACTCCCAAAACAGCATCACATCCTTTTAGAGGTATTATCCTCATTTCTGTGTGGAATTTGTAACCTTGAGCTCCCCAAACAAAATCCTTACATTTTTCAGAACTGAGGATCTTAAATCCATCAGCAACACACACCTGCATTGGCTTATCTAATTCCCTGACACAATGAAGCATGTCTGCAGTTTTTGTGTTGAGAAAATTATGTGTGCTGCCAGTGTCTATGAGAATGATTATTTCTTTACTCCCAACTCTGGCCTTAACCCTTATGGTGGTGTCTGAAGTATTTCCATTGAGGGCATGAATGGAAATTTCCATGTCTTGATTTGGTTTATCTAAAGGCAATTCTAACTGCTCCTCAACATTGGAACCCAGTTCTCTTTCATCTAACTCCTCTTCTCCCATAAGCATGAACACTTGCTTATTCTTACACTTATGACCAGGTTTATATAGTTCATCACAGTTAAAGCATAATCCCTTGTCTTTTCTTGCCTGAATTTCATTATAAGTAAGCCTTTTCACTTGTCCTGGCTGAACTGATACTTGTGAATTTGTCCTATCAACCCTTGGGCCAAACTGTGTAGGTGCAATATTTGAACCCATCTTATTGCCTATTGATACTTGTGAAAATTTTCCCCCTTGTTTTCCAAAGGAAACAGTTGGTTTAGACTTCCTATAGATTGCCTCAACAGTACATTCTTGTACTCTAGCAGCTGAGATGGCCTCAGAAAGTTTCTTGGGCTTTAACAGTGAAACAAAACCCCCAATTTCTTCATTAAGTCCACCAATGAAACACTTGATAAAATAGTCCTCAGTTAGTCCAGAATTCTCAGCCTCTACTATAGCTCTTAGGAATTCAAATCTTTTTTGATATAGACTCACAGTGGAAGTTTGTTGTAATCTGTTGAATTCCATTAAGGAACTTGTGACAGAGAAGTCCCCATACCTAACCTCAATATCCTCAATAAATTGAACCCAAGACACATTAGGGTTTGTTCTATAATATGCCAAGAACCAAGTTCCAGCATCACCTTCTACATTTAAGGCGACAGTTTTTAATTTTTGATCATCATTCATGGGATAAAATTGAAAGAAGAAATCACACTTCATAATCCAATTCTTGATATCTACCCCATTAAACACAGGAAAATCGAATCTAGGGTTATTGATTCTAGATTGATTGTGTACAGCTCTTTCCATGGAACTACCATCCATTCTAGGAGAATTATGAATATTATCTTCTAGATTATCAGATGAAGATACATGACCTTTACTTCTTACTGAACGCTGAAACTCTGCCATCATCATCTCCATAGTACTCTGGAAATGACCAAACTTATCTCCAATTTCTTCCACCGTTTTCTGTAAGTGATGGTGACTGTTCATCAATTCTTATACTCTGGACTCTGTATTGCGAAGGTTTTCCTCAAGAGCCTCTTTGGATCTGGTGCCAGCCGCCATTGCTGTGATATTCTTGTTGCCGAGGATAAATGGCTTTGATACCAATTGTAATGATTTTAGGTGATTTAGTGAAGCTTGAGTTATGAATCAAAGGAAACAGACAGAATAAGAAGAAATAAAAATGGAAAGAATTGGAATTGAATAGAATTGTATTGAAGAATGAGCTAAGAGCTCTGTAGTTACAAGTTTTGAGAAAACAGAGAAAATTCAGTATGTTACAATTGATACCCTCTTCTTCCTCTCCTCTAGCTTATAAAAGCAATTCCTCCTTTCCCGCCTAATCCCATCTAACCAACTGATATCTCACCAACTGAGTTGCTGACCTCAGCCTAACAACTTCCATTCCAGCTGTCAAACTAATCTTTCTATTTCTAACTTCCCCCCTCTCTCGCACGTGACTAGCTTTACAAATGACTTAACAGTCATAACAGATTGTGGCGATTGTTTCAGTATGAGGTGATTTTGTTGGTTGTTTTAAGTTGAAATCTGAGTTTTCATGCTGACTATTTGTGTTTTTTCTTGAATTGGTTGAATGAGATAGGTTTGTTACCAGTCCTTTTTTTCCCTTTCTTTTTTTTACTTGAAACTTTAAAATTGCTAGTAGTTGGGTGTGTAATCATGTGGGATAGTAATCTTTTTCGGTTTGAATGGATGAGCATGAATGGACTTGGGGGAATTGGTACTTATATCTAGTGGGTTTGTTGTATAGATTTCTATGCAGTTTGATCAATGGTTTGCCTGTTCGGGGATGACTTATTTTAAAATGACTTATATGTTAAAATATAATTGTTTGCCACCAATTTGACTTATAAGTCAGAAATTAAGTTAAAATAAAATGTGAAGGTGTTTGGCTAAAATGACTTATAAGTTAAAATAAAATGTAAAGACTATTAAAATAACGCCAAAAGAGTCTTTACATTTGGTCAAACCTACTTATTTTAAAATGACTTATAAGTCATTTTTTGACAACCAAACACTTGAATAGTAAAAACAACTTATAAGTTAATTGGTTTAACCAACTTATAAGTTGTGGCTGAATAGGATCATATCATTCAGCAGAAGTCTCTTATAATCTCCACAAAAGACTTGATCAATATAAATAGCAATAATAATCTCCAAAGATGAATCTATGCATAGTGCATATGTTCCTTCGCCTAAAAGAATTGCGTTTAACTAAAGAAACTCAGCTTATACCTAGGGAATTCAGTCCCTTTCAAAGAGTACAAGATGCAAGGGGGAGCAGTAGCTATAATAAATTGTTGTGCTAAAAAGTTCATTCAAATCATTTTAGGTAAATTGTAATTATAACCCAGAAGCCTCCATTACATGTTACTTGAATGAATTGACTTTTTAACTAATGTCCAAAAATTCAAGTCAGATGGAATGAGTAATTGGCTACTTGACTGCTGTTGCTTTGAATTTCTCCTGAATGGCTCAGACGTATTTGAAAAACTGTGTTACTTTTTACTACATCAGTTGTGTCTAATGTTTTTCTTAATTGCTTAGGTAAAGATGAAACTTATCAAAAAGTTGGATAATTTCATATGAAGTATATAGTATTCTTCACAGGTTTTGTCAACTTGTCTTGGTAGAAAGCCTGAGGATATCATAAAGATAGATGCAAATGAAAACCCATATGGCCCACCTCCAGAGGCAAGTCATGGCTTGCAGAATACTCCTAATAAGAATTTAACTTGTGTCACTACCTCGGACTGCTTAATACAAACTCCACAATTTGTAGGTGCAAGCACAATTTAACTCTTAAATATATGTTTCTCCTGGATGTACCTATTAAAATGGATGTAGGTTTTTGAGGCTTTGGGGGCAATGAAATTCCCATATATATATATATATCCTGACCCTGAAATCCATAGATTGCGTGCTCCCCTTGCTGAGGATTCTGGCCTTGAGTCTGAATATATTCTTGTAGGGTGTGGTGCAGATGAGCTCATTGATTTAATTATGAGGTCAGTGAGAGAATATATTGGTCTTAATTCAGAGTGCACTGCCCCTAATTTTACTCTCAAATGATCTGATCATTACTTTTTATAATTTTTATCCCAAATGTGTTGTTTGAGTTGATTTTTCATCTATTTTTGGTATTTTATATTGCAGATGCGTACTGGATCCAGGTGACAAAATTGTTGGCTGTCCTCCGACATTTACCATGTATGAATTTGATGCAGCTGTCAATGGTGCACTTGAAATAAAGGGTAAAGACCTATTTTCTGCTATAGTTTCATCAACATTCAAATGCCCAGTACAATAATATTTGTCTATACTCTTAAACAAAGAATATTTGGATTTATGGTCAAGTTCCATCATTGATTATTGTCATACTTCGCAAATGTACACGGCGTCATGTGCTGTCATTTGACTTGCAGTACCTCGGAAGTCAGATTTTAGCTTGGATGTAGAAATGATTGCGAAAGTTGTTGAGCAGGAAAAACCAAAGTGCATTTTTCTAACTTCCCCAAACAATCCAGATGGGAGGTAATTTGCAATACCATCCATGTGTTGCTGTTTTGTATATCTTGATTATTGCACCTAGGGCTGTTCATCGGCCGGTTTGTAAGAGATATTGTGACCAAACCAATTACATCTGTTTGAAAGAATATTGACGCAAACCAAACCAATAAACCTCTTCACAACCCAAACCATACCATTCAATAACAGTCTGGGTCGGGTTGATCAGTTCAAACACCTAATAAACATGGTATAAGACTACACTGTAGCAGAAATTTAACACAGCTCTAGATAAATATTGAAACAGGGAATTTTGAAGTTCTTCAATGGACGCAACCATGATTCATACAATCAGTAATGTGATTGTGTGTCTGACCTATTAGTCGAGCATATTTTTTTTTTTCGACAAGTAACCCATAAAAGAGAAATGAAAATCTTATAAAGAAAGATCACTTTAAGAACCTTAAAAACAATGACCCTCGGCAAATTAAAACTTATTACTCTCTGTTCTAGCCCAAGTCTAGTATCAATATTATTTCACAACAAAACAAAGAAACTGAAATGGATTCAAAGGTCAGCTGCGTCTGACCTATTAATTGAGCATGTCTTTCCCAAAGTTTTGTTTTTGTTGAATTTGTACCTTGTCCTTTACAGTCTTCATCCCTTTTTAAGTCTCAAGAAAAAAACATCAATAATATTTTATTTATCTACCTCTGTCATTGATGCTTTAGTTCTAATGCGTTATGTTTGGAAGACAATGATGAATAACTATTCCAGTTTGAAGACACATATTTTGAGCATGAGATATTAGACATTGTATCTCATTCTTTACTGGGCTTTCCAGTAGGTCTTGTAGTCATATATTGAATTGCCATTTAATTCAACAGTATAATCCATGACGAGGCTCTCTTGAAGATACTTGATCTGCCTGTACTGGTTGTACTGGATGAGGCATACATTGAATTCTCATGAATTGAATCCAGAATGAGATTGGTGAAGAAGCATGAGAACTTAATTGTCCTCCGGACATTTAGCAAAAGAGCTGGTATGTTAAGTGCTTACCTCACAGAGCTAAAATTATTGTTATGTGAACAATCTAGTTGCAACCTCTTTATCTGCTTTGTCCAGCAAAAGAAAAACTGTCGTATCTTTCTTCAAACCCGAACCTCCTTTTTTGGTTGGACGACAATAACTTAATTAAAATAAAAAAGGTCAGGAAATAAATATGCTACCCATTACCCCTTTTAGCTAAGATCGCATATTTCTGGGACTCTCTCTCTTACCTATATATATATATATATATATGAGCCGGTTATTAGCACTCGCAACAGTTGTTAGTAGTGGTTCATAAATACATGTACATGCAGCTTATTGAAGTTCTTTTCAAGATAAATCGTCTCTCTCATGGATTCTTTCAGACCTCAAATTTTATTTGATTAACTTTTATTTCCATAAGACATTGTTAAGAGGCTTAAATTGTGAACAAACATGAACTAGGTTTAGCCGGACTTTGTGTGGGGTATGGTGTGTTTCCACTGAGCTAGCATTATTGAGTACCAAACAACCATATAATGTGCTGAAGTTTCTGCATATGGTAACTGGGTTATTAACTCTTTTATTAGGCTTTTCTAGTTCTTGTAGATTGAGATGTTCTAAATAACCTACAAACATACCTGATTTTTTCTGAAAGTATAATAAATTTGAACTATTGAGAATTGTGTATCATGCCTTGTGCCTTTTGCCTCAGTTGAAGTGGCTAAATTGATATTTTGAATAGTGAGCTTCTGTCCCATTAACATGCAGCAATTGTTTCCACCATTGTACATGAACAAGACTGTTTATTCTATTGAAGGTTTTTCTTTCTTTCTTTTTTTTTTTTTTTCAGATAACATATTTCCTTGCTATACCTTGATCAATAATCATTAGTTTTCACACGCTAATTGGTGCAGTTTGAAGTTACTCATGTTTTGTTATTCTATTGAAGTTATATATATATTTTTAAAATAGCATATTTCACCTTGATCACTAATCATTACTTTTTACACCTAGACCATATGATTTGATATCTAGTACTTTTTGGCTGATGTTACAGATTGAGGTGTGCTGTTAAAACCTGCCTATAATTTGATAACAATTTCAGATTACTCATCTCCAAAGACAGGTTTAAATCTAAGGAAATTCTGGATGAAATATATAGTTCTGCCTTAACCGTGCCCATATATTCAGGATAAAAAAGAAGACGACATAGTTATGAAATCTTAAAAGCTTTCATTCATTCATAACGCTTATGAGTTGCTTTCTTGGTTGGAAAAATTGCACATGCATGCATATTCAATATTAGGAAAAAAATGTGCTAGAAATTTGCTAATCTGTTTGTTCCAGTAGTCTTTTAATACTGTTACTAATAATACTTTCTGTATATTACAGGAAGACCTCGATCTCCAAAATGGGCGTGATGATTCGTCACTACAATAACATGCAGAGAGGAATTGAGCGGTTGGTTATGTTCGCGTATCTGTTGGTAAGCCTGAACAAACAGATCATCGATGCCATGCCCCTTAATCATCTGCCTCAAATTCAATCGCTACCATATCTTAAATTCAGAACTACATTTGAAGTTCATCCTATCCTGGAAATTAAAGTGGATGGAAATTAAATTTGACCAACTTCATTTTAATTCTCAATAGTTCAAATTTATATTTTTTATGTACTCGTATAATAATTACTTTTTTCGCGTATTTTTAAAATGCAATTGATGTGTGTGTGTGTGTATATACATACACATACACGACCGAATAAGTATATATATACAAGCTGGAGTATGTACACCAACCAACAGAGAGAAACAATTATGTTATAGACAGCAAGGAAAATAGGAATTATTGGTGAAGGAAAATGGGTAAAAGAGTAATTGACAAATTATGACGTGGAGGAGACTGGAGTACTGACTCTTGGGAGAGAGCAAGGGTCACCAGGTCAGAATCAGTACAGTTTTTTTGTCACTCTCCAATTCCTTCACATGATTTGGGTCCAATTAATCTGACCCACTTCTTTTTCCCGGTATATTTTATATGAATATTGTAATAATGTATTACTCCCCTACATCTTTAAAAAAGCATGTTTTAATTATGTAAAATATAACATTTTTTTCTCTAATAATTAGTCAAAAAAAAAAAGCAATGTATATTATACATGGAAATATAATATTCTTTTCATGTCCTAAAAAACGAGTTCTTCATTTCACAAAAGGTTCCAAAACTCACATATATTGAAATTCAAATCTTCTATCTCACTCCTCAACTCATTTTCTTTCTTATTTTGTATAATGTTATGTATATCGTCAATTATTAATATTCATCTAAAATTAATTTATAAATAAAAATTAGTAAAAAGTAATAATAAAATGAAATACATAAATAGTAAATGAGAGAGTAGTGAGAGAAAAGATTTAAATTTTGCACGTCCCCATTTAATAATATGCACGTGTTAAATGCATAGCTATATATATATATATATATATATATATATATATGTAGTGTCACCATCTAACCTGACCCCCAAACAAAGACATGGTAAGTACAATAATAATAATCTTATATAAACATCCATGCAATCAAGGACATGTGGCCAGCTGGATCGGGCAATTGCGAACTTTTGAGATAAATTAAATAGTATACCTATATATGCTGCTATTATGTAGTATAGTTTTGTCTTATATTTAATCATATATATGAACCTATAATTTCTGACGTTTTCGATAGAATTCATTTTTTGGTAATCAAAAATGTTTGGTTAAAATATTTATTATTTTAATGCAATACTATCTCATTTTAAAGAAAACCCAAAACATACTTTATTCCAGTGTTCTTAAACCCGGACCGGTCATCGAACCGGAAAGGGTACCGGGTGGATGGGTCACTGGTCCAACCAGTGGTCGGACCGTTATTGAACCGGTGACGTAATTAATATATAAAAATATATATTATTAGTAATTAATAGAATTTTTAAAAATCTCATTTTTTATGAACTATAACATAATAAAGATGAGTTACAATATTAATAAAAGTGACTAATTTTAACATTAAAAATTTTTTTGGCCAAAAAAAAAAAAAAAAAAATTTAAAAACCGGGCCAACCGGGTCAATTAACCGGGTTTACCGGTTGGACCACCGGTTGAACCGGTGGTCAACGGGTCAATCCGGGTTTTGACCAAAACCGGTTTTCTGGGCCAAACCGGACCGGAAGGCGGACCGGTTCCGGTTTTTACCGGTCCGACCGCCGGGCCGGTCCGGTTTTTAAAACCTTGCTTTATTCCTTATTAATCTAGTTACATAGAGTATATTTTATGCATGGGGTATTATGTTCCTTGACTAAAAAGGCCATTTAATTTCTAGAATAAAGATAACATATGGATAGACATTATTACTGCGTACACATTATGATATATCTTTATATGAAGTAAGAAATATGAGGGATTTTCTAGAAGGAGGTAGTTTGTTAGAAGGCAACTGTGGTAAAAACAAAATGCAGATCGATCGTATAAATGAGATTTGGTCAATGTAAAAGGTTGTGGGGTTAATAGTCATAAATGGTATGAAGAACCATGACTATATATGTTTGGTGTATATAAATTATTTTTTGCCTTGTTTAATGTAATTTTGGTTGGGTTGTAGTCACATATTATGGATATAATTTGATATACTCTATGATTTGGTATTAACGAAAACTTTTTTGCTGATAAAGAAAAAAAAAGTATACATTTTTATACATAGTCAATGATCATCTCACTAGCTAGCCTTATTTTTGTAAAAGAACTTCATTATATATGCACTCATAAGAAATATACAGTTAATTATCACTATTGGCGATATAAAATGGAGCAAAGATATATCAACATTTTGTTTATAAGAAAAAAATATACTAATTATCTTTTGATATATTTGTTGGTAATGATACTGTGCTTTAATAATGCTGACAATGCTTTACTAGTTATAAATTGCAAGTGTAAAAAAAAAAAAATATCAAAGAATATCGTTTCGGTTAGATGGAGATGATTCAATGTATAATTTTTCGGTAATTTACATTGAAAAAGATTGTCTGAAACAATTATTAGATATTATTCAAAAAATTTGAATTATATTCTTAAAGAAGATTATTATATTAATATTATTTAATTTCTAATATTATTTAACCTGTAATTTTGTAATAAAACCACTGCTGCTTCCAAGAACTTCTTTTTTGAGACCTTAGTACTCTTTCCGTCCTAAAAACGATAGTCTAGGGTATAAATTTTTTGTCCTCAAAAGAATGACAATAAGTACATACTATTATGGGTAAAAATATTATTTAGTGAAGTTCATTAATATATTTTTTAAAAAACTAACTCATTAGTTTATATAATTTTGTGATGTTACTATGAATAAATTTATTTTATTTTTAATTTATATAAAAAATATATTTTAAATGCAATTTGAATACTAGTTGAATTCGAATAATAAATATTCGAGTCGAGTCGAATCTGAGTAGAGTTTTTTAAATGTAATTCGAATTCGAGTTGTATTCGAGTATGAATTTAACTTTTTAAATTAAATTCGAACAACTCTATGTTCGGTTCAATTCGACTCATTTACACCCTTAAATTCAATACTGCAAATATGACACGTACCTAATCCATACCTGTACAGATGTGAGACTTCTTGACCCTTTGCCCTTCCCAAGAGTCACTCTTCATTACCTACCCAAATAATAATAATCATAATAGAATTATTATTATTATTATAATATTTAATTCTTTTATACATTTATGATTTCCTTCAATTTTTTTCCATCTGCCGACAATTGCATAATCCCGTTCACAATTATTGTATATTTCTATTGGGTGTGTGGTACATGTGAGATCCTACATGTCGTACTGATGTAGCGACTCGAACTTGTATCCGAATGTTCCCCGCATTATACCCGGGTTCATTGTTCCAACAAATAGAACGTGAATATAGCCATAATCACGGCCAAATTCACTTTTCCAATATACTCCCTCCGTCTCATAATATATGACGTTTTAAATGATTTTATTTGTCCCAAATTATTTGATGTTTTATATAATCTAGGAGAATTAGCCACGATTTTTCCAAAATTAACTCTCATGGGAAAATATTACTTATGAGAGAGAGTATGATATAATTATGATAAAAGAGTATTATAGACAATTAATATTATATTTAATGCTATACAATCATTTTCTTAATACTTGTGCACAACTATAAAACATCATATATTATGGGATGGAGGGAGTAATATCTTAGTTATTTTTATCCACTTTTTTTGACAAAAAATTGGGCGCTGTAATGCCGAAATAATATTATAATATATCAGAATAATGTGCATGTGATGAACAATGATTGCACGTA
This sequence comes from Aralia elata, assembly GCA_034770075.1. Lineage (NCBI taxonomy): Eukaryota > Viridiplantae > Streptophyta > Magnoliopsida > Apiales > Araliaceae > Aralia > Aralia elata. The sequence continues at coordinate 82,898,803 of CM068387.1, read as the reverse complement.
AAGGGTTATAATATGTGCATTATCGTGATTCCTGAGCAACTTTTTTTTTACTTTGGCATATCTACCGCCAAAATATAAAAATGATAGTTTTATACTTTGTTTAGATTCTAATTGATTCGACACATATATATATATATAAGAAATAATTTATAGCACGTATGTGTCATAGATAAATAATAAATATATACTATTATTACCTTACAAAATAAACAAAATAATAATAATTAATAATAAAAAATCGACGTCTGCTAGTATTAATAGCGGACGTATTAATTATTAATATACTAATTCGTTCGCTACTAATAGTAGCGGACACTCATCAGATATTCCATTCGATTTATTATTTAGAGTTTATGATTTATTAATTAAGAGTTTAGGGTTTATTAATCGATGATTAGGGTTTATTAACCCATCAGATCTTTCACTCGATTTATTATTTAGGGTTTGAGTAAATAAACCTTATATTAGACCTTAGTTAATAAATTTTAGACTCTAGTTAATAAATTCTAAGTCCTAGTTAATAAATCTTAAATCTTAATTAATAAACACTAAAATCTGGTTAATAAACCCTAAATCTCAGTTAATAAACCTTAAATCCCGATTAATAAACTCTAAACCTTAGTTAATAAACCCTAAATCCTAAATAATAAGTCGAGTGGAAGATCTGATGAGCGTCTGCTATTATTAGTAGTGAACGAATTAAAATTTTACACTCCGATTAATAAATCTTAAACCCTAATTTATAAACCCTAAATAATAAGTCGAGTGGAAGATCTGATGGTAGCGGGCGAATTAAAGTTACTATGGGTGACGAATTTAAAATTTTAATCTCAGTCATTAATTTTTGTATTAAATACTATTGATATTGTATGTCTTATAATAATTCATAGCACGTATGTTTTATGTGAGAATTTTGCATTTATAATGAATGAATGACAATACTAGTATTACTTTTCCTGCAGGTGGAGAAAATTTTGAAACTATACCCATGCATGCATTTGTCCGGGAGTACTTTCCATAGTGTTCGACTCGAGTAGGTTTTATGTGAGAATTCTGCCGTTAATAATTATATCTTAGAAAAACTCACATAAACAAGCAAAACTAAAACCTTTTTTAAAAAAAATAAAAAAATCATGTACTCATGCTTATTGAATGAAATATTAATTTTGTAATACTCCCGCCATTCCCTATTATTAATAGTTCTATTTGCAAAATTTATAAATTGTGAATGATATATTTAAGTTTCATATTTTTAGTATAATATAATAAGTGTTTAGTTTAGTACTGATGACATATATAATGATAATATGATTGTATGATAAATTTGAGAATATTACGTTATTTAAATTATTAAGATTAAATAATTAGTGTAATAGAAGAAAGGTGTAATGGAGCTGGGGGAACCAAATCCCTGTATAACATAATAGATTAATTATGGAGGGAGCTAGCTAGGTTGGCGTTTAATTTCGTCTAACACTTAATTCTCAAACTGGGCCAATTGCTTTAAGACTGAGCCAATATTAGAGATTGAATCAAGACTAAGCCAATTGTTTTAAGAGCATTGAGTCATTTTTTTCACACTACAAATCTAAAGGCATTCAAAAATTATGACAAAAGTTAGTACTTTAGTTAGTAATGTGTTAAATATCTGATGTATTCAATTTATAGTTCAGTTCACGTGTTGATATATACAAAGTTTTACCTGATTGTCAAGTTTTCATAGTTCAAGTATTTTATGAGAAGAAAATCTAATCTCTCACAATTTGTTAACAATATGTATTTGTTAGGTTGGACACATAATCACTCTGTAAGATATATAGATACAGTCGTAGACATAATACAATTATTACATGAGGTCTACTCAATATTAAATACGATGGTACATAACAGATCGATATAAATATCATGAGTTGTCTCGTAACATAATAAAACCAGATGTTGTCAATTACATAAATATAACACTACATAAAACTGTTGAATGTAACATGTCCCCTTTATCAGTTTTGGTTTACAAAACAAATTAATAAACTTAACTCGTTCATAAAGTAAGGTAGGCCAAACATAAGAGCAAAGCTCATGTGAGTAGATAGCTTAATAAAAAGTGACTTAATTAAAAAGTAATAAATTAAAACATATGGGTAAGGACTGGACCATGCAGGCAGGGTCCACCCACCCTGGACCATAAGTAGCTACTCATTCTGCATGCCCTTGTCCGGGAGTACTTTAATTTCCGTAGTGTTCGACTCGGGTAGGTTTTATGTGAGAATTCTGCATTTATAACGAATGAATGACAATAAATATTAGTATTACTTTTCCTGCATGGAGAAAATTTTGAAACTACCCATGCATGCATTTGTCCGGGAGTACTTTCCATAGTGTTCGACTCGGGTAGGTTATATGTGAGAATTCTGCCGTTATCATAATATCTTAATATATTATTTTTCATGCCTGCGGAGAAAATTTTTGAACTAGAGTGAAAATTTTTGAACCAGAGAGATACGATTGTGTCAATATAATTATGAATATAATAAATTATTTAAAAAATATATTGATAAGATTTATTATTTTCAAAACTTAAAATAAATCGTATCAATTTTAAAATTGTAAATATTACAAATTAATTTTTAGAAAGTTAATATTACTCTTATAATTTAGAATAGAGAGTATATAAGAACATGATTCCATCGTGACGTTAGTTATAACTTATGACAGTAACGTCCGTCAAATATTCTGAAAAACAGTATTTTGTTCTCTGTCAAACTGCCAAACAGTAATTGGGGGCAGGATAGGTAATTATTGAGAGAAAGACCTAACCTATTCGTCATAGGGAATTAATCCGCCCGGTTCAATATATAGAGCTAATTACCTGAACCTGGCTTTCTCAGGTGACTATTGTGGACGTGGGTCTTTTTCTGTATATACACACCCCGGCCGACATCAATATATCATGCACATTCTCCATCTTTAGAGAGGAGAGGGAGGGTTAATTAAGAGGAAGACTAAATTAAAATTTAAAGATCACCCAAAAGCAAATGCTCGTACCTATAACCTATGTACCTACTGTTTTTACAGGGGTGAGTAGTATTGAGAACTGAAACTATAATTAATGAGCCTTAATATAATAATATATATATATATATATAGAGAGAGAGAGAGAGAGAGGCAGATATAAACATATATACATATATATGTGTGTGTGCGTGTGTATGCAGGATATAGAGATCCAACTAACTAATCTGAGCTCAACAATGACTTGCCTCTTTTACGAATTCGATTGAACAAAAAAGAACTCAGCGCATCCAGCTCTGAGCATGCATACTTTATTTGTCTACCGTAGATCGACCATGTTTAGAAACTCTTAGAAAAATTCACATAAACAAGCAAAACTAAAACTTTTTTCTTTTCTTTTCCGTTTTTATTTTATTTTAAAAATCATGCAGTCATGCTTATTGAATGGAAGATTAATTTTGTAATACTCCCGCCATTCTCTATTATTAATAGTTCTATTTGCAAAATTTACAAACGGTGAGTGATATATTTACGTTTCATGTTTTTAATTAGTAAAATATGATAAATATTTAATGTAGTACTGGTGATATATATGATGATAATAGGATTTTATGATATTAAATTTGAGAATATTGGGTTATTTAAATATAATATCATTTATAGAATTGAAACTGTTATTTTGTATTTTCCCCCCTTAACTTGTGGAATAGAGGGAATATAATATAGTACTCCCTTCTTTCCTTTTGCTTTATTTATAAAATTTACAAATGTTAAGGACATATATATTTACCTTTTAAAATAATTAAGTTGTTAGTTAAGTAGTAGTGTCATAATAATAAAATTATGATGATAAATTTAAGAGTATATACTTTGTTAATCTTTTATATTATTATTAATATAAAGAGAATTTTTTAATTAAGATTTTTTATTTTTTGCACATAAAATTCTTTTTGTGAAATAAAAATAGTATAATTATATTGATGACACGTGTGTAGCTAAGATATCACATGCATTGCCTCATCCCTCTCTCTCTTGGAAGCCTATAAATAAAGGTGATATTCATTTGAGAGAGACAAGAGCAACTTGGTCTTTTTTAGCTCTTTTAGGGGGGAAACAATTGTTCTTAAGGTCTCTAGACTCTTGAGAAAAGGAGTAGAATCTTTAGTCTTCAAGAAAAAGGTAAACTTGTTATATCATCATCATATATAAACTGTTCAATATAAGTGACTTAATTCGTGCTAATTCTTTTTTTATTGTTACTCGAGCGCTAATCTTATATGTTACATTCTGTCGTTGTCATTTTATTTGCAACACTTTTTACACATTGAAAAAAAGTTCACTAGAGTTCGTCAACAGTACACTTTTTATTCCTGGTTGTTTGTTTTACATACATGTACGTACAATTTTACTCTTTTGTTTTTAATTTTGAACGATTATATATATATATATATATATATGTAATCATTCGAGTCAAATTTGGAATTCGAATTAAATCATAATATAATAAGGTCTAATGTGTTGTCTTAATAATATCTTTTTGTATCATCTTAGTTCATCACAAGTTCATGCAAAAGATAATGATTGAAAATATTATTGATAATAATTTAATTCCTTATATATATCCAAGTATTTCACATTGTCAGACTTAAAATACATGTACAGACTACAAAATTGTTGACTACTTTTTTTGGTTGTGAACTATTGAACCAGTATGTTTATATAATTAAAGAATATGGTGTACCACATGCAAATGGAAATGTACGTGCTTGAAATTAACTAAAAAAAATTCAATCATGCAGAGTATAAGGATGATGAGTTTGATTGGAATGTGCAATGGTTCATCTTTTATGATCAAACCCAAAATGGGGCTTTGTTTTGATGAACTTGGGTGTTCAATTAGAGGAATAAACAAGAGGAACCAAATTTCTTGTATGGTGTCCACTTCACCAGCACCATTAACCTATGTCGAGGAAGGAGAGCAACAATTAACTGGAGATTCATTTATCCGACCCCATCTCCTAAAATTATCTCCATACCAGCCCATTGTGCCTTTTGAGGTAATTAAATATATTCAACTCTTTAACTTTAAAGGAAAAAAAACTCATTTTAGCAATTTTTTCAGAAAATTTAAATAATTATTTAAATTCTGATTTTTTCACACTTAATTCTTATATAATATGGTTCTAGTTAAACGTTCTTATTAACCAACCCAACTGAGGGTCATTTTTGTGGCCGACTCAAATGAATACTCCTCAATTCCAAAATATAAGAGTATTATTAAAAGTCAATTTAAGACTTTTTTAAATTCAAAATTGATATAATTTATTAAGTATTATCAAATAATAAATCTTATATATAGTTAGTCATACTTTCTAAATAATTTACAATATTAACACAAAGTTACTTTCGACTAACATAACCACATTGGCTCTTAGAAAATCTGTTATATTATCTATCTCTTCGCAGATTTTGTCAACTCGTCTGGGGAGAAAGCCGGAGGATATCATAAAGCTAGATGCAAATGAAAGTTCATATGGTCCGCCTCCAGAGGCAAGTCATATATGTGTGTATGTGTGTGTGTATATATATATATATGTATATATATTTACATTTTTAATTACATATAGCTACTACATTTTTAAGAGTCAAAAATTGTGCCTGCAACTTATATGAGAAAATCTCTGATTAATACTGCTTATATATATACACACATATGTAGGTTTACGAGGCATTGGGTGAAATAAAACTCCCATACATATATCCTGATCCCGAAAGCCGCAGACTTCGTGCTGCCCTTGCTGAGTTTTGTGGCCTTGAATCAGAATATATTCTAGCAGGGAGTGGTTCAAATGAACTCATCGATTTGATTATGCGGTCAGTTTTGCCATCATAATTAATATGTGGCCTACCTTTTCAAAATGAATTGCAATTTGCATGCCTTAAAATTTTATTCTTACACAATCTGTCGCTCTCTCCGTCTCCAAAAAATGAGCAAAGTACAATTTGCACAAATATTAAAAAAAAATAAAAGTAGATGAAAAAGAGTAAAAAAGTTTCAAATTTATCCCTAGTGGCCCCACAAGATTATATAAAATAATGAGTACTTTTATACTAGTGGACCCTACTAAATGACTTAGTTACCCTTTATACTTTATCTCATCCTTTTGGGAAAAAAAATTGTACTTTTCGAACACGGAGGGGGTATTAATTAGTAACTCTTCTTTATAATTTTAATCCCTTTTATTTGTTGGCTTGATTTTTCATTTAGTTATTGATTGTTATATTGCAGATGCACACTGGATGCAGGTGACAAAATTGTGGTGTGTCCTCCTTCATTTACCATGTATGAATTTGATGCAGCTGTTAATGGTGCTGTTGTAGTCAAAGGTAAATTAAGACAGAGACCTTTTCTTCTATTATTTCGTCTACATTTAAATGAATCATACAATTAATAAAACTTTTGTCACAAAATTAACAAAGGGTCTTGATCAATTAGCAAATGATATTGATATTCCTGCATTATTCTCCATGTCCCATCTGCAATACAATTTACTTAAAATATTCAAGACTTTGTCTCATTTCACATCATTTTATGCCATCGATCTAATCTATGGTTGCAGTTCCCCGGAAGTCAGATTTTAGCTTGGATATAGACAGCATTGTTAAAGTGGTTGAGCAGGAGAAACCAAAGTGCATTTTTGTAACTTCCCCTAACAACCCTGATGGGAGGTACGTGTATATATATATATATATATATATATATATATATATATATATATGTCAACTCATATTTGAGTACTGTATATCTTTTTCTTGAAACATAAAATGCTTGAAAAATATCACTGAATAATGTTAAGAGTCTTAAATTGCGTCACAAATAAATATTTTAATATTCTTTTACTATGCATACTAATTACAATGATGTAATAATAATGACACATCATTTAAATAATTGTGACCTCAAATTTAAGACCCGTAGACTTAGTTTTCTTCATTGGGCTTTCTTCTAATAGGGTTTATTGTAATTAATTCTATGTTTTATTAATTGCCATGCACAGCATAATCGATGATGAGGTTCTGTTGAAGTTACTTGATCTGCCTGTGCTGGTGATACTGGATGAAGCATACGTTGAATTCACTGGAACTGAATCCAGAATTGGATGGGTGAAAAAGCATGAGAATCTAATTGTCCTCCGGACATTTAGCAAATTAGCTGGTAAATATATTTATATTCTTAAGTCTACTTTACTGGCCTAATAATTAATTACTACTCCCTCTGTTCCAGTATTAAACCTTTTTAGTTTATCCCTTACATTGACTATAAATGTAATTAATGGCATGTAAGGAATTTTAATTACTTAATCTATAACATAAAAATAAAAAAATATTTTTAATTTTAGAATGAAAAAAAAAAATATCTCCTTTTTTGGAACGAAGGAACTACGCATACTATTATATTTGGACTCACATTTGTGTTAGTGGTGGACTGGTGGTTCATAAGTTATTTGTATTTCTCATATGAAATTATAAGTATTAGTCTTATATATATATTCTGAACAAATAATAAAATTAGGGTTGGCCGGACTTCGTGTGGGGTATGGAGGGTTTCCACCGAGCATTATTGAGTACCTTTGGAGGGCAAAACAACCATATAACGTCTCTGCTGCTGCTGAAGTTGCTGCCCGTGCAGCATTAAAAAATCCCACATATCTGGAGGTACTATATTTTATGAATTATGATTCAAATATATATGCTTCTGCTTCAATTATTTTTCATAGCTTATATATCTAGAGATAATTGATATTTTTACAAAATTTTTCTCGCATGAATGTATATGCCACTTACTATTCATGTAAGAAAATATGTGGAAATAACACTTTTATTCGTAAAAATATCAATTCCCAATACATTAATTACAGAATGTTAGAGTGGCATTGGTGCAAGAAAGAGAGAGGCTCTACAAGCTTTTAAAGGAAGTACCATTTCTGAATCCATATCCAAGTTACGCCAATTTCGTTCTTTGTGAGGTCACCTATGGAATGGATGCTAAGAAGCTCAAGGTATACCTTTTCTTTTCTTTTTTTGACTAGCTAGCTAGTACTGCAGCTTAATTGTATGTAGAGAAGTCTTGCATAATTTCGTAATATGTAATTAATTAATGGATATATTGACCCCTGTGTATATCTAACATTGTCCAGATCTGATATTTGCGAGAGTTTTGTGTGTACAACCTTTATTTTTATATTTTGACACGAGAAATATTATTGTTGAACATGCTTTTATATATATATATATATATATATATATATATATATCCCGGTCTTTTAGTATAATTAGTAATTTATTCTACATGAAATATTTACAGGAAGATCTATCTAAAATGGGTGTGGTAATTCGTCACAACACGAGCAAAGAATGGAGGAATTATGTTCGTGTCACGATTGGAAAGCCTGAAGAAATGGATGCCCTAATGAGCTGCCTCAACTGCATTTCTTACATTAAAATCTAGCTAGCTCAACTCCATCAAATTTCCTTAATTTGTGTGTGTTTAATCAGCCTCATTTGCCTGCACTGCATGTTAATAAATATAGGTGAAAAACATGATCGCATGCATGTTATTCATTGACTCTACTTTGTATCCGCCGCGTGATTGAGTGTATTACAAATAGTTGATAATGAAATATTAATTTGAGGCTGTTGTTTGTTGTGGGAAATGTTCACTACTATGAAATCTGGGAAAGGACATCTCTCAACATGTCTTTATAAAACTAACAATTTAACTTATAAAAATAAAAACAGTCATGCGATAAATTTATCTCTGACTTATAATTGTGAAACTTATCAATACATGAGATTGGTAGAATTATAAAACTGTCTCACTTATTACACATCTTTATTAAAAAAATTACCACTAATATTTATTCACAGAACTGATAATCAAATAATTGACATAAACATTCGTAATATATATTATTTTTCATATAAAAATAATACTATTAGGGAACGAGCAACTAAGTAATCAGTTGGCCCAAATTAATTAGACAAAAAATAATTTTTTAAAGGGTTAGAGTAAATTTTTTATTTTTTAAAAAAAATATCAAAAAAAGGTGTCGATAACAAAAAGTGGGGTGACAATATCACTTCCTTTTAAAATATTTGGACAAAATTGCAGTAAAACAAAACGCAGCCCTTCTTCCCACCCATCAAACATCTCTCTCAAGAAGTTCTCCCCAAACACAAACTTTACCCAGAATTTAACCCTAAATAGAAAAAAAAACTTTAGCAATGTTAGCTCCAAAACCCTAATTATTACCCCTGTTTCTTTCGTCGAATTCCTTAAACCCACATAACCTTACAGAATGATTAATGGTTATGATCATGATTCAGCAGCAGACTAATGCTCTAGCATCACAGCCAATCAATCCCCAATCCTCTTCCTCTCTTAGATCCCCCACAATCACCACGCCTTGAGCTCACTCCCAGCTGCCATCCCCGCTATCTCTGGGCCCACTCTCCGCCTCGCACCACCGCCTTGAATCTTGATCATGCGGTGGCGGGGGACCCCGGTGGCGCGATGATCGCGAGGGTTCGGCTTTCGGATATAGTTCCTTTACGAAGGGGCGCCTGCTGGGCCCTATTTGAGGGCGGTGGAGGCGCTGTCGGGTTCGCTGATGAGGCACAATGTGGCGGTGATTGAGCTCGGAAGCGAAGATACGGCACTGTTGAGGTGCAGGCTGGAAGCTGCGAGGTTGTATTTCCGGAGTAGGACTCAAGAGTGGCGGCAATTTGGGGAAGGGAGGGCGAGGTGTTTATATGTATAGGGCTGGAAGGTATGGGCTCTAAATTTGTATTATTAAGTTTCTTATTCATGTATTGATTAAATTGCATATGAAAGGGTTATCTGCTTAAGTTACTTATTGGTTTCTCCCTGTGGGGTGGTATAAATACTCCGTAATACTTATAGGAAAAAGATGTCCTAAAATTATGAACACGGGAAATTAACCTTACATTACTGATTCATGAAGTAAAACACTGTTCAGTTTTGAAAATTTATTTTCTGCAGGTCGTAAAAAATAATTCTTTTTGCAATTAGTTATTTTATCATAGAAATGTATCTACAGTGACAGACAAAATTGTCGCTAAAGCCGTCGTCATAAGTATAGACGGGCTGTGGCTATGGCGACGACTCTGGGCTATGACGACGGACCATACGCTGTGGCGACGGTCCATATCCTATGACGACGGTTTTGTCCGTCGCTATAGCATAAGAAGCGCTATGCTATTTGTGGACTGTAAAATTGTAAATTAATATTTTTTTAATAATTTGTAGATTTTTTATAAAAGCCCTATTGCTTTTTAAGTTTAATTATTTTTTTAAGAAAAAGAAAGGGCTACATAATTATGCATGAAATCTTAAAAGCTTTCATTCATTCATAACGCTTAACGCTTATGAGTTGCTTTCTTGGTTGGAAAAATTGCACATGCATATTTAATATTAGGAAAAAAATGTGGTAGAAAATTGCTTCTCAAACTATGAATACTTGAAAATCTGGTTTGCTAATCTGTTTGTTCCAGTAGTCTTTTAATACTGTTACGTACTAATAATACTTTCTATATATTACAGGAAGACCTCGACCTCCAAAATGGGCGGGGCATGATGATTCGTCACTACAATAACATGCAGAGAAGAATTGAGCCTGAATTGAACAAACAGATCGATGCTCCTTATATAATGATCTGCCTCAATAGCTAGCATATCTTAAATTCAGAATTACATTTGAAGCTCATCCTATCCCGGAAATTAAATGTGACCAACTTCATTTTACTCAGATAGAATCCTACAATTGATTTATTAGTACTATTTCACAACAATGTAATTTAAGTAAGGTGGAAACACATGTTATTGGTTTCCATTCCAAGAGTTTATCATTTTTTATGCAATTTTGGACACAGAAAAATTGAGTACCATATCGATCAGAATGAATATTTTTTATGTATTGATCCTATAATAATTATTTTTTCTGCGTATTTTTAAAATGCAATTGATGTGTATATATATACGACCATATATATATATATATATATATATATATATATATTTAAACTGGAGTATGTATGTATTAATAATTATACACCAACTGAGAGAAACAATTATGTTACAGGCAGTAAGGAAAATAGGTATTATTGGTGAAGGAAAATGGGTAAAGGAGTAATTGACAAATTATGACGTGGAGGAGACTGGAGTACTGACTCTTGGGAGAGAGCAAGGGTCACTAGGTCAGAATCAGTACAATTTTTTGTCACTCTCCAATTCCTTCACATGATTTGGGTCTAATTAATCTGGGCCACTTCTTTTTCCTGGTATATTTTCTAGCAAACCCTATGAATTTTGTAATTATGTATTACTCCCCTACATCTTTAAAAAAACATGTTTTAATTTTGTAAAATATAAAAAATTTTCTCTCTAATAATTAGTTAAAAAAAGTATTGTATACTCCCTCCGTCCCAAATTAACTGCTTAGTTTTGACTTTTTTTAGTCAAATTGACTATTTTTAAAATTAATAATTAAGCATATATAAATATATTTTTTAACATTATAAAATTTGGTATTAGTAGTAAATTGTATATACTTTCTTTTGGTTATAATCTCTTTACCTATATTTTGACAAAAATGGTACAAAAATTAGTTTTAAAAATAGTCAATATGACTTTAAAAAGTCAAAACTAAACAGTTAATTTGGGACGGAGGGAGTATTATACATGGAAATATAATATTCTTTCCATGTCCTAAAAAATGAGTTCTTCATTTCACAAAATGGTCCAAAGCTTACATATGTTGAAATTCAAATCCGTCTCACTCTTTATCTCATTTTTTTTCTTATTTTGTATGATGTTATGCATATCGCCAATTATTAATATTCATCTAAAATTAATTTATAAATAAAAATTAGTAAAAAATAATAATAAAATGAAATACATTATACATAGTAAATGAGAGAGTAGTGAGAGAAAAGATTTAAATTTTAAACGTCCCCATTTAATAATATGCACGTGTTAAATGCATAGCTATATATATATAGTGGCACCATCTAACCTGACCCCCAATTAATGACCGAGTACATAGACATGGTAAGTACAATAATTTTATAAACATCCATGCAATCAAGGACATGTGGCCAGCTCGATCGGGCAATTGCGGACTTTTGAGATAAATTAAATAGTATACACGTGCTGCAATTATTTAGTATAGTTTTGTCTTATATTTAATCATATATGGACTTATAATTTCTGTTTTTGATAGAATTCTTGTAATGATTCGTAATGTATAATTTTTATTGTAATCGAAAATATTAAATTGAAATATTTATTGTTTTAATGCAATACTGTCTCATTTTAAAGAAAACTCAAAACATACATTATTCCTAGCTAATTAATCTAGTTACATATATTTTATGCATGGGGTATATATTACGTTCCTTGACTAAAAAGACCACTTTCTAGAATAAAGATAACATCTAGATCGACATTATTACTGCGTACACATTATGATATATCTTTATGTGAAGTAAGAAATATGAGGATTTTCTAGAAGGGAGGTAGTTTGTTAAAAGGCAACTGTGATAAAAATAAAATGCAGATCGTATAGATGGGATTTGGTCAATGTAAAAGGTTGTGGGGTTAATAGTCATAAATGGTATGAAGAACCATGACTATGTTTGGTGTATATAAATTATTTTTTGCCTTGTTTAATGTAATTTTGGTTTGGTTGTAGTAACATATTATGGATATAATCTGGTATACTCTATGATTTGGTATTAACGAAAACTTTTTTGCTGATAAAGAAAAAAAAAGTATACATTTTTATACATAGTCAATGATCATCTCACCAGCTAGCCTTATTTTTGTAAAAGAACTTCATTATATATGCAGTCATAAGAAATATACAGTTAATTATCACTATTGGCGATATAAAATGGAGCAAAGATATATCAACATTTTGTTTTTAAGAAAAAAATATACTAATTATCTTTTGGTTTATTTGTTGATAATGATACTGTGCTTTAATAATGTTGACAATGCTTTCAAAAAAAAATTTATCAAAGAATATCGTTTCGGGTTAGATGGAGATGATTCAATGTATAATTTTTCAGTAATTTACATGGAAAAAGATTGTCCGAGATATTATTCAAAATTTTTGAATTATACTCTTAAAGAAGATTATTATAACAATATTATGTAACCTGTAATTTTGTAATAAAAATCACTGCTGCTTCTAAGCACATCTTTTTTGCGACCTTAGTATCTTTTTCGTCCTCAAAAAGATAATTTAGGTATAAATTTTTTATGCTCAAAAAAATGACAACAAATACCTGTACAGATGTGAGACTTCTTGACCCTTTGCCCTTCCGAAGAGTCACTCTTCATTCCCTTCACAAATAATAAAAATAATAGTATTATTATTATTATAATATAATATTTAATTCTTTTATACATTTATGATTTCCTTCGAATTTTTTCCACCAACCGGCAATTGCATAATCCCGTTCACAATTATTCTATATTTCTATCAGGAGTGTGATACACGTGAGATCCTGTATATGTAGCGTCTCGAACTTGTATCCGAATATTCCCCGCATTATGCCCAGGTTCATTGTTCCAACAAATAGAAGGTGAATATATAGCCATAATCAACGCCAAATTCACTTTTCCAATATAACATCTTAGTTATTTTTTACCCGCTTTTTTTTGACAAAAATTTGGGAGCTGTAGTGCCGAAATAATATTATAATATATCAGAATGATGTGCATGTGATGAACCTGATTGCAGGTAAAGGGTTATAATAATGTGCATGTGATGAACCTGATGGTTAAAGATTAATTAATTTTTCTTTCCTTTTAAGGGAAACAGAAGGGGGAGCAACTAGTGTTGATAATTTTATCAAATGCCCCCAAAGGGGCAGCTTAGGGTTAGTGAGCTGATTCTTCGTCTGTTTCGTAAAAAGAGTTTTGTTTAATTTTTTTTATTAATGTATAAAATTTTAAAATTATAATTTATATAAACACATTTTATTATAGTGACTAAATTTCTTCTCTATTATTTGGAGGTTGTTTTGGGTTTTGGTCATTGGTGAATTGAAGTCACTGAAGTTGTTTTATTTTCTTAAGGTATGGGATATACTGCAATTTGTTGCATTTTATTCTATTATTCTTCTTATCATTATTATAAATAATAGGTCTCAACCACCTAAGTATGGGTCTGTAGGTCCTTCAATAATATTCAAGAGTGGCCGGGTATAGGCTGGATTTTGTGGGGGTATTTACGACAGCTTTTGCTCTCGATACCATCATGTATAATTATTAAGTACCCACTTTTTTTGACAAAATTTGGGAGATGTATATAATGCCGAAATAATATTATAGTATATCAGAAAAATGTGCATGTGATGAACCTGCAGATTGCACGTAAAAGGGTATAATATGTGCATTATCATGATTCAGGACCAACTTTTTTTTACTTTGGCATATCTACCGCCAAAATTATTGATATAGAAATGATAGTTTTATAGTTGGGTAATATTCTAGTTGATTCGACATAGAGTTATATATATATATATATAAAAGCATATACCACTATTATCGTATAAAATAGAAAAAAACGATCATGATTAAAAATAGAAAATCGACGTCCGTTAATATTAATAGTGAACGTATTACTAATATGTTAATTCGTCCGCTACTAATAGTAGCGAACGCTCATCAAATCTTCCACTCGATTTGTTATTTAGGGTTTAGGTTAATAAACCCTGGACTCTAGTTACTAGACCCTAAATTCCTAGTTAATAAATTCTAAATTCCAATTAATAAACTCTAAATTTCGGTTAATAAATTTTAAATCCTAATTAATAAACCCTAAACTCTAAATAATAAGTCGAGTGGAACATCTGATAAGCATCTGCTATTATTTGTAGCAGACGAATTAAAATTTTAAATCCTGATTAATAAATCTTAAACCCTAATTAATAAACCTTAAACCCTAAATAATAAGTCAAGTGGAAGATCTGATGAGTATCCGCTATTAGTAATAGAGGACGAATTAGAATTTTGAACCATGTCTGCTACTATAGTGACAAATTTAAAATTTTAATCTCAACCATTTATTTATATATTAAACGCTATTGGTAGTGTGTGCGATTATAATGATCCATAACATATATTTTATGTGAGAATTCTGCATTTACGTGAGACTTCTGCATTTATAATGAATGAACGACAATAAATACTAGTATTACTTTTCCTGCATGCGGAGAAAATTTTGAAACTACCCATGCATGCATTCGACTGGGGTAGGTTTTATGTGAGAATTATGCCGTTATAATTATAACTTAATGCTAGTATTATTTTTTCATGCACGTGGAGAAAATTTTTGAACTAGGGATCTACAATTAGGTCAATACAATAAATTATTTAAAAAATATTACTATCTAAAAAGTATTGCTAATGATAAAATTTATTATTTTTAAAATTTAAAATGAATCGTATCAATTTTAAATTTGTAAATTAATATTATAAATTGATTTTTAAAAAATTAATATTATTCTTATAATTTAAAACAGAGATGAAGAGGGAGAGGTTTTATGTGAGAATTCCACCGTCGACGTTAGTTATAACTTATGACAGTAACGTCCGTCAAATATTCTGAGAAACAGTATTTTGTTCTTTCTGTCAAACTGCCAAACAATAATTTGGGGCAGGATAGGTAATTGAAAGAAAGAGCTAACCTATTCGTCATAAGGAATTAATGCGCCGGGTTCAATAGAGATTACCTGAACCTGGCAGCTTTCACAGGTGACTATTGTGGACATGGGTCTTTTTCTGTATACACACACCCCGGCCGACATCAATTTATTATGCACATTCTCCATCTTTAGAGAGGAGAGGGAGGGTTAAGAGGAAGATTAAAATTTAAGGAACACCCAAAAGCAAATGCTCGTACACATGTACCTACTGTTTTTACAGGGGTGAGTAGTATTGAGAACTGAAACCCTAATGAGGCTTAATATCTCATATATATATAGACAGATATATACATATATACATACATATATATATATATATGTGTGTGTGTGTGTGTGTGTGTGCGTGTGCGTGTGTATGCAGGACACAGAGATCCAACTAACTAATCTGAGTTCAACAATGACTTGCCTCTTTTACGAATTCGATTGAACAAAAAAAAGAACTCAGCGTATCCAGCTCTGAGCATGCATACTTTATTTGTCTACCATAGATCGACCATGTTTAGAAACTCTTAGAAAAACTCACATAAACAAGCAAAACTAAAACTTTTTTCTTTCTTTTTTTTTTTTTTAAATCATGCAGTCATGCTTATTGATCAATGAAAGATTAATTTTGTAGTACTCCCGCTATTCCCTATTAATTAATAGTTCTATTTGCGAAATTTACAAACTGTGTGAATGATATATTTACATTTCATATTTTTAGTATAATAGAATAAGTGTTTAATTTAGTACACATATATGATGCTAATAGGATTGTACGATAAATTTGATTTGAGAATATTGCGTTATTTAAAAATAATATCATTTATAGAATTGAAACTGTTATTTTATATTCTCCCCCCCCCTAACTTGTGGACTAGAGGGAATATAATATAGTACTCCTTTCTTTCCTTTTGTTTTATTTGTAAAATTTATAAATGTTAAGGACGTATATGTTTACCCTTTAAAATAATTAAGTTGTTAATTAAGTAGTAGTGTCATAATACTAAAATTATGATAATAAATTTAAGAGTATATTGTGTTAATCTTTTATATTATTATTAATATAAAGAGAGTTTTTTAATCAAGATTTTTTATTTTTTGCACATGAAATTCTTTTTGTGAAATAAAAATAGTATAATTATATTGATGACACGTGTGTAGCTAAGATATCACATGCATTGCCTCATCCCTCTCTCTTGGAAGCCTATAAATAAAGGTGAGATTCATTTGAGAGAGACAAGAGCAACTTGGTCTTTTTTAGCTCTTTTAGGGGGGAAACAATTGTTCTTAAGGTCTATAGACTCTTGAGAAAAGGAGTAGAATCTTTAGTCTTCAAGAAAAAGGTAAACTTGTTATATCATCATCATATATAAACTGTTTCAATATAAGTGACTTAATTCGTGCTAATACTTTTTTTATTGTTACTCGAGCGCTAATCTTATATGTTACATTCTGTCGTTGTCATTTTATTTGCAACACTTTTTACACATTGAAAAAAAGTTCACTAGAGGTCGTCAATAGTACACTTTTTATTCCTGGTTGTATGTTACATACGTACAATTTTACTCTTTTGTTTTTAATTTTGAACGATTTTATATATATATATATATATATATATATAACAATTTGGGTCAAATTTGGAATTCGAATTAAATCTAGCATTATTCATATAATAAGGCCTAATGCGTTATCTTAATAATATCTTTTTGTGTCTTCTTAGTCCATCACAAGTTCACACAAAATATCATAATTAAAATATTATTAATAACATTTTACGTCCTTTTATATATATATATATATATATATATATATATCCAAGTATTTCACATCGTCAGACTTAAAATACATGTACAGACTACAAAATTGTTGACTACTTTTTTGGTTATGAACTATTGAACCAGTATGTTTATATAATTAAAGAATATGGTGTACCACATGCAAATGGAAATGTACGTGCTTGAAATTAACTAAAAAAATTCAATCATGCAGAGTATAAGGATGATGAGTTTGATTGGAATGTGCAATGGTTCATCTTTTATGATCAAACCCAAAACGGGCCTTTGTTTGGATGAACTTGGGTGTTCAATAAGAGGAATAAACAAGAGGAACCAAATCTCTTGTATGGTGTCCACTTCACCAGCACCATTAACCTATGTCGAGGAAGGAGAGCAACAATTAACTGGAGATTCATTTATCCGACCCCATCTCCTAAAATTGTCTCCATACGAGCCCATTGTGCCTTTTGAGGTAATTAAATATATTCAACTCTTTAATTTTAAAGAAGAAAAAAAACCCATTTCTGTAATTTTTTCAGAAAATTTAGGTAATTATTTAAATTCCGATTTTTCGCACTTAATTCTCATATAATATGGTTCTAGTTAAACGTTCTTATTAACCAACCCAACTGAGGGTCATTTTTGTGGCCGGTCACAAATAAATACTCCACAATTCCAAAATATAAGAGTATTATTAAAAGTCAATTTAAGACATTTTTAAATTCAAAATTAATATAATTTATTAAGTATTATCAAACAATAAATCTTATATATAGTTAGTCATACTTTCTAAATAATTTACAATATTAATACAAAGTTACTTTCCACTAACATAACCACATTGGCTCTTAGAAAATCTGTTATATATATTATCTATCTCTTCGCAGATTTTGTCAACTCGTCTGGGGAGAAAGCCGGAGGATATCATAAAGCTAGATGCAAATGAAAGTTCATATGGTCCGCCTCCAGAGGCAAGTCATATATGTGTGTGTGTATATATATATATACACATTTTTAATTACATATAGCTACTACATTTTTAAGAATCAAAAATTGTGCCTGCAGCTTATATGAGAAAATCTCTGATTAATACTGCTTATATATATATACACACATATGTAGGTTTACGAGGCATTGGGTGAAATAAAACTCCCAAACATATATCCTGACCCCGAAAGCCGCAGACTTCGTGCTGCCCTTGCTGAGTTTTGTGGCCTTGAATCTGAATATATTCTAGCAGGGAGTGGTTCAAATGAGCTCATTGATTTGATTATGCGGTCAGTTTTGCCATCATAATTAATATATTGGCCTACCTTTTCAAAATGCATTGCAATTTGCATGCCTTAAAATTTTATTCTTGCACAATCCGTCACTCTCTCCGTCTCTAAAAAGATGAGCAAAATACAATTTGCACAAATATTAAAAAAAATAAAAGCAGATAAAAAAGATTAAAAAAAATTTAAATTTATCCTTAGTGGTCCCACAAGATTATATAAAATAATGAGTACTTTTATACTATTGAACCCTACTAAATGACTTAGTTACCCTTTGTATTTTATCTCATCTTTTTGGGACAAAAAAATTTGTACTTTTCGAGCGCAGAGGGGGTATTAATTAGTAAGTACTTTATAATTTTAATCCCCCTTTTTTTGTTGGCTTGATTTTTTATTTATTTATTGATTGTTATATTGCAGATGCACACTGGATGCAGGTGACAAAATTGTGGTGTGTCCTCCTTCATTTACCATGTATGAATTTGATGCAGCTGTTAATGGTGCTGTTGTAGTCAAAGGTAAATTAAGACAGAGACCTTTCCTTCTATTATTTCGTCTACATTCAAATGAATCATACAATTAATAAAAAAAATTGTCACAAAAACAAGGGTCTTGATGATCAATTACCAAAGGATATTCCTGCATTATTCTCCATGTCCCATCTGCAATACAATTTACTTAAAATATTCAAGACTTTGTCTCATTTCACATCATTTTATGCCATCGATCTAATCTATGGTTGCAGTACCCCGGAAGTCAGATTTTAGCTTGGATATAGATAACATTGTTAAAGTGGTTGAGCAGGAGAAACCAAAGTGCATTTTTGTAACTTCCCCTAACAACCCTGATGGGAGGTACGTGTGTGTGTGTATATATATATATATATATATATATATATATATATATATATGCCAACTCATATTTGAGTACTGTATATCTTTTCTTGAAGCATAAAATGTTTGAAAAATATCACTGAATAATGTTAAGAGTCTTAAATTGCGTCACAAATAAATATTGTAATATTATTTTAGTATGCATGCTAATTACAATGATGTAATAATAATGACACATCATTTAAATAAGTTTTCTTCATTGGGCTTTCTTCTAATAGGGTTTATTGTAATTAATTCTATGTTTTATTAATTGCCATGCACAGCATAATCGATGATGAGGTTCTGTTGAAGTTACTTGATCTGCCTGTGCTGGTGATACTGGATGAAGCATACGTTGAATTCACTGGAACTGAATCCAGAATTGGATGGGTGAAAAAGCATGAGAATCTAATTGTCCTCCGGACATTTAGCAAATTAGCTGGTAAATATATTTATATTCTTAAGTCTACTTTACTGGCCTAATAATTAATTACTATTCCCTCTGTTCCAGTATTAAACCTTTTAAGTTTATCCCTTACATTGACTATAAATGTAATTAATGGCATGTAAGGAATTTTAATTACTTAACATAAAAATAGAAAAATATTTTTAATTTTAGAATGAACAAAAAAAAATATATTTCTATTTTTGGAACAAAGAGACTACGTATACTATTATATTTGGACTCACATTTGTGTTAGTGGTGGACTGGCGGTTGATAAGTTATTTGCATTTCTCATATGAAGTTATAAGTATTAGTCTTATATATTTATTCTGAACAAATAATAAAATTAGGGTTGGCGGGACTTCGTGTGGGCTATGGAGGGTTTCCACTGAGTATTATTGAGTACCTTTGGAGGGCAAAACAACCATATAACGTCTCTGCTGCTGCTGAAGTTGCTGCCCGTGCAGCATTAAAAAATCCCACATACCTGGAGGTACTATATTCTATGAATTATGATTCAAATATGCTCCTCCTTCAATTATTTCTCGTACCTTATACATATAAGAGAGAGAATTGATATATATATATATATATATATATATTAATTATTGTCAGTATTCCTTGTGCCTGAATTGTACCATGCACCTATATATTATAGTACTAACGAATTATATATTAATTACAGAATGTTAGAGTGGCATTGGTGCAAGAAAGAGAGAGGCTCTACAAGCTTTTAAAGGAAGTACCATTTCTGAATCCATATCCAAGTTACGCCAATTTCATTCTTTGTGAGGTCACCTATGGAATGGATGCTAAGAAGCTCAAGGTATACCTTTTCTTTTCTTTTTTTGACTAGCTAGCTAGTACTGCAGCTTAATTGTATGTAGAGAAGTCTTGCATAATTTCGTAATATGTAATTAATTAATGGATATATTGACGCCTGTGTATATCTAACATTGTCCAGATCTGATATTTGCGAGAGTTTTGTGCGTACAACCTTTATTTTTATATTTTGACACGAGAAATATTATTGTTAAACAAGCTTATATATATATATATATGTATATAGATATATATATATATATATATCGGTCTTTTAGTATAATTAATAATTTATTCTACATGAAATATTTACAGGAAGATCTATCTAAAATGGGTGTGGTAATTCGTCACAACACGAGCAAAGAATGGAGGAATTATGTTCGTGTCACGATTGGAAAGCCTGAAGAAATGGATGCCCTAATGAGCTGCCTCAACTGCATTTCTTACATTAAAATCTAGCTAGCTCAACTCCATCAAATTTCCTTAATTTGTACGTGTTTAATCAGCCTCATTTGTGGGTATGTATGTGCGAAGCACGAACGTAGTAAAATTATTCAAATAAATGGTCTTATAATATACATGCACTGCATGTTATTCATCGAGTCTACTTTGTATCCGCCGCGTGATTGAGTGTATTACAAATAGTTGATAATGAATTATTAATTTGAGGCTGTTGTTTGTTGTGGGAAATGTTCACTACTATGAAATCTGGGAAAGGATATCTCTCAACATGTCTTTATAAAACTAACAATTTAACTTATAAAAATAAAAACAGTCATGCGATAAATTTATGTCTGAGTTACAATTGTAAAACTTATCGATACATGAGATTGGTAGGAATTATAGAAGGGTCACACTTATTACACATCTCTATAAAAAAATTATCACTAATATTTATCCACAGAACTGACAATCAAATAATTTACATAAACATCTGCAATATATATCATTTTCATATAAAAATAATACTATTAGGGAATGGACAACTAAGTGATGAGTCGGCCCAAATTAATTAGACAAAAAATATTTTTAACAAAAAAAAAATCTATTATTAACGTTTTCAACCTCTAATAATATATTTTGAAAATCATCATCTGACCTGATTATTTTTTTGGACCAAAATCATATAAATTTTCTCTAAAAAATTGAAACAAACAATACAAGTTTTTTCTTATTACTAGAAGAACAACCACCATATAGAAGAAGCCACAAACAATCAGTTTTATTTGTCCACTAACATGCCCAACTTGCATTCAAAATTATTGGCCCATAACATGCCTAAACCCAAAAAGTTTGCTTGTGGACGCCCAGTGGGCTGAACGACGTGTTTGTTGCATAAACCCTCTTGAATTCTTTTATATATATATATATATATATATATATATATATATTTGTTGCCCTTCTCTCGTTTTGTTTAAATATATATTCATCACTATAAGATTATTAATTATTTTATTATCAATGATTTACTCTTGTTTATCTTGAGCGTGTCCTTATAAAAAAAATACCGTTTATAATTATATAAAATATTGGGAATTGTGTATATAAAAAAGGAGAACTTACAAATTTGTAATATTGTTCATTTTTGGCTAACTTACACATTTGCAAGGTTTATCAATTATTTATTCTTTTATTCCACCTACACTCAATCAATTTATGTTTATAAAAATTTAAAGCAAGTTAAATGTTTTGTCAATTCAAAATTTTTAATAAACAAATATAATACATATTTCTTAAAAATTATTAAAGAATATACCTTAGTATCAAAAGCTAATTGTACATTCATCAAAATATTTAATTTAAATTTGAAAATTAAGGGGTTAGAATTAAATTTTTTTTATAAAAAATATCCAAAAAAGGTGTCGATAACAAAAAGTGGGGTGACAATATCACTTCCCTTTAAAATATTTGGACAAAATTGCAGTAAAACAAAACGCAGCCCTTCTTCCCACCCATCAAACATCTCTCCTCAAGAAGTTCTCTTGCAGCAACAAATCAAACCTGAAACCTCTGTAAACCCTCAAACACAAACTTTACCCAGAATTTAAACCTAAATAGAAGAAGAAACTTTTGCAATGTTACCTCCAAAACCCTAATTATTACCCCCTGTTTCTTTCGTCGAATTCCTTAAACCCACATAACCTTACAGAATGATTAATGGTTATGATCATGATTCAGCAGCAGACTACTGCTCTAGCATCACAGCCAATCAATCCCCAATCCTCTTCCTCTCTTAGATCCCCCACAATCACCACGCCTTCAGCTCACTCTCAGCTGCCATCCCCGCTCTCTCTGGGCCCACTCTCCGCCTCGCACCACCGCCCCGATCATGTGGTGGCGGGGGACCCCGGTGGCGCGATGATCGCGAGGGTTCGGCTTTCGGATATAGTTCCTTACGATGGGGCGCCTGCTGGGCCCTATTTGAGGGCGGTGGAGGCGCTGTCGGGTTCGCTGATGAGGCACAATGCGGCGGTGATTGAGCTCGGAAGCGAAGATACGGCACTGTTGAGGTGCGGGCTGGAAGCTGGGAGGTTGTATTTCCGGAGTAGGACTCAGAGTGGCGGCAATTTGGGGAAGGGAGGGCGTGGTGTTTATATGTATAGGGCTGGAAGGTATGGGCTCTAAATTTGAATTATTAAGTTTCTTATTGATGTATTGATTAAATTGCATATGAAAGGGTTATCTGCTTAAGTTATTTATTGGTTTCTCCCTGTGGGGTGGTATAAATACTCCGTAGTACTTACAGGAAAAAGATGTCCTAAAATTATGAACATGAGAAATTAACATTACATTATTGTTTCATGAAGTAAAACACTGTTTAGTTTTGAAAATTTATTTTCTGCAGGTCATAAAAAGTAAATCTTTTTGCAATTAGTTATTTTATCATAGAAATGTATCTATTTGTAGACTGTAAAATTGTAAATTGATATTTTTTGATGATCTGTAGATTTTTTATAAAAGCCTTATTGCTTTTTAAGTTTTAATTAGTTTTTAAGAAAAAGAAAGGGCTGCACGGTCATAGTAAAAAGAACAATAGCTAAGCTGCTAAGGGAAAAAGATTAAAGAACAAGGAAATCTCTGCCAGAATGGGATTTTATTTCACACAGGAGCGATACTATGGGAGCATGGCGTGATTTTGTGAATCTCATTACTGTTCCAATAGAGGACATGTACTTACAGAGCTGAAAAATTCTAACTTCTCGCAAGTAGGAATGATAGATTCTTCTTTATCAAGGTAGGTGAACTAGGAACACTAACGACATCACAATAAAAAACAAATGGTCAGCCGACTCCCAACCCTTGCTACACAAGTAGCATCGATTCACCAAAAACTTACTCCTCATCCATTATGAATCATGAGTCAAGATACTACCAAATGGTGCTGTCCACGTAAAAAAATCCACCTTGCATGGTGCCCCAAACCACCTCCAGATACTAGACCACGAAAAGGTCGACTCCTCCAGCAATTCACACAGGCTCCAGTCATGTGAATTCACAGAAAAAATATACCACTGCTTTGTCTTGTTTATCACATAGAATCTGCCCTCATTCCGAACTGACCAACCGTTCCCAGAACCGTCAACAACTGCTCCACCTACTCTTACTCCCAAATCCCAATCCTGAAAATCTGCCAATACACTTCCACCCACAACTGAGACATGATCAGTTACCTATTGTAAAGCATACTCCCATTAGCAATAGGAAACTCAATCATGTATTGTAGTTTTCTATCCAATTGAAAAACCAGGTTCTCGTCTCTTGGTCGCTTCCATACTTTGACAAGCCATTTACTGTAGTCACGAAGTCATATAACGAGTTTTAGAAGTAGATTGCATCTCTGAATTGAGGAGCTCCTTAGCCTTCAACTCAGATGGTCATCTATATAACGTGGTGATACTTAAGAAAATTGGTTGACTAGCTCTCTTGAATCCTCGTCTACCAGTATTGTACTGAGAAATTATCACTCTCATCAGCTACATCTTTTATAGCATCCTTATGCTAAAAGCAAGATTTTGAAAGAGTCAATAGTGCATGTATCCGAATCCACAACTATCCTTGATAACATAACTCTAACTCCATTGGAACGGTGATATTTTATCCAATTTACTTTGCTGTTGATATATGTATGAGATTTGTGTTCCTCTCTGCTTATTTCTTTTTTATGTCTTTTTGGTTTTCAGTTTATTCTACCTTGTACTTTTAACCTTTTCTTTTTATTAGGTTATCTAATGCTTTATTAGCTTCTGCAGAGCTTTGGAAGATATGGATTCATCTCCCCCATGCATGGCAGATGTTTTTAGATGCATGGGAAAGGCTGCTCGTGCTGCCTTATGTGCAATTGCAAGACATCTTCGTCTGCGAAGCGAGTAAGATGGTGATCATGGCTGTTGTCTATTTCTTGTGGAACTTGTTGCATTTGTTTTTACCTGCTGTTTTCTTTTTATTCATTCATACATCTTTGATTAAATTTCTCAATTGGTTATGATTTTCCTTCGAACTCTTACCTAAACATATACATTTTACAGTGTTTTCAACCACTTACTTGATGACAACCCATTGCCTTCTAGTGAGGCATCCTCGTCGGTGCTTGTTGCAACCTACTCTCATGCATCTTTGCAAAATGGAAAAGGAGCTATTGGGGGAGGGAAGTTAACATCAAATGCTGAAATTGAGAAGGGATTATTGACATTGATGTCTTCAGATTCTCCCGGTATTCAGGTACCTTAGTTATATTAACACATATATGTTATCAAGTTATTGTTGAAGAAGTTAGCTGAACATTCATGGCTATTAGTTATGCATTTTTCTTGGCTAATTGTCCAGGAAATAATAAACATCACTTCACCACTTTGTGATACTTGATTATTGTGTTCCTTAAAATCATTTCCATTTAGTTGTTTATTCCTCTCCATAGGTTTGTGACCCCAATGGTCGTTGGTACCTAGCAGATGGTAGTTCATCTCCAGGGGACCTTTTACTGCTCACAGGCAAGGCACTAAGCCATGCCACTGCTGGTCTTCGCCCAGTTGCTTCATATAGGGCGGCACCTGATCACACTCCTGGCAGTGCTAGTGGTGGAAGGTAGTTATATCATTTGTTTTAAAGCAAATGGTTTCAATTGTTGCTGGCAATATAGTCACCTCAGCTTGAATTTCACCTACCCAATGAGATGTTCTTTTTGTAGGTCATCCCTGGCATTTAGGCTCATGCCGCAAGCCAATGCCATATTAGATTGCTCACCAATTTCTGCAGCTGGTCATGTCATTCCCCATAGCTATGTACCAATCTCTGTAAGTCAGTTTATGGATGACCTTTCTGCTGAGGAAGATGTGTTATGCAACCGCACTGATAATGTTTATGTAAGTTGTCTTCAACTTGATGACATCACTAATAGTTGTGCAGCTTTTGTATTGTTGTTTTTGTCATTGTTCTTTTAAATTACCCATTCATTAGTTTTAATTAGCTGTTCTTGTCATTCTTCTTGAAATTGTATTGCCATTAATGAGATAGTATACGACTAGACTGCTTATCATCAAATGAAGTTTTAGTACTGAAAACATCTTTATTTTCTAATCAGCGACATTGCACTGCCCTTATCTTGTTTTTAGTCCTCTTGGCTCATGAAGTTATCAGGCTCCTACCACTTCCCTTTATATCTTTTATTATTTGTTTCAAGAAAAAAAATATTGTAGTTTTGAAGTTGGTGAAGGGCCGGAGACCTATTTATGTTGTTATATTGACAAGTGGTTGCAATGCTGGGACCTATTTACATTGTTATATTGACAAGTGGTTGCAATGCATCTTTTTGTTTGATTTTGCTTGGTGTTAACTTTAAACTGAAAATGGAGAATTTACTGAAATTCTTGTGAATGTCTGCTATTCTGATATGGGTTGGCAGGTGGCACAAAATAATCTGAATAAGGAGCCATCGTTAAGAAGCGTCCTCTCAGATCCCTTATCGTAAGTCGTAATTTCTCATACCTGTATTTGGTTGTTTCATTTCTTTTTTGGTTTAGTTGCTATGGTGTATTTTTTTCGTATGAGTAATGACGTCTAATAATGCCTCATCAATATGCATGGTGTTGGATGACGTCTAATGCCTCATCAATAATTTGCAAAGGATGGATGGATTTTGTAGTATCTTGTAAAATTAAAAAGTAGCAACACTTGATCACAAGTAGTAATAGTTATGTTTCCGTTTCTTTTTCCTCCCCCCACCCTCCAGTGGTGCATTCCTTGAAGATGCTATGCTTGTGTCATGTGGACATTCATTTGGTGGTGTGATGCTGAGAAGAGTCATTGAAACAGTAAGTAACAATAAACGCTTGTTTTTACTTTTATAATGGAAATCTGCAATGCTGATGGATGTCACAAGAATGTGGAATTGGATATAATTTATAACTAGTACTATGGGGTGCGAAGCATGTGGCTTTTATAATGTGACTTATGTGATACTATTTTTTATTCTAGCATCAGATTTTATGTGTGTTTAAATTAGTGTACTCTGACCGTTAAAATTTACGTGTATAATTTGACTGTTAGTCTCTATTGTAAAAGGATTTGGCCTCTTGATGCTCTTTAGAATTTCTTTCGCATATATAGATGCTCTGACAGTCTGACTGAAAATTAGACAAGTTTGAGCTGTTGAAATTCCAATTTCATTTGTGTGGTTTCTCAAAAATGAAATTTGCATTCCACTTGCAGAGTTCGCATGAAGATTTCTAACAGAACAAATAAAGATTGTATCCATTATTAAGAATAGACTAAACACTACCCGTTGATTACTTGATTATAGACATGTATTCGGTGTATTTATTATTCATTAAAATACATGATAAATTTTTAGCATGTGCAATCATGCACACAAACATTCTTTTGGCCTTTAACAGGTCATTGACACTTATTTCCTTTTTTTGTTCGATAAGTAATGACAATTATTGTCTTCATGACAGTCGAGATGTACTCTCTGCAATGCAGAAATTGACAATGGTTCTTTAATCCCTAATCACGGTACATTCTCTCTCTCTCTCCCTTTCCCTCTCTCTCCCTCCCCCCTGCACACCCCAATGTAAAAAAGAAAAAGAAAAAGCAACACCCCAAATTTTGCTAGCCTTCCTTTATTTGTTATCGATGTGATGTTTAGATCACTTTAATCGCTTTTCCTCTTGTTTTCTAGTATTTATTTTATCTGCTTTGCTTTTTTTCTTTTTTCTTTTTTTATTTATTTGCAGCTTTGAGAGCTGCTGCTGCTGCTGTAAAGCATGAGGATGATCGAAGACTCTTCCATAATTCAACCCTCCGAAAGCGTAGGAAAGAAGTGGGTGACCACAGGGTATGACATTATGATAGGGAACTGTAATGTGGCAAAAGTTATAACTATAAAACAAAAAGCAGGAAGTAGTTTGTTAACAAGTAAATTCCTTTAGTTAGCAGACAAAAGTGAATACCTCTTTAGACAGTAGACACTTTGAAACACTATAATGACGCAAAACACTTGTGATAACCTTCAGATAACATTTCACCTAGAGAATAACAGCAAAACCCTATTTTTCCTTGTGGTTATGAACATGTCTTTAAGTGCTTCTGGTGATGAGGAAAGAATGACTTAATAATGAGCACACTCAAATTTCTAGACGTCTTTATTAAGATACTCGGTAATTAGAAATGCACTGTACCGTTGCTGGTATAAAATCTTTATTTGCATGTGAAGAATCCATCAGGAATAAGAGTAAAGGCCTTCTGTTGTAGATTTTACTAGATTGATATTGGCATTTAATTTCTGATCACCCAATAACAAATTACCTTTCACAAAGGTTATTCCGTTGGTCCAATGGATAGAAACAATAGGTGTCCTAGCTAAATGTTACCACTTCTCCTTGTATATTAGTGTTGATAAGTACACAATGAATTTCTAATGCCTTAAGGAAATTACTGATCAATGATATAATAAAAGATGTGCAGAAATTTTAGGAGACTAATCCAAATTAGTCATAAATATTCAGGAAAATGGCGATATTCCTGCTGAAAATGGAGCGCAGAGAGGGGTACAATATCCATTTACAGTGAATGAGAAAGTTGTTATTAAGGTGAGTTCAGACTTCAGATGCCATCTAGCACTATACTTTTCCTTGCTACCGTGAGCACCTTGGGGCATACTAAAGCTAAAAAACAAACTTTGCAGGGAAACAAGAGGACACCAGATAAGTTTGTGGGAAAAGAAGCAGTCATCACATCACAATGTCTTAATGGGTGGTCAGTTTGTCTAAGCTAATCTTTTTACTTGTTACATGACACATTTTATGGTTTCTTCCATGCCCCCAATAGAAGATAAATATGTTTGCTTTCTTGGGGTACCTAGATCTCAAATTTATTCACTTAACTTTTGAGGAATGCGAATCACATGCATTGATTTAGGTGTAGATGGTTTTAACAGTAAATGAATGAAATCAAATTTGGTTGATAGAATAACATATACTTATTATTTTTTAAGTACAAAATGTTCCAAATAATGTAGGATGGATGGAGAATCAATTAGTGAGCAATTGTTAAAAACATTACTATGTATGTACTGTGTAACCTAATCTTCGCCATATTTGCACCAAGTGGCTGGTCTCAACTGTCAACCTCCAACTTTGCAGTTGTAAAGCCAAATTGGGCACACTTTGAAACCCCAATGGAACGAGGGCAGGCACACAACTCCTTATTTTCCAGATGTGTTTATTATGTTTGGTGTGTTGGAAGAGTGTTGATTTGCCCCTCTAATGTGAAAGATCTTCTCTTTTTAGGCCATTTTGTGGGGTTATGGACAGACAGAGGGGTGTGAGGTTCTTTGTGTGCACTTGATGAATGTTTGCTTACTATGGGACAGTGCTCTTCTATGTATCTCTTTGGACTATCAAATAGAGCTTTTTGAGGAGTATCATTGACAGATTTACAGGGGGTTTGGTGGGTTGTGCTCAGGCCACAGTGCCTTTCCCCTTGAATTGGTTTGTTTTCTTTTGGGGGTGGGACTCCTCCATTTGAATTGTAATTCCCTTTTTTGTTTGCGACTAAATGGTCTTCTTTATCTTTATAAAAGAAAAAAAACTATTGAAACTGAATGGCTAAATATATTAAATAAATGTCATTTGTTGATTCTTGATATTGAAGTCTTGTCAAGTTAATGTTTACTTGGGCTGATTCTAGAAGTTTCTTGAGTATCTGCACTTTTGAGGCAACAAAAAGCATTGATATGTATAATCTCCAACTCAAAGCTGTGCCCCTCCTAATATTATATGAGATTATTAGAGATTCTTAATATGATTTTCCTGATTCTCTTGCAGGTACTTGCTTAAGATTATTGGAAGTGGAGAGAATGTCCGACTACAATACCGTTCCCTGCGTAAAATCTTGACCTCACAATCATCCGAGGATAGATGTCTGTCACAACCAACTCAGAACAGCAGCTGATAGACAGACCTAAAACTATTTTCAGGTTACCTGCTACATTTTTAAGGCCCCATAGAGAACACGTCGGTAGAATCTCACTTTATTTCCGGCTTCTGTAGGAAAATGTAATATATATCTTCTCGATAGTTATTTTGTAGAACAGTGTTTTGTCGGAATCCTAAGAGTTGCTGGGTCACATAGCTTGTAAAGAAGAGAACTGATTCAATGATAACACGGCCGTGCTGTTTATGCCAACTTTGTAACATGAGACTTGTACGTTGAGATATATTCCAGAGGCAGATATGGACTTTGTATATCCCTTTTTCCCACAAAATAGACAAATAAAAACTCTGTATTTATATTGTTTCATCAAATATATGCTTGCATTTCTTTGTCTGTCTTTTTCCTACACCTCATGCAGAAAGAGATCCGTCTTCTGATATCTTCTAGCAGTTGCCCATAAATATACATGTAAATTTTTATCTGCAGCCAATTATATGAAATTTAAAGGATAAAGGTCTATTTAGTTCAATCATTCTAAAGATAAGTCTTGAAAAATTGTGCTTAAAAACATTTCCCTTATTAAATTCATTAAATACCCTCAAAGTGGACCTTTGTTGAAACATATATCGTTTTTGTTATCCTTTGCTACAATGATGTACACTGAATTAAATATTTAGAACAAAAAAAAACACATTATTTAACACGAATACGATCATATATTTCAACTTTGTTATATAGGCACATGGAGTACTTGACAATTACAATTTTAGCCATCACTATTGGTTACATTTGCGTTGTTTCTCATCCGGGCCCACCCTGAAATTTTCTAACACGCCGTTTCGTGTACTCAAAACGTTACGGAACATATCATTGACGCCGTCAGCTAAACGTTCCAACCCCTCGGAGAAACTACCCGCTGCCGTTTCCAGCTCCTTAACGGCGCTCTTCAGCCTCTCTTCCTTGACCTCACCGTCCTCTCCCGAAACGGCGCCGTTGATAAGGTCAACTAAACCACTCGCACGTGTTGCCACATCATCGACCTCCGTCAATGCTACTTTTCTCTCTCCGTCAAAAATGGCCGACTGGAGATCGTTGAGCGAGTCGGCCCACAAAAACTCGGCCGGAACTCGGATCTTTGCGATCTCGGGAAGTCCGTACAGAGCCGAAACTGCGACTCCGGCGACGAACACAGTAACCAATCCAACGGCGTAGATCGTGCGAAGGACAACCCTTCCAACGCTAGATGTCTTGCCGCGTGGCTCAATCCTAACAATCGCCGCCACGAGGTCTCGGATCAGAACCTCCGGATCACGAATCTCGAAGCCTCTCCGCTTTGAGAGACCTCGCGAGTTTTTCTCCCAGTCTACTAGAGAATCACTAGCTTTCCGGAGCTTATCCGGCGCCGGAATCCCTGAATCAGCGGGAAACTCGAGCAAATGAAGCACAAAATTGATGAGTAGGCGACGATGGCGTAACTTGTCAATCTCTGAGGAGATCGAATTACAAATATCCAAAAGCTTGACACTTTGATCCAAGTAAAACGAGCGAGAATCGTCGACTGAACCGGACGAGGTAAGCTTGGTGATTAGGGTTTGAGCGTCGGCGTGAGTGGAGGAGAGGAAATCGACGGCTAGACAGATCCAAGACAAGCTGATGGACGGCGGAGATGAGCCGGAAAAGGTAAGAGTTTTGAGACGACGGAGAATTGTTTCATCAAAGGATCGAGAAATGAGATCAAAGTCATTAGGCGCAGATCGTTTACCGACTGCGCGGAAAGGGGAGAATGAAGGAAAGTGTGATTTTTTCTCGATTAGAAACATACTACTTTTTTCCGGTAAAGGTTGTTGGACCTAATCGGAAAACTTGAATTTGCGGAGGAGTTAAGATGGCATGCGGTGGCTAAATATAAAATACTTAAATGTAGTTGTATTTTTTTAACATAGTAGTAATAAATATGTGTTAGTCACCGCTCACCCACATGCTATTGCTGGAGCTAGATTAGCGAAATTACCGGGAAATCTTTGGAGGTGTTGATATTAAAATGACTAAACCAACCCTACCCTTGGCCTTGGTTGGTGGAACAGTTCCCACAACCGACAATAGATTTACATCTTTTTAAAATCTTCAAATGAAAAAAATAAAAAGTTAATTTCAACAAAGAAAAAGAAAATGATGCACATATGTTATAAATTATACTCCATCTGTCCTAAATTAATTGTTTAGTTTTGACTTTTTTAGTTAAATTGACTATTTTTAAAATAAATAATTAAGCATATATAAATATATTTTTTAACATTATAAAAATTGGTATTACTAGTAAATTGTATATACTTTCTTTTGGTTATAATCTCTTCACCTATATTTTGACAAAAATGGTACAAAAATTAGTTTTAAAAATAGTCAATATGACTTTAAAAAGTCAAAACTAAGTAGTTAATTTGGGATGGAGGGAGTAGTTTGATGGAAAACTTTCGCAATAAATCTAATATTCTGTTGATAATGTTAGTGTCGACGCCGGGTTTTCTCTTGTCTTGGTCTTTTAGTCTTTTCCAAATTTTAGCCTTTTGGTTTAGATGATTTTTGGAAAAGGTCGGCATTGAGGTCGACGGGGTTTTGAAAGATCGTTTTTATGATGAGCCAATTAACCAGAGTCGCCAGTTGGTATATTTGAAATGGATGTACCAACTCATCCGAGTTTTCGTTTTTTTATAAATCGCTGGCTCATGTGTGACTCCGAATTCATTGGTCTGCGAATCGAGATTCATAGAGTTCGGGGGCTTGCTTAAGTGAGGGGAAGGTGTTAGGCACCCCTCGACTTCCGTGAAACACGGTTACCGCAATCTTGATACTTTCCTATCCTTTAATTCATGAATGTAGGTGTGTGTGTGTGTACGTGTGTGTGTGTGTGCCTATGTGAATGTCGTTGTGGGTTTGTATGAAAGAATCATTTTGGATTTTTAGGGAAAACCGTGTTTTAATTTTGAGAACGCTTCGGAATGTCTTTTCGGTGTACACGAGAAAGCTTTATTCTTTATGAGAAAGGTTTGATTTTAATTGTCCAAAACTATGAGATTTTCATTAAGTGTCGTTTTGGCAAAATAAGAGTTTTAAACCTTCGTCTAAATAGGAATCGAGATCTATACGTTGCTTTCATAAAATGATGGGCAATTTCTAGGATCTCTTTCACCCTATGCACAAAGATTTAATAAAACGTTACTTATTTCTAAAATCAAATTTTGTGATGTTTAAAAACGATTTTCTTTAGCTTTCTCGTTAGATAGGAATCGACATTCATTAACATTTCTCAAATTTTAACCTCGTGATTCTAATATCCTACTTTGATTGATTTTATGAAAATCTTATCATTTAGCTTTGAAATCGATTTCGTGTCATAAATCAAATCAAGCATAAACATGCGTCGGGGTTATTCATGGGCATGTAAGCCATCAAAATGTCCCCGAACGCCAACAATCACAACTTTCACTATTTCGGGGCCTTAAACCCGATTCTCGCCTTAGCGTCATTTTAAGGCCCGACGGTTACATGTTTACAACGAAGGATTACATTGTTCCTAAATACATACGTCAAAATTTGTCCATCATCGGATTCGGACCATGGTGTCACGCTCCTAGGCTCACATCCACAATTTATCACAAACATCAAATAGATACAATAACATAACTAATAACGGATTGCTTAACGCCCCACAAGGATCCAAAATTAACAATCTACATAGATCAATTCCATCTAATGTATATATCGATATGAACGAGCAACACCTCACCCAATGGATATCATCGGATTATTAGGAAGAACTTTGTTCCGATGGAACCCTCTCTAATAATTCCTAATCCATTGTTCCACAATAATTTACATGAAATCTACATTTAATTCAATCAAATGACATGATAGGAATTGGTATAATAAAAGAGATTTCACCTTGCAATTGATATCCAAATGGATGTGAACTTGTGTATTGAATAGAAGAAAAAGTATTATGTGATACAATCAAATCACAAGAATAATATTCCTTTCCTTTTTTCTCACTTTCTCTTCTATTTTTGTAGCAAAATCTCACTATTTTCTCTCTATTCCCGTGCTTATGTTGCTGCTGGAATTTCCTTCTTCTCCACAATTGCTGAACTTGCTGAACCTCCTGTATGCTGCCCGAAGCGGCTTAAATAGGCTGGCCAAAGCCAGCCGCAGATCTATCTGCGGCTGGCCGCAGATGGATCTGCGGCTGGCCAGCTGGCACGCCTCCCATCGCACTCAGCTGGTAGTGCTGATTTCCCGGTTTTCGTGCTGGCGCACCCACTTGGCCGCAGATCTATCCGCGGCTGGCGGGCTTGACTTTCTCGATTTTCGTGCCACGCCTCGATTTTCGTACCGCAACGTCGGTTTTCGCTGACAGGCTCGTATTCCGCAGTCCGGGAGTTTCCGGGAGACGTGCCACCTCATTTGGAAATGCCTGCCTCGGACGGCTTTATTGTCGCGTAAACTTGGGTTGCCCAAAACATTGCGGCGGTGCCGGGCGCTTGCCCTTGTGCCCGCTCCTTTGCTCTCGCAAGTCGGTTCAATTGACGATTTCGCCCTCCTGTAATGGTTAGTAGAAGGAAACGCAAAATTTGGGTGTCTACAGCTGCCCCTCTTTATCATGTTTATGAAATGATAAATGAAATGAACAGGATAAAGAATAGACACTCGATGCATGAATGACAGTGCGTAAGAATGACAGTACATACATGATGCCACACATATATAGCTTATGATGCAACATAAGATGCAATGCATGCAAGACATTCGTAAGAGTGTCAATGTATCAACCCCTTGACCGTGTTTGTTAGTCTTTGGGTTCACTCTTTCAATCTATCGTCTCGTTCGGGGCCGGGTATCGTCGCCGGTCACCCATCGCGTAACCTCCGGTTATCGTCGCCGGTTGGTTATCTTGTTGGAGCCGGTTATCGTCGCCGGTCATCCATCTCGTGATCGCCGGTTATCGTCGCCGGTCGATCGTCATGTCGGGGCCGGGTATCGTCGCCGATCACCCATGTCGTAACCCCCGGTTATCGTCGCCGGTTGGTTATCTCGTCGGAGCCGGTTTTCGTCGCCGGACATCCATCTCGTAATCGCCGGTTATCGTCGCCGGTCGATTGTCTTGTCGGGGCCGGGTATCGTCGCCGGTCACCCATGTCGTAACCCCCGGTTATCGTCACCGGTTGGTTATCTTGCGAGTGCCGGGTCTCGTCTCCGGTCGCTCGTCTTGTAATCGCCGGGTCTCATCTCCGGTCGATTGTCCTGCGAATGCCGGGTTTCGTCTCCGCTCGCTCGTCTCGCGATCACCTTATCCCATCGCATTGTCATCAAAGGACGTTATCCTCCTGACTAGTTTGAGAGGCATCCTTGGAGTTCGTCCTTGTACATCGTTTCTTGGCCGCCATCGCTTTTGACTCTGATAGGCTAGGACCTTGACACCTAACCTGCTCGATTTTTTTTTCATTTCATGGATCACGGACAGAATTATCATCTATTCATGCATGTGACCCAACATGTAAATTGAGAAAAAATGACTCCTGTACAGTCTTTTGATACTGTTCTACAGATGTCATCACTTGTAGTGGTTCGCTTGGATGCCTTCCCAGGTTGCTCACCACCTTGTGGTGGTTTGTTTGGATCTCAGGCCTTCCAAGGGTGCTCACCATCTTGTCGTGGTTTGCTTGGATGCCTTCCCAGGTTGCTCACCAACTTGTCGTGGTTTGCTTGGATATCAGCCCTTCCCAGGGTGCTCACCATCTTGTCGTGGTTTGCTTGGATGCCTTCCCAGGTTGCTCACCAACTTGTCGTGGTTTGCTTGGATATCAGCCCTTCCCAGGGTGCTCACCATCTTGTCATGGTTTGCTTGGATGCCTTCCCAGGTTGCTCACCAACTTGTCGTGGTTTGCTTGGATATCAGCCCTTCCCAGGGTGCTCACCATCTTGTCGTGGTTTGCTTGGATGCCTTCCCAGGTTGCTCACCAACTTGTCGTGGTTTGCTTGGATATCAGCCCTTCCCAGGGTGCTCACCATCTTGTCGTGGTTTGCTTGGATGCCTTCCCAGGTTGCTCACCAACTTGTCGTGGTTTGCTTGGATATCAGCCCTTCCCAGGGTGCTCACCATCTTGTCGTGGTTTGCTTGGATGCCTTCCCAGGTTGCTCACCAACTTGTCGTGGTTTGCTTGGATATCAGCCCTTCCCAGGGTGCTCACCATCTTGTCGTGGTTTGCTTGGATGCCTTCCCAGGTTGCTCACCAACTTGTCGTGGTTTGCTTGGATATCAGCCCTTCCCAGGGTGCTCACCATCTTGTCGTGGTTTGCTTGGATGCCTTCCCAGGTTGCTCACCAACTTGTCGTGGTTTGCTTGGATATCAGCCCTTCCCAGGGTGCTCACCATCTTGTCGTGGTTGGCTTGGATGCCTTCCCTGTTTGCTCACCAACTTGTCGTGGTTTGCTTGAGTCAGTTTGGAGTATTTGATGACTCTCGAGTGCTTTTCACAAATGACACCGCCCCAGAGGTATTTATTCCCCCCTGATTCTACGGGGATGACCTCCATATATGACTCCATCTCAGCTGATTCTGCCCCTAGTCGGGTTACTCAGGATAGCCGGATCCGACTGGCCCTGATTACTACCGTTAGCCGAGCCATTTCTTTATTGGATCGTATCGACATGATGGGGCAGTAGATTGCAGGGGACGCCGATGCTTCAGATCTATCCACCCCTTTATCCATCCTGCTTCAGTTAGTTTCAGATCTGTAGATCATGCTATTTCCTGCATAGATTATGTCAGTTTCATCTGTTATCGAAAAAGGAAATCTTGTAACGAAATGACTTATATATATAGACCTGCATTTAAATTCAGTCATTTTCCCCTTTTTCGTATCGTTGCCTTTCATCGGATCCTCATTTTATCCAGTCAACCACGATTTTGATATCTTGCCTTCTTTCTCTTCTCAAGTCTTGATGGAGATTTGACAGATACTGCCGCACACCCTGTTGATTTCATCGGACTGAGTCTTAGATTTTTTTTTTGACTAAGTGTTTGGTTGGGTCCGGGTTATGTCACTTGAGATGAAGCTGATCAGGTGGCTGACTTCGGGGAGGTCATGAGGGTATAGGAAGGCTTTTCTGGTTGTTGGGAATTGGTTTTGACAGAAGAAAGTATTATTTTGTAAGGAATGGGACCGTGCCACGATGGCTGCCTACGTCCCCACAAGTCGGGAGATCAGGTCTTACATAGTTCGTTCTTTCAAAGAACAACGAGAAAACGATGATGATGATTGTTGGTTTTTTTTTTTTTTTTTTTTTTTTTTTTTTTTTCTTTCTTCTTTCATGGAATCGCTTCACCGAGTCGGAATTTAGGGGTTATGGAAACACCTCTCCATCCCTCTTTTGCAATATGAGGGCTCCTCCGGACATCACCTTCTTAATCACGAAAGGCCCCTCTCAGTTCGGGGCAAGCTTTCCTTTGGCTTCGTATTTTTTTTTTTTTTTTTTTTTTTTTTTTTTTTTCAGAAGGCATGCCTTTCTTTAGCACTAGGTCATTTTCTTTGAACTTCTGAGGTCTTATCTTTTGTCGTAAGATCGAGAGATTCTTTGCTGATACAACTGGCCGCGTGAAATAGCAGCCACCCTTTTCTCATCAACTAGGGCCAATTGGTCGTATCGACCTTGCATTCAACCCTCCTCGTTTATCTGAGCATCTCAACCTCAAATGGCAGAACTACCTCTATTCCGTATACCAGAGTGTAAGGGGTTGCCCCTGTAGAAATACGCACTGATTTTCGGTACGCCAGCAGGGTGAAAGGTAGCAGATCCGGCCATCCACGATGTTTAGCAGACATTCTCGCCATGATCTTCTTGATATTCTTATTCGCAGCCTCCACTGCCCCATTCATCTTAGGACGGCAAATGACAAAATTGAGGTGTTTGATCTTGAACTGGTCATATAATTCCTTCATAAGGGTACTGCTCAAATTTTTGGCATTGTCGGAGACTAAGGCCTCAGGTTGCCCATATCGGCAAATGATATCTCCATACTGGCTTAACAGCTCCGTTTTCTGGCTAGGGGTCAGATCTGTTCCTATTTTGAGCTCTCTGGGTTTGTCAGGGGTTCCAATTTGTATGGTGATGATTTGGTTTGAGTTGGGTTTGGGGTTTGTCTTCGACCCATCCTTTGATCTCGTCAGGCGTGCCGTCATTATCTGTCTCATCCTGCTCAATGCCCATTAAATCGAAATCCAGCCCAATATCAAAATCGTAGTCAACTTTCGAATTTGAAAAATCGTTTGTTAGGCAAGAGACACTCAAATTGGTACACCTGGCATGAAACAAAATATTTGTCATATATATAAGGCATTTTCCTGCAATGATCATCTTTAAGACAACATGACAAAATAACATAATCATGCAAAATTTTAAAATAAGGGACAACAACTGGCATCTACTCATGGTCCTTCTTCATAACCTCTGGCTGCTCTACCACGATCTTCCCGCTATCGATCATATTCTGAATTTTGTGCTTCAGAGCCCAGCATTCCTGAGTATCATGACCAGGAGAACCCGAATGGTACGCACACTTCTTACTCGGATCAAATTCTCCTCCTTTCGGATCAATTGGGGGTGCCAAATCGCCTATCCTCCTCTGTGCTATCAATACCGCCAAAATCTGTTCAAGAGGCTCCCCAAGCGGGGTGAATACCCGATCTCTTGCTGTCTCAAATCTTCTTCGTTCGCCCGACCTTTGATAATTGAAATTATGTTGTCGGGGTGGCACAATTCTCTGTATTTGCACTGGAGGATTATTCTCTGCCTTTCTAGATGATCCCTGCAGGATGAGGGAAACATCTTCCTCCTTTTTCTGTTGAATTCTACGGGAAGTGCTGCCATAGTTTCCACACTGGATTTGCTCCGCAACCACTTCCAGAGCTGTGAGGTCCCGGATCTTACCAGATTTTAACCCCATGTCCACCATTTCTCCGTGTTTTATCATCTCGGCAAAAGATCTCCCAATCCCCGATATCACCCGCTCATAATAGGGCGCCTCCTGAATGTCCACAAAGGTCATTACCATTTCCGCCTCGTTCATTGGGGGATTCACCTGTGCAGCCATACCCCTCCATCGTTGTGCATAGTCCCTGAAAGATTCTTTTGGTTGCTTCTTGATTTTTGTCATTTGATATCTATCAGGGGCCATCTGGGCCTGAAAGCTGTATTGAGTTAAGAAGGTATGGGCCAACTCCTCCCAGTTGTGGATTCGGGCATTGTCAAGGCGGGCATACCAGATCCTTGCCTCCCCTGTTAAGCTTTTCTGGAATAGCTGCATCCTCAGCCCCTCGTTCTCGGCATAAGACCCGAGTTCTCCAATGTATATTTTCAAGTGCGTGTAGGGGTCTCCCTTTCCATTGTATTTTTCGAACTCGGGGACCTTGAACTTTTCTGGATATCTGGTTCCGGGGAAGACACACAGATCTGAGTAATTAACCCTACCCAGGGAGCCTATGCCTCTTAGAGATTGGATGGTCTCCTCCATGTGTTTCATTTTTTTCCGAAGGTCGTCCGTGTCTCCTTCTTCCGGGATAGTAATCACTGTCCTGTTAGGTATGGGCACGACTCTTGGGATGACTGGCTCGTCCTTGAGTTGGGGTTGGTCATCCTTACCCAGGTTTGCAATATTTTTAGGAGGATTCTGGTCACCCCCCGGTGGTGGAATATTATGTGGTCCTTGGCTTACCGGATCCTGTCTGATTAAGAACTGCTCTTTTAGCATCGTGGCCATTTCCATCATCTGTTTTTTGAAGTCATCAAACTCTTCCCGAGATATGGAACTATGATTAGGAAGATCAGCCATTTCAGAGGTAGAGACCTGGGCTTTCTTAGACTGCGAACGGGTTTGAGGAGCAATCCTGCGAAACGATGGTTCGAAGTTTAGTCTTGGGGAAATGAAAGAATGGATGCATGCTAAAACCGTAACTTTTTGTGTGTTTTTGGGTTTTTTAATCTTTTTCTGCAAAACAACTCGTTAGCGGTTCTTTATTGAAATAATACATGCTAGATATGATTTATGCTTCCCGTGTCGTTCCCTGCAAAACACAGAGGTTAGTATTTTCTTTTGACATAAAGGGGAAGCATATATGAATATGTTGCAATGGAATTATGGCATTTATGCGCAGAAACGTAAAAGGGCATGAAGAGACTTATCCTGCGTTGGGTTAATCAGAGGCTGACCTATCCTAGGGTTACTCTCACGGGCTTTTCGGCATGAAGGTTCCCAAATCTTCGCAATCTACTCGTTTGAGCCCTTTCGATTGGAGCGGATTTGAGTGGTGCGTTTCCTGAGCCATCTCCGGGGAGCAGCCCCATCGAGTCCAGTAATAAGCAACCGACGGGTTCGCCTCAGGAGGAGGTACAATCTCAACATACATTCACATTCATCGTCCTCACCGTATGCAAATGATTACTTTAAGGTAAATCAACTCCATTCAATCATTCATTCATTGGACAAAAGCACACATTCACACAACAATAAGTAAAATAGGTCAAAATGTTGCACGCACATACATATTCATAAATTTTTTAAGGATAGGATAGCATCAAGATTTGAAAGCGGCTTTAAGCCCTCTAATGTCCCCAGCAGAGTCGCCAGCTGTCGACGCCGGGTTTTCTCTTGTCTTGGTCTTTTAGTCTTTTCCAAATTTTAGCCTTTTGGTTTAGATGATTTTTGGAAAAGGTCGGCATTGAGGTCGACGGGGTTTTGAAAGATCGTTTTTATGATGAGCCAATTAACCAGAGTCGCCAGTTGGTATATTTGAAATGGATGTACCAACTCATCCGAGTTTTCGTTTTTTTATAAATCGCTGGCTCATGTGTGACTCCGAATTCATTGGTCTGCGAATCGAGATTCATAGAGTTCGGGGGCTTGCTTAAGTGAGGGGAAGGTGTTAGGCACCCCTCGACTTCCGTGAAACACGGTTACCGCAATCTTGATACTTTCCTATCCTTTAATTCATGAATGTAGGTGTGTGTGTGTACGTGTGTGTGTGTGTGCCTATGTGAATGTCGTTGTGGGTTTGTATGAAAGAATCATTTTGGATTTTTTGGGAAAACCGTGTTTTAATTTTGAGAACGCTTCGGAATGTCTTTTCGGTGTACACGAGAAAGCTTTATTCTTTATGAGAAAGGTTTGATTTTAATTGTCCAAAACTATGAGATTTTCATTAAGTGTCGTTTTGGCAAAATAAGAGTTTTAAACCTTCGTCTAAATAGGAATC
The DNA here is from genome assembly GCA_034770075.1 of Aralia elata. Lineage (NCBI taxonomy): Eukaryota > Viridiplantae > Streptophyta > Magnoliopsida > Apiales > Araliaceae > Aralia > Aralia elata. The sequence goes on along the minus strand of CM068387.1, from coordinate 82,857,091 downwards.
GAGATCTATACGTTGCTTTCATAAAATGATGGGCAATTTCTAGGATCTCTTTCACCCTATGCACAAAGATTTAATAAAACGTTACTTATTTCTAAAATCAAATTTTGTGATGTTTTAAAAACGATTTTCTTTAGCTTTCTCGTTAGATAGGAATCGACATTCATTAACATTTCTCAAATTTTAACCTCGTGATTCTAATATCCTACTTTGATTGATTTTATGAAAATCTTATCATTTAGCTTTGAAATCGATTTCGTGTCATAAATCAAATCAAGCATAAACATGCGTCGGGGTTATTCATGGGCATGTAAGCCATCAAAATGTCCTCGAACGCCAACAATCACAACTTTCACTATTTCGGGGCCTTAAACCCGATTCTCGCCTTAGCGTCATTTTAAGGCCCGACGGTTACATGTTTACAACGAAGGATTACATTGTTCCTAAATACATACGTCAAAATTTGTCCATCATCGGATTCGGACCATGGTGTCACGCTCCTAGGCTCACATCCACAATTTATCACAAACATCAAATAGATACAATAACATAACTAATAACGGATTGCTTAACGCCCCACAAGGATCCAAAATTAACAATCTACATAGATCAATTCCATCTAATGTATATATCGATATGAACGAGCAACACCTCACCCAATGGATATCATCGGATTATTAGGAAGAACTTTGTTCCGATGGAACCCTCTCTAATAATTCCTAATCCATTGTTCCACAATAATTTACATGAAATCTACATTTAATTCAATCAAATGACATGATAGGAATTGGTATAATAAAAGAGATTTCACCTTGCAATTGATATCCAAATGGATGTGAACTTGTGTATTGAATAGAAGAAAAAGTATTATGTGATACAATCAAATCACAAGAATAATATTCCTTTCTTTTTTTCTCACTTTCTCTTCTATTTTTGTAGCAAAATCTCACTATTTTCTCTCTATTCCCGTGCTTATGTTGCTGCTGGAATTTCCTTCTTCTCCACAATTGCTGAACTTGCTGAACCTCCTGTATGCTGCCCGAAGCGGCTTAAATAGGCTGGCCAAAGCCAGCCGCAGATCTATCTGCGGCTGGCCGCAGATGGATCTGCGGCTGGCCAGCTGGCACGCCTCCCATCGCACTCAGCTGGTAGTGCTGATTTCCCGGTTTTCGTGCTGGCGCACCCACTTGGCCGCAGATCTATCCGCGGCTGGCGGGCTTGACTTTCTCGATTTTCGTGCCACGCCTCGATTTTCGTACCGCAACGTCGGTTTTCGCTGACAGGCTCGTATTCCGCAGTCCGGGAGTTTCCGGGAGACGTGCCACCTCATTTGGAAATGCCTGCCTCGGACGGCTTTATTGTCGCGTAAACTTGGGTTGCCCAAAACATTGCGGCGGTGCCGGGCGCTTGCCCTTGTGCCCGCTCCTTTGCTCTCGCAAGTCGGTTCAATTGACGATTTCGCCCTCCTGTAATGGTTAGTAGAAGGAAACGCAAAATTTGGGTGTCTACAGTTAGTTTTAGAATTGTATGAAAATACTATTTGCTTATTTAAATAGCAATTCTTTTTTAAAATTAATGTAATATATTTGTTTAAATAAGTGTCTTTAAACTAAAAATATTTTATCAGTTATTGTTACTATGTTCAAAAAGGATATTTATATATATATTTTTGGTACCATTTTTTCCCTACTTCGGTTTATAGAAGGCAAGTTTAACTTAATAATTTTGGTTTTCTTATAAAAAATAAAATTAGATTTTAAAGACTAAAGTTTAAAAAAAAATCCCTTCTTTTTATAGGCTAAATAAACTTAATATATTTGTAATTCCCTTTTTTTCAAATGCAAGTAGTACATGAAAGTGTTGACTTGACAAACAATATTGAAACTTGAAAGTAGGAAAATCTTAAGTTATACTAAAATTAATAAACACTCTTTTTCGTAAAGTAAAGCAAGTGGGCATATAAGGAAGGAAAAATCAAGGGTGAAGGAAATAGTCCGAATCTGTTGATGGTCTATAGACCTGAGCACCAGACAAGATGGGTTGCTCTCAATGGGCAACGGGCAACGGGCAACAATGCAAGATTTATTTGTTAGAATATTATACCTATCAACTATTTGTTATCATAGATCACTATCCCTTCTCTCTCTCTCTCTCTCTCTCTCTCTCTCTAGTATATATGTATATATTAGTCGTATTATCCGTGTCTCCGACATTACGTACGAAGGGGAAGGAGAGATTGCCGGCGCTAGAGAATGAAGGAGGCAGAGGACGAACTCGGAAGGAGGAAGAATGGAGAAGGATCTGAGAAAGAGAGCAATTTTTTTTTCTTTGAAGTTAAAGAGAATATAATGGACGGTGAGATTTATCTCATACTTTGGATGATTCTAATGATTTATTAGAGTGAGCGAGAAATTTAAAATGAGTTGTGTTTTGTTAAATAGATAGATATATTTATATATGATATATATATATATATATATATATATATATATATATATATATATATATATATACACACACACACACCAATAATGTGGCATAACAATTTGAAAAAATAAACGTAAGAAGAAGCAAAATTTCATTATAAGGGCACTTTAATAAAGTATTAAACTACTTTAATTTAGAGAAAAATGGTTTGAGTTACTAAAAATAGAAAATGTAATGGCGTAAAAGTTTGAAAATTATTTTTGATAAGATGTAACATTTTTGCTAATAAATTAAGTGGAAAAAATGCTTTAATGAACAAGTCAAATTATCTTTGATGTCTAATTTTTTTAAAAATATTTACGAAGGTATTTCAATTAACTTTTAAGTTTAAAATTGAATTTTAAAAACACTAGATTTTTATTTCTAGTATTTTAATTTAAAATATTTTTACGTAAAATTACTTTTATTGTGATGCCAAACACTTTTAAAACTTACATTTTAGAATTAAAAGCACTTTTATTATTTTGTACCTATATCCTACTACTGATATTGGACAGATATTACAATTTACTTAAAATGGTAGTAATAATCATATTAATCTTTAGGTAGTACAATTTATTCTTGCTACTGTGTAAGTCATGTAGGAAGTGATAAAATTGATAAAGAAGAAAGTCACGAGGGAGAAAGTGATAAAAATTTAGAGAGAGAAATTCAAACGTAAAAGAATTTTTATTTTTTTTTAAAGAGAACGTGAGACATTTAAATATTCTATTTTTAAATTTGATATATGAGTTAACTCGTATCCATTCATATTTATTTATAACTTATATAATTTTTAGTGTACGTAAATCTGACCTATATATGTTTAAATTCATTGTTATTCGTCTAAATCCGTCCATTTATCGGATCTAATGGCCTATATACGCTAGTTATTTGTATTTTATTCAGGCGTGGTAATAGAATAGTTGTGATGTAGACGACCATCTTCAATTATAGAATAGAATATGATATATTTTGTAGGAGGGGATAGTTTCTCATTCTGGTAGCCAAATTATGTTTTTGGTTCCCCTTTTTATCAAAAAAAAAATTAAAAAAAATCATATTTTTTGAAGGACAAATTTGTTATTAATCATAACTTTATCAACTTTCGGCGCTGGTGTCAACGTAAGCATGAAGACAAAAGTTAGAGATAAAATTCTCTCTTTTTATCGTCCCCAATAAAAATTAAAATCTACGCGGGCGGACAGTCGAATTAGACATAAAAATTGGATATTTTCATGTTCTAATAATATTTTTTATTTTTATTTTTTTGTATATATTTCAAACATATTTATACTATGAATTTTTAAAAAAGAATCTAAAAAAATTAGGTGTAATTTGGATATATATCAAAAAAAAGGTTGTATAGACCCATACACCCTTTTTTTGATATATATCCAAATTATACCTAATTTTTTTAGATTCTTTTTAAAAAATTCATAGTATAAATATGTTTGAAATATATAAAAAAAACACCATGTCTAATTTCCATGTTCAATTCAGCTGTCGGCCTAGACTTGTTGTAAAAAAAAATGTCGGTAGAATAGAATTTAGGAAGAATAAGTATACTCCAACTGGACTATAAATAAATTAAGTACTTCAAATTTCTAACTAGTTTGCCATTATTTTTGCATGAAAAAAACGTGGTTTGTAAAGTCGTGGTCCATGTGGAGTATTATCTAAAGTTTGTCCCTAGCTAGTTATAAGGCTAGACTAGTAGGAGTAGAATTCACACGGGTTTCCACAGAGCTTGCGTTCATTTTCATAAGGGCTAAATTGGTTGACTTGGTAAAATGGGTTTCAAACCCATTAGAGTGTCCATATCTGTCCATACTAAATGAGTTTGGTTTAATAATTTTTTAATAAAAATCATAAATGGTCTAACTCATGCCTAGTCATATTATAGGTGAGTTTAAGTGAGCTGCTATTGGATTCTAGTATTTAATTATAAAATTTCTATACTTACCACCGAAACAAGTCGACCAAACTTGTTCTGAAAAAGAAAGATGTCAATTTTTTTCAAAGTTGTGTTCTTCCTCTACTCGCCCAGAATTCTACATCAAACTTGAAGCCATTTGGACAACTCCATTTGCGCAAGCTTTCAGCACCCCAAGAACTCTACTTGCGTTTCTTTCGTCCGCTCATAAACTGTTTGATGAAACTCTTGGAAAAAAATATTGTTATGTGAAATTTCATGAGTTCACTTTATACCCATTATGTGTCTGGGCCGTTGCAGTTGTTTGGAGTTATGTTTGTTCCGTCAAATCATTCCACTTTTAACTCGATTATAGCGGGTTTGTTTGAGATGCAAGATGAGTCGTATACGGCGATTGAGTTCTATGGGCGGATGTAAGACTTGGGTTTGAAGCCTGTTTCTGCTTTTCTACACTCGTGTTGGTATAGCGGCTTCGAATATGATCAAGGAAGTACATGAATACTGTAGTGATGATGTAATCACTTTGCTTGGGGTGTTTAACTGTGTTTGAAATCTTCACGCAAATTTGAGTGGATATAAACTCATACAGATTTATATCCGCCCAAATTTATTCAAATCTATTCACTTACTGGGTGTAGTTATAACGAATCTCTGCATATGACAAATACAATAAAACACAACCTCATGTAACAACTGGGCCTGCCTAAGGGGGCTCACAGATGTAAAAACGTACAGCTCATATATGGATGGATCATAATAATAACTCTCAAATATTCTCTTCTTAGTGACACAATCCGCAATCGACCTTCACGTTCTTCACGTGATTAACTTCTACAACAAATGAATGCTCCATATTTATTTAATTATTATTTACTGCTCACCCTATGGACACTTATTACTAGTACAAGTAATAAATGCTCCAAATTTATTTAATTATTTGCTGTACATATCAATCAAGTTGTGTATGGACACTTCTTACTAGTGCTACTAGTATTATTGGTCTCGCTGTACCTATCAATGCTCCGGGAATTATGGCCTTGCAAATAGTTGCAATCATGCTTGCAATCAGTCACCCCCCACAATTTTCTAGTAACTAATAGTCTGCCAAATAATTTGTTGAAATATTTTGTACTAACTCGTTCAGCAAAGTATTTGATGTAAAACAAACTGTTTGGTGCACAACATATTTATAAACACCGTTCCTCTGTCTTCATAATAATTCGAAGTCAACAAGATTCGAACTCTCAATCTCTATCTCAATCTATATAGAAATGAATCATATCAATGGAATGACCATCGATAGAAGACTGTTGATTACCAGTTAACTTACGGATTTTTTTTTTCCCCCCAAAAGATCATTAGCCCAAGAGACTTGGATTTAGATTAAATTACACATTCTGACAAAACATAAAAGACAAAAGAAGAACACATACACAAAGCTACCCATCAACCCGATCTGCTGTCAAAACCTTCTTGCAAAAATATATACTCTGCATTGTCCACATTTTCTGCATATTCTTCTTGGTTTTAACTTTTCATTTATCAACATTATAAGCTCATCAAATCAAGGGTCAAATCAATACCCCCTTCCATCATTAATAGTCCAATATTATAAGTAAACCACTTAAACAACATTACTTCTTTTTAGCTCTCTTAAGTAGCCTCCATTTTCACGGGGACAGGGTGAAGGTGACGGCTAACAACGCAGCTAGCTAGAGAGTATGAAGTCGAAAAAAAAAAACAAAAAAACGAAAAAAAACAAAAAACCAGATCAATATGAATGTCTTTTTCTGCTTTCAAATTTTGTCCATTTATATTACTTCCACAGGTTTTGCAAATCCCCTCCATGCACGTTGCCTTGAAATTGTGTCCAGGTACTTTCTCAGCCTGAGGGTGTAAAAGTCCAATTATAGCATAATCATATAAATCTCATCTATTGCACGTGGCACACAGTATGTGGATATCAACAAACACCTCCGCCTAAATGGTCCAAACTATATCTCGTTTTCTAATAACAAAATTTACAAACATTAACGCCATGTTTCTGAGTTTTTAAAAGAAAGAAAAATATAATAGAAAATTTAAATTTGATGAGAAAAGAAAAGAATAAAAAACTTGTAAGTTTTCTTTCGTGTTATTACTGAGTTTATAAAAGAAATGAAACATTCAAGATACTATTTTACGCTTATATTAGGTTTGTTATGTTTATAATGTAAAGAATACAATAGAAATTATAAAAAAATTACTTAAGTTATTTAGTTTTCCGTTCAAGTTATCCGTCCTTTTTAAAACTCGGTAGGTAACAGACTCTAAGGATGTATTTCTGTTTATGTTTTTTACCCCTAAAATAATAAAGCTGTTAGTGATAAAGCCTATATACTCTCTTAAATCTGGCTTTGCACAGGACAGTACAAGGAGGGTGACAGGCAGCTCAAGGCTGAGCTAGAGATATATCAAGATGGAAACTGGTCTGTTAGTGAAAGAGAATCCAGAAGAAAATAGAGAGGCAAAGGGGTTTACTAATCTCACAATCACATGGGGTGTGTTGGAAGAGGAGGTAAAAAGAGTCGGTTACATAGCCGGACCAATGGTGGCTGTAACTTCATCCGTCTACTTGTTGCAAGTTATATCGGTGATAATGGCCGGTCATCTCGATGAACTTTCTCTCTCTAGCACCGCTATCGCCATCTCCCTCTTTGGTGTCACCGGTTTCAGTGTCATGGTACCTACCTAATATCTCTCTTGATCTTCTTTGTGTTTTAGTCGAGTCTGCTTTTTGCTGTCAAAGACGTTTGAACTAGATAGATCCTAGGCAAATCTTAATATGTTTTGAATCTGTTTGGTTTCTTAAACTGTAAAAGTTGACCAAGAACTCATACAGAATACTGAAAAAGAATATGCAAGAAAGGTAAGGTTCCCATAAAAGAGCAAGCAAGATTTATCAAAACTGTTTTCTGATCGAGTCCATGATCTTGATATACTGTTTTCTGTTCTTAATGATGATTGTGTAAATTTTGGCCCTTGAAAACAGCAAGGAATGGCTAGCGCGCTGGAAACACTATGTGGGCAGGCTTATGGAGCTAATCAATACCGAAAGATTGGAACTCTAACTTACACTGCTATATTCTGTCTCATCATTGTTTCCGTCCCTATCTCTGTCTTATGGATAAACATGGAAAGTATACTTAGATTCGTAGGACAAGATCCTATGATCTCAGAGGAAGCTGGAAGGTTCATAATGTGGCTTATTCCTGCCCTCTTTGCTCATGCGGCTCTTCAACCACTTATTCGCTACTTTCAAATGCAAAGTTTGATCCTTCCGTTGCTGATTAGCACATGTTGCTCTATCTGTATCCACATACCTCTCTGTTGGATTCTAGTATTCAAGTCTGGACTAGATAACGTCGGAGCAGCAGTATCAATGGACATATCAATGTGGTTAAACGTGATCTTCCTTGCTGTATACATGAGCTACTCTCATACATGTGTAAAAACTCGTGCCCCAATTTCAATGGAGATTTTCCAAGGGATTACAGAGTTCTTTCGCCTTGCCATTCCTTCTGCTGTCATGCTTTGGTAACATTAATTTTCTCACTCTTTCTGTGTGCAAAGTTTTTGATGTAATTTTCACCTATTTTTGATACAATTTATCGTGTTCGTAGTTTCTGATCATATTTAATTTCATGATCGTTTTAGTCTTGAGTGGTGGTCATTTGAGCTACTTGTCTTGCTGTCTGGGCTTTTACCAAATCCAGAGCTTGAAACGTCGGTACTGTCTGTTTGGTAAGTAAGTTAATTCTATATTAGCGTATTTTTTAAAAATTTAAGTGTTCTTCAGGAGACTGAATATATATTGATTATATTTTCTTGTACATTTTCACAAATCAGTCTGAACACCATTGCAACGCTCTATACAATACCATTTGGACTTGGAGCTGGTGTGAGGTTTGCTCTAAACCCCTAGCTACATAACTATTGACCTTAGAACTAACATGATTGACTTGATAGCAAAAATAAGTACCAACTCTAGAAGTGACTTTCTTTTTCAGCACTAGAATTTCAAATGAATTAGGAGCCGATAATCCAGCAGGGGCTATTATAGCTGTCTGTGCTGTGATTCTGCTTGCAGTCCCAGAGGCAATTATCTTAAGTGGATCTCTCTTTGCCTTCCGGCATGTATTTGGCTACATTTTCAGCAACGAAAAGGAAGTTGTCGATTATGTCACAGACATGACTCCTCTGATTTGTCTATCTATGATTGTGGATAGTCTACAAGGTGTCCTTTCAGGTTCGAACTTTTCAACCTTGACGTTAAAACATATCTAGCCCATCTTTTTAGGAAACTATATGGTGCACTATATAGAAAAAAAACATCCATCCAGTTTCTTTTTCTTCCTCTTCTCTATAAAATAAGGAACAACCTTACTCTTCCTTCTTTTTCTCCTCCCTTCCTTCCACTATTTTCAACAAAAAGATGACATCTCGTTGCATAATGCTACCTACTGTGTTTCTTTATATCATTATATCAGGTGTTGCTAGGGGATGTGGATGGCAGCATTTAGGGGCTTATGTGAATCTTGCCGCATTCTACCTTTTTGGAATTCCCATTGCTGCCATATTGGGATTTTGGGTAAAGCTACGAGGGAAAGGACTCTGGATTGGAATACAAGCTGGCGCCATTCTACAAACGATTTTGCTCGCTATAATAACAATTTGTACAAATTGGGAAAAGCAGGTCTGCTCCTCATCGCTCTTACATTGCGTGTAGCAAGTTTTTTGAGTAACATGAGTCTCATTCTTTGCTAATTAATAATGAATGCGAGGAAGAAAAGAGAGAGTAACACTTCTTGGGCAATCTTCCAGGCATTTATTACAGTAACTACTAACTACGGTACTACCTGATGCGAGTGAAACAACCAGGAGGACTAGTCGGGTGCTCTAAGAGGCCTAACTACCTCCACGTAGCCAACAACCAGAAAGAAAACAAGAATAATAGTAAAGATATGAAGTAATTTTGATTAAGGGTCTAACGAATTTGTGTTTGGAATATATCGTACTTCTTTTATCCTCTTATCATTTCTGCTACAGAATGTAATAATACCTGCAGTCCTAGTAGCAGTTTGTAAATTATTTGGTCATTATCTGCCATTTTTACAAAGGGAGAATTTTAATTCTGCAGGCAACCAAGGCAAGGGAGAGGCTATTTCAGGAAAGATCTTTAGCAGATACTAGACTGATGTGAACACGAGACTACTGATGAATTATCTCTATTTTTTCCACACACGGTATAAGAAAAGAATGGTTCATATTGGAAAGATGGAGTTTAAAATGTATTACTTTTATTTTATACATTATATTCTTTGCCTTTGAATACTATATATCCTGAAATTAAATTTTAACGTAATCAAGTGATAATAATCTCTTAGAAATCTAGGTCTTACAATTGCAATGTAAATAACTAACATTGCTTGATTTCAATTTGTTGAATCATTTATCTGATTTTTTTTTTAGTTATTATTAATACAGAAACATTAAAGGCTAAAAAAGTTCAAATACCCAGAAAACTGTAGCGGATAACATTTTCTTCAAATTTTAAACTTCATAAAGGCACACATACTGAAAATACTTGGCAAAGAGTAAGTGGAAACATAATTGAGATCCTAAGCTGCAATAAATTGGAAATGACCAAGTACAAAGCATGCAATAAAAGAGGCGTATTACCCAGTACTAATCAAGGAAGTCCAGAACTAACCTTCAGTTTGTATTGACACTTCCAGCATATTTATAGATAACTTTCTCAACTTCATTGAATGTCAAATGTCAATATCCCAGTCTGAAGGAAAACCAGCATGCTTGTGTTACAATGCTATCCAAATCACCTATATACTCTTATTTGCCCGGGTACGTGACTGTTCAAATGAAATACATTCGTAGAATATAAAGGGTTATCTAGCACTAGGATGGGATTGTTGCTAGATTACATGCTTTCCCATTCTTTCATCAATTTCGTAAGCTTTGTGAATCAGCTCCAAACAGTGCACCACCGGGAGTAGGCTCTTTGGGGGTATGTATTCAATCAAATCGATTGCTTCCTCCAAACAACCAGGCCAACCTAAGAGATCAATCATACCACTATAATGATCTATGTCAGGTTCTACAAATAAGACCCCATTCATTTAGTCCAAATATCTCACGTCCATCATCCACAAAACCTCCATGAGAACCAAGTTGAGTAACCCGATACTTTCTCTAAGACCATATCACGAGCATGAAAAATTAGTGAATCCTTAAATCTATTGCACTGAACACATTATCAACAGGCTACCAAAGAACACCAACTAACAAGATTTTGACAGGGCATGAATCATGATCGAGCATCTCTTCAAAAACTTTGCAAGCATCATTACAATAATCACATTCAGAATATATCAACAAGAGCACTACCAATCTAAACATCCCAGTAGACTCTCCACGAATCTACATAGAATTCATGAACCTACCTTCGAAAACAAGCATCACCCACCATTCCCACAGCACAAAGAACAATGACAACAAAAGCTTCGTCCCCTCTCAAACCCATTACTCTAATTTGCAGATATAACTCCAACCCTTCTGCCGCGCTCTCATTTCTAAGTTACCCATCAATCATAGACGTCCAAACTATCACGTTCTTCTGCGGAATTTCCTCAAATAGTTGGCGCGCATCATAATCAATAAACCCACTGTTAGCAAAGGCCAAAACCAAATCCAAAATATTCTGCACAAACTGATCTTAACTTAGCCCTGTCTTAGCCCAAGCTCACCTTAAAACTGAAACGGATTTCCATTATTCTCCCGGGAAAGTTAAGTGTCGGATTGCAAAATACTACTCTCTTTGCATGTTTATATTTTCTTTGCACTATATTTTATAATAATATTCCCTCCGTCCCAAATTAATTGCATTTTTAGGACTTTTTAAAGTCAAATTGACTATTTTTAAAACTAATCTTTTTACTATTTTTGCTAACATATAGGTAAAGATATTATAACCAAAAGAAAGTATATACAATTTATTACTAATTTCAATTTTTATAATTTTAGAAATATATTTATATATGCTTAATTATTAATTTTAAAAATAGTCAATTTGACTTAAAAAAGTCCTAGAAATGCAATTAATTTGGGACGGAGGGAGTAATAATTATTTATAACTTATTGTAACCAAAATGACTGTATTAAAAAAATATTATTCACGATACACTTGTATATTTGTTAAATTGATTACTTGTGGATAAATTAATGTCAAAATATAAAATTTACTAAATTTTTCTTTGATATATATATATATCTTCACATGAATAATAAAGTCCACATTCATACGAGTGAGAGCTTGTGGAAGTATCAATTATTGCTTATGGAAATAGTAATTCCCTTTTTATAAGTACTACTCCATATATTATACAATTAGAGATATAATTTGACTTTTGAGAGTAAACGACGACATATTAAACTTTAAAATATGTCATTTTTTGATTTCAAAAGTCCAATTATATCGTTAATTTTAGAACCGACGAAATAGTATGTAACAAGTTTAAAATCTGTGCTTTACGTTTTCACTTTTAAGTAAAACTACATTTTTTTTTTGAATTTATGTGAGAGACAAGTTTTTTATACATGCTCACTTGTATTAATATAAAAAGAGTTTAAAAATTTTCGATCGAATTATAATCGTAATGTATATTAATACATAATATATGATAAGATTATAAGATTGGTCTATTATATTATATCTTTAATTAAAGAGGTATTATTAATTTTTATTTATGTAACTTGTAATACAAAAGTCAATACATAAAGTCGTAAAATAAATAATTTCTTATAAAAAATACCCGAATTTTATTAAGAGTACTTGTGTACAATTATTACTAATTCACAATAACCCAAAAAAAATTATTAATTCACATTAAATTACTCAATCATTAATTAGAATTGTTTATTTAACATGCTTAGGAACCCATGCTAATATGCTATACACACTCATTGGCCGGGCTGGGCCTATTATGGACCGATTCATGTTTTCCACATTCTGAGAAGAGAATCTCAGTTTTTTTATTTATTTTTTGCTAAGAAGAGAATCTCATTTTTTAAAAAGGAATGCATTTACAAGAGATGTTAATTTCTCATTTACTCTCCTTATTTAATTTAGATATCAACAATAAATTTAAATAAATATTTATCAACAATAAACTTAAATAAAAATAGTGTTAGCTGCTTCTCAATAAAGATAAATTGATTAATTATATCACTTTTTAATCTATTTGTTCTACGAATATTTTAAAATACACTAAAATATTAAATTCTCATTTTAAGACTATGGCCTAAGGGAATAAATATTAAAGACAAAGGGATTGTTAAAATTATAGTGGACGAGTTTATTTTGACCATGATATTTTGTGCAAAATCATGATCAGAATACATACAAATTTGAAAAAGGAGACTCAGAACGTGAGTATCATTTTCTTGAGCGTGTACGCCTATTTCTCCAAAAGTTATAAATGCATGCATGTAAAGCAAAAAAACAAAAATAAAGAAATTATGGTATTAAACTATGAAACCCTACATATATAGAGTAGCCGCTATATATATATATATATATATCACGGGAAATAAAACTAGGTACTTTTGGCACTAATTGTCACATGAAAAGATTCTATTTAATAAGTTATGTATCGATCAAGTCTCCCTCCCTCACAGGTTAAATGGAGTGGGATTGAGGTATCTGATTGCAACATTTCTGTGATATATATATATATATATATATATATAGCATTTCAAGAGCAGAACTAATTGAACTCTTAAAGAGCATAATTAGCAGAATTTTCTTTAGCGACGGACAGACGACAGTTTGGTCCGTAGACATAGGTCCGGTCCGTCGCCATAACTTTTAGCGACGGACAACATATTCTGTCGCTAAAAGCTATGGCGACGGACCGGATCTATAGTGACGGAACAAACCGTCGTCTGTCTGTCGCTAAAGAGAGTTCTGCTAGTTATATTCTTTAAGAGTTATGCTCTTGAAATTTTCTGTATATATATATATATATATATATATATATATATATGTTGCTCAATTGGTTTATCAATAAAATTATATGATAATAAATGATTAATTAATACTTATTTAGAAGGGTGGGGGAATAATAATAATAAAAAGTCACTCTTTTTGGACCAAGGGACTGATAAGTTAGAGGAGCAATGTATTAATTGTATGCGATCAATTATTCCTTAGAAATTTGAAGAAAATAAGCATAAGAGGTACCAAGGTTACATACACTTTTCATTTTCTTTGATTAGGCTGAGAATAATTTATGGCTTATATACTACAATATCTAAATTCTAAAATATGATGCATGAAAAATAGTATTATATATAATGGTGTGTTTTTGGTTAATTTATTATCAGGGAAAAAAACAAATTGTAAGTAAAGTATCTTTCATGTCGAAAAATTTAGAGGAGATGAGGCCGACTTTATCCTTATTGACCGACCAAAAAGAAAAAGACTTTATCCTTATTGGGTTGAGTCCAAATAATTATCTAATTTGCTTTCAATGGAATGATGGATGAATATATGTATATATACATATATAGATAGAGAGGCCAGGGGCACCTGATCAAATTCTTGCGTTAGGTAGCGCTTATATTAATAATATTATTTTAAAAAATTATATATTTTGTTCATAATATGGAAAGAAATATATTTAATTACACAAAATAATGTTATTTTTATATAATAGTTCACGCAATTATATTCGGTGTGCCTCGTACCTCTCTTTTTGCATATATATGGTAAAACGAGAACATTTAATAAATTACAAATAAATGTTTAAAAAATAATATATACACTACTAAAAAACATATATATCATGCTTATATAATTAATCACTCATATTGATCACATATCTTGTCACAAAATCCTACATGACAATTCAATCTATACCCAAGATATTACAAGAAATTAATATTACTCACTGAATTTAAGTACCTTCTTCATTTTACACTTTCAAATAAAAGAAAAGAAAAAAACTCCAAATATACTCACAAAGAGATAAATAAAGTTAGCAGAGTCTTGGCAATGCTTTAGAGTGATGAGCTGGAGAAATCAAGGGCGTCCTACCACTACCACTAGTCTTTCCCATCCTTGACATCTGGCCCTTCATTTTTCTACAAACCTTCTCCAATTCCCAAACCCTCCATTGCATTCTTTGGAGGTTTAATCTCATCTCATCACCCTTAATCATATTCTCTTCTGAAATATTTATTCTCTCTTGATCATCTTCTTGATCTGTTTTCTTAATATCATTAATAGCCCCACCACCTCCATTGTACTGGTACAGAACCATTTGGTTATGCCTTTTGCTTGGACTAATAATACTACTCTCATAATTAGCAAAAGAGTAGTATTCATGATCTTTTGTAGCAGCAGCAGCAGCAGTAGCTATATTGTTGATATCATTATTATTATTACTACTATTATATCTTCTACTCTGAGCAGCAAGTGCTTCAACTGCAACCCTAGGTGGGATTCTAGGGTTCTTGGCAAGCTCTTTGCATGATTCTAGGCTTAGCTTTTCATAGTTCAAACATCTGCATAACCTTGATCTCTCCTCCAATGACAAACAAGGATGTGACTGCATGCATTACACCACATATTTATATTATCATTAATTAATTATTCTTGCAAAGACAACAACAAATATATACTACTTTATATATATATATATGCCGGATCAAGAGTAGACCGTCGCCTATTGTATATGCGACAGAAAAATCGTTGCTAAAGACCGATCTACTCTTAATCCGACCTATATATATATATATTCGTGAATGAAAAATATATTAAGTGGAACAGTCACACAACATCATCTTACAACGTAAAGTTTTCAAAATTGCTTAAATTTAAGACATTGGATTTTTTGAATTTAAATTCCGCACAAAACCACATGTGGATGGAGTATCACACATTCACACCACATCAACATATATAGTGGCATGGTGTGATGGCTCTTTTGAAAATTTATTATGTGTGTCAGTGTGTGTGTTTGAGAGAGAGAACTGAGGGGTGTTATGATTGGATACTTAAGTGCATATAATATAACAAACACCTGCCAACTTGCTAGTCACAGGCACTACATGCATATATTTAATAACAAAAAAGAAACATCAAATAATGCGTCTCAAAATCTAAAATAAAATGCCCCTCATCTTATCAAGAATCTCAGATTGGCCCTAAAGTTTTATTTTCTATTTTTTTTTTCTAATTGAAACAACTTCTTACTTAATTTATATTCTTTATTGCAGAAATGAGGCTCCTTGCTTTAGCATACTAGCTAATTAGCTAGTATCATTAGTATTATATTGTACCTTGAGAGTGCAGAGTCTCGCTTCACTTTTCAATTATTCCAGGTAGAAATTAAGGTTGTATCAGAAAGTATTATAATTTTTTTCCTCATAATGACTTTTGTTCTTAAAATTGAAATATTAATAAAACAATCAAAACAAACTGCATAGTGCATTCAATGTAAACTTTCATAAAAAAAAAATAAAAAATTAAAGGTGACTCTCAACGAAAAATAAGAAAACAATCTCAATCTTGCTTTGCAAAAAGCAGAAAAGTATCAAGATTTCTTGCTTTATCAAGATTTCTTGCTTTGCCAAAAGCAGAAAAGTATCTAGAGAAATCTCACTAAACCAGAGACTACTCCATGCAAAAATTGAATTGGTATAAAGAAAATCTAACTAAAAATAGTTAGAAAATCCTAAGCAGACCATAACACTTTAACAAATTTAAAATTTTAAAAAAAGGAAAACAATTCTGAAGGAAAAATCTGTTTTGGATGAAAAAAGTCAGAAACATAGTATTCTTTTTTTGTCACTTAGTTTTCTATTATGGATAAGACATGGAAGCTGGAAATTAAATGAAGATGAAACGATTACCTCAAGATATATATCAACAGCCCTGTAAACCCCATCAAAGCAATCTCTTGCACAATCTGCTAAACTTTCTGCAACTCCAAGAAATTTTGAAATCTTTAAGTTCTGATCAGGAGCTATTTCTCCTAAATACATATCAATCAACCAGCCAACTTTCTTCATCTTCTGTAAGTACTCCTCTTTATTATAACAATGAACAAACAATATAATCAATCTCACCACAAGATTCACATCATAAACACTATTCCCATCATTCCCAGAAACCAGTAAATCATCCAATGTTGCTTGATCAAGAACAGAGCCAATTAGTCTCTCCAGCCCTGTTCTACAATCTCTGCTTATGCCAAAACCAGAGACAAGCCTCAATACCCAAAAAAGTACTCTGCAAGAAAATGAAGATTTCCCTATAAAGAGCACCCCATAAACAGACGTGTCTGCTAATCCAGCATATTCAGATTTTGAGTAAGTCTTGTTTATAAGGCCATGTTTGGATTGAGCAATAGATTTCAGGTAATTGAGGAGAAATCTAGTGAGGACTAAGCTGTTATTTTCAGTCCCATAAGCCCCTAAAGTCTTGACAAATCTTTCAATAATCATTGGTGGTAAAATGGTTAAGTCCTCAAACCACCAAGATTTTCTTGATGAATTGTTCTTGATTCCAAGAACTTCCGGGGTGGTGCTTTTTGTTGAGGAAGATTGCCTGAATGGAGATGTGGTTTCCGGAGAAGAAGAAGATGAAGAAGACGAAAGGAAAATTTCTGAATTTTGTGCAATTTTTGCAAGAAGCGAAGTTAAGAGCTTTTGAATAAGGCCATAGGAATCTGCATATGAAAAGAATGATTCACAGCTTTTGAGACAAATTAAAATATCATTCCAAGACCAGTAAGCCATTCCTTCAAGAAAGGCCTCTGTTTGTTGCAAGAGATTGCAGGGTGAGAGTTTCTCTGTCATTCCAAGAAACAGGGCACAGCAATGGAGGAGAGAGATGTTTGATATATTGATTGTAGTTGTGGCATTGTTGTAACAAAATCTTGAAATGAGTTCAAACCCATCTGGGCCTCCTGGGAAATCATCAATTTGAATACCTGAATTCTTGATTTGGGTTCTTCTTTTTTCTTTCTTGATGATTTTCCTTACTTTTCCTGAGAATTTTGAAATGATTCTCTGCAAAATTTGAATAAGTAACAGTCAAGAGAATACTGATAATAATTCAAGATTTAAAGGAGTTTATGCTATGGGAGTGTTTGATTACCTCATTTAGGAAGAATGTTTGTTGACCATTGATATGGATTTGAAGATCACAGAGCTCTGCCATGGTTGCTATTGGTGCATTGAATTGCAAACAAGAAGCCTCAAATTTAGTGTCAAGAATAATATTGGAAATTTGGGACAAGATTATTTATGTGTAGGCTCAGGACATGTGAAAGAAATTTGGTTATATATGCACCCGGCTCACTACATATATATCTTATAAAACTATATATTATACCATATATATATATATATATATATTGACTGATGTATAAGAATATTTGTTATAACATTATTCGAGTACATCTCTAATCATCTAAAAATAAAAATGATTATCATTCTGTTAGTAGTAAATAACACGTGCCCTTTAAATTTGAACCGTTTATTTGTTCTATAGAGATATGTTTAAGTGAATAGTGTCATGCAAATTATTGTTATGAATCCTCCAAATGTTGTGGCTAGGTGTTATGTCCTTCAGCAACATTCACGAGTGATTTCTTTTTCTTTTTTTTCTTTTTTAAAATTCTCTTCTTTCTTTATTTCTTTCTTTCTGTTTTTTTTCTTAAAAAATAACATAAAAATAAATAAATAAACTGAGTCACCGCTTAAGTTCACTACAACCAAGAATTTGAGACATAACTAAGAACTAACGGAGTTTAACTTCATGCAAATTCAAAATATAATAGGAGGTTTGAGAATTTGTATTTGCTATATATATATATATATATATATATATATATATATATATATATCGGAACAAAAGGAAGGAAAAGGTAAATAATGAATTTGTCTGAATAGCAAGGGGTGAAGGATTCTGCAAGTCAAGAGGAAGGGCATAGCTTTGAGTATTATTGGAATTCCTTTGTCACCATCCGCTTTTGTGTGTTGTATTTATTATATATATATATATATATATATATATATATATATGTAGTAGGGTACGGTTTTGCGACATGTGAAACTTGGGGCCCGCCCCGGAAATATGAAAACAAGTTCCAAATTGGATGCTTGTCCTTCCATCTGTTTTTGCCCCGGAAATATGAAAACAAGTTCCAAGATTGGATGCTCGCTCGCTGGATACGGAGTACTATTTGTCTTTCTAATAAAACCGGAAGATATTGTCGGTTTGTGCTATTATCAATAAAATGGGGGCCCTTTTGTGCAATAAAAAAATAAAATTACAAAAAGACTTTATTCCCTCCGTCCCAAATTAATTGCATTTCTAGGACTTTTTAAAGTCAAATTGACTATTTTTAAAACTAATTTTTTTACTATTTTTGCTAACATATAGTTAAAGATATTATAACCAAAAGAAAGTATATACAATTTATTACTAATTTCAATTTTTATAATTTTAGAAATATATTTATATATATTTAATTATTAATTTTAAAAATAGTCAATTTGACTTTAAAAAATCCTAGAAAAGCAATTAATTTAGGACGGAGGGAGTAATTTTTTTTTGAAACGAAAAAGAGTAGTAATATAAAGGCAATTATCCCACTTGGGGCTTATCCAAAAATAATTGATTGCAAGTTTAACTGGGTCGGTTGCATTGTATAAATACGAGTAGGATGCTCCTTCCAAAACATTTCTGAACTATGTAAAACCATACCAAGTCAGATTGTATTGACAAAAATAAAATTTTTTAAAAAAAAGAACCAGGAATTTTGTTGGATATGAGGAAGTCAGATTGTTGCCCCATGTACGTTTGGAATTTACCACACAAGTAGGATGCTCATTCCAGATATTAATAGTACTATATACCAAATACCAAGTGTGTAATACTAATACTACCAAGTCAGAGACTGTTTACCTGTATTAATAAAGACAAAAGTCAGAGCAAGAACAAGCATACTGACATGACATGACATGAAATAACTTGAACTTATTATAGAGAGATCAATAATGGCAAAGCACTATATATACATAGATCTGAAGTCTAGGTTTTATACATTTTTATGAAGTCTAAACTAAAGAGAGAGACAAAGACAGAGGTAAGGGCCTTGAGGCAGCAAACCACTATAAACAAAGCTCGGCTCAAAATTTCTACTTAGGAGCATCCATCCGGCCCCTATTCCATGAGTCCAAGCTCAACACAACAAAGACAGTGAATAATGAAATCTACATACAATAAACTTGTCAATCTCTCAGACACTCCCAAAGGTTCTAATGTCAACTATATGTAGAAGAAAGCTTTGTTGTTTCATTCAACTTCTGAAATAAATCCTCATCCAGAATAGATGTGGAGGTATAATTTTCTAAACTAAATGACACAGGGCTCCAATTTTTAAGGTCTATAACCACATTGCCCTACTAGAGAATTTTAAAATAAATTTAATGATTCTAGCATAACATTCAGATCATAATAAGATCCAACAGTAATTGAACAAAATTCTTGGACTGATAAGTCTTGTAATGAAGTAGCCAAGGAATAAGTTTGAGATTCACAAAAGTTCTCTACTTTCTATAACAAAATCATCAATTTCAATCTTAAAGAAGCCACTACTGCTCAGGAAGAACAAAGGAATTGGAGCAACAGATTTCAGCAACTAGCTCTTTTAAGCCTCTGTCACAGGGTACTCAAAGACAATGTCCTTTCCAGAAAGCTTCCTGTAAACTGCAGCAAACGTCTCGAGCTTGTACTCTGTGTTATTGCGTTCTTTGGGGTCCAAGAATATCTGTCCACAAGAAGATGAGGTTAACATGAACATGTACGTGAACCTAAAGTATCATAATATGTTATGCATCTCCTAAATTTGCAAGATTTCACAGCCAATATTCACAACACTACCCAAATACTTGAATGCAACAGCAGTCCCCTAATAGGTCTCTAAACGGAACAAAGAAAATAATAATAAATTTATGCTGCATAACTCTTCACAGGTAATCTTCCTTTCGAGTAAAACCTACATAAATCACATGAACCCATCCAGAAAAGCCTAGCACATGAACCCATCACATGAACCCATCTGGAATTCAGCACCATATTCATGTATTGGAAAAGTGGCATCAATTGTTGATATTAAGAGCAAAATTTGGGACAGCAAAGCACTCTCATGCAATTGACGAAAGTGTGGAAGGAGTGCTTTATCCAGGCTATAGCCATCCCATTAATAGTTCTCTTCGTTACAAAAATAATCATTTAAAATCAAGAAGTGTGTATGAGAATAACCTATATTAATAAATTTTAATAAAAGGTATGAGACAAGAGTTATAAAAGCTTACCTTCATTATCTTGGATCCATCTAAGCGATATCTGACACGCTTCCCAACAATCTCAGCAGGGACAACTACATCCTCCAGTATTGCATCTTGCACGGAAGTCAGGGTCCGGCTGCGAGGCCGTTGAGCAGCAGAGCCTTTCTTTGGGGGCCTCAGTATCCTCCGGGTTGCAACAAAAATTACATCCTACAAGATGTTGATAAATTGTTAGACACAACCAACAGGACAAGTATTCAGTACAAAAACAAAAAGGGACAAGTTAAACCCTGTCCTTGCTTAAACCATATTAGTATTCTCTGCCTTCAAAGAATTGAGCATTATGGGTTCGGCAATATATTACCACAATCAGTAGAGAAAAATAATCCAATTATAAAAAATGAGAGGAAGCTTACACGCATGAGAGAGGTGGTTATGCTTAAGTTGCATAAAGTTATATGAGTGCAAAAGCAACAAAGTATAAAAGCAGATAATGTATTTATAGAATGTAAACCAAAAGACAATTAGCAAGAGTGAAGATTTGTAGAATACAAAAACAAGATTTGCAGGGATTTAAGACTATCAAGACATGGTACACAGATGAAAAGAGTAAAACCAGTGCAAGGATATTAAGGATATCTACTTCACCAAATAATGAATTACAGATAAAAATGCAAAATTACTTTGCAGGGGGATTTAAGACTCCTAAAATCACGAGTTCAACATAAAGAGAAGGAACTGAAGCTAGCGCAAGACCTAGTTCAAATATACAGGTTAAAGTTAACTCCTTTCCTTCAAACAAATTTCAAATACGCACTAAAGCAGTTTATAGAGGGAAAAAAAAGATACAAGTTGTGCAATAAAAGCAAGACTTGTTCATGCAGCCTGTGCATGCCATTGTTTTTAAAAAGTAAGTAAACTAAATTCAATTACCTTCCCGCTGAACTTTTTCTCAAGCTCTCTGACAAGCTTCACATGTATCTTGCGGAATGCTTTTCTCAGTCTAAAGGGGACATGGATGATAACCGCCTTTCGGCTCCCAGCAACATCAATTTGACTGCAGCAGTCAGACAAAAAAGAACAATTCCATAAATCAATCAAGTACCAAAAGGTTATAAAAGCATGCATCTATAGTGTATTTACACTGCAGAATTGATGTATAGATCCTTCAATTCACTTTTGAGCTCCTGGTTGGTATTCTCTAAATCAAACAGGGCCTGAACAGAAAGCAGTTACAACTCTAATCATGTAGTCAGGCAACAGATATAAAGCCAGGCAAGAATGCAAAATTCAACTTTAATAGAAACCTGAGCAACTGACTCCTCAAATTCAGTAGGTTCTGCATCCTTGTCTTTATGGAGCTTCTTTCTTGACGTATACATCCTCACAGATCTGTCTTGAGTAAGATGATATCAAAATGAATGAATAACTAGTTTACTAACATACACAATGGATATTGTACTGCAAGAAACCTACTAACCTAGACAAAAGATTCACTAATGGTGATGAAACAGTTTTGTACAATATGAGATTATGAGGTATGAATGTTGATAACATTTTAAATAAATTATATTAGTTCAAACATTACAAAATTATACGAGAACTTTTAATTGTTCAAATCAAAGTAAAGTCCACAATTTATGTGCTCCCCCAATTCAGTCACAAAACTATTAATGTCTACTATTACTAAACCTATAACTTTTGAGACATTTCAAAATACCTGGAATTACATATTGAAGATAACCCCTCCATAACACACCCATTTGCACATTTTGGAAAGGATGTATTTTTTTTGTGATTAACCTTAAAATATTAAATTGTTAGTTTAGTGGCAGTGGAATGATAATGAAATATGATGACAAACTTGAGGACATTGTGTCATTTTATACTACTATCAATAAAATAAAAAAGTTCAAAAAATGGGGCTCTTTGTGAATCAGAGGGAAACTCTTTAAGTTACAAAGAATAACATCTTATCTCATGGAAAGACGGTAGAATGAACAAACAGTAAAGCAAAATGCCACTTCTTTCTATTTTGAGCATGTTGATAGGAATTTGCTGTCCCAATATAGGAAAATTTCCAATACCACAATTAAATACATAAACACAAATTCAAAATTTTCAGGAGTGCTCTCTTCAGTAATTTCAACAAACTGGAAGGAAATCAAAATTCAGAAGAAAAATGATTTCTCAAATTCCTTACAATCAACTAAAACCGCATCAAAGAAGCTAATTATACCGCAACATAATAACTTTCTATGAAAATAATCCGAAAAATATAAACAAAACAAACTATAATCTGAGAATGTTCATTTTACTTAATTCTCAAAGCAAAATGATGAAGGAATGGCAGTGAGAACTAAAACTCTGGCGCTATTCAATTTACTTTATTATTAACTCTATATTTTTTAAAGGAACCAAATAGAAATGCTAAAAAGATATATTGAAAGTTAAGGAATGAATAGGGAGAGAGAAGCATACCTGAGACTGAAGGCGGAGGTGAGGACTGAACAGTGTACCAAAAACCCTAACTCTAGTTGCTGAAGAGAGATTTAGGGTTTGGAGGAAAAATGGTTTTAAAGGAATGGATGGACGCTGAAGATTGGTTGGGGGTTTTGATGGGCGTTCGTATTATTCAATCTGGACCGTCAGTGTTTACCCAGCGCTTAATGGGTATCTGAGAGAGATATAGTTGGTTTTTGACTGAAGGCCCAAGCCTTTGTAGCCCAGAATACACACTCGGTCCAGAATATGAAAATTACTTATCACCAGAACATATCCAATCAAGAATAGAAGACATTTTCGATTTTGTTTTAAAATTAGGAATATATTTTATTTTTAAATAATAAAGTGACATGAAATTTTAAATAGGTCATTCTTATATTTTAGGAAAGCTGAATATTACCATTTCACTACTATTATATTTTTAATAAATATTTTGTGATATATTTGGAGAAAAAAAAAATCCTAAAATTCATTGGTTTATAAATATATCTCTAATTTTGAAATAGAAACCGTTCAAAATACAAGTTAGATAACCTACTCAAGTGGGAATAAAAGTTATTAGAGATGCATTATTTGGTTAAAATGACTCTTTTGTAGAAAGATCCAAATGTCCAACCTAACTCGGTACAAAAAATGATGCAAAAACATCAAATAAATAAATAAATGTCTTTGCAAACGCTCAAATTTATCTATTTTTCATTATTTTAAAAAAGTTCCGTTCCGTGTTTTAACTGTTCATGCAAAGTTCTTGATACATATGACATATCATCATAATTTCTTTACAGATAAACAAACTCAAGTTTCGTATCAACCCACACATGCACACTACAACCTCCCCCTCTTCCCCTCGAACCTTCTAAGAATTGTAAATTTAGGAACGTATTTTTTTCCTTTTTTCTTTTTTCTTTTTTTTTTTTTTTGTATTAGAGATCGCCACAGGACCTGATGATGAATGGAATATATAGAAAACACAAATGACAATCTCTGAGTTAACTTTGTTTGGAAAGCATTGCACAATGCACACCAGTGCACACCAGCTCACCCATATCTTCTGGTATTTATTAAGGTTTTTCCACCCGCGGGGGGAAATGAAAATAAAGAAAAGGAAGATGACCGTAGTATATAATAGGAATTACTTCGAGTTGACAACTGTTTTCAAATGTTGTAATCCTTTCTGCAAATTTGGCCCCCAAAAATAAAAATAAAAAATAAACAACTCTTTTGGAGAACTCTGTAGTCGATATTTTAGAAGAACCAAGTCTCCAACTTTATACCATCATCAGTGACGATACCTGTCCCGATCCCGGTCACGCCCATATTCTCTGTCTTTATCGTAATCACAATCTCGGTCTCTTCCCCTAACCCTCTCTCGACTTCTGCTCCTTCGCCTATCCCTATCTTCTCGTTCCCTAATTTTGCTACTTCCTCTGTCATCTCTTTCCCTTCCTCTGTCTCTGCTACTTTCTCTGTCATCTCTTTCCCTTCCTCTGTCTCTGCTTCTTTCTCTGTCACTCATGCCTGCCAATAATACCAGTCGCCAACAAAGAAAATCAACCTCACACCATCAGATCAACACATAAAATGCCACGACCATATTCATAGGAAAAATTAAGATAACCACTTGATCCAGAACCCAGAATCAAATAAAATGTAACACCAGAGCATACTCGACAGACTGTTCAATTACATAAACAAGAATGAACATGTAACTCAATTTACTTTAAGCCCAGTGTGATTGGTTAAGCAGTTACATAGTCAGACGCGATGAGATAATCTACATCTGAGAATAGTTTCTTATAATATTAACTGAAAATGCAGGTTAGTATCACTCAAGTGTACAAGCAAGCTATCTACTTTTAGGAACTAGATAAATCATAGTCAAAGAACTGAACTGGCCCATATAAATATGCAAATGTAAGATAATTCACATAAGATGTTATTAAAGGCTTGAGGCGCTCCAAGGCACAAAAGTCTCCCTGGGGCCTAGGCGTGAGGCGAGGCGCGTGCCTTTTCAAAATGAGGCGCACATAGTCAAAAAATACAAACAAATATGTAAACAGTAAACACACACACAAAAAATAATAATTATATATCAAGTTATTATTCAAACTCCTAAATAAAAGTTCAACAAGTTCTGATACTTCAACTGTGATACTCTTTCTAGACGGGAATTGAGGGAGTAGTACTAATTTTATGCTTTTTTGGTGAATAGTTTTGATACATACATACATGAATATAAATAAAAACAATTATCAGTATTAAGTCATATATCAACTTATTATTCACGTTCTCTATCTAAACTGCATTAGGGGACGAGAAGATCGGCACGGTGCTTATGTTTCCTATAAATCATGCAAGTTGACAAACATGGACCTCAATTACTGATAAGGATTATGAATTATTAAATTTATAGGTTACCTAGTTCCTCAACCTCCCATCCAGCGCGTCCAGCACCAGGGATCAACTGACCAGCTTCAGCTTGCTGCATTTTGGCACGAAACTTCTTTTTCAGATTGCCAAACTCATCGTACATTTCACCATCATCCTGAAATTAGATCAGATGTACAGTCAAATCTAGAATAAAGAGTACAGCCCAGCCTACTGCTAGTTCAAGTTGATCTTACTTCTTCAGCCTCCCGCCTACGTCGTCTAGTTTCCTCTATTTCTTCTTCATCAAGCTCTTTGTAACCTCCAGCACGTCCTCCTCTACGTAAAAGCACAAAGAATAAACCAAGGGATAAGAATATCTTTGAATGTTAATACTTGTTCAACCCTGTATGTTTAAAGCCAAAGCATAGATTAACAGACACATCAATCAAACCAAATGTGATCAATAATGTATCCAATTTTTTTTATTGGTAAATTTTATTTTAATAAAAAAAATATTCTTGAACACAACGGTCGACGATATCAACAATTCAAAAGCATCAGCTGAGAACCTGATGCAATAACTTGCAAGAAAATATTTTTACTTGGAAATGTAACAGGAAAACTGTTTCAAAACCTAATGTATCAACCCTGTATGTTTAAAGCCAAAGCATAGATTAACAGACACATCAATCAAACCAAATGTGATCAATAATGTATCCATTTTTTTTATTGATAAATTTTATTTTAATAAAAAAAATATTCTTGAACACAACGGTCGACGATATCAACAATTCAGCATCAGCTGAGAACCTGATGCAATAACTTGCAAGAAAATATTTTTACTTGGAAATGTAACAGGAAAACTGTTTCAAAACCTAATGTATCAAAGCTATACAATGCTTTAAATTTCAGCGCTTAAAGCAAATAAATAAAAAGAAAAACAAGAAATGAGATGGAATGCCAAAAATAACATACATCAAAAATGTATTCACATTTCACCACAAAAATATGCAAAACGGCAAGGTCTACCCAACAATCAAATGAAATTATAAAAAATCATTGTACTCATAGAATAATACCTCACACCACCTTCACTAACACCAGGTTTATTGGTGTTGCAGATGTTGCATTTGTTACGTTTTGCCCAGTTTATATTGCCACACCTGAAGCAGAAATTTTGGAGCATAAGTAAGAATCTAAATAAACAGCAATACACCAAATGCACTTGTCTATCAACCACATTAGAAGGGCTTGGACATCCAACCACTGTGGACTAATAAACATATTACAATATATTGTAAGCTGATGCTTAACCAACACATAATACATAACAACCCAAAAAACTCAATAGAATGTATTTTAAGTACAAGGTATCATGACAAACAAACTAAGGGGAACTCAGTTTGGTGGACCAGCACAATGCAACTGACACAACCAGGTGTAAAAGTCCGAGCAAAAATTAACTCCCTATATCAACCCAAAAACCAGGACCCAAGTTTAATTTGTTCTTAAAGGAGAAAACTGAGCTTAATTTAGGACAGTATACACCTCCAACATAAGTGCATCCTAGACCATCCTACCATGAACTTATATATGATTCTAAAACATTTTATTTCTCCACTGCTGAAAATTTTTATGCTGATAATCTGTTTTGAAAATTTTACAGTATACTACAGAAGTTTTGTAACAGTTGAACAAGAATCTAAGCGTAAAAGCTAAAAATAGTTAAATATATTAAAATTGATGGATTTTCAAAGAACAATAAAACAAACTCCTTTAAGAGTCAATTATCAACAAAATAAAAAATCTTACATGGGACAAGGCCAATCATTTGGACCAAAAAGTCCTGTAGGACCACCTACTGCACGGCCAGGACCTCCAGACTCAGTGCCACGCCCCCTCCCCCGACCACCAGCTCCTCCACCGCCACCAGAGGCACCAGCTGGCCGAGCACTCCCACAACGATTGCACACGCCACGAAAGGCAAAATTTACATTGGAACAACTGGTACCAATAAAGTATATAAGAAGCCATTTGAATGACAAAATTTTAATTTGAAAACAATATATGAAATGCGGATAAAAAGAGCAAGAAAGAGCTGCTCACCAATATCACATCACAGACCTTGTATTCGGACACATCCAGTCCCCGTCTTGTTGCCATGCCTTCCCTGATGGAACTTCACCACGACCTCTACCTCTTCCAGCAGCACCATTCCTATCATTGATAGTATCCTCCAGCCCACCAAGATCGCCAATTAAACTTGGCTCTTCAACAGGGATTCCTGAATTGTACGAGTTGTCATCTTTTTTTGACTCAGCTATAAAGACTCCAATGGTGGCACCATGAAAATCCTTGTTGTTAAACCATTCAACAGCAGCTAAGGCAGCATATGGATCTTCATATGTCACTGTAGCATCCCCCTTTGGCTCGTTGGTGACCTTATCTCGGTATAACCATATCTTTGGTCGACCAGTTCGTTTGTCTTTCTATAAAGCATAAGAACAAGTAAACATATAGCTTTTAGAAACTGCTGAGCTTTAAAGAGCAATTAATAGTTTAAAAAAAAAAAACAGAACCTATTCAAGCCATACCTTAATCAACCCAATAGTGCCAAAATATTCAGCTAACATGTTATCATCTGTCCCCGGGGGTAAGTTACAAACATATACAGACCCATTTGAAGGAGCTCCTTTTCCAGAATAGCTCGCCATATTAATACAATATCATGAAACCACAGCGGAGATAACCACTAGAAAAGGGCTAGTAGTTAGCTAAAATTATAAGTCAATGCAGTTATTCTTTTCATGATATTAGACTGTCAACAGTTATTATATACTGATAAACAACAGCTTCAACGCCTGGATAAACTACCTTAGACATTAAATACTATCAGCATTAACAGTAAACCTCTTTAATTTAACACAATTAACCCATCAAATCTTAATTAAACCTAATGGATTGGACATCCACTGATGCAGAAAATGCTGCACTTTTCCATTCCCATATGAGGCCAGAAAGTTTATTTTGACATTAAATACATTCATTTTGAGGGTTGACTCCAATTTTGGGACGTCCCAAAAAGGACAGCTGAACTCTCATTTTGTGACGGAGGGAGAATGCAGTTTAAAGGAACAGATTTCAATACCAAAATACAAGGCATATCAAGGTAGCATGTGCAGCCTAAAGATTAATACATATATTTAACGAGAAACTATATAAATTTGTGCCTGAAGATCAGAAAAAATTCATAACCGAAAAAGTGGAAACTGATTTAGCAGTAGGAAAGTGACAATTTCAAACTTAGCAAATGCAACATCAACAAAGAGCTTAACATCCAACATTACAAGCGAACATACGATGAGAAGTAGAGGCTAACCAGAAGCCGCGAGTTCTTCGTCCTCCTTTTCTTCAGTTCTGTGCTTCTCCTTCTATCTGTCTCGCTGCTCTGTTCGAGCCCTAAAATGCCATCAATCTGAGTGAAGCCAGATTTGTTTTAGGAACCTTTGTTTTGATTTGATTTTCTTCCCATAACTTTCACTTATTTCCAAGTTGACCCCGTTAAAAGAAAATAACAAAAATAAATAATAATTAATAAATGAATAAATAAATAAAAATACCCTCTCAACCTATAGAAAATATGTTTTATTTTTTAAAAAAAAATGTTTAAGATATGAGTGACAAAACATTAGCTAACAAGTTTATAATTTTATATAAATAATTTTATGGGAGTAAATATTTGAACAATTATGTGCTCATAAAATATAATTTGTAAAATAACACTGGAATTCTCAGGAGTTTTTTTCTTTTAAGAGAAACGGATAAATAAATTAACACAATTTTAAACATTAACAACTCAAACTTAGTAATAGGTGTTAGTATATTATTTCAAGATTAAACTAATAATTTGTAAACATGGATGGCCCTCATTTTTTGACCAATGTGGTACCAAGAATTTCAAAGCATTTGACAAAAATTAGCAGCACAAAATAACAATAAGACTGATCTACTGGAAGATAAAAGAAGTCATAAGCTGACTAAATTTAGAATTTATCTACACTTAAAAAATACTACAACAAGATTTATATACTTTCTGCAGAAGATAAAAGCCATAATTTGAGTAAATTCCTCCTCAGGATATACTTTCCCTTCCTTCCTTCCTTCTCTCCTACACTCCCAACAAATGTGTCAGTAGTATAGAATTCCTGTTACAGGGACCATCACAGAAAACAACCCTCTATCATCCAAACAATTTAACTTACAGGTGATAAACTTATCTATCTTGGAAAAACAAGAAAGTTGGAGATAGTGGGGTGTATAAAAATATTTATCAACACTAAAAAATACATTCTATTCTCATTGCTAAGTGAGAAAAGGCTCATTTTTTTGAGAATTGCCGCCGAGAGAACATTCCTATACTTGGTAGAAACAAGAAAAATTTTGAATCCATGGGATGTGTTCGTCTTCACTCTTCACGATATGCAATTGCTGCTGACCCTGCCAAGAAAGTTTATCAACTTAGTAAATCTATTATATGGTTGTAAATTCCAAATTAATTATAAAAAAGAAAAGAAAAAGAGGAGGTAAAAAACGTAAAAATAGAACGAATATGTTGGTCAATTAAGGACACATTTGGAATAGTGGATTGAGATCTAGGCAAATTGTTCCTTCTTATTCCACTTTTTAAGAGGGCATAAATTTGACATTTTCTCAACAGAAGAGAGAAAATAAAGAAATAAGATAGGAGGCAAGCTTCAATTGTTTCAACTTTTCAGGTTAGAAGCGGATATTTGTTCCTGCAAGTAGTATTTGTTGTTCAACATTTTTAAGATCTTCTGCTCTATGTTTTCCATAGTAATCCTTTCTATCCATCTCTAATGCCTACATATGTACAACATATTAGATGGTGACAAAATGGTT
Source organism: Aralia elata (assembly GCA_034770075.1). Lineage (NCBI taxonomy): Eukaryota > Viridiplantae > Streptophyta > Magnoliopsida > Apiales > Araliaceae > Aralia > Aralia elata. The sequence goes on along the minus strand of CM068387.1, from coordinate 82,826,475 downwards.
ATTTCGTCTCTAAAGCAGCTTAAGTTGCTCCCAGAATATCCTCTTAAGAGGCTGTTCGGCATCTCCTTATAAGTTGGTTTGACCAACCAACTTATAAGGAGCTTTTTAGTATTTTAGTGTTTGGCTATGACTTATTTTTTGACTGATAAGTCAAAAAAAATAAGTAACAATTTGTAACTTAAAAAAAAATGACTTATAAGTCATTCTGAATAAGCTATTTTGACCAAATGTAATGACTATTTTACCCCTCTATTGTCTTGTCAAATTACATCTCTACCCCTCCTAACCTAAAATGCCTTGCAGTTTCTATTCTAACTGAACTCAGATATGCTCCTCTTTGCGGCGAAGCTCTAATCTTCTCTATCAGCTCTTTCTACTCCTTCAATTGCTGCTACTCCTTCGATTGTTGTTAGATACCAAATATTTGATATGTATATATATGTTTGTGTATTATGTATGTTTGAATCTTTGGCATGTGGCTTTTCTTCTTCATTAATTTGACTGTAATACAAAAAACGAGTATGCTTGAATCACTTGGCTAAAAGAATTGGTATTTTGATCTTCTGTTTCCTCTTTTTAGTCTACTTTTACATCCACTTTTGGCTGATTTTGATCATTTTATTCTGACCCTATTCGCCTGTTTCATTTGATGATTTTTTACTTGGATCTTCTCATTTCAAATAGTTTTTAGCCTGGGAATTTAATATGCATCGAAGAAGATATTCTTACAAATTTAGATGTGTGTTTGTTCAATTTTTTTATCAGTTTTTTCTCCAACTTGATGAACCCCCTGATTTATGTATATGTATTGGATGTTTATTAATGGGAATAGCAAGACGTTGGGGAAGTGGGAAAGAAGAAGTCTTTTCAATTGATAAATTGCTTTCTATATTTGGAGAAATTGCTTTTTTACTTTTTTGTTGTTGAAATATAATGAAAATAAAGTTTGTGGGTTGGATCTCCAATTCATATTGGGATGATACAGAAGCTCTAACTATTCAAAGTTTATATTAATTTTTTTACCAAATATATAATCCAAAGTTTATATTAATTTTTTTACCAAATGTAGTTGATATGTTTAGAGAATAGAATTGTTGTTGCATTAGATTTTTATTTAGTGCGATTGTGGATGATTGTTATGATATGATATTAAGTAAATGTATCTTTTAATAATTTTCTTTTTAAATAATAAGTTGTTTATCAATAATAAACTGTTTATCAATAAGCTGTTTAAATAATTTCTGCTATTTACCAATAAGCTAGTTTAAATAATAATATGTTTACTATTAATAAGTTGTTTACCAATAATAAGTTGTTTAAATAATTAATAAGTTGTTTAAATAAGGTGTTTATCAATAAGCTGTTTAAATAATAAGTTGTTTACCAATAAGCTGTTTACCAATAAGTTATTTAAATAATAAGTTGGTTACCAATAAGCTGTTTAAATAATAAGTTATTTACCAATAAGCTATTTAAATAATAATAATATGTTTACTATTAATAAGTTATTTACCAATATTTAGTTGTTTAAATAATAAGTTGTTTACCAATAAGTTGTTTAAATAAGTTATTTACCAATAAGCTGTTTAAATAATAAGTTGTTTACCAATAATAAGTTGTTTACCAATAAGCTGTTTAAACAATAAGTTATTTACCAATAAGCTATTTAAATAATAATAATATGTTTACTATTAATAAGTTATTTACCAATATTTAGTTGTTTAAATAATAAGTTGTTTACCAATAAGTTGTTTAAATAAGTCATTTACCAATAAGCTGTTTAAATAATAAGTTGTTTACCAATAATAAGTTGTTTACTAATAAGTTATTTAAATAATAGGTTGTTTACCAATAAGCTGTTTAAATAATAAGTTATTTACCAATAAGCTATTTAAATAATAATAATATGTTTACTATTAATAAGTTATTTACCAATATTTAGTTGTTTAAATAATAAGTTGTTTACCAATAAATTATTTAAATAAGTTATTTACCAATAAGTTGTTTAAATAATAAGTTGTTTACCAATAAGCTGTTTACCAATAAGTTATTTAAATAATAAGTTGTTTACCAATAAGCTGTTTAAATAATAAGTTATTTACCAATAAACTATTTAAATAATAATAATATGTTTACTATTAATAAGTTATTTACCAATATTTAGTTGTTTAAATAATAAGTTGTTTACCAATAAGTTATTTAAATAAGTTATTTAAATAAGTTATTTACCAATAAGCTGTTTAAATAATAAGTTGTTTACCAATAAACTGTTTAAATAATAAGTTGTTTATCAATAAGTTGATTAAATAAGTTGATTACCAATAAACTGTTTACCAAGAATAAGTTGTTTACATAATAAGCTGTTTAACTAATAAGCTATTTACCAATAAGATGTTTATCAATAATATCCTTCAATATGATATTGAATCAATATTTTTTTATAATGTCCTTTTTAGTAATTTTACATTTAAAAATGACTTATAAGTCATTATCAACCGAACACTTTCATAACTTGTTTTAACTTAATTTGTGACTTATAAGTCATTATTCGCCGAACGCTTTTACTTATAAGTCACAACTTATAAATTAACTTATATTTTAACTTATAAGTCATTTTAAAATAAGTCATTCCCGAACGGGCCCTAAAAGATGCCTCAGGTTCAAATAAAGTTAAATTAACAGCATATCTCAAAAGCTATGGACACAACATGCAATTCAAGTTCAAATAGTATCTTAAGCAAGTCAACAACTTGGACATTTTTTAAGGCCAACTCAATTCAAGGAATAATTTCGATACTAAAAGCACCCTACTTAACTTGGCTGATGAAAAAGAACTGTCTAGTTCAGAACTACTTTTGATCACCAGCCACATGACAACTTATGCACTTTTATCATGAGACCTAAAAGATATTATGGTATAATCTCAATGAGGAATATACAAATACATAGTAGATGATTCCATTTTAAAGCAGGCTCTCTTAGAGAAGTAAAATCAAAACAAATGCCTGACTCAGAGATATGAGGATACATCAGTAGGTAAAACCAACAGAGACACCAAGCAATTCCTAGTGACACTAGTAAGTTTCATGCAAGTTGAATGAAAGAATGCAACAACTTGAAGAGGAGAGAAGGAGCAGAATTCTATTTACGGGCAAGCCAAGCAAAGTGATGAATGAGAGAAGGCAACACTTTGGATGCACTAAGAGTACTACTTACACACTGACATAAGTGCATGGTAAGTTTAAAACAGAAATAAAGAAACACAAGGTTTTCCGGAGTTACTTGATTAAACATAACCCTGATTCTTCACAAGCAGTCGCATCCAATCAAGGGTTGAATAAACTTGAACCATCCACATTTATAGCAATAAGGACTGAGATACTTGTGATCACAGCAAGCCAAAATAAGGCAGACCCTGCACATAACAAGTGTTTATCAAAAGGAAGTAGGAAGCTTGTAATAAAAGAAAAAGAAAAAAGTTAAGTACAACTATGAACACTTTTTGTTTACATATGAAAAATGCCTAGAAGCACAATACCTGCGAAACTTTCAGAACCACTTCCAGAATTTGGTGGTACTAATTCAACATTGGGACCATCTGATCTTGATGTTGAAGGGGTACTCGTGACATTATCCGAAGATTTTGTATTCCCTGTTTCAGATGCCACAATCCCTTGAAATTCCTCGCTGACAATTAAAGCTGCTAAAACATCCATGAACGTTTCTGTTCCACTTGAGGAATCCCTTTCCCTCTGCTCATAAGCAACATCTGGTTCATCAGAATCAGATAATTCATCATCCGAAGCATCAATATCCATCAATTTTCCCACAGTCATTTCATCTTCTTCATCCTCAACATATGCTTTATATGTTAGTCGAAGTAGAATTTCTCCACAAGATCCCTTTCTAAACAATCCCCAACCTCCTTGCAATGCCACAATCCTGTCTGTTGGTACAGTATCTTTGAGAGATCCCAGATCAACCTGGCCACAGTATTTATTAGGACTACACAGAGATGATGAGAAAGATTAGAAGTGAACACTATAACTCTTCCAAACTGTGAGTTAGGCTGCCACTGAATCATATTACGATGACATTATTGCGGCCATTACTGTGTTAGCTACATCTAATTACAACCAAGAAAAGGAAAGCTCCTATACATTTTAATATGCCTTACAGTTTGAAGCCATCAATGAGGGCAGCAGTAAGTCAAAGATTACAGCTATACTTTCTAATTAGCTAAAACAAGTCTTTAAGATCCCATGTTATTCTGTCTTCCTCAGAAAGCAAGATCCAAACTAGGTTTGCAAATGAGCTGAGCCGAGTCAAGCTTTGGAAAAGCTCTGCTCATTTAAAATTTTGTCAAGCTCAAGTTAACGAGTTTGAGCCAAGCAAAAAATATATGGTAGAACGATAGTATTAGATGATTTACCTCTCCCGTTCCAATAGTCAAATCTGTAAACCCAAGGGAGTCCTTCACTTGGATGTACAATTTCTGTTTTCTAGGGTTTGCAACTAGCATAGAAAAATCCTGTACAAAAGCAAATATACACATCACTGACATTATATTTGGTTTTAGATGAAAAGTAAATCTTACTGTGTACATAGTTTTTGCAAGCGTATGAATCACAATGCATGGAGGCAAATAATAAGAAACCTCACCTGGTTCCAAATTGGCTCACCAGGACGTCCAATCACAGTTGTTTGACTGTTCTTTTTACTACGTATTACTTGATCTCCCAATCTTAGAATAACATATGGATCAGTTTTTCCTGGAAAATAAAGAAGACTAATGAATATGTTAACAAGACGTGACATAACTTAGTGTCTTCCATTGATAGATAAACTAATATTGGCTTCTGCAGTGATAAAGCAACAGCATTGTTATGTCGGTGTTCAACAATCAGGTCACTGGGAGCATCAAGTAGAAATAAAATCAGACTCACAGGATGTGGAACACTCATGTAGACAGATAAAGTCATAAAATTAATGAAATTTTGGCAGATCGATCTAAAAACAGGTATTTGCTATAATTGCAGGAGCAAATCTGTAAAAAGGAGGAACAATTGTTACCATAGAAAACATAAGAGAGCTTTCTAGCATCTACAAGGGTTACTGATAATTCTCCAACAGAATCCTTGTTCCCTTCTTGCATTTCTCCTGACTTGAAATCATTTGGAACGGGACCAACAGATTTCCCTTTTTGAAAATCTAAAACAATCTTCTTCGGACGAACAAATAGCCGGGGTAAATCCTCAGTCAGAAGTTTAGTCAAAAACCTAAACCAGCAGAGTCGATATCTATTAAAAATAGAAAGTAATCACTGGAACAAACAATGTTACTAGTAAAAGAAAGCCCCATGAATTAAAACATCAAAAATAATCATATGTTATTCAGAGAATAAAAGAAAATAGCAATGAGTGATGTGGTAAAGAGAACCAGTTGATTCAGATTATCCAAAACAGAGGAAGAAAACAACTTACTAGGAATACATGTTTAAAATTCTGAACACTGATAAGAAGCCAACTAAATTTGGCAAACAAAGGCCAAAACTTCAAATATATTTTAACCTAAACCAAATTGGTAGATGGAGTTTGCTATTGATGTTCAGACTTGGTACTAAGCCTCTTTGTCCAAAAGTAATACCAAGTTTTAAACCTATGATCCTTTTTTCTCAAATTAACATTCCAAGCGGATGCTATCAACTCAACCCAATGACTAAGACACAGCCTATCACTCTCGTTCTATCTTTATCTATCTATCTTATTAATATCCAGTCTTGATTTGCAATAGAGCATAACCTCGGAAGTATTTGATCATGGGAATTTGTTCATAAAAACCATAGTTTAAGAGTAAACCAAAAAAATCTATTATGTAATCTCCTCCTCCTCATCATCATCATCTTTAAATAATTGTCTGAATTATAATATTAAGCATAAAATCAAGGTCAAACACTCACCACTCCCTTGCTTGTGTTAGAGACAGAAGAGAAGAGGAAAATGTGTGAACCTTAGGAACGAGCCGTGACTGGAAAATAATTAAGAAGAAACCTGATGATACTCTTCTGCTAGAGTTCAACGATTAATTTCGCTGACTACACTCGTCCCCTCTATGAACTAAGCTTAGGACTAGGTTGCTTGGTTTATGGACTTTGTGGAGGAAATTTTATTAGGGATTCTAGTGTGATTATATTTTGGGAGCTCCTAGGGTTTTGTTCTTGCACAGGCTTTTCGTGTTGGGCTTGAGACATTATTATTGTACTCCTTAGCCTTTCTGTATATATCATGTGTACATGAGCACCACCGTTCTCTTGGTGACTTTTTAATACTGATCAAAAAAGTGTACAACAATTAACATTTATGGTTGAAAAATTCATGAAAATATCCATATGAACACCGAAATTGAGTTGTTAGGACATAATTTTGCCAAGAAGACCATCAAAATTTTCTAGAATAATGATTACGAAAAAATATATAGTTTAAGAGAAATTTATAGATAATTGAGGCCTCAAAAAAAAATAGATTTAGTTTCCCACACAACATTTCTCATTTGCTTTCATCTAGTGCAAGAATGAACAAAAGAAATCATGCTAAAAAATTCAAAAGAACTAGAGTATTAGACATTGAAGCAGGAAAAAGAAGGTGGAAATCATAATAAATATTAGAGATTTTAAAATTAAAAATAAAAGTGGCATGAAGAAATTAAAGTATTTAAAAAATAATTGTTTTTGTTTCATTGCTTCTTGTTGTTATCATGAAGAGAGATGAATTCCACTTACATTGACAGAACAGGAATTGCTGGTGTTGCCCAAACATGCATGAAAGAAGAAAGTATAAGTAAACAAATTTTAATATTCTAATTCATTACGTAAAACAAACTTTGAACATAATAAGCATTGTTCTTTACAATATCAATAGGGAAAAGACATCAAACAACGTAAATAGTAAATACAATGGCAGGCAGTCTCAAATCTCAATTGGTAAACAAGATGAGTGACCAGTATTAGGTAGATGGAGAAATTTTGTGAAAGATTGTAGCACTAGAGCACACTAACTATAATAAATTGTATATATCCTCTCATGTTAGTATGTTACTACTGGAGATCAGTGACTGCATGTTCCTCCTATAGGAATACAGATATATATATATATATATATATATATATCACTGGGACCTACTACAGCGGAACGCAGACCATTTCTAACAGTTTTCAGTAATACAAATTAATATAATACAGTTGTGCATGCCTTTGTCTAATACTAGTAACTCTCACAACTGAATTAGGTCTTCAGCTAAGAGGAAGCCAAAAGTCGTTGAGAATACGATACATACGTAGCAATTGGTTTTGGAAGAAGCGGAAAGGAGAAAATTTATGGGTTGAGGGAGGGTAAGCCACATTGTGTAGCCAATGTTGGCTGGATTGATCAACGTATATGCATGAGTCAAGGAAAAACAACACAAGCTTCACGCTGCACTCCATCATTAATTTGGTTTAAAGATTAAAATAGTTTGCTATCAGGGTAAGCAGATTTAATCAAGGAGATGATTAGTTCTTATTCTTGTTGGGAATTAGTTGAGTCTAATTTAGAACCAAATAATTTTTTGCAGGAAACTTCAGACAGTAACAAGTTTCAACTCCTTAACATTTTCACATTTTTCTTTTTAAGTAAATAATGTCAATAAATTTGTCAAGAATGGGATTCAAACACCATGCCCTTTCGTACCGGTAGGTGGTACCTAATGCATTTTCACATTTATAACACCTGTCCCAGGAAATTTCGTTTTTGTTACTAATATAGAGCAGCCTTATTTTCAACTCAGAGAGCTGCAATATATTCATCATTTGTATAGCATAGTGAATTTACTTCATTTTGTCGTAAAGATTTCTTATGACATTCCGATCCACTTAGTTACTCAAATCCTTTCATTTCCATGTAAAATATTATTTTTACTTACTTTTAACCAAAAGAGATTAAGAGAGTATATATATGTCACTTGATGCCTAGTCAGGTCACAGTTAATAAAATTTTGCCTACTCAAAGAGAAAAAAAATGTCGCTTGGTGCAAAAGAATTTTTTTTTAAGGATGTGAAGCCAAAACATACCCATTAGATTGAACAAGCGAAACGGCGACAACTCAAATTTTATCTTTGGAAGCGAAACAAAGGCCCATGAAACGGCACCCACCCAAGGCTCTGATGGAATCAATCTCAGTTTGACCCAAAGTTCCCCATCAATGTCAAAATCTCGAACACCCACTGGCACAACAATTGGAACTATTCCGAATTTCAGGGACAGCATTAACAGCATACGGGCACCACCAGTGTAACGTAGGCCTATTTGGTACCTAAATTAATCCGAGAAACAAAATTCAGTTAAATGTGATAAAACATAATTGCTGAATTTATGTGATCCAACTATAGCAGGAAGAAGAAAAAAAATAAGACAAAGTACAGCAAATAAATCTAGCAAGATGGCATATATGGTGCCAACAAATAAGACAAAGTACAGCAAATAAATCTAGCAAGATGGCATATATGGTACCAACAAATATAGAAAATCAATTATTTTTTAGAACCATTCAAGCAGCCCAAGGAATACAGCTCGGACATTGGTGCCAACAGAGTTGAACTTGACAATGATATTGTAGAAGCACCGACAATAATCGTATGAAATGATAGTAACTAATGAATAAGGAAAATTCAAAGCTCTTTATTAGTTACTAGTGTACCTGGCACACACTATGTGTGTGTTAAAAGAGGGAAAATAGGATGCTAACAGATAGGGGTGGAAGAGAGTGGGAGAGAGAAAAGTGAGTAAGAGACCTGTGTAAAGAAAGTTGGGGTAACATAGGAAAGTAAAAAGCTTCACTTTTTTGTTTACACTAAAAGTAACTGCCAACATCTTCCTCCCGCTTTATAATATAGATGAACTGACAATACACATTGATAAAGAATCTTTTGGAGGCAAGCACCATTTCTAACCAAGAAAGACAGACCCAGCTATAAGGGCGAATAGCTGCCCAATATGAACCAAGAGAACCAGAGTTTTCTTCATCTCAGAATAGCTTTTATCCTTTTCTTTCTTTTTAACAGTCTTATTCTTCTTTGTTTTCATCAAGTCAAGTCCATGGTTCCTTGAATGTACATGAGAGTTGATGTTTACTATTTCTTGTACTCCTTCTGCATCAACCACAGATCATAATGAACCGACACAATAAAGTGACATGATATTCCTGCTTTAGATGTCAAGAAAAGAATGGATATATTTCTCAGGAATCTATTTGCCTCCTATTGTTTAGTACAGGCACTTGCATGTTGTCTTTGCTCATATGAGAAACACTGTAACATCTATTATTATATACGTATGGTTTGCGAAATCGGTAGAAACCTTATTAAACTAAAATGCCTTACATGGAAATAACAGATAACCTAATCTGGATAACGGCTAATTTGTGGTATGTTTCGTTGTGCTTAGTCTTATTCAATAAAATTGATTGCAGATAAACTTGATCATATATTTGAAGATTTATCTCTCTAATACAAAAAAACAATATTTAAAGAGGAGATGCAAATAAAACAGATAAAATCTGATAAGACATCACTAGAAATAAAATAAAATACTTACTGCAAATCATTGACACGACGCGAGGTTCTGCGTTCAACATTCCTGACCGATAACGGCTCATCCCCCAATGAGAACTGCTTTATTTCAACTCTCTGCACATAATCAGGCTTTTTTAGATTATCAATGACTGGCTGAAGCAACCCAGTGAGCCAATTCTCAAGCCCAGGTTTATAAACCTTCCACAACTTCCCCAGAACCATGTTCACCCATTCCACCGACTCTTTCCTCTGCAAATCCTTTTCGAGGAACAAAGAAAAGCTCGTGGGCACCTGCGGCCAGATACCTGGCCGCCCCTCATTGCTGGATTTGTTCCTCTTCCTTGATGTCCAAACTTTATCAAATACAACCCCAACAAAGAAAAAGAACACAAACAACCCAACAATGTTTCTATTAATGGGAGGCGAGGGGATAGGGTGAATGACTCCCAGTTGGGTTCTAAGCTTATCTACTATGGGGTCTTCTCCATAGTTAGTAAAATTAGAAGTACCCGGAACAGAATCTTGAGACAAATCTCTCTCTTCCAATTCACTGGAGAATCTCTTCACTACAAAGCTCTTCGCACCCCTAGTTGTTGAATTAGCAAAGTCTATATTCAAGTTATGGTTTCCTCCATCGGAAGGAATCATACAAGCCCGGATAATATATCTTTTCCTCTTGTGGGTGATAAATAATTTTTTCCTCCCGGAGAAGTTAAGTAATGGAGAAACACTGAATCTTTTACATGGGCAAATTGGTGGAGACACCAAAAGTATCTGTGAGAAATCACAGCTGGTAGAAGTGGATTGCAGATTCATTTAAGAGGTACAGGAAAATCGACAATCCCAATTCAAAAAAATCAAATGAAATGTACTGGTAAACATCAATAATTCATAAGCCGCTAGAATCTATGGTTTTGAGAACCGTAAAAACTCAGGAAGCTAAATGGGTAATGATGAATGGTTTAAATTAATACAAATGTAACCTGGACAGCTTTGGAAGCAGACAAAGAGCACAGAAGTTCACTGTAGACGCAGCTTCCATGAAAATAGGGAGCCGAGTTATTAAAACAGAGAAATTGTAATTGAAAATATTATATGTAGTTGAGTTGGAGAGAGAAATAATGGAGGTTATTTGATAATCTAGCACAGACTTTCGCGATAGAAGAAGAAGAAGAAGAAGGGTCATAGATTACGTACATCACGAATTTGTGATTTAAAGAAGGAGAACCAGATTCTCAATATATTACTCCAAACGACGACGTGCATAATATGCACATGGGTCGGAGCCGATGCGGGTTTACCCTTTTCACTTTTTCTTTTCCTCTGATTTTTTTTTTTTTTCAAACAATTTGTAACCCTACCGTCCAACTTCAAGAAAAATGAATACATCACAACTATTAATAAGTAATAGTGAATATCACTATCTTAGTACCTTAAAAAATAAGTCAACATTGTTGTCCTATCCAAGTATCCATTTTTAAGCCATGTGTTTGAATTGAATGAATTTAATAGACATGTGTTTGAATTAAATGAATTTAATTAAAATGAGACGGAAAATAATAGGTAAAGGAAATATACTATTCTCTCTGTTCTAAAATTATAGATACAATTTGATTTTTGAAATCAAATGAATATATATCACACTTCAAAATTAGTATGATTTATAAAAATTTAAAATAAAATAATTTTTTTATTAATAGTTTTTGTTACACACTATACAATTATAACAATTGCATCAATAAAAATTAAATAAATTCACATCAATTTGAAGCTTGATATATCATTGTTTGATTTCAAAAGTCAAATTATATTTTTAATTTTGAAACGGAAAGAGTAATCAATAAAAGATAGATTAGAAAATGTTCCATTAATTTCTCTACTATAGAAGAAGTTGAAGAAAATTGAAAAGAAAATGAAGTTTATCACATGATCTTTTAAATTGAGCGTAATTTAAAGTTTTTATTTTAAATAGTGTCACCAATTATGTAATAAATTAAATTTATTTAATGTGATTAACTATGTTATAAAGTATGATTTATCTTATTTGTTATTATATAATTTGAGACATATTTGATATATATAATTGAGACCTCTAACATTTAAAATTATTAAATAACAAATATTGGTCGAAAGAAAAGAAGTTTTAGTTCATTTTATTTATGAATTTAAAAGGGAAGATATTATTTATTTTTATTCTCTTAATTTATAAGTTTTAAAAAAATAAGATATGGAGTTATTAGTTATTACATTAAAATTTTCCTCTGTACAATTTACGTAAATACCTTACACAATACAATCATTTCCATCGCCTGCGCCCGGGCATTTGCAGAGGGGAGGAGAGGAGACTCGTCAAACCTCGTTCTCATCGCAATTCTTTCGTTTATCCTATGTAAGTCTCTCCTCTTTTCTTTTTTTTCTCTAATCATACACAACTATATATATATATATATATATATATTAGTATGTGTGTGTCTTTGTGCTGGTATTGTAAAAAAACACAATTTTTGGTTAGAAACTTGTTGTTTCTAGTTCTAGAAATTCAGTTATGTGGTATCTAGGGTTAATTTTTTTTGCTGTGATTTGAATATCAATTCCGTCTCATTTGTGATTCCCAGAAATTAATATTCACTATTAAGATTAAAGCTTTATGACAGTGTTAACCTTTGGTTTTTGTAGCCTTTTTCGTGTTTGACCATTAAAATGCCATAATAGTCAAGGTCGAGAAATGAATGATTTTGAGCTTTACTTTGATCCTTAATTATTTCACATTAACTTTCATTGTTGTGAACTTGTGATATAGCATTATAGCAACACTTTATAACAAAGACGACATTTTGGCTTTTGATACTGTTCATCGTAGTAACTAATTTTGGATTATGCTGTTGTATTTTATTTTGGTTAGTAGAAATTCTGAACTGGATAAGCATAATGATTAAAATATATCTTTGTTATATTTCCGAGCTTGCTGTTCTTTATCTGTAAGTGTCGAGTCACAGTGTCACTGTATACTATACTCCTTTACGAGGAAGAATACCCTTTCTTTATTGGGTTGTCCTTGTCCTTTGGCGTTCCATAAATATCTAGTGAGAGCACTGGATTCTTCAGTTGGAATTGCTTTTATTTAGGCCAATTATTATGTCAAACTCAGTGCTTCTTTCTTTCAATTGGTTCTTTAATTGCAAAGATTTAAAGGACTTACGTTGGCTTTTGGTTATTTGCTTTCTCAAATGGTACAATAGATTGGAATGTATCGGGTATAATAAATTAAAGTACTTAGATTTCAATTTCCTTTTTCCTTACACAGAATTTCAATATTCTCAACAAGCAAGATTTTGTACTATACTGGATTAACTGAGTTCAGCATCTTTGAGTTATGTCAAAATGAGGCCTTCCTATCTTCAAATGGTCCTAAATCTATGTTTCCAATTATTGACTCCTTAATCCAAAAAGGCTATAAAGAGTTTCATATACTTTATACACTGATATATTCCATTTCTCATGCGTTCTTCTAATGATTTTGAAACAGCTTGGTTGGATTATAACTCGAATGCTTCTGGCATTTCTGGACATCATATTGAATAATTAAAGCGAACTGATATGGCATCTAAGCGTCACGTACAATACAGTCATCTTGCTGACGATGAAGATGATTATTATGATGGTGGTGGACGGGACGACCCTCGATTTGGCTATTCCCTAAACCCCTCGAATGAAATTCCTTGGAAATCCATTGCTCTTGCACTTTTCTTGCTCCTTCTTGGAAGTGGGCTTCTCTTTCTTTCATTTTTCCTCTTCACAGGTCACATGGGAGGAGAGCTTTACCAAGCATATGGCATGTTCGGACTTGGGATCCTTACCTTTCTCCCAGGTATCTTAAAAACATCCACTGATCTCTATATATTGGTTGTTTCTTGGGTAACTTAAATAGAATGAACGTTTAGCGTGGCTGGTTAAAAAGCAGCCATATCTATATGATCCATGCATGAGTGGTACTACTATGATTGTTATTATTTTGTCAAGCTGAACTGAGGGCCTATTTTTCAGTTGCTTGAATTTTCTGTTGGGGGGATCGAGGATGGGATTCCTGAAAACTATCTGGCAATCTAATCAATCCATGATATGACCTTTGAATCTAATTGAGCTGAATGACTGAGTTTCGGTTGTTGATATCTTGAACAAAAATCCAACCTGGTTAATAATCTGTTAATTTTTAGCTTGATTGATAATCTCTGATGTATTTGACATTGTTCTTTTGCTATTTAGATTATATGGAGGTGGTTTGCTGGGTACATCTGATTGGACATTACCCCTTCTTAAAGTAACACATTAGACTTCAGTTGAGGATCTGAAAAAAGACTGAAAGATGTTACTAGGTTGATGGAGAGATTGAAAATAGAAGCAAAATATAGGTATTTATAAGTATAACTTATAAGAGAAGGGAAAATGACAACTGTGTAGAGTGGCAGAAAATTTGGGATCACGTTTCAGTTTAGAATACTGGATATAATATGTATTTCTCTTTCTTCTTGTAACATTTTATGCCTAGATAGCGTTAATTAGGGAGGGCAATGGAATGGGCTAGGGTGATCAAACTTAGGGGGTGTTTAAACAAACGTCCCCTTAGTGGGTCAACTATTATCTGTTGCATCTTTCTGAAATATTCATTCCCTCAGTTTTTATATATAGTGTGAAGAATATGGTAGTTGATTCCATGTTTAATTTAATAATTACATGTGATTGAGGCATTTGCACTGAATGGAGTATTTTCTAACCATTAAAGAGTGGTTTTGATGAAGTAAATATAACTTGCTTTGTTTTGTAATCCTTTGGTTCCAACATCCTTTCCTTTTAGAGTCCTAGCATTAATGTAAACCACTTCATTGGATACCTATAAAAAAAAGTATTGTTTTAGCATAATCTAGATGGGGAAAAAACAAACTATTATGTGTGTAGTTGTAGATCTGTTTCTTAGGAGTTGGCAGAAGGTTATTATTTGCTAGATTCTATGAAGGATAGTAGCCAAACCGGTCGATTTTTCCACAAGATACAGAAAGTCCATATTCCGGATGGCCCTGTTTTAGAACTTCACATGCTCACGAGTCGTGACATATTCCTGATGGCCTTGTTTTAGAATTTCACATTCATTGGAACCTTGACTCAGTGCACTGTTCCAAGTTTGCCAGGTTTAATAATTTGTCAATTGTTGAACAGTCTTGCTGCGGAAAACTTTTGTTCGACAGGATTATATAATGTAATAGATCCTACTTTTCTCAGTTGACGGTCAGAAATAGTTTCTTATTAGTGTGGATGATATCTCCTCATTACATTTTGTACTGGTTTCCCAAGATTCTACAACTATAATGGACTGGCAATAGTTCAACGTTTAAACTTGTCTTAGTTGATCTGGCTGACGAGCTGGTATCTGTTTGAAACCCTAACATCAGATCATCTCAGGTGTTCAATGGAAAATATGCTTCAACATCTTACATGATTATAACAAATTATTGGTGATAAAAATTCAAAGTTGAAAAAGCTTTTGAAGTTTGCCCTCCAAATTCTTTTCAGTTTTTTTAAGGCTATCAAGATTTGAATATATATGATCCGTTTATATACGTAGAGGTCCTGTATTAGTTTATGCATGTTTTACTTCTCAGATAATATATTTGTACGATTCTATATCTATATCTGTCATCCTGTGTTCTGTGGTTTACTTGATCATGAGTGGCTTGATCAACTGTTCACTTTGAGGGTTTAACCGAAACCAGTGACTGCAGGATTTTATGAGACTCGTGTTGCATATTATTCATGGAGGGGTGCCCAGGGCTATAGCTTCCGATCCATCCCTGAGTATTGAGGGCTGTGCAATCTAAAAGTCCCTGGATTGTCTATTGCTGCCACTTTGTGCGTGGTTGTTTGACTTGAATTATCTGTTGTATAGACTTGTGTGTACCTGTATTTGTTTGTTCATGTCCATCAACTGCAAAACATTTGGAGTGAAGGTTTGAACTTTATTCTTTTGGCAGTTGGGTGTCATGTATTTGAAGTAGAATTCTTCAAAAAACAGGTTGAAAGAGCGTAGGCTATGGTTTCATGATGATATGATCAGTGCAGCTCTATTTCATTTTTCTGGAAGTAGATTGTTACATATAGCAGGTTTAAAGAGTTTGTAAACAAGTTTTAAAGTTCTATATTACATATTGAGAGCCTAGTAATCAACCTTTTCAGATCATTTAGTTTAATGAAGCTAAAATGCCCAGGCTTTGGGGTAAACTTCTTTTCTTACTCCACCTCTTTTTCATCTGTTCCAGGTAAATGATGTACTCCAAATGTCCTTAATTATAAAGTTCCCAATCAATGGTGAAATTTTTTTTAAAAAAATTCATTAATGCTTAATATTACAACTTGAAAGAGTTGGGGTACTTTAATTTGAGACTTTCAAAAGAAAAATGGCTATTGTTTTTCAAAAAGTTGATTCCTCTACTACATCCAGTGTCTGCAAGCTGGTTTATCCAAACCTCTGATGCATGCAGTGGTTAGTTAATACTCCCGTCACTCCAAAATTAAAAATATTATTTTAAACAACAAATTTTAAAGAAAATTTTACTTTTTCAAGATCATCCCTTATATTTGTTAAAAATACAATAATGGTGACATGATAATATTCAATCAATTAATCTACTTGATATATCTCAAGTAATCAATCTATTTGGTATACAAATAATGTCACGTCAAAAACTTCATTAGTACAAAGTCTAAAAATAAAAATGTCTCTAATTTTGAAACAAACGAAAGATGAAAATGAATCTCTAATTTTGAAAAAAAAAATGTTGTATATAAAGGTTAAGAAATTTCTAGAATATTTAAATAAATAAAGAATGTGAAAGAAACGCACATACAAACAGTTTCCAAAGAAAGAAGAATTACATTGGAATTTCAAATTGCAGTCAATTAATCGATCCCCAGAGCTAATAAAACATGCCTGGAGAAAGGATACATTACTGATACACCTACAGCATAAAAGCATTCACTGTTGGAGTGGTAATTACACTAAAGTTGTGTCAAAAAATGTCACTTTCCTTGGAGGAAGCAGTGAAAAATTATACAGAATGAAGTGACGAAGAACTTTCAGCATCATGAAGCAAAGCATGGAAGCCGAAATACCTTTATGCAAAAAATAAAGCTTCAAGGTAGTCATCAATATAAGCTAGGCATGGCCAGTGATCAGTTCTTATACGAACTAGTGTAGAAACATCAGAGACTTCCATCTGAAAAAGAAGATGAAACCTCGGAGGAAGGAATATCAAAACGAGAAAGCAACCCATGTTCTTCTTATCGACATGGATATGACTTCCTTTCTCATCTTCATCTTCAATGTACTTCAGATAAAGAGGGCCACTATCCAAATTAGTGCCCGAGGTAGTAACATCAAGGGAAGAATCTGAAGCAACATCTTTCCAGACAATGTCCATTATGATTCCCCCATCCTTCACAATGTTAACAAGGGGTTCACCAATAACACTAACAACAAAAGGTGCCAAATAACGCTCTACAGCTTCAATTACATTGGTTGCAGGAACTTCAAGTAGCTTGACAGATCGGGTCCCATTGATTGCTGTAACTCCTTTACCTCCCTTTAAAGAAAATGCCTCCCGCCCAGTGCTTGAAGAAGTGCCACATGCCTCCCAGAGAGCACCGAACAAAGCAAAGTAGTAATCCGGTACTTGATCTCCCTCGATGTCCTCTGGAATAATAGCTTTGAGAAACATGTCTTCAATGCCCACATTGATATTTTGAAGCTGTCCACGGATGATCTGACCATTTTCAGCATTTGTTTCGATGGAAACATCAACCATACCAGGTATTGGTTCCCGTGGTTCCAACTCAATCACTAAAGGAGCTTTGCAGCTTTCTTCTTCTCGAGAACTATTTTCCAAAGAGACGATTGCTAAGGAATCAGTTTGGTCCATAGGATATCCATTTCTAGAAGGTTCACCAAGAAGAAAAGGTATGTGACATGATGGAATAATCCCATATGGTGCCGAAGAAGAAAAAATCAGCACAGTTGCATATATGGCAGGAAGTGCATCTACTCCATCTGAACCGCTAACAGGCAAATCACCTCCCCATGTGCGATTGAAAGGCTCTGATTCAAATCGCAAACTACAGGGTATCCTAATTTTGAGCCCAGCCATGTGTCTGAAATCGGGTATGGATGAAAAATGAATCCTCAATATTCTGACAATCTCTGAAATCTTGGAATCCATCACACGTAATGGCTCATGTGGCTGATATATTCTTTCTGATTCTGGTATAATTTGGGGATCAAGCTCTATTTGCTCAGGCAGAGGTTCATTGTCTCTGATGCTTTCAATATAACCAGATTTGTTACCAGTAAACCCTAGAGTTGATAAAGATAAGGACCAAGACTGCTTGACCAACAATGGTACAACTCGTTCAAGGTGGATGTAGGATGAAATATTCTTAGATTTCTTAATATCATGAGAAACTCGAGGAGACTGAACACTGAAGAAAGAGCTGGCATGGGAAGATTGTGACATACCAGGGAGTTGGTCTCCAAAGTTCAGTAAGTGCCTAAGCCTCTTTCCTGGTACACAGATCAGCATCCGCAGGTAGATCCTGTCAGATAAAATGAGAATATAATGGCCAACGTTAGGGAAAGTCATCATGAACTTTTAATCCTCTTTAATTCTTTCTGGCTTATTGCACTTAAACACCCGTACTTTACATCATTTTGAATGTTCTCCTTGAACTCTCTCTTTTATTTTATTTTCAAAATTTTATTTTATCATCAATTCCACCCTCGTCCTAATTAAACCACTGCTCGAGTTAGATTTTTGGTTACTTTTTTATCACACGAGAGCACGTGATTTTATTTACCTTGAGCTTGAATTTTAATTTGTTTGCTGATCTAGTTCATAAACATGATTGGGAGACACTCAACAATTACGGTTTAAATATGTGGGGAATCGCATCAAACAATTAAAGAGGGAGACACAACAACACCCATTACACATCAATTTTGGTTCCAAAAATTGAGGTGAAATTACACTTGGAAGAAAAACCCATCATTAAAGAAAGAAACGGTTTGGGAGTTGAAGCCATGTAAGAGGTTAGGGAATTGACAAAGGTGAAGATTGGTTCAAGTTCAGTGGCTAGGGTTTTAGAATAAGACGGGATAGAGAGGTTGCTGCAACAAGGAGAGCAGTGAAAGGTTAGACTTTGAAAAAAATTCTTGAAGGAGAGGTGAGATTCAAAGTACACATTATGCTGACCAGAACACATCACACCGAGATCTTTACCAGGATGTTGCTTCCAAGTCAAAAGAATCAGAATTAAGGAGGTTTTGGAGTAAGTGGTTTTGATGAACACAGAGAGATCTTGAAGCTTTGGAGTAACCTTGCTTGGAGTTAAATATATGAGATTGCAATGGGTGTGAAAGCTTCTAGACAACAGTTCATCTGGGTTAAGAGGAAAGAGAAAAATGAAGAAGAAAATGCCTGAAGGATTTGGGACTAGGGTACTTGACAGGAAACTAAAAGGGACTTGAGGGTAGGGTTTGACTTAAATGCTTCTATGTAATCTATTGCTTAAGGAGATAGTAAAATTTGTTAATACAAACTACTTGGTTTTTCTTTTCTTTTCTTTATATTTTTTGTTGCGAAATAACTACTATAGTACTATTATCCATGTATCTTACCTGGTTAAATTTAACCAGCCAATTATGAAATGTTACAACGTGAATACAAAGTAATTAAAAGATCTAAGCCCAGCAGAGTTTTAATCAGTACAAGACTTAAATTGGAAAAATAAAATAAATGGAAGTGTTCAAGGAGAACACCGAAAAACGGTTTAAATTAGAAGGGGCTAACTGCAATTAATTATTTATTTTTTAAAGAAATGAAGCATATAGGTATAAAAATGAAAACCTGAAGAAGGCAGGTGCAGGAGTAAGAAATAAATAAACGAAATGGACCAGTCACAAGAAATTTCTTAATTTACCTTGCACTGTCGCGAACCTCCAAATCAGGAAAATAAAGGCAAATGAATGCAAGGAGACGAGATAGTCCAAGGAACAATCTAGAACTATGATGGTGCATCAGCATAGTTCGACACATCCCAAGAACTTTACTCCCCTGAGACCAGGATTTCAATCCTGTTTCTGGACCATGTTTCTCAACAAGGACTACCATGAACTTGGCAAAGAGCTCTAACAACCCGCCAGGTGGCACTGTATCATTCTCAGCAATTCTGTCAAATAACGGGAAGTAAGATCCCAATTTATAGTCTATCTTGAGTTTTGGAACCAAACTCTTATCAAATGTCTGAAGCAGTCGCTCACCCAACCAGCGGTGCTTGTAGCAGGCCAACAAGCGGTCAACAAAAGCAACTATAATCGGAACCAATCCCTGAAACTCTAATGCCATCTCCACTAGCATACTCTGCAAAACAAGATCAAAAAAACCAATTCTCATTTAGCAAATACAACAAGCAGATCCCCCACCCAACCCCCCAGGTACTAGGCCATACAGGATGAAAGGGTGACGGCCTTCACCTAAGTAAAGGAAAAACCAGAAAGACACACTTAGATCCTAAGCATAAGCCCATAACGAGCATTAATAAGAAAAGCAGTTAGCACATGAAACCACTAATAATAACAGTCAAATCAGTTTATTCATGTGAAACGTTGTAAGCTCAGAGAAGAACCACTAATGTTTACCAAATAGCCACACATGCCCTATTTGAGTATTACAGTCACTTTAATAATTACTTAAAATAGTAAAGTCCAAGCCCATGGGACCACTGCAACTCACTTATCAATAGCTAAAATCATGTGTTATACTATCCCTTTGATTTACTTACCTAATGGAAAGAAAAAAAAAAAAAAAATGTAAGACAAATTACAGCATGGAAAACCAAAAAGGTAAGATTAATTCCACCATGTACCTGTAAAGTGTGGAAGATGGTAGAATCCTTGAGAATTTGAGTGGAAGAAGAATCAGTATTATAATGAGAAGAGGCACCTATCAAGAACTTATGGAAAGCACGGAATGCCACTGCAGTTTCTGTGCTCCATGGTGGCAACCATTTAAAACCCGATACTGAGACAAGACCATCTTCAAATAAAGTCACCACATTGCCCAAACGCAGTATATCATTCGTATTCATTGTCAGTTTAGAGCTATCAGTATCAAGTAAAATTGAGCTATAAGCAAGCAAATCAAGCTTCAAGGATTTCAGAGCAAGCGGATCAAATACAGACGGGTAAAAGCTCAGACTCATTTTGACAATGGTTTTCTTTTTCCCGACTTCTCGACTCGATACTAATCCAATGAAACCCAATAGCCAGTGTAGCGCAAGCAATCGAAAAACCAAAAAATGTTGAGCTTCTCTTGAGATCAACACAAGGCGATTAGCAACCTCACTCTCTTGCCCATCAAAAGCATTTAAAAATCGTGAATACATCCCTAAAAAAGCATGGCATAGCAACGGATCATACGTGTAAAGCAATCCAGAGAATTGTACCTTCAACAATGACGTTTGCAATTCCAAAGCCGCTGCCAAAGGCATTATTAAACTCATAAACTCCATCAACCCAAATGGAGTCAAATTTTGTGGCCACTCAAGCAAAAATGCCATTACTCTCCTAAACTCCTTGTAATTAGAATCCAAAATATCTTTACTCAAACAATCATCATCAATCAAAAACTGGGGAATATTAAAGGGTACTAAAGGCATTGAATTATTAAGAACCGAAACATTGGCATTTGAAACAACAATCCCGTGAATCACCTGTAGAAAAGCAATATCAATAGTAAAAAATTACGGGAAATTACTCATAGGTTTAAATTTTGGATAGAGCTGCAGAAATGAAAGAAAAAGGTTAAATGAAAAGTAAAGAAAAAAACACAATCCACTCCACGAAAAAAGTACAACTCTAGACAAGCACAACATTATTTTCTTCTTTTCTGATGGTAAAAATTTCTCAGATACCAACTCCGCATGAATCCATTTGATCTCTTTTATCAACAAAACTTTTTTTAACTTTACAGCAAGTATAGGGCTAAAATCAATTATAATGGACCACAAGTGAAGTTCTGATATTTCTTTAATTTTATCATTTTCCTCATCTAAACAAGATTCAAACATATCATAATGGTTATAAAAGAATCAAAGCATCAGCTTTTGAAACAAGACCATGATTATACCTGAGCAAGCAAAAGAACATAACTTTGAGCTGCATGAGTTCTCTCACTTTGAGACAAACCCCACAAATTCCCCGCAATTTCAGACAACAGCGATGGGCAAGCTCTCTCCAATTCCCTCAAGCACTCACAGGCCACGGCCCGGGTCTGCCGGTCCACTCCATGGTTCGGCCGGTTAATCACATTCAACAAAAGCTCGATCAACCCCTCAAGGTCTTTGACAAATTGACTATCGAGTTTCCCATCAAAATCGATCACAGATGTGATGAATATAGAAGTAACAGAGATCAAGAACTGCTCTTTGAGAGAAAGGGTAACGAAAACACCGTCGATTGGGGCTTGGATGACTGCACGGAGAGATTCGAGGAGGCGGGTTAGGGCTACTGAAGTTTGGGCTTGCTGGTCTTGGAAGGAAAATTGAAAGTGTTCTTCGAGGAAGACGATGAGCTGGATTTTGAGAGGGATTGGAAGGTCTTTGCGGAGGAGAGAGGAGAGAGAAAGGTCGAGGAGAGAGATGCCGGTGTAGTTTAAGGAGGTCCATCTGTCGCGGCGGGGGCCGGCGCCGTACTGGTAATCGTCGATTAGGGACTCCCATTCTTGGGTTGATAGGGGTTTCAGTGATGAATATGAAGATGATGACATTTTTCTTCTACTGGCTTGTCAATTTCATCATTTAGCTTGGGAAGTGAGAACTACTAGTGAGACTCCATGGTAATTTATTTTTGGCAAGTAGCCAACAGGGCAGGAGGGAAAGAAAGGCATAGGCAGAATTTGATGGATGGAAATTGAGATCTAAATACAATTCCCTCCGTAGCCGATTAATCGTTCAGTTTTAATTTTTTAAAATTAAATTGATCATTTTTAAAATTAATTTTTTTTATTATATTTATTAAAATATAGGTAAAAAGATTATAATCAAAGTAAAGTATATATAATTTATTACTAACCTCAATTTTTATAATTTGAGAAATATATTTATATGTGCTTAATTATTAATTCTAAAAATAGTCAATTTAATTTGAAAAAGTCAAAATTGAGCAATTAATTTGAGACGAAGAGAATAATATATCAAAAACTCGATTCCATTTCGGCAATCAATATTTGTTTTGCAACTTATATTTTTGTGTACAAATAATTATTATATATTTATATTTGTATAATATGAAAATGTTAATTAATTTTTATGAGTGATGTTATATTTTGCAAGTAGACTTTGCGCAGACTAAATTTACACACATGAATAGTGATGTTATGAGATCTAATATTTATCTCCTTCTAAATATTGCATCCCATCCTTTGTTTCCATCCCATAAAAAACATAAAAAAATTATAAGTACAAAATAATTTAATAAAAATTGAATAAAATATAAATAATTTTTAAAATTCATCCTAAATTCCACGACTATTTTGAAATTTACCTTTATATTCACTTTATATTTTTTAAATTTTCATATTTATTCATATGGTACGATATAAAGCTGCTTAAACCCATCTTATGATCATCATAAATGACATGTAAAAAAATGTAATTTTGTTAATTTTTTTTGATACATTAATTACTTAGTCAGATAGTATAAATTCTAAAAAAATGAAAAAAACAGCTGTTGGGAGAGAGAAAAGAAAAAAAAATAGATTTCATTTTTATTTTAATAAAAGTTTATCCAATGAGTCAATAACTTCCTTTATCTTATTTTCACTTTTTCGACTAAATTACAAATCTAATCTTTATATTTGTTATGCTTTTTACAAAAGTATTTTTAAATGTTTTTCTTAGCACAAGTCTTTCTTGTAGATATATTAGTTGTGTAAAATTGTTCCTACAACTCCTTTTGTCAATAAATTTTTTTTTTTTTAAATTAAATTTAACAGAGTGCTAACATATTTTTTATACCTAAAGTAAGGTTATTCTAGTCATTGTGGTAGTTAAATTTATTTGAGAGTAACAAAATTCACATTTACAATTAAGAAATGACAAATGTGAATTAAGAGTTTTAAATTAGGGCTAAAATTCTTCATTTCAACGAATCGTATTTTGTAAAATTAAAGTTATATATAGTCTTGGGATTTAAATTAGTGTTGTAAATAGAGCAGATAATTCGATTACCACCTTGAGGATATGACGACACGCTTGTTAGCACTATAATAAGTAATAACCTTAATTTATGTAACAGTATAATACGTTAGATTTTTTTTTTATAAAATTCAATTAATAAAAATTACTCCATCCGTCCCAAATTAATTGTTCAGTTTTGACCATTTTAAGTCAAATTGACTTTTTTTAGAATTAATATTTTTATTATTTTTGTTAAAATATAGGTGAAGAGATTATAACTAAAAGAAAGTATATACAATTTATTACTAACTTCAATTTTTATAATTTTAAAAATATATTTATATATGTTTAATTATTAATTCTAAAAACAGTCAATTTGATTTAAAATGATTAAAATTGAACAATTAATTTGAAACGGAAATAATATTTTATTTTAAACGAAAAAAATAAAGAAATAATTTTACATCACTAATATATTTATGACAGAAACAATAAGTACAAATAAAAAAGTTAGATTTGCAATTTAGGGGCTGTTTGTTTAGAACTTAATGAGTCTGAATAGCTGAATCGGTAAGCGGCTGAATCATTAAGTGCGTTTGTTTTGGAAAAAAATCGTCTGAATGGCTGAATTGGTCAGATGCTTTGGCTGAATTGTTAAGTCATAATTTTTGGTCTGAATGGCTGAATGGTTGGCTGAATGAAGTAAAAAAATAAAAAAAAACTAAAAAAATAAAAAAAAAATATTAACTATTATATTATGTAATATTAAATAAATTTACAACAACTTTGAATTTTTTCAGAGGGGTAAAATATTAAAAATATGTCATTCAGATCTTTAAGATATGTCAATTATCAAACAGCTTTTTTCATTCAGATTCAGCTCATTCAGATTCAGATTCAGATTCAGCTCATTCAGATTCAGATTCATTCAATTTTTATCAAACACCCCCTTAGTACCTTTTGAGTCATCTTTAACGGGTTCGGACTCTGAACGAGGTTTAAAGGCTCTTCACTCTTGTGTCAGCGGTTGCCTAGAAAATCTCCATACGAAAAACCTCAACTTCCGTCGCTTGCTGCTCAGATAATTCTCCCAGCTTCAATTATTTATATCTACGTAGATTCTGTTGATACATACCCCGGTTCCTTTCTTCCCCATTCAGTTTCTTGGTATAAATTTTTAAGGGATGCAGAGGAAACAAGCTTCCAAATTTTATCCATGTAAGTAAGATTATACATGTGGGTTCTTCCTTTAAGGTTAGTTTCTTGTCGAAACTTTGTCAAATGCAATCCATTTATTCGATTTAATTCTATTTCGGCAGTTGCCCAGTTGAGTTCAGACTTGTCAGACTCAGGTTGTGATGAACAAACTCAGTATACCAAAAATACCACATTAGATGATATAGTTTTGGATTTTGATACATCTAAAGTTACTTTACACTTGAACAATTTGAGAGAAAGCCCCAGTCTTGCGTTGACTTATTTCCACCAATTGAAAGAATGTGGATTTCGACATGATGTCTGCACTTACATGGCTATTATTAGGATACTATGCTATTGGGGTATGGATAGAAAATTGCATTATGTTTTATTAGAGGTTATAGAGCCGAAAATTGAGCATTTGGGTTTTGAAGTTTCAGATTTGTTTGATGCATTATTGGAGGGGCTCAAGGCTGAGGGACCAAATTCATTGGTTCGAGCACTTGATGCATTGGTTAAGGCCTATGTCACTCTTGGGAGGTTTGATGAAGCCACTGATATTTTTTTCAAAACAAGAAGGCATGGATTTTTACCAAATATATTGACATGTAATTTTCTTATGAATCGGTTGATTGAGTTTGGCAAAGTGGATATGGCCGTGGCTATATATCAACAATTGAAGAGACTTGGGTTGATCCCCAATGTCTATACATATGGTATTGTTATCAAAGCACTTTGTCGAAAGGGTCGTTTGGAAGATGCTATTGATATGTTTCAGGAGATGGAGGAAGCTGGTGTGACCCCTAATTCTTTTACTTACTCAACATATATAGAAGGGCTTTGTTCACATGGAAGGTCAGATTTAGGATATGAGGTGTTAAAGGTGTGGAGAAATACTAACATTCCTATTAACTTGTTTGCTTACTTTGTTGTAATTCGTGGGCTTGTTAGTGACAGGAAGATGAAAGAAGCTGAGGATGTCTTGCTTGATATGGAAGAAGCGGGAATCGCCCCTGATGCATATTGTTATGGGGCCCTAATTCAAGGGTATTGTGAGGCGGGGAATATTCTCAAATCTTTGGCACTTCATTGTGAAATGTCTACGAAGGGTATCAAGACTAATTGTGTTATTGTCAGCTCAGTTCTTCAATGCTTGTGCAAGATGGGCTTGGCTTCGGAAGTGGTGCACCAATTCAACAAATTCAAGGAAATGGGGATTTTCCTCGATGAGATTGTTTATAATATTGTGATTGATGCTCTCTGCAAACTAGGGAAGTTAGAAGAAGCCATAAAGTTGTTTAATGTGATGAAGCGAAAGAAAATGGCTCCAGATGTTATCCACTACACGACTCTGATCAACAACTACTTCCTACATGGAAAACATTTTGAAGCCTTTGATCTTTTTGTGGAAATGAAGGAAAAGGGATTAAAACCTGATATTGTTACTTACAATGTGCTTGCTGGTGGGCTTTCAAGAAATGGACTTGCACGAGAGGCACTTGAGCTTTTGGATTATATGAAAGATCGGGGTTTGGAACCGACCACTGTTACACACAACATGATCATTGAAGGCTTATGCGTGGGAGGAAAGGTGAAGGAAGCTGAATTATTTTTTGGTAGTTTGGAAGACAAAGGGTTAGATAATTATTCTGCAATGGTAAATGGTTATTGTGAAGCAAAAAAGACAATAGACGCCTTTGAGCTTTTTGTTAGGTTGTCCAAGAGAGGAATATTAGTGAAGAGGGATTCTTGCCTCAAACTTCTCAGTAGCCTTTGTACAGTAGGTGCATTTGACGATGCTCTTATGCTATTTCAGACTATGTTGGCTTTAGATCGTGGCCCTTGTAGGATAATGTGCGGCAAGCTTATAGCTGCGCTTTGTCATGCCAGAGATATGAGAAAAGCACAGTGGGTGTTTGATACCATGGTCCGGAGAGGGTTAACCCCGGATGTCATTACCTACACAATCATGTTGAACGGTTATTGCAGGGTAAATTGCTTGCAGCAGGCCTGTGATCTATTTAAGGATATGAAGGAAAGGGGAATCAAACCTGATGTCATCACTTACACAGTTTTGATTGATGGGCATTCCAAAAAACACTTGAAAAAAGCTCAAAGATTATTTAGGGGAGATGGGAACAAGGGAGAAACAGTTAATGCTTTGACTTTTTGGAGGGAAATGAGGGAGATGGAATTAACTCCTGATGTTAAATGCTACACTGCTTTGCTTGATAATCGTTGCAAGTTAAACAACATTCAAGATGCTATTTGCCTTCTTGATGAAATGATTGATAGAGGTATGGAACCAGATACTGTGACTTACACAGCTCTACTAAGTGGCTATTTTCGTTGCAGTGATATAGATGGGGCAGTAAACCTTGTTAATACGATATCAGTCAAGGGGATCAAGCTAGATACCCGTGCCATGTTAGCATTAGAACATGGTATTTTAAAGGCTAAGAAAGTGCAATTGCGGCGTTAAGGACTTCACCGATTCTTACAGGTGAGATGAATATAAACACTTTGTACCATTTCCCATAAGTTCCTGAGTTTACTGCTACTTGTCAATTGGTTGTATGAGATGGACTTTTATTATAATCTTTTTGTCATATATAAGTAACTTGTCCATCCTTGAGGCTGTTCTTAATAAACATAATAATTGCAAACGTGAGTTTGGGTTATGATCCATCAGGCATTGAAACTTTTATTTTTATATTGTTGACTGTTAAGCTTGGATTTGGACATGGCCTGCTGCTTGTTGCATGTAAATTAGGTACACATGTGCCCGCCCTGGTGGTCGCTTTATATATTTTCTGTAAAATTACAAGCCAGTAAACTCACAATCCTCGGTGTTGTTCCTGAAATGTGAATAATTAAAATTACTATATATTAAGGCTACCCTGATGTCTTCTTTGTATAATTGACGGAATACTTGAAGCTAGCAACTCAATATTCCTAGTGTTTCTTTTGAAATGTGGAGAATATGTGGTCATATAATTCCTAATTTCTTTTTTTAATTTAGGAGTTTCGTGTACTATTTTGTTTCATGTCATCAGTGAATAAGTGGGTTGGATAAAGTTGATTCATACAGAAGTTTGTTTGATGAACAGATAGATGCATCATGCATCAAAACTACCAACTCGGGTCTAGTAGATATCATCTCATTGTCACATAATTTAGTAACGATATACAGTGTCTCATACTTGCCACTTCAATTATAGTTGATGATATATCGCCTCGTCCAGTTCTTCAATTAATTATCCTCCTTTGGTCTCTTGCCAATTTCAATAATCAACTGTTTTCTTTTGAAAGTAGGCCTCCAATATAGCTCTGTGACGCCTTGGGGTACTCGTGCAGCATGGGTGGGATGCAGGTTGTTGCACTATACTGTTCAGTTGAAGATTCCCATTATGTTTCAGCTGTTCATGTCACTGAAACTTGTGTTGACCCCTACATGCTATATTTTAAGACGATGCTACATGCCAAGTACTTGCATTGCTTCCTGGATTGTAAGTGGTAGTCTCTAACTATTGTATTACATGTTAAGATGATGGTTTTTCTTGTCTTTTCGACTAGTTATGATGATTGCTTGTTTTGACAGGTTTACTTACAGCGGCAAGGATTTCCTTGGGGACACTAAAACATAGTTTACAATGGACTTTTTGGTGTGTGGTTCCTGGGGTATTGTGAGCATCTAGTGCTTTATCCAATGCATAAGGTAGTGGTTGCATGTCCACTATATATATATACACGCACACATACATATTGTAAGTTTACTGAAACATTAAGGCGTACACCTTTAGTAATTCTATTTAACTATATAATCTTTCGGGAAAGAGGGAGGATCTATCAAGATATTCCCCATCACTCTTCATTGTAGCCCTGAACTTGTGGCCTGATTATCTATATTTGATCACTCTCACCAGTTCATATTTTATGGCTTCTACAGTTTTTGAGGTGTATTTCAGATATTTTTATGTATACGAATGTGCTTTTCGTATGCCTGCAAGTGAATATCAATTTAATAGCACACATCAATTGGATGTGAATGATTAATTTTCTTATAAACAGATAGCTACCACAACAGTCTTGAGTAAATGAGAATAGATAGATATCTAATACTTAAGCTTTTAATCTGTTTATTCACAGTTTGGGATAATCGGAGGATCCTCCAGTTACCTGTAGATGATCCATCTCCCCATATGGCATATTGCCATAAATGTCAAGGTTTGTGTGAGAGTGTACGACATAAATTTAAGTTGATCATATGCTCCATATAACATTAGCAAGCATGTAAGCGGCAATAAATAATACTGAATAAATTAAGATACACTTTAAAAAGATACAAAACAAAGTCTTAAACAGAGTGATGAACCTTGACAGTTTTCGCCTCAGACCCACCAAAGAACAAATGATAAAAAAGGAAAAAAACAAACAAACAAACAGACAGACAGAACAACTGCATTGGAACAGTAGTTGTCCTTTTTTTTTTGGGTGGTAATTTGGAGAAGGGTTGAATCTAAGACCTCTTGCTTAGCAAGGGACCTAGTACATCAACTGAGCTAAAGGCCGTTGGTAGTAGTTGTCCGTTTTACATTCGCTCTGAAAGCAACACAAACAGCTCTTCATCGCTTATTGCTCCCATCTCCATAGCTCTTTCCAAAGCACCTAAACCTCCCCCATCTTTAATTGATGCGCATGCACCCCTGAAATGCATAGCACAAATGCGTCAATGATCAGCAATAAGCAAATAGTAGCATATTCAGCATAAATCATTTGAAATACTTCCAAGCTCCATAATTGTTTCAAAGCTTCTTTTTTTAAAATAAATAAATAAAACCCTAACAATGTTAAGCACAAAACGAGGTACAGAACTACAGAATGCACACATGCTGCCTCCAGTTTGCTTTTAATGGATGCCAAGAAAGTTATCAATGTGACAAGCGATCAGTGAAACACCATTTGGCAAAACCAAAACAACTTTTAGTTCTACTTCTACCTATTGGTAACTAAATATTGATACTATTTCAATTTAGATACAAAGATGATCATACAATCAAAAAGGTGCATAAATATTGCAGTAATCAGGTTGTCTTACAAAACTTTGTGCTGCATATTCAAATGAGTTTGTTTACCTGAAGGGAAGTTGAACCACTAAATAAATATGATTATGTCACTGTAAAAGCTGGGATTGTATAATTAGTCTACATAATTATATGCAAGATGTGAGAAAACTA
Source organism: Aralia elata (assembly GCA_034770075.1). Taxonomy (NCBI): domain Eukaryota; kingdom Viridiplantae; phylum Streptophyta; class Magnoliopsida; order Apiales; family Araliaceae; genus Aralia; species Aralia elata. The sequence continues at coordinate 82,796,160 of CM068387.1, read as the reverse complement.
ATGCTGTACTTTAGCAGGAAAGTAGATAATGGTCGTGTTTTAGACATGGCCTTAATACTAACAAACATTACCTCCTCAGTAGAAACTTTGCCAATTGGTTGTTTCCTGTGCAGATGCAATGGTGCAGAGGAGTCCTTCCATGGTAGTCAGACTTGTTTATATCAGCACCAAATTGCAGCAATAGCTCGAGCATCACACGATTGCCAGAGTTACATGCTAGATGCAACAGAGAACAACCTTGCAGACTTTTTTCGGGTTCACTGGAATTTTTAGTTGTCTGACAAGCTGTGGGATCATGCTGTTCCCTTTCTACATCATGAAAGCCTTTTTGGGAATCATGCTCATGAAGATTGTGATATGAATTGATGCTGGCCACCTCATCATAAGTAGTGTTGATAATACTTGTATCTGACATTACAAGGAGGCGATATACTTCTTGCAAATTGTTAGTCTTAACTGCTTCCCAGATGCTGACGGCATAAGAAGTAACACCAGAGGTAGTTGCTTCTTTCTTGACAAGCAGCTTCTCAACATACTAAATTAGGAAAAAAAAATGTAAGGCCCTTTTTTCTCGATGAAAATTGTACAGTGACAGCATTCCTCCCCGGGGAGGGGGGCATGTAAAAACTTCAGAAAGTGTTTCTTAAAGCTGCTTATGTTTTTTTCTCCAAAGAAACTTTATAAATGTTATGGAGTTTCATGTGAACAAATGTGTAAATAACTAAAGGTTATGTTTCTTCAAGTTACTTATGTTTTTTTCTCCAAAGAAACTTTATAAATGTTATGGAGTTTCATGTGAACAAATATGTGTAAATAACTAAAGGTTATCACTTGTCATACTTGCAGCATGCATTAGATAGTCAACCAAATAGATATATGCCCACAAAAAAGTATAATATATATAAACAATATATCAGGGGGTTGACAGTAGCACCAACATTATATTTATGTGTGTTTATGTGTATTAAATCATTGTAACGGTGGGTTGACGGTGTATATTATGTAACATGTACCTATTTATATATGTGCAGATTATAGATAAATGTGGAAAATCATAAATGTTGTGAGTAGCAGAAGCAAGAAGCAATAGGAAGAGAACGAATAAGACAGAAGAACGAAACTTCGTAGAGGTCAAAGATGCCAATTCAAAGGAAAGAAGAAACTACAAAATATAAGTTGTACGCCAAGATTCCTATGTTGTGCATTCAAGCCCTGTTAATTTGGACCAAACCGGTAGTTTTGAATGTTACCCAACACCATTGAGACATTAATTGTCAATATTGAAAAGGGGGATGGTGAAGTGTCACTGCAAGGCCCAAGGTTGTAATTGGGTTCAAGCGGAACTGTCAAAAAATAAACACTGCTGCAGAGACAGAGTAGACGGCACACAAAAAATTTCTTTCCACAATAGGGTGAAAGCCTAACATGCGAGTGTTCTAGTTAAACTCACAGAAAACTTAAGATTTAACACTACAAGTATACCTTAGCTAGAATGTATTTTTCTCTCTGTTGAATGCCATCTTCAGAGCTTGGTTTTGCAAGTGATATGAAAGCATCTGAACCATTTGTTCTGCATAATATTCATTTAACTAATATTAGGTAGCAGAATAATACACAAATTTTAAAAAATAAAAATGAAAACTGTAAGGACGAACAACTGCTGTCAACGTCAAACAATTGTAAGTTGAATAGAAAAATAGATTAAAAACATATCATCCATTAAGCAACTTGTAATATAGCTAAGCTCCAATCTCAATCGTTAGCTACAATGAATATTGCAACACAACATTCACAATATATAAAAAGTTCAATGACATGGTGAAATCCAAGTTATTTAGTTCATGGAAACTAACCTATTATTTTGAAGTAGACCCTCCCAGATAGAGTTACAGAAATCATTACCCAGATTGCAAAATAAATCCAAGATTGTAGGTTCCCAAACCTTGACATCCAGAGTTATTGACCTCACCTGTAGATGGTTGAAAAACATAGCTCAGTACCATAAACGCCCACAGGCATTTCACAATTAGGAAATTTATTCTGCCACCGAGTAGAGTTTTTATTGGTTCCTTTTTAAGCTTTGGAGCAGTAAGCACTAAGCACTGAAACGGATATACTTCAATAGCAAAGCACTGAAACGAATATACTTCAATAGCAAGTACACGGCTTAAATATATTCAATATTATCAATCTTACTGTATCAAGATCAGCTGTACTGTGGTAGTTTAAATTACAACAGCCACATATTTGATTGACTAGCACAATACTACCTGGACTCTAGAAACATGAATGAGAGTCTTAAGAAATGGAATGAGAAACCAACTTACTTTCAAAAAATTCTGATATCAGGAATCTTGATATGTGTGCTCTAAAAATCTTGACTCTCCCATGTCTTTTATGTTACATTCTTCATCAAAGAAGAAGTCTGACATCGCAGTGAGACAAAGATATAAAGCATCTCTGTTTCATGCTGTGGTTGTTAAGGTTTGTTTGACAGTGTTTAGTGTAGAATTTCCTTGAAGTAAAAGAAGAAAGTAACAGAAGCAGGTTCAATCGGAAGATCTCACAGTTGGGAACCTTTACACCTTTTTACCTTTGCTACCAATATAAATATAATCATCAACTCAGTGAGCACCTGTCCATTGCTTACGTGTTGTGCTTGTTCTACAACTTAATCAAACTCAACAAAGTTACTCTATAACACCCCAATCCCACATCGTAACATGTGGGATACTTGAATGTATATATAAGGGACTCAAGTTGCTATCATTAATACCTTTAGTCATGACTTTTGGGTGAGCCGGTGGTGAGCCTGGTGGGCTAAGATGACCCAAAAAGATATTATTGAGAAAATTCATTGGGCCCTTATTATGCTATGATTTGATTCGGACTCGGGATTTGAACTGGATTGTTACATACTCCAATACCTATTTTAGTCTATAGTGTGACAGAAAAACAAGGTTTACCGGGACGACTCTTCTGCAATTCAAGGAAAGGCGATACCAAAGTTTATCACACATGCAAAACATCATGGTGTTGCATGACTAAATCTTGTTTCCTTGTCTGCTCCAGTAGTATTACTGATTAATACTCTAATCATTTTCTAATTGCTATCTTTATTGTTACATTAAATCCACAAACACTGCTTAAGGAAAGGGTAGTTGGGATTAATGGAGAGGTTTGAAAGGAAGAGTTAATGTGAAATTTTCAGAGAACAATACCCAAATGGCATTTCTTAACATGATGTGCCACCCTGACCCAAATGCCACATTTGAGAAAGGTTGGGAAAGCATAATAAGAGATTGAATTAGCCTGCATCAACTAGTTTTTAGGCATCTCACTGTAATTACAAGAGTACCAGAATAACATTTTTTCCTGTTGGAACAGATTGTTAAGAGCTTGAAGTATTCATTAATAACAATTTAGGCTTAACCTTGCCTTTAGGTCATGGTGGTAGGAGCGCCATGACTTCTCAAGTGCGAGTTATTGCATATCTTTTTATTCAAGTTACCATACATTCTCAAAACACACAACTTTAAGGGTTGTACGTGATATTTGGAAGGAGGAGGAGAAAAGAATCTATCCTGTCAGGGTCTAAACTAGTACTTTTTGAAGAATTTAACAATTTACTTCACCTTTATGCATTGTGGTGTTTACAGCTTACATGATCCACACGAAAATTTTAGAGGCCAATAACTGTCGTATTCCCAAGAATTATTTAAGTCTAGAGCACACAAAATTTACTCTCACAAGTAGTATAGACTAAAGAATAGGTACAAATACAACCACAAGTGTAAGCCCCACACACAGAATAAAAGAATGAACAGAAACTAGCGAGTTAAAAAGATTCTAATTATCCTCTTAACAATAGTGTACCTTTGATCTATGAACACCAAGGTTCCGGTGAACCCCAGAGCACTCAATGCACATCAGAACACCAAGATTTAGAGATGCCCAATCAGGTTCAGGAGCACCACATTCTGCACATAGATCGTTTCCAGGAATTTCTCTAAGAATCCTAGAAACACTATCTGCTTGCACATTCTGATCAGCTGGTGTGCTTTCAAGTGATCTGGAAGAAGCATTGTTATTCTCCACGTCATTCTTCCCAGGATTTAGCTGCAGAAGATACGTCAAATCTAGTTAACCAGGGTATATCATTTGAATTACATCTCACTTGCATAATGTTAAACAGGATGTAAAAAGTTTCAAAGAGTTTGACCTGCTGCAGCTGAGAATTTAAAAGGGAAGCAATAACTCCTTTGATCTTGTTCATCCAGTCAACCCTATCTGCTTCTGTTTCAGCCTGCTTAAACAAGATCAAGGAAACGTTTTCATAACTCTAGGTAATCTGATAGCATTGTCTTGCAGATTATCCAGAAAACCATCAATATATCTACTCCATCCATCCCACATTAGTTGCAACTATTTTTTAGAGTGTGCGGTACGGACTTTAAGACATGTCAAAATTATATTTTGAATATATTAAATATATAAAAATATAATACCTAAATATGATTTTGGAACGTCTTAAAATCCAGCTGCACACTCTATAAAAAGAGTTGCAAATAATCTAAAACGGAGGGAGTATATCCTATATCAAGATACTGCAAGAAAACCCAAAGCATCAGATATAGGATGTGCAGTTCTTTTGTGATCAAACTAAAAAGTACTGCTCCTACAAACATGGACAGATAAGCTAATATACAAATTTCTTTTGTGATCTCCTTGTGCCAAATTGTTACGCTACAAAACAAGAAAAAGCATGATGTTAAAGTACTGCTAACAATTTAGAGAAACTAAGCATTTAGATTAATCAAGTAATACTATTTGTCTTGCCATCTTGGAAAATAAATTATTACCATATAAACAGAGTGGTTATTATAAAGTACAACTTTTTTCAATGACAGCTCAAAGAAGATGCACAGCATGACAGCATAGTCAAATGATGAGTTTGCAGATAACATTCGTCTACTCTTATTGATATAATTATTCATGTTCACTAAATTGGTGCATGGAAATATGGAATACAGATTCTAGCAATCATTTGGATAATCATATAGCCTTTACCCATCAAGTATTTCACCTGTAATGTGTATGTTTTCGAGGGGGAAATGATTCTGAAGCATAGCCGCAAATCTGTATCCTCAGCGTCTATCTTTATTGTTGAAGTATGAAGATCAACAGTACGACAGCCCAAGCTTTCCTCACCAAAGGATGATGACCTGCGGTGCCGTGTTCGAAACCTACCAAATACACTATTATTGTGTTCCACTGAACCGAGAGATTGAAATGATGGAGAACCCTGCAAACAAAAGGGTCAAGGATAAGGGGTGAAGATAAGAAAAAAGGTCCAATATGCTTCTCAGAGAAGTTCTAGCATCTAAAGTCGTAGAATAAATCTTCAAACAAGTAGATGCATACAAGTAATGCTACAGACCAAGGTTTGGAGAAATATAAGAGCACCAAAGAAGCATCATTAGCTATAGAAGCCGTATGCAAAATACCTCACAATTTTTTTTACAACCACTCAAATTTGCCTAAAGAAAACTTTAGTATCATATATTGGTAGCACTTCATAATTAAATTAGTCAACTAGAGACAGATAAAGAACACTACATACCACAGGTCTGTTACCATTATGTCTATGATAATACAAGTCCCCATGGCTGTCGAGTACAAAAAATCGCCTCTTCCAATCTGCTCTCAAACTTGAAGATCGTTTTAAGAGATACCCCTGCTTGATTGTCTGAACCTGTAGAACATAGACACCCTCTCAAAACTAGCCAAAATAACAATAAGACCTAGAACAAATAAAGGCTTGAAGTTCAATTAATTTATCCAGTCTTCGCAGCAATAAGAAAAAAATATTTGTAAGATTATCTCAATAATTGAACTAGTACACGGCTTAATTTAAATTAATATGGAAGTGTGCTTTCTTCTCAGTTTTATGGGGATTATGGGTTTTTTTCCGCTACCATGAAACCTTATCTTCTCATCTGGGGGAAGGGGATAGACTTGGAACTAGTGACCTTACACTATAAAGTAAGAGGCCTTACATAGTTACATTAGACTGTCACCTTTGGTATATAATGTTATGGGGAATTTTCAACAGCTGTAATGCTAGAATGTTGAGATGGGGCTACTTATAGGGTTATTTTTTCTTTCATCCCTTTGGGCTTCTACTATTAGGGCCTTTAGCATATGTTTGTGCCTGACCTTCGTAGAGATTAGAGGGGCTTCATTTTTATTTTTTTGCAACTGCTCATTTTGTCTTGTTTTCAATTAGAACAGTGTGAATGGCCTTATAGCCCCCCCCCCCCCCCCTTCCCCCGTTTTTCTTGTATCCTCTCTCTTTCTTGATTTCTTTTCTAATCAAAAAAATCTAAACTAGAACTTCAAATAATTTACTTACCTTCCCTTTAGCAGTGGACTGCATAATTGCATCTATTTTTTTGTTAGAACTCATACCGACACCATTAGTACCAACAGCAGGTGTAGAGGCTCCCACATTACTGGATGATCGTAACTGGTCCAGCTCGGCTTGTGTCCTGAACTCCTGAATTCGTTTAGCAAGTTTGTCTTGTTCAATGGTAGCCTGCTCTTTAGATTGTTGTGCATATGTCAACACCTGATACAGAGAACTGTAGTTTTAAAATAACCCTTTCTATAAAGCAACCTGAATAAGAATCGCACAATCACCTAATTAAAATATTTTTATCTAAAAAAGTCTCATTACTAAGATCAGATTGTAAGCCAACAAGTATAAACCGTCACTGCCCATGGCATATATCTGCAAATCAGTGCTTCTAAAAATGTTGTGTACCATGATTATTCACAAACTAAATAAAAAAGAACAATCGTGATAATGAACAAATCACGTAAAAGTCATTAACAAGTGTAGGAAAACCATTAAACTATTGACTATCAAGGCTATTTTAAGAATAAACAAACACTCATAATCGAAACTCACACTCATCTTCAAAAGGGTACCTATCCATTGAAGTACTTAGGTTGTGAATTGCCATTTAGAAATTGGAAAAAATTGTGTCCTACTCTCTGTGAAAGCGAAGCAGCAATTTATATATATATTTTCTGAATAATGAACAATGATGATATTGACAGAGATGAAAGTTTATACTGGGAGCATTATATCTTATATCTGGGAAGGCAAATACATGGTAGAAGTAGAAAAATACTAAAAAGCCAAAATCAACAATGAAACACACAAACACATATATAGTACATACTTGTGTTGCTGTAAACATGAATATACTGATGGAACAAATTATAGACAGCAGTACTGTAAAATGTAATGTATGTGTTGGGAACCATTCCAGCAGGAGAGGGTGGAGGGGGGGATTGTAAAACTAAAATGGTGACCACAACTACGATTCTCCAGCTCTAATAATTTAGGTAGACATTTATATCAGAGGGAAAATAAGGGCAATGTACCTGGTGAATTAATGGCTCCATTTGGCTGAACAAATCATAGCCCTACAAAGATACATCAAGTATGCTAATTTTCAAGAGTGAAACTGCAGGTACTTTAAATAAGTTATCACTAACAAGTGAAAAGACACACCAGCTTAAAATATCTCAGATGAGCATCCATAATTGCACTGAATGATTCCAAGAACTCGTACTTCTTCTTGGCTTCAATATTCGTGAGGGAACTTACCTGAATTCCTTAAAAACACCAAGGAAATATGTTACAACTGCAAACACCAAACATGAAAAAGATTTTTTGAAAAAGATATAACATATAATTCCATATGTACTAGACATACTAGATTGAAGCGGCTTCTCTCAAATGCTGACTTTGAATTGTGTAGGCCCTGTCATAAAATCGGATAAGTTCCACAATTGCACCATAACTATTAACTAGTAACATAAATTGTTCAACATCAAAGATATGGGACTATGATACACTACATAGGCTAACACGCGGTACACTAAGGTAGCTTTATATGATTGCTTATAGTTAGGAATTCTCTTAGAAACTAAATATAATAAAACTAAGTTTCATAGTAGATTTTTAGTTGCATCAACAAATTGATTGTTCTATAAATTATCTAGTACAACTGTGATTTTTTAGCATCTAATACTAAGTTAGAATATTCAATTTTGTGAAATAATTCGTCAAGAATAAAGAAATACTTTCGGTACACTAAATTTAGAGTATCGGTATATAAGAGTGTCATGCTTGAGTACACAACTACCAATACGTGATTTGTTAAGTCAATAAAAGTATCTAGTAACTCTGGATTGGCCAATGGTTACGAGTTATGACATGAGATAGTTGATTGAATGAAAGATACAAGTTCAGCGAGATCGTGAAAAAATGATCTTGCTTGCTACATGAATGGAAGACATATGGACCTTTGAACAGTTGCAATGAATAGAACAGATAGTGGTAATAAGAAACTACAAGCAAATAAGAAGCCAATGATGAACCTCAAAGTAGTTGCATCATATGGGAAGAGTATACCTCTTCGAGATCAGCAACAACTTCATCCCGAGTATTCTTCTTTAGAGAAGCGAACTTTTCACGTGCCTAGATTCACAATTACATATTCAAGATATAAGAATACAACTATAGAAAGTTCAGATACAGAAACTACATAAGAAGATCAAATTTTAGGAAATGGCATAACAATAAGTTTGATACAAGGACTTCATATTCAAAATCCAAAATCCTAGTGGTACATTGTGCATTCTATTGAGCTTGAGATTCATACAGATTATGTTATTCGTGGGTTTATAACACCCAACTATCCATGAGTTATTACCTTAACAATAAGTCAATCAATCACTACAAGTTTCCACCACTGAGAAGAAGAAGAAGAAAAAAAGAATAACACTTGATAGAATACCCACCAAAGTCTAATGAACAGACATAAAAATATAAGTATTAAGTATAATTCTAAAATATTATTAGTACTATAGCTTTTCATAAGAAATATTTTAATATATACAAGTAAAAAAATTGTGGAATTCTGAATACCTGATCATAAGATTGTGCAGCTTTGTCTAATCGTCGACGTGAATCCTAAAACAACAATGCCAATAAATAAGTGACAATCAACAATTTCAAAAGCATGTGAACCAGAAACTAGCGAAACGAATAAATGAAAGATTGCATGAGAGAGAGAGAGAGAAGCCGCTAGATAAAGCTTTTCCTTTTTATATAGGTTCCTATTTTTTCTAAGGTAATATCAAAGGGCAAACGGCATCACTCTGTTGCGCCCCCAAGATGGACCAGCCTAAATTACCTCCAATTGGATTGCCACAATCATATGAAGTTACTTTAGCAGCCAATGACTTGAGTTTTAAGGCCCTCACGTCTTCCACATTTCAGATGTGGGAGCAAGCGTTGCATAATCTCTCCCACTTGAAGATTTTAAGTTGTTAACAGACCCCTAGGAACCTAACTCCGACTTATGTTACTCATGCGGGTTATGGGAAATTTATTTATTAAGGTTCTACCACTTTTGGGCCTAATTTGAGATATACGAGTTTATTAATTTTTACTATTATCTGAATACGATTTTATATCTTTACTATTATAAATAAAGAAAGTTGCTTAAAATGGGGCAAGGAGGCATGAACTATAGCTTCTCTTTTTTTTTTGTGCTAAATTTGGACTATAGCTTTGAATTTGTAGTAAACTAGAAATTTCTCCTGGAGGCCTTCTTCACACATGATGCTATTCTTTTGCTTTTAAATACTCACTCAGTCCTAAAATATATACGTACTCTCCTTTATAAGATATAAAGTGCAACTATTTAGCTTAGTGAATTAATCTTTTATCTCATACTTGCAACTTAAAATTTGGTTGTGGCGAAATATCAAACATGTTGTGGGCAATATTTAAAATCGCCCATTTTTATGTACAAAATACATAAGTTTTACTAAGAACAATGATGAAATAGCAAACATCTCTTATAGTGTTGGTTGTGTCGACACTAAACTCGATTCAAATGTCAAATTTTTTCCAAGTAGAAATGTGAAGGAGAAATGAATATACGAAAGAAATATGAGAGAAATGTCAAAGAAATAGGATAATATCGCAAGGACAGCACCTAAGGCATTATGGACAATTTTTGAAAGATTGGGACAAAATTTAGGTACGGTCTTTTGGGGAGTGGGCTACATGCACAAACGAGCGGGATACATGCACAGACAATTTGGATGGAAAATATAACTATTGCACTTCACCTCACAACATGCGGTTAAGTGTCAACTTTTAAACTATATAGGGGGTGATGTGGGATTTTGCCAAGTGGTGATCTGAATTTTACTTTAATTTTGAAAATTAAGTATTTAATCAAAATCACCTTTTGTAAAGAGGTAATAATCAGAAAACAACTGCCATCCACAAAAGCCTAAAAGTATTTTGCTTTAAGATCAGTTACTATCATATTAGTATAGATGAAAAAAAAAGTACCTTTGCATCTTGAAGATCAACAGACAAAAACTGAGTAAGACGATCAACTAACACATGCTCTACCTGTGAACAATTATCAAAGTCATTAATTAAACATCTCAACAGATCTCAAATTCAGTAAGGGTCCTAGTCCTCTTAGTCATAAAATGTATCACATAATCAAATTTGTTGCCTGTAATAACAAATAACATTTCAGTGTAAAAAAATTACTTGGGAACGAAGAAGTTCCTTAAACGTAGCTAGCTCCCGGAACGAAGTGATGAACTTGGAGATGATTGGACCTGGCATGAAAGAAAAACGAAAAAGCAATATTAACAACAGATCTCGATTAGACAAGCCTACTTATAACATGAACATAACCTTGATCAAAAAAATACAATTTTAAAATGGAAACTTTTGAACAAAACATATAGGCACTCATCAACTCAGAACATATAAGCACTCATCAACTCAGACTAGATGCTTGACATTTGACCTAAACCGCATAGTTGAATGCAATACTGTCTTGTAATTAAAAAAAAAAAAGTGACCGGAGCATTACAAGGAAGATACAAAGGAAAAGAGACCAATTCAAGAATACAGAAAATAAATATAATATATGACGAAAAATATGGTAAAATGGTTCTTCATATGCATTTGTCAAGTTTTCTGATCCAATATAGCCCAGATCTAATACTAGGATAGTAACACCATTGCTTTATAACAAAGAACGTTTTAGCATCATCCATGAGTGCCACCTTTCAGTCCATATTATTTTACTTTGCAGGAAATAAAAGCAGTATGTAAACAAACCTCCTATGGATACGCTGACAAGATCATCTTGGCCTCCACCGAAGGCTTCTAATGATTCAGCAAATATGTTGTCTACACTGCAAGCTTCACCAAGAGCTTCCCTGTGAAGAGAGAGAGATCAGCAAAGTTCCTTTGGACATGGCGTCATCTTAGACAGTAAAATACGTTGATCAACAAATTTTGAACTAAGGACAAAGAAAATATATCTAATACAGCGGGAAAAAAATAGATATAAGGAGCAGGCATTTGAAAATTGAAATATAACAATCTAATATTATACAAAACACTTTTAAAATTATTTAATTCCTAAAGGGTATATACTTGAATATATCTAATTATCTATACTTTTTAATAATGTCACTCCTAGAAAGGGAGGCCCAATAAATGCATAAAAGGGCATTCTATCTCAAAGCAATATATATATATATATATGCCTGTGTGTGTGTATATACATGCATATGCCTCCAATACAGCAGAATACCTAGAGGCTTGGACATTGAGATATATTTTACCAGTTTTACAGTACAAATGTTTCATTTGTGGTTAAGATGAACCAAAAACTTTTGCTATCTTAATTAGTAAGAATGCATCTAAACTATCAGTGGGTTACCAATTGATGCAAGACAATGTTTAAGAAAGGAAGAATGGGGAAGAAAGAATAAGAAAGTAATATAAAAATAATGCCTGAAGGCTACAATGGCACAAAGTCCCAATTCTCAAATCACTATTCTATTCACTGAATTTTGATGATGGATATTACATCCTTTATGTAGACCGTAAAACCCTAATTCTAATATAACATGGCTAACCTAATTTAGTAAGAAAACGAACTCCTAAGGCTCCTAATTGATATCTTAAAAAATTACCATAATTAAAAGATCTACTCCTTGCTATCTATTATATAATTAAAATATATATAATGATTTCCTAACTAAATATTCTAATTAAAACTGATTATCTAAACAATAATAGAATAGATGATAAATTATTTCTTGCAAATTTCCATGATTTTTCACATTCAGCGTCACCAATTAAGCAGAAGGTTAGTAATAATATAGACAGTTAAACAGCCATGAAAATTATAATTTTTTCCTGTTACGATGGATGGCGTTTTTATTTTAACCACTTGGATACACGTGACTCGAGGACCCAATGTCACAGATAGATATCACACTTAACGTAGCACGTTTATGGACAAGGTAACATTACGATTGAATAGCTAACTATGATATTCCATCCAACTATCCAAGTACCCTAAAACTTCTATTTGAGAATAAGGAACACAAGCACAGAAACTATGTTTGTAAAGTGAAAAAATCTAAAGGCTAAACAAACTAATTTTAGCAATAGTAGGAGAATCTGTAGCTTATAACTAAATAAAAATTAAATAATAGATTGAGCTAAATAGAAATATACAAGATGCTTACATATACTTCTTACACCCTTTGTATAGTCTTTGACAACGATCTCTTAGATCCTCTGTTGTCTGTTCGAGAGAACGCATCTGTCCAATATCAGAAAGTTAGAGAACAAAGTAACTAAGAGAAAGCAGAAGCTGCTTTCAGAATTTAACTGAGCCGAAAGGGTTATGAAGCACTAAGAAATACTCAAAAATACTTAAAGAATACATAGTTCAGTAACACTAGAAAAAAAATTAAAGACCGTACAACTATATAGGACAAGATGTCCTCCAACAATTGAAGTGGAAAAGTACAAATTTCTTGTAAAGAACAGGGGCCCAATTCTTGTGGTGGTCTAGTACAGAAATCATCTAAAAGCATTCTTCTACAGAAATCATCAAAAAGCCCCAATAGCTGAAGTCCATATCGAAGCTAAAAAGATACCCGATCCCATGAGATATTCCTCTCGTTAAAACCTCCAAGTCACGGAATCTAATCTGCAGGCTGCAGCATCCTGTCCCAATAACATAGGGAACACCCAATCCACCCCAATCATTCCAAGTACTTCCCATTTTTTCTGCATGATAATATGAAGTCCTCTAAAGATCTCCAACAGCAGGAACAATCCCATGTACCTTTGGCACTTCCTTTAACTTAAGGACCACGAGCTCCAAAGAACAACATGTCAGTGACTATCATCTTCCTAATTGCCAACATGAGATAAACCGGCGAAGCTTCCATACCTTACTCCTAGATTCACCACATATTTAAGTATTGTGTATCGCCATAATTAAACTAGAGAAATGAAAAAAGAGGGAATGTGGGAGGCAACTTGTCATGCCAAAAGATCCAACAACAAAAAGAAGTCCAGAACTCCCTCGAAATCCATGTTGAAGCAAAAGGAATAGATTTGTTTCCTCCACCATTTTACAGATGCAAACACTGACTTGAAATGACCTCGTGAGCTAAAATTTTTATGAACGTCAAAAGTCTTTCCGGGTGTCAATACAAAGGGAGAAACGTAATAAGATTGATTTCCAATATACAAAATGAGTTTGCTAACATACAAATTTTCCAGACATGACCCAAAGTATGCTTGCGATAACAGCGTACAAAAGATAAACTACTCGGTATTTATTTAAATTGACCTTTTAATGTGTTAAAGTCCTTAAGGTTCAAGGCTGCTTTCAATGCTGGGTGTTGGCATATCGACTTTGGTTGCACTATAAGTGCAGAGCTTGGCCATTGGGCTGACTGCATGATATACAAGCACTGATGCTGTACTTGTGGCCATTATTAACCTTAGGACAAGGGGAGAGCATTGAAAGCTCAAATTTCCTAGTACAAGCTATATCATTTCCTGTCGAATTTGTTGCACCATTATTTCTGTGTCGATGTGTTGTTTCAGACACGGGTAAGTGAGTTTGTGGGTGAGAGCCCATAGGGGGCGATTCTGTGCACAACATAGTTGATGATTTACAGTGTCTTATCATATAATTAAGTACATTTGTTAAATGAACTCTCCAAAATCAATCCTATACTATTGGAACCAGCAAAAAACTACATCAATTAGAGAAACATAAAGAACACCTCTAACCGGTCAAAACCAGTTCTTACAGCTACCACGGTTTCCATTATGATGCTGTTAGTGCATTGACTTCGTTAATTCTGGCCATGAATATATGCATAACTTTCTAAAAATGAATTTCGTAGTAAGAAAACAAAACCAACCCGTCTAGATCAGATATATAATTTACAAATTTTTGCTGGAGTGGAAATTTCTCTCCGAATGACAAACAACCGATAAAAGAAAAGCATTATATAGTGAAATTCTGAGTAAATGAATCCATAAATGTAAGATTGGAGAATGATTAATCAAATTATCAATTAATGAATTACCTGATTCTGAAACATGGGCGAATCATCCAGTTTGACAAAGGTCGCCATTATAATCTGTAGCAGATAAATTGGGGAAGATCTGAATCTGAATGGATCTTTCTCTCTTCCTGTCTATCTCTCCAGCTCAAAGTTCATAAAAAAAACACCGAAGGATATTTACGTGTCCAGCATTCACCTAAACGGCGACATCGGATCTTAATTATGCTCGCTTTTCACTCTTTTTCTAATTTTACGTTCCTATTTTCTTTTCTTTTCTTTTTTCTTTAATTTTTGACTTTTGTAGTTTTAACATCATTTTTGTAGAATTTGTCAATTATACATATTTTGCGGGAGATTAACTAATAATAACTAAATTAAAAGTAGCATTCAAAGTCAACTATGTACATAAGGTTCTACAAAAAATTATTTATATTCTTAAAAATATATCAATCGTTGTTTAATATTTTTTGTATTTTATTATTATATCACGTTAAATTATATCATTTATTTTATGACGTAGCTATGAAATATTATTTTTTAGAAAGTTAAACATACAGTGAACTATCTTTAAATAAACAATTATGTGGGAAGTGTTTAGTGATATATCAATATATATATATAGCAAAAAAAGTTGTAGTTAAAATTATATATTTTTAAAATTGTGGCTACATTTAAAATTATAATACTATAAATATATCTATATATGACATACTTAAAATTATACTCCTTCTGTTTTATATTATTTGATCATTGTTGATTTTTTAAAATTAACTTAAGAGACTTTTAAACTTAAAATTGACATAGATTCTTCTGATTTTAATAAATACAATGATGAATATTATAAACTATTTAAAAAGTATTATTTATTGTAAGTCTTATTGTTTTATAATTTTTATTGAGTCATCTCAATTTAAAATTTGAAAATGTCTCGAATTATCTTTCAAACGTCAATAATGACCATATAATTTGAAACGAATGGAATAAATTAAATATTATTTTAACTAAACAAAGGCAAAATATTACTCCCTCCGTCCCAAATTAATTGCTCAATTTTGACTTTTTAAAGTCAAATTGACTATTTTTAAAACTAATCTTTTTACTATTTTTGCTAAAATATAGGTGAAAAGATTATAACCAAAAGAAAGTATATACAATTTATTACTAATTTCAATTTTTATAATTTAGAAATATATTTATATATGCTTAATTATTAATTCTAAAAATAGTCAATTTAACTTAAAAAAGTCAAAACTGAATAATTAATTTGGGACGAAAGGAGTATATAATTTTATTAATACCGTATTGTATTGTCAGTTAGGTCCAACCGACATCAATTTTTTTAAAAAATTAATGTATTTCATTTCATGTTATTGGGATAATAACGAGGATAAAATTATAAAGAGAATATAAATTGTCTCGTGTCTATTTTTATTATTTTGTTAATGTCAATTATGAAAATATATATTCATTTGCAGTATTTTGAAATTATGAACGAAGCAAATATAATTTATCGGGCACATATTATAAATTATAGACTAAGAAACATTTCAAATTTGTTTTTAGTATGTTACACTTAGACCTGGCAATTGGGCTGGGCTGGGCTAAAATTGGGCTGGGCCAAAATGACCCAGGTTTTGGTGGGCTGAAAAAGTGAAGCCCAAAGCCCATGTTTTGGTGGGCGGGCTGGGCCAGCCCGCGGGCTTGGGCCATTTTTACAAAGGATTGAGCGGGCTGGGCGCCCACGGGCTGGGCCAATGTTGGGTTGGGCTAAATTTGGGCGGGCCAAAAAGGCCCAAGTTTTGGCGGGCTAAAAAAATGAAGCCCAGAGCCCAGCTTTTTTTGGGCAGGCCGGGCCGGCCCGCGGGCTTGGGCCAATTTTGCCAGATCTAGTTACACTCTTTTCATTTAACGAAAAGTAGCTTTGAATCTAGTTATTTTATGAAATTTTAAAATTTAAATTATAATATAAATTTATTTTAATTTTAAAAATAATTTTTTTGAATTTAATCGTTTATTTTAAAGTAGTTTACACTACTAATTATTATACTGATTAAAATTAAGTAAACTCACGTCAATTTTGAATCTTAAAGCTTCTAAAATAATTAAGAAAAAAATTAGTTTAGTCTTTACAAAAAACAAATAAATATTTTAAAATTTTCTAATAAATTATACACAAAATAAAAATACATTTATTCTTATTATTATTATTAATTTTGAAAAAAACCTACCCAAAAAGAAAGAAAGAAAAATGACGCACGTAAAGTACTCCGTATAAACTACATACAACAACCATCCAGACAAGCGAGGTGTGCAGTCGATAGGATAGGAAACTCGGATTTGGATTCAATTGGGACCGCTCGACTCCTGATTGTCATTCCCTTCGCCTGCTGGCCCCTTGTTAAGTGTAAAATCGAAGATTCATGGATCTAAATGAGACCATTCCGTCTCTGTTTAATTAATGTATGTAACTATGTGAGTCATTTTCTAATTATTTTATCTGTTTCATGTTGTTCTTGTTCAATCCGTGTTTTGTTGACCTAATAAGCTGTCGTGTACTTTTTTCTGTTTATGATTAAGTTTGGCGGTGAGATGGTTGCAAATTTACTTTACGTTATCTTAAATTTTTAACACCCACCAATTTCCTTCTTTGGGAAGGAATCTGCTTGTTGAGTGCTGAAGTTTGATTGAAATTCAGACAGGGGTTGGGGGTTTTAAGCGTGAAATTTGAAGTTAAATATTTGAGATTTTTAGATGGGTTTTATTGTATCTATATTAGTTATGCCAATTAAGGATGAAGTTATTGAATTTATCTCGAGGGCATTTCGGGTAGTTGTAGTCATTAACTTGGTTGTTAGAGCTGGATTAATAATCTGAGTTCATCAGGTATAAACTATCTAATATTTATCTTCCTACACATACGAAATCAAAGTAATATTTTAAAGTCTTAATATCAAACAAGACATTCCCAATTTCCATATTGCTTGAGAGAAACATTTCTGACATAATGGGTCTGACTCTTGTAAATTAACTGTGTTTGTTGTATTTTCTCTACGCGCTTTTCTACTTTTTGCTCTTCGCTTTCACTTTTTGTTTAGTTGGCTGTAAAGTATGGGTATGCGTAACAAAAAAAGGTGCATGGATGTACATCATTTTATCATGTCTGTTCTTAAAATAGCGGAAGTGGAATCTGTGCTCATATGGTGCGGAGCTTAAGTTCAGTTTGGGTAGAAATCCAAACTAAAAAAATCCTTTTGTTTTTAGAAACAAAATTCTGTACCGCAACTAGTTTAGGGATAGAATCATAAAACTCATGGTTGAGTATATAAGGGAAATTATATATGAGATAATCAAGGTTCTAAAAGGCGCTAGGCGGGATGCAGGCGGCCGAAGGGGGCCTAGGCGGGATTTTTATTTTAAGTCAATTTTAATATTTTATCTTACATTTATTCAAACAAAATAATAATATAAAGCAAAACAATCTATAATAAAGATAATAAAGGCCTTTGCTAGTTTGCTTAAAGTTCAAACACATATCTATATTGCCAATGTCAAAGTTCAAATACAAACATGCAATTGTTCAAAGTTTAAATACAAACAAATAATCAAAAATATAAACTAATAGTCCTCATCTCCATATCCCTCTATATCTCTAACTCTTCTTCTCCATATCCCTCCTAGATAATGTCCCCATTGGACCCACACTCATACTCCTTCAAGATAATGACCCACAACGTTATTTTGTAGCTTAGTTATTAAAATAAAAATAAAAATAAAAATAAAAAAACAATTGCAGCCCTAATTTCTCCGCCTAGGTCACACTTAGGGGCCTAATTTCTCCGCCCGTCTAGGCCCTGCCTAGTCCCACTTAATCTCCTAGAGGGATTTTTTTGCCGCCTTAGGCCTAGGCGAGGCGCCAGAGGAGGGCCTAGACGGGAATTTTTAGAACACTGGAGATAATCAGTATCATAGTAATTTAGCTTCAAACCATGTAACATTTCTCCGTAACCTTGTATAATGATTCGTATGGTATAGAATATCCTGCTTATGATAAAGAACATGTATAGAGTATACCTCTTTCTATATTGACAAAAATCTCCTGATCAGCTGCATATATAACACTTGGATATTATTGTAATCAGCTTGAGTTTGGCAATCCTGGAGTTACTTGAATTTGTGACATAACAACCCCCCCTCCAAAAAAAAAAATAAAAAAGAAAAGAAAAGAAAAAGAAAAAAGGATCGGGGTTTGAAACTTGCTATTAGTAGCATCAGCTTGATGATATTCGTGCTCTTACTGCTAAATATTGCTTCTAGTATTCTAGTGTTTCAATACTTTTCCATGATTGAATAATATGCAAATACTGTGCCGTCATACTGCATATCTAGGGATTAAGCCAATGCATTAAATCTTTTCTTTGTTTCTTTTGTTAGTTTTTTGGTACCTTTTTTAATATTTTAATATTGTAGATCTATATTCACTTGTGAATGCTTACCCTTAGGGAATCTATGAATCAAGCAATAATTCCTGGCTTGCCGGATGACTTAGCTCTGAGATGCTTGGCAAAATTGTCCCATGGATACCATGGACTGCTAGAAGCTGTCTCAAAGGGTTGGCGAGATGTGATGCGCTGCTCAGACTATTCTAACTATAAAGCTAGAGAAGGATGGTGCGGAAACTGGTTATTTGTTCTTACTGAAGGATCTAAGAACCAGTGGGTTGCTTATGATCCTGAGGCTGATAAATGGCATTCTCTGCCCAAGATACCTGGAAACAATTCTGATTGTCAACATTATGGATTTTCATGTGTTAGTGTTCGCAACAAATTTATGGTGATCGGTGGGTCCTACGCACCACAGGATCCAGTATTTCCCCATCAGAGGCCCTTTATAAGTAATGATGTTGTGCAGTATGATCCTTTCAGTAAACAGTGGCTCAGAGTAGCAAGTATGCGAACTCCACGGTCTCATTTTGCTTGTACAGTTGTCTCTGGCAAGGTTTATGTAGCTGGGGGACGCAACTCATCATGTGTTACAGGTCTTGCTGTTGGAGAAGTTTATGATCCAGTGACAGATGAGTATGTTTTCACTTGTCACATACATATATGATATTCATTATTATTTGTTCCCTACATTACTCTCCAGAGTTCAATGCCTACATGTCAAATTCAATTATTATTTCATTAGAATTACTTATATACAAATAAACTAATTCCTTAGATGTCAACAACACCTCATCTCTAAGGAAATAAATAGCCAAACAATTAAAAAAAAAGGAAAAGACAAATAATCTTCATTAAGAATGTGGACTTTAATTTTTTTACAATAGGTTTCATTCATACGGTCAGTATGACTTGAAGTGGTTTTAGAATTTCTGTTTTTTTATGGCATACTAGCTTAATTTGGTGCACTAGACATATATATGTGCTGGTCTTGTGTCATGTATTCTTGGAATTGCACAGAAAACTTTTCTGAATGGTATGAAAGACAACTGCGGGGGACGAGCCAGTCGAAGGCATTGGCTCTGATGGTACTCACTCAGATATCCCTATACAAAATTAGGGATGGAGATGCACAGGGAGACTTGTAAGAAAGCACTTAGCTTCAAACATAGTGTTGGATGTGTGCAAGCCGCGGTCACTATGTAAACTTTATATTTTATCATTCTATCTTGGGGGAAAAACTTTTTACTCTATCCTTACACTATCCTCTTCACACTTGTGAGTCTTCACATGACTATTATAATGAAATTTATAATAGATGTTTTTTATCAATAGTCCAGATCTTGTTGCACTTGACACTTGTGTCCATTATTTTCACTGCGGTTGAATTACAACCTCTCTTAAAATTGACACCAATGTTAGGTATCTCCCTCTGTATAACTTTTAGCATATATTCCGCCTGTTCTTTCTTATTTTTCCTTTTTTCCTCATAAGATTACATAGATATTTGTTATCAATAGTCGAGATCATGTTGCACGTGTGCCCATTATTTTCATTGCGGTTGAATTACTACCTCTCTTAAAATTGACACCAATGTTAGGTATCTCCCTCTATATAACTCGTAGCATATATTCCGCGTGTTCTTTCTTATTTTTTCTTTTTCCTCATAAGATTATTTGTCACCTTGCTATACATCTTGTTTCCTTAAATGATCATTGATTTACTTGTGTAACATCTGGATTTCTTATTACTGTTCTGTGACAGCCATTGTCTAGTATATGTATGTACATGTGTGCATATCTATTGAACTTTACTCTTTACAGCTTAGGCAGAATGGTTTTTATTTTTATTACAAGTTTAATCATTTGCAGGTGGGAAGATTTGCCACCAATGCCTAGCCCACAGACGGACTGCTTAGGCCTGTCATATCAAGGCAAATTTTATGTTCTGAGTGACCAGGTAGGGCTGCCCGAACAAAAAACTTCTGATGTTTATAATCCATCAGACAGAAAATGGTGCACAGTGGATGATATCTGGCCTTTCTCAAGGGCAATGCAATTCGCTGTTCAGGTGATGTCAGATGATCGTGTATACACGGTTATAGATTGGGGTGAGAGCTCTATCAAAACTAGGGACACTGAAAAAGGAGAGTGGCACCATGTAGGATCAGTTCCTCCCATTTTTCTTCCGGCCCACCCTCGACCATTGGAGGCCTTTGGTTATGGTTTTGCAGCATTAAGAAGGCAGTTATATGTCTTGGGAGGGAGAGTTCTAAAGTGGGAAGAATCAGGAGCCGGGAGATTTGACATTGTAAAGTTGAGTTCAGTTAGGGTTTGCGACCCCTTGGTTATGCCTTTGAACTGGAGGGAGACTAAACCAATGTGTGGGTCTGCTTATGGCTCTATTCTGGGATGTGCTTCTATGGAAGAAGAGTCATCTCCTAGGTAAAAGGTAATTTATTTAAGATCTTGTTGTCAGCTTGAATGCACTCTGCATAACCTTAACTAAGCGCAGCAAAATCATTTTCAATGAAATGACTAACAGAGGAAGCATTGTAATACCACACTTCAAGGGCTTATCTCATATTGTCATTGTGTCCCTCCAAACCCATGGTACTTACCCATAAATTGTAATTCTTATTATTTGTTTAAGGGCTCATCTCATATCGTCTTTTATGTTCCTCCCAACCCATGGTACTGGAAATTGAAATTCTCCTTATTTGTTTGGCTTGTTGGATGAAAATCACTTCTTCAAGGAGAAATGGCAGGAAGCTACCGATTCTCATTTATTTGTTTGGCGAAATTGAAGATAAGTAATTTGTGAATGAGTCGCTCGCAACAAAAGTCGTAATTTTTTGTTTATCATCATTTTTCCTGGAAAATTGAATAAGAAAATCTGTGCACCGTAGCTCCTTCGTCCATGTCGGACTCACTACGTTCTTTAGTTACTTATTTAAGGGCTTATATTAAGATCTAATTGTGACACATGAAGGCACAATAGACACATTTTTCCCACAAAATGTTGTCTATTAAAATTAGGATTTACTTATTTTCATTAAGAAAAAAAATTATATGTATATATATTATCAAAAAGTATTGATACATAACACACACGCACATACATACATATATATATATATATATATGTATGTATACTCATTGTAGTTGCACATTTGTATTAATTTATAAGTAATTTTTATTGGTTACAAATTTCACAGTAAAATTATTCCAAGCGTAAAACGTGGGATGAGATATCTTATTTTGCTCAAACATGTGTTAAAAATTATACTGTATAAAAAACTCATGTGTGCTCCAACAAAATAAATATTTTTGGTATACGATTTGACCAAGAAATTAATAAAAATTACAATTTCATATGAAATGTTATGTTTATAAATTTAAATATTTTCTCAGTCTCAAATTATAATTTTTGAAAGCCATTTTGGAGTTTTTAAAATTTGTATAATTCATTGCTAGTCATAAAATAACAAATTATTAATTTTATAATTGATATTATTTGTATACTAGTCATCCCAAATTATATTAGAAAAACGTTAATAATAAATAAGCAATATTACATTAAAATTAGCACCTAAATTGTTTGGAGAGAAGTGTTATTCGGTATCAATATTAACTCCATTTTTCAGAGGGAGGGAATATTACCTTTTCTAGTTTCTAGAAAAACCAAATATAATCTACTCTGGTTATTGGGCAACCAAGTCGGTAAATCGTAACGGTAATAGTAAACAAAAAACATTTACCGCCGGAAGCATATTGCGTCCAGAATGTTCTGTCTTTTTCTTGATGATGAAGAAATGCAGATCAAACATCCTTTATAATAGAGGCAATTTTTCTGCATAATCAAAGGGGAAAATTCTGCTCATCTGCTATTAGAAATCGACCAAACAAATTTAGAAGAAGATAGATGGATAGAGGAAGGAGCGGTAGGTTGTCGCGGGGTATGCTGCCACTACTGGCATTTCATGCTGTGACCGAGTATTCCAGGCTTGATCGGAAACCACCCATCACGGCGGCTCTTCTTGCGGCTAATACTATCATTTATTTGAGACCCAAATTCCTGCATCATCTACTTCCTACCCTAGATCAAGTCTGGTTCAATCCCCACCTCATCCTCAAGGTACCTAAACCCTCCTTTCTTTTTCAATATTGCTTGGATCTATATTCTCTCATTTGATAAGTATGGCAAAATTTCATTATTAATTAGAGAATGGGATCCTTCGATATTTAGTCTCTGTGTTAATTTGTCTTTGCATTATCTTCAAATTTGATTATGATTTAGGACACTGCTGGTTACGGGTAGATGAGAACATTCTGAGGTGGAATCTTCATAAATTTAGGATGAAACACGGTTGGATCTGATATTGTGATGGGTTGAATTTTGAAGTTTGTGTAGCTTGGTTAGAAAATTTAATACTAATGAATTTTCTTACTATGAGGAAGTCTTAAATTAGCCTTTTATCCAACCAAAAAGAGAGCATTATAATAGCTTTATAAATTGGACTGCTATTTAGAGAACGTTGAGGTGGCATTATAAGAGCATCATAATACCGTGTCTTGTAAATAAGCACACTTATTATTGCACAAAAATGTTGGGAAAACTAAGAAAATTTTCATGAATGGGTTTGACAGAAATGTTGTTACTGAAACATATAGGATGAAAGTTATACTGATTTTGTGTGTGGGAGTATGGACATAGTTCTAATTAAAATGGAAGCAGGAGAACTAACTTATATGGTTTGCCAGGTTTATCTAAAACTAATTAATCTACCACTAAAAAGGTAGTCATTCCTTTTTTGGACATTAATGTCTAGGGGAAGGGAAGGGTGAAGAGCAATACATACTCAAACAGAGGAACATGATTCATTAGCTAGTGACAAGGAGTTGGATAACCTTCTTTGAAATATCATAAAATTGGGGCAAGGCTTTGTTGGGCTGAGTGGTATGTTATTGCAAGATGTTTATGGGTGACCCTGCTTTAGTGTTATAGACGTAGTATCCACTGTGGATGGGATACGGGGAATATTCTATTCTTTTGTTGGAATCTAAAGTCGGAACCATGCCCCCTTTATTTTCTGTTTTAACCATTGTTATTCAAGGCCAAAGGCTATGAAGAGTCGCACTAGGCTATAAACCATGTCCCCTCTATTTTTCTCGTGAAGGAGTAAGAGCATAGATTGAGTTTACTTAGGGTCATGTTTTGAGTTTTTATTCCTTAGGGTCATGTTTTGAGGAGGAGGAGCTTTTCCTCGTGATGGAGTAAGAGCATAGATTTAGTTTACTTAGGGTCATGTTTTGAGTTTTTATTCCTTAGGGTCATGTTTTGAGGAGGAGGAGCTTTTCCTCGGGACGGAGTAAGAGCATAGATTGAGTATATTCCTTAGGGTCATGTTTTCCCTTTACTTGAGGTTGGATGGAGTATTTCTGTTTTACCACCCTGCTATGTTTATCGTGATGATTGTCTTCTTTGTCACTGGTTTATAAGTAAAACCTTTAGTTTTGGCATTTATTGAACTTGGTGTCATGAGATTCCGAGATCTTTGGAGTGATTGTCGTAGTCTGTAGATGTTGGGCATCGTCTAGTATTGCGGACAGATTTTTCAAATTTTTTTTTATTATTACTATGAGCTTGGTGGGGTTAATTTTGTGGAGAAGATGCTGCACAATGTTACATAATTTGTGGAAAGGATACAACACAATGTTACATGAGATGTTAGTCTGAGGTTCAAGGGTGGCTGGCCAATTTGTAGTTTATATAGAATATTGAACTCATATTGTTACTCTTCTACAAGCCGATATGCTATTATGTTACGAGGGCTTTGAAATAGCATATCATCACATGTGATATTAGTGATTGTTTATTTGGTTTATATTTTACTAGTTCTACTCATAAATTAACATAATGATCTATTAAATGCACAGCAGATCATTCAGAGGGTTCCATCCGTTTCTTTAATTCAATGTTTATTATGCTTTCTCTTTCTTTTTAGGAAGTTTGTAATTGCAAACAGTTTAGTGAACCTTGTAGTATCTATGATATTGGTGAGTGTTTTTGTTGTTTAATTATAAGTTATTTAAATTTTGGAATATTCCTTTCTATATATGTATATAGTATGTATTTTAATCAGTACATTAATCTAATTCCCTGTCTTTGTTGTTGAGCAGTATGGGAACTTCAAGCGCTTCTTTTTGTCACCCTTTTACCACATAGGCGATTCACATCTAGTATACAACATGATGTCACTCTTATGGAAGGGAATCCAGTTGGAGAATTCAATGGGGAGCGTTGAGTTTGCATCTATGGTTGCTGCTCTACTTGGGTTGTCTCAGGGCATCACTCTATTATTAGCAAAAGCTCTTCTAGTCTTCTTTGACTATGAAAGAGCTTACTATAAGGAATACGCTGTCGGGTTTTCTGGTGTTCTCTTTGCGATGAAGGTTGTCCTCAATTCCCAGTCAGATAATTATACTCAAGTATATGGAGTAATTGTACCATCACGTTTTGCGGCATGGGTTGAACTGATTCTCATCCAGATGTTTGTACCTGGTGTCTCCTTCCTTGGCCACCTTGGTGGAATACTTGCCGGTATTCTCTACATGCATGTGAAGTCTTCATATTCAGGCCCTCGTCCACTGACAACAATCTTCGGTGGCTTTGTCAACATTCTGAGTTGGCCTTCAAGGTTTTTGCGGGGCTTTAGTCAGAGGCGTCGAATCTCTGGTAGGGGAACAGTTGGTGGGAGTCCGACAATAAGTACATCGAGTGTGTGGAGTTGCCCTTCATGTACATTTGATAATTCTGGCTGGTTAAGTGTGTGTGAGATGTGTGGGACAAATCGTAGTGGTGATGATGGATTGTTATTGGCTGGGTTGTCAAGTGATAACATCCCTTTGGATGAATTACGCAGGCGGAGAGTTCAAAGATTTGGCAGATGATTCAGATCAATAGGAAAATGTTCATGAAGAGCCTTTTGTTTTTTGAACCGTTTTCGGTCAATACAAAAGAAGTAGGACTGTATAAACTGCCATTGATGCTCAAGGTTTTAGTCCACAAACATGCTGGAAATAATTGGTATAAATATAGTTCAAATTGTGTCTATATACAGGGGTGAAGCCAAGAACAAAATGTAGTGGGGTCAAAATTTGTGATCTTATAAATAATTTGGCGGGGGATCGAGAGCTGCGTCCCCGAGCCATTTTTTAGATAATTTTATATTTTTCGGCCGATTGTATATGTAAAATATGTATTTAATCAGTCAGAGGCATTTTCTTTAGTTTCTCATGTTTAATTAGTATTTCACTTGATTGGTGTATTTTATGAATTTTTTACTATTTTTGTTATTCTTTTTTCTCAAATATGTCTATGTTGTGAGATGTGGTACTGTGTCGCGTGTGTTGTGAATGTCATTTGAAGTGGATGTCCATCTCACATCGGATATGAAGTGCTATAAAGTTCACTAAATTTTTATATGATAGTTATTTGTTTCTTTATTAATTACTTGGACTTTTGAAGTCTCACATTGTTTGACAATATAATTTTGTCTCGTGTTTATTTTATAAATGGAAGAGAATTCGAGTAAAAAATTCAATGGGGTCAAATTAGTTATACTCAAAAAATCTATTATATCATAAGTATAAAAAAATAAATAAAAATGAGTGGGGTCAATTCAAGCCGGTAGGCCTACAAATTGTGGCAACAAGTACTTCTCGTTCCTTCAGTTAGTCCAAATAATACATCAAGATAATGTCTTTGAATATTTGTACATAAAGTGGGCTTAATTGGAATGGTTATTTCATTTTTGTACTCTTAAATAAACTTACAAAAGAAATTCTAAAGTTAGTGTGATTATCGTAAATTTTAGCGTTATAACCTTCAATATATACTTCAAAGGCTTGGAAACAAGAATATATGGTGAATCTCATTATATGCAATGGGGTTATCATAATCCTGGTTAACTTCATCCTTATTATCTTCCAAGTGTATATGATTTGTTTTTATTTCTATCAACAAATTCTTCCAAACTTAAATCGGCGATTGTTTATTTATTTTTCAATTACTTGACTAATGCTTCACAAAGACTAATTTGTTTATTAAAAAATTGAAACTACAATTCAATGAGATTAATCAATGATAAGCAATTCTGTTGAAGTACAATAAGGAGTTCGGTTTAATGAGTATGAACTCCATCTATGTGATTAATATTATTTTGGCAAATGCACCCCATATATCCTCCCTTTCTATTTTTTGGTAAGCAGCTTTTTTTCATTCATTGATTGATTCAAGATAGCTTTAGCTTGCTTCTAAGTCCAAGCGCTAGCTGTAGAAGCTAGTCGTCTCAAGCGAACTTTCGGGCCAGGAAAGAGCCAAAAAACGTGAGCACTCATAAATACAACAAAAAATTACACATTTTATTTGATAATTTATTACTCTTGTATAGTTGACTAGTTGATCACAATGCTGAATTAATTAAGTTCGGTTTTAAAAGAGTAATAAGTGCATAAAATAAAAAACTTAATAATATGGTCTTTGACGTTTCTTCTCAATTCTATCATTTTTTTCTTAACAAAAAAAACTTTGGAATTCCAAAATATAAAAATGTCTTAGTATAGTTTTAATGTGGCATGTAGATGAGCAGTTTGCAGTTTGTCTGTGAGACTATAAACAACAATCCTCATAGAAAATCAAAAATTCATATTTACCTATATAGAAAGGAGAAGTAATTAAAGAAAAATAAAAATAAAAGAATAAAAGCAAAAAATATACTTATTTAATAACCTAATTAGAATGGCTCCCACCCCTATATTGTTTGTTTAAATTTTATCTTCTCTTATCGGTTTATTTTATCAACTGTAAGGCGCCATTAGAGACAACTCTTCATCCTGCTCCTTCCCCTTCCACTATTTTCTCTCCTTCCGTCCAATCAAATGCTGGCTAAAGCACCCCCGCCGTCTATAAGCTCCGAATTTCGCCGGAACGGACCCGTATACAGAACGCCTCTTCCGTTCAGCCACGGCTATCTTCACCATCGAAGTTACAGTAACAGCAGCAACAACACTAACAATGGTATTATGAAATGGAGAAAAAGGGACGATTCTAGGGCTTTGGTGGTGGTTAGAGCTGGGTATACAAGGAGACAAATGGAAACTCCGGGAGCTTATGAGCTTATTGACGATGAGACTGGAGAGAAGTTTATCGTCTGGGGCGGAAATGACATTGATAAGGACAATACTACCTCTTCTATCCCTTCTAAAGATGTTCTATACTGGAAACCCTCTAATACTATAAACGAAAGCAACAAAAACAGAAGCAGCAGCAAAACCAAAAGCAGTAATGTTATTTCTGGATCCAATTCTTCCAGTGAAGATGAGTACAACAATAACAATAACAACAACAACATCAGAGGTAGCAGGGAAGGTGAGGATTCCATATTTTCCTGTTATCTTCTTTTTTGGTTTTGCCTCAATATTTATTTGATAATTTGTAATAATAAGATTGCATCTGGTTAGCTACTTATGTTTTAATTAATAGATGACTTACTGTGAAGAGACCTTCTTTTTTTTTTCTTTCTTTTTTCTTTCTATGTTTAAATTTGGGTTGCTGTAAATGGGAAAATTGAAGCATTTTACCATGTGAGCAAAGTGATTGAGACATAGTTTACTGCTCTCCCTGTTCTAGCTTAGGTTCTCTCTTGTTGAACGCCTATGATTTGAAGAACATGATGCTAAGTTTATCAGAATTCAGACAATTTGAATTTTCAGTTGATACCTGATGATGGTGTCAACCGAATATATGCATTTCTGTATTCTGACATTTAACATAAAACGAAGGGATTATTTTCAGATTAAAGCTCTCCTCTAGTAGTCTAGTTGAACTTGTTTGAGCTAAAATATTTCAAGCATGTCATAATTTTTATTTATTATGGCTGCATTTGCAAAGGTGCGACTTTAAAGATTTACATATAGATTAGATATAGAGAGCACCATGAGAACATGAAAGGGAAGCAATGAGTACAACATGATGGAATAGGGAATCTGCTGATAGGTTTGCCAACTAGATTGAAGATTACTAGGGTTAATAGACCATTGGCTCTTATTTACGAGTACAAAACCTTGTCCAACTTACAAGTGAAAGCAATTAAGGATTGCACACTAAGAGCAGTAGAATTCAACATAAAAAGTGTCTTCCAGGTATTTTGATATTGAAGATGATGAAGTATCAGTAAATGCATGCTATCCTCCATTGAAAATGAGGCTTTTTGGAAGCCTATACCTTGCTACACTCTATTTTGAAGTCATTTTTTTTGTTCCACAGCACCTAACAAGAGATTAGCAGGAAGTTTTGGAAGATTGAAAGCCCAGAGGGTAAAAAACCTTGCCAGAGCAACTTCTTCAACAAAGCAAGATGTTAAAGGACGTGAGTATGAGGAAAAAGTTATTAAAGATGCTTCTTTTGACACATCCATTCGTTCATATAATGAGCCTAAAAAATTGGCGGGACAGAAGAAGATTAATGTTCTCAGAGTCAAATCAAATGTTTCAAGGGCCAATCGATCACAGGAAATCCAAAATACAGGGCAGAAAGACATGACACGCGAAGACATGGAACTTGCTGTGAAAGCTTATAAAGATGAAGTTGAACAACTGTCAAAGCATCAGACTAGACCTGAAAAACTGTTGAAGTCGGATGCCAGAGTTTCTGATTCAAGAGCATCTGCTGCTTCATTTGGAGGGTGGAGTCGGGGAGAGTCCATGCAGCATGAATATTATAGGCCAACAGATATTTCAAAGAAAGGGAAGAAATTGAATGCTGACAGCGATTTTTTTAGTAGAAAGTCCTTCAGAGATCTTGGTTGCACTGACTATATGATTGAATCTTTAAGGAGTCGACTTTTCAACCGCCCTTCACATATCCAGGTATATAAACTCAATTCACCAGCGGAGCATTATGACCACCACCATCATCACATTTTATATAAACAAATAGGAAAGACATTTACTCTTTTTAGTGGGTAAGTTTTGGGAGTATAACTTTGACATTATTTAAAATGTGATGTATCAAATATGTAATTCACATATGTGCATGCTCGGGAGCATGCTGATAGTTATATCCAGTCTATCCGCGAAACGGGAATATTAATCAGTAAAGCTAGCCTGTTATCATTCTTGTGAATGATGAATAAAGCTCATAAATACACAACGATATAGAGATTCCAGGCAACAGACTTGTTTGTTGTTATTTTAATTTTTAATATTCATTATTTGTAAAAGGTTTCTTGGAAATGTTGACCCCTGTTCTGTTGTCCATGCTCATTATGCTGTTGCACTAGGTTTCAGGATGTTTTCTGCATTTTCATGCTCATATTTATACTTCTAAAATCATTTCCCATTCCCCATTTTCTGCTTTATCACCATGAGGTATGGCATTCTAAACATGAAGGATAATTGCAGGCTATGGCATTTGCACCCGTTATCGAGAAAAAGAGTTGCATTATAGCTGATCAAAGTGGATCTGGAAAAACTATGGCATATCTTCTACCAGTGATTCAACGTCTTAGGCAAGAAGAGCTCCAAGGACTTGGCAAATCTTTAGCACAAAATCCACGAGTTGTTATATTAGTACCAACAGCTGAGTTAGCTTCTCAGGTCTGATGATAATCTGCTCTTGCATTTGCTTGTTGTTTGTCTTTTTATGCTCTGTATGTATTTATAATTTTTATGCGTATTTTGTCTCTATTGTTTCTAAGCCAATAACTTTCTAACTGTATGTCTATCTTTTCATGGTGAACCATGCTTCTCTGTGCGTGGGATATATAATATCGTTTTTAATTTTAACTTTGTAGGTGTGACATTGTCTTTCAGTTTTATTAATTCTTTCAAAAACAAACTTGGAACGTGAAGAAGCGTCCATTTCATATAGGTTGATACTTGTTTTGTTACTGTATGTAGAGTTGTTGGCTAGTTGGTCTCATGTGCATCTGTTCTGATTACACTGTCCTTTGATGCTACTATAACTTCTGCAGGTCTTAAGTAATTGCCGA
This sequence comes from Aralia elata, assembly GCA_034770075.1. Taxonomy (NCBI): domain Eukaryota; kingdom Viridiplantae; phylum Streptophyta; class Magnoliopsida; order Apiales; family Araliaceae; genus Aralia; species Aralia elata. The sequence continues at coordinate 82,765,146 of CM068387.1, read as the reverse complement.
TTGATGTCAAAGTTTGGTGTCCCATTCCGGTCTATGGTTGCAACTGGAGGTTTCCGGCAGAAGACACAACTGGAAAGTCTTCGTCAGGATTTAGATGTTCTAATAGCTACACCTGGTCGTTTTACTTACCTTGTTAAAGAAGGCTTCCTGCATTTAACTAATCTTACATGGTAACTATTTTTTTTGTTGAACAGTGTTATATCTATTATTTACAATTACAGGTTTAGATGACGATTTTTGATATGTTATGCGTGCATTTGTTTAACAAATGAACGTCTTGCTCGTGGCAATATGATCTTATTTTGTTTTGTCGTCATCCTCATCTTTGTTGCTGTCATCTTCATAGTTCATGTTGTGATAGAATTATGATATTTTAAGGCCATAAATAAACTTCCAGTTGCCATAATAAACTTCCAGTTAATCAAAATCCTATTTAAGGGCAAGTGAAAACACTAGTTTTAAGGTCTATTCTTGATGCCTAATTAATAATTCTCAAGGTTGAGGTGTTGAAAGAGTGAAAGGTTTAAATCCGTGATTTCATGTATATGTTCTTTCTCTGCTCTTGGGTTTGTGTCTTTGTGAAGGTGGGTTCTCTGTTGACATGGCCTCGCACACAATTTGGGTATATATTTTTGTCCAAAAAAAGTGATGTGTGTGACTGCATGTAGGTATTTGATACTTGTATATAACATGTTCCATATTGTTCTTTTACAATTAGATTTGTGAGGATGATCAGATTCTGATTTTTGGCAAACTAACTTGTTACTTCTCAATGATGGATTGCATTGATCTCTCTTCCTCACATCCCCTCCTTACCCTACTACCTTGAATACGCGTAGCATTCTGTTTAGTTTTTTTCAAGCTACGAAAATCTTGTATGTGGTAGATTTGTTGCTAATATGAATTTATTTATTTTTGATTCAGTGCTGTGTTAGATGAGGTAGATATACTTTATAGTGATGAAGATTTTGAGCCAGCACTACAAACTTTGATGAACTCTTCACCTTTTACTACCCAATACCTCTTTGTAACTGCAACTTTACCAGTAAGCATATACAACAAGCTAGTTGAAGTTTTTCCTGATTGTGAAGTTATTATGGGACCTGGTATGCACAGAACAAGCCCTGGGCTTGAGGAGGTAAACATGTTAGCAAATTCCTTTTCTTTTCCTGCTTACAGTGCATCCGGTAATAAGAACATAAATTATTGCACTTGTGTTTTGCTGGTAAACATTTATCAGCTTGGTTCAGAAGTTATTAAAATCATTTCCTTTTGAGCACGCTGCAAAATTATTCGTTCTCTCTCTTTAAATCTAATGGTGTCAATCCGACTTAAGATTATGAGATTTCACGTGATTATAGCCTGTTTTTTAATCTTTATAGTATTTACTTAATAGGTTGACCTGATTCACTAGTTTTATTACTTGGTGTTTCAGTTCATCGCTTAATTCTGCTGTTTCAGAGTGAGAGAGGCTATGGACTACCCTATATATGATTTCACTTAGTTGATTAGACTCATTTGAATATTTTTTTTTTCTTCTCTTTCCTTTTATAGTTCAAGTTTAATCAGATTTCATTTCCAGATCCTGGTAGATTGCAGTGGAGATGACGGAACAGAAAAAACACCAGACATGGCATTTCTGAACAAAAAAACTGCTCTTCTGCGGCTTGTGGAGGAAAGGCAAGTTGCCAAAACAATTGTATTCTGTAACAAGGTTAGTTTGAACATATTCAGAATGAATTTTTCACTATAAACAATTTATGATGAAAGTCATTTCTTATTAAGGCTTAGCTTTGGCATTTCCCATGTGCAGATTGAGACATGCAGAAAAGTTGAAAATGTATTACAACGCTTTGATAGAAAAGAAATTCGTGTGAGAGTTTTACCATTTCATGCTGCTTTGACACAAGAATCACGGCTTGCAAATATGGAGGAGTTCCGCAGCTCTCAGTCAGAGGACAGCTCTCTATTTTTGGTGTGCACTGACCGGTATACTCCTCTTCCTATTACCATCCCATTTTAATTCTTAAGAGCGTGGGACTATTCTTGCTCTAGTGATTTTCTTCTGGTTATGCTTCTCAGATCTTAAGAATAAGAAGACATGAAAGTTTGAACTTGCTGATTCTTCTAAACTTTTCTACAGAGCATCCCGGGGGATTGACTTTACAGGTGTGGATCATGTGGTGCTGTTTGACTTCCCTCGCGACCCAAGCGAATATGTACGCCGTGTTGGTAGAACTGCCAGAGGTGCTGGGGGCCAGGGAAAAGCATTCATTTTCGTGGTGGGCAAACAGGTATCGCTTGCACGCCGCATAATTGAAAGAAACATGAAAGGGCACCCTTTGCATGATGTTCCAGCTGCATATGAACAAATGAGATAAAGACTTTGAATGTAAAAAAAAGAGGACGTAATGTGGGATAAGAGTATTCATGATGAAATATTTTGATTTGATTTGAGTTTCCATCAACTATGCTTCATGAATTCAGTAGACCCATCTCCATTGCTTAAAAATCCAGTGCAATGAAAAGTATGTGTAGCTAGTCATACTCTTTCACCAGTATGTGTACCAACTCATATGAAAAGTAGTTCTGAAATGGCCTGCCTATTGGACTCAAATTGTGCAAGGTGAAGTGTTCATCTTTACTCTATTCACTAACCATGTCATGTGGTTCGATTCCTGCTTCTGTCCAACCTTGACAATACTATTTTTGATTTTCCTATACACAACAAGATGTATAGAATGTTGTATTTTTTTTTATATTTTTTTTATATTTTTTTTTTGTTGCTAAATAACACCTTTATTTTTTTAATTACTTTGTTTGTTTGAGAATTTGAGTGTTTCCGGAAAAACCAAGTTTTATCGTGCATTGATAAAATTGATTTTTGTTGAGCACTTCCTAACATGATATCAAACATTCCAAAATGCGAAAATAAAAATTGAAAGATATTTTCAGAAAAATAAAAAACAGGTCCTAACTAACTAGTTGTGATGACATGAGTGAAATTGAAAGAGGAAATGCAAGAGCTTGTCACATGACCATCCTAGCTCCAACACCATTTTCTACTACTAATTTTATATTCTCTCTTTTATAAAAAGAGTGTAAAATTTTTAAATATTAACAATATATGTTTATATCCTTAAATATAGTAAATTGTTAGTTTCATGATATAACAATAAAAAAATAATGATAACCAATCTAAAGATATTGAGTAATTTATATTTACTTTTTTTTATAATTATAAAACTTATACTATTTCAATAATCATAGAGATAAATTTCATCTTATGGGTCTTGGAGAAAACTCAGAGGATCAAGACAAAAATCAGGCTGAATTCTGATTGGTACTACAAGTTAGATAAAAAACAAGACCTTTATAATTATGAGTAGGCATAGGAGCAGTCATTTTACCCTTATTATTATTTTTTATTTTTTGTTGTGAAACAAAAAATTGACAAATTGACAATATATATATATATATATGGTAGTGGGAGTCGACAAAGGTTTTGATTCCCTGTGATACCTCCTTATCATCTTTCTCCACCCAACCCAATCCCGAAGGGGACCTTGTGGATGCTCCCAGATGTCTTCGGCTTCACTATCCTATTCCTTCCTTCCTACGGCTTCATCGGCTTATTCTCAGCAGCAGCAGCTTCTTTTTTCCCGGCCCAAATTGGTAGCATGGCCGCCACATTACAAGCCTCTCATTGTTGAAGCTAAGGCCAGAACCAGACAAGACAACCGAATTGCCCGCCATTCTCGTCTCCGCAAGAAGGTTCCTTCCCTTTTCTACTCTCCTCTTCCATCCACCCTCTTTTAATTATTTTTTTTACCCATTTATTTATTAATCTTTTTTCCATCGAAAATTGGTTTGGTTTGATATTTATATATTCCTTTAATTTCTCTTCGTTATCTGCTGATGCGATCGTAATTGTCTTATATTGGGTGGTGGAGAATAGTAGCATAGAAAGTACTACTCTTTAGTCTTTATAACTACTGGACCATCCCTTTACTGATTGTAATTTTAATTGAATTGGTAAATCGCAAAACTACGATACTATTGTGTGTACAGTTCTATCCTTTTAATTCTGTTGCCCCTTAATTGCAATATGTTGAAAACATATTTCTGTACAACACTTCCAATTCTATCTTCCCTTCTCCATGTTGTGTCCATTTTCTACCAAGAATTTTGTCCATACACTAAACCTTTTTTCTTTCTTTCTTTCATCTATCTTTGATTGTGTTAGTTTTACATTTGTCCCAATTTAGCCATAATCAATCTGTGAGATCATATGTTATTGATAAATTTAGGAGTAAATCCATGTAATTTGCACCAGTCCATCCCAAATGTCACTAGGGTTGTAAGAAGGTTGGATAAGGATAAGCACACTGATGTTATTAATAAATTTAGGTTTTGAGAGGGGAATTCAATAGCCTTCAGTTGTACAATTAATTGCAAACTTTATGTGCTTATCAACGTCGACCATAGTGGTACCTCTTTCCTGTTAAAGTAATGGCTACTCATGATGAACAAAACAAGGGACAAACAAAGTGAGTTAATTTGTGCCGCTAATGATTAGTGACAATGCAGTACCTATTGATTTCGCAATCAATTTCTTTTCTTGTAGGTTGAAGGGACACCAGAAAGGCCAAGGTTGTGTGTGTTTCGCTCCAACAAGCATATCTATGTTCAGGTGATAGATGACACAAAAATGCATACCCTTGCTTCGGCTTCAACAATGCAGAAACCCATCTCGGAGGAGTTTGACTTCAGCGCTGGTCCCACTATTGTAAGTTGACATGAAGGAATAGCAACCAAAAGAATGTTTATGGAAAGAGATGAAAAACACTTCCTTTGCCCCAAAAATAGAGTCAACATTTAGAAGTCAAACTTTAAGGACATGTTGACTTAGATTGTATGAAATAATATAAAAACAAGCATATCATGACTCATTAGATATGAAAACTTGATTTCAAAGTGGACCCTCTTCTTGGGACGTCCCAAGAATGAAAGTACTTGTAATTCTATACAGAGGCTTCGAGATGAAATTAATATGAGCTAAATTTTAAAAAGTTTGTTATCAAGAATTATCTGCAGTTCCAGAGCTCTATAATCATCATAATTTTTATTTAGGCAAAAAAAGTTGAACTAAAATTTTATTACCTTGCTTTTAATTCTCCTTTTTGATTTGACTTGTTCTTGTTCTATAGTTCTAGGCAATATGTTCGTAAGCGTGTGTGTCGAATATTAATTGTTCAGTATTTAGTCCATTTAGTTTTGTACAAATGATATACAATCTGCTTGTACTAGTATAAATTGGTTGTCATTTTTAAATTTACCTGGTGGGGGAATTTAGCTCTCTTTCATTTCCACGTAACATAGAAATGATCCAGGTTATCTAACTCTTACCAAAATAAAAAATGAAAAATGAAAAAGAAATGACCCACGTTAAATCAAAGGTTCATGTAGCAAATTTTGTTGTTGATTAAATTCTGATCCTTGGTTGATAATTTGTTCTATATTTTTGTGAAGCAATATCCTCTGTATTATTCAGAGGAACGGGGTTCATGACTCTGAAATGTGGTACGAGGAAAGTACTTCTAGCATTTAGGCCATCACCACTACCAGCTAGCTTCCACTTCAATAATTTTGCTATCTAACAGTGAAGAAGGGCGTCAACATCATACATATTTATGCACATGCATATATTGAAGTTGAACTGTTTAAATCATTATAGAGAAATTGCAGCTTCCTATTAGGACCATGACCTGAACACTGTAAAATATGAGTGCTGATCCTTGCAAGGTTTGGTGTCAGGATGTAGCAAAGAAAGTGGGTGAAGTCATAGCAAAGTCCTGTCTTGAGAAAGGGATCAGCAAAGTGGCGTTTGATCGAGGTGGATATCCTTACCATGGACGCATTGAAGCCCTTGCTGATGCTGCTAGGGAACATGGCCTTCAATTTTAGAACTTGTGCGGTTAATTCTTATTATTTTTCAGCTAGTCATTCCAATCTTCTTCCTCTTTTTCTTTCCTTCTTTCTTTCTTTTTTCTATGGGTAAAACTTGTATGAAGGAGGTATGGATGGATGAATGGTCACCAAAATTGTATGATCTGAACAAAGCCTTTTAGTTCTGTTATTTGTTTGTTCAAATTGAAGGAAATTCTAAGAGAGTTATTCTTTAACTGTATTCTTTATTGGCATGTGTAAATAATTTTAATTTTCAAGGGTATGATAAAAGTAAAAAAAACTTTTAATCCACTTAATACCATTTACTCATTTAGCACTGCTTCTCAGTTCATAGTAGAACTACCCAACAACAAAATACCAGTACTAGTAATAAAAAAAATGGAATATATTGTGTGGCACAATTTTTAATTGCAGGCATAAGGCCTAATTAGTTCGTTGATAGTCAAATATTATATATAGCTGTCAATTCAAAGGCAAGTAATAAATCAATTGTGGTCTTATTCTTGTATTTTGCATGGCAGTATATTAGTGTGCAGTATTAGCAGAAAAACCAATGCATTGGCATCTTTAGAATGTACACCAAACGGACAAACTTTAATAAATCACATAATTTCAAGAAGTTACAATAAATGAAAGTCCACCCAATTGTCTACTACTTATTCTGTCTTTGAATTTTCACAGCAGAACTTTCATGATCTCTCACATTTGTCCTTACTTCTTGTTCGATTAGGGATGAGCAATTCGATTATAACCGAACTTAATAGCTTATTCGATTATAATCGAAAATCGAAAGTAACACATTTCTTATGTCTGAACTATTAACCGAATTAATAAATAACCGAATTATCAAATAATCGAATTTACTATTCGGTTTTTCAGTTAACCGAAATGAAGGTTTCCCCACATACTTGACCATGGGATTGAAAATTTCGGTACTGTGATAAGTGATGACCCAAAACAAAGCACCGTTAAAGTAGAAACTAAACTTAGGCATCCATTGAACAAAAGTACATCTGTAACTGTCAACTCCAAAATCACAAGTATTTTTGTTTTTCAGTTGAGCACAAAAAATGGGTAAAATGAAAAATGAAAAAAAAACAGAGAAATAATCAAAGTTGCAATTATCGGTCTAGAAATTCTAGCAAACGCTTAGTGAAGTTTTTAAATCACAGCCGTTCATCTTTGTAACAGAAGGTAGAAATTCTATTTTTTAAATTTTGATCCATAATAAATACATACGGATCATTACCCATATATATATAGAGTCCGGTTCTCCAACGGAACCAAAAAATGGGTTTGAAAAACGGACCGCTATATCGACGAACAGAAGAACCGGGCTCTCTCTCTATGTATATTATTTTCATTTATAATTTTGTCCAATCCTATTTGTTAATGTTAAATGTCTTTCGCAGTTATAATCGTAAGACTTTCGAGATACATAAACTCTTATTTCATACGACTCGAATAAAATGAACATCTACCATTTCATGTCTGATACAACCCGAATTGCTTCATATTTACCAAAACCCCTCTAAATTAAATCCTCATACAATAAACATTACTCAAACGCCTGCTTTTCCCATGGCCATTCAACGGCTGGTGTCTCAAACAGCCACCCTCAGAACGACAACAGCAGCAGCAGCAGCTTCTGCCCATGCTATTAAAACCACCCAATCAAACGAACAGCCAAACCCAATTGATTCTTTCTTAATTGAGAACATCTTGTTGAATCTCAAGCATGGTAAGCTTAATTCTCATAGAAATTATCTGTTTCAGTTAAACCCATCAATATTTATCAGTGTTCTTGATCGTTGTTGTGATAATTTACAATTGGGTCAGCAATTTATTGATTTAGTTGCAAGAAATAATCCGAATTTTAAGCATTCGTCACGCTCATTGAGTGCTGCCATTCACATATTAGTTAGGAGTCGTAGGTTATCGGATGCACAGGCTTTGATACTTAGAATGGTAAGGAAGAGTGGGGTTTCAAGAATTGAGATTGTGGATTCTTTGATTTCGAATTATCAAAGTTTAGGGTCGAATTCGCGTGTTTTTGATTTGTTGGTTAGGACTTATGTGCAAGCTAGGAAGTTAAGGGAAGCTGTGGAAGCTTTCCGGGCATTGAGAAATAGGGGATTTTGTATTTCAGTACATGCTTGTAATAGTCTTATTGGAGGGCTTGTAAAGGTTGAGTGGGTTGACTTGGCATGGGAAGTATATGGGGAAATTGTTGGGAGTGGAATTCAAGAGAATGTTTATACATTAAATATCATGGTGAATGCGTTGTGTAAGGATCGAAAAGTGAAAAATGCGAGGGTGTTTTTATTGGAAATGGAAGAGAAAGGGGTTTTTGCGGATATTGTTACCTACAATACTTTAATTAATGGGTATTGTCATGAAGGGCTTATTGAAGAAGCATTTGAATTGATGAAATCAATGACGGTTAAGGGGTTGAAACCGTCCATTTTCACTTACAATGCAATTATTAATGGTCTGTGTAGAATTGGAAGGTTTGAAAGAGCAAAGGAAATTTTGGATGAGATGGTGTGCGTTGGGGTTAGTCCTGATACTGCTACTTATAATACATTGCTTGTTGAGTGCTGTAGAAAAAGTAATGTGCCCGAAGCTGAAGACATGTTTGGTAAAATGTTGTATCAGAATCTTGTTCCTGATTTAGTTAGTTATGGCTCGCTTATTGGGTTGTTTTCGAAGAATGGACATCTTGATCGGGCATTAGAATCTTTTAAGGATATGAAAAGATTTGGGTTGGTACCAGATAATGTGATTTATACCATCCTTATTGGTGGTTTTTGTAGGAATGGCATTATGTCAGAGGCTATGAAGATGAGGGATGAAATGGTGGAGCAAGGATGCACAATGGACGTAGTTACTTACAATACTATTTTGTATGGTTTATGCAAAGAAAAGATGCTTTCTGAAGCCGATGACCTTTTTAATGAGATGATGGGAAGGGGTATATTTCCAGATTTTTACACTTTCACCACTCTGATATATGGATATTGTAAGGACAGAAATATGAAGAAAGCAGTGACCTTGTTTGAGTCAATGCTTCAGAAAAATCTCAAGCCAGATGTGGTTACATACAATACTTTGATTGATGGGTTTTGCAAGGAAGGTGAAATGGAAAGAGCTAATGATTTATGGGTTGATATGATTACAAGGAAGATATTTCCTAATCTGATTACTTACAGCACTCTAATTAATGGATTTTGTAATAAAGGTCATGTTTCCGAGGCATTTAAATTCTGGGATGAGATGGTTGAAAAGGGTATTGAGCCAACTATTGTGACCTGTAACACTATAATAAAAGGTTTTTGCAGATCAGGGGATTCAGCAAAAGCAGATGAATTTCTAGGCAGGATGGCTTTAAAAGGAGTTTTACCTGACAGCATTACATATAACACCATTATACATGGATTTGTAAACCAAGAGAATATGGATAAAGCTTTTGACTTTGTCTGTAAAATGGAAAATCAAGGGCTATTACCAGACATCGTTACATACAATGTAATTTTGGATGGGTTCGCGCGGCAAGGTCAAATGCTAGAAGCTAATCTAATATACAGGAAGATGATTGACAAAGGTGTGAATCCTGACAGATCCACATATATCTCATTGATAAATGGGCATGTCACACAAGACAACTTGAAGGAGGCTTTTCGGTTTCATGACGAAATGCTGCAGAGGGGTTTTGTCCCAGATGATAAATTTTGATTTCCCTACTGTTCCAGCCTTTAAAAGTCATGTCATAATGAGTTTGCCTACTGATTAAGTGTACTTGCTCCTCAGTTGCAGCTGTACGGGTCACCTCATACCTTCATTATGAAGTTGCATGTAAAAAGGATATTGAAGGTTGATTTATTATATGACTGTTGTTTTATAATATTTGCCTTGTGCTTGCATAAGCTCCACTTTGTGGCTTAAACTCTTAACTTTTCTCGTTTTTCTAAAAGTTTAACCTACCTCCCTCTCTCTGTGAATTAAATTCCATCAGGTGTACAGATTCTATATTTGATAACCTTTATCGATTGATTTTTGAATATGGGGTAATGAAGTAATGTTTGTGATACAGAGAAGTTTGGAGCAAACACTGGCGAACTTTAGTCATGAAACTGCTGCAACCTATCATCCTTTTGATTTTTGTGCAGTTCAGAATTTACTCTAGGGAGAGCAAGCACAGCATTCTTCGAAAAAAGAGTTACGAATGTGTGATATTTAGCTATAAAATATGTAAGTACTATTTGCCAAGTATATATTTGCCTCAATTTAATCTCTGTCTACACCACTTCAATTTACCTACTTTTTTGATCATTACTGGCGTAAACCTTTTCAATCTTTAACAGTGATGATACTGAAGAACGAGCCATCTTTGTCTTCTGAGTGTGCAAACAAGGTAAATTTTGCATAATAGTTTAATTAATTATGACAGTAAACCTAAACTGCCTTATATTATTAAAAAAACAACTAAGCTTTGGTGCAGTCCTATTCACATGCATAACACAAAAATATCATACAAAAGGAAGGATTGTGTCCTACATTATAATTTATTAATAAATTTAGGTTTTGAGAGGGGATTTCAATAGCCTTCAGTTGTGCAATTAATTGCAAACTTTATGTTCTTATCAACGTCGACCATAGTGATAGCTCTTTCCTGTTAAAGTAATGGCTACTCATGACGAACAAAACAAGGGACAAACAAAGTGAGTTAATTTGTGCCGCTAATGATTAGTGACAATGCAGTACCTATTGATTTCGCTATCAATTTCTTTTCTTGTAGGTTGAAGGGACACCAGAAAGGCCAAGGTTGTGTGTGTTTCGCTCCAACAAGCATATCTATGTTCAGGTGATAGATGACACAAAAATGCATACCCTTGCTTCGGCTTCAACAATGCAGAAACCCATCTCGGAGGAGTTTGACTTCAGCACTGGTCCCACTATTGTAAGTTGACATGAAGGAATAGGAACCAAAAGAATGTTTATGGAAAGAGATGAAAAACACTTCCTTGGCCCCAAAAATAGAGTAAACATTCAGAAGTCAAACTTTAAGGACATGTTTACTTAGATTGTATGAAATAATATAAAGACATGCATATCATGACTCATTAGATATGAAAACTTGATTTCAAAGTGGACCCTCTTCTTGGGACGTCCCAAAAATGAAAGTACTTGTAATTCTATACAGAGGCTTGGAGATGAAATTAATATGAGCCAAATTTTAACAAGGTTGTTATCAAGAATTATCTGCAGTTCCAGAACTCTATAATCATCATAATTTTTATTTAGGCAAAAAAAGTTGAACTAAAATTTTATTACCTTGCTTTTGATTCTCCTTTTTGATTTGACTTGTTCTTGTTCTACAGTTCTAGGCAATATGTTCGTAAGCGTGTGTGTCGAATATTAATTGTTCAGTATTTAGTCCATTTAGTTTTGTACAAATGATATACAATCTGCTTGTACTAGTATAAATTGGTTGTCATTTTTAAATTTACCTGGTGGGGGAATTTAGCTCTCTTTCATTTCCACGTAACATAGAAATGATCCAGGTTATCTAACTCTTACCAAAATAAAAAATGAAAATTGAAAAACAAATGACCCATGTTAAATCAAAGGTTCATGTAGCAAATTTTTTTGTTGATTAAATTCTGATCCTTGGTTGATAATTTGTTCTATATTTTTGTGAAGCAATATCCTCTGTATTATTCAGAGGAACGGGGTTCATGACTCTGAAATGTGGTACGAGGAAAGTACTTCTGGCATTTAGGCCATCACCACTACCAGCTAGCTTCCGCATCAATAATTTTGCTATCTAACAGTGAAGAAGGGCGTCAGCATCATACATATTTATGCACATGCATATATTGAAGTTGAACTGTTTAAATCATTATAGAGAAATTGCGGCTTCCTATTAGGACCATGACCTGAACACCGTAAAAACATGAATGCTGATCCTTGCAAGGTTTGGTCTCAGGATGTAGCAAAGAAAGTGGGTGAAAGTCATAGCAAAGTCCTGTCTTGAGAAAGGGATCAGCAAAGTGGCGTTTGATCGAGGTGGATATCCTTACCATGGACGCCTTGAAGCCCTTGCTGACCTTCAATTTTAGAATTTGTGCGGTTAATTCTTACTCCCTCCGTCCCAAATTAATTGCTTTTATAGGACTTTTTAAAGTCAAATTGACTATTTTTAAAATTAATAATTAAGCATATATAAATATATTTTTAAAATTATAAAAATTGAAATTAGTAATAAATTGTATATACTTTCTTTTGGTTATAATATCTTCACCTATATGTTAGCAAAAATAGTAAAAAGATTAGTTTTAAAAATAGTCAATTTGACTTTAAAAAGTTCTAGAAATGCAATTAATTTGAGACGGAGGGAATATTATTTTTCAGCTGGTCATTCCAATCTTTTCCTCTCTTTCTTGCTTGCTTGCTTGCTTTCTTTTTTGTGTGTAAAACTTGTATGAAGGAGGTATGGATGGATGAATGGTCACCAAAATTGTATGATCTGAACAAAGCCTTTTAGTTCTGTTATTTGTTTGTTCAAATTGAAGGAAATTCTAAGAGAGTTATTCTTTAACTGTATTCTTTATTGGCATGTGTAAATAATTTTAATTTTCAAGGGTATGATAAAAGTAAAAAAAAACTTTTAATCCACTTGATACCATTTACTCATTTAGCACTGCTTCTCAGTTCATAGTAGAACTACGACTACCAAACAACAATATACCAGTACCAGTAATAAAAAAAATAAAATGGAAAATATTTTGTGGCACAATTTTAACTTCAGGCATAAGGCCTAATTAGTTAGTTGATTGTCAATTCAAAGGCAAATACTAAATCAATTATGGTCTTATTCTTGTATTTTGCACGGCAGTATATTAATGTGCAGTATTAGCAGAAAAGCCAATGCATTGGCATCTTTAGACTGTACACCAAACGGACAAACTTTAATAAATCACATAATTTCAACGAGTTGCTAATATAAATGAAAGTCCACCCAACTGTCTACTACTTATTCTGACTTTGAATTTTCACAGCAGAACTTTCATGATCTCACATTTGTCCTTACTTCTTGTTCGATCTCCCTAAGTGTTCAATCTGTCTGTGACCGGTAAGTCTATTTATATACTTATAATTTTCTATTGGCGGAATGCATTAAATGTCATTTACATGTCTTTTTTTAAAAAAAATAAAAGAAATTCCCTTTTTTTGGGAATTTTTATTACCACAAAGAAATTTGATATTTCCACAATATCTCACACATGAGTGTGGGTCTCATTTATTATTCATGTGAGAGGAGCTTACAGAATTATTATTTCCACAAATAAATATTGATATTTTCACAAAGTCTCTCTCACATAAGTGTAAGACCCATTTACCATTCATATAATAAGAACTTGTAAAACTATAACTTTTACTTGTGTAAATATCAATTCTTTCTCTCCACTCCCACTTTTTTTTTTATTTTTCCTTCCAAGTATCTTTCTTGAAGGGCGGCAAGCTATGCAATGAATGTTTATTTTTATACCAAGCGTGTTCTTGATTTCATATATATATATACTACACTAACAAGCTCATCCTGCCACCCCATTACATCTTTCTATCTGTGTTGAATTAAATTGTGTGGAGTTGCTAACTATGAGCTCCTCAACAATGGTAGTCCTTTTTCTTTTTCATTCAGTTTCCATCTAATTTCTGTTTGTTGAAGGATCTTAATTTCCGATAACACGATATAAATTTACAGCACAATTTTCCAACTAGCTAACTGACTTTCTTGTATTGTTCATGTTTAGGAACTGACTGATGAAAGAGGTGCTACAAATTCAGTTCAACAGACCACGAAGAATCCTAGAGGTGGATATAGAGCCACCCTCTTCATTTTTGGTAAGTTTACATTCCACTATTTACTTCAAATTGAATTTTATGCTAGTACTCAATCCGTTCCTTTTTACTTATCGTTTGAGAGAGTGAAATTTGTTCATTTTTACTTATTGTTTGTAGATTTCAAGAAAGCATTAATGATTTAATTTTCCATATTATTCCTATATTAAATACCAACTTGTTTCTCTTTAATCTTTTTCAATAAATTTTAAAAGGGTAATATTGAGATTTTATAATTATTTTAGTCAATAAATATTGTATTAATTGCATTTCTTAATGTTAGTGTTTATTTTCTAAAACGACAAGTAAAAAGGGACGGAAGGAGTATTACAGTAATTTTGAGAAATGTGCACAGCTTTATTGCTAACTTCATATGCATGTTACAGCACTAGCGGGGCTGGAAAACATAGGCTTTATGGCAAACATGGTAAGCCTGGTTCTGTATTTCTCAAATGTCATGCGCTTTGATCTTTCTGGCTCTGCAAACACGGAAACACCACCACCAACTATTTGGGTACTGCTTTCTTGCTTACACTTGTTGGAGGGCTCATCTCGGATTCCTACATGAACCGCCTCAACACTGGCCTACTCTTTGGTGGAATCGAGTTACTGGTAACTAAAATTTTAATTTCCTTGTTTATATTGATCAGAATTCAGAAGATTCAGAACAACACCTTTTTTTATTTTATCCTTTTTTTCAGGGATATATGTTGCTAACTATTCAGTCTCATTATGATAAGCTGCAACCTGAACCATGTGGGAAGTATAGTTGTGTGGATGGTACTAAAGCTCTGCTGTTTTACACTTCAATTTGTTTGGCGGCGTTAGGAGGAGGGGGGATCAGGGGCTCAGTGCCTGCCTTAGGTGCTGATCAGTTTGACCAGAATGATCCAAAGGAAAGCAAGCAGATAGCCAGTTTCTTCAATTGGCTGTTGTTTAGTATAACTGTTGGAGCTTGTGTTGGGGTTACAGTTGTAGTGTGGGTAAGCGCAAATAAGGGATGGGACAAGGGCTTCATCATCTCCCTGGTTTGTTTATTCACTGGTCTTTGTTTCATTGCAATGGGAAAGCCTTTGTATCATGTTCGAGTACCTGGAGAAAGTGCCTTATTTAGGGTTTTACAGGTGCTTTATTTCTCTCTATTTCTCCTATAGATTAAGTTAATCATAGTATTAATTATTAAGTTCGCATCACTCGAGTGTGACAGTCACTGTGTAACGCTTTTTCACATATACAGGTATTGATAGTCTTTCCTACTAATTATTTGGAATATTGGAAACGTGCAGGTTCTGGTGGTGGCAGTAAGGAATTTGAAGGTGAAGCTACCACAGAATTCACAAGAGTTATATGAGATACATGACTCTGAGTCTATTTCATGGGGAGAACAAATCCATCACAGCAACCAATTCAGGTATAGTTTCTGATTACCTAATCCTTGTTATAGATCTTGACTGTCAGGTTAAATACTATATTGATTTTATCATAGCAGAAAAGTATATGCTAATTATCATATTTCTATTCATTTAAGCACTAAAAGTCTCCAACCCTTCTGTACCTAGCAAATGACCTTAATTTCAAGCACAACAACCTCCATTTACTTGCTATGGATTACAGGACCTCCAAAAGTTCAGTTTTCAACCTTTTTGATCATTGTATACAGTTAAAAATGTGTGTGCTTTGGCTATAAATGTGAAAGGCCAGGCCAATTGATCTAAGAAGTAACTATATTCATTGGGGCAGGATACTAGACAAAGCTGCAGTGCTTCCTGAAGGCGCCACGCCTAAGAAATGGAGAGTATGCACAGTGACTCAAGTTGAAGAAGTAAAGATACTAACTAGGATGATGCCAATCCTTCTTAGCACCATCCTCATGAACACATGCTTAGCTCAGTTACAAACCTTCTCTGTCCAACAAGGGGCCCTCATGGACACTAAAATCGGGACATTTGATGTCCCACCAGCCTCAATCCCCATCATCCCTCTAGCATTCATGTCTCTTCTCATACCTCTATATGAGCTTTTCTTCGTCCCCATTTTGAGAAAATTCACAGGCCACCCCAATGGCATTACCCATCTCCAGCGAGTTGGGGTTGGCCTAGTTCTCTGTGCCATTTCCATGGGGATAGCCGGGATCATAGAGGTGAAGAGGAGGAATGAGTTTTTGCAGCACAACAAGCGCATTAGCCTCTTTTGGCTCTCCTATCATTATGCAATATTTGGGATAGCAGACATGTTCACACTCGTCGGGCTAATGGAATTCTTTTACAGTGAGGCTCCTAAAGGCATGAAATCACTATCGACTTCTTTTTCCTTTCTCTCCTTGTCTTTTGGAAACTATTTGAGCTCGGTGTTCGTGGAGATTATCAATACAATAACATCCAAGTTTACTTCTAGCAATAAAGGGTGGCTGGAAGGAATAGATATGAACAAGAACCATGTGGAGTTGTTTTACTGGTTCTTGGCAATTCTCAGTTTGGTCAACTTTGGGAATTATGTGTTTTGGGCTAAGTGGTATAAGTACAAGAAAGATGTTCCTATTGACAAACAACACCAAGAAGTACCTAAACCAGTAAGTTAAAGCTTTCGAGTGAGGCGAGTAAATAAAGAAAGGGATTATACTATACGAGTATGTGTGTAAATTAAATAGTAGCGACAGAGCTTAATTAGTTGTTGGCAATACATACATATACATATACATATACTCCTATTTCTTGAAATGTAAGTATGGTTGTTCATTTGAGATTAAGTACTAAACTAATACATTAATCAAAACTAAATAAATTCACTTTTGTTAGTATTTAATTTTTGTCCAAGAACGTTGATTATATAGAAACTCATATGGCATCTGGAATGAAAGCTACAATTGGTAAAATCGTCTGACTACTTACTAGCAACAGAAAATGTAAATTTAATTATGTGAGGTTAGGTTAAGAGAATCATTCACACACAGATATTTAATTGATGCTAATTAAGTTGTTGTTTTTTTGTCAAATAAGATGAATTTTAGCAGAGCAGCCAAACTCTCACATTTGTCATAAGTTTTTGTTGGTTGGATGTTCCATTAGATAATATATTTTTTTATACAATATGCTAATTTTTCCCAAGTGGACTACATTATCTTACTAACTAATTAATTTGCGCCTAGGAAAAGAATCCGATCACCCAAATTCTCAACCCTTTTCCAGCTCATCTCATCTGACATTAATTCATCTAAACTATATATGTCAAAGATATATTTTTTCAAAGAGGATTGATATTTCCACAACAAAAAATGATATTTTTAAAAGAAAAGTGTCGCTATAGATCCTATAGCGACGGTTAGCGATACTTTTCATGTGAAAATATCAAAAAACCTTTGGAAAGCCGCGACGATCACATTGTTTGGTTCGTTTTCCGTTAACAAGAACACGTACAGTTTCTCCATGACTTGCAAACATCAATGAAAGACGGGCAATCAAAAAGAGAGAGGCGGTCACAAATAATGTGAAGGATACCCTCAGGGAGTCCCTCAGATCAGTCAATTCCAGTAGTGTTATATATAATCATCGTGCCTATTCAACTCCTTATCCTCATCATCAACATCGCGTACTTATTCTTCACATTTTTTCCGCCATTAAAAATGTTGTGAATTTGACGAGTATTAACTTTGAATAACCGTAACAAACACGAATCTCAACAAACCAATAATATATATATAGGCCGCAAAACCGTAACATATATGAATCTCAACATATATATATATAGTCCGTATCTTAACTCACCCCTTATCCGGCTCACCCAAGCTCACCCCCCTTTAGCGACGGACCCGGCGACGGTTCGGTTATACAACCGCCGTCTATACTTTTAGCGACGCTATGGCGACGGACCAAACCGTCGCCCGGTCCGTCGCTAAAGGAAGTATGTTTAATATGTAATTTAAGAGGGTATGCTCTTGATCCATTCTGTGTGTGTATATATATATATATATTTATTTATTTATACACGGAGTCGTTTAAGTTATATAGGGGATAATGTTATCCTTATAACAGATTTCAGCTGTCTATTCGCAGATCGAACTGTAAGAAAGACCTCGCATCCACAATTTAATATGTAGATGCTCGTAGTTTAATACTGCGGATAGGATGATTGTCCAAAATACTCCTCGTCAATCCGCAGTTTAATTCTACGGACGCTAGGAAGTATGACAATTGTTAATCCTTGAAGACGCCGTTTTAGGTCATACGACTCATCCGTAAAACTAAACTGCGGACGTTGAGTCTATTAACGATATAATCCAAACGGCGCCGTTTTTGGTGAACCAGCAGTCCACATAACTAAATTGCGGACTCTGTGTATAAAATTTTTTCATTTTTTCTTGCATATTATTGTTCTTACTGATTCATGTGATCTAAGCTGATGAGAAACATGCATGACTAAACATTTGTAAGGATATATACCGCAGTATGTTGTCTCCCATGCTTCATACTATGAGAAAACACTTCACCCCATTGTAAGATTCCATTTATTTAGCCATGCATGTTTCTCATCATCCCAGATAATGCAAAAACCACATTATAGAAGATTGATAGCTTTAAATCGAACTTTTTTTTGTTTGAGTCCTAATCCAGAGAACTAAAGTGCAGACTGTAAAAAATATTATTTTACACGTCCACATAACTAAAGTGCGGACGACCGATAGAACAAATCTGGTTACCATAATTGATCTTTTTTCTCGTCTCTTTTCTCATAAAAAGTTCAATCAACTTAAGAGAACAAAACAAATACTGAGCATACCATCTACACTTTCATTTCTTCCTTTCTCACATGCTCATGATTGAAAGAGCATAACCTACTAGCAAATATACCAGGAGACAAATATTAGCAAAAATCGATAATTTATAATTTAATTTTTACAAGTGATTCATTTGTTTTGCCATGAATTTGTTTGGTGAAGAATCATTTCATTCAATTTCAAGTACTGAGGCAGAATTACATGATAATAATGATGTAAGAAGTCTAGTTGATGATTGGTCAAATTTTTGATGTGTTGGAAGATGCTGAAATTTTTTATAAAAAATATGCGAAACATGTTGGATTTGAAGTAAGAATAAAAACTAGTAGAAAACATGTGAATTCTGAAGATTTTTGTTCTAAATTGTATCAGTGTCGTAAAGATGGATATATGATTGTTACGAAAAATGAGGTTATCACTAATGATGAAGATAATAATACCAAGAGAAAGAGGAGGGACTTTATTGATAGAAGAAAATGTAGAGCAAAATTTTATGTTGATTGATAAAGCTAGGATATGGTAACATGAGAGAAAGAGAAATTTCCTCCAACCTAGCTTGTATAGTTATATGCAAAACTAGGATATATGTAATTAATTATGGATTTTTAATTTGGAGGAAAACTAAACACATCTTTTAATAAGGCCAAAATTTCTTCCTACCAATCACCTATCATGGTAGAGACGATCCAATTAAAAATCAATTTTGCAGCTTGATAATAGAAAATATATAGAAATGGGTTTGAAATGTTAACAAACAATATTCATTAGAATTAAAAATCTCACCATGATTCTTATTTATCACGGGGATTCACTATGAGGAGGAGAGTAACACTTAGGTAGTTCATCAAAGAATACAAAAAAATAAATTTACAAAGCATGATCATCATCAACTACCATGATCTTCAGAGCTTGAAGTATCTATGAAGACCATAGATTTACTTTGATAACCACCTCAATTTTGCTTTTCCCTCTCCTTCATCTATATATTTGATCTTTTCCCTTGTTCGGTTTCTCTTGTTTGGATAGTCCTTTTCTTCTTTATCCTTTTGCCACCACTTGAACTAATTGAAGAAACATAGTCCAACCAAACGTAGGGGTACAAGTATGATTCAAAACTAACTAGTTTGCTAACACGACTAATGGGCAGAGGCAGAGGTAGAGGTTTATAACCCACCCACCCCTAAACATTCTATTTAATTTTATTAAAGGAATTGGTAGGTGGTTGTTAATATCAAGAATTGAGGTTGCAAATTCTGGGCTTGGATTTGTCCAAAATGGACCACATGACTTGAACATCCTCATAAGCGCATGCCATCACTTCTCCCTGAAGTTGAAGATCTATCATCCGCTTATCATCATGTCCTGCAATTTAAGTTCGCCAGTTCATTTAGTCACTAGACCATATACATAGTTACATACATATACATATGTATATAGAGAACGATCCAGGGTCAAAGTTGGATGTCATTTAACGTTCTCCAAACAATTTGGCGGATGCTTAGTGTAAAATACTCTCCGCATAACTGTTTGGCAGACGTGGAATGTCATCCAACTTAATTTGGCTATAATTCTTTACCCAAATGTGTGTGAAAATGTATTACTTAGTGTATATATATTAAGTATGTACCTTGGTGGTGGGACTTGTTATTATTATGATCTATGCTGGTGGTGGTGGTGCTGTGGTGGTTCTGATGATTGAAAAAAGTGCAAGCTTTTCTGAATGGAGATGTGATTCTTCTTTTTACCCATGAAGTGCTGGAAGTAGTCATTGTGTAGCCTGTAGATATCTACCTAGCTCCTCCTAGCTTGATCAGTTTATATATAGTACTATATATATATATATATATTATGATGATAGAATTTAATTCCTCCTAAAAATGACTCATCTCAAAAGGTGTTTATATACAAGAGAGATCGAGAGAGAGAGAAAGTAGTGGCATGTGTGTGGGTCCAAAGGGAAGGCAAGATCCGTGAGATGAGCTTTGATGGGTTTTCACTCCTTTTCTTATCTGTTGAGAAAAATATATACAAGTCTACAATATCAATTATATTCAACAACAACTAGTCTCTCTCTTTCTTTTCAAGTTCTTTATTTCTTCCTTTATTCGCTACCGACTGCCTGCCTGCTTGCCCCCCGTTGCACATGGCGCACGTGAATATCTTTTACTCATTTTCTTTCAAAGACAACCAAATATAATTCCCCTCCCACTCTCTTCTTTTCTTTCTTTAATCTTTCAAAGAAAAAGAAGTTACACCATATATATATATATATTCTTACTAGTCCCTCCAACCACTGAAATTTGGTGTAAATACAAATTAAAAAAAAATTATCCAGTGGAGAATGATTCAAGTATACAAGTCAAAAATATAATGTGGAGAATAGATTGTTTTATCGACCTGAGTACAAAATAAAGTTAAATCTATATCTCAACTTTCAAGAGTATCAGTTGGTTATCTTGGTATACCACAAGTTTACTCAAAAATTAAGTTGATAGTGTATTCTTAACGATAGAGTTGAGGTCTTTTAAACAATTCAATATATTTTATATGTTTTGAGTGTGGAACTGAAATATTATAATCGTAATACTTTATTTTAGTCATAATTCAAGTTGAATCATTATAATTGAGTCATTTTGTGGTGAATGGATGTAGTAATAGTCATAATGACTACACGTATTTAAATCAAAACAAAAAATATATACACCAAAAGGGACAGGACAGGCCTTTTCTTTGTCTTCCCTCACTCCTATACGAGAGATTATATGCATGTCCTTGAGATCCTCTGAAGTACAATCTTTCTTTTTTAATGATAATATGGGGTACTTCAGACAAATTAATTCAGAACTTCAACACTTACAAAAATTAAATCAGAACTTTAACACTCTTATCACACGACTTTTTTTTAATTATTTTTATTTTTTTCTGGGCATGAGAAAAAACACAATTTTATAACGTCCCATGATATATGACGTTTTAGAGTTGTGCACAAGAATTAGGAAAATGATTGTATAGTATTAAATAGTATTAATTATCTATAATTTCCTTTATCATATATTTATCTCATACTCTCTCTCATCTATAACATTTTTCAATGAAGGGTAATTTTGGAAAGACTGTGATTAATTCTCCTAAATTATATAAAACGTCAAATGATTTGAAAAAAATAAAATCATCTAAAACGTCATATATTATGAGAGAAAGAGAGTATTTAGCAAGTGCAATTTTCACAAGGACAATTATTATTTTCACGAAATCTGTTTTACACAAATGTAAGACCCCATTATACCCTTTGTACAAAAGTACTTTCAGTGTAATGTTCTGCTCCCTCACGTACAAGGACAATATTCCATTCAGTCAATGCTCAAAATATCAAGTTGTAATGAGGTTTCAGTTTTGTTGGACCAAGAACTGAGATTCAATCATTCACAACTAAACATGGCAGCTGAGAACTTGTCATTTAGAATAATATTGACCTGCCCTCTAGCTTTATTATTACCGGTCCTCGCCGCACATGTGTTGTGTGTAAATTATGTGAAGTAAAATAAAAATTTTATAAAATTTAGAGAAGTAAATAAAAAGATATAAAAATTAACATTAAAAATGATAAAATAGTAATATATCTAACGTTGTAAGGGCGAAAGAGTAAAAAAAAATTGACCCAATTAACCAAATTTGTGAAGGAAATCTCCATGGAGACTTTATAATATAGATAGATTTGGGTCACACAACTCAACAGTCCTGCTAGCTACACGCTATATTTTATGCATACATAATTGTATTTTTTTTTATATTTATACAATTATGTCAATAATCTTGTTTGCGGTTATATTTTGTACGTACACGATATACTTTTATACGTTTTGTACAATTATGTAGGTATAAAGTATAATAATGATTATTTTTGTCGAGATCATTGAAAACTCGTATTCTTTTAGTATTTTTTTATAAAAATATTACCCTTATTTAAATAATCTCCCCAAAATTTCCTCTTTTTTGTCTTAAATTCACAATATTATTTTAAAAAGTTTGATAAGGCCGAGGGATAGAGGTCATGTATGGGAATGAATTATGGGGTGGACTGTGGACAGAGCTGACTTTCGATAAGCCCAGCCAGGGCATGTGCAATTCCACATGCATTTTTGGTGTGCAAATTACAATACCTATTACCACTACTAGATAGATAGATAGATAGATAGGGAAAGATGGAAAGACATCCATTCCATTATGTATATTCAATGAGGTGGGATGCCTCTATAATGTCCCCATTTCCCGCCCCGTAATTAGTAAAATATTACGCGTTTGATATTATCAGAGTAAAAATTATATTGTCATAATAAATATAACTTAAAATATTAAATATTATTAGATGTAAATTTGAGTGAATTAGTGTGAAGTTTTAGTTTCGTTGTCGGTTAGAGTTTCTAATCCACACTCGGTTGTCTTTTTCGAGCTCAACTGATCAAGTGTTGCGTTTGGATTGGAGGAATGAGAGTGGGAATAGAATGAATCATTCTTATGGAATGAAAAAAATTGTGTTTGGTTGTTCCATTAGAATGAAATGAACGATTCTCATTTATCCCAAATTTATGAATTTGAAATGACTCATTCCCGTTAGAATAGAATAAATCATTCCACTCTTTATTCTATTCCTTCAATCCAAACGAAACATAACAATTATAAAAGTGTCGTTATAAATTTATAAAGAAAGAGTAGAATAACAATCAGTTGTTAATTAAGGCCGGAATTCTGTTAATCTCGCGTCACATATTGGTTGGTTTTATTTAATTACGGGCATGGGTGGGTAACGCTGCATCGTGCTTAGTAAAATAATGAGCAAATGCAAAATTAACAATAGCAAAATGAGTGTATGTTGTTGTAGCTATCCATAGATGGCAGACATTAATTATTCTAGTTTATATATAACATGGTTTATTAGATCTATTTTTAATTATTCCATGGTTCTTCCCCCTTTCTTTTATTCTTCTAGCTACTTAATATTGAAAATTAACTTTACCTCTGCTAATGTAAACCTTTATTCTGACAATCTGACAATCCATCAGTACTGTCATGGTTTAAAATAATAATAAAAAATAATTATAATGAATCGGTTAATGTAAATGGAGAAACTAATCAGGTCTTATTTTCATGGTTAAAATTTAAATTTTGGGATGAGCAAGTTCTTTTTAATTTTTTATTATTATGAAATTTGTATTTTCACCAAACGAATGTGGTTTTCTTTAATATTGTAGTTAGATATATATATATATATATATATATATATATATATATATATATATATTGTTAATTATGTACTCACTCCGTTCTCGAAAGGATGAACAAAGTACAATTTGTACACGTATTAAAAAAAAGTTAAAAGAGAGAAAAGAGAGTAAAAAAGTTTCAAATTAGTTCAAAATTAATCTTTAGTAACCCCACAAGATTATATTAAGTGATGATTATTTTTATTTTTTTATACTATGGACCCTACTAAATAACATATTTACTATTCGCTTTATGTATTTTATCTCATTTTTTTTAAGATAAAAAAATTTATACATTTAATCCTCTTCTTTTTGAGGAGGGGGAGAGTAATTTATTTTTACTTGTACTGATGTCTCCAAGAGTTGGGCTTGAAAATAAAAATGTGTGATGGGGGAGAATAACTAAATTTGAAGTTATAATGTTATGTAGAACATGATTATGATTTGTGGGTTTCACATGATAGAGAACATTTCAATGATATATGGGCGGTTTCAATTGTTTGAGTCTCATATTTTCTTAAGTCAATAAGAGATAGGATAACTATATATTCAGATGCTTGATTCCAGCATAGGATTCACTGTTATTTTTATAATTTCCCTTTTTTTTATTCTTATAAATTGGAAAAATGTTTTCGAGGGATATATATGGGGGGTTAAGTCTTCAAAATATGCCATGTCTATGTATGACCAATAGGTATATACTCCCTATATAGTGATTGATTATTTTGATAAATTAACACCAACTTGCAACTAATTTTATGAGCTAAATAATTAATGGAGGGTTTCAATGTTTTGGGAACTGATAAATCCCTTGATTGATTAATGATGATGATGATGATGATATTATCTTCAGCTGCTCCCTTTTCATTAGCCATATCTTGCTTCTAATTTGCTTACCTTTTTTTTAAGTTGAGATTTATTTTTGGATAATGATATATAATTCTATGTATGGATAGAAGTCGTAATTGATAAAGAAAATAAACTCACTTGTTGTGAGAATTGAACCTGGTCTCAGTACCTTAGTTTTAATCACTAGATTAAAATTTTATCGACAAATTACTTGGGCTTCTAATTAAGCTAAACAAGTTAGTGTTTTTATTTTTTATTTTTTTTATAATATCATTTCTATAATAAACTAGTTACATAATACGTTTAGCTCGTTTACCAATCAGTACTTTAATAATACTCCTAATCTTGATCTTTCACTAAAATAACAATTGAACAATCTAATATGAACCCGATTGTTTGAAATTTACATCAACATGATTGAAGTTGAGTCGACTTTAATCTACTAGAATTAAAAATATGTTTGTTTAGTTTAGGAGACGAGACGAGTAAAGTAAATATTAAATACTAAATACATATAATAAAACTATATTCATTTAATTTATTTTATATTTTGGAATAGAGGGATCAAGATTTTTAATAATTATGTATAATAACATAAATATTCAATCATCGAGCCTATACAAACTTAATCAAGCTTATGTAGATTGAATTGAAATTTTTCTATTTAATATTTAAGTTAAAAGTTATATTTAAGTTCAATTCAGTTTAACTCAAAGTTCTAAGGTATATTTAGTTCCCTTGTTAGTGGAGTACTAGCTAAATAAACTTATTAGCATGGTTTCTCACTTTAATTACTAATTACTACTACATACAAAAAAAAAATTTAAATTAAATTAAACATCATCATGTGAGGGAGAGAGAGAAAGAAGTGGAGGACATATTAACATGGAAGATAGATAATTAATACACATTAACATGCATGTGCTTAATTAATTATGTTAGTATATTATATTAGAAGGTGTGGCGTCTCTTAAGATAGACATGTCTAAAGCGTATGATAGAGTTGAATGGGGTTTCTTGGAGATGATGATGACTAAGCTGAGCTTTTGTAGTAAATGGATTAGTTTGGTTATGATGTTTGTATCCTCAGTTCGATATATGGTGCGACATGAGGGTCATGAGGTAGGGCCAATTATTCCTTCCAGAGGTTTACGACAGGGGGATCCTATGTCGCCGTATTTATTTCTTATTTGTGCTGAGGGTTTGTCTTCAATTCTTAATGACAGAGTACGCAAAGGCCTAATCCATGGATGTCGTGTTGCTAGGAGGGCACCTGAGGTATCCCATCTTTTCTTTGCGGATGATAGTTTTTTGTTTTTTAAAGCTTCTGTTGCTGAATGTGCCGTAGTAAAAGATTGTTTAATAGTGTATAAACCAGCTTCGGGGCAAAAAATAATTTTTTTTAAAATCTTCTATCTTATTTAGCTCTAATACAGTTGGTAGGGTTCAAGAGGATATTTGTAGTTTGTTGGGGGTACAAGTGACAAATAATCATGGCAAGTATTTGGGTGCGCCATCGCTTGTAGGGAGAAATAAAAAAGAGGTATTTGCTTATGTTAAGGAGAAAGCTTGGCGTCGTATGTTTGGGTGGAAAAATAAAAATCTCTCACGAGCAGGGAAGGAAGTGCTTATTAAGTCTGTTATTCAAGCTATTCCTAGCTATATTATGAGTGTGTTTCTTCTACCTGTGGATCTTTGTGATGAATTAGAGCGTATGATGAATAGTTATTGGTGGGGAAAAAAGAAAGATGGTTCAAATAATATGCGATGGAGATGTTGGGATAAACTGTGTCAACAAAAGATTCATGGAGGTTTGAGATTTAGGAAAGTTCATAATTTCAATAAAGCTATGTTGGCAAAGCAAGCGTGGCGTTTATTTTCTTGTCCTAATTCTCTTTGTGGAAAAATTTTTAAGGCTCGATATTATCCTAAATCAGACTTTTTAAAAGCTAAGTTGGGAAATAATCCCAGCTATATTTGGCGAAGTATTATTTCGAGTCAAGATGTAGTGAAGGAGGGTTGTAGAAAAAGGATAGGTAATGGGTTACATACGAAAATATGGGGAGAACCATGGTTAGCCAACTCTTATTATCCATATGTTGAAACTCCAACTAATGAGGAGTTAGTTGATGTGACGGTTGATACTTTAGTAAAACCGGGGTTTGAAGAATGGGATGAAGACATTATACGGGGAATGTTTGAAGTTAGAGATCAAGAGGCAATTTTGGCTATTCCTTTGCCGAAATATCCGAAGGAGGATTCGTGGTTTTGGGCATGGGACTCTAAAGGCATGTATTCGGTAAAATCGGGATACAACTCTCTTTGTGTGGCACATATGCAGGTTATGGCTCCTTCGATTACAGATTGGGGGTTCATTTGGAAGCTTCAAGTACCTCCAAAAGTTCGCAATTTTATATGGAGAGCTATGGATGGGTGTTTGCTTGTAAAGGTTAATTTAATGGCGCGCCGAATAATTTCAGAATCAAATTGCTCACTGTGTAATCAGGCGGAAGAGACGATAGATCATGCGCTTATAGGTTGCCCTGTTGCTCAGTTAGTTTGGGCCAAAGCCCAGCTCAATTCATCGCCTGGCACAACAAAAAAACTAATCCAATGGTGGAATGTGATCAAATTTGTACAGGTGCGCTTGGTAATGGAGAGGTGTGCTTGTCTATTGTGGGGAATTTGGGGAAACCGGAATCATGCAAAGTGGAAAGGACACGCCAAACAGCCGAGTTTCGTTATTAATCAAGCATCATTTTGCCAAGCAGAATGGCAGTCTGCACATATATCAGCGGCGGTGCTAAAAGGGGTGCCTAAGGAAAAATGGCTGAAGCCGCAAGCTGGGAGCTGGAAATGCAATGTAGATGCAGCGCTGTTTAGTGGAGAACAAAAGATGGGTTTTGGGTGCATTGTACGGGACTCCACTGGTTCTTTTGTAGCTGCTATGCAAGGGTCTAAGCCGGGTAGTTTTTCTCCAATTTTAGCGGAGGTGATTGGCCTAAGGGAAGCGTTATCTTGGCTAAAGGATGCATCGTATCAATCTATTATTGTGGAAACTGATTCCCAAATAGTATCAAATGCAGTTAATGGTGAGGATATTTTTTATTCAAGTTTGGGAATTATTATTGATGATTGTAGAGCCATTTGTAAGGCGATAAATCAGTGTCGTGTAACGTTTATTAGACGATCAGCGAATGTGGTAGCCCATAGCTTAGCTAGAGCTGCAAATTCTGTGTCTGGTCAGAGGGTCTTTGGAAATAATTGTCCCTCTTTTCTTTCGGATGTAATTGCTGCAGATTTGAATGAATAAATCTCTTATTATTTGTGTCAAAAAAAAATATTAGATATTGTCGTACTAATGTTAGTACAGTTGGGTCAATGGACTAGAAGCATTATATATCAAGCAAGAACTATATTATTGGCCTGCTAGTGCTCATTTGGGCTTTCATAACATAGCTGACGTTTGGTTAAGGCTCCATTGGTTCATAAATTTGGCTCATAACTTTTTAATATTTTCATATATATTAAAATTTTTGAGACACACACTTAAAGACCAAATATATATATATATATATATATATATATATATATATATATAATTTTATTTTTGAGACACACACTTAAAGACCAAATATATATATGTGTGTGTGTACGTATATTTAAAAATTATAATGTAAATTTTAAAAGAAAAAATTGTTATTCGAAAAAAGTTGTGTGTTTACACATCAAATCTTATTATGTGTAGGAAAAATTAAATGGTACTCGGGTTATCAAAAAGCTAATTGTTCTCTTCTTGTTGTCCTCTTCGTGGGTATTTCACATCTAATTTATTTTAAACTTGAAAGTGGTTATTTCCACATAAAAAGTGTCGCTATAAATTCTATAGCGACGGTTTTCTCCGTCGCTATACATCTATATCGACATTTTTCATGTGAAAATATCAAAAAGTGTTGTGGAAATATCAGTTTTCATCAAAATTGTTAGTACAGTTTTAGAAAGTATAGAAAAGTAGAATAATTGGATAGTAAAAAATATAGAAAGAATGTCTCTTTCAATTAGTATTTTTTGAAAACAACAGCACTACTAAATACTAGTGGCCAATAAATATTGCTTCTTCTATATATGATGATACTGTGGGTTAATTCTTGATTCCTATTGACCAGAAGCATGGATTCTTTTCATCCCTCAATTTGAATGTTTGAACCCTAATTAGCTTTTGGAGTTGTTGGCCGGGCTTTAATTCAACTTGAGGAATCTTTACCAACAAATTTGAACTTCTAGAGTGCGCAATTTTCTTTTTCAGTCTCTTGGCTAAATTCTTTTTTGAAATTAAAAATTAAAATAAAAGGAATAATTAATGTACCCAGGCCCCAAGGCCCAAGAGACTGTAACTACACTGTACAGAAAATTAGTCGGGTTTGTAGTAGGACACTTGTCTTGTTTTTATTTATCTGGGTTTCAATTTTCTTGTACTTGCAACTTTTTTGAATTTGTTGACATGATTCCTTCCCTAGTTTGACAAGCTACAATAGAAACTTTTAACAGCAAAAAATAATTGGTATTCCCTCCGTCTCAAATTAATTGTTCAGTTTTGACTTTTTTAAGTCAAATTGACTATTTTTAGAATTAATAATTAAACATATATAAATATATTTCTAAAATTATAAAAATTGGGGTTAGTAATAAATTGTATATACTTTCTTTTGGTTATAATCTCTTCACCTATATTTTAGGAAAAACTAGTAAAAAGATTAGTTTTAAAAATGGTCAATATGACTTTAAAAAGTCAAAACTGAACGGAGGGAGTAATTTTTATTTACAGTTTCATGCATGGGGATTATTTTAGTCTTTTTAGATCATTTATTTGACCCAAGAGTAATTCCTCTGCGTATCCGTTATTTTCAGGTCTTTCAAACTAGCATACATCTCGAGAATTAGCATCATCAATGATGTATCATAATAAATTCCTCCTATGAAATTTCAAGAATCTGGTTTCAATCAGGTAATAAGCTAGCTGCATTGATCAAAGAAAGAGTCCTCCTGTAGTGGAAGGAAAAGGTAGAATAAAGTGGACTCAAAATTAACCATCAATCATTTAAAGGAGTCTACAACTAAGAAAGTAATATTAAATAAATTGGGTACTCCACTGGGATCACAGGAGGAAATATATTTACTATTCAGATGGTTCTCCTTATACCATGCAGCTATATGTATAGTCATATTGACTTGTTTCATCAATCGACAAAATAAGAGAATATCTAGAAGAAAAAAAGAAATAAAAGAGCTAGTTAAAATCCTCCTGAAGAGTTAAATAAGCTAGCATATGAATGAGCTGTATTTTTAAGAATATTGATTCTTGACCACAACCTGTCTTTCTTTCATTCATAGAGCTTATATATATATATATATATATATAGCGAACAAAATTAGGTGTTTTATTTGATGGAAACTAGCCCTGAATTGGATGCCAGTGGCACCAACATATACTATTATGTTCCCTTTTTTACCATTTCGAATTAATGCCAAAAGGTTAAGAGTGCATGGCATTTGTTATTTCTTAAGCAATCTACCTTGAATTTTTAACACCACTTCTGTTACACAAAAGAAGAATTGAATTACTTCCTCCTGGACTTTGTATGTTTAGTTGCTATACTGCTTCAGCCTTCACTAGCTCAACCGCATGGTTTAAGTAACCAACAGTTCAACCACCTGGAATTGGCATTGCCAGTGATTTTGCTAAAGTGAAAACCGGAGTGGGAGTAGTTTAGTAGTTGTTATACACATGCACTGCCTGTATCAACCTTGCCACATCGATGCGGAGATCCGATCTTGAAATATCTTGTAGAATTAATTATATACTCCCTATGTTCCAAATTATAAGATCATTATTGACTTTTTAAAAGTCAATTTGAAAAAAAAAATTAAATTAAATTGACATGATTCATTTGAGTTTTGAAAACAATAAATCTTATAACTAGCTAGTAGTACTTTAAATTATACGTAATTTATGATATTCATAACTATATTGACATAAACTAAATAAATTCATGTCATTTTTGAGTTTGAAAATATTAGAAATTAACTTTTAAAAAGTTAATATTGATATTATAATTTAGAACAGATGTAGTATAAAATATCCTATAACTTTATTTCCTTTTTTCAATCATTCCGGTGACCAGATTAAAAAATCAATGTACTTGAGGTGAACTACAGAATGAAAGATTAAAAAGCCAAAAGGCAAAAACATACCATGGGCACGATCAACAGGAAAAAATAATAATAATAAATGTAGTTTACGTACGTACTAAGCATGAATGTTTCCGATAATTCTTCCAAAATGAGGGGCACTGGAAACTGCCCTGCATAGTGCTTACATATATACATGGGGAAGGTTTTTGTGATTGCCATTGTTCTTGTAATATGTACTACAGTACTAGTTTTTTAAGTAAATGAGTTGAAGTAAAAAAAAAAAAAAAAAAATTAATTAGCAGGAAGGTGCACCATTAGAGTTCGACCCAACACTTTATTTATCCTGCAGATTCCAAATATCCTGCTAGGGATTTGACGAATCATGATAGGCGAAGAGCATTTTTGTTTGTTGTAAGGTCGAGGTTAGACTCTAAGTTTAACAGTGTGAATGAATAGAAGATCAAAGGAATTGAAGAAGCAGAAAGAATAATAGAGCTATATACCCTAGCTAGCCTTTTATTGAAAAATGATCTTTTTACATCTTTATTGTAATTCACGAACTAAAGCTACCACACTTGATGTAAATTACAATACAAAAAATGGATAAAAGAAACATAACAAATTAATATATAGCATAGGGAGTTCAGCTGGGGCTATTGAACCAGATGCTATTGGTTTATCAAACAGCGTAGAGGTCAGGGTCCGAAACGCGAGATTCATGGAACCTGGCAATGAAAGCAGAGGCTTTGCGATCAATGCCAGGTTCCCCGACCCAACCACCTCGGTCTTCATCACTCGGACATATTCTTCTTGTGTACACACCATCATCCCGACTATCATTATCACCTCCACCAGAAGAACAGCAAGCCCTGAATATAGACAAGATATTACTTTTCTTGTGTCTCCTGTTATGGCTTCCCATGATATTATATATATATATATAGTACGTACGCTTTGAATTCTCTGATTAATAAAGGAACAAAGAATTGGGAGGGAGGGAGCAAGGGATGTATATGTTGCAAACTCTATAGATCAGTTAGATTTCAGTGGCATGAAATATCTGTCTAGCTTAGTGCATATATATAGTAAAACGGGAGGCATATAAAAATATCATTACAGTATATTATTAATTAAATAAGGTTGTAGCAGAGTATCTTAGGTTATAAGTAACTGGTCAAGGTTGGCTAGCTGAAATGACATGACTTAGTATTAAAGTTTGTAGTGGTGGTAAAACATATAGACAAATTAAGCACATGAACTGTTGCTGTCCTTTGTTTTTGATCTTGACCCAAAAAGTCTTCCTCTTAGAAAGAAAGTTCAGTAAACACTCCTTTTTTCTTTATTCAAATCACTTCCCCTCTCATCCTTTATTAGTGAAAGACTTCCAAATTAAGCAAACTGTAGAACCCCAACTCATTTATCTTTTCAATGTGCATCAGAGTAAATTATAGGGCATACGGAGTATGAATCTAGATTTAGCAAAGTTTTTAGAGATCGATTAATAACGCAGCGCAAAACAATAGTAAAATAGAAAACGAAAAAAACACAAAATTTACATGGTTCACTCAAAACGTTTAGGCTAGTTCACGGTCGTCGACCGACAATTTCACTATATATCTCTTAAAAATTTCGTACATAATACAATGACAGGATCACCTCCTTATATAACGAATATAAGTAACCCTAATTAATTCACCCGAAATACAAAACTACTCTAAATTTGGGTCGGGCTGCCCTCGGACCCCCACTAAATTATTCATAGCGGCAATCAAACAATGATTACGCCAGTGAGGGCCCGTTCCTAGAGCAAACAGCCGGTACCTTTTAAATAATTTTACAATCACCTCTGAATTAAAGTTTAAATCACGTTTCACCAATAACAAAGTTAAGGGTTAATTGATCATTGGTTAGTTCAATAACAAAATTTTGCATTTGTAATGTTGTACAACACATAGTTGCATCAACTCATTTATTTTCTATTAATTTCTTTAACAGGCTAGCGAAATACAATTCGGTGTCGCACAAATGTAACTTTTGCTATTAAATTGAGATATATGTACTCCGCTTAGAGTCTTGAGCAAACCCTTTGAGCTTAGTTTAGTTGTCAGTGTTCTCTTTTTCTTTTTTTGCTAAATATTCTCTTTTCTTTTTAGTTTGATTTGAACTTTGTGTAGGCATCCGCTGTACGGGACTACGGCCAGGACCAAAAGTTCTCCCCCGGCCTTGAGTTCTCTACTAGCAAGCAGTGCATGCAAGCTGTCTCACTTTTGGACATCTTTAGCATACACAGAAAACTATGGACAAAAATTCCCACCAATTAGAGCCAAGAATTTTCCTTTGCAAGCAAGCAAGCTTGTACTTAAAGAAGGTACAAGTACGTTCCCTTTTGCCTGTAGAATACTTTTTTGCTAATCGTTATTACTTCCTCCCTCCAAAAAAAAAGTTTCACTTCATCACTTGTAAAATTTTATAAATTTTGAGAATATATTTTTATTTCATATTTATTCTTATCGACCGAGTAGTTTAGTGTTGATGATCACGTTACACTAAAATTGTAATTATATACTGTTGAAAAATGTTAGTGAAAGACACCTATGTTTCTGTTGATTGGTGAATGATTCATGCATTTCCTGTAAAGCAAAATCCCTTCATATACATTTGAAAATATTGTGTCATTTTATACTATTATGAAGATAACACTTTTTTCCTAAAACAGAAAAAATTGATAGTACATCTTTTGTGAAACTGAGGAAGTATAAGTTACCTTGTCCTAATGATGATGCATGCATGCATACTTATTGGAATATTTTCTTAGGGAATAAATACTGGAAAAGGGGTCAAATTGTGTTAGGCATATCAAGGAAAAAACAGAAAAGAAAAGGAAACTATAGTAGCTAGGTCCAATCTTAAACCATGAACAACATAATTTAATTAGGCAATCCTCCATTTACTAATTAATTAGCTAAATTATTCACGAGTTGATTCGTAAGAAAGGTTTAATTCACAGTAATTGTGTTTAGGAGTTTGGCTGAAGTTGGAGGGAATTATCATTAAACAAACTCTTCAGTCAAGCTATGGAAATTTTTATCAATTCAAAAATAGTTAAAAAATAGTGTTAGGCAGTAATTTGATTCTCTTCAATGACTTAAATTAATTACAGGAGTTTAAGAATAATATCTATCGTATCCTCCTTCATGAGAGTTCTTAATTAAATTTCAAATTCTTCATACCTCATCTACCTAAACCTTTTTAGAAATTCTAATCATACCCATAAAAAGAGCATAAAGAATACGAGGGAATGTAAAATTTCATTTGGTTTTGTTTAAATATTTATTTTTGTTTTTAGAAACTATAGATGGATTTGTTTAATCCTATATCGTAGCTACCTTAAATATCCGTTTGGGTAACTTCCTTTTCCATATATCTCAAATATTTTCTAATTTATCTTTGGCCATTAGATTTTGATATTGAAAAAATTAAATATTGATTACTAAAATTGTGCTTAAATGTATCCTATGTTAAATTTAATATTCAATAACAAAAAAATTTAAAAAAAAGAGAGAGAGAGAGTAGAAATTAAGCTAACATCACCTACTATTATATTCATATTAAAAAATAATAATATCACTCACTTGACAAATAATTCAAAAAAAATTATGAGTCAAGTTTTATAATTATGCAAGTTTTTGCCTCAAGCCCATACAAGATCTAGCCTAAAACAATAATATTTTGGTGATGAAAATTAGATACAAAATGATTTGTATAGTAATAATTGGTTATAACCAATAAATTCACTCATATATAGTGGAATATCAACTAATTATAATTCAACACGTCATTTGCTATCTAATTTTTTATAACTTTGTTTTATCATTATAGCATTTTTCGGTCTGAAAATAGGGGAGCACTATTTCCGTATGAGTTTTTGATATTTTCACATGATTCTCTCTCACATGAATGTAGATCTGCTTTTTTCTCATGTGAGAAAAGATTATGTAAAAATATTAAAAATACATGTGAAAATATCAATTTCTCTGAAAATAATGTATTAAACAACATATCGTGAGAGAGTTATTGAACTTCCGACCCACCATGAAATATGTCATAGCTATTGGGGGTCCATTTGAAATGATCTTCAACTACTACAAATCCGGTATGAACTCAAACTATGCCCAAGCCCAAGAGGATTGGGCTAGCAAAGTTTAAACAGCTGTGACAAAATGTTAGCTGGTCCGAATATGTAATTTGTTATTTCAAAATGAATTTTCCCAAACTAATGTTACATTTTTCGATAAAATATTATGATTTTTATTTGTGAATAAAAATAATGACACAATATGTAAATAAATAGAATATGAGTAATACTATATTAACGTGCATATTTGTAACAAAAGACGAATCATTTTTTTGGAAGATATATTATTTTCTAATAAATGAATTTTATCATTTATTAAATATGAAATAATGTAAAATTTCATTTAGTTTGGTTTGAATTTTCCTTTTCTTTTCTTTATTTTCTTTAAAAAAAACTATTAATCGATTTTTATGATAGCTAGCTTAAATATTCGCTTGGGTAAACTTCATTTTCCACTTATTCTAATTTCTAAATAACACTGTGACATGTGTCCTAGCTCTTAAGGGCCCATTTAATACGATGTTCTACTTCTACAAAACTAGCACGAATACAAACTATGCTCAAGCCCAAATAAGAATGGGCTGAAAGCTTAAATTTATAAAAATTATTGGGATAACAAATATATCGATAGATGAAATTTGATAAAATTATAAGAGGGTTTTGCTTATTACATATCTTTTCAAAAGAGTTATCACTAATATTTATTCACGTAACTGGTAATAAAAAATTCAACGTAAATACTCGCAATATATATTATTATTTTTTTATAATTTTTAGTTGTAAATAAAGTTAATGGCACAATATGTAAATAATACATATATATGAGTAATATATTAATGTGTATATTTGTAACAAAAGACGCATCATTTTTTGGAAGATATATCATTTTTTAATAAATAAATTTTAGCATTTATACAGTCGTTTAGATATTATTTGTGTTCATAGTACTAATAGGCCAAATATATGTGGTCGGAAAGAAGTTGTAGAAAATCTTCGAAGGAGGATAAACAAGAATGCCCTTGTCCAGATTCTTGTTGGCCTGTTTGGTTACGACAATTACAGCCGATAAATTTGGAACTTGGTGTTTGGTGTCGTTTAATTTAATGGTACTAGAATTATAATTTACTGTAATATGATAACTCAAAGGCATCTACATTAATATCTCGATAAACGAATGTTCGATAAAATAATAATCTCGTTAAATGTATTAAGTAATAAATTTTTTTGAATTTTTATAGGCTCAACGAAAATATAAATTAATAATTACTAAATTTCATACAAAAATTTATATATATAATTCACATATTTTTGAACTTTTTATAATAACATGCATATAATAGACCCAAATTTTTCAGTCAATCAACAATATTTATACAAAAAGTCATTTTTGTTTTGAAAATATGCATCTAAAGTTATTTATTTTTTCTTTACACCTAACCCAAATTCAATCCCATCCTTAACTTTTTGTAGTGCATACATAACTTCTGGAATATTTTGCTCATGTTGTAGCAAGTAATTGTTTAAAGTGATTATTGCTTGAAAGATTTCTTTTGCCGAAACATTTGGTAGAACAGAACTATCATTTGACCACATACATAAATTGAAAAACTCCCTCTAAAATAAAAATATTAATTTATATTTATTCATTTATCGATAAATAAATAATCTCGTTAAAATAATATTTTTTTTTCGATTCCAAGGTACGCATTTATTGATATTTTACTGTACTCGTTAATAACCAAACAAAAGAAAACAAAAAGAAACAACCTCAAGGCAACTAACATCATCCTATTCCTATTCCTACGTACCAGCCAGGCTACCACCCACCCATCCACGCCATCTTCGTCCCCCAAAAAGCATTAATTTCCAAATTTCCAAATTATACTTTTATTACATGTATATCACTAAATATACATATATCTCTAAATATAATGATTATTTAATTTAATGATTATGACGTGTGATGTTAAATTTCAGAATATTGTGGTATTTATTAAAAAGGATATTTTATAAATTAAAAAATGATAAATAAAATTAGTTTTGTGAAACGGAAGAAATAACTGACGATAAGTTAGTCTACACATAATTATTGTAACATTATTTGTATTTTTTTTATAATAGTTATATATTTTTCATAAAAAAATTAATATTTTTATCAGATTCTTCTTCAAAAAACTCTCAAAATTATAAATAGGCCTACATTCGTGTGAGAATTTTTTTGAAAAAATATCAAAATTTTCATAAGAGTAATAATTTTCTCAACATTAGTATAAGTTCAAAAGTAGTACTTTGTCATGTATCTACATGTTTGGGAAGAAAATAAAAAATAAAAATGAGAGAGGATGTGGAAAAGAAAACCGCGGGTAAAAAAGAGAATATTTATGAGAGAGAGAGTTATTCCATTCGGCAATCATCACATATTGGTAAAATTTGCAAACTCTTACGTTGCGTTTGGATTGGAGGAATGAGAGAATGAATTAATTCTTATGGAATAAAAAAAATTGTGTTTGGTTGTTCCATTAGAATGGAATGAACCATTCTCATTTCTCCCAGATTTATGAATTTGGAATGACTCATTCCGACTAGAATGAAATGAATCATTCTACTCTTCAATACATTCCTTCAATCCAAACGCAACATTATAATTTATTTTTTCCGTTTATATTTATCCCTATATAATAAATATTTTTTACTATCATCAATTAATATATATATATATATATAATAATAATTCTTTGGTAGTTCCATATTAATTGTGGCATGGACCTCCACAATTAATGCGTAATGAGTCCACCACCATTCGGACTTCACTTTTGTACTACCTTCTGAGCTGAGAATTTTGATTTCTACAGAGAGGAGAGAGAAAGATCAAAGATGGAGTTGACACCACCACCACCACCAAACAAGACTGAGGAATTGGATGCCCCCCTCCACGCAGTTGGGTTTGAGATTGAAGAATTGTCGCCGGAAAAAGTCTCCGGGCGGCTTCATGTCACCTACAAATGTTGCCAGGTGTCTTTCTCTTTTCTAATTTTCTTGCGGAATTAGTTCGAAAATTAGAAATATTTGTTGCCTTTTTGAAATCATATTTAAAATTTTAAAATCGATATGAATTCGTTTAGGTATCAAAAAAACAACAAATATATGACAACTGCCAACTGGGATTATAGAAATTTAAGTGTTTGTACTACAAGTAAAACTTTTGCACTTATTTAAAATTTTGTAAATTAACAAAAATATAAACTTAAATGTAATTCTAATTTTATATAGGAGGAGGCTGGTACTCCACTTGTTAATTGTTGATTCAAATGGTGTGTTAATAAAATAGTCCTAATAATTAGGATGAATTGTGCACAGCCATTTAAGGTGTTACACGGAGGAGTGTCGGCGCTGATATCGGAGTCACTAGCAAGCATGGGAGCACATATGGCCTCGGGCCTGCAAAGGGTCGCCGGAATTCACCTCTCCATCAACCATCTCAAGCGTGCCGAACTCGGCGACCTTGTCCTTGCTCAGGCCACCCCTGTTTCCGTTGGTAAAACTATTCAGGTCTCTAATTCATTCATTTTTTTGTTGGACTCGTTATCCTTATTTTAATAACATATACTAACTTTATCAAACTTAAACTCTTATTCCCTCCGTTCTCAAAAAAAATATTCACGAGGACAAAATACTTTGACTAAAAATATACAAAGAATCCATGGGAAAAATTAATACTTATTTTATATTTTTTCCTCTCAAGTTTTCTTAATTTGAGTAAAATTTGTACTTTGACCCTCCTTTGTGAGGACAAAAGAGTAATTTACATGTTTTTCCGTCAATTAAAGAATCCAACTAATAGTTAGGTGCTGTTTGTTTACCGCTTATTGCCTCTTAATAGACTGTCTCTTATTCGGCAAGTTACAATGCAGATGTTTTTTTAAGGGTTAAAATTGTAAAAACATGTTATTCAGACATTTTGAAAAAAGTAATTATCAAACAATATTTTTTCATTCAGATACAATTCTATTCAGATACTCTATATTATTCAGATGTCTAAACTGTTCAGATCTTAACAATTAATTTTATCAAACACAACCTTACTCTCTTTCAATTACTTTTGAAACTAGCCTTAAAAAAGACTCATAACAAGAAAATCTTATTAGATATTACGTTTGTTAGACCAAATGTGATATCCTAGTCATAGTGATAAAGGTCTTTCCTTTCCATAAACCATATGATACAACGAATCAACGATCAACGCAGCACTCTCTCAAACATTGCATCTCTAGAACTGATCATCTTTCTTGGTATGTCAATGTTGAGCAGGTATGGGAGGTGAGACTATGGAAGATGGATCCCTCAAACTCAGAGAGCAGAGCTTTAATATCATTATCCAGGGTTACTCTTCTATCCAACATGCCTGTGCCAGACCATGCCAAAGATGCTGCTGCTCAAGGCTTGAAGAAGTATGCAAAATTATGAGGAGCCACTCTATGTTGTTTCTTATACCAAATCCAGTGGCATTTGTACAATATAATCTACACAAATGTACTCAATAATCACAAGAAGAATGTTTTATTGTATATAGCAATTCACCGCCCTGTTTGATGAGTGGAATAACATACTCCTGTTTCACAAATAGTTGGATGCATAAAACATCAATTGCATTGTTAATTAGCATAATCTAATCTGTTGTTTTACATAAATTAGCATAACACCGGTAATTTATATTACATCCGTTCCCAAATTAGAGATACAATTTGACTTTAGAGGTCAAACAAAAGGTATATTAAACTTCAAAATTAGTATGACTCATAAAATTTAGAATGAAATAAATTTTGTGGTTAATAGTTTTTGTTATATACTATACAATTATAATAATTGTATCAACTAAAATTATATAAATTTACATCAATTTAAAGTTTAATATGCTATTGTTTGATTTTAAAAGTCAAATTATATTTTTAATTTTAGAATGGATGGAGTAGTAGTGAGCGGCACCTATATAAATATGTTGGCATTTAACAAATTTAAATCAAATACACACGTACAAATGAGTCATTTATTGGTCTAAACTATGTTTTTTACGTGATCCTCTAGATAACTAATGCATGACACACAAATGTTTTTTCAATTATTATTTTAGAAAAAATAAAAATAAAACTCAATTGTCAAATTTTATGCTTTAAGGAGGGAATATAAGAGAAGAATCCTACATTCGATGTAGTCACACACGTACATATATTCGTTTTGGGAGACCTAAAAGTATAGGAATTTAATTTTAACCATTAAACTAAAACTTCATTAGCATAGTCTTATATTTTGACACATATACTCTTTATTTTTCATATTTTTTGCTAAATAATGAATAAAGATGACTTAAAATATTTAACCGAGAAACACCTCTTCAATTCTCTAATCATTTTAATTAAAAAAATAGCTTGCATCAAGACACATGAGCCTAGCATAATTACTATCATTATTGGGAAAAGACCGATACTTAATTGCATTTTTTATAAAATAATATTTTAATTTTTTTTAAAAAAATTATCGTCGGTGTAATGTCCTAATAGCGAAGAGTTTGAACCAACGTTCTCAAATGGAATGGATAATAAGATAATTTAGACATAATTTTTTTTAATGTATTTTATACCGCAGCAAAATAGTTACTTGTTTTTTTTATAATTATTTGCCATATTCTATTTGCACCCTTTTTAAAAAAATTAAGATTTCTATTAGATAATTTTGGAAAATATTTTAATGTATAATTTATTAATACGGTATTTGCTTATTAATACGGTATTTGCCCGAATTAGAAATATTGAAATCAGTTAAAATAGAGGCGAGGGTTTTTGTTCGTTAAAAGAGTAAAGTTAAATTTGCCAAAGGTGGCGATATGAATTTCCCAATTTAAAGCCCCTCTTGGAACCCTCGCAATTCAAAATCCCTGCCCAAATTCAACCGCCAAAGTTCTTGAATTTATTCAGAGCCCCAGAGTGAGATAGAAAGAAGGGAAAAAATGGATGATTGGGATTTTAGTGCAGAAGAATTGGATTCTCTCGAAAGAGACGCCATTAACCAAATTGCTCAGCGCAATGCTTCTTCTTCATCTGCCACCACTAGCAGTTATACCGCAGTAACTTCTCCTTCTTCGAATTCTTTCACAGTTCCTCTTGCTGACCGCTCCCCTGCAAAACCCTTTTCTGATTCTCGTCCCAACACCAAGGTTTGGTATTATCTCTCTTTCACTATATATACATACATACATATTTATATATATATGTGTGTGTATTCTTTGTTTGTTGTTTGAACTTGAATTTGCAAGTTTATTTGTTACTAGTATCAGATATACATATTATCTTGTTTTTTAGCAGAATTCTGTTTGCTGATAATGGTATTCAAATAATTGAGAATTGTTCTCTCTTTTTCTTGCCACTTGTAGTACTTCACCTTCTAAACTTTGGTTCACACCCAGCAATTAATACATACTCCACGGTCCTCAAATGAGAGTCCATTTTCTCTTTTTGTGACATAGCCACATAATCATCTCATTATATCTATCTAAGTGGTGATGTTGACCACTAATGAATTAGGATGAAGTAACATTATTCAAAAGCTCTGAGTGGGTTTGTTTAGGGGAGGAGGGAACTTTTACTCTATTGAAAGGTGCAATTCAGTTTCAATCAAATTAATTTGTGGTCCAGTCTGTCCACAATCATTTGTAGCGTTTTATGATTTTTTAAATCAATCAAGTTAACCTTAGTTTTGGATGCATTTACTATCCCAAGCCTTTCTTTGCACTGCATGAAAGTGCTTTGCAGTGTCACTGTTTGGTCTACGTCAAGTGCATGGACATGCTGATGTCTTTACACTTCTTTGAGTCATTTTTGGATTGGTCAGAGCCTTATTTCTTAATCTTTATTTCATAAAGCAGATAGATGCTTCGCCTACAGCGTCCAGAAAATTACCTGAATCAGCAGTACTAAAAAATACTGGTGAGATGTTTTGCATGCTCAAGTCACCACTAAACTTATTTATGTTGTAGGTCTCTTCAACTCTAACATTTCTTCTTCTTCAATATATATATATATATATATATATATATATCCTACCTTAAGAAGATGATTGTTCGAAGCAACAACATAAGCTCTCTGTCAAATTTTTTCTACATGCTAGTGGGAACATCGCCGCCAAATTTTTGTATGACCAGGTATATGTTATATCTGCTCACAAACTGTCTTTCGTTAAAGATATCTGTATTTGTCTTGGTTTACGCATTGGAATTGATCTTCCCTCAGGTAGTCGTCGGAGCTTTCCGCATGATTCCCAAAGCCAGTTGGAACGGCAAAGAAAGGTTGGTTCGACTTTGACATCTCTCTTATATATGTATTTGAATGATATACACACATTTAGACATGCAGAAGTAGTAAACAAATAGAAAATAATGCTAATCTCTTTCTTTTTCTGTGGAAATCAAGTGTTATTTTGTTTAATTTGCACTGAATTGATTTTGCAGATTGTGGATGTTCCCTCAGTCATCGTTATCATCAGCAGAAAAAATCCTCCGTGAATTATCTGGTTGTAATGTTGAGGTGACAAACTGTGTTGCTGTTTATGATTTTTTAATGGGTGCTTGTCATGATTCTCATGAATTCTGCTTTATGTTTGATATGCTTATGGTGTGTCAAAAATTGCCAATCTGCTCTTGAATTAGATTATTAGGCTTGTGGATAGCAAGGTAGTTTCAATTTATGTTGTTTGCCGGTAACATTTCAGGTAGAAAATTTAGATCCTTTGGTGCGGCGTGCAGTAGCTGCTGCCTCTGCAGTCCCAGATCTTCGAGGTTAATTGACATATGCACTTCTTATCTTTATTTCTCACAGTTAATCACTTAACGTCATAACGTGCACTCTCTTGTTGAGTATTTTAAATATATTCCATGCAAGCACGCATAGTTCAAATTTATGAATGCTAAAAGTTTATGGTAGTGTTAGATGTTTGCTCTTCTTTGGGCTATTTGGACTGAGAGGAATGCGAGGATATTCACTTGCCTTGAGACATGGAGTCTTTTTGGCATCTCTATGGGCATGGGCAATGGGACCTTCCATAGTGTAGATATTTTGTATACTCATAGGTTTTTTTTTTTGGAGGGAAGGGGGGTGGGTTGTCCTTTGTCAAGGATTTGTTTCCTTCCACTTTTGATTGTTTGGTGGACTTCTTTGTCCACCTTAACTGTACTTATCCTCCTAATAATATTTCTTTTATCTAAAAAACACAAAGTCAAATTAATGAATATGTTTGCTGTTTTTATTTGCTGTGCGAATGTTGGTGGAGTTCTTACATCCTTTTCATTTGTGAATGTGGTGCGTGTTTAAAATGAGTTCATATTACAGTGTGCTGAGAGGTGGTGGCCTTCCCAGGTTCTCGTGTTGATATTTCTGGTCCTTAAGTTTCTTTCAAAAGTGCCATCTTTTGACAGGACAGCAGGTTTAGAGAAGAACAAGACTGTTAAACAATTATGAGAGCATGTTACAGTTACTCACATAGGTGTTGACTGTTGAGGATATAAGGGAGAGGGGTAGGAGTGGGTGGGATTTGAACCGCTTAGAGTCTATAATACTATAACTCAGTAGTGGCAGGTTGTTGTGAATTATTTGTTAGTGGAGACGTATTATAATGTCGTTGGCTCAAATCTTGTGTAACTGGAATTTAGGAGGATGTAGAAAGGTTAAAGTGGGGTGAGAGATAGCCCCATTATTCCTATTCGTATGTTTGAGAGGAATTTGGTGATCCTTCTGACTTCATTTGATTAAAGTGAAAATAAAGTAATGAAAAAGAAGAATAATACCGTTTTCCTTTTCTACAAATTAAAGTATCATCTAAACATATGTTGGAAAGTGACTTGGAATGGAACTTTCCTTGTTTTACTTTTCCTTTACTTAAAGAATTTCTGAGAACCTATCCCTGTTAAAAATTTATTTTTTTCACAATTGAGCTTCCAGGAAATGGTGTTTGAGAAGTTGAAGCACTTGACATTGCTTTTTCTCCTTTTTGTTTCTCAGGAGGTACCCCAAGTCTATAAAGTTGTTTACTGTTGATTCAAATAGTGGATCATTTCTTACCTATGTACCTGTGTGTGTTTGATTATATATGTATATGTACTTACTTATCGAGAGTGTCTGGCCTTAGAATCATATGATTTATGTTGTTTGCAATCTTCTGGTCTCTGAAATTAATAATTTTTTTTTTGGTCATACAATGGTCAGATATTGCCTACTCAGAAAATGGATTTGGAACTTTTTATTTTTATGAGCCGAAATATTTTTCTAACCTACCTATATTGATATTATTTATGAAGTTAAGAACTACTACTTCAGAAGGCCCATATAAAATGTAGGTTTGGTCTCAATTATTTCTTCCTATGAGTGTGATTGTTTAAACGTGGCAAGTTTTTTATATTTTTTAATTTTTATTGTGTAGCTCTATACTGAGGTGGGTATAAATATTCACTTCTTCTTTCTTCAAATTTTTAACCAGATCAGTATGACTGCATTCCCAGTAATGTTGAATCAAAGCTCCTACCTTTTCAGCGTGATGGAGTTAGGTATGTAGGAATTATATTTTATAGGAGTATAATGTGAAGTTTTAATATTTGTGAGACAAGTATAGGGTGATGCCATGGTCATTTTATCTTTTCTTGGAATTGTTGATTTGTTCCTTTGCCAATTGCCATTGGTGAAGTGATGATAACAATTTTCTTTTCAGGTTTATGTT
Source organism: Aralia elata (assembly GCA_034770075.1). Taxonomy (NCBI): domain Eukaryota; kingdom Viridiplantae; phylum Streptophyta; class Magnoliopsida; order Apiales; family Araliaceae; genus Aralia; species Aralia elata. The sequence continues at coordinate 82,720,307 of CM068387.1, read as the reverse complement.
GCAGCATGGAGGGCGTGTCCTCCTGGCTGATGAGATGGGGCTGGGAAAGACTCTACAGGTAACTAATCATATTTACTATCTATTACTCCCTCTGTCCGCCAAATATGCACCTGCTGTGGTGCTAACTGGTGAGCTAAGCATGTAGCTCCATACTAGCGATCTGTTTTAATTTGGAAAATTCAAAGCATTCTAGTACTTATACTGTACTACGCAGAGCTCTTTAACCTGTATATATATTGAACTTGGATTTTTTGGTCCTCATCCTTTTGGAAGGCTATTGCTGTAACTTCTTGTGTGCGTGACTCGTGGCCAGTTCTTGTTCTCACGCCATCTTCTTTGCGGCTACATTGGGCTTCTGTAAGTTTTCCTTAATATTTGTGTGCTAATATGAAGAGTTGTGTCCATCGTTCATTTGCTTCCTCTGATTTATTGCAGATGATCCAACAATGGCTGAATATTCCTCCGTCAGATATAATGGTACTAGTCATGTAGTCTTTTTTCAAGTTTTTCTAATTCGTTTTGTTGTTGTGTAGCTCACTCTCATTGTTTATTTTCCTTGTTCCCCTGGTATTTTAATAATATTTTAGATATGCTGATTGACTCTTTTTTACCTTTCCATCCAAACTCTATATACTACCAAATTTCTATTTTTGGTAGTGCAACAGATGATTGGATTCTATTGCTGGTCCTTTATCTTGAACTCTTATTTGGTTTTACATTCATTATTCTTTTATGTGTGCAGCTTTTTTGCTTTACTAATTGCAACCCCGCCTAGTAGTGCGTTTTGAATTTAAGCAACCATCATGTTAAGCTTAATGTGTGACAGTGTGAGTTTGTATAGTTTCTTGCAATATTGCTGATAAAAATTGTTTATAAGAGAAAGCATTCCAAAAATCATTTCTCCAGCTGATTTGAGTTAATATCAAGTTCAGCTCATGCTGGTATGGAACTATGGATTAGAATTTGCTTAACTTCTTGTTATGATGGTCAGGTGAATGTTTCATCATTTCTGCTTGACATCTTATAATAAATTTACTTTAGAGGTTATCTAACATTATCTTTTAGGTCAATTCATCTTTGGGTGCATTACATATGTTAATCCATTTGAGTTTTTCATTTTTCTGCATAATCATTGGTTATAAATTTCCTTAGTTGCCTTTAAGCTCTTGACTCTTGAGTGTAAGAACTACATATGGGAATTTTGACAGTCAGTGACACGCAATTATGAAATTTAAGCCTCTTATGTAAATCAAATCATATTTAGAATTTTGTGTAACGGATATCTGTTGGATATTCATGAATTGCGGATCATGCTTTTAGCTTCTAGCTTCAGTCAATTGACTGATTGTTATTGTCAAAAGCATGAAAAGTACTTACTGTGAACTTAGTGGGCTGCGTAGAGAAGATGCTGTTGGAGTAAATAATTTGACAAGTCTTGATGTGTAAATTATTTCTCACATGCTTCGCGGTCATATATTTATTTTGATTTGGATTTTTTCCCAGGTGGTTTTATCTCAAAGTGGTGGATCAAATAGGGGTGGATTTTCCATAGTACCCTCAAATAGGAAGGGAACTATACATCTTGATGGTGTATTCAACATTATATCCTATGATGTTGTCCCCAAGTTGCAGGACCTACTAATGACGTCAGATTTTAAGGTATGGACATCTAGTAGTTTGGATATATTAGTTATTTTCTTTTTGCCCTTTTCACTCCTTCCAGTATCTGGAATTTTGAGTTATCTAATGTACTTTCCTTTTGCTGGATCTTTGTTGTACATAGATGAGTGGTCATTGATTACCAAGTTGTATTTGTTTGTACTAGTGGTGGTCACATGCCTTATATGTGCTCCTTTAGTCATCGAGTCCGTTTATTATATTAATTCAGTTATTCCTCACCTGTTTTTACTGGGGTTAAATACACTTTTTTCCACTCTATTCGATCTCGATTTACAAATGCATCACTGAACTGAAATTTTTTATGGTCAACTCATTGAACTGCACATTATTTACAAAAAGTGATAAAAGTCGTCTGTGTCTGTTAACCATTTAACAGAAAACTGACGTGGCAATACGTGGCAGTATATACTTACATGGATTAAATATATAATTAAAATTGTTGTATTATTATATACTACTATTTTATTAATTAATGTTGTCAAGCACTTTATTTACTAACAAATTATAGAATATTTACCTAGTGCTACCACTTATTTCATCCCTTCTAATTTCTTAAAATTACTCCCTAAAAAAACTTCATTCCCTTCAAAATTAAAAGATATATTTTTGAAGATAATTTTATATTTTTAAATGTATCTTTTAATGTTAGCTAAATATTTAAATTGATTCTCAGCATAGAAAGGGTCTTTCCCTTTCCCGTTATCCCAACTCTGTAACAAAAATACTCATCTTTTCTCTCTCTTGCACAACAATGGAGCTTAAATTGAAGAAGGTTTCATTAAATTAGCAAATTAAATTGCTCACATCAAATTAGAGAACATGAAATCCTCTATCACACAACTAATTGTAGACCATTAATCCATCCATGTAAATGACAAAACCCTAATCTCTGTCTCGCACCGCTGTGATTCCTAATCCCCAGGTCAAACACATCTGCCATGGGTTTTATCGTAGACGCGGCACTTGTCGGTTTGGGGATTATCGTGACAGAAGGATTCCAGAGGATCTTCTTCTCTCTCTAACTTGAGCCGCAGATCGGCCTTGGCCTGACTCATTTCTTCCACTTCGTCCCATGCTACCATACACTCGTCTGAGCTCCGGTCACCGTCACACGCCTCCTTCGCTTCCATTACTTTGCTCTCTATCATCTCCGTCAGTTGCTTCTCTCTTATCTACGTTCCTTTGAAATTTGTTGTTACATGCAGCACCAGATCTCATAGAGTCAAGACATCTAGTTGTTGAATTTAAGTTTAGTTTCAGACCTGAGATTGAAGCTACCATGAAGAAATGAGGCTGCTTTCTCTGAGAAATTGGTGACCTAGTCGCTTTCTCTTTGAATCTCTCTGATTCAATGTGTATTCAATTACTTCAGATCTATCTATCTCCTCCCTCTGTCCCTTTTAAATAAGTTATATCACCAAGACTCGATTCCATCGTGGCAATGACTAGGATTACCCCACGTGAAATAAGTGACGTGTAATTAGATGTGGGGTCATCCTTGTCTGATGTAATAGGTTTCTGTTAAAAGTTAACTCATTTAACGGATTTTGTAATGATTTGATAAACATTTGTAGTTCACTGACTCGATTGTTAAAATTTTCAGTTCAGTGATGCATTTGTAAACCGAGGTCGAGTAGAGTGGGAAAAAGTGTATTTAACCCGTTTTTACTGTTATATTGGGCAATAAAAATCCTTGATAGCAATGTCAAGTGACAAATTGTTGGAAAATAAGGAACCTCGAGGGGTGAGAAAAATGACAAAGGCATTGACGAATGACCTTGAGGTTACTGGTTCCAATCCCCATACTAAAGGTCAATCTGCTTGTACTCTTCCTTCGTTCCAAGTATTTGAAAGGTGATCATAGCAAATATAGGATGAAAAATATGGGATCACATTTTGATATTTCCTTAGCAAAGATGTGGATTGTTCCTGGGCACTATCAAATTTGTCTTCATTGAAGTTCAAAAATGAGGTGAAAAAATAATAATTTTACAGCACTTCCACATTTAACAGGAATGGAACTACATTGTTCTGTTATTGGTTATCATTCTCAATTTTTTTTTTCAGATTTATCAAGCCATCACAGCTGTTCCATTGTCCTGTATAAGATTTCCACATGTCATAAAACTACAAGTTCTCATTTTTATTTTTATATTATTTTTATTTTTTTTTATCATTTTAGAAGTTCAACTTGGAAAGGAAAATTCTATGACAAAGTTGGACTATTTAACTTATTAAAAATAAAGTCAATCTATTGAATGAACATGCATGTGGAGTTACACAATTAAAAGGCTCTGAATGCCAAATAATATGAAATGAGTGATTCTTCCTTTTGACACACTACATGCTTAAACATGTACACAAAGCATTTCTACAAAAAATATCTCATTTGCAGATTATCATGAACTGATATATATATATGTATATATATGGTACCATTAGGACTTTCTTCATTTAGTATTTGTACTTCAATAGCTACTTAGGTTTCTATGTATAATAAAATCTTTATACAGGTTGTTATTGCAGATGAGTCACACTTCTTGAAGAATGCCCAAGCTAAACGAACCAGTGCTTCCCTTCCCATATTACAGGTTCCTCTCTTTCTCTCTCTCTCCCCCACCCAGCGGGCAACTTATATGAACATGCAGATGGGGAAAAAGGATAGATCTCAGTACCATACCGAGTCAATTGTAGATTGGGCATGCCCCATGTGACTTGGAATTTGTACTTCTTAAATTAAGAATTACAATTTGTCTGCTGAGGCCCATGTAGCACTGAGGAGCAGTATAGGCAAGGCATCTCTATGGGGGTGGGATTGTACATTTGATTTTACAGTAATGCATTTTTCTGTACTGTTTTACTTACACTTCTATTAAATTTAGAAAGCTCAATATGCAATCTTGCTCAGTGGAACTCCTGCTTTATCACGGCCAATTGAGCTATATAAGCAGGTATTCCAAATGCCATATTAGAATGTGTATCATGCTTCTAGTGCAGTAATATAGCAATGTCTTTTGTTTCTGTATGTTAAATGGTTTATATTTTACAGCTTGAAGCCTTGTATCCTGATGTGTATAAGAGTGTTCATGAATACGGTAACCGATATTGCAAGGGTGTAAGTAAAATTGTCATTCCATAGCTTAACCTTTTTGGGGAAAAAATTGTCATTCCATTTTAAGACTTTCTTCATATTTGACTTTATGCTATATTATGAGGTTGTATTTGAATTCGTCATTAGTTGTACTGCTAATTTCTCCAGGGTATATTTGGAATGTATCAAGGTGCAAGTAATCATGAAGAGCTTCACAATTTGATGAAAGCAACAGTGATGATTCGTAGACTCAAAAAGGACGTTCTGTCTGAACTCCCTGTGAAGCGGAGGCAACAGGTACATGTGTATTGCAATGCTGCTTCAGTTGTGTTGACTCTTCCCGGCTTTGATTAAGAAGGGTTACCTCATTAATTGTGTGGCTAAATGGTGCCAATGATAGATCTAATGGTGCCAATAATAGATCCCTTGTTTAGTGAAATGAGTTGTGCATATTGATCCAAAAGTAAAGATCAAAACTTTAAGTTGAAGATTTAGGTGCACCATCTCAAGTTAGGACTTTAATTACAATTATATAACCAGCGTGACTTAGTTGCCTTGGAATTTAGTCGTATTACTTTTACATTTAGGGAATTTGAGTCATACTTTTTAGGGTTTTATGTGACGTTTATAATACGTATGATTTGTTTCCTTTCCGCTTCTTTTTTTCATAGTTCTGGCTTTATTATTCTCAGGTTTTCCTCGATCTAGCAGAGAAAGAGATGAGACAAATAAATGCTTTATTTCGCGAGGTGATCTTTTTTCATGTTTGAATGTTCTTGAAACAATTATTTTTGATTAGTTGAAAGTTGAATAGTGATGGAAGACTAATGAGTACATCTTCAGAAGCATTTAACTGGGATGTTAGCCTTAGCTTCTGACGGTCACATATGACAGGGATGCTAATATTGACGCGTTAAAAATGATTGTTGTCCTTTCAATTCCTCTTCAGATGTTAGTTTTCAGTTTTTTTACTCCTTTTGGTTTATAGGGTCTAATAGTAAATTTTAAAATTGGTGTGTGTTTATGAACTGTTTTTCACATTAAATCGATACTAATGAGAACTTTAATTCTTGTGAGTCTATTGTTAATGGTTGTCTATTAAATTCCTCTTCAGCTGTTAGTTTTCAGTTTGTTCCAACTTTTGGTTTAGTGAGCTCTTATAGTGAATTTCATTTATGTGAACATATATTCATTAATATGGCTGTTGTGGCATTTGTTTCTTCTATTCGATTGATCTCTCTATTGATTTTAACTTTGCCTCTCTCTCCCACACACAGTCTTATAATTCTTATATGTTCTATGGTTGAAGTCTAGTGTGTGTGTGTGTGCCCCTTATTTAAATCCATATGCATTCTATGAATAAACTCTGCATGGTGTTCACTTGCTTTTAGATATAACTGGAACTGCTTTGGTATCTGAGATAGAGAATGATGTAACTGTGGCTAATATATCTTTGATTCTGTAGCTGGAAGTGGTTAAAAGCAAAGTTAAAACCAGCCAATCCAAAGAAGAAGCCGAGTCTCTCAAGTTTACAGAGAAGAATCTAATTAACAAGGTATTCATGTAGGTTTCAAGCACAATTCTTTCTTAGTTGTATCACTTTTGTTTCTGATGTTAAAGGTGAGTATCACTTTTGTTTCAGCATGACAATATGCATTCTTGAAAGTGAATACCCATTCTTGAAAGATATGCTTAAACTGGCTAATATAGGTGACCTAGTGGCATTAAACATTATATATTCTTGAATGTATTAGTATTCCAATGAAGCTCACTAGTACTTTATTTGTTTGCATATCTCTCATATTTGCACTTGTACTGCCACAAGTTAACATTAGTGAGCTGTATTATTTTCACGTATTTAATTTTTCGGATGAGATTTTATTAAAAATATAAAAATTCTCGTTAGCTCTATAAATTATTATCTCTTAAATTGCTAATTTTAAAATTGTTTGAACTAGTCTAGGGAAACTTCTAAGCTTAATAACAATCTATTAAATTTATTATTGCACTCTTACCGTGAACGTATTGTTTAAAGTTATGATGAATTTGTGATTTATCTTTCGTTGGAAAGCTTAATTGAATATATGTATATTTCAAATTATTACTGTGTATCTTTAATGCCATATTGTGTGCAGATTTATACTGATTCTGCTGAAGCTAAGATCCCGGCAGTTTTGGATTACCTTGGAACTGTCATTGAGGTATGTAATGTATGTTTCTGTGTATATATTTTGTGAGACATTTTTTGCCTATATTAATTCAGTTATCTTTTACTACTGCTGACCTGCATACACGATGATAGATATGTAGAACTGCTTGCTTATGCCCTTGAGGAATTTCTTTTCTTCTTTTCATCTTTTTTATTTTTAATTTCTTCAAACTTTTTCCCTTCACTTCCTGGTTAGAGTCCCAAGTACACTCATGTTCAAGGTAAATGACTAATAAGTAGCAAATCAAATTAAAGAAATTAAGAAGTTTATTGGGTAAGGTCCCTAATGGAACTGAACATGACATTAAACTTTTACTTGATTAGTGAGACCTTTGGAAATTAGTGTCGATGCAAATGCAGTAAGTTCTTGTGTGGTAAATCTCATATCTGAATCCTTTCGTCGTAAAAATACTGCCCTTTTTGGTTTAATGAACTCTACTCAACAAGGGTAAGACATAAATATTAGAAGCATTTAATTACTTTGAGAAAATGGGTGCTCTGCAACCCTGACAAAAACAGTAATAATTTTAGATACTCTCTCTTCTCTCTCTCCAACCATTCATTGTCCCCATGTGTACACTCTCAATCTAAAAAAAAGGTCTCAAATCTATTTTTTTGGGATTCGTGATGGCTTGTCCCTGCTCTAAGAAGAGAGGAGAAATGAGAGAGTAGAGAGAGTATGTAGCATCTACGAATCCATATAAAGTAGGAAAGGAGAGAAAGGAAAGGGTGCTGATTTTTTGGTTCGGGACTTCCGCGCCCTTGCTCCCATTTACTTATCAAAATAGATAAATAAATAAATTTTACAAGCAATCTAGATGTGGATGAGTCGTACCAGTCTGCGAACTTCAGAATGTGGATGCTAGTATTTAAACTTGTTTCCAGGTTTCTGTATATCTGTTTTATATAAGTAATTCTCCACCATTACTATATGCATATCCAACATGTCCAGAGCACTTGAAATGAGAAATAAAGTTATTATCTGTTCCCCCACAATTTTGGGTCCTCTATAATGTCGTGGACCCAATTATGGGATATGGAAAATATACTATAGTATCACCAAATATCTTTGTTGTTTTCGACCGTCAATGTATGGTTTTCCCAGCATCTTTTTGTTCTATATTTTTGCGTTTTCTGCTGTCCATGATAATAATAGTGCAAATTTTAATTATCCTTCTATAATAAAATAACTTACCAAAATAAATTAATAGTGCAAGTTTTCTTTTAGAGCAGTTCCATTTCTAGTGAATAGATGTGCGTATTCATTTATTGTTAATTTATGTGTTTTAACATTGTTCTATTGCAAGTGTTCCAGGCAGGCTGCAAATTTCTTATATTTGCACATCATCATCCAATGATTGACTCAATACACCAATTTCTTCTGGTAAGATCACTTTATATTCAATGCAGTTTATAATGGTGGTGAAGACTTATCGGCACTTTCAAATTCCCAGAAGAAAAAAGTTGGTTGCATTCGGATCGATGGTGGAACGCCGGCAGCATCAAGGCAAGCTTTGGTTACAGAGTTTCAGGAAAAAGATTCTATTAGGGCAGCAGTGGTATTGTTATCCTTGAAGTTATCTTCTGCCTTTACAATTCTTCCATGTAATTAGTTCATTTATTGTCCTAGGCAGTACATGATTTCTTTTTTGTTTCTTGAACTGTTTTTTCTCCAGCTATCTATTAGAGCTGCAGGTGTTGGGTTAACCTTAACAGCAGCCAGTACAGTAATATTTGCAGAGCTGTCATGGACTCCGGGGGACATTATTCAAGCAGAAGATCGTGTTCATAGGATTGGGCAGGTAACAGCAAGATTTTTTTATAACTTTCTGGAGGCCAGAAATATTCTCCTGACTACCAAATACATCTTCTTTATAATATTTTCTGAATGATAGATAATTAATTTTTCTTGGTACTATTGTTTGTCTTAGTTACCTCCATATTTGAGGTGGATTGGAAATTGGCTTTTATGCTACACTTCACTGGCTAAAATTAGTTTTTTCTTAAAGCTTTCAGCTCATATGCTGTCTTAGCTTATTATGTTACTGGCTCAACATTTATGAATTTTAAGTCCAACTGATGAGTGGTGACATATATTCACTATCACACCTTGACAGAACAGGAGTCTGCTTTTAGTCTAAGATGCAGCCATAACTAATTGTGCTTACTCTCACTGAGAAGAAGAGACTTGATGCATGTGCTTGAATGTCAGATTTACAATTTTGTTTTAGAAATTTATTTTTCTTGACAAGTTTTTTTCCCCCTGTTAGGTGTCATCAGTCAATATCTACTATCTACTGGCTAACGACACAGTTGATGACATAATATGGTATGCTCATTTCTATCAGCTATACTTGACGGCTGATTAGAATGATTAATCAGTAAACTAAAACTCTTATTTTCCATTACAGGGATGTTGTTCAAAGCAAGTTGGAAAATTTGGGACAGGTTAATTTTACCTCCTCCCTCTCTTTATCTTGGTTAATTTTCTTTGTATTGTGAATTTCATTCGGAGCAACTCTGATTACTGTTTTTGCAAAAAAGACATCTCATCCTGGATTATGAACACTCTACATCTTACGAGAGTTTGATAGAGAACCACTCATTCATTCCTGCAATCATTACTGCTCATTTTTTGCTTTAATAAAAAATTGTTATTACAACTGCTCATGAATATGCAGATGCTTGATGGACATGAGAATTCATTGGAAGTAACAAGCCAGTCAAGAAGCAGCCCTGCAAAACAGAAAACACTGGACTCCTTCATAAAGCGGTGCAATAATACTCAAAACCACGAACTCGAGCCTAAACTTAAGTACCCAAGGCATTGAACTGTTGGTTCAACATAATTGAAGTTTATGATCATGCTCAGACAACGCTGTCACAGAACTGCAACGGGGATCCTGTGATGCTGAACAAATTGATCCGTGGCGTACCCAGTCGTAATGGGTAGGATATTCTTCAGATTTTGGGGTGGGGTTGTAATTACACTTGCATATATATGTATTTCCTTATGGACCTTTTGGGAGCATTAATGACATAAGCTCTGCAGTCTCGGCTTCTGGCTCAGTGTAAAATCACCCCATTTTTGTAACATAAATTTACCTGATGCTTTTTGCAACTTGAAATGCTGTGATTTTTTTTAGGAAATAGAAAGATTGATGTCTACTTAAGTTCTCTAGTCTCCATCATTGTCAATTCACTTAATTTTTGTTTTGAAATTAATAAATGTAACAAGCAATAAGATAACAATTCACATTAGAGCTCATAAATATCAAACTGAAATACAAAATTAGTCAAATGAATGGTGCATAAGCACCAGATAAAGCATATGATTATTAGGTTACCAAAACCAAACGTCCACGCGAGACATTTATGATTTATCTATTTTTTTTAATTATTAAAAAATATTTCAAAAAGATTAATTAAATTTTAAAAAATTATTTTCCTTCAAAATCATGCACATTTATTAATTGAGGGATAAGAAGAAATACTTGAAACAATAAAACCTCAAGGAAAACAAATTAATTCCCCCGCAGCATTCTTCCTCTTCCCAAGTTGAAATGGGTGGAAAGAGTGACAAACGCAAACCAAGAACATATGCTGTTAAAGCCATATTAGGTTCATATGTGGATGCTTTCCTGAGGCATTTGCTTAAGTGTTTATATAAACAGAGGAATCCCAAATTCAGTCATGCAAGTTAAACTTTCAGCAGATACTTTTGATTGCATAATAATCCAAGTATTTACATGAACACAACCTAACACAATAGTTTTCTTTAACCATTCATTCATTCATTCTAATGCCCAAACCAACCTATAAATCACAGTCCTAGATCTGCTACAATGCTGCAGCCAAACCCAAATCATTCTGATTGCCTCCTAAAAAATTGGCAACAATAGTACCAACATCCTCCAAACCAACACCTATACACAAAGGATTAGCCGGCGTCCTAACATAATCATCACCATTATCATCTAGTACTACAGCTTGACTGCCATCAATAGCATTCAAAACCTTCACATTTGGACCATTGCGGCATTTGCCCATACATTTGCACCCAACAACAGAACCTTCACTGCCTATCGCCTTCTGAAATTCTTCCAACAATGCTGCGGCGCCTGATTTCTTGCACTTCCCACCCATGCATACCTCAATCTTTCTAGTTAATGCTTCTTCATTACAACCAAGATTACTTGCATTGCTAACACTAGGACATTTTCCTGTGCTGCTGCATTTTTCGTCGGCAAATTTGTTCGAAATTGCTTGTTGATTTGCTGGTTGCAAATCAATGGTAGTTCCTGCTTGTGATAATGGGCTGATTCTTGAATATGCGGGGGCTTCAGTTTTCAGGCGGTTGCGGCCCATGTTAACAACTTCACCACATTCACTGTCACTTGATTCTGAAGAAGAGCTTGAATTTCCTTTACATTCAAGCTTGTTTTGCATCCTCACAGCTTTCAATTTGGCCTTCTCTTCTTTCCTCTGCCTCTTCATTTCCTTTTTCTCTGCTTTTAGCTGTTGCAGTTGACTAAGCAACACATCTGCAGCTTCCTGCAAATAGTGTTATTATAAACTGGTTAGATATAATGCTGGCAATCAACTAAGATATATAATGTAGTCAAACATTTATACCAAACCAAGGTCTAAAATACAAAAAATTTAATAATGGTATTTGAACATATATTCTGATGTAAAAATATAGTCATCAAGAATTAAAAAGGGAACCAATCAAAACATCAAATAGATGACAACCGTTAAATAATCCCAATATTCAATAAATAGAATGCATTGACTATTGAGAGCCACATTACATCTCTCAATATTGATCTGCACTGAAAAAAATTCAACAAAATTTAAGAAAAATTTGGCCATGTTCTTACCCAGATCATCTTTCCCTTAACTTGATCAACCAACCCATGATCAGGATCCAAGCCAAAACCCATATCAGAAAACACAGATAAGTCCTTCGATAACCCCTTCAACAGTTTCAACCTCTTCTTCATCTTCTTCTCCTTAGAATCCAACTCCTTCTCTTTCTCCTTCTTCACCCCACGGCTGCCACACCTGATCGCCGGCGAGTAATACTGCAAATGCCCATTATCGCTAAACCCAGAAAAAATCCTGGTTTTTACCCGCAATCTCGAATCTCGACGACCCACAATCCGAAGCTCACCGGAAAATCGAGTTCCGGCATCAATTGAACCGCCAAGGGGATAGGGTTTTATAGAAGAGTGGTGGTGGGAGTGGGTATCAATTCCGGCGCTGGAGAATGACAACAGAGGCCGGGAAACTACGCCCGAAAGTTTCATAATTTCTCTCTCTAAATAAATAGATTTGATGATTTTTGCTGAAATTTTCTGACCAAAACCCACCTATAAATAAAGGATCAGCAGGGCTAAAGCAATCACTTTCCTACAAGGTTTCTCATAGAGGGAGGAAAAGGATAGATGCTTTAAATAACTGTTTTTCCACGTGGACGGTTGGGATTTGTTTTTTAGTGGTTTGATCTGACGCGGCAGGTGATTTCCCGCGCGCCTGGGACCGTTGTCCGTTGGTCACGATCTTTCTGCTTTATGACATGCGTATTTTTTTAATATGCGCCGTTGGATGGATCGGTGGGGGTTTTAACGGCTGGGATTAGGCCATGTCGGTGCCATGTGGACTGCCAGGTAGTTTTTCTTTGCTGCTTTAACGGCTTGGCAATAGTACCCCTCTTGCAAGTAGGCTTTTTTTTATTACTAAAGAAAGGATGATGATATATTTTGTGATGTTATATCTCAATTTTTTAATTGCGAATTATATAAATAATTATAGTTTATAATATTTTAATAATATATTTGATATAATAGACCAAGTTAATAATGTTAATTAATTCTATACTTTGATATACGTCGCAATCGTAATTCAATTAAAAAAATTCTCGCAATACATACCAAAACTCATAAAGAATTATATATTTCACTCACTATTTATGTGAGAAATCATATTTTCATATGTAAGTATCAATTTTCTATTAATGTTGTCTTTACACACCAAAAAAAAAGTCTTAATTGACATTTTTTTGTTAGAAAAGGAGTTTATTTTTTTATGCAAATAGTAAGAAAAGGAAATAATGTGGTCGAGTTTATTATCATTTTCAATATTATATAACTTACTAGACTAAACACTTGATAATTTTAAGAGTAATCAAATTTTTTTGTATAATTTTAATTTTAATTTAATGTACTTTTATAATTTTAGGAGTATTATTTTAGTTCTTTATTTTTTATTCAAACATTTTAAATTAAAAAAAAAACTCTAAATTGAAAAATAATGAGTTTCACCGCATCATATCACAGTACTCCGACAAACAAACACTAAATATGGTAGAATTAAAAACATGGAAGTAAGAGTGGGTAGAATAGAACAATAGTTGGGTTAGTTATATTATTATTATAATAAATGTTTGAAAAAGTTTCCCCTATGAAATTGAAATTGAAATTGAAGGAGAAATCATGGGCCTAGTTACATGATGCCTTAACTTCCAGGTGTGACTATTTATGTTATACACTTATACTCGTGGTTATGCATGTGCGGTCACGTGAACGAGCTCCCAAGTAACCACCCTGCATTAAAATGGAATAATATAAGGAATTTCTGCATGTCCCCCGAAGGCGGTGAGAGTGGGTGGAGCAAACCTTGTAGTCTATTTGGTTACGATATTAAAATAGAATAAGAACGGGAACGAGAATAGAATAGAATGCGTATTTTTATTTTTATGTTCGGTTAGAACGAGAAGTTACACGATTTTAATTGAGGTTTTTTTTTTCAAGTTTGTCGATTGAAATAGAATAGTCAATTTTTACCCATATTAATAGAATAAGTATTTTTTTTTAACATATGATTAGGCATTTTTTTACCTTTTAAGTAGTCAAACATATGAATACTCATTCCATTCTCCCTAAACCAAACATGCCATTAGTATTAAGAAACAAAAAAATATGAATAATGATATTTTCAACCCAATAAATTGTTCATAACCTATGTAAGCAATATATAAATGAAAGCAAAGGGAAATGATATATATGGTCGATTTTTTGAATGTGATGTAGATAAATATTAGTGGTAACCCTTTAGGAGAGATGGTGCAATAAATGGGATTTTTTATTTATAATTTTATCAAATCTCATATATTAATATGTTTTGCAAGTGTAATTCGCCATAAATTTACCACAATGCATCACTATTGAGTTAATCACACTCAAAAGATTATTTATTATGCTAGAAACAAATGTGCTATAGTCTATAAGATTGTTTTCCAACGTAGGTAGTATTAATTTAAGAAATATTACTAGACAATTTTAAAGAGAATTGATAATTTTACGAGCAAATAATTTTACAAATTCTTTCTCACATAAATGTGAGACTTATTTACTATTTATGTGTGAACGAGCTTGTAAAATTATTATTTTTACTTGGGAAAATATCAATCTTTTTTTAAAATTAATTCTTATAAAAAAAACGAAAGTTCAGAGTTCTTGACCAGAAAAGGCCAGCAATCTTACATTTCATGCATACAATTTGTACATACTTAAAGTATGACTTGAAAGGCAGAGCTATTGTCCATTTTCAAAGATTGTTGCAAGCCCATTTAAACCATACATCATAATTTTTAAAGCTCGAGATTAGGGAAAATAATATTCTTTATAATCATGTACAAATATGCCATATATTGTGAACCTTTATCAATTCTATGAAAGGGACAAAAAAAGCACATAGGAGGGAGTATGTATTATTTCAGTTACAAGAAGTGTACAACCCATTGGCCTCAATGAATATAACAGACAATAACTCAAACCACATTAGTCACAGCTAGTACAAATAGATTATACATAGTCCAGTACTATATCTTTACTGTGAAGAAAACTTGTATTAGCAAATTCGTCGACGGATCTGATCTTTGGTCTACAAAGAAGCCTCAAGTTGTCGTTATTTTTGAGTTCAGAGCTGCTTGTACTGTGGATGACAGATTGGTCCTATGATGATTTCTCGAAGTGTTTCCCATGGTATGATACAATTTCTCTCAACTTAGTCACATGCGAAAGCTCTATATGAACACTAGTCTATTATCTCATTATCGAGCTAGCTCATCCGTGTTATGCCTGGCGCTGTTACCTTTCACAGGTTTCTATGCATTGTTGGGGATATGTAGTGAGAAGAAGGATGGGGAAGGAAAAAGTTTCGGAATTAAGTTTGTGTCCTGACGAACTTTTGAATGGACAAGGAGTTGGTCTTTTTTTATGATGACGGAATAGCTGCAAAGAGTTGTCGAGACCCTTGTATATGTCCTGGAACACGCTGCCTGATCTCTTCAAAAGCACACAGTGTTTCTGAATCTAGACCTCCAGAAAACTGCAGTCGCTCAAAGCATGAATATTATTATTTTCTTTTCCCATAAAAGAAAATCTTGATTAAATCAATAGAATATAGCATATCAAAGGACGTTCATTAATTTATATCTAACTAACAATGTGTGATATAAATACACTCCAAATTTATGCACACAAAAAAATGAGTGTAGAAGATGCAGGACAGGTTTAGGCAATTTGAGGTTCCAGATGTTAAAGGAAAAAACTTAAGTAGAAACTTTTCTTTTTTTGGGTTTTGAGTTGTGCAAGCCGCAAAGTAAGAAAGCACTATTGAATTAAAAAAGAGAAAAACAGAAATTTGTCCCTATTTTAATGATTCAATTAATGATCAGAAAAGTTCAAGAGCCTAAATGATCTGGCATCAAATTCTAATTAGTTGGCCTATTAAATGATCGCCCTATCCTAGCCCCAGCAACTTAACCATCAGCTCACTATTACTGCAACCTAAACCAGTATAGTCATGATGGCCTGCTTTCTGTGATTGCTGAACAGACTGTTGTGATACTAATAGCATACGAAAGAGTATGTTCCCTAAACAGAACGTTCATAGGCTTTAAAGCAATATAGTAGCTCATTCTTTCACAATGAATGAAGTGCACCAACCACATTAACTTCTCTAGGCATTATCATCCGTGCTTTGTTTCCTAATGGGTAATTTCTTCCTCATTTTCCAGTACTATCTACTAGATTTCGATTTGTTTGGGGATAAAAATAGCTCTCTTTTTCTTTTCTATTTTTTTTTGGAACCAAAAATAGCTCTCTTAATGTTCACTTGATCACTTTTAGAGGTAGATAACATGAATATGGAAAAGACAAGAAACAATTGATTCAAGGAATACCTGGTGAGCCCTGTAGGCAAAATGCACACCCTGAAGCAGAAGGGCTTCTCGTGTGGATTCCCTTTCTGAATACTGGAAGGACTCAAGCTCTACAGTAACCCGCTTCACATATGCCTTCGCTAGTTTTCTCGAAGCCTGCTTTATCTGAGCAGATTTACAAATAATTTGTCAGTTAATCCAAATTATAGTGGAAGAAACAGTAATAGTGATGTCTAGAAAGAATTTGAGCTTATCCATAGCATCCAAAACTGTTCAGGTGATCAACAGATAAAAGCATAATAGTTCCATTCACCATACACAACTTTATAAAAAGTTAAGTTTTCGTTACTTAAGAAAAGAATCATTCAAGTGGTAGTACTACAATGAGTTTGAGATTTAGTTTCTTGAAATGCAAGCAGCAGCCATAAATAAACCTGAAAACAAGTGGTTTCAACAAGGAAAAAAACAACCACCTTGGTAACAATTCCTGAGTCAAGCATCCAGTCAGTTGGTATTTTGTGGTCGCGATAAGAAAGCATAACTGAGTTTCGTAGCTTGATCAGTCTCTGTATGCTTCGCTCAGACCTTGCACCATGAGATAGGAACACAAGCTAATTAATTATGCCTACTTAAAAATAGATGCAAGCAAACATCAGACAAAAATCTCTTTTAATAGGCACATACTTATCTAGTAAGCCAGCCATCTTCTTCAAGGCAACTCCACACGGAATGTCAGAGTCATCTTTGTAGGAAGAAACTTCATTTTCTAAAAGTTTAAGACTACGATATTCAACTGCAGCTTCTCGCATGGCATCTGCTTTCTTCTCGGGCCACTTGAAATGCCTTAGCACTGCCCGCTCATCAGCCTGTAAAAGATAAAGTACAAGAGGCAAAGATGAATTAAATAATTTTATTGCATAGGAGTTTGAACTTTGAAGGCCATTTGTGCGACTAGATTTTGTTTGTTTATAAATTGGAGTCATATTTAAGGACATGGACATTAAAAAACTAAATTCTTATCTGCGAACATAAGTAGATAAACTTGTCTGCTAAAGTTACTAATCTTTGAAAGAGAAATTACCAATGATGAAAGTTCATTGTCAAGCCAATCCACGAATGTAAGAACATCTTCAATATCTAAATAAGCAGCAGCTAGGACTTTCTGGATTAGACCATTGACAAACTCTCCTTTTGTTTCAATGTCTGATTTTATCTGCATAGATAGTCAAATCATAACAATACAATAAATGCAGGATCCAGGGCTACACATATGATCAAAACAAGGCAAACCTTAAATTCTTACAGCTAATAGATGTGATGAACGATTTTGTATTTCTCCAACAATGCTGTTATGTGCGCTGCTAGCAATCTGTTTATTGTAATTCCCACCCGCCGAAGGAGCTCTTGCCTTAGGCCGTGCTAAAGACTGATACAGTTCGACAACTGGTGAAGCCTTTCTAGTGGTAGCCATTTTGGCTGGACGCCGTGGTGGGAGTGGTGGCGGTGGTGGCGGAGCAGAGGGGCACTCGGGAACCTTGCTTTGTACATCTGTTTTACTAAGTACTGGAGTTTTTGTTGCAGTTGACAGCGCATTTGTGATACTAGTTTCATTGATAACGTCCTTTTTAGTTACCGAATTTTCCAACTTGTTGGCAATGAGTTTCTGAATGTCTTTAAATTTGGAAGTGGGGTATTCTGCAACCAACTCCCTCTTCCAAAGGAACAAAAAAAGAATAGAATAGACAAATTCAGAATACTAATCACAAGACCAAGTCATAACAAACTCATAAACCTATGTTCTACTACCATTAAATTATACTCATTTTTCAAGTTAACAAACTAAACCTTCTACAAACTAAATTATGCCCCGAATTAGACAATTTATAGGAAAATGATGATGCAATGAAGTTAGCAAGAGGGCAATCGCAATATACAAAATTTGCTTGAAAAAAACATATAAAAATGAAGGGTTTTGTAATTCTCACCTCCTGGTTGCGAGTGTTTAGAGCAGTAATCTTAGCTTCTGCCGCGGCAAGGTCCTCAGAGAGCTTCTTGTTTTGTGACTGGAGCTCAACATTCAAGCTCTCTGTTTTACCCAACTCTGCCTTCAACTCCAATACCTCAGATTTTAACACCCTAATCAAACTCTCATTCTGCTCAAGCGTTTCCTGTAATTCCTTCTTCTTCCCATCCATCGAATCAACTTCATTCATCTTTTTCGAGTTTTTCGAATCAGTAGGCCTTTGCCTAATTGGCCGAGCATATGATTCAACAACAGCCCGGTTAACGGACCGATTCACAGCCTTAACATCCTCAAATTCCCTACCCTTTTGAGATCCCACAACAACAACAGGAAATTCTTCACCAGATTTGGGCTTGCTGATTAAAAGAGACCTTCTATTTATTTTCTGAGTATTGTTTCCATTATTACTATTATGCATAGAAGAATCTCGTGGGGGAACTGAAATGGCTCTTCTTGATTTTGGGGAGGGAGATACAGATACCCCACTATTTAAAGACTCGTTTTTGGGCAAAATCTTTGATTTAGATGAAGCAGAGGCCCTAATTCTTGATGGGGTTGTGGAATTTGTGACACTTGACTTGTTTTCTTCAGCTTTCATTGCTATTGAATTATGTTGGTTCATGTTATTCTTCTTCTTGAATATCTTTCTAGGGTTTAACAATGGCCTACAACTACAAAGTTTCAATCTTTATGGAATTGAAGAACTCACGGAACAAAGAAAAGATCCATGAAAGAAGAAGAAGAAGAAGAGGAAACTGGGATTTTCTTACTAAATTTGGTACATAATAATTGACAATCATTAGCCCAAAATAAGAAGAATAAATAGAAAATGACAACAAATTAATCAAGTACCTTCTTCACTTGAAAAAACCCGCCGTGTCCCAACAGAAAGAAAGCACAATTGTTGTCATCCTTCATTGAACACTGGACAAAAAAAAATCAGTAGCTCAGCTCATAAATGACTCTCAGTAACCCAAATTAAATTAAGCAGCACTACTCTTTAAAGGAAAAGCACTAGTAACACTATGTCTGCCTTCTCTTTGATTTGGACCTGTGGTCCTGTCTCCTTTCCTGTCCTGTTAGACTCCCTATTTTATTAATGTGGGATCTGGCTTGCAGCCTTTTACATGGCCATGGCCCATGGCTCAGGGATAATATATACAAGGAATTGATATTTTTATAAATGAAAATGTTAATTTTACAAAATTATTTTACACATGAGGGTCGACTTTACTTACTATTTATGCGAAGAGAACTTGTGAAACTAATATTTTTGCTCATGAAAATATCAATTCTCTATATATATACTCTCTCCCCGTTTTATTGTTAGATATATATATATATATTATAATTTTCAAAAGTATTCCATTTTATAAAAAATTAAAATCAATATGACATTGTCTATATTTTGGAAAAAACAAGAATGATAATTATTAATATTTTATAATTCTTATAATTGTTTGTATTAAAAATTGAATAGTTTTGTATTTAATTTAAATTTTATGATTTCATGAATTAAAATGTAACTTTAACTTTAAAACGGTGGAAGTAAATTTGTGCATAAAAAAAAACAAAAACAAAATAAAAAAAAAGTTGTTGGGACAATAATAGGCCGTTGAAAACTTGAATGGGAAAGAGAGAGCGCAACATGGACATTACCTTACGGTGAAGAAATGGGGCAGGTAACATCTCATATTATACTATCATAGTAGTATGTGTCAATAAAATTTTAAAATATAATTACAATAAATGTAGAAGTATTATTAAATGTATATTTTTTAACAGTAAAAATATTGATATGATAATATAAAAACTTAAATTAAACATGTTGGTAGAAACTAAATTATTTATATTAAAGTTCAAGAGCATTAATTTACAGAAAATGATATATTGATATACATATCGACAAATACATAACGAATTTGAATTACAAAGAGTATATATGGCAAGATAAAATAAATTAAAATAAAATAATTCATAATTTTTACATATCTTAAATACGTCATAATTATAATTTGTACGTGAATTTTACAAAACATAAGAAGACTCTTAATTTACGATCAACGTTTTAGATGGACATGAATGAGCTTAAATTAATTGATATGAGCATATTGGATCGCTTCACCTTTACCCTCCACTAGATACTTGTCGGTAACCCATTTATTAGAGGGACTGTATAGTAATTATATTAATTTAATTGCCTTGTAATTTTACCATAAGATAAGATACTTGAATATATAAAAATAATGAAGTCTCTCATCATTAGGTAGCTATGAAACGGCAAATACTCCAATGAAGTAGGTCTTCCTTATTTAGGCTCCTTTTTGTATGGTGGGGGTGGGAATAATGATTACAAAATTACGACCAAACACCAACAATTTGTTTTATTTATAAAATTGGGTAAGAGATTTGTCATTTCACTAAGAAAGCACCATTTGTTGGTTGGACTATTAAACCTATGTTTTGTTTTATCACAAAGGATTGGCCTAATGGCACATACTTTATATATATATATATATATATATATATATATATATATTGTGTTATATATTTTTTTATTCATATAATTTTAGTTATACTATTATTTTGTCTTTTTTAATTTAATTTTTTTATATTTTTTTATTTAATCATCTAAAATTTTAAACTTTAAATTGTACTTCTAACAACATGTGTGTCAGCGGATGCTAATATATATATATTATATATATATATATATATATATATATGTTTGTACATATGGGGTTTATATTTCATCCCAATTTAATTCAGCCACAAAGTCACCTAAAATATATGGACTGAATTGCAAAGAGATGGAAGTCCGCAGAACTTTTAATTCATGATAGTGATGAGAAGAAAATTCTATAACTCGCATGCATGTGAATTTGTGAAGTGAAATTTCACGTCCAATTAATATGAACATCCACGGAATGCGGTAGTAGTAGTTGTAGTATGCAGCATAATAATGACGCATGCATTTTCATTAGTATTGGCTCTATCCCACAAAAAGAGACTACTTAAATTTTTATTTTTTATCATTTTTAAGAATAAATATAAAACAAATATATTTTTTTAATATTTATAAAATTTTATAAATAATACTCCATTGTATAACGGATAGAGTAATTCTCCTGTCGCATAAATGGATAAATCTACACTACATATTCCTGTGCCACAAAAATAATTCAATTACAAAATTTACAAGTTTTTGCTGTGTTTGCGAGTTTAAAGGGATGTAATGAGATGAGAAGGGAAAGTATAAGAGGAAAATGGATGAGAAAGGATGAGAAGAGATTATAATTTTTCTTTGTTATGTTTGTGAGTTTTAGAAAGGAATGGAAGATATATGAGATTTTAATTATATTCCTTTGTGAGTTTAGAAAAAAAAAGGGAAGGAAAAATGTTTTTATTTTTAAATTACACTATTACTATATTACATATTAATATAATAAATGACATGATTTATTTTGAAAGGTTACTTTAAGTAATATAAAATATCTAACTTTTTTCATCCACCCAAATCCTTCCACTTTTTGAGGAAAAATTTTGAGCCAAAAATAAAATTAATTTTACCTCCAAATTCTTCCTTTCCTCCCTTAAAAAAAACTCACAAACATGATATTTGAGGGAATTTTAATTATTTTCTCTTCCCTTCCCTTCCCTTCCTTTTTCCTCAAAAAAAAATAAAAAATAAAAAAATTACAAACACGTACGATATAAGGACTCAAAAGGGAGTGCAAAGCACTAAAGCAGCACCATAAAATTTGAGGAACAACTGATAAAAATAGAGAGAGAATGCATAAATACCTTAAATCATAGCGGAGTTGGGACCTTAGATCCTATATATTCTTGGTAAAAGGGTTCATGCATGTATAATTATCAAAAAAAATATTCCTCCATTTCATTTCTAAGATTGATCGATCGATCATATAGGGATTTGACGCAGAAAAAATGAATTGTGGGTACATGCGTGAATGAGCTAGGCTGCTAGCTTTTATTTATATATATATATATATATATAAATATAAAGGAGTCTGTCATTAAAATTTATTTAAAATTTTAAAATAACAAGTTTGTAGTTAGTACAATTTTTTTATAAAAAAAATTGTTTACAATATTAACTATTATTATTAATTAAAATAAAAATAAATTCGCATCGACTTTAAATTTTAAATTTCACAAATTTATTAGGAAAAGAAAATCAAATGAGATTGTTTTCATAGACTGTGAAATTAATAGATGGAGAATTAAGTTCAGCACGTAGGAATATAATTAAGTTAAGTAGTTGAATATTGACAGATTGATTAGGAGCCGAAAGAAGTACTCCTACTTGTTTTGACTCTGAAGGAATATGGGTTGGTTAGTTACAACATCGCATCATACATACATATAATTATTTGTACATATATATTTATTTATCTTTGCTTTTAAATTTAACTTTGTATGAGGACTACGTAATATTTTACTATATAATTATCTTAAACTTTACTACTCTTAATTTCTTAATTTCTCGTTGGGTCATCATCATCATCATTTATCTACCTCAATAATAAAACAAATTTTGTCAAAAATGAAGGGGACTAATGACCGACTTCAGCCATTCACAGTACTCTTACAAGTTAAATTTTTTTTATTATTATTTTAAAAACAAAATTCTTCAAAAATTTAACAATCTCATCATTTATACTTTATATTTATATTCTGATAATTTTAATGTTTATTTAATTCATTTCAACAATACTCCTGACACATCAATTCCGGCATGCACGAAATTGGGTGCATTTAACATTTTTCATAAATAAACTCCATTACATTCATTTATATTTCCACTTAGTAAAAAATTAAGATTTTTGTGATGTTAAAAGTAAAATTAATTAATTGTCCTTCATACACAATTTTCCTTAAGTGTAGAGGATTCTTAAGTAAAAGCTAATGGAGAAGTCATCATCATGTTAGGGTGGGGGCATGCATTAGATCCTTCCAAGCCTTTCTTTTTCCCTGATATTTTCAACTTTTTGGATCGCACTCAAGAGTGCTTATAAAGTAGGGGCAAATCTTTTCCTTTTTTTTTTTTTTTTACAACTTGGAGTAAATATTTAACATGTTTGTTTCTGATTGTTATCTGGGCAAAAGTCTTTATAACTACCACTAGTTTTTTATTATATTTATTATTATTTTGAACAAAGAAATAATAGACAAAAAGGGTAGATGGAAGGGGCCTTTCATAAAGTTGAGAAAAATCATTTTTCTTTTTTCATGTCCAAAAAAATAATAATCACGTGCTGCTTACATTACTAAAGGAGGACGTAGGTGAAGTGCATGTGCACAGAGTGTATTATAATCAATCTAAATAAAAATAATAATTATTAAAATAAAAAATAGAGCGAAGGAATATCAAAATTTTGAAGGTTTATAAATTTCTTCAAGCACGGAAATCCAGTGCAAATTAAGATTTTAGAAAAAATTTAGTTGGACAGTCGAGGGGACGACTTCAAGAAGTCGCACAACTTTTTCCATAGTCAGTTTGTAGCGAGGATTTGCTTCTTCAGAATCCCAATTGTTGAATCCTTTATATACCTTCTGGCATGGATTAACCACAAGAAGATCAAGTTGAAATGCACTATCAACTAGGTACTTTAGGAGCTCAAATTCATGCTGGTTACCGTAATACCCGTTTACCTCCAATTCCTTAAGATGCTTATGATGGCATTCCGGAAGTTGTCTATCCATTTCCTTTAATTGTTTGATGAAGCCTGGGGAGAACAACTGCATGCAAAAAAAAAGAGAAAAAATTAAGTAAGGTCCTTGGGATTCAATTGTTAATGTAGTAATCTGCAGGCCAAACTCATAGGCTAGGCTGCCACTCAACCCAAGAAGATCGTTTTCTAGTTTTGTTAAGAAGTATATATATATAAGTTCTTAATTACTCACATTTAATTGTAGTTTGTTCAACAAAGGGAAAGCCTTCAGGATGTAGCTAATCCAACAGAGCTTGTCTTCATCTTGGAATGGACAAACAGAAAGCACCAATTGTTTGATGTTGCCGAATGCAGTAACTTTTTCTGGCAGCTGTAGTGCCTGAAATAGAAAGAGTATATATGATCTTAGTATTACACAAATAAGGCTACATAGCATTGCAAGAATTTATCCAACCCCAACACTAGTTCAATTGAGGATCCATCATATCATGCAACATGAACCAGAATAGTAAATAGTAAGATTAAAAAATGTTTGACTATTAACTAGGTATGGGCATAACATGTGATTCCTGAAACCTAAAATTTTTTTGCTCTTAATTATTCCACTCACCGTTATGGCCAGTATTGAGATCAAATTTAGAGTCTTTAATTGAGGTAGATCATAAGCAATTCTGTAGAGTGCATAAGTTACACCATCAAGTCTGCTATCTCCCGTAAAACTTAAAAAGACTTGAGCCAACTTTGGAACATTCTTGAACGAGAAGTGAGCTAAATGACCAGTGTATTCGAGCATTTCAAGATTCTCCGCATAAAGTTCAATGTTCTCTATTCTGGAACAGTTTTGTATAGTCAAGAGCTTCATCCTGGAGCTAATTGAATTTGTTAACTTGAAATTGACTAAATCATCACAACAATGCAAAACCATTCTCTCAAGAGACAAACAAGTAGATAGTAAACCCTCCAGTTGTTCATCACTGATATTTACACCTCGCAGATCAACTGTGACCAGCTGGGAAGCAAGACTACTGTTGGAAATTGAAAGCAAACTGATGCTACATGAGGTCAACTGCAAATACTTCACTCTACATGCTTTTCCAGGGGATGCAAGAAGCCAACAAGGAGATGTATATTGCTCTGATGCAGTTGAAGAGGCATTATCAACTTCACAAATACCCCCAGATAAATCGAGATCGATTTTTTCAACACCCTTTGTAACTGCACAACTAATCCACTGAGAAATGTGAGACGCATTATGTTGGCCGAGGGGAAAGCGTATGGCTATCGAGTCCATCTTTGAGCCCTTGGAACGCTGATACATGACATGATTGACCCGCTTAATAAATGTGGATACGCAACAAGATATATTACAAGAGCCTCCAAGTATATTGATGGCATCAAATATAATGTCAGGGTGATTAGTCCATATCAAACTCCAACTTTTTGATAAAATACTGGTCCTTATTGCCTCTTTCAGGGGCAACAAAGAAATGATTTTGGAAAGGATAGCATCTGGGAGTTCCGTAATTCGATCATTGTTTATCTGCCAATTCAAAGAAATTAAGTATAAGCATACTACTTACTTTAACAAGTATTTAATTTCTTTAGGCCATGTTTGTTTGCAAGTATTATAATCCCGGGATTATAATCCCATGAATTATAATCCCAAGACTATTAATCCTAGGATTAAATAGTCCTAATCACATGTTTGTTTTTCATGGGATTATTCATGGGATAACTTAAAATAATCTCATGTTATGTTTTAATCCTTCATGATGGGATTATAATACCTAGCTAGACATGGTATTAAATAATCCCTCATCTTAAGCTATTTTATAATCCTTGGACTAATAGTCCCAAGCTCAAATTTAAAAACAAACAAGACACTTGGGATTAATAGTACTATCCCAAGTGTAATCCTTGCAAACAAACATAGCCTTAGAGTGAAAATATATGAATTTTGAATAAAACACGAGTAGTTTCTTACCGTTAGCTTGGCTGCTTTCTGTTGTTGATTCATTTTGCTATCTTAGCTGAATTCACCCAAAAATCTGGAAATAGTCCACTGTCAAACCATTGATATGAAGGGGGAGAATTATTATTAAAGTAAATTGTGCACCTTGAACGTGCTAAAACATCCCTTATTTATAGTATGGCTCTCCTTCAGGAATTAGGAATTAAAATCCTACGTGATTTTAGAAACCTTCAAGATTGTCAATTCTTAATTGGTTAAACTTTTTAGGAATTCTATCTT
The DNA here is from genome assembly GCA_034770075.1 of Aralia elata. Lineage (NCBI taxonomy): Eukaryota > Viridiplantae > Streptophyta > Magnoliopsida > Apiales > Araliaceae > Aralia > Aralia elata. The sequence goes on along the minus strand of CM068387.1, from coordinate 82,694,128 downwards.
TTATTAGATATATAGATATCCCAATGATATATATACTGTAATGTCGTCAATTGCCAGTTGGTTTCAAAAATTACCGACTTATATTTTTCCTTGTGTCCGAATAGCTTTCTCTTGCCTTTTAATGACCAAGGAGTCATTCCTAATCCAAAAAGGAAGTTTGCCACACAAGTCATATATATATATATATATATATATATATATATATCCCAATTATTCCTTATTGACTTCGGAAAAGAAAAAGGATTTGTGCCTCACATGACCGACTAGGTATAATCCCATGTAGCACCACCATTACATACCAAGTGGAGATAAATTAATCTTCTCTTCAAGTTCAAGGTAATTTCCTAGTCCTGTTCGAACTAGGACCATATACCCTAATCGCCACCACACACACACATATATATAGCCTATAGGTCCCCATTTCAATACCATCTTATAAGTTGGGGCGCGAATCTAGCTGACAAATAAATAATTTGTGTGTTTTCTTCTTAATTAGGAGCCTGTTTGGGGGAGCTTTAATTTAGGTGGACTAAAAACACGTCCAAATTAAAATTAAAAATATATTAATTTTTGACAACTCTCCGAAAACACTTTTTAAGGGTAGAAATTTGAATTCAAAAACACTTTTAGCTGAAACAAAAAATATGTACTTTTAATTGAAACACTTTTGACAAAGTACAAATTATTTAAAATAAAACAAAATATCATATCATACAATTACCTTAAATTTATCATTAATGTCTAACGTAACACTAAGCGTAAGTTATGCCCTTGAATACAAATTTTTCACTACATTTTTTCTAATTTTACCGTTTAAAGAAGATTATGACTGCATGTGCTAGTAAGAAGTCTTAATATTTATATAGAAGTAAATATTGAAAAGTAAAAAGAAATGGATATTGTTGAGACACGTACGGGGAAGCAATTATTGAGACGAGAAATGATATATACGGTCGCTAAATTTGTGTCAATACAGCCAATAATTGCTGATGAACCAGAATTAAAGATATAATTATTTTTATTGTATTAACGGTATATTAAATTTTAAATTTAATTAAATTGTATATCTAATTAGAACGCAATGAGTACTATATGTCAAATTTTTATCAAAAGTAGTCACGTCAATTAATCATTACAATTCCTTCGTTTTTTTTATTTATCTTTCGGGTGAGGAAGTTTAACTTTTTGTAACAGTCGTTTGTATATTTTAAAAATAATTAATTACTTAATTTTTCTTATTTTTTAAATATTAAATACTATTGTTTTTTAAAATGGGTAATATTGAGATTTGATACCCATTTTAATTAATTAATCAAAATACTAATCATGTGTTCTTAATCTATATATGCTTTCACCTAAGTCCTAAAATGTATACAGAATGAGCAATTTACAACCCTTTACTCAGTAATAAAAGTTAACATATTCATATCGATTTTTATTGACATATTTTATTGCAAGATATAATAAGATTTTTTTATTTTTGTTTATGAAAAAATAAATTAATTTTACCTTAGAATTTCTTAATTACAAGTGGTCAACATAAATGAACTCATAATTAAGTAATATTTAGTCAAATATGTCTTTATTATGCATTACAAAAAGTTCAAATTTATAAATTTAAAATTGTGTGGAACTAATTTAGGAATTCTAGTTTTAAATTCAACTAAAATTGATCATTTTTATCGTCAAAAGATTAGCGACCGTATAATTTTGTTTCACATAAAAATAAATTTATAATAATATTAAATATTAATATATATAAATACATGAAATAGAAAAATATAAATAAGAGATTCAATATATATTCACAATAAAATTAATCGACATACAAAACAAATTTCTCTAACAAATGATTTAGAATTATTATATTTTCTCATAATTGGACAAGTAAAAAATTCATTAATTTCTTAATTAAATTGTACTCCTACTACAGTCTATTGAAAAATATTTGGGATAAAAGTTTTTAAGACCCCTAAACTTTATTGGGAGACGACACCCGACCTGACCGGGAGACATGCAAACACCGGAGAGAGATCTTACTTTTGTATCAGAAGAAAGAGAAAGAGAAAGAGGACAGTAGCACAAAGAAAACTTGAAGAAGACAGCGACGCCACGCCACGCCACTTTACTTGCCTTTCTGAATAAAGAGGACAGTAGCACACACAAAAATGGAGGTTCCAGAAGTTGAAGGAAAAATCTTAATTCTTTGTTTTTTTTTAAAACCAAAAATAGCTCTCTCTTAATGTTCAGTTGATCACTTTTAGATGGAAAAGACGAGAAACAATTGATTCAAGGAATACCTGGTGAGCCCTGTAGCCAAAATTGGCTTATTCCCTTTCTGAATACCGACCGGAAGGACTCAAGCTCTACAGTCACGTATGTCTTTGCTATCAAAAGATTTGATTTGATTTGATTTGATTTTGATTTTGATTTTGATTTTATAGATGATGTGACCGGAACCCAATTGGGATTTGGATTTTTGAAAAAAGGTTGTCCTTCTGGAAAGGGAATCGAAATCCCAATTGGTTACAGTCATATCATGTACAAAACCAAACCAAATCAAATCTTTTGATCTTTCGCACCAAAAGAGACCGTCTCTCCCAACCATTATCATTCCCTCCTCTTCTGTCGGAGCTCCGGGGCGACCCGATATAAACCATATTACCATACACCCACCCTATCTTATCTTAGCATGTCAAAATTCGATCGGTAAAAATGTCTGTTTTACTAAATCATGCTATTACCATCTTTATTAAATTTAGTAACTTGTGACACTGACAATTTGTTTGTTTCCCAAAGATCAAGAAGGGCAATGTGCCCTGGCCTGTTTCTGAGTTCTATTTTGGGGGGAAGGGTATGAAGTGGAACTTTAATTCTAATTTTTTGGGAGAAGGTTTCAACTCTCTGGTTCACTTATAGTTCCAAAAATAAGACTCACACATGCACCATTAGAGACAGCATAGTTTTACCCTGCCCAGGGAGATATCAGTTTGCATGGAAGGTCATAATTGGGAGACTGCAGCTGTTATCTATTACCAACACATGGAATGAATCAGTATTTGAAAATATAAAATAAAACAACCAAAATTAAAAATCCACTTTCTAAATTAATGGCAAACTACAAAATCTAATTAAATATCTATGTATTAATTTTTTTTGTCGTTGATAATATTAAAGTCAAACTTCTCGAAACTTTGACTTTAACAGTGAACTCTTGTTTTTGGATGATTGGAGTGTAAAACATGCAACCAAAAGGATTGAATCTATATATATATTATTCAAATTTCAAAATTAATTCTTCATGTTTATTTAAGGAGTTATGTTATGGGTCTTAAATGAGATATAAAATTCGGGGTCTCAAATACACGTGTCATTATAATATTGGTTACTCGACGTCTTCATTATTAAATTAGCAACATGTGTATTTGAGGTCAGATAAGTCAGTTAGGATGTTTTGATATTGGTTATTTTGTGAGAATTTACACCGTTATAAGTTATTTTTATAAGTTGTTTTTGTTGGTATTTCTACATTACTCTTCTCACCAAAATTTAAAACACTATTGCTTGCACAACTCAAAGCCAAAAAAAGAAAAGTTTCTACTTAAGATTTTTCCTTTAACTTATGGAACCTCAAATTGCCTATCACACATTGTTAGTTAGATATAAATTAATGAACGTCCTTTGATATGCTATATTCTATTGATTTTATCAAGATTTTCTTTTATGGGTAAAGAAAATAATAATATTCATGCTTTGCGCGACTGCAGTTTTCTGGAGGTCTAGATTCAGAAACACTGTGTGCTTTTGAAGAGATCATGAGGCAGCGTGTTCCAGAACATATACAAGGGTGTCGACAACTCTTTGCAGCTATTCCATCATCATAGAAAAAGACCAACTCCTTGTCCATTCAAAAGTTCGTCAAGAAACAGAAACTTAAACTCCCCCCCCCCGGCACCCCCCACCCCCCAAACCATTAAAGGAAAGGCTAGGGAGGAGAGGCCTAAGCGTTCCAAACAGATTCATTAGGTTAATGGGCGGCAAGAGATGCCGGGAATCTCCGCAGGAACTAGTCGGGCGCCTTCTCCTTCTTGGATCAAGATTCAGTGTCAAGATGAAGGGCGGTATCACATTCACTTGCTTCCATCCTTGTTCTCACTACATATCCCCAACAATGCGTAGAAACTTTCAACATCGCCATGCATAACACGGATGAGCTAGCTCGATAATGAGATAATAGACTAGTGTTCATATAGAGCTTTCGCATGTGATTAAGTTGAGAGAAATTGTATCATACCATGGGAAACACTTCGAGAAATCATCATAGGACCAATCTGTCATCCACAGTACAAGCAGCTCTGAACTCAAAAATAACTACAACTTGAGGCTTCTTTGTAGACCAAAGATCAGATCCATCGACGAATTTGCTAATACAAGTTTTCTTCACAGTAAAGATAAAGAGTACTGGACTATGTATAATCTATTTGTACTAGCTGTGACTAATGTGGTTGAGTTATTGTTTGTTATATTCATTGAGGCCAATGGGTTGTACACTTCTCGTAACTGAAATAATACATACTCCCTCCTATGTGCTTTTTTTTGTCCCTTTCATAAAATTGATAAAGGTTCACAATATATGGCATATTTGTACATGATTATAAAGAATATTATTTTCCCTAATCTCAAGCTTTAAAAATTATGATGTATGGTTTAAATGGGCTTGCAACAATCTTTGAAAATGGACAATAGCTCTGCCTTTCAAGTCATACTTTAAGTATGTACAAATTGTATGCATGAAATGTAAGATTGCTAGCCTTTTCTCATCAAGAACTCCGAACTCTCTCGTTTTCTTTATAAGAATTAATTTAAAAAAGGGTTGATATTTTCACAAGCAAAAATAATAATTTTATAAGCTCGTTCACACATAAATAGTAAATAAGTCTCACATTCATGTGAGAGAGAATTTATAAAATTATTTGCTCGTAAAATTATCAATTCTCTTTAAAAATTGTCTAGTAATATTTCTTGAACTAATACTACCTACGTTTGAAAACAATCCTATAGACTATAGCACATTAGTTTCTAGCATAACAAATAATCTTTTGAGTGTGATTAACATAATAGGCATGCTATGCTTCGTGATAAATTTGTGTCGAATTATATTTACAAAATGATATTTGATAAAATTATAAATAAATAAAAAAACTCATTTATTGTACATCTCTCTAAAAGAATTATCACTAATATTTATCCATATCTACGTATCTGACAATCAAAAAATCGACATAACTTTCATTTATATATATATATATATATATATATATATATATATATTGCTTATGTTAGAATATGTTAGGTTTGTCTTCAATCACGTTAGATGGATACACATTGTTCCTTCTTCTCCAAGATTCAAAGGGTAAACTACGAACAATTGCAATCAGTTTGACCACAAAATATAGTAGTGTTCTTGCCACACACCGGAAACTTCTCTTCACAACTTTTTCCTGAATAGTGTCCAACCACTGGATAACCAAAGTTCCTGTAACTTCTCTGTTTGATGCTCCCTCGTTAAATGAACTCTCCCTCATGCAACCTAGACCATATCAACAAATAAGTATAAGGAATAGGAATAATTCCATTATCTAATATTACTCTAATTCTTGTTGTATTTACATAGCATTACATTGGTTTATATAGGAAATAGGATAGCACACAATATAGGAAAACATGGAGAGGATAACATGGGGAAACATGTTTTCCCACCTAACATATTCTAACACTCCCCTTCAAATGCAACTTTACATAGAAGGGACAAACTAAAGTGCATTTGACAAAAATATGAACAAAAAATTGCAACAACATAAAGGAGCCATCATGACTAGCAAGCAGCTGAAGAACATGAGGAAAGCGCCATGGAAAGTGAGCTGGAATCACCAAGAAGCAGCCAACGCCGAGAACCAATGTTGCCCCCATGTGAGACCCAAGTTGCACAAGCCAACAAAGAACAAACCGAAGCGAAGCGAAAAACCATACGGCTGCAAATGAGCATGACGTAGCATGAACAACCCCTCATACAACCTAGACCATATCATATCTCATACCTCATATCTCATATCTCCCCCTCAAATGCAGCTTTATATAAAAAGGACAAAATAAAGTGCATTTGACAAAAAAGGAGGACAAAAAAAAAAGAAACGAAAAAAAAAATCAGAAAGATGCAAACAACATAGTTGCAGATTCTAACCAATTCAGACCGGGGACCATGTTGGAAGAGACATCAACAATGGATTCCATGTTGGAAGAGACATCAACAATGGGTAACATATGGAAAGAAAACATAGCAAATATGGTGCATCAAAGAAGAAAGCTGGAAACAGCCAAGGACCAGCAAAAAAATCAACATGGGGAGATACTGGACACTCGAGAAGCGGTTGAAAATCAATGGATCACCGCCGGAAAAAGGTCGCCGGAAAAATCGACCAATGCAGATGGAAGGAGGAGAGAGAAAAGGCACGCTGGAAAAACTTGTCGGAAAAGTCGTCGGAAAAAGTCGTCGGAAAAAGTCGCCGGAAAAAGTCGCCTGATAAAGGATCAAGCTTTGATACCATGTTGAAAGTGAGAGTCTAAGAGTGTTCATGTAATAGAACAAATAAGTATAAGGAATAGGAATAATTCCATTATCTAATATTACTCTAATTCTTGTTGTATTTACATAGCATTACATTGGTTTATATAGGAAATAGGATAGCACACAATATAGGAAAACATGGAGAGGATAACATAGGGAGGAAATGTTTTTCCACCTAACATATTCTAACAACTTACATAGGTTAAGAACAATTTATTGGGTTAAAAATATCATTATTCATATTTTTTTTCTTAATACTAATGACATTTTTGGTTTGAGGGAATCGAATGGGAGAATGGAATGAGTATTCATATGTTTAGTTATAATTATATGTTTAAAGGAATACTTATTTCATTAAGATGAGTAAAGATTGACTATTCTATTCTAATACAAATTTTTTTTTTTTTAAAAAAAAAAAACCTCAATCAATCTATCAAAATCGTGTTTGTACTTGGAGTAAATATTTAACATGTTTGTTTCTGATTGTTATGGGTCAGAGTCAGATCTTGGCAAGTTTTTATAACTACCAATAGTTTATTATTATTATTATTATTTTGCACAAAGAAATAATAGACAAAAAGGGTGGATGGAAGGGGCCTTTCATAAAGTTGAGAAAAACCATTTTTCTTTTTTCATGTCCAAAAAAATAATAATCATGTGCTGCTTACATTACTAAAGGAGGACGTAGGCGAAGTGCATGTGCACAGAGTGTATTATAATCAATCCAAATAAAAAAATAATTATTAAAATAAAAAATTGAGTGAAGGAATATCAAAATTTTGAAGGTTTATAAATTTCTTCAAGCATGGAAATCCGGTAAATAAAATTAATCATTACTGGATATTCCTGCCTATATTTTATCTGGAAAACACCTACCCCTGTTTCTACTAAAATGAGGAATGCAGAAAAATAGGTTGATTTAAGAAGACAAGAAAAAAAGTAGTTCTATAATTTGTCAATTATATATCACGTGTACAGAACCAAAGCATGGGAAATGGATTAAACAAATATACAACATATCATATATTTACTGTTGTACGTTTTCACCAGTACAGTACAGTACATTGCAACTAATATAAGGGAAGTGAACGCAGAACATACAGTGCAAATTAACATTTTAGAAAAATTTTAGTTGGACAGTCGAGGGTACGACTTGATGAAGTCGCACAACTTTTTCCATAGTCAGTTTGTAGCGAGGGTTTGCTTCTTCAGAATCCCAATTGTTGAATCCTTTATATACCTTCTGGCATGGATTAACCACAAGGAGATCAAGTTGAAATGCACTATCAACTAGGTACTTTAGGAGCTCAAATTCATGCTGGTTACCGTAATACCCGTTTACCTCCAATTCCTTAAGATGCTTATGATGGCATTCCGGAAGTTGTCTATCCATTTCCTTTAATTGTTTGATGAAGCCTGGGGAGAACAACTGCATGCAAAACAAAGAGAAACAATTAAGGTTCTTGTGATGACACGTACTCTTTCGGATTCAATTGTCAATGTAGTAATCTGCAGGCCAAACTCATAGGCTAGGCTGCCACTCAACCCAAGAAGATCGTTTTCTAGTTTTGTTAAGAAGTATATATATATAAGTTCTTAATTACTCACATTTAATTGTAGCTTGTTCAACAAAGGGAAAGCCTTCAGGATGTAGGTAATCCAATAGAGCTTGTCTTCATCTTGGAATGGACAAACAGAAAGCACCAATTGTTTGATGTTGCCGAATGCAGGAACTTTTTCTGGCAGCTGTAGTGCCTGAAATAGAAACAGTATATATGAACTTAGTATTACACAAATAAGGCTACATAGCGTTGCAGGAATTTATCCAACCCCAACACTAGCTAGTTCAATTGAGGATCCAACATATCATGCACATGAACCAGAATAGTAAGATTAAAAAATGTTTGACTATTAACTAGGTATGGGCACAACATATAGTGACTGTGATTCCTGAAACCTAAATTTCTTTTCCTCTTATTCCACTCACCGTTATAGCCAGTATTGAGATCAAATTTAGAGTCTTTAATTGAGGTAGATCATAAGCAATTCTGTGGAGTGCATAAGTTACACCATCAAGTCTCCTATCTCCAGTAAAACATAAAAAAACTTGAGCCAACTTTGGAACATTCTTGAATGAGAAGTGAGCTAAATGACCAGTGTATTCGAGCATTTCAAGATTCTCCGCATAAAGTTCAATGTTCTTTATTCTCGAACAGTTTTGTATAGTCAAGAGCTTCATCCTGGAGCTTGGATTTGTTAACTTGAAATTGACTAAATCATCACAACAATGCAAAACCATTCTCTCAAGAGACAAACAAGTAGATAGTAAACCCTCCATTTGTTCATCAGTTATATTTACACCTCGCAGATCAACTGTGACCAGCTGGGAAGCAATACTAGTGTTGGAAATTGAAAGCAAATTGATGCTACATGAGGTCAACTGCAAATACTTCACTCTACATGCTTTTCCAGGGGATGCAAGAAGCCAACAAGAAGATGTATATTGCTCTGATGCAGTTGAAGAGGCATTATCAACTTCACAAATACCCCCAGATAAATCAAGATCGATTTTTTCAACACCCTTTGTAACTGCACAACTAATCCACCGAGAAATGTGAGATGCATTATGTTGGCCAAGGGGAAATCGTATGGCTATCGAGTCCATCTTTGGGCCCTTGGAACGCTGATACATGACATGATTCACCCGCTTAATAAATGTGGATACACAACAAGATATATTACAAGAGCTTCCAAGTATATTGATGGCATCAAATATAATGTCAGGGTGATTAGTCCATATCAAACTCCAACTTTTTGATAAAATACTGGTCCTTATTGCCTCTTTCAGTGGCAACAAAGAAATGACTTTGGAAAGGATAACGTCTGGGAGTTCCGTAATTCGATCATTGTTTATCTGCCAATTCAAAGAAATTAAGTATAAGCATACTACTTTAAGAAGTATTTAATTTCCTTAGAGACAAAAAATATGAATTTTGAATAAAACACGAGTGGTTTCTTACCATTAGCTTGGCAGCTTTCTGTTGTTGATTCATTTTGCTATCTTAATTAGTAGCTTTTAGACTCTTGCAACCTTAATTTGAGAGAAATGAGAACTCCAGAAAGTAACACATACGAATCACCTGTGACCACCTGATGCATAAGTTTGTTAGGCAAGGATTGGGATCAATTCAAAGGCATTTTATACACAAGTAATATATGTAAGAGAATACAAAGTTACAAACACATAAGACTAAACAGTAGGCGATGGGCACATGGAGGTGTAGCTGCATAATAACAATATAAATAGGCAGCTATTAAAATGAAGGCAAAGAAATATATTACTTCCTCTATCTAAAATGAGAGTCCTTGATACTTTACCTGACCTTCTTTTTTTCTTTCAAATATTAAGGTTGGCCTTCGACACTATTTGGCAAAATGTATTTTTTTTTCAATTATTCAACTTCATATAGTATAATTTATTAAGATAATTATTGACAAAAATTACGTCTAAGTATGTGAAATGCAAACCTTAATATTTAAAAACATAAAACAAAAGAAATAAGACTCTCATTTCCAGATGGAGGTACTACCCTAATGTATAAATTTTGTTTATAACAAAACTAAGGACTGGAGAATAAGAACATAGACCTAGTCAATAAGAGACTATGAATCACATGACAAAGGGAGGATAAAGAAATTACCACGACATCTATATTGCAAGGTAATTAAGTGGTAAGAAGTCCTATAACACACAAAGTAACCTACCAGAGTCGAGAAATAATTCATAATTTCATATACACAATAAAGTTATCTATCACTTATCCAATAAGACAAATGGGTCAGCTACAAACTATAAAATCCACATGCAGATATTTATATATCTCAAAAGACAGTTTTAAATTTTGGTGAGAAGAGTAATGTAAAAATACCAACAAAAACAACTCATAACGGTGTAAATTCTCACAAAACAACCAATATCAAAACTTCCTAAATGACTTATCAGGCCTCAAATACACATGTGGCTAATTTAATAATGAAGACGTCGAGTAACCAATATCATAATGACACGTGTATTTGGGACCCCGAATTTCATGTCTCATTAAAGACCCCTAGGCCCTAGCATAACTCCTCTTTAAATAAATGTGGATAATTAATTTTGAAATTTGAATAATATATCTATAGATTCAATTCTTTTGGTTGCATGTTTTACACTCCAATCATCCAAAAATGAGAGTTAACTGTTAAAGTCAAAGTTTCGAGAAGTTTTGACTTTAATAGTATCAACGACAAAGATCAATATATAGATATTCAATGAGATTTTGTAATTTGCCATTAATTTAGAAAGTGAATTTTTAATTTTGCAGTCTCCCAATTATGACCAAACTGATATCTCCCTAGGCCGGGGTAAAACTATGCAGTCTCTAATTGTGCATTTGTGAGTTTTATTTTGGGGGAACTAAGTGAACCAGAGAGTTGAAACCTTCTCCCAAAAAATTAGAATTAAAGTTCCACTTCATACCCTTCTCCCCAAAATAAAACTCGGAAATGTCACAAGTTAGTAAATTTAATAAAGATGGTAATATGGTTTAGTAAAACAGACATTTTCCCCCTCATAAATTTGAACCTTTAAACCGGTTGTTGTAGTTCACTTGTGATTAAGGGTGTGTATTACAATTTACAAACACACATAAAGGCATAAATAGTTTGATTTCATTTCAATCAAGAGAATTCATAGCACACATAAATATGTACGTGTATATATTAAAGAAACGAATTTTGAAAAATTTAGGGGCGAGTGTTACCAATCTACCACAAGATTTCACCCGCAAGGTGCCGTAGGATATCAGGTCGCCGGAGTTCCGGCAGAAGAAGAGAGAATGATAATGGTTGAGAGTGACGAAAGTTTGGCCCGAGTGGAAGGGGTTCTGGTAAGAGGTGTCGCGATATACCTTGGAAACCCAAAAAAATTGGTTTTTATAGATCACGTAACTGGAACCCAATTGGGATTTGGGATTTGGGATTTGGAATTTTAGAAAAAAGTTCGTTTCGAAAGTCAATCTATCTGACAAAATACAAATAATTTTGAATTTATCGTTCATCTGATAAATCATCTGAGTCATTCAAAATTTGACATAAATCTTACCGTTCGTTATTTTCTCTTTTTCTATTACCTTTTTTCTTCCTCTCCAAATCCTATCCCCAATACTTTTTTCTTCTACCTTTTTTTCCTCTTTAAAAAAAATCTTAGTACCGGAGGCACGGGTTACCGCTAATTCTTTATAAAAAGTAATTTATACGATTGAGTCCTTCTGTGCTGTCCAAGAATGGGGACCGGTCCAATTTTTTTATTTTTTTTATTTTAACTCTCAAATAATTTATATAATTTATTAGAACTAAAATAAAAAAAACAGTGATTTACCTATTTTTGGATATGTATTCAAATCATATCTAAATTACTGATTTTTTTTAATTTCAGTTCCAATAAATCATATAAATTATTTGAGAGTCAAAACAAATATATATATATATATATATATATATATATATATATATATATATATTTGGACCGGTCCCCAAATCTCGGGCTCTCTAGAATTATTGTTTAGGATTTGTCCATTATTAATGTAGGATTCTTTTCATTCCAAAATTAAATATATAATTTTTGAGATTTAATAACAATATATTAAATTTTAAGTTTAATTGTTTTTATTACATAATATATAACAAAAATTATTACTTATAAAATTTATTTCATTCTAATTTTGTATAAATTATATTAATTTTAAAATTTTATATATTATAATTTAACCTTAAAAATTAAATTGTATCTCTAATCGGAACAAACTCAGAGAGTACTATATGTCAAACCTTTATGAGGATAGTCGCGTCAACTAACCATTACAATTCCTCCTCTTTTTTTTATTTATCTTTCTGGTGCGAAAGTTTAACTTTTTTTTAACAATCGTTTGTATATTTTAAAAATATTTAATTACTTAATTTTTCTTATTTTTTAAATATTAAATACTATTATTTTTTAAAATGTGTAATATTGAAATTTGTTTTCCATTTTAATTAATTAAACAAAATACTAATCATGTGTTCTTAATCTATATATGCTTTCAAAGTTTCACCTAAAATTAGAATGAGCAATTTACAACCCCTTATTATTGTGTTTACTATTAATAAAAGTTAACATATTTATATAAAAATTTATTGACATATTTTATTGTAAGATATAATAGGATTTTTTTTTTGGTTATGAAAAAATAAATTAAGTTTTACATTAGAATTTATTACGAGTGTTCAACATAAATGAACTCATCAAATTTTGTCCTTATTATGCATTACAAAAAGTTCAAAATTGGTATCAGTTATTTGAAAAATAGTGATTTTATAAATTTAAAATCGTGTGGAACTAATTTGGGAATTCTAGTTTTAAATTCAACTAAAATCGATCATTTTTATTGTCTAGGGACTAGCGACGGTATAATTTTGTTTCACATACAATTTTATTTTATATGACAATAAATTTATGATAATATTAAATATTAACATATATAAATTACATGAGATAGAAGGATATGAATAAGGAATTCGATTTGATTCTATTTTATCGCTTGTCGTTTTACGTCAACTACAATTTATATTCACAATAAAATTAATTGACATACAAAACATATTTCTCTCACAAATGATTTAGAATTATTATATTTTTCTCATAATTGGACAAGTCAAAAAATATTACTCCTTCTGCCCCAAATTAATTACACAATTTTGACTTTTTTAAATCAAATTGACTATTTTTAGAATTAATAATTAAGTATATATAAATATACTTCTAAAATTATAAAAATTGGGATTAGTAATAAGTTGTATATACTTTCTTTTGGTTATAATCTCTTTACCTATATTTTAGTAAAAATAGTAAAAAAAAAATTAGTTTTAAAAATGATCAATTTGATTTTAAAAAGTCAAAATTGAACAATTAATTTAGAAAGAAGAGAGTATTTTCTTAATTTAATTGTACTCCTACTACAGCGTGCACATCTATTGAAAAATATTTGGGATAAAAGTTTTTAGGACCTCTAATATTATTTTATTGGAGACGACACCCGACCCGACCCGGAGAATGCAAACACCGAAAGAGATCTTACTTTATTATCCGAAGAAAGAGAGAGAGAAAAAGAAAGAGAAAAGTAGCACCATTGCACAAACAAAGCTCGAAGAAGACCGCCACTCCACTTTACTTGCCTTTCTGAATAAAGTTTGGGTTTTGACTGGGGGGCTCTCTTTCATTTCAATATACCTCCTCAGATATTTCATCACAGAGACGGAGAGAAAGAGCCCTTCTGCTATTACTGTACAAAAATGGTGGGCACAATCTCAACCTATGTGAAATGCCCTGTACTTCTTCTCCCTAAAACCCCAATCATCTTTCAAAGGAAGAATGTGGAAATGACGATGATATTAGCTCTTTCCGCCGCCAATAAACCCATGATATGTCGGTGCACCAACTCTGTTCCGGCCGCCGGAGGAGGAGGAGGAGAGCTCTTCACCGTCACTTCCTCCACCCAGTCGGATGTTGATTATCTCGGTGAAAGCACCAAAGGCGACTTAAACCTCAATTTCGGTATTTCTCTACTACCCTCTTTATATTTCTCCTATACACACTGGCACACACACTGAGCGAGTTGTTGGGATTTTGGAAACTTTTAAAGGTACGGTTTTGTTTTCCTGCAAAATAAAAATGAACACATTTCATTATTGTATTTGACAAGATCTTATGGACCTTTTATGGATGTGGCTAATTATTTATTACTCATCAGTGACTACCCTCTTTTTTAAATTAACGATGTCCCAAATTAAGGGGCAACGTTTAATATATCAATTCGACTATATCACCCAAGAAAGGAGAATTTGAAACCATCCTCCGCATTTTTATTATGTGCAAAGTAAAATAGCTGCTTAAATTGTGATGGAGGAACTATATGATTACTGCTATTCTATATATCCTTGTAATGCTGTCTAAAATCCTAAGATTAGCAAATGGATTTATTGAATACACCATATTCTCCATGACAAATTTAAGCTAACGCCTGTTTTGGCACTTAGGGACTAACTAACTTTGTCTTGTAATATTGTCTTTTGGTCTATCTGAATTCTTGTTGGCATCTGTGAATAGCTCCAAATTATGCCCATGCTTTACTTTTTCTTTTTCTTTATTTGATAAGTAGTAATACTGTTTGTTTATGCTTGCGCATTTGTTGCTCTATGTATTTCAAATTTAGTCTTCTGCTTTTTGCACATTAAAAAACTAAGGTTCTTCATGTAATGTAGGAATCAATGGTGAAGCATCTTTACAAGGACCAATTGAGGAGATTGCCAGGATAGAAGCCAAAGAGGCCGAGAGCTTGCTTAAAAACTTGGGGATTCCGGTGCCATTCATATCACTCTTTTGTTTCTGATATGCATACCGTGTTTACATTATTGGATGGCTCTGCATTCCAGAATTTTCCTCATGCTTTAACTAATAAAAAAACACTTGCCCTTCAAAAGATGAGCCACTTGTTTATGATCTTTTAAGTTATCTTTCAGATATGTCATATCCTTAGCCAACACATACTGATAAAAAACTTAATGGACACAACTTTTTTAATGCTTGGTTTTGCCAAGTTACTATGGAAAGATATCAAAGCTTTGCTTCAATGGTTATAAGTTTGTAACCTCTTATTTTTGACTCTCTTAGCTTCTCCTGATTTCATTTCTGTCTATTGGCCTTTTTTATCCAACAAAATTAGCATCAGTGGTTTAGTGTTACTTTTTGATGTACAAATCATTGTTAGACTGTCAAGTCACAATAACTAATTCTTCAATATGGACTTGAGCATACTTAAAATGCTAGAAGTGATTTAAAACGTCTTTTACTGTCTGCATGTCTGTCACTTCTTGCACCGTATGGTGTATAACCAATTTATTATTTTTCTTGCACTGTCAACCTACTGAATATTTTCTTTCCCATTCTTATCTTATTATCAATGATGTGCAGGACCCATTCTCTTCAAGATATTCTCCACGGGGTATATTTTGTAGCCGCACATTGAATTTTCGGTCAATCAGTGCCATTGGATATGACATGGATTACACTTTGGTACACTATAATGTGATGGTAATCATAGTACTACTCAATTCCTTTGTTTGTGAATTTATGTGCTTCCCCTGTTTCATCCATGCCTTCAAAACATGTGTAATGGAATATGTTGCAGAGTATAGTTTTGGTGTTATACTTTGCAGTTGTCTCTTAGCATTTTTACATACGTTTCATTTTCTAGTATGCATTTGAATGCTGTTTCCATGCACTTCTACTCATATTTGTTTGAGGCATTATATTAACCTCCCACCTTTCTTTCTTACTAGTGATATACATCAAGTGTTTCATATGCTATGTACAGTACCCTATTTGGTACTGGAATCGTGGATTATGTGATGCTGTCAAGTCCCTTAACTTGACTGGAGTATTACGCATTAATGTATTCAATACCCACTTCATGTAGTTTCTATTGTTGCTAGTAATTTCTTTTGTTACTCCCTGAACCATTGGGATAATATGACAAGTTATAATCTTGCAGGCCTGGGAAGGACGGGCTTATGACTATTGTATGGACAATCTAAGAAGTATGGGTTTTCCAGTTGATGGACTTGCTTTTGACCCCGACTTGGTGAGTTTATTATCAGTGTGCAACATGGGTTTAAGCATTTGAAAAAAAATTGCAGTTTTGACATTCTTACTGTCAGTAATAGCATCTTGCTTCATCGTTATGCTAGGTAATTAGAGGTCTAGTCATAGACAAAGAGAGAGGCAACTTGGTTAAGGCGGATCGATTCGGATATGTAAAAAGAGCTATGCATGGCACGCGAATGCTTTCTACTCAATCTGTGAGGTGTGATTTGAACTTTATCATCTCTTATTTCAGTAATGGGTCAATTGAGTTAGAAACTGTATTAAAAAAATAAAACATCTGTCAAACGATGACATGCAAAGTGGGTGGCCACTCTGTCAATCAGAAACTGCATACGTGATGTCTTTTAGGGATGCATCAATTTAAGTTTATCTACTCAGGCATAGTATCTTACAGTTTTGCACGGGCATCATTTTCTGCTTAAACTCCACTATCCTGTACATGCAGTTTAGTTGTTAGTAGCTCAGATTTTCCTACATTTTTAAAGTTGATGTATGCTATGAGGCGAAATTGGGGTAATATTTTCTATAGTGGCTGTTAAGTTAACTTTTATGCATGGAAGTGAGATGTATGGGAGGGAGCTGGTAGATCTGCGGAAGGAAAATCGGTGGGAGTTCCTCAATACGTTATTCTCTGTCTCAGAAGCAGTGGCTTATATGCAGGTAGTTTGACTCTTACTCTACCACAATGTGAACATTTTGTTATATCTTTTTTTCTTCAATAGATCAAGATGTTTTCACTGTTAGTTTTAGCTGCGGGTTAATGCGTCTAGAACTTATTTTTCCTTACTTGGACTCTGCTTCTTGTGATCTTGTCCTATATCTTCCCCCCTCTCACTGTATCTCAAATTGCAAGTTAGCACTTAGCAGTGGTGCTTCATGTTCAGGTTTTTATGGTGCATCATTGATATCAAGTCTGTCTTTTCATTTGCATGTTCGTTGCTGGTTCCATTGGCATTAATGACGTGCCATTCAAGATTGTTGGATTTACTTTTTCCTTAAGCATCTTTCTGTCGAGTTCTTTTTAAAATGATCATGTTGGAGGGCATTTCCATGACCCAGCTAGCTTTAAAACTGTGTAAATATATGTGTGTGTGTGTGTGTATGCCCCTCATTTGATACATAAAATGTTGTGTTAACTGTTAATACAGTAGCATTTAGTAGCTTTTAAAGGCAATGTTACCTTTCCTAACTAAGAAAGTGTGAACTTGTTGATTTTGAAATTTATTTATTTTTCCAAATGCATTGTTAGTTTTTGTGCTTAGCCTTACATTCTCAAATTATGCAATTCATTTACAGATGGTGGATAGATTGGATGAAGGAATTATGTCAACAGCTCTTGGACCGCTTGATTATAAAGCGCTTTACAAGGCAATAAATTCTTAGGATCTTTTCCTTTTTTGTTTGCTTTTGAACTGTGATTATATTACGAATATATTAATTGCTAAGGTGTGGCAATGTTTCAGGCTGTTGGCAAGGCCCTTTTCAGGGCACATGTAGAAGGTCAGCTTAAGGTAAATGTTCCACAAATGCTTAAGATCTGATGCTGCCTTTCAAAGACTCGAACTAACCAGTGGTATTCATATAGAGCGAGATAATGTCCAAGCCTGAATTGTTCGTAGAACCTGATCCAGAGCTACCTTTAGCACTTTTGGACCAAAAGGAGGTATTTTAACGAATTTCATAGTCATATTATACAACAGTTGAGGGCTTAACAGCCCATTATGATTTCCTTTTCATAGACCAAAAGATAAGGAAGTCATCTCAAAATCTCCTAATTTGATTCCATCAGGCTGGTAAGAGGCTCTTGTTAATAACCAACTCGGATTATCATTACACAGACAAAATGATGCAGCACTCATTTAATAGATTTCTCCCCAATGATATTGGCTGGCGAGATCTGTTCGACATGGTTAGTAGACTTCAACTACAGTTTCCTCTAAAAACCATGCTGCATTCTCATTTTATTTCTTCTTTTTTTATTTTCTGTCTGTCCTCTTATTGCACTTGAATCTCCTTGTAAACACATTCCTAGAAAATTATTTTGCTGCTATGAGGCTAGGGAGGGCATTATGTAGATTCTTTACACTGTTTAACATTTCAGTTTGTATTCTCGTTTAGAAAAGGTGGAATGCCTTAACGTTCAAATGTATTGAAGAACTACAAAGAGGCTTGTTCCTACTTCCAACTCTTTTGAAGGCTAATTTTATTTAATCAGAGAAGTTATCTTTTATATTTTATATACATTTTTGTCTATCTATGGGTTTGGCTCCCTTTTGGTGCTTCTTAATACCTTCAGTCATCAATCCAAGAAAGAAGAATTGAAGAGTTGTACTTATTCATTTCACTTATGAATTATGAGCTCTTATTGTTTTTGTATAGCTTATAGTATCAGCAAGAAAGCCAGAGTTCTTCCAAATGTCACACCCATTGTATGAAGTGGTGACAGACGAGGGTCTAATGCGTCCGTGTTTTAAGGCTCGTCCAGGTGGTTCATGCTTAGCTACTTGCTAATTTTTTGTAAACTATTTTGAATTTGAAGGAAATAGATTAAGATCTTCTCTCTCTTTGTCTAACATCATCTAATTAGTATTGCTTTGGCTGGACTTAAATGTTAGATTGTCAAAGGATAACTCTATTTTATATAATTCACTGACATGTGGCTCTCTAAGGTGTATAGGCAGAGTTAATTTAATTTAAGTTTTGATATTCTGGCCGACTTGGTTGGTTAATTGTAAATAGTCTCTTCAGAGAGGTCAGCTTTGTATGTTGTCTAGGTTTGTTTTGTTATGCTACACGCGTCACCCTCTGTTTTTCTAATTTTTATGTATGTGTATATATATATATATTACAATTACTTGTAAAAAGATGTTGCTCTCAAGAAGTATGGAACTTGCATAGTTTTATTAAACTTGCTTTTTTAAAATTTTGAATAACTGATGGTATAGGATATGCATGCCTAGTGGTCATGGTGTGGTTCATTCTTCTTTTAAAAATGTCTACTGCGTATCAAAATTGTCTTACTGACCAGCAAATAAAGTAGGTCAAAATAGTAATGCATGCTTTATGCAAGGCATTGTGTTTGATTGGTGTTAAATGTCAATGTATGGTGTAACCATAACTTGTCTATGTGGTAAAGAGCATCAAGCAGTCAATGGATATAATTTTTATCACATGGTAGCCTATATTTTGAAAATAGTCAAAACTATTTTGAATTGTTTCTCATTGAGCGTTCGTATGTACAGTCACCATAGCTTTGAATTTTACACAGGACTTTATGTTACTTCTATGAAGCAGATTTTGTTATCTATAATGAATCTTTAGAACACATGATCAGAACATGAATTCCTTCTCCAGTCTTGTATTATCTTTTTGGGTCACATGATTTGCGGTTGCAAAAATTTCATGCCCATATGCGTAAAAGTAAAACATATGAACTCTTGATGTAATTGTAAAGGACTTTAAAGTTTATTTGTTCATTTTGGTTTCTTCAGGGGGTGTGTACTCGGGGGGAAGCGCTCAGATGATTGAGAAATCCCTGAACATTCATGGTGACGAGATGTTGTATGTTGGTGACCATATATATACAGATGTAAGCCAATCCAAAGTCCATCTTCGCTGGCGAACAGCACTGATATGCCGAGAGTTGGAGGAAGAGGTTAGCCTTTTTTGAGGTTTACTCTCTGTTCTATCATTTAGATAAAATGGGAAAAGAGGAAGAAGGGGTGGGAGACTGAATTTTACTATTACTGAACCTTTTACTTCAAAAATGAGGATAATTACAATATATTTAAAGAAAGTACACAGGAACTTAAAGCAAAACTAGAGAGAATGATTTTGTTTATTACAAGTACTGCAATTCACTTTTTATTATCATATTGTGTTGCAGCATTAGTTTCTGCGCACCACAGTAACAATAAACCATCAATGAATAATCCATTAGGATTTGCACATCTATACCTTGTTGAATGCTTGTTTTATCTGATGCAAGTATATTTGATATTGCAGTATAACGCTTTAATTCATAGTCGAAAACAACGGTCGACACTGATAGAGCTTATAAATCAGAAGGAGGTTGTAGGGGACCTATTTAATCAACTTCGCTTGGCGCTTCAGCGGAGAACCACCGGACGCCCTGCTCAAGTAATTTCTTCAGTTCCACAATATAGTTATTTTCCTTGTAATATTATGATGCTCTGGGATTTTTGTTCTGCCCTCTTTCATATACTTGTGCTTCAGATGTTTATCATGCTGCAGTTCACCTGCCCTGCAAATGGTCCCATTCTGTTGTCCTATCTTATTTGCTAAACCCAACCGCCCCTTCTTTCCCCTCTTTTTATTCTGTTCTCTCTTTTTATTACTATGTTTGTCTTAGTTTTTAAACTTGATCTGAACGTCAAAAACAAGTTTATGATGACCATTAGCGAATGCAGATATTAATTTTTAAGTGATTCATACCTTTTTACTATGCATTTGCAGACCCTTGCTGCCACGCATATGGAGGACAAAGAACTCACAGAAAGCATTCAAAAGCTACTTATTGTGATGCAGAGGCTGGATGAAAAAATTGCTCCATTGTTGGAAATAGATGGGGAGCACTTCAATAGAAGGTTAGTGTTAGAGAACTTCGTGACATGAGTAATTTGACTTTATTAACACTCAAGTTGTCTTGCAGTATATTTTCCAATCTCTTTTTGTGATAATGGGTCTTGGAAGGGGTTATGCTCACAAATCATTGCTTGGTCAGGGGATCTGTTATTTAGCAGAGTTAGAGTCAAACTTTGTTAGGCTTATATCTTCATAAGTATATAAGCACTTTCCTCTTTCACTAATTAATTTTTTTATGGACAAGTATTTTCTTGTTCACTCTCTTACGTTGGATATCATTTCGATTCTATTATGTAGGATATCTACCTTGAATCATCTATCCATATTCCATATAGTAAACATACTTGGACTTTTTTCACTAGCCTGAATAATGATTATACTGATCCTTAAGTAATGTTATGTGTTAGATTGCATCTTCTCACAATCTATCTTGCTGCTCTAAGCATATCTACACTAGAATTTGTGGTATGTAGCAATCAACAGGAAAATCCATCTGGTTTGACACATTTAGACTCGAGAGTTGATTTTCTGAACCTTGTCACTTTAGGTGGGGTTTTCTCTCTCGTGCTGGACTGTGGGACAAAAGTCACTTGATGAGACAAGTAGAGAAGTATGATCATCTATTTTTATGTCTTCTGTTAAGGTTTTAAATTACGAAGCTGAAGTTCACAAATTTTGAATATTAATTTTTTTTCCCCAAGTAATTGGCCTTCTAATTTACCTACAGGTATGCTGATATATATACTTCCAGGGTTTCCAA
This sequence comes from Aralia elata, assembly GCA_034770075.1. Classification (NCBI taxonomy): domain Eukaryota; kingdom Viridiplantae; phylum Streptophyta; class Magnoliopsida; order Apiales; family Araliaceae; genus Aralia; species Aralia elata. Next base: position 82,672,399 of record CM068387.1, on the reverse strand, counting down.
CTTTCTCCATTATACACCTTTCATGTATTTCCGCTCGCAGGAGCAGGTAATCAAGCACAATGGCACTAATTATAGTTGTGAATTGCTGTTCCTCTTTTCTAGAATTTTTCACGGCATTAGTAAGTGCCGGAGATGATATAACTGGGATTTTTATAATGACGATTTAATGATTTTGCTAGTAGAGTGATTTAATTCCCGATATAGGGGGGCTGCCTGTCTCTGAAGTATTATTTGATTTCTTTCGACATGTGTGGCTTCATGTCTTATAGCGTTATCGTTTATTTTGAAATGCAGACACTTGCTCATGATTCTTACTCATTCTACCATCCTCAGCTGGCGAAAGACCAATAATGGTAACCGATGAATCCAAAAGCTAATATTAGGCCCTATTGGTAAATGCTGTTGTCCCTGATCCGGTTTTTTTTTTCCGAAGGTATTTGGGGAGATAAAGAGGGTGTTATTCGTGTCAATGACAATGTCCTCCAGGAACTATAACTATTGATCCATCGCCAATCAAACGACTGAGTGTATAATAAACGTACATGTATATGTCAATGTATCATTTTTGTATGCGACAGAACAGGGAACAGATAGATGCACTAGTTATTTGACATCGGCCTATTAGCGTCTTGAGACATAGCGCAGTCTTGTGCAATTAACATTTATGTATTGTATTCCAAAATAGTCCCACATCCGAAAATTTAACATGGATCTCAAGAACTCATGTACCAAGTTAGTTGTTTTACCATTGAGTCACGAGGGTTTGGTAGTTTTTATGATTATTATTATTATTGACGAGGCAGAATAGAAAAGTTTAATAGTGATAACTGACAAATGTAAGGTTTACTATGGACAAATTTTGACATAATGTTATCGATAATAATTACTGAAATAGTAACTTCGTTGAAAAATATCATTTTGTGTTTTTTTTTTCTTTTGGTAGTAGACTTACTAATACTAATATTTTTCAGCGCCCATCAAAAAATAAGTCTGGAAGAAAATTGTTAACATTTCAACTATTATTTATTTATTTTATTTTTTTAATTTCATCATTTGTCACCCCATTTTCCAATCACAGCTTATTTCCGTGGGACCCACGAGAAAATGTTGGTAAACACTACATAGGGATAGGATACAACAACGTATTCATTCTTCTGCTACTTCGTAATTCTTTCCTTCTATGTATGTATAGTCTACGCTACTAGCAGTAAAGAAGCATTTAAATGAAATTGCTTTTTAATTGCGCTTAAAATTATGTTCAATTGAAATCAAGCTTCTGGGTATTCAAAAAGAACTTAGAATTCAGGAGATCAAGGGTAGAAGAAGAAGAAGAAAGAAAGGGGGATGAATAAGTTGAGATGGGCAATGGACGGTGGGTTTTGGGATGTGGACATGTCCACTCCGGTGACCCTAGACGGTCTGGCCCGGCCGGTTCCCGGTAACCCAACTATTCCGTTGGGATTGTCAAGAGGGGTGAGGCTTTCCAGGCCCAAACAGATTGATTTCTTCCAGCGATTCATGGCCATGCCCTTTGTCCCTTCCTTTATCGGCGCCGGCAATGGATTCTCTCTCCAGCGGGTCTTCTCTTTCCCCTTTGGTGAACATTGGTAATTTTCTCTTTTCTTTTCAAATTATTTTACCACCTATTATGTTTCTTTTCTTTTGTTTTGCTTGCTGAATTATTTGCAAAGTGCTTCATTATTCTGTGATTGGAGTTTTAACAAAGACTATAGCCATTACTAGAGTTGGAACTTTGGGATTGTGGTGGGTAGAGCCACCCTTCTTCTGGGTTTTATAATAGCTTTAATTAATTATGAAATTGACTACCTCACTGATAATAATTGAGGTTTTCCTCTTCTTAGATTGCTTGATTTTTAACACCAAATATCAGAATGAGCTATATCCTACCGTTCTTGGGTAAGCAGTCTTACTCCTCTCCTGATAGTCGAGCGATTTCACTCATTACCTCAGCCCTCGCTTGGTTGCAAGGTCAGATTCCGAATCTCAGTTTGCATCGGCAGGTTCAAGGCAAAACTACTAAGATGATGAATCAAAGGCAAAGGATCAATTCACATCGAGGGATGAGCCTCAGGACCACTCTGACATCTAACACCGCGAAAGGAGCATCAAGTGACTCAAGCACAGCGGGAGGAGCCACATATAGATGTAGATATGGTTCTTAGTTCTTAGTGTTGGTGTTGGTGGTGGTTTGAGTAGTGTTTTGGATATGTCTTTCTCCTAATTGTGCTTATCCTCGTGATTCAATATTCACTGATATTTGGGCTCAAAGTCATGCAGGTTTGCAACGTTGCTTGGTCAGTTTGATATGCAGAAGTTTGTCTCCTCTATGAAAGAGAATAAATCAATGCAACCATCTGAATTCTCTTTGCTGGAAAGCATGGGAAGACAGCTTCGCGATAAATCCTTATATGCACTTGGTTTCTGCTCGGAGATGCTGATAACACCTGATGACACTGTGCTTGTTAGCCTAGAATCCTATGCCGATGAAAAGACGCCTCGAAAAAAAGCGGTGCTTCATCACAAGGCAAGTGTGTACTACCTATCTAGTTATATTATATGCATAGTGCTAGTTAAGGATATCTGCATATGTTAGGTTCAACTTTCCTTAGTTTTGTGTAGTATAAATGCTCTCAGTTCACTTATCAGTGAGATATTTGCTCAATTTGCAAGTTAATCAAAACTGGTAGAAAAAAATTCCTTGCATATAATGGAGTTTTCTTTTTTACCTGCTCCATCAGTGTGTTACATATGATGCCTTTTTTCTTTGCTTCTTTTTTAGTTTAGGTTATCAACGCTGTTCTTCTATCCTGCACCTGTGGCTATCTTTACAACGTCTTTAGTAGCTTTAATCCTGTAGTTCTGGGAAATTTAATTTTGCTCATGCCTGTTGGTAAATATGATTTGATTTCTCTGTGGTTGATCTTGCAAAAAAGTTTTTCATTGAGCATTAAATATTGTCTTGCAGTTTCCACATCACAATCTTACTGTGGAGGCAGCTTCACCAGGACTCTTTATTGACCAACATGGTACTTACTGGGATGTACCTTTCACAATGGCAGTTGATTTGGCGTCAGTTGCTTCTGATGCTGGCCCAAGTTACCATATATGCATCAACCAAAACACAGGTCCACCCAAGAAATTTGAAGGCCACCAGAACAGCGAAGAAGCTGCTAATATTCTACCCAGTTTGTCTGCCAAAAATGCATTTTCCTATAAGAAAAATATCGACATATGGAGAAGTAAAGCACCAAAAATGAAATTGGTGCAGCCATATGATGTATTCCTTTCTAATCCTCATATTTCAGCGTCAGGGATCCTTGGTAAGACATACATAAGACTCCCAAATTCTACTTTTGCACGATCAAAGCAACCTAGATGTGCATTTTCAGTGACTTAGTTGAAGGCAAAATCTTCTGTATCATGTAAATTTTAGACAGTAAGCATACTTATTTATCTAGTTGAAGGAAAACAATTTTAGTTCTTCAAAATTTAAAGTAAATACAATGTTCTCTTCACTGAATGAAGATCAGGGAGCAGCAAATCTCTTTATTGCGAAAACTTTTGTGAGTGCATGAAAGGATAAGATATGAAGAGCATAGAACCTGGCTTAAATGTCCTCACTGGCTTGCCTACAAACTGGCATTTGCTTGATGAATTTCCGTGTATGAGGAAAGAGGTGAGAACATGAGTTCATCAATTGTGATAACCTATGGTATAGAGTTACTGGGAGGGTCTTTGTGTAAGAATGTTTGGCACATGATTGTTACTAAAGTCATAACCACAAGTTGGCAGTACATATACACACGTGGCAATCAATTTTCATACATTACGGATAATGATTGAAATTTGCTATTTACTTTTAAATTCATTTTTGTTTCCACTTTCCTGATTTTTGCAGCTCTGTTTATTTCCACATATCAGGTGCTGTTGTTAGCGCCTCTCTGGGAGATAATTTAGCTGGAGCAGAAATAGACCATGATACTCTGGGCTTCAAACATTTCAAACTTAATGCCCAAGGAGCAAAATTTGGCGTTTTAGCTGATATTTTTGCATCTGTGTCACTTTCCGCACAGCATGGAAACTTCCAAAGGCTGTTCCTAGATCTTACCCGGTTATGTGCCCGACTGGATTTTCCTTCTGGTTCAAAATTTATTTCAGGCGCAACTTGTTTGGCAAATGATCTTTACAGTTCTCAAGCACCGAGTATGGAAGTAGTTCAGGCAATTTGTCCCAATGCCACCTTTTCTTTTCAGCAGCAGGTACTTTCTTGATCTTTTCCCCCCCAAGTTTGTATCTTTGATCGAGACTGATATTAAGCTAATTTCAATAAAACTGGAGAGAGAATACAATAAGATAGTTTTTGGAACATTTTGTATTGATTATGTAATTAATCCTTCTTTGAGTTCATCTAAAACTGAATTATCTGCGAAAAAAGAATTATATTTGAAAATGTATATGCTTATGACTTATCTACAAAAAATTGACTTGAACGCTTATGGTTGTTGCAGTACCCTAATCTAAACATACTTATTATTTTTGTAAGTGTTGCACGTGAACTGCAGTATTGTGCTCTTCTTTAATGATGGTTTTGCAATCTACTAGTAGGGAAAATTTCTGTAGTTAATAGTAAAGGTGATAATAGTTCAATTTTTTGAGTGTCAAAGTAGTGTGTATAGGTCTTTTGAATTCAGGAATAAGGTGGCATGTTGAGCTATGGTTCAGCAACTCTTGTTGTATTTAAGCTTTTGAAATTTTCCGACCCCTAGAGTCTTCTTAACTTTCAGTTGGTCTTTTCTTATGATGTTTGATGACATTTTGATAATCTGGTATTTCTTTTTCTGCAGTACATTTAATTTGACTTCATCCTTTCTTTGGGACCATTTATAATATTTTTAATGTACTTGTTGCAGATTGCTGGGCCTTTTAGTTTTAGAGTGGATTCAGGAGTATCTCTTAATTTAAAGAACAAAGACTGGTCTATGAGTGCGAAGGATCCTATATTTGCTATTGAATATGCATTGCAAGTTCTTGGATCAGCTAAGGCTGTTGCCTGGTATTCCCCAAACCAGAGAGAATTCATGATAGAGCTTCGTTTTTTTGAGAAATAAACCACAATCTCTGGTTTTGTGAATCATTACTGTTATTTACACTTCTTTTTCATCTTTCTCATGTTAATTTTTCCATGTTTTATTGCCGTTTTTATTGAGGAATTCATCTTCCTTGTTGCATGATGCAATAAAGCTTTTACGACAGAAGGTGGGGGTATTTGAACTGCAAGAGCTAAAAGTTAGTGTTCAACAACAAAAATTATTTAGACTTTTATGTTTAAGACAGAGTACTATACCCTTTTAAGTACTTTATCCTATATCAGACAAATTTGTGCTCAATATATTAAAAAAAATCTTCTTATTGCGTGAGATGATAATATCAAGCATGATAAAATCTTTTGGCATATCCTGGTTGAAAATGTGTTTGGCAGTTGATTCCAGCAGCTAATTTCTTAGCTGAACTGATGATTTATGCTTTTTTTCAACTTGAATGAGAAGATCATAAGTGCATCATTTCATGACTATGCAATTTGTCACTTTACATCAACTGTGATCGGGTTGGCGAAAATGCAGTCTTCAGATGAAACTATTCATTCCTTTAGAATTGGAAACAGCGAAATACATGGTATTAACTGCAGTAGAAATGGTGACAACGAACAGGGCATAATGTTACTCAGATATTCAGACTTTCGATCGAGTTACAATCCAGAGACAAATTATATCTATGCAAATTGACAACTTAAAAGGGTTAGACCTATGCAATTGCCATACCCAAAGATAAAAAAAACTTGCCAATTTCTAATAATCTTTCGGAAATCTAACGAATCCAAATGAATTTCTTTCTATTTCCAGGTCTATTGCCAATAGATTTGTCAAAAACATGGCAGCTTACATTTTCTTATACTATGATGTCTACCAAAACTGGTTGCCGGACAGCCCGTTGGAAGCTGTAAATGTTTTTCATTGTACTTGATGTTTACAAGACAGAGACCATGAGGTGGAGCAGCAAGGGCATACTTTGCAAGCTCTTTGCGATCACAAGATGCCAAAATCATGGGAACAATATTAGGTGGAATTGCTTCCCTTCCTATCTGAAGCAACAGGGCAACCTGTAATGGAAAAATCCAAAACAAATCACAGATCGTCTTTCACAGGCCTAACTCACTTTGGCTATGGAAGTTCAATGAAGAAACATGATGTGATAGCTAAATTGAAGTAAAAATGGAGAACAAAACAAGGAATTGTATTAAGTCGAACAAATTACTGAATCTGAAGTAGGTCTGGAAGATTAGAAAATTATATACCATGTTTCGAACTTGTCTATATAGGAAACCAGAGCCTTCAACTTCAAGCTGTAAAAGAGGTCCCTAAACAACATACAATCAGCCATCAGGTTCCTTCACTTGATAAAATTTGAGAATATTAAAGAGCAAAGTAGGGGTCAGTACTGAACTCAAAAGGTGCTCAATCATATAAGAAAAGTTCAAATTGTTTTTCCTAGATAATTACCATTTCAGTTACATCAAAGCGGAGTATATTCTTCACAGGATCCGGTGAATAACTAGTGCGTGACGCATTCACAAAAGCAGAGAAATCATGCTTCCCTACAAAATACTTTGCAGCTTCCCTTATGGCAGCAGTGTTGAGCTTATAAACACTATGGTAAGCATACTGGCACTGAAATGGATCCATAACCGCGTCGTTATATATCTTGTAGTTATAAATCTTGCTTATCACTGAAAAACGAGCATGAAATTCAGGCACTGCTGCACTAATTTCTCTAACTCGAATATCAGGAGGGAGAAGACCATTCAGGGCTGCATGAACGCTTTCCAGGCTATCATAATTGAAAGGTGTGACGAAGTGTGCCACCTGAAATCTGAAATCACTTCTAAGTTCATTTTATTGATATAAAGTTGTTCAACTACAGCCTGTTTGTGAGTTTTATTATTGAGGGAGGGGAGGGGAGCAGAGTGAAGGGTAGGGAAAGTTGGAGTGCAAGGAAGCCACACCTGACCCCAGGCATGAACTCCTGTATCCGTCCTACTTGCACCAACTAAACAAAGATCCTTCCGCTCAAGTTTTGTAACTCGAGTTAAGGCTTGCTCCACAATGCACTGTATGGTTGGGGGTGACGCCTGATACTGCCAGCCTAGAGGAAGAATATTACAACATTTAGGACAACAGAAAAGAGAAAATAAAAAGAAAGAATAGGTTGCAGCATGCCATTAGGAAATAGAAGGGGAAACATGAAAGCAAAATAACAAGGCAGAGCTATAGTTAATACTACCATCGAGATCACATCTCAAAAAACCCCAAATCTTGAATATAGAATGCATAGAACGTAACTTAAAAAAAATAAAAACTCTGCATCCCACAGTCACAAGATCTATTACATAAAGAATTTTCCTCCTCAACTATCAGTTTTGAGCATTAAATGTTGGAAATTGGCTAACAACATTACCAAATGAGATGCATTAAAGCAATGTTAAGCTTTTTGAGAAAAAATAAGCCACGTCTAAGCAAGCTATGCAGATAAGATCGATAACACTCTACATATAACAAACCACCTTATCTCACCACATTTCAAAGATACAAAACAAACAACATTATATTCACCTTTTCCCCTTTGTGAAAGATGATGTATTCGGAAATTATTATTATTATTATAGAGTGAACACATAGTATAACACCACGATGCAGTCAGAAAATTTCCCAAATCTTTTACTACTTGTTGACAAAGTGTAAACTATATGAATTTAAAATTCTGAACATACAGTGCGTTACAGGGCTCTCAACGATGATTACTTATTAAATAATCGTTCCTCAATATCATCCATCATACACAAAGGGGGAAATATAGTAAAATGTGATAGAAATTAAGAGGAGAGAGAAAAAGAAAACCTGAAAATCGAGTGCCTTCGTAAGCTATAACCAACCGCCATTTATAACCCGGAACAGTAAGCTCTTTGCCGCCATCTCCGTCTTCAGAATTCTGCTTAATTTGCGGTTGGAATCTGTTTAGATATATACACATACATACAAATAAATGTAGAGAGAGAAAGTTAGAGAGACAGAGAGAGAATACCGAAAATTTAATATTGTTTGAAGAGAGATATGGAGTTTGCGGATTAATCAAAGGAGTGGACAGGGGAACGATCGTCGGAGTGGAACACAGCATCTCTCCTCTCTCTACTGCAGTAACACTACTCTTGAGACTGAGAGGATAGGAAGGACGACTTGGGAGCAAGAAAAAAAAAAGACTACAAGAAATTTGTCTTAGAATTTAAAATTGTTCTAATATACATACTCCTCCAATTTCAATTTATAACATTTTTGTGGGTCGATTTAAGATATTTTAAAATTAAAATTATTCATTAAAAAATTAAAATAATAAATTTTGTAATGATTAATGCTTTTTATATAATTTAAAATATTAATTATTGTACTAACTAAAATGAATTGAATTTATATAGATATATAATAAGATAAAACTAAGTTTTTTTTGTTAATGGTCTTTGGTATGAGACTAGAATTTAAGTGTTATTAAAATACTTTTTAAAGTTTCTTGATTTTATTTTATTAACTACTATTAAAACACTTTTTAAACCTAAAATTTAATTAGAACCAAAACACTATTTATGATCTTGAAAAACTTTAGATTAACTTATTACTCCCTTCATTCCAAATTAATTGCTCAGTTTTGACTTTTTAAAGTCAAGTTGACCATTTTTAAAACTAATCTTTTTACTATTTCTGCTAAAATATAGGTGAAGAGATTATAACCAAAAGAAAATATATACAATTTATTACTAACACTAATTTTTATAATTTTAGAAATATATTTATATATGTTTAATTATTAATTCTAAAAATAGTCAATTTGACTTAAAAAAATCAAAACTGAGCAATTAATTTAGGGCGGAGAGAGTATTTTATAATAATTTTATTTCTCATAAAAGTCCTTTATTAATATTGATTCTCATGAGCCTAAATTAAAACACATACGGATCATTGTTAAATATACAATTAGTAATGATTATATATTTAACAATGACATATCATATAACAAATTATTTTCCTCATAATTTTATTTTATTAACTACCACCAAAATACTTTTTAAACATATAATTTAACTAGAACCAAAACGCTATTTATGATTCTGAAAAAATTTAAAATAACTTATTATTTTGGAGCAATTTGAATTAATATTTATAACATAAACGACATAATTATTATAATATAGCTTATAAAGAGATTAACTTATAAATACACATAGTGCTAGTGTTTTTTGAGTGTTTAGTATTTTATTTTTTTTATTTTTTAAGAATGCAAAACACGTGTTTATTTTATAAATAACATTATTTTTAATATTTTATTTGTTTTATATATGATGTTTTTTATAAAAAAAATCCACAAATTAACTTACTATTGGTATTAGAATGATTACAATATTTGCTTAAAAAATAAAATAATACAAATCACATACAATTGTCTACTATAATTAATATTGTATTATTTTATGAACAATTTTATTATTTATAAAATTCCTTTAGCTCATTAATCGATCAAAATTTGTAAACATTATCACAGTAATAGTAAGTTAATTTATAAAATTTAAAAAAAATATTTCATAATCATTAAATATAAAATGAATAAGAAGTATTTGAAAAATAAACTTGTGCTTCGCATTTGGTTTTTTGATTTTTGGTATGAGTTTGAAATTTACCTAAAACTAAAATACTTTTTAAAGTCTTCTTAAATTTATTTTAAAACAATCTAACTAACTACTAATAAAACTCAAACTTAATAGGACTCATTTATATATGTTTCATGAAGATTTTGGTTGATTTTTGTAATTATCTTTCAACCCCAAAATAATATAATCATGGTGTAACATTATAATATTTTAATAATAACTAATGAAATAAAACTAAATTATATGTAATTAGTAAGTTAAGTTGTGAAATTAATAATTAATAGTTATGTTGGAGAACCAAAATTCTTTTTATAGTTCCACAAATTTTAATATTAACTTATTATTGTACAATAATTTTATTTTATAGTTATTTAATTACTTAGCCATACAATAAAATTTAACTTTAAAAACATGTTTAGAATTTTACTTACTCAACTTTAAACTCCAAATAACTAGATATTAAAAATATAGAAAAAATATTATGATTACATAATAACTAATATAGGAGACATTTAATTAATTAATGTTAAAAATAATTATGACTTATATATTTTGATTAAACTTTAGTTAATGATTAAAATTTAATAATATTTACTTAATCAATGTTAGAAGCAAATATCACTTATATACAGTCATTAAAATTTAAGTTACTATTAAAAATAAAATACCATGATGGTAATTTATTGATTACAACAATTTTATGTCATATAGAATTTCTTAAACACTAAGTTTAGGCTTTTAGGTTTCACTCATTTAATTTTTGAACTCTAAATAATTATGTATAAATTCAAAAAATTAAAAATAAAACTAAATATTAATTTAAAAACTATATAAGCTGAATATTAAATTAAAAAAAAACATATTACTAACATTCAATTATAAGTTTTTGATAATTGTTTGTTTGAACAAAATTTATAATTATTTTATAATAAATTAAATTAAAATTTGAAAAAATATTTTATAATTATTATACTCCCTCCATCCCAAATTAATTGCTCAGTTTTGACTTTTTAAAGTCAAATTGATCATTTTTAAACCTAATCTTTTTACTATTTTTACTAAAATATAGGTGAAGAGATTATAACCAAAAGAAAGTATATTCAATTTATTACTAACCACAATTTTTATAATTTTAAAAATATATTTATATATGCTTAATTATTAATTTTAAAAATAGTTAATTTGACTTAAAAAAGTTAAAATTGAGTAATTAATTTAGGATGAGAGTATATATGTATAAAATAAATAAGAAATTAAAAATAAACCTCACGGGGACAGTTAGCTAGTATCATTTAAGAAAATAAAAATATAAACGTCAATCTACTAACAAATCAAACGTATTGGTTTCCAAACTTGTATACATTGCCCCGTGCGAGTCCAAGCTTCTCCTCTTCTTTCTCTCACTTCAATCGACTGCAAAAGGAAAAGGGGTATGGTAGAATGATAGAATATTTCTAAGAATGGGAAATCTCTATTTCAACCTAAGATTCTGAGGTAACTTTCTGCTGCTTTTGCTTTTCCCCCCAAAACAAACATGTATAGGTTGTATTCTTGAATGACCATCTGAATTTGTGAACTTGTGGTGATTTGCCTTCAATATAATTGATATTTTATGACGCCTCAAATGGTCTTATCCTGTTTCTTATGCTGGGTTTATTTGAAAATTAATTTTATGGCTTTAGGGTTTACTTGTAGTGTGTTTTTGTGGTTTCTGCTTTGAATTTGGAATATTTTTCCCTCTTAATTTGTGGAAGATTTAAACTTTATTGTTATTCAGTCAAATTGACAACACCCGCCGGCACCCTCCATTGCATTTGGGAAATTTGCGAATGTAGGTTGAATTTGATGGGGTATCTGGTTTCTGATGACCCATTTCACGAACTAGTTTCATGTTATCAATTTTCATTGTTATGTATAGATTTTATGTTTGTAGATTTTTTAGTTAAAGTTTTTTTGTATCTTTTTTAAAGTTTTTACGGGCTGGATGGCAACTGAGAAAATTATAGCTGCGTTGTAGTTGAAATTTTGGGTTTTTGTCGTGCAATGATGGGAGACGTTGATGTGAATTTAGTTAGCACAGAGGCAGTTAGGTTCAAGTGTTAGTGTAACCCGAAATAAATGACACTCACTTAAACTCCTGTATAATCAATTGGTAAACATATACCCAAGACAAGTGTATAAGGTACACACATTACACATACAGCACTCGAGAAAACGTCACTTAGTTGCTCAATTTGGTGTATAGTATACACACTTTAAAATGCCTTACTTGCTCACAGGCGCACAACAGTTGGTATCCGTTGCAAATCTAAACACACTAATACAATACACCCCCAAGATAGTTACTAGACTCTCTTACCAAATAACTCTTCACATGGCCGTGAATTTCTCACACTAATTCACAAAAAATGGGTTTCGCCCCTTTTTAATGTTTATAAGTTGGTTGGGGAGAGAGATAGTAAATAGTCTTGTTGCTCTTTTTCTCCCTCTCCAACTATAAAACAGTCCAAAGAGAACGTAGTAAAAGAAAACAGAAAGGATAGAGATAAATCAAGGGGAATAGTGAATGAGAGAAGATTGAGAATATTGGTCAAATCTTCAGCTCAAACTAAGGTTCTGATGCGATTTTCTTTCTCCTTTTCCAATCCCCAAATGAGAAAAAAAAACAATTATCATTAAGTTCTATTGCTGTTGATCTTCGAAACTCTTGTTTTGGTGTGTCAAAATTTGGGAACAATTTTGTCATTTGATTTATATTTTCTCTCACCTTTTATTGTACTCTGTTGATTGTCGCATGTCTTCTAGGGTTTCATTTGCTTAGCTTCACATTGTTCTTTTGTGATTTCTAATTTGATTTTATAACTTATGCTCTTATTGTGCTAGAGGACTAAACTTTACTGCTAATTCATGATTGTAGGGTTGAAACTTCTTAAATTGGTTGCATAAGTTGGTTAAATTTGTTTCCTTTTTCCTAAACTTATGCTGGCTCAAAGATGGAGGCAAAGAAAATTATAGCTATATGTCAGTCTGGGGGAAATTTTGAATTGGGGAAAGATGGGTCTTTGTCATACAGTGGTGGGGAGGCCTATGCAGTAGATCTTGATCAGCAAACCCTGTTGAGTGATTTCAAGCAAGAACTAGCTGAAACATTCCAGTATAGTGCTGATGATATGTTAATCAAGTACTTCCTCCCTGGAAATAGAAAGACACTCATTACGATATCTAAAGACAAGGATCTCCAGCGAATGGTGAACTTCTATGGGGATTCTGATCAAGTGGAGGTGTTTATCATGACTGAGGAAGGCGCTGCTCGAAATGTTTCGCACATGCCTGCCAGTAGGTACTTACAATTGAGTCCTGCTTAATTCATATATTGTTAGTACTATCTACCGAATGTTTCTACTGCACACAAATTTTTTAGATTTAGTTTTGTCCGTGATTTATCCACACCCGTAGTATCTTGATATGGCTTACTATAATTTCAAATCAACTGCTGAACATTAAAATTGTATACTGGAGGGAACACGAAATTAGTGAATCTTACGGCGCAATATAATCATGCAGGTCGAGCAGGACAACTGTGTCAGAACCAGTGGTTCTTCCAGTTTCTCCAGTAAATATGGCTCCAGTGGATAATACCATCGATATAGAAATGGACACACCCAATGAATCCACACTAGGTGGAACTCTTATCAATACCAATGATGAAAAGCATCGTAGAGCTGCAATGCAGTGGGAGAACACCATCACTGGTGTGGACCAAAGATTTTCTAGTTTTACTGAGTTTCGTGAAGCTCTGCATAAGTACTCAATTGCTCATGGATTTACTTACAAATATAAGAAGAATGACAGTCACCGTGTAACTGTCAAATGCAAATCAGAAGCTTGCCCATGGCGCATATACGCGTCGAGGTTAGCCACCACCCAGTTAATCTGTATTAAGAAAATGAGTTCAACACACACATGTGAAGGAGCAGCTGTAAAAGCTGGGTATCGTGCAACAAGGGGCTGGGTTGGAAGTATCATAAAGGAGAAGTTGAAGCATTCTCCAAACTATAAGCCCAAGGATATTGCTAGTGACATGCACCGAGATTATGGGATTCAATTGAATTATTCTCAAGCATGGCGTGCGAAGGAAATTGCAAGGGAGCAGCTTCAGGGATCTTATAAAGAGGCATATAGTCAGCTACCTTTTTTCTGTGAGAAGATAATGGAAACTAATCCAGGTAGTCTTGCTACATTCACCACAAAGGAGGACTCAAGCTTCCATCGTCTATTTGTTTCGTTCCATGCCTCGATAGCTGGTTTCCAACAAGGTTGTCGGCCTCTGCTATTCCTTGACAGCACTCCTCTGAACTCAAAATACCAGGGTATGTTATTGGCTGCAACAGCTGTAGATGGAGATGATGGTATTTTTCCAGTGGCTTTTGCTGTCGTGGATGATGAGACTGATATAAACTGGCATTGGTTTTTATTAGAGCTGAAATCTGTAGTCTCAACGTCTCAACAAATTACATTTATAGCTGATTTTCAGAAGGGTTTAAGAGAGTCGTTACATGAAATATTTGGTGGAGAGTGCTACCATGGATATTGTCTACGGTATCTCGCTGAGAAACTTAACAAAGATTTAAAGGGCCAATTTTCACATGAAGCCAGGCGTCTTATGGTTCAAGATTTTTATGCAGCTGCATATGCACCAAAACTTGAGGCTTTCGAGCGGTGTACTGAAAGCGTAAAAGCTATATCGCCTGAAGCTTACGACTGGGTAATAGGTAGCGGGCCGGACCACTGGGCGAATGCATTTTTCGGTGGTGCAAGATATAATCATATGACTTCCAACTTTGGACAATCGTTTTACAGTTGGGTATCAGATGCAAATGACTTGCCCATAACTCAAATGGTTGATGCGTTGCGAGGTAAGATGATGGAGTTGTTCTATACACGACGGGTTGATTCCAGTAAGTGGGAAACAAGGCTAACACCTTCCATGGAGGAAAAGCTGAAGGATGAGACTTCCAAAGCGCACTCACTTCCTCTGTCACTCTTACATGCGAACATATTTGAGGTTCAGGGTGAATCTGTTGATGTAGTTGACCTCGATAATTGGGACTGTAGCTGCAAAGGATGGCAGATTACTGGATTGCCTTGCTGCCATGCTATTGCTGTTATTCAATGTCTTGGTAGGAGTACATATGATTATTGCTCCAGATACTTCACAGCTGAGAGTTACTGCTTAACATATGCAGAGTCGATCCATCCAGTACCTAATGTAGAGAGACCATTGACGAGTGAAGTGACTGAGGCAGCAGTTATTATAACTCCTCCACCAACCAAGCGTGCACCAGGCAGGCCAAAGATGAAGCAGGCTGCAACACCAGAGATAATTAAACGCCAACTCCAGTGCAGCAAGTGCAAGGGCCTAGGTCACAACAAGAAGACATGCAGGTAGGTTGTCTTTGGAGAAGAATTTTCCATTTATATGTACATTTTATTGGCCTTCTCATTGCACCTATAGTCTTTTATGGCATTTGAGATCTCCTTTATGCTCAATGTACTTTGTTACTTTTTATGTGCAACTGCTAAATGTATGCAGGTACAAATGTGTTTATATATTTTTACAAATTAATAATCCCTCCGTCCTCAAAAGGATGACTAAAGGTACAATTATTGTTGTCCCCAAAAGGATGAGATGAAGTTCATAAAGTGAAGGTAATTATGTCATTTAGTGGGGTCCATTAGTATAAAAAATAGAATTACTCATCACTTTATAAATCTTGTCGGACCACTAAGGATAAATTTGGAATTTTATTTACTCTTTTTTCTCTACTGTTACTTTTCTTATTATGTGTGAAATTTGTACTTTGCTCATCCTTTTGAGGACGGAGGGAGTAATACAATAAGAATATAGGATTATTTATTATGTTGTTTGCTTTTAGGTGGTAGGAACTAGAAAGATAATAACCGTGTTACCTAGTTTTATAGCAAAAACAAAAATGTCTAGTTGATTAGAAACCATAGACCTATAATGTGACTTAATTTTTCGCTAAGGCTTTTAAAAAGTACCAACTTAAATAACATACTACCTTCTGAAATGGAGATCCCTATTTTTTTGTGATTTTTTTCCCGAGTATTAATGTTTGCATTTGACACACGTAGGCATAATTATTCTCGGTAATGGTTCATGAAGGTCCTTGAACTACCTCCTACCATAAGAATGAAATAACATGGTTAGTGACTAGTGCAGTGTAAAATCTTCTCCACTGGAATAATGTTAACAATAGATGTTGATAGACAATTGAATAACATGATTGTAATCACTGATTTCTTACATAAAACCTGTGAACAATGCTTTGCATAGCAAATACTAAATCTCGATGGTAGATCATTTGAATGGAATAAATTGATTTCGTGTTGTCTTGACAAGACTTGCACTATGATACGTTCAGAAGTACTTCCTAAAGGCTAGCATGTCGACTTTTTGTTGGCTAGCATGCTCTCATTTACGAAGTTAATTTTCTAACAGTATCTATCAGTTAGCTGTAGTATCATCTCCTGGCATTCTATAAAGGAAAGGATAGGGTTAAAGTCCAACTGAGACATGGTAATGATTCATTACTTGAGAACTTCTCTTTTAGGATTTTGAATAGCTGCATTGTCTGATTTAATTCTTGTTAAGACATTCCTCGCATCAAACAGACCTGGGAACACTTCTAGCTATGTACCTTGAAGACGTACTTTGTTCTTGCAGACAGGAATTTAATCTGTTCATATTGGTTAACTCGAATTGTCATTGCCCATTCGACTTCTGGGTATATTTTTTTTGCTAAGTCACTTCTGGGTATATTGTTCTTGCTGATAACACTTATTCTTTCTTTTTTAACTTTGCATAAACAGCAAGGTTAATAAGAACGATGAAGAAGCATCAGACCCTCTACTCTTAACTGATGGGATGATAGCGGAGAGCTAAAGGAATCGCTTAAAGTTTAGCATCTTCTTAGTTATGCATTGTGTATTTAACCTTTTGTTGGATGTAAATTCCTATATCCAAACAAGATTGATGATCTGTGAAACAGGATTTTTGCATATATGTAGAGGAAATTCTTAGATAGGTTTAGTCTCTTACTCAATAGACTCGAGAAGCTGTGTAGTTTGTATTCACTAAAAAGTCCACCCTATTCCTAAAAACATTCAAATGAAATAAACTAGCCATTTTTGTTTGTTTGTCGTTGGAATATTGGATTATGTTTTAGGGAATTGTTATTTTCACAAATAAAAGTTGATATTTTCACAAGATTTTTTTCACGTAAGTGTGGAAATCATTTACCATTCATATGAGAAAGTCCTTGTGGAAATATCACTTTTGTTTGTGGGAATATCAATTCTCATGTTTTATTGTGATTGAAGTTATATTATCTCTTTCTTTCTTTCTTAGTATTTTAAAAGTTTTTGATTAGGAATTATTTTCCAGAAAGCTGGGAACCAACTTAGTGGGCCGCCTAAAAAGAAGAAATAGAAGTTGTTTGGATGGAATTGTTGGAGCACACTTGTTGATTTTTTTCCTTTGGAAATAATGAATATTAAGGTTGCATACGAGGCACTACTTTTAATAATACTAAATTGATATTTAAAATATATAAGAAAAAATATTTTTTAAATATTTTAATACATTATACTCCCTTCATTTTCAAAATATAGGATTACATTTGACTTTTAAAATTAATTTGAGATATTATTAAATTTAAAATTAAAGATTTATTTAACTTTTTAAAATAATAAATCTAATAAATTAATATTTTAATTAGATAATTTATAATTTTCATAATTGAATCGTTTAGGATTAAATTAATTTATATTAATGTTAAATTTCAAAAATATTTTTAATTAATTTCAAAAAATTAATATTTTAGAACGAATGCTGAACATGACGAGCACATCTCAGAATTCCAATACATGAATAGACTATGTGTTGTCCTTTAAAAGTCTTACGTAGGAGTGTTTATATATATATATATATAGAGTCTGGATCTTAAACATACCTTCTTAAATGGCATACCAAGTATACCTTCTTTAGTGATGGACCAGGCGACGGTTTGGTCCGTTGCCATAGATCCGGTCCGTCGCTAAAGGCTTTAGCGACGGGTCCGTCGCTAAAAGTTGTCCGTCGCAAAGTCTTTAGCGACGGACCGGACCTATAGTGACTGACCAAACATTCGCCCAGTTCGTCGTTTAATGGGATATGTTTAGTATGTCATTTAAAGGGGTATGCTTAAGATCCGTTATATATATATATATATGTGTGTGTGTGTGTGTGTGTAGGTGCACAGCTGTGCACTACACAGTAGGGCTATAGCGACGGTTTTTTGGGCTATGTCGACGGTAGTACCATCGCCATAGAGCTATGCCGACGGTATACCGTCGTCATAGCCCTACTGTGTAGTACACAGCTGTGCACCAATATTTTTTCCATATATATATATATATTATAGGATAAGATTTTTCTTCAGTGGGGGTAAAATAATATATCCTTACTCCGTTCACAAAAAGAATCTTATTTTGATTTTTGAAAATCAATTGAGGACATATTAAGCTTTAAAATTGATATCATGCATGAAATTTTAGAACATAACAAATGTTATGATTAGTAGTACTTTTAACAAACTATACAATTATAATACTTTTATCAACTACAATCAATAGAATCAATATGATATTATTCAATCTATTTATAATAAATAATATCAAAATATGAACTTCATACTACTTTATAGTCTATAATTAAATTTTTTTTTTAATTTTGGGACAAAAAAAAATATATGTCTAATTTTATAGCGGAGGGAGTAATATACAATATCAATTCCTCAAATATGAGTAATAAATAATAAATTATTGTACTAAACTAATTTTAACCCCTTGATTAACTACACATTATCCCTAAAATTTAACAAATACTTAATATCAAAGAAAAATCACCACAATTCCAGTGGGGGCTATAGATCCCACTGGTCCCTTCCTACATCCGGCCCTGAACCACATGATGACATGATATATTCCTCTGGGTGCAGTTTGGTTAATTGCAATTTCACATCATCGACTTGCTTATCTCAACATAACACACAATAGTTGCCTCTCACTCTAAATGGCCTGCCAAATAATTTGCCTACAATGATTTGGGAACAAGTATGGGCCATAAGATTTGCTACCCCTATTCTAAGTATCACTCCGTCTCAAATTAATTGCTTAATTTTAATTTTTTTAAGTCAAATTGACTATTTTTAAAATTAATAATTAAGCATATATAAATATATTTCTAAAATTATAAAAATTGGGGTTAGTAATAAATTGTATATATTTTCTTTTGATTATAATCTCTTTACTTATATTTTAGCAAAAATAGTGAAAAGATTAGTTTTAAAAACGGTCAATTTGACTTTAAAAAGTCAAAATTGAGCAATTAATTTGGGACGGAGGGAGTATTATTTTATCCATTTCAAAATTAAAAAAATATTTTAATATGAATTTAAAAATTTTAAATTTAAATTTGTTTAAAATTTGGAAATAATAAAATATGATAATTAGTAATGTCTTTTTTTTGGGTATTAAGAGCAATAAATTTATATTGATTTTAAATTTTAGATTTTGTCAATCAACTTCAAATGATCAATGTATATTTCTAATTTATCAATAAGATTTTTACCCAAGTGGTTAAAACTGAGATACTTTGATCTTTAAGTCTCAACTTAATTCTCATTTGTATAATTTGGTTGATTATTATTGTTGTAATTGTTTTATTCGTAATTGATTATTAGATTATATTGTACTCGGAACTCTTATTCTGAAATGAAGAGTATTTTTTTTTTTTTGTAATTATATGACATGGTCCACGCAAGTTCAGGTGATTGAATGGAGGGTGGCCTTTTGAATGGAGAGTGGCCTTTTGAATGGAGGGTGGCCTCAGAATTAAAGACAAAATTGTGTGGACATTTATTTCTGGACCATATGTGGTATCTGGGAACCTTCAAGCTTGTGATTATAAATAAAAAAAAAAATATCATGGACAGAGACATAAAGGAAGGCATGCATGCACAAGTTAATTGTGTGTCCCTTTTTTATTTATTTATTTAATTTTATTTTGGGTACATAGTATGTGTCCTTTTCATTTGTGTTCAAAACCAGCCAATTAATCCTTTAAAAATGTTGATGCAATTCATCTGGGATAAGTTGAATTATTGAGCTGGAACTTAAATCAAAAACTTAAATGGGAGTTGAAATTTATTTAAAAATAATTGCTAGGAGTTATTGAAATTAAAATAAAAGACAATGTTATTGGATACAAGCTATATATAAACCTGATTTTACTCAACCTCGCTCAACTTATTCATGTTGAGCTTTGAGTTTATATTTAATAAACTCTCCCAAATAATTTCACGAAATTTTATTTTATTTTTGATCTAAAAATCTCTAAGTTAATAAATCGAAAATTCTTTTTATAGAAACAGTACTTTCTTGTAGGAGACCTTAACTACGGACATTAGTTTTTAACTTTACCTAAATATAAGCTAACAACCACAACCTTAGTTCCCCCATTCACACGTGGTTGTTGAGTTGGGTTGAAATTTCAATTAGCAAAATAATAAATTTAAGAAAATAATATATATTGCGAATGTTTATGTCAGGTTTTTAATTGTCAGGATAAGTATTAGTGGTAATTTTTTTGGAGAGATGTGTAATAATTGGGCTTCTCTTATAATTTTATCTAATATCATGTATTGATATGTTTCGCAATTGTAATTCAATAAAAAATTATCGTAATACATAGCAGGACTCTAAATTTAGTATTAATATAGTTCGTGTTGGTTTTTGCAAAACAAAAAGAAATTTATAATTAGTTTTACTTCTTTAGATAGTTTACATTAATTACAATTATACAAATTAAAATTAAATGAAGAATTTAAGATTTTAAAATTAACCTAAAAAACTCAAAATAATAGGACTCCTTTTCAAAAAACGGAGAGAGTATTTTTTAAAAAAAAAATTCTTAACAAGCTCAATGGTATGAGTGACAATTATTTAAAAAAAGAAAAAAAAGAAATTAGACACTCAATAAAAAAGATAATTCCACATTATTGAAGGGGACATCAGTAGGACATCACAATTTCATAGCCCCATGCACATGTCACATGTGGTTGCTTAATTTCAATGAAATTTCATGTAAATGTTTAAGCCGAAGTCGTTGATATTATTAAGGTTGATTGTGAGATTACATCATAAATGGCGTGGGAATGGTTGTGAGATGGATCCTTTTGTACGTTGATTAAATCAATTGATTATCATCATGATTCATGACTTGTGAAATTAATGTATAGTCAATATCGAAGCTATCACCGATAATGATATCGATAACTATATATAACAATAACAAGATATTACGGGTTTTAATCTAATAATTTTATCGAGTTATTTTAATTGATTATGAGTATTAAAATTGAGTCAATAATTTAAGATTTTATTTTTTTGATACAATATATAAACTTTTCGTATACCGTAATATATATATATATATATATATATATATATATATATATATATAGTGGAAAAGCCAGAAATTTTTTTAAATGGGGTCAAAATTATTACTAAGCTATAAATAATTTGACGGGGGTTCGGAGGCAGAGCTCCTGAGCCAATTTTTTTGTAATACTTTTGTATTTTTAGGTCACACGCACGTGTGTGTGTGTGTATATATATATATATATAATAAGTAATAATATATGGTATATATACACTATATTGACTCGTAATAGACTTTTTTAATCACAACTGTTCATAAGTAATTAATTCATTAATTATTTTTAAAATAATATAAATTAGATTATTATTTAGTTTAAAATATTATAGAGAGATATACATATATTGAGAGAATATGAGTCATATGTGACTAAAATTTGATTAACAAAGTTATAAATTTTTAATTTGACTCCGCATAATAAAAAAAATTTAAAAGTTTAGTGGGGTCAATTTATATATAACATTTAAAGTTTTTAAAATTTATCTTACATTATAAAGTAATTATTTTTTTTCAGTGGGATCAATTGACCCCACAATAATACATGTAGCTTCGCCCCTGTATATATATATACACACACATGCATGCATGCATGAGTTGTGGTCAATGTATAAACTTTTCGTATATCGTAATATATATATATATATATATATATATAAAATTATCTTCAACATTGTATATATATTATGTTAATGAAAAAATATCAAATATTTATAAAAAAACTAATATAAACTAGCCCGTGCTTCATATAGACTATCAAACTTGTATATCAAATAGTACAACTTTATGAGCTTCTATTTTTATTTTTATTCTTTTGAATGCTGTATCTTTTCAGGAGGATATCATTACAATTTTAAATTAATTTTTAATCAACATCAATACCAAGAATTACTAACCTCACAATAAGGAAAACAAAAAGTGATAGCCTAAGGCTAAGCTTTACCCGTCAACAAAAAATCAAAAATAACAATATCAAAATTAGTTATTTAAAATTGATTTATCTCTATCTCAAGAATCGTGTGATTATAAATATTCTTAGGTTGTATTGTGAACTCACTTATCTACTTCAAGAATTATGTGATTACAGACCGTAAGTTGTATTGTGGACCCACTTATATAATACTACCTCTGTCCCAAATTAATTATTTTTCTAGGATTTTTTAAAGTCAAATTGACTATTTTTAAAATTAATAATTAAGCATATATAAATATATTTCTAAAATTATAAAAATTGAAATTAGTAATAAATTGTATATACTTTCTTTTGGTTATAATATCTTCACCTATATGTTAGCAAAAATAGTAAAAAGATTAGTTTTAAAAATAGTCAATTTGACTTTAAAAAGTCCTAAAAATGTAATTAATTTGGGACGGAGGGAATAAGTCTTATTGTGGACCCACTTGTATAATATGGTGTTTATGTGAATTTTGAAAATGTGTAAAAGAATTGTGCTTAATTGTTTTTTTTTTCTTCATGAAAGATGTCTTAAATTCTAAATTTTGCCCACTTTAGATTAAGAAAAATACTAGGAGTACTTACTACTAGCTTAGAACCTTCTTATTGGCAGCTTATAGTTTCTTTCACTCCAAGTAAGTGTATATTAGGTTGGACGACGTGGCTTGAAAGTTTTCTCTAACAAAGAATAAAAGTTTCTCCAAATGACATCACAAGAAATTAATCTTCTGGTCGTATGAATTTTGGAGGTGCCAATAGTAAAATCTCAGGTACCCAATTATTGGGTACATAAGATTTTCAATTGTGGGTCCCATTGAATGGATGTTATTGGGATTTTCTTGGGTTTGTCGATCATTTCAAAAATATTTTAAATAATTGTGTATATTTTAATTGCACCTGGTCTTTAATATTCCATATGGGTGCCTACTTCATCTATATTTTTCTTTTATTTTTACCTAGTGTAAAATTAGACAGAGACATATATGTATATGTATATATGAGTGTGTATATAGTTGTGTATTAAATATAGAAAAAGTGTTCAATATATAATTGTTAAATATACACTTGTCTCCTATGGATAAGTTTCAACTATAATATAGAAAAAGTGCTCAATATATAATTGTTAAATATACACTTGGCACCTATGGATAAGTTTCAACTATAAACATGATGTTCGTTAACTGATACTACTAGGTCATCACTTCTAACATGTTGTATAAGGTTTTGGTGCATATAAATACGATGAGAATAAATTATTAATTGTTATTATGACATTTTAATTTTTTTTACGAGGTGTATAATTTTATTCATAAAATATGAAATTTAAATAATATTGTACTCGAAAGATTGTTAAAATTATTGTCTCATTCACTATATTTAAATATTATCTCCTTAAAAATACAAAATTCAAATAATATTGTACTCGAAAGATTTGTTAAGATTATTGTCTCATTCATTATATTTAAATGTTATCCCTTCACAGTTTGAAGGGCTTTAACATAAAACAAAAATAATAAATAAATAAATAGTAATCTAGATTACTTTATCTTCTTTCTTACCTCTATTTAAGGAATTAAGTAAATTATTCCAAAAAAAATAGAGCATAAAATTACAGTAATAACATAGAATAGTCGTAATAAAATAAAATAGATCTAACGTGGAATCATATAATAACATATTTGACCTCGGATCAACTACGTTTCGTTATGATGATAGCATTATGTAAGGTAAAAAATTATGAATAATGCTATCATCACGGTCCATGCTTTTGAGAATTAGCAATTTATTTATTTCAAGCATTATTACACTATCCATAATCAAGGAGATGGAAAAAAAAGTAAGAAAAATATTGATTTTAGAAATACTCTATTTGTTCCAATAAAAGAGAGAAAAGTCTTATTTCCAAAAAAGATATATATGACAAAAATAATATGTTTTTATACTGATCATAGCATAAAATGATATATATATATATATATATATATTTTATTTTGTCATTATAATTTTTTTGTCATGTTACCATTATAAAATTAACAATTTATTATTTTTGTAAGGGTAAATCTACTAAAATATATTCTTAATATTTAAAATTTCAAGTTTTTATTTTATTTTATTTTATTTTTGTGAAATATAGGGATTAGACTATATCATTAAACAGGTTATATATTCAAGCATAAAGAAAGTGTTTGAAAAATCATCGTCAGATGTGTACCCCGTGTATATATATTTAGAAGAATATCTCAAAACTTTATCCATGCAAATATAATGTGCCGACAAATTATATTGTAAGCTTTGACGACCCTTTTTCCTAGTAATTGAACATTATTTAATTTGATTTGGTCATTCAAAAACTTCTTTGATTAGCTAAAGCAACTTAGGTAATACTCATTTCGTACGTAAATCTTAATCTAATAATTATTTTGTTATATTAGATTTATTCTTCTCTTATAAGTTATAGCATTATAATTATACTTTATATATATATATATATATGTAATGCTTGTATGAATGCAATAATAATGTCAAACTATTAATTGAATGAAAAATGTTTATATAATTTATATGCAAATAGATAAATTGTTGTACACCGTAAATAGAAAAGGGAGACATATATAAATTTTGGTAAATACGAGTAAATGTTTATTTCTTAAAATGGGACTCAAATTCAAAAATTCAAAAAAACATTGTAGGTGTCAAAAATTAAATCTTCAATTACTAGCATTCATTAATTTCGGTTTATAAATACATTACTATACTGATGTCAATTTTAAGACTTACTTTGGAACCGTCCCAAATATTTAAAGCCGAACCGGTTTAAACGTGTTAAAGCAGACCTAACCTTGTACATTTTTTTATTTTATAGTTTGATTAATTTTTCTCTTATTTTATTTCATATTTTATATATTTTCCTCAAATTGTATAGGGAGCAGTGGCACCACCCAACCGCCCATTCCATTGCCAAAAACTACCTCCGTTTTAAAATTAAAAATATATTTTGACTTTTTAAAATTAATTTACAAAATCTTAAAATTCAAAATTAATATAATTTTGTTCAAATTTTAAAAATTACAAAAATAATAATTAACAGTATTTTATAGTTAGTTTACGATTGTTATATTTATTTGTATTAAAACTAAATAATTTTATATCAATTTTAAATTTTATGATTTCACGAATTGACTCAAAAAAATTAAATTTTTAATTAAGGGAATCGCTGGGCTTCCCAGTCTAGCGGTAGATAGTTATACCCTTATGTATTAAACCTCAGAAAGTACAATTAATAATGTAATATATTAGTTTAATATATGAAGTTATCAATTTTGGAAATTTTAAATTTTTTATATAGAAAGTTATTACACTTAAGCTGAATTTATTATTCAACACGTTAATTTAAATGCGTGAGAAATAAATAAAGAAAGTCTAAATTATGTTTCAAAAGTGTCACTGGTTTGTTTGATTTGTTAGGTAACTTTAGAAAGTTAGTTATCAAACAGTAAATATTCATCCTCAATTCAAATGATGAGATTACAAAGATTTAGCCAATAAATGAGGCATATATTTTGCTAATTTTATTGCATTTACGACACCCATAATTGTCAAGTACAAACTTCGCTCTCAATAAGAACTAATAAACTAAAAATTCTTTCGTTTATAATTAGTTATTTACATCTACCGCAGTTATTATGGTTTCTACTGTTGTCTCTCTCCACATTATTTTACTTGTTTTATCTCAAAATTATCCAACTTAAATACCTAAGCAGGGACGAAACTACATATTGACGGAGGGGGCCACGGCCCCCCCAAGGTTTGAAAATTTTGTAAGTTCCACCCTAAAGTTTCAAAAAAATTATTTTTGGCCCCCTCAAGAAAAATGCAATGCTTCGGAGGAAAATGAATTTCTTTACTACCAAACTAACGATCACAACACATTCTTTGTAACAAGATATAAGTTTACACATCGGTCTCACTCTGATCTTAACTAGCCAAATTCATACACTTATAAATAGATTATAGACCTGCCCTTCTTGCCTATCCTGCCCCATAAAATTCCCAAATAAAAAATGGCAACTCCTACCTCCATACTAAATAAAAAAGAAAATGGAAGCTCACTAGAAAGACTTGGATAGTACTGCACTAAAAAAATAATTACTTTATAATGTAAGGTAATTTTAAAAAATTTAAATATTATATATAAATTGACTCCACTAAAATTTTATAAATTTTCTATTATACGGGATCAAATTGAAAAGTTATAATTTTGTCAGTTAAATTTTAACCACATATGACTCATATCCTCTCAATATATGTATATCTCCCTATAATATTATATATATATATATATATATATATGTGTGTGTGTGTGTGTGTGACCTGAAAGTACAAAAGTATTAAAAAAAAATTGGCTCGGGGGCGCTGCCCCCGAACCCCCGCCAAATTATTTATGACTTGCTAAAAAGTTTGGCCCCCCCTGAGATCAAATCCTGGTTTCGTCCCTGTACCTAAGCATTTACAAAAAATATTAATATTAAAAATATCTATATTTTTGTAATCGTAATATTATTTAAGATAAATATTTTTATGGTGATAAAAGATTTGATAATATTATGTCATTTAATCTGCCACAAAAGAGATGATTTGTTTTATAAAAAGTTTGAAAAATGAGACACTTTTTGTGAATTAATGGAGGTATAGAAAATTTATATTTTTATAATTTCTAAAAAAACTCTTACAAAATTTATATTATATAAATAATAATTATATTAACACTTATGTAGGAAAAAATGTAAGAATATCAAAAATATTTTTAAGAGGTAATAATTTGATAGGAAAAAAATGGGGATGAATCGTAAAGTAGATAGAGGCGGTAGTAGTAGTAGTAGCTACTTTGTGTTACGTAACGTGAAGGCAACAGAAAGCCAACCCGGAGAAGAGAGAGAAAAAATCGCAATAATGTCTAGAAACAAACGAGGGAAAAGGTAAATAATTTTCCTTTCAGGCCAAAAACATGTGGGCTTTTTTGTGAACCAACCACATCATCATCAGTTTTATTATCATCATCAGTTTTATTATTTGATAAATCAGATAGACGAGTGATATCTGTGGTAAAGATAATTTTATTTTCAGAACATTGATGGAATAGATGGACGATACAGATATGTTGTTGGTGTTGTAAAGATAATCTTATTATATATATATATATATATATATATATATATATATCTATCTATCTCCTCATGCAATAAGACCAATTTGCTTGCTTTGTTTGTTGTATTCACAGCCTGCCCACCCAATATAGTAGTTCTTCAACCCGTTCCTATCCTACTCTATTGGAACAGCAGGTGAGGGATTTTGGGTTTTAACAATAACGAGTGTCTGTATCTTTCTTCGTCCTTGTTTGTAAATTGTATATATAGAGAGAGAAAAAAAGAGAGACTAGATGGTACTATTTGCGAGGAATGAAAAGGAAGGGAGTCAGCAGGGGAAGAAGAAGAAGGAGGAGGGAATGCGACTGGGTAAGTACGAATTGGGAAGGACTCTTGGTGAAGGCAATTTTGGTAAGGTCAAATACGCCAAGGACGTCGAATCGGGTCGCTCATTTGCCGTTAAAATTTTGGAGAAGACCCGAATTATTGATCTCAAGATCACCGATCAGGTCAGCCCGATAATTTATTTTTTTAGAAATAAATTTCATGTGTGTGAGGGAACTTCTGTTATGATGGCTTGATTTTGGTATGAAATTGTGGACAAACAAAAGGATAGTTAGTTGCATGCAATGAAGTAGTTGTCTTTTTGTGAACCCCTCCTGGGCTCTGTTCTGGTTTCTGCCAATTTGGAAGACGAACTGACAAAACAGCATATTAATACTATTTTGTTTGGAGGTTGCTGCAGATAAAGAGGGAAATTGGCACATTGAAGCTCCTCAAACATCCAAACGTGGTCAGGCTACATGAGGTCTATTTCTCCTCCTCTCTCTTTGCAATTAAGTCCAAGCATGAATGTTGGACATTTTTAGAGTTTTTTTTCTTCCTTTATTGGTTTTTTATTTTTTATTTTAATTATTATTATTACTTTTGGACATTTGGGTAAGTTTGCTTATCTTCGTATTCACGGAATCCTATCCATAAACTTCTCCAGAACTTTAGCCGGACAGATCATCATACAATCCCTGGAATTTTTATAATGGCTTGATCATGACTCTTCCTTTTAGCACTCAATTAAACAGACTAATTATCTGGTGCGTAAGGTGGTGTTTGTTTACCTCTTAATAGTTCCACATCTGATTCTGGTAAGAGAGTAAAATTATTTGGTAAAATTTTGTTTACCTCTTATCTTCTCTTAATAGAAAGATATAAATCTATGGAGTCTCTATAAATATTATACTCCCTCCATTTCAAAATTTAAGATCATTATTGATATTTGAAAAATCAATTTGAGATATTTTTAAATTTAAAATTGATATTTTTAAATTTAAAAATTATTCAAATGTTTTATATTTTTTAGTTACCAAACAACTTTTTAAGTTCAGATGCTATTTCACTCAGATGATTTATTAAGATATACTAACCATTCAAATCTTAATTATTCAATTTTATCAAATACCACCTAAATTGACTGCAAATTTAAAAAGTAGAAAATAAAGAATTTTGAGGATGAGAGAAATTAGGACGTGGTGGATAATAGGAGTGAAAGAGAAAAAAAATATGAATACAAACATCAGGGTAAAAATGCTAAAAAAATATGAGAGATCAAGAGTCCAATAATATAACTGCTCCTTTTGTTCTCCCTTAATAATATATATAAGCTAAATAATAATTAGGAGGAGTATATTTATGCGTATAAATTATATATAAAAAGTTGTGCACAAACTTTATAAAAAATTAAAGAAAATAGGAAGTGAGACTTACTGTATAGACTTTTACATATCTTTATTGGTATGTATTATATAGGTCGTATCAATTGTGCACAATTTTTTGTCAGTAGTTTGTGCCCATTGAATTATTTAGGTAGGAGTATAAGATTTTAATACTAAAATAAAGTTAATTAAAAACCGAACCACCGCATAGTATACGTACTACATGGTTGGTTAGGTATTAGGTGCATAGTATATGTACTATATAGTTGGTCAGGTATTATGTGCAGTCAGTGTTGTTGGATCTACTATAATAAAAAAATAATAAATAAACAAATAAATAAAGTTAAAATTCTCAAATACAAAAATAGAAATGCATTCTTTGCATTGATCTACTGGAATATTTGAATAATAAATAAATAAATAAAGTTAAAAATTGTCAAGTACAGAAATAGAAACTCATTCTTTGCTTCAAGTATTGTTACATAATTTTTCCCCGACTTCTTCAGTTTCAGTGGCCTAATTCCAGCTAAAGTCAAATGTTTTTCATCGAAACCTTTTAATTATTATACTATAAAAACATTTATAGTATTATTATTCAGGGAAAAATAATTGGTGTAGTTTTCTATTTGGGTCCATCTATACTAATGGAGGTTGTGTCTATTAGAAATAAATCAACCAAACAAAGTTCAATGATTCAGTCCCCTACAAATTATGCATGGGGGGACCCTTAGATTTTTTGACATCTTGTGGCCAAGAAACTGTTGGATCATGAGTCCTTAAATCCATTAAAACTCTAATTAACTACATTATATTTACTTCATTCGAAATTCAGAATCTATTTTTCTACCAATGTCATAATTTACTTGGAATATAAATAATTTTATATAATATGAACTCTGACCTTAGAACAAAATAAGTAGTAAGGCTGTCGAATTCTTTCCTTTTAAATGGAGATAACCTATGGCTATTACTCTCTCCCTCCTTAATACAAGTAGTTTTAGAGAAGTGTTTTTATCTTTTAATATATACCGTTTGAGAATTTCAAGTAAGTATTAATTGCTTAGTTTCCAATATTACCCCAAGTATTAAATATAATTTTGGTTCTCACACTATTTTTTGCCCAATAAATAATACTCTCTTTTTCTAATACAAGGACAATATGGACAATTGATATTATAAAACAATTGTCTATGATCAAAAATGAATTCATCCTCCCTCAGACACATGATAAAAGCTTTAACGTCTATGATTATTCTATAACTGCATGGATTTTTCGGATTCAACATACTGTAGAATTACTATTTGCTTTAATGTGTGTCCTTAAATTATCATGAATTTCTGATTGTGCTGCTTTTCTCAATATTCCCGAATAAGCAGGTGATAGCAACCAAGACCAAGATTTACATGATCCTTGAATACGTGAATGGTGGTGAATTATTTGACAGAATTGTAAGCTCCTTTTGCTATACGATTTACATGGTTAACTTCTAGCTTATTTCTCTTCCTATTATTCACATCTAATCCGACATTCTTATGCTGCCCGTGCTTTACAGGCATCCAAAGGGAAATTCTCTGAGGCTGAAGGCAGGAAGCTGTTTCAGCAATTAATAGACGGGGTTAGCTACTGTCATAATAAAGGCGTTTTTCACAGGGATCTCAAGGTTTCTTTCCACACATTAATTCATAAACTCTCCAAATAATCATTTCAATTTTGGAAATGCATGGAAGATCCTACTTATTTATCATTTAGAGTCTAGCTTATGCTTGTTTTCTGACATGAATTGCAGCTAGAGAACGTTCTTGTTGATGTGAATGGAAACATAAAAATATCTGATTTTGGCCTTAGTGCATTACCTCAACATTTTAGGGTATGCAGCCTATATCTCCCATATCCATAATTCACATTATTTTCCTTTCGTTTTGTCACTTATTTCTATCCGCTTATCAGGAAGATGGATTACTGCATACAACCTGCGGTAGTCCCAACTATGTTGCTCCTGAAATTCTCCAGAACAGAGGCTATGATGGTTCGGCCTCAGATACATGGTCATGTGGTGTCATCTTGTACGTAATTCTCACCGGGTATCTACCATTTGACGATAGAAACCTTGCAGTACTATATCAGAAGGTATAGAAGAACTTTTGATGTTTCTGTTACATGGACAGGCCTCTACAATGTTAATTTCAGTAACTTATAATCCGAATCTTCTCGAGGGAATTCAGATTTTCAAGGGGGATACACATATTCCCAAATGGTTGTCCCCAGATGCCAAAAAACTAATAAGGCGGATTCTTGATCCGAACCCTCAAACTCGAATAACAATGGCAGAAATCAAAGCAGATGAATGGTTTAAACAATACTATACTCCTGCAGTTCCTGATGAAGAGGAAGAAGATACATGCATAGAAGATGAAACGTTGACAATACTCGAGGTAGTTTGCACTTGGATACTCTTGGTAGTTTATATTGCACCTTCAATAATTTCAGTAATTTTGAGCCAAAATTGAGGAATATTTTTTCAATGGTGCAGCCACCAGTAGAACAAGATCCAGACTTACCTACAGTCATCAATGCCTTTCAGCTAATTGGAATGTCCTCATGCCTGGATCTTTCAGGCTTCTTTGAGAAAGAGGTTAGATCAATGGTCGAAGTACATGTATGGGTTATATATATTATAAGTGTGTGCGTGTGTGCATAATTTTACCATTGTCAGAATTAACAACTAAGATTTTGGATTGTAATATATGCACCCATTTTTCCAGGACATTTCCGAGCGAAAGATCAGATTTACATCCAATCATTCCCCAAAAGAATTGATGGAGGGGATTGAGGATACAGTAACTCAAATGGGATTTGGAGTCCAGAAGAAAAATGGAAGGGTTAGTATAGACTACCGTGTAATGAATTCTTAAAGTATATAATGCTGGGATAAGAAAGATCAGCTAGTATTATTTTTTCCTTGTCGAATACAATACAAAAGATCAAGTCAACTTTAAAGAAAACTACTGATCATTATTTGATTTTGTGTCATTATGATCAGCTGAAAATGATACAAGAGCATAAATGTCAGAAAACCCCGGTTAGTCTTTCAGTTGAAGCAGAGGTTGGTAATTCTTGAAACTCGAACAAGTCCTTACTCTTAACATATTATAACTTACCAGCTCACAATTAGGCAGTAGCTAATCCTTAAATCTTGGTACACATTTTCTCTATAATTGTTGCAGGTGTTCGAAATTAGCCCATCATTGTATGTAGTTGAATTAAGAAAATCTTGTGGAGATCCTAAACTATATAGACAGGTTCACCTCTCTCTCTCTCTCTCCCTATATATATATATATATATATATATGTATGTATGTATGTATTTATTGAACACACCCTTGTGCATTACTGACATTTGATTATATGTTATGCAGTTATGTGATAAGTTATCCCATGATCTTGGTGTCTCACAAAGCCGAGAACTTTTGGCGGCAGAATTTTGAAGCTGTAGCAGATTTAAATCCCTATTGAATCAATCTGTATAGAATAATTCATATGGTATTTATTTTAGATAATAAAAGGTGAATTTTGGTAGCCTTTTTGTACCGAACTTGAATTATATTACTCCGAATGCAATTTTCTCGTGTTATCTTTTCATAAATTAATTTAAAGCTAAACGAGCAGTTTAAGTACAGCAGCTGAATATCAACTTGGTTGGGTTAGTAGTACCTTAAATTGAAACAGATACATAATTTGTAAAATTCAAGCCTAAATTATTGGTAGAATTACCCCTCACTCATACAAGCAAAAATTAAAATTAAAAACTTTTAGTGTTTGATGAGATTGCTACCATAAATAATATGCTTATATACAACACTAAATTTTTTTTAAACATGCTTTTGCATTTGTATGGTCAGACTATTAGTCAAAATTACTTTGTATTTAAAGTTATCTTAGATAAAATTACCACTAATATTTGTATATATGAATGTTTTTAACATTTTTAAACATATGTAATTATAAAATTATATATTCCATCCATCCCAAATTAACTGCTTAGTTTTGACTTTTTAAAGTCATATTGACTATTTTTAAAACTAATTTTTGTACCATTTTTGCCAAAATATAGGTGAAGAGATTATAACCAAAAGAAAGTATATACAATTTAGTACTAATACCAATTTTTATAATGTTAAAAAATATATTTATATATGCTTAATTATTAATTTTAAAAATAGTTAATTTAACTAAAAAAAATTAAAACTAAGCAGTTAATTTGGAACGTAGGGAGTGTATATATATATATGTATGGAAGTATATTGTCATCCCAAAATGAAACTAAACATATCAATTCGAGTAAGAAAGGGTCAATTAAAACCAATGACGAATAACAAAAACTATTTTGAGAAATGGCATCTAATGCGACTTTTTGTTCCATCGACTAAACCATTCGAATATGGTTCTAACAAATAAAATGGCGATATTAGGAAAAATAAATTTATTCTTTCACATAAACTCCTCTGTTCCCAACAATCATAAAAATCAATAATTTTAGGAAAAGTTGTCAATTTCTAATCTAGTTATGTACTTCAATTTGAACAAATCCTGCCTATTCTAATAAATAAAATGGCAATATTAGGAAAATAAATTTAATCTTCCACATAAACTCCTTTGTTCCGAACCACCATAAAAATCATTAATCATTAATTTTAGAAAATAAAAACCTGCCACCATAAAAATCATTAATCATTAATTTTAGAAAATAAAAACCTGCCACCATATGAATTGTACTTAAACTTACTCTGATCACATAGATTTTCGCTTTTGCGTCTCTCTAAAATTGCTATTATGCTAAAATCTTGGATATTAATAATTAAATTTACCCACTTTCCATTTTAGTAAATTTTGAAACATTTTTAGCATGCAGAGGATTTGAGTTCCATATACTGTCTTTTTTTTTTCTTTTTCTTTTTTGAGGGTTTTTTTTTTTTTAATTTTATTTACGTTTGAATTACTCCATTTAACACCACGTGCCACAAGTTTGCGGTAGGTTCCACGGTAGCAAACAAGACTAGCATGCACACAATCACATCTTCATCTAAAACCCTACCGTAAACTGTAAAGCCCCTTTCTCTTTTCCATCTGCGATCATCTCCTTTCTTTCTCAAACACATCTGCACCACCTTCATGCGAACCCAGTAACCATTTGAATATGCTCTTACTGAACACAATCTCATTCATTTGATTGACCTTTATTTTCGCAATGTCAGCGGCATCGAGAGGCCTCATTTCTCGCCTCCGGCTGCTCTCACTCGGTCCAAAATCGACTCTGTCATCAACAATACCTACAACAACCCAGTTGAGAAGATTCAGTGCCGATCAATTAATTGATGAATACGAAGAAAGATGTCGAATCATCGAAGCTAAACCTAGAGTTATGACCCCCAATTCAAAGAGAACCGGCGCTATTGCTGTCAAATGTGGGATGTACGCTCTTTGGGACAAATGGGGTGAGCGAGTTCCTATCAGTGTCCTTTGGTTGGATGAAAACATTGTCTCTCAGGTCAAAACCCCAGAGAAAGAAGGAATCACTGCCCTCCAGGTTCTATCATTTATCCTAATTCAGCATTGGTGTGTTTTCATTCAGCTTTTTATATGTTATTATTGATTGCACAACAACAGGTTTTATCTGTATTAGATAATTAATTGGTAGTGTTATTTATGTCAATATGTTTGAAGTGTTGGTATGTTATTTATGCGTCAAGAGGTTTATTTTATAAGTTTGCTACGAGGCAATATATATATATATTTTTTAATTTCTTTTTTTTAAAAATACACTCCCTCTACAAAAAGAGTCCATTTACAAAATTTGTGAATATTAAGAATATATTATTCTTACATGTATACCCTTAATTCTTAAGTTGTAGTATTGTTGTATGATAATGAAATTATGATGTTAAACTTGAGGACATTGCGTCATTTTATTATACTACCCAGAAAAATGGACTATTTTTGGGGAACCAAATAAATTTACACCCAGAAAAATGGACTCTTTTTAGGGAACAAAATAAATTTACAAATGAGACTCTTTTTGTGGGACGAAGGGAGTATTAATTTCGAGGCTTTGTTTTTATCAGAAAGCTGATGCTTATTTGTTAAAATGTGAATTTGTTTGTGGTGTTGTGGTGTTAGTTAGATTGGTTGCGGGCATAAAAAGGAAAAACATTTGACCAAACCCGAAGTGGGTCATTTTAGAGCTCAGGGTGTTCCTATGAAGAGGAAATTGAGAGAGTTTCCAGTGACAGAGGACGCTCTTCTTCCCGTTGGTACATCAATTGGCGTTCGCCATTTTGTTCCTGGCCAGTATGTTGATGTGACTGGAATTACTAGAGGAAAAGGTTTCCAGGTGAAGCTGTCTTCTTTTTGTTTTTTAGATTCAGTTCTTATCCTCTCTTTTGTTTTAGTTCAGTTGCTGTTTTATATAATGATTCACAGTTAACACTTTCAGTATGAACATTACACTAAATAGATTCAGAAGCTCCTCTTTGATATGTACACAAACTACTATGATTATTATTATCGTCTTAATTATCTTCATTATGATCGAGTTACGTTGCTCACAATTATCAAACCTTTTCCCCAAAACTATGCATTCCCTGCTGATGCAATGGAATTCAAAATAGAAGATAAAATGTTATTGTTAATTTATTAATCAAGGTTATGCTGTGGTTGTGCATTGCATCACAATTTCCTTGTTCTGGTTTTTCTATATCCAGGGTGGGATGAAAAGATGGAACTTCAAAGGAATGCCTGCATCTCATGGTGCGTCATTATCACATCGAAGTATTGGTTCTACTGGTCAGAGGGATGCTCCCGGAAAGGTGTGTGGAGCTTGACATTTGATTCGTTATAATTTTTTTGGTCAAGTCCCATAATATTGAACTAGTATTATTTCCTACAAAAATCATTTTATGGAATTTGGTTATTTGGAAATGTTAAATTGATGAACTATCATTTCATGATGATTCCATAATGCTACTTGATTAAACATAGCTGGTGCAGTCTCATTTTGTTGGAGGTTATTGGTGTTCTTAGCTTACTACTATCTCTAGCCCAACCTTGAAGCTGGATATCATTCATTTATTTCTTTTCTTCTTTTCAAAATAATCATGCCATAATTTATGTGAAAAATGAAATCGTCTCAGCCCAACCTTGAAGTTGGATGTCATTCATCAATTTGAACTTTCATGAATAGAGAAATTCATCAGACATAGTGGTGAGAATAAACTTTATGATTTTAGCACAATGGAGCGATTATGTCTTACATGGAAATAAGAAGAGAGTGGTCTCTATTCTCTAGGGTTAAAATAGGATGGGTTCATTATTTGAACTTTCATGAATAGAGAAATTCATCAGACATAGTGGCGAGAATATTCCTTATAATTTTCAAAACAATGGATTGATTATGTCTTACATGGAAAATAAGAAGAGAGTGGTCTCTATTTTCTAGGGTTAAAATAGGATGGGTGTTAGAGGAATTCACCACATGTATATGTGCATGTAGATTTTGAATTTTCATGAATGAGAATAGAGAATCCATCTGAAATACTGCTGATAATAAATTTAGAAAAAATAAAAGCTCATTGAGCAATTAAAAAGAATGGAATAAATGTTATATAAAAAAGAGGACAATGGTTTGTAGGATTACAATAGGATGGGTTTTAGAGGAATTTGCACTTCAATAGTGTTTTTGTTCTTACTGTACAAGGGGTTGATAGGTAGTGCCCCAGTTTTGCAGGGTTTTTTTGGTTCTTTATGTTTATACTGCTTTTATAAGGGTTCCCCACTCTGGCTGATTTTGTCTGTCATGAATATGTACTAATATATATATATATATATATATATATATATATATATAAAGGGTTACTTTAAAATTTCTTAATAATTCTTTTCTGAATCTCCATAAGATTATGAAATTATGTTATAATTTTTTTCATCTTAATAATGATTATCTAAAAGTATTACATGGCATAAATAAACTTTGAAATGTCAAGTCTTGTCAGTGGACATGCATGGTCTCCAAATTGTGGTATAATCTGTTTATTGCATTTTCAACAGGTATTTAAAGGTAAAAAGATGCCTGGTCGCATGGGCGGGAAGCAACGAACAGTTAAAAATGTTTGGGTGTATAAAATTGACCCTGCAAGGAACTTGATGTGGGTTAGAGGCCAAGTATGATTCTTTAACCTCTCTTTTCCATTCTGAGTAAGTGCATGGAGTTAAGTTGAAGGCAGTAGGATTTTTACATGAATGTGAGATCTGGTTTTGAAACAGTTGGTTTTGTTGAATTTATCATCCTGGTGGTGGTTATATTTTCTTTTTTAAGATTCAGCTAGCCGTTATTTTTCATTGATTCAGAATAAAACCAGATATTTTTTCCCTTATGCTAAAGAACTGAAGTTGGTATTTGAAATAAGAAGCATGAAATGGACCTGTATGCAAGACCGGAATGAAAATTTATGCGCGTTTTGGACTTAATTGCAGATTCGTGCTCTGTGTTGATATGAAAATTCTAAATACCCCCTTGTCTATTTCAAAATCGAATTCAAGTACTTTTTGCAAAGTCACTTATATATCAATCTGAGTCTGAGTATCTTGGAACTAGGAGGCAAATATCTGCATATTTTTTCTTTAGCTTTTTTGATACTCTTTTCCAGGTACCCGGTGCTGCTGGGAACTTTGTGTTTATAAAAGATGCATTTTACAAGAAACCAGATGTATCTCTTCTTCCATTTCCAACATATTTTGCCCCAGAAGATGAGGACGCGACAGAATTGGAACCTCTAGTAGCTGATCTTGGGGGTGTCGATCCATTTATGGCAGCAGATTAATTGAAGACCAAGTCATCGAATTCAGCAAGGATATTTTATGGCAGCAAGAATGGTAGAAATACCTTTTATATTTATTTTTTCAGCTCGTCTTTTACTGCCTAATTTTGCCAGGGAATAGTTGTAGAACTTGCGATTGATGAGAGCAGTTGGGTGGTTCTGTAATTTTTGTTTTATATTTGAATTGTACCATGCCCCTTTTATTGAATTCTGCCTGCAAATAAATTTTGAAAACGGTGGATTTATCTACAGGTTGCGGAATCTGTTATAACTTGGAATTGGACCCAAGCGGGTTTAGTATTTCAATTCAATTGTTAATGTCACTCTTTATCATATTTTACCAAATTTAACTTTTGACTTCTATCAAGAATTATTCAAGCTTCTAATCTCATATTTACAACCACTATAAAAAAAAAGGGAAAATGATAGACATATCAACAAATATATGACGAAATTGAGATTTACTTATTTCACGTATAAATATATGTTATAATTATAATTTGGTTAAAAATTTTCACAATTTAAATAGCACTTGGTATGATCACTATTTTGAGTCTTCCTTAAAACTCAAATATAAAAACAACTTAACCTTTATAATACATATATATATATATATATATATATATATATATATATGTGTGTGTGTGTGTGTGTGTGTCTCAAAATTTATAAATAAAAGTTAGAATATTAATATTTTCACATGGTTATTTGGTCGACACCTTCTGACTAAACTCAAATTTATGACCAATTTTCCCACATTTACACAATACCCATTACCCAATACTCTTGCCTTCATTCCTCTCTGCAAGTCACTCCCTCTATCAACTCACCCTCTTTCAACTAATTTAAATAAATCATTGCTAGTTGTTGCAAATCATAAAATCTAGAAAAGTACATTTTACCTCTGAATATAATAATAATAATAAAATAATAGGATAGTGATAAAAAAAAATTGAATACGAGAGGTATTTGAGTGAAAATTAGAAGTTGATAATCAAAAGGAAAAGCACTTCAATGCATCAACTCATTGAACTTCAAATTTAAATCTTTTAAACAAGAATACAATAAAATAATTTTAAAAGACACGAAATTGAACTTGGGAGATGCAAATTGAGAAAGGGGGATGGATTACCAATCAGTCCACTTCCAAATACCTATTTTCCTGTACAAATGATCATATTATCTTTTTTTTTTCTTTCAAGTGAGCTAAATTAAAATTGCGAGTCACTCGTAAAACATGACCTATTATTTTAACCTAAAAGTCTCAATAATAGCTCAAGCAACTCACTGGTAGGGAGAGGGTGAGTTATAAAAGGAATAGAAAAATATTGTTACAAATCGGTCATAAATGAGCAATTTTATTAGAAGGTGGGGGTCGTATACGTGCCAAAATATAATTTTTTTTTGTGAAAATGTCACATCTCTTAAGTTTGTAGATTATAAAAAATATGACCGATACTTTGTCTCTATCTCATCAAAAAATAAAATTTCAAAAATAATTAATTTATCGGACAACGTTCATATGAGATACGACATTACAATTAATTTTAAAAATCGTCAATTGTCAAAATATTATGAAAAATTTATTGATAATCTACCAATAAGATTAATAATAATAAAATTCTTTTATGTAAATTCAAATGTGATAAGAAAATGATATTTGTGCTCTCGTAAAACATGACCTAAAAATCTCAACAATAGCTCAAGTACCTCAAGGGTAGAGAGAAAGAGTGAGTAACAGAAGGAAGAGAAAAATAGTGACAAATTGGTCATAAATGAGTAATTTTATTTAGGAGGGGGCGAGATACGTGTGGAAATATAAGAAAACTCTCTGAAAATGTCACTTTCATAGAGTTTGTAAGATTAAATAAAAATGACCGATACTTTGTCTCTATCTTATCAAAGAACAAAATCTCAAAAATAATAAAATTATCGGACAACATTTATGTGAGATACGACATTGCAATTAATTTTTAACACCGTCAAGTGTTTACTGAAACTCTACCGATAAGATCACTAATAATAAAATTCCTTTTTGTAAATCCAAATGTGATAAGAAAATGATATTTACACTCTCGTAAACATGACTTTAAAGTCTCAACAACAGCTCAAGCAACTCAGTGGTAGAGAGAAAAAAAGTGTATTATAGAAGGAGAAAAATATATTGTGACAAATTGGTCCTAAGTGAGTAATTTTATTTAGAAAGTAAGGGCAAGATACGTGCGAAAATATGAGAAAAACTTTGCAAAAATGTCACTTCTAATGACCGATATTTTGTCTCCATCTCATCAAAGAATGAAATCTCAAAAATAATAAATTTATTGGACAACATTTAGGTAAGATACGACAATGCAATTAATTTTTAAAATCGTCAATTGTCAAAATATTATGACAAATGCATTACTGAAAATTTACCGATAAGATTAGTAATAATAAAATATCATTTTTATAAATTCAAATGTGATAAAAAAAATGATATTTGCGCTCTCGTAAAATATGACCTAAAAGTTTGAACAACAGTTCAAGTAACTCAATGGTAGAGATAAAAAAGTAAGTTACAGAAAGAAGAGAAAAATATTGTGGCAAATTGGTCATAAAATAAGTAATTTTATTTAAAAGGTGGGGGTGAGATACATGCGAAAATATAAGAAAACTCTGCAAAAATGCCACTTCCCTAAAGTTTGTAATATTAGAGAAAAAAAATGTCCGACACTTTGTCTCTATCTCATCAAAAACAAAATTTTCAAAATAATAAATTTATCGGACAACATTTATGTGAGGTACACAATTGCAATTAATTTAAAAAGCCGTCAATTGTAAAAATATTATGACAAACACATATACTGAATATCTACCGATAAGATCAGTAATAATAAATTTCCTTTTTGTAAATCCAAATGTGATAAAAAAAATAATATTTGCACTCTCGTAAAATATGGCCTAAAAGTTTTAATAACAACTCGTATATCCAGCTCAATGGTGGAGAGAAAGATAGTGAGTTCCTGAAGGTAGAGAAAAATATTGCGCTAAATTGGTCATAAATGAATACTTTTATTTAGAATGTGGGTGCGTGATACGTGCAGAAATATAAAAAAACTTTGCGAAAATGTCACTTTCTTAAATTTTGTAATATTAGGAAAAAATGACTAATACCTCTATCTCATCAAAGAACAAAATCCCAAAAATAATAAATTTATGGAATAATATTTAGGTGAGATATGACATTGTAATTAATTTTAAAACCCGTCAATTGTTAAAATATTATGACAAACACACATACTGAATATCTACCGATAAGATTAGTAATAATAAATTTCCTTTTTGTAAATCCAAATGTGATAAGAAAAGGATATTTGCACTCTCGTAAAATATGGCCTAAAAGTTTTAACAACAACTCATATATCCAACTTAATGGTAGAGAGAAAGATAGTGAGTTATTGAAGGTAGAGAAAAATATTGCGGCAAATTGGTCATAATTGAATAATTTTATTTAGAATGTGGGGGAATGATACGTGCAGAAATATAAGAAAACTTTGCGAAAATGTCACTTTCCTAAATTTTGTAATATTAGAAAAAAATGACTGATACCTCTATCTCATCAAAGAACAAAATCCCAAAAATAATAAATTTATGAAACAATATTTAGGTGAGATATGTCATTGCAATTAATTTTAAAAATCGTCAATTGTCAAAATATTATGACAAACACATTACTGAAAATCTACCAATAAGATCAGTAATAATAAAATTCCTTTTTGTAAATCCAAGCGTAATAAGAAAATGATATTTGTACTCGTAAAACATGACCTAAAAGTCTTAACAACAGCTCAAGTAACTCAATGATATAGAGAAAAAATGTTAGTTACAGAAGGGAAAAAAATAGTGATAAATTCGTTATAAATATGAATAATTTTATTTAAAAGCTGAGGGCGAAATACGTACGGAAATATAAAAAAATTATCTGAAAATATCACTTTGCTCAAGTTTGTAAGATTAGATAAAAATAACCGATACTTTGTATCTATATCATCATAGAAGAAATTTTCAAAAATAATAAATTTATCAGATAACATTTATGTGATATACGACATTGCAATTAATTTTAAAAATCGTCAAATATCAAAGTATTATGCCAAACACATTATTAAAAATCTACGAATAAAATCAGTAATAATAGAATTCTTTTTTGTAACTTCAAATGCGATAAGAAAATGATATTTGCACTCTAAAATTTTTTAATTTATGCTTCATTGCAATGTTAAAATTTTAATGAAAATTGAGAAATCTAGATCGCAAATATCAGTCTTTTTTTTTAAATATAATTGACTCATATAATACATTTTCAACAAAAAATATTTATTTATGATCTGAGTAACTAAAATTTATATTCATTTGTTTTAAAAAAATGAGAACACATTGGCAAATGATTTATAAATTAAAATTAATTATTTTAAAGCATTTTAACATAAAACTTTAGTATACACAAAGGAAATTTAAAAATAAAATGAAAATGAAAATTTTTGAACAGATACACTTGAATGATGTAATAAGTCGGATCCCTCCAGTTTCCCACCTGTCTTCTCCTTCCTTCCACTCTCAAACCAGCAATTTCTCTCTCTAAATCTCTTTCTCTCTTTCTTGTCATACGCAATTAATTATAGAGTACCCAATTCTTTCCCTATAAAATCCTCCACATTGTTAGCATTTTTGATCAAAAACCCTCCAATTCTATAAACCCCCTCAAATTCCCAACTCCAAGAACCCTAGTAAGTCCTAAACCTTCCTCAATCAAATCCCCTGTGATTCATTCATCCAAATAAAACTTCCCCAAATCCAATGAACGAAATCCAGTTCTCCGAATGTATCATCTGCGGCAGTGGCGCCCCACCAGAATTTGCGGTGGCGGCAAAGACCCACAACGTCCGCCACCGCGGCAGCTACCGTCGTCTCTGCACGGCGTGCCTCCTTAAAACCCACCCGGGCTTCTTTTGCCCCATCTGTTTTGACGTCTACGACGACAAAAACCCTCTGCCCGCTGAGCAGAGTGTCATGTGCCGCACCTGCCCTGCCATTTGTCATTCCTCCTGCGTTGGCCCAGCCCTCACCTCCACCTCGACTTCCACTCTCTACCGATGCCCTCCCTGTTCAAACCCTAATTTCTCATTCTTCCGCATTTCAGAATGCGAGGTAGTCACCAGCATTGACAATGCTGGAGTTGAATTGAAGAGGGTTGTTTTTACCAAGGATTTGTCGAAGCAATTCCTTGCTGCTGCCAAGATTGCTTACGTTTCAATGAATAAAGCGGCTGAGATGGCGAGGATTGATGCCGAGAAGAGGGCGAAAGAAGCAGCCGTAGCCAGGAAGAGAGCTAAGGAGGCCTTGGGGTACTATTATGATCTGACCTCCAAGAATGATAAATCAATTGACTCAGCCAAAAATTGATTATTCAGTTTTTGGCAGAAAAATTAATTCAATTCTGACAAATTGGGGTTGCAGAAGGAGAGAAGGATGGCAATGGGCTGCGGCATAACTAATTCGTGAGTTGGTGCCTTTTCATTTAGTTTTGGGATGGCTTGAAATTCAAGAGTAGTGTACATTAAATTGATTGTTTCAAGTCAGAATTTTCAGTTGTATTGAACTATAGTAATTGATTTGTAGCGGTGAGTGATGGCTCCATTTGAACTTTATTGGTTCAGTTTTAAGCTATAAATCATTTTTCATTTCGGGCTCTGTTTGATTTTTTTTTTAATAATAATTTATGAAATTTCTTTAGATCAAAATTCTGGGTTTCATTTACATGTGCAGGTTATGTTAGTTTTCAGTTGTTACCTGACAGCAGAGTTAGGATTTAGCCTATTTAGTTGGTGAATCCTCGACCATGCTCTTGGGCATCATTGTAGTTTAACTAGTTGCATAATGAAGCAATTCTTCCTCCTTACCTTGGGATTAGAAATTAAACTAGACTGATTTCTGATGACCAAAAAATGAAAAGGAAAATTCTAATTCAAATGGTCCATGAGAAGATTGGTTCGTTTTCAGCTTAGCAGACACTTGTTATGCACTTACTGTCCTACTTAATTTATGATCTAATGTATTGGGGAATAAACTCCAGTGTGGTTTAATGACAAAAATTATAAATTGTAGCATGGTTTTATTTGTGATGTTAATATATATTCCCAACTTTATTGGTAGCTAAAGTAGTTCATACTATAATGGGATCATTTATGCCTTTGGTAAGGTCCTTGTAAATACATTTAATTTATAAGGTCTTTGTATGTAGATATCCAAATTCCTTTTCATTGTGATGACATGATGTACCACAGGGTAACTAACTAATGACCTCTGGTTGTGAGTCTATTGCATATTAAGTTAGTTAATGACAGAAGAATGAAGATTATACTGAATGTTTTCTTAAACGATCGAGGGGCTCAGGAAGTACTTAATCAAATGCTGAGATTTTTTGTACCTTTAACCCTTTTATTTTTGTTCTTCTAAGTATGTAGTATAAAAGAATTGCAACAGTTGCATTTAGCATTATAGCTTAACCTTTGAAATGTTGTTTTGCTTTTTAGATAATTTTGTTCTGGGTAAATACGAGTGTCACATCTTGGTCAACTCAGCTACTTGAAAGGCTAATTATGCAAGTTCTAAGCTCTTTCAATTCCCTCGTTTTGTCATTTTGGTTTTC
This sequence comes from Aralia elata, assembly GCA_034770075.1. Lineage (NCBI taxonomy): Eukaryota > Viridiplantae > Streptophyta > Magnoliopsida > Apiales > Araliaceae > Aralia > Aralia elata. The sequence goes on along the minus strand of CM068387.1, from coordinate 82,627,703 downwards.
GGTTTTCAATTAGCTTTCCTCTCTCCACGTTTTGACAATAACACAAGCGCACTTGTTCTGTTCTCCAGTTATTAATGTCGTCATAGAAAATTAATGTATCATGGACATTTCTTGATGAGTGTCCAATCCTGTTGTTCTGCTCAGAACCTCCATATTAATTCCTATTGAGTTCACTTGATAATAACCGTCTGTACCATAGATTTCCTATATTTGTTGACTGTCAAACAAGTGGTATGATTTCTGTTCACATTACATTCTTCCTTTGAGTTGCAAGCGATAGGCGTACATATGCTTTGGAGTATTTCTTCTGCTTGAGTTGGCTTCTTTACATTTGTGATCAAAATTTGAAGCAGCAGATAGTATACTGATAATAAACAGTCCAACTTTTGAATGGTTGGGTATGTCAATGAAGTTTTGGTGGAGTTGTATCTCAAATCAACTGAATGCCTTTTTTAAAACTTGGCAAACTTGGCTGAGTTGTATAAATATTCAAATGTATGAAGCATGAGAGGCCTTCAGAAATGAATGATAATAGGCCTTATCTAGCTTTGCCTTATCTACAAGTCATTTATCTGTTTATCTTTCCACTGTGAATGATAGAACTTGGTGATCATTCCGGTCTACAGGTTTGCCTATTGTGATTTGGTGGTTGTTTTGTCAATATTATTGTCTTGTTTGATCTTCATGGGACTATGAACACAATGATCCTGCGAATAGACCTCAGGTTTATGTTAAACTTCATTGGAGTTTCACCTCCATCAGAAAAAGAACTGTGTCAATTTAAAGATAGACAGGAAGTTCAAGCTGAATTATTCGAATGCAGCTGCATCGCGAGTTACTTCTGTAAATTGGATGTGGTTCAGTCTTCATGGTGATGACCAGAGAAGGAATGTAGGTTTAGTATCAGATTTTACTGATGGATGTTTGTCAGTTTTCTTTAGAATCATCAACTATGTAACAAACTGTAGGAGTTGGAGGTTGGATTTTCCCCTATATGTACTGTGTAAATGACATTCGTGTTTTTATGAAATATACTTGCACTTAAAATATTTGCTATAAAACTAGCTGATGATGTATGCTATTAATTTTATTGGGAGTTCATGTACCATGAGCCTGAATCTCGAATACAATATTGGTTTCAAGTATGTTGTATGAAACAATCCTATAATAAATTTAGTATAACAGATGCACGCTTAGCTATAATAAATTGAAGTGAGAATATGTATGTCCATCCATAATCATGATTAATTTCATTGTGTTTTCTGTAAGTCTGCATGATTTTGATATTTCTTCACATATGATCAATCCGGTAATACCCCATTGATCAGTTCTTTTTGTGAATGAGCTATATAAATAATACATATACAGAAGAAACAAAACTATTTTGTCAAGCCAAGGACGAATGGTGCGCCGGTGAATTTCAGCCACAGGTGTCCTTGAAGAAACGGACCTGCTGTGAATGGCAGAGCCTCATTCCTGTTTGTCATTACCTTATATCCCCTCCAATTGACCCTCCGTGCAGTATTTGCTCCTGGGCCGCGGTTCGCAAACTCCCTGTAGAACAATGTATCCAGTGCAAAGGTCCCTTGCCATGGCATCCATCCGGCCGGCTGGATAAAGTCTCCCAACATTGATTCCATAATCACAGTCATGGAGTATTCCTTCCATGGCCTTCCCAAGAAAGTCGGGATTTGGAATCTGGCAGGGAAAAGTTTCTGCTCAGGGACAATGCGGCAATTCTGAATAACTATACCGGTGCTCTCAAACCGGTTGGTTCTCCCCTGTGCCGTGATTGTGTTTTGCTGGTTGGGCATGGGCCTTCTGACAATGATCAAGCAGTTCTGGATCACTGCGGCTGCGTCGCCGAAGATGAAGTCGACGGTGCCGGAGATGACACAGTTGCGATAGAATTGGCGATGGGTTTGCACGTACAAGCTGTCTTGGTATCCATCGATTCTGCAGTTGTAGAAGGCGGACATATCGGACTGGCTTCGGAGTGCCACTGCCTGGTGTCCCTCTGGCCCTGCTGTGTTTGTGAATCCCATTGCCTTTGCTATGAACCCGGCTCCAACCGCAGCTGCAAAACAATTGTTATAGGTAAGGTTTTTTAATAAAGAAAATCTATTAAAAAAATGCTAGATATATATATCTACACAATTGTTGTATATATATAGAGAGATTTATAGTCAACAGTTGACGATAGTTTAGTAAGTCGTTGAAAGATTGAAAGACAACAGAGAAACAAGAACGGTTGTATACCAAAAGAGGCAGTTTGCATGGTACCAATGCCTTGGGTATTGCATTTACGGCCAGTGACAATAGTCTTCCTCGGTCCATCTCCATACATGAACACATTAACTTGATCCTTGGTGACAGTAATATATTCATCATAAACCCCTGCCTTTACATATATAGTATATCTCCCCTTGTTGTTCTTGGGGTATGCAGCAAGAGCAGCAGCAATAGTTCTAAATTTCCCGCTCCCATCTTTTGCCACCACCGCATTAGGCACAATTTGCGCATTATTGACAGCCAACAATTTCCGGTCAGCAGCCGAAAGCCATGAAGGGTAACCATCCTTGCCCTCTTCAAGAAGACGTCGAGATGTTGAAGTCACATTCAACGGAATATCCAATGCCTTCAAGGCATCCGCCATTGTGGAAACAATGGCTAGGGCATTACTTGTCAGCTGAGTCGAATTTTGAAGCTCATTAGACATGGAAGCCTTTAGATCCTTATGATCATCACATCCATCGAGGCAAGTTGCTTGATACGAAACAACTGCACTCAGCCAGTTTCTCAGCTCGGCCTCTCTGTCTGTGATCGTATGCAATTCGCTATCACCGACAGATGAGAAGGCGGCTTCGAGCTCATCGACGGCGAATTGCAACAAGTCTTCGCAATCCTCCACTGCCATTTTCTGGCGGGACTCGTTGAGGCTTTTCCCAATGGTGCCGGATTTTTCCAATGCGGTTTTCACCTCTCGGATGGCGGTTTGAATGGCGGCTTGGATGTAGTCCTTTGGGGTGGCGCTTTGGTTGTTGGCGACGGGGCTGAGGCTGTCAACGCAAGCTTGCTTGTAATCGGTGGGCGAGCAAATGGTGGCAACGGCCTTGGAGGTGGTGGCCAAGGGGTTATCCTTCTTGTCGCCTTCGGTTGAGGTTTTGTGACGAACAACATCACTGCTGATGAGGCCGACCACGGCCGCCACCACGACGATACCGGCAACGGCGAAGAGCACCAACTTCATCTTGGCTTTTTTTGGGTTCTTTGGAGCTTTTGATTCCCAAAGAGATTGTCTTTGGGAGGAAGAACAGAAAAGAACCCTACCATTGACAGAAAGGTGGTGGAATGTTTTATAGACGTGCATGCATGCATGCATTAGTGTACGTCCGGTTAATTAGGTGGAATGCATGGTCGTTGGTCTTTGGGAAATTGACCGTTGTTATTTATGTCTGTAATAAACGAAATCATCTCTTAATCGCCCATTTCATAAGAGATATATTTATAGATATAATTTCTTTTTTTGATATTAATAAGTTTTAGTTATTGCATTAATTTTATTATTTAATTAGAAAAAATTGTTGGAAAACAGTCTCTATATATATATATATATATATGGGTTCTTTACATAAGTATACAACAAATAGAAAGTAATTACAAGAAAAGTGCATCAACCAAATAATTACAAAAAGAGTGTAATTAGGACCCATATTACAAAAATAGTACAATTCACATTAATAAGGAAACCTAAAATCAAGGACAAATAACTGCCATAATTAATAATTCAAATTCAAATATTTGGATCTAACAACAAAAACAAATTCAAAATAATAATTCAAATTTAAATATTCAAATTCAAATCTTCATCTCCCTCACATACACTTTGAAATAATAGTCCGCCGTTACACCTCACATACTCCGCCGCTACACTGCCGCGAATCTCCGTTGTCCAAAACGCCAATGAGAATAAGAAGAAGATTCGCCCTATAAAAAGTTTAAAAATAAATAGATGTAACTTTTAATGTTCTGAAAAAAATTTTATAACTATTTTGTTACTCATAAATAATAAAATGGTTACTTTTGTATGAATGGTTGGCTACCAACTGCATCACATTCAAACGAAATTGGTAACTTAATAAATTTGAATTGGTTACCTTGGTCTGAAGGTTTGGCTACCAACTGCACTATGAAAAAACTGCAGGTGTGGTTGTGAATTAGTTACTTTGGTATGAAAGTTTTGTTACCTTGGTACGAAAGTTTGCTTACCTTGATCTGAAGGTTTGGTAACCAACTGTACTAAAAAAAAATTTAAAGTGTGGAGGTTGATTGGTTACTTTTATATGACAGTTTGGTTACCTTGGTATGAAGGTTTGGTTACCATCATCCAGTATTCATATCCACCGCCACCACCGTCTAAATCTTCATACCCACCTCGATTTTGACCCTTCATTTTGAGAAGCCAGAAGAGAAGAAAGGTTTCTTGAGAAGATCAAAGAGAAACTACCTGGTCAGAATAAGAAAACCGAAGAGGGAAATGCAAAGATGAAGTCACCAAAAGATAGCAGTTAATGATAAAATAGAGTAAGATACTGAGGAAATTAACGCTAATCTCTCATATATCTTAAATATTGGAAATTGTAAATTTTCACAGAACCACAAACAAAATAGAGGCATACTCAATGAACTTAGGCAGTGAAAAACTCGAAAAATTGTGACAGGCAATGTGTTAAAAGATGGGCAGGTGAGATGCCCAGTAGAAATTAGAAATGAACATCAAGTTATGATATTTTCTGAGTAGCTTGAAGCCTTGAACAAAAATAATGTCCTTTTAAAAAACTCACATATCGCAAGCAGGAAGTAACCTAGAGTGAAGCAAATGGGCATTCGCCTGTAGGAGAAACAAAGGAGAAGAAAGAAATAATGGAAAAGATCAAGGACAAGCTTCCTGGAAGTCATATGAATGGCAAAGAGGAGAAAAAGGAGAACTGAAAGATTCAATCAGGAATTGTGTCGAAAATATTGGCTACTTTGTTCGTTTGTTATGTTTGGCGGCATGATGTGTGTATGTATATATATATAATATATATAAATATATATATATATAGAAAAAATACGTTGAATGGAGAAGAAGAGTGATTATTAACTGCAGTTGTTATAGATGAGGAGAGAGGGAGAAGAAGCCATGAGTATAACAAATCCCTAAATTAAGGAATTCTAATTGAATACTAATTCCCTAAATTAAGGAATCCTAATTGCACTAACTTTGTAAATAAATATGGAAATGAATTAATTGTGTAAAGATTTTATGAGTGCACTATTGTTGTAATTATTTTTAAAAATGTAATAGAATATGTAAATTATCCTATATATATTTCATATATGAACCTTAATATTTGTCAAAAAAATCATCGACCCTTTTTGGGCAGGGAGACGGTACTATAGATAAAATCAGGGTATCAGGTTATCTCTTATGTATGTGAGACAACATTACGTCCAGAAATGACCTTTTATTCTAAGCTCTTGTGACATCTTAGTGACAGCAGTTCGTTTGTGAAAATGTTTCATCTCTATTTATATGTGATGCTTCAAACTTCCTTTTAAGGACTTTTATCTCGGCCTAACATCTTTAGGAGTAGGGCTGGTTATGTATTTTGGATTCAGTTAGTGTGAAATTGTTACATAATTTATTATTGGTAAATTTTATAGTTTTTTTTTTTGTTACATTGGATGTAGGAAATTCATGTTGCATTTATATTAATCCATAAACAGGTCACTAGAGTTAAAAATGCAATTTCTACTATACATAATACAACAAAAGAAAGTTATAGAACTTACAGATGGTAAATTATATGACAATTTCACTTTAACCGAGTCCATGTATTTCAGTTTATCACTTCGGTCTTTAGTTTAATAGATATATATGAGATGAAACGTTGTAAATATATATAATTTTTTTTGTATTATTTCATGAAAACTTAATTAAGAATTTTCCTTCATTTCAAAATTAAAATTACATTTTTTTATTCTTTTTTTAAAAGAGATGCATTTTTATTTTATGATTATGAATTTTCAGATGATATTTTTAATTTATCATTATATTTATGTGCTTTCACTATCAATTTCACATTTAATTTTTTTTCAACCAACCCCCAAGTGTGTATGGGATACTAATTAATCACGAAAGTTTACCAAAAGAGGGGGGAATATGAAAAGGAAAAAAAGAAGATAAATGGTCATTGAATGGTAAGGGGTATTTCTGTCATGTGCTGATAATTTAACTAAATTAACTACTATCCTATTACAAAGCCAAAATAGCCGTCCCAACAAAAGATAAGACATGGCCTCAATCCAGCTCCTCCAGGCTACCCCACCCACCCATTTCACTCAACTGTACACCTTCGATTCCTGTTCAACAATGTCAGAGCTTAAGCAATATCATTCCCATATTATCAAACTCGGCCTCTCATCCGACAACGATGCCATGGGCAGGGTCATCAAATTCTGTGCTATTTCTGAATTCGGCGATTTGAATTACGCCCTCAAAGTGTTTGATACAATTCCCCAACCAGATGCATTCATTTACAATACCATCATCAGAGGTTACCTCCAATCTCAGCTCACTAAGGACTGTATTTTGTTGTACTCTCAAATGCTGCAAGAATTGGTTTTACCCAATAAATTTACCTTCCCTCCTGTCATAAGAGCCTGCTCAGTTGATAGTGCTGTTGAAGAAGGTAAACAAATCCATGCTCATGTTTTGAAATTGGGGTTTGGATCAGATGGGTTTTCTCAGAATAATTTGATTTATATGTATGTGAATTTTCAGTGGTTGGAGGAAGCTAGGAGGGTTTTTGATAAGATGCCTAAAAGGGATTTCGTGTCTTGGACTACTTTGATTAGGGGGTATGCTCAGTGGGGATGTGTTGATGAAGCTCGTGAAGTTTTTGAGTTGATGACAGAGAGGAATTCTGTTTCTTGGAACGCTATGATAGCTGCTTATGTTCAGAGCAACCGTTTTCATGAGGCGTTTACTCTGTTTGATAGGATGAGAAAGGAGAAAGTCGTGCTAGATAAATTCGTGGCTGCAAGTATGTTATCTGCTTGTACAGGTTTAGGAGCTCTTGAACAAGGGGAGTGGATCCACGAGTATATTAAGAGGAGTGAGATTGAAGTGGATTCAAAACTTGCAACGACGATTATTGATATGTATTGCAAATGTGGTTGCTTGGATAAGGCTTTTGAAGTCTTTAATGGGCTGCCCAGCAAAGGAATTTCCTCCTGGAATTGCATAATTGGGGGCTTAGCAATGCACGGGAAAGGGGAAGCTGCAATTGAGCTTTTTAAGGAAATGGAGAGAGAAGCAGTGGCTCCAGACTACATCACATTTGTGAGTTTACTAAGTGCATGTGCCCATTCTGGGTTGGTTGAGGAAGGCCAGTATTTTTTCCGTTACATGACTGAAGTTTACGGTATTGAGCCTGGAAAAGAGCATTATGGATGCATGGTTGATTTGTTAGGTAGAGCAGGAAAGCTGGAGGAAGCAAGAATGATCATGAATGAAATGCCCATGAGCCCTGACGTAGGTGTATTAGGCGCTCTTCTTGGAGCTTGTAGAATCCACGGGAACATTGAGCTGGGAGAGCAAATAGGGAAGGAAGTAATTGAGCTAGAACCTCAAAATAGCGGGCGCTATGTGTTATTAGCTAATCTATACGCCAATGCAGGGAGATGGGAGGATGTTGCTAACGTCAGGAAGTTGATGAACGACAGGGGAGTGAAGAAGGCTCCTGGGCTTTCCATGATTGAATTGGAAGGTTCTGTTAATGAGTTCATTGCAGGAGGAAGGGATCATCCTGAAGCTAAACAGATATATGCCAAAGTCGATGAAATGTTGCATTGTATCAGATCAATAGGCTATGTGCCTGATACTGATGCAGTGTTGCATGACATCAATGAGGAGGAAAAAGAGAACCCCTTGTTCTATCACAGTGAGAAACTGGCAATTGCCTTGGGTTTATTGAAGACTAAGCCTGGGGATACTCTTCGTGTCACAAAGAACTTGCGGGTCTGCAAGGACTGTCACCAAGCAAGTAAGCTGATCTCAATGTTTTTTGATCGGGAAATCATCGTAAGGGATAGAAGTAGGTTCCACCATTTCCAAGGGGGAGAGTGTTCTTGTAATGATTATTGGTAGTGGTTGGTGCTGATCAGTGTCTGGTGTATTTATATCTGCATTCTACTTGTATTAAACACAATAAGCAAAGGTTTTAGTATTCAAGATTCAAAAGAGTGAATAAATTTTTCGTTATATGAAGTTATAAACAACTTAATCTCTTTAAGCTATTAAGTACTTTTTGTCTCTGATCCATAGTTATCCTGCAATGGCCTGCCTATTACCTCACTATCAAAAATTGCGTGAAGTTAGATGAATCTGTGTTTCTGTGAGCTGATGATGCCATTTGCTTTCAGGAAACAAATAATGCATGGTTACTGATAGATCATCTCCAATTTTAGCACCAATTTCAAGACTGCGATTAAAAAATAATAATAATAATAATAAATAAATTAGTGAAAATGATTTAATAGAAGAAACAAAGTGAATTTCCTGCAATTAAATTCACTATTTTGTTAGAGTTACACCTTAAACACAATGACTTCCAAATCAGACGTATTTAAGCTCTGCATATGACATGCTTTTGAAATAATTATTTTTAATGAGAAAAATTAATACTAACTTTTAAAAATTAAAATTAATTTTTACAAAAGATTATCTAAAGAAAATCATGTTTATCTATATTCATCACAAATCTTAATTTTCATAAGAAGAAAGTCAATAAAAATATTATATCACTCATTGAGTCAATTCATTATCTGGTCTTTGTATTTTTCATTTTTTCCCCTTTCATTTATTCCTTTTTGAAATTTCTTTTATTATTATTGTTCTCATCAAGTCAAAAGGACACGCATGTTTATTATATATAGTTTCAGTTCAAAATTTTAATATTTTCACTCCTCTTCACAAATAAAAGTTACTTCAAATCAGATTCTAGTTGTAGCATGATGCAACGGCCCAATATCTTCTACAACTTCATCCATAACTCAATCAAGAAGAATCTAAAGGCCGCAAAGTTTGTCGTCCAGGAATCCCAATCTCACATGAATTCACTCTAGCAGCAAACCGGAGTGAGCACAATGATTCGCTGGTAGATGAGGAATCGGGAGAAATATTGACAAACATCAAAGTTTTAGAGTCACCACCAAGGCAAGGCTGCATGACAATCAAACGAAATTAAAACATTTTCAACAAATGCATCTTCTCACTTCATGATTATGTCTAATCTGAACAAAACCCCATTGGGAAGTGCATAAATACTGTATAGACTTTTATATCTAGGTTTCTGTTCTGAACATTATTATCATCCAAATCTGAGTGATTAGTACTAAATATGATTTGAGATAATATACAAGTCAACTGATTCATCACTTTAAATTAGTAGATGATAAAGCAAGCAAACACCCCCATAAGAACAAGTGGAGCAAGGCATCACTCATTGAACTGAACTATGGGTAACTCATCACTTATAATTCACTTAGCACCTACAAGTTCAAAGTGCCTACTTACCTGGAGAAGATATGTCAACTTTGAATTCCTAAATGGAACATGGTCTTCTTTCTTTGCCAGGGAAAAAATAACATCACTCAAGCAAGATAAACTCCTGTTGATGGCCTGTTTATTACAGTAACCAGATTAGAACAATAATTTTGATTGTATGCAATTAAAACACGGCAAAAGAATGAGGGGAATTAAAAAAGTTAAGATATACTTGGGTTTCCTTAAGCCGGTCCCCTGTTGCTCCACTCCTTGCAAGTCGTTCACTACCAGCTAAATCGATGAAATTTAACACACCCTGAACTTGTTGTTCAGTACTCTGGTTAATGAAGAATTGTCAACAATACGCAAGTATTTGCGAGTCCAAAAAGAATATGGAAGAATCAGACTCACGATAGTATACCTCGTTTACTCCATATATTCTCAAGGTGAAACCAAAGTGACTTCTTGATGATTGTTCATTCATATCAGTCCTGCCAACAGACCTGGGGGGAAAATGAAATGTTCAGTACAAAATAGATTCACATTTAAGTTACTAAACTTCCAGTGAAGCTTGACTAAGTATAATATATATATATATATATAATGAAGAGTATGGACATATTACAAACCTATACTTCAGAACATTAAAAGAAAGAGGTTTCATACCAAACAAGCAATCGCTTCATTAGAATTCTGTCCAAATTAATCTAATGTTTCCACCTTCATATAATTTCAACCAGCAGCACACTGCACACACACGCAATGCGTATGTGTGTGCATGTGCTTCATGGAGTCATTACAAGAATTATTTAGAGAAAGGAGTACATGGAATTTTTTATTTTATTTTTTGACGGAGTACATGGAAGTTAATTACGGAGAGTGGGATTAGAAGTGTACATGAGTGGATGTAAGTTAAAAGCTGACTTGTAATATGAAGAGGCATTACCATGTAGTCCTTACTTATTTTTGTTACTCCTTTCGTCCTAGGATACAAGTCCTTATTACTATTTTAGGTAGTCCCAAGTTAAATGTCTACTTACCTTAAATAATTTATTTTTTACAATAATTTGCCTATAATACCATTAGTATTAATTATCATATTTATATTCTCTATACATATTTATGTAGCATCACTAGTCATGTGCAGAAAACTATGCAATTAAATGAGAATTTAAATATGGACAATTTTGTCATTTTATCTTCTTTCTTAATATGGGCAAAAAGTCAACTAGAACTTTTATCTTGGGACAGAGGGAGTATTAAATTAGTCATTTACATAATTACATGGATAATATTGGTACTTCAATATTTTGGTGTCTGAACTATCCCCTTAAAAGTCAAAGAAACTTCCCTTTCTAATATAGTACATTTACCAGAGTGAAACCCCACCAAAATACATGTGCAAAGAGCAAGTCAAATTGGAATATAACAATGCATGCATGATCAGGTATAGGGTAAACCAGAAACAAACATCCAAGCACCGACATGCACTGAGATGAAATATTGACATTGAAGACTTCTTAACAGATAGAATACTACATCACCTAGCACATTTACCTGCATTGTGCAGCCTGCTGAAGAAGAAGGGAGGAGACCTCGTTTATACTACAGACATCAACAATGGTGAGATCAGAAACATATGTGTTTCCATTTACATCATGCCTGATTGCATACTGCTTCCCTGCACCACCATTTTCTGTACGTGTAATGTCTAAGGCGCTTGATCGCACAGACAGCAAATCACGGATAGTTTCATTGTAAATCTCTAACATAGAGGCCTACATTATTAATCACGTTGATTATTGATACCGCAAGATTAGTCGCACATATTTGAAACATAATGAAATAGATAATAAAATGAAAAAGAGAATTTAGCAAATTACCTGCATTTTGTATTTCCAACCCTGGGCTGAAAGAGCCCGACTAGTTTGAAATATCTGTTCCAGTGAACGCGGTATCAGACCCTTCTGCTGAGGGGCTTCTGGCCTACCCATCATGGTATCCGTTTTGCCTGAACCTGTCTGACCATAGGCAAATATGCACACCTAGCAATACAAAGAAGTACAAAACATAGTGATGATATAAGATGCTAATGGCTGATCAGATCCTTTTTATCATAGACGAAAATTAGATCTAATGTGTGACAGTGAAGCAAGATATACGAAATTGTTTCAACTGCATGATATAGCACCGTTCAACACATTTAACTAACAATCACCTTGTAGCCATCAAGGGCACTCTGGACCAGCTGTGATATTTCCACAAAAACATCCTGCTGAGAGGCCTCATGTGAAAACACCTTATCAAATGTGAAAGGATATTTCTGCCCTATTGAAAAAAGTGTAAATTTTTTAACTTATAATATGATTAATATTACGCACAACTATACAATTGTAAGTACTAAGAAGACAATGATATTTATAAAGCACAATTGAAGTCGACATTTATTTCTTTTAGAGGAAAATTTATCATGTGCAATGCAAATGACTTTTAGAAAAGGTAAAAGCAAATGAATTTCAAACCAATCCAACAATACCTCTATAGTAAATATGCACACATACAATCAAAAGAATTAATAACTATCAAGTGGCAAAATTGCTTCATGGACTTTTAAAACATAGAAAAAGTAACGGAAAGGAACAATAGATTGGGCTAAATATAGCAGATCTGTAGAACTCGTTGCAAACATTACGGCACTAACAAAATCTTATCATGGTGTTTTGGATCAACTTGGCCAGGAAATTTTAGAATCACAACTTTTACATCAATACAAAATCTCATATACACACGCACAACAAAAGTACCAAAATTTTATAGAAACCAATAGAAACTATGTTCTATTGTGGTTTTCATATTCTCAAATTTAGAATAAGAGGCATGCATGCACCGTATGCTAACTATTCAACCCAAAAGATAACTGACATATATTGTTTAAGATAATAAATTATAATTAAGAACAGGAACTAATACCACTTTGTATCAAATCGATGCCTCGGCCAAGTGATTCTCCTGAGGTAGGAAAAGAGACAACTACTTCTGTTCCAAGACCATCATCAGGCAACAAAGGCCTAACTCTACAGAATACACGAATATTCCCTTTAAGTTCCTGCAGTAGAAAATAATTAGTACCATTAAAGAATCATGGTCCAACAAACAGTGAGACAAAATAAAATTACCAATATTGTATTGTGAAGCTTCTTCCGCAACTTCTCTCCCTCAATAATTTGACGTTCTGCATCCCCAAGCCGCTCCTGTAATTCACACACAACTCGTTTTTGCTCTTCAAATTCTGTCCTTGTTTATGAGGTGGATAAATCAACCATCTAAAGAAGAAGCAAATAATCAACGCCGAGTGTCATAAAAGTATCACATATAAAAAGCACACTAAGTATAGAATGTTACAATAAGATCGAAAACCTAAAACAGAAAGAAGCAACTATCGGCAACCTTCAGTTTCTCATTTGCTGCAGCTAGCTGATGCTGCAATATACGAATTTGTTCTATTTGAGAAGAACATCTATCCTGCAAAGGAAACCAAATATGTCATATGTCACCAACACCAGTACAGCAAGTAAATTAAGTTTAAAAAATGAAAAATAATGCAACTAACCTCTAAAGCTTTTGACTTCATAGTCAAATTATCTAGCTCTGCCACTGATTTTCCAGGACTTTCTTTATACGTGACTAGATCGGCACTTAAAGCCTGCACTTGTGATAACTGCCGATCATGATCTTCCCTTGTTGCAATTCTGCTCTAAGTATCCCAGTTTCATTTACCAGGGTTTCTCTTTGCTTCACAGCCTCATCTTGAAGAGCCTGTTGAAACAACAAAAAATCATAAAGTTCAGATACTACCCAAAATTATGTTGGGAAGTACAAACATCCATAATCAGGATGCTCTGACAAATGAAAAAAATGATCATCTGTCTGACGTATTAAAAACTTAATAGGCCAGTGATAACAATTAAACAGAACTCTGACTTAAAGCGACTCCAGTGTCTACATAGAAAAGACTATCAGATTTAAAGTTACTTAATCCAGTTTTGCATCTCATTCCTATTATTATGCAGGAAAGATAAAAGTGAAAAAGTTTTACATGCCTTGTTAACAGAAGCTATCTATACCGCCTAATGTATGGTATCACAATTTAAAAGTTTTGGCCCCAATAGAATGAAATTCTAACGTTCCTATCAATAGACACTTATTTCTCAAAAAATGACCAACAAAAAATTTTGATGATCAAATATCTAGAAGTCTGGAACTGTAATAAACATCACTGATCTTTACTTTTATGATGTAAATAGCAAAAAGGTAATTAACAAAAGGCCAACCTTGGAGGAAGCAAGGTTCTAAAAGGCACTAGGTGGGAGGCGGGCGGAGGGGGCCTAGCGCCTAGGGGGCCTAGGCGGAATTTTTATTTTAAGTCAATTTTAATATTTTATCTTACATTTATCCAAACAAAACAATAATATAAAGCAAAACAATCTATAATAAAGATAATAAAGGCCTTTGCTTAAAGTTCAAACACATATCCATATTGCCAATGTCAAAGTTCAAATACAAACATGCAATTGTTCAAAGTTTAAACACAAACAAATAATCAAAAATACAAACTAATAGCCCTTGTCTCCATATCCCTCTATATCTCTAACTCTTCTTCTCCATATCCCTCCAAGATAATGTCCCCATCGGACTCACACTCATACTCCTCCAAGATAATGACTCACGACGTTATTTTGTAGCTTAGTTATTAAAATAAAATAAAATAAAAAACAATTGTAGCCCTAATTTCTCCGCCTAGGCCACGCTTAGGGGCCTAATTTCTCCGCCTAGTCCCACATAATCTCCTAGAGAGATTTTTTTGCCGCATTGGGCCTAGGCGAGGTTCCAGGGGGGCCTAGCGCCTAGGCGTGGCGCCAGGGGGGCCTAGCGATTTTTACAACACTGGGAGGAAGTTAGTTGCTCCTGCAACAATTTATAGTGGCCCTTTAAAGTGCTGAGGTTCTCCACTATAGCAGTTTTTTCTTTTTCTACACGTTTAACTGACTCATTAGCTGTTGCAACATCTGTTTGAAGTTGTCTGTTGTAATGCTGCAGGCTTTTGTTGTACTCTTGCAACAGCTTGTGATCAGCGTTAACTGATGTAAACTACAAGTTTCAGAAAATTAAGGCATTATACTGAATGAAAATTCTGAAGTTTGGGGCAGACTATGAGAAGATAAATGGCCTTTGGTATCACTAATTTACTGTACCTTCTGATTGACATCTAATTTCTCCTGCTCAATCTTTTGAAGTTCTTCAGTTAGAAATGCTTGCAACTTTTCTACCGCATCCCTCGCTTCCTTTTCCCTTTTGTGACAGTCAATTGCATCCTAATTGCATTAAAAAAGTTATTAAATGGAAAAAATGAAACAACATGCATAAGATAGAAAAGATAATATGGATAGCAATCTCACCAATTTCATCAATTCTTCTTTTCTCAATTTCTCTTGTAACGAAGCATTATTCATATTCAACTCAGCAATAGTTTTATTGAATTCCTCCTCCTTGTTCTTCATTGCCATATCTGAAAACATAAAAACCAACTTACATCAAATGCTCATTTCTCCATTCTACTGGATTTCAGTAACTTGAGGTAAAATACTAACCGGTTTCCGTTGACCTTTTCTCAACAGAGTCTAACGAGCTCCTTAGCTTTTCCAGTTCTTGAATGTTGCCTTCTTCAACATTTTGAAACCATTTTATACATAGCTTTAGCCTGTTTATGTGTTCACTTAGTAGTTCCATTTTCCCTTATATAATCAAATAACTAAATCAAAAGTTAACATCCTGTCCAGACACACAAGATAACTCATTTTTATTTATTTTTTGTTAGGTAATACACAACGAAACAAGCTAACTCAATACTGTAATAATCCAGCGAAATTCCCCAAAAAGGGCAAGTTAAATAAAGACAATAGCTGTCATACATCGACGCTTAATTGTTAGGGCCCCAATTAAAACTTACAGGAAAACAACACTTAAAGAGTTTAGAGTGCCTAGTGAACTTCTCAGCCCAATTGAAAAATATATGAAAGCAATGAAGCGGACCTTTTTTTTTTTTTGCTAATTTGGTCGTTTGTATAAATTCATATAAATAAAAATACAATGGCTAGGGCATACCCCAGAAATATAGCTGGGTCATCTAAAGACATGCCAATAGATGAACAAGCTATACAAGAAACACAATTACAGCAGCCAGTTGCAATAAAAGGAACTATGGTTTGTGGCCTTTAAAAATGTGGGTGCCTTCGATACGCGAGATTTTATAATGTTAACCACTTCAGCTGCTAATTGACGCGGTGGAATCCTTTTGTTATTATGAATCACCTTGTTCCTTGTTTCCCAAATTTTGTACATAGAAACAGCCAATGAAAGGCAGAAGATATTCTTGGACAATTTTTTACCTTGAAATTGAGTAATGGAATTAACAAGACCATCCCAATCCATAGGCAGATGTTGCCAGGTGCCTAATTCAAAGCAGACCTGTATAATCATATTGGAATAAGGGCATAAGAAAAATAGATGCTCAAAAGTTTCAATATGCGACTGACAGAGAGGACAAGGGGCCGGATTACTGGAGTAATAATGAAAGGTAATATCATTAGTGGGCAGCCTTCTGAGTAAGCCAAGCCAAAGAATAAAAGAATAACACGGCACATGAAGCTTATGCCATAGCAGACCATGCCAACTGACATGGGGTTTTCTGGAACGAATACTCTCCCATATTTGAGCAGCCTTGATAGTCTAGATGTCATTAGAATCCCAAAAAATTCGATCCTCACTGATAGTAGGAAAGGACTGGCTTCAATTCGCCTACGCATCATAATCATCTCATGATGATGGAAGCTCGAAGGAATATTCCATGATGAATTAAGCATGATAGCACTGACAGTAGTTTGATATGGCAGACCTGAAATGGATAATAAGGAGGTTGAGGGGTTAATAGGACTGCCTTGAAGCCACGGATCGAACCAAAGATTAGTCAAATTGCCCCGCCCAACTTGATAGCGAATAAACTGAAGGGCCATAGGTCGGAGCTTAAGGATTTGCTTCCATATCCATGAGCAGTCCTTGGGAATTGGAGTTTGCCAGAGAATTTTCCCTTTAAGGACAGTAGCTTTAACCCAAGACGCCCAGTGGGAAGTGGACTGGAATTTGATCAAGTTTATGAGATGAGTCATTATAAGAGCTTTGTTCCAGTCAACAAGGTTTTTAATCCCTAATCCTCCTTCACAGACTGGATGCGATAAGGAATCCCAAGCGACTTTGGCTCCATGCTTGCCAAGAGAAGGGCCCTTCCAAAGAAACCGACTGAGAATAGACTGGATGACTCTAATAACTGCTTTTGACAAGATAAAGTGCTTACTCCAGAAGGCTTGAATTGAGAAAGGGACAGATTTGATGAGCTCCAGTCTACCCGAATAAGCCAACGCAATAGAAGTCCATGATGACACTTTTTGCGTGATTCTATGAATAAGGGGCATGCAGTCTCTATAAGAAAGCTTTGAAGAGATGAGAGGGACCCCCAAGAACTTGATAGGCAAGGAACCAAGAGAAAAGCCAAGAGTGGACAGTATAGTTTGTGCATCTTGTGGATCAGTATTAGCAAGGAAGCATTGACTTTTATGGATATTAGGAATTAGCCCAGAAAAAAGTGAGAACGAATGAATACAAGAGTAAATAATACTCACAGGAACAGAACTACCATGACAGAATATCAGGATATCATCGGCAAAGAAAAGATGAGTGAGCTTGCATTCTTTGGATCGCCAGTGAAAAAGAAAGCCAGATTATAGGGAACCCCAGTGAAGAATCATTGAAAGAACCTCCATGACTAAGACAAAAAGATAAGGGGATAGAGGGTCACCCTGTCTTAAACCACGAGAGCCTTTGAAATAGCCCGCTAAGGATCCATTCACCTTAATTGAGAACATGGCAGAGGTGATACAAGCTTTGATCCAGTCAATATAGAGTTGAGGGAACTTAAACAGCTGCATTGATTCGAAAAGGAAATCCCAACTAACAGTGTCAAAAGCCTTTCGAATGTCTATTTTAATGGCACAACGGGGTGACCCTGAAGATCTGTGGTAGTTTCTAAAAAGCTCCTGAGCAATAAGAATATTATCACTGATGCTCCTTCCTTGAATAAACGCAGACTGGGCTTTGTCAATAAGGGATGGAAGGACTACTTTAAGCCTGTTGGATAGAATCTTTGAAATGCACTTGTAAATAGTATTACAACAAGATATGGGACGAAAATCTGCCATAGATCATGGATTACCCAACTTAGGAATGAGAGCAATAGCTGTGGAATTAATCCCCTTTGGCATGCGACTGGTGGAGAAAAAGAATTTAACAGCCCTTAGAAAATCATCACCCACAATATCCCAACAATGAATAAAAAAGTTGACATTGAATCCATCCGGACCGGGGATTTTGTTCTTCTTCATAGATTTTAATACCGGCAGAATTTCTTGATCAGTTATCGGAGTAATAAGGGCATCTGCTTGGGATTGACTTATCTGCTTTAAGAAAAAAGCCTCGTTGTCCGTAATACCAGGATAAGGATCAATAGTTGTTGGGTTTAACAAATCCTGGAATCTTCTCATTCAGCAATGCCTCGACCTCGTCCTTCGAGAATTCAACACTTCCACACTCGGAGCCCTCGGTTCCACCCAAATCACCAGTACCACCCACAACCGCATCCTGGCGATTATTCACCACAGCAAAGGCTTGTCGCCCTCAACTAGCAGTAGTAGATCCCATCATCCGTCCACTTGCAATCTTCCTACGCGTATCTAAAGGCACATCATCATGTCTGCTAAGTTTCTACAGATCAAGAGCAAAAACACCTAAATTAGTAAATCAAAAAAATGAAGAACCTTGCAACTCATTCATAAGTTTATACACATATAAACGTATATCATCAAGTCTAGTTTTACTCCCAATTACCCAAAGGGATTACAAAATTCAAAACTGGAAAGGACTTTAAAGCCTACATGCTACAGATATGTGTATACAATATACCTACACAGACATATAAATACATTTACAACCAATCGAACAAAAAAAATGGTAACAAAAAGGAAGAACCCTTGAGAAATCATCAACACTATTAAGTTCATGACAAAAAAGAACCTTGCAACTCACACGTATGTTTAAACAAAATATATGAAAATTTATTCACATGGAAGCATCTAAATTTTCATAAATCCAATGGAGATTATTCAAATAAGAAATATGACGCATAGCAGTTAAGCTTACATGTGAATCGTTGAGCTTAGGTTGAGCCATGACTTGCTGGATTTTCTGGAGAAAAACCGCTGATGGCTCGCCAACATCATCAATAGTCTATAAATACACATAGGAAAAAGATAACTGCATATACTTAGAGGTGGAAGTACCTTTACCTTGCCAATAGACAACCTATTTTCTTTCTTGATTTGATATTTACGCTCTTACGTTTCAAGGTGATGTCTGACACTGGTGTAGGTTATCCCCACAAAGGAAGCATGACATGAACATTAACTGAACATGTACATTTACAGTAATGTCTGGTATCCTCCATTTTAAAAAACTAGGGGATCGACGACATTCATAGCATTATATGTCGTAGAAGAATTTTCAATTATCATGTGTCCAACTAAATTTAACATTTGATAAACTAAAAATTCATCAAATAAACAAACAAAACAACTTACCAGCTGCACCTGATCATCAGGAAGATCCTTCAGAGACAAGGTCTCAAACTTCGATAACATGATTGGAAGACTCCATCTAATGAATCCAAGACTTGCATCCGGAATATTTGCCACTATAAACATGTATGACATTTTTCAGTTTAATACGGCAGAACACAGTTTCAACCTATATACTGATAAATGTTACACATTTTTAAGTTACCTGAAGTGCCACAACACAGCTCGTCACCTTCATGGGCTCCTCATGATATTTCTTGATTGAAATCAGTAGATCGTCTGCAATGGCACCACACTAATCATAGCTCATTACTTTCTTAAAGTCTTCTATGCTTGCTTAGTACGCCCATGACCAAAAGAAGTTGAAAGGTTCCAAAGCCTCTTCTCTCTGTTTTAAAAATTCCAATCCCCTCCCCCTTGTTTGCGTTCTACACATAATTCGATGGTGAGAACACGTAAGTTTCATCCGAACCAAGTAACTTTCGTGTTGTTTTTTATTAAGTTGAAGTAAATTTATTGTATTGGTAAATTCCAAGTTAATTGATCTCATTATATTCGACGAAATTTGAAACATTCTTTCTATTTTGAACAGCAAATTTGATACATTTTTCATTCCACGAAATTTGATAAATTTCAAGTTACCGTTTGGATCGATTTTGCTGCAAAACGAAACCCTAAATTTCAGTTCTTTCTTGATCATTGTAAGGGTAAAAGTTTCTTTCTTGTTCAAGTTTCTATCTTGTCTCGGGTCATTAATACTTGTAACAATTATAATTAGGCGAAAAAAACATCATAACTATTTTATTTTTGTTGTCTAGTTAGCTTATAGAGTTACAGATTTTTTTTTAAAAAAAAATCAACTATATTGCAAAACCAGTTAATTATCTCATCATGTCATATCCTAAGGAGTAACATATTTTCGAAAAGGTCAGCCCCAATGTACTCGCTACAATTTCTTTCGAAAGGGTTTTAGTACATTAATATTCCGGAAAGTCATATTTAAACTATTTAGTAATAGAATAAGTATAGCAATTCGGGGTACGGAGATATCTAATTTGTGAATGATAAAATGCAACAAGGACAACTGACTCGTCGCCAAAGGTTCGTTCCAAATCCCCAAACAAAAGAAGCCAAGACAAATCCTACCACTGTAATCTAGCTGGGGTCTTCAAATATGTGAAGAAACTAAAGTTGAGGGAATGCCACAAAACAGTGTAAAAAACTACTCCGTTTTGGAAATTGTTTGACGCGATAATTGAAGATCGGTTCACATCAGCACAATGTCGAAAAAATGACAAATTGATAGTTAAAATACTAAAAGCTTATGACTATACAAGACAGAAGTTCCAGCATGGAGGGAAATAGGTTGAGTTGACAAATTCTGACATTGGTCAGATATTTGGAATTTCATCAGGTAGAGAATTACTAAGATTGAAGTACAAATCACAAAAATTGCCGGAGATAGGAAAAAAAAAGAATCTGGATGAGCGTTTGACGACACCAATTATTAAAACTTGGTTGAAGAATTTATTGGGGAAAGACGAGAAACAAGATATCGAAGATGTTGCAAGATTTCTATGTTTATACATTTGTCAAGTCATGTTCTTCCCACATGCCACGACCATATCATGGGTGTACTTAGCAAGCATAGAAGACTTTAAGAAAGCAATGAGCTATGATTGATGTGGTGCCATTGCAACAGCTAATGAGTCAGTTAGGACTTTGTTGTAATGGCACCATATCAATCATAGCTCGTTACTTTCTTAAAGTCTTCTATGCTTGCTAAGTACACCCATGGTATGGCAATGGCACCAAATCAGCTCAACCTATTTCCCTTCAAGCTGGAACTTCTGTCTTGTAGAGTAATAAGTTTTTATTATTTTAACTATCAATTTGTCATTTTTCCGACATTGTGTTGATGTGAACCGATCTTCAATTATCGCATCAAACAATTTCCAAAACGGGGTAGTTTTTAACACTGTTTTGTGGCATTCCCTCACCTTTAGTTTTTTCACATATTTGAAGACCCCAGCTAGATTACAGCGGTAGGAAGACCCCAGCTAGATTACAGCGGTAGGATTTGTCTTTTCTTTTGTTTGGGGATTTGGAACGAACCTTTAGCGACGAGTCAGTTGCCCTTGTTGCATTTTCCTTACCTAATTGATCATTCACAAATTAGATATCTCCGTACCCCGAATTGCTATACGGATTCTATCACTAAATAGTTTAAATATGACTTTCCGGAGTATTAATGTACTAAAACCCTTTCGAAAGAAATTATAGCGAGTACATTGGGGCTGACCTTTTCGAAAATATGTTATGAGATAGTTAACTGGTTTTGCAATATAGTTGATTTTTTTTAAAAAAAATCTGTAACTCTATAAGCTAACTAGACAACAAAAATAAGATAGTTATGATGTTTTTTCGCCTAATTATAATTGTTACAAGTATTAATGACTCGAGACAAGATAGAAACTTGAACGAGAAAGAAACTTTTACCCTTACAATGATCAAGAAAGAACTGAAATTTTTACCCACATATTTGTGGAAAACATGGAAAACATCGAGCAAAAAGAAGGGAAAAAAAAGAAGCATAAATTAGGGTTTCGTTTTACAGCAAAATCGATCCAAATGGTAAATTGAAATTTACCAAATTTCGTGGAATGAAGAATGTATCAAATTTGCCGTTCAAAAAAGAAAGAATGTATCAAATTTCGTCGAATATAATGAGATCCGTTAGCTTGAAATTTACCAATACAATAAATTTACTTCAACTTAATAAAAAACAACACAAAAGTGAATATAATGAGATCCGTTAGCTTGAAATTTACCAATACAATAAATTTACTTCAACTTAATAAAAAACAACACAAAAGTTACTTAGTTCGGATGAAACTTACGTGTTCTAACTATCGAATTCTCTGTAGAAGGCAAACAAGGAGGGATTGGAATTTTTAAAATAGAGGGGTGAGACTTTGGAACTTTTCAACTTCTTTTACCCATGGGTGTACTTAGCAAGTATAGAAGACTTTAAAAAATTAATGAACTATGATTGGTTGGTGTGGTGCCATTGCAAACGATCTACTGACCTCAAAAATACATGAGGAGCCGAATGTCCGTGGTCTCCAATTGATGGTATCCGACGATGTTCTTTCCGACCAGATCTCAGGGACGTTTTCTTATCCTTTTTTAATTTCGATTTTTTGGCAGAAATAAAATATCTGTTTCTGGAATGGGCTGCTTTAAAACCTATTTGGGCCTCTTAAATATTTTGAAGTAAGTTTGTTTTGAATGTTTCTGGGCCTGTTAATTTTTTTGCGAGTCAATAAGCCCATGAAGATTTTAGAACTTTTTTGCTCCCCGAATTTGTAAAAAACTCATTTTGAAACTTTTTGAAGTTAAGGGTTTCTCTGAAGTTTTTTTCTGTTCAAAGTTGAGGAATTTCAATTCCTACATAATGACAATTGCAAGTACATTTAATTAGATATTTTTTACGTTTAATCTTACTTTTTTGACCTGTTGAGTGTGGTTTAGCTGTAATTGTCTTGCCTTGCTGAGTAAAACGCATGTGCTAATTTGTGTAAAATTTTTAAGTTGGTGGATATTTGAAAATGGACCGTCATTTTAATATTGACACAATCAGGGGTTTTGGAAATCAGTTAACCAAGGAAGTTTGTGGAAATTTGAAAGTAAGTGCATGTATTTCTCACCATTTTGAAACTTTTCAAAGTTAAGGGTTTCTTCTTGAAGTTTTTCTATGTTCAAAGTTGAGGATTTTCAATTCCTACTTAATGATGCTTGTAAGTTGTAAGTACATTTAATTTGATATATCTTCAAACGATTTTCATCTTTACATGATAGAAAGATAACACTGTACAAGTTTGTTTTTTTTATTTTAATTTTTCTTTTCTGACCTGTTAAATGTGGTTTAGCTGTAATTGTCTTGCCTTGCTGAGTAAAACACAAGTGCTAGTTTGTGGAAATTTGAAAATGGACCGAAAGAAAGTACTGTACAAATTTGTTTTTTTTTAAATTTTAATCTTGCTTTTTGACATGTTAAATGTGGTGTAGCTGTAATTGTCTTGCCTTGCTGAGTAAAACGCAGGTGCTAATTTGTGTAAATTTTCTAAGTTTGTGGAAATTTGAAAACGGACAGTCATTTTAATATTTGTGGAAATTTGAAAATCATTTTTTGATTGTAATTGCATATATATTTCTAACTTTGATGTTGGTGGTGGTGGTGGATTGTGTTTTTTATTTTGTTTTTCTCGTCATTTTAATTTCTATTTTTTTGGCAGAAATAAAATATTTGTTTATTATTATCTGTTTCTGGAATGGGCTGCTTTAAAGCCTATTTGGGCCTGTTAAATATTTTGAAGTAAGTTTGTTTTGAATGTTTCTGGGCCTCTTCACTTTTTTACGAGTTATCCTAAATGACTCCCAAATTCATCAGAAAACAAACCCGAATTGCGAGATCAATTAAATATACAGGAACAGGATCAAGCCATGAAGGATTGATTTCCTAAAAATTGCTTAGCTTGTTACAGTTACTGTTCTTGAATACTTGTTCTGTTTTTGCTGCCACTCTAAATTCTTGTTTTCAATCATCTTTGTTGACAAAAAATTGTTTTTTTTAGCTCAAAGTGATTAAATTCATCATATAAATATTCTAGTTCATGTAAAGTCAGCTTCTTTCAATTACTCTAAGTGGGTTGTTTTGAATAAATAGCATAAGGCCTGAATTGATTTTCTTTAGAGATTTTAGAACATAATTTCTGTAAAAGATGGTAGCTTTAGATGCACAATCTGTGAACAATAATGAAGCCAAAAGAGATCCCTTTTTATGTTATGGGGTTTCATGCACTTATTTGACACTGTAATGTGCCTGATCACAGCACATTATTGTTTATTCTTTCTGTATTGTTGAGGAATGTTGCAAGCCGTACGAGAGACCTAATTATGTAGCGTAAAATTCCTAAAAGTACCAATCTGTGGGTTGCATTTGTTTTTGCATACCAATGTTTCAGAGTTGATTGTTTTAAATTATTCACGGCAGGAACTTATAAGAAGTGGAAGAGGAAGTATGGTTTATCCTAGGACCTTTGTTTGGAATTGGATCTTAGTGTGGAGAAGAAAATGATTAATTCGTCTTAAGCAACATAAGTTTAAAATGTATCTACTTGTAAAATCCAATGGCAATTACAATGCTGTCTTTGTTTTAAGTTTCATTTCCTTTTCCCTCGCTTCTTCCATAATTTAAACCGGATGCAGTGGATAGTATAACAGCAGTCTATACCATTCGTGGTTAGTCTTATAAATCTGATTATGTCAGTAAGTTTTTTCTTCTCTGTTTCTTTTCCATTTTCACTTGTGATTGTTCCATATCTTTATTTGTTTTTCAGTTCTCCAGATCTATTCAGTAAGGCTTAATTTGCTTGTTGCAGTTTGGAAAAACAGGCAGCCTGATTTTAAAAGCATTTTTAAGGAGGGTATGTAGCTGCAACGCTTTGCTTGTGAGGAACTTCTAGCATCAAACAGTCAAAGTAAGCAAAGCAAGTATGCAACTGCAATTCTTAACTTTTCATAACAAAAATGGAGTGGACACTGAGTCACTAAATGAAAGCGTAAGATTTTTAATTTACATAGTTATGTTATTCTTTTTAGTTTTGCTAGTCGAAGCCAAGATTTCAATTTTACATAGTAAATGATTATTAAGATTTTGCTCTAGTTTAAGAGATATGTTGCATTTTTGTTGGGTTGTGGCACTATATTTAGTACACTAAATTTCATTTTTATTGCATAAAGGGGGCCAAGTGTTAAGCGTTAAGAGGTTTAAGTTTCTAATACGTTGAATGTTATGCATCACATAGTGGTACTGTAATTTGTGCAATGTCTTTTGCCTAATAACCGAATTAGATTACGCAGATACAGGCTGAACCACTAATTCATGAGTGGTTAAAGAGATGGCATCACATCGTTCTGCTGGATTAATTTGTTGACCCTGGATGGGAGCATGGTGTCGCTCAAGATGAAAGAAAAAGGAAGGTGAGATGCAATTATTGCGGAAAAGTAGTTAGTGGTGGGATATACAGATTGAAGCAACATCTAGCTCGACTTTCTGGAGAAGTAACATACTGTGACAAGGCTCCAGAGGAGGTATGCTTGAAAATGAGAGAAAATCTATTGAAAGAATGGAATGAAGAGTGGAATGATTCATTCCATTCTAGTTGGAATGAATTATTCTATATGCTCTCTCTCCCTCAAGGAACCAAACACAATTTTTTTCATTCCAATCGCAACCAAACACAATTTTTTTCATTTCATAAGAATGAGTCATTCCATTCTTTTTCCTATTCCACCAATCCAAACGTAGTATAAGGGTTTGGTCATAAATTTGGCCCCTCATCGTTCACTAGGTTACGTTAACCCTGGGTGGGAATATGGTGTTCCACAGGACGAAAGGAAGAAAAAGGTAAAATGCAATTATTGTAAGAAAATAGTTAGCGGTGGTATTAATCGGTTTAAGCAGCATCTAGCTAGAATACCAGGAGAAGTTGCACCCTGTAAGAATGCTCCGGAGGAAGTATTTCTTAAAATAAAAGAAAATCTGAAGTTACATCGTAACTAAATTGTATAGTATGGTTAATATTATAGAAGTAATCGTAATCGCGATTAACCAAAAGAGTTTAAAAATTCAACCCACAATTAATATTGCTACTAATGTATCTATGAAATTTAACTCGACTTATATAAAAATATAACTCTGACTTATAAAATAGTCAAAATAAGTTACCCAACTGAAATTTAACAACTTAATTATCATACTCGTACTACCGTTCTCTTGCACGATTACACTTTCAGAATTTCTCAAATACTAAAGAAAAGAAAAACGAATGGGAATAAAAATAAAAATAATAATAATAATAATAATAATAATAATAAACAAGAGAGAGTATATAAGGAATTTTTTATTTTATTTTTGTAATAGTGATAATTCTTGCATTAGCCACCACTCCAGCCACTCTAAAGTATCTGTTCCTTTCACTTGGATTCTCTGTGGTCTGAAATCTACACATGAAAATTAGGGTTCAAACAATCAAACTTCTCTTGCTTCAATAGGAGGCTTTGCAAATTACAATAAGTTAAATTCAGTAAAGACGGGGGTGTTGGATGTTTTAAAATGTGATGGAACTGAAATTTGGTGACATTGAACCAAAAAATAAAATAAAAATTCCACCAAATTTATTTCCCCCAAAAAGATGGGACTCAAAGTCTGCCTCCACTTGCATCTATAATTTCAAATACATATTTTCCCTGTGCAAATGCACGGGTCCAATGTTAGTGTTCAAGTATTTACACAGGTCTACTATGCCAGCTTTGTGGCGCCTTGAGTTAGTAGCTACACAATTCTACGGTAGTGGTTCCTGCGAATCTCCCAGACGAGATAAATGAAGATAAGCATCTGTCCCTGTATAAATACAACACAAGTATTTTAGCAAATAAAGGGAAAGAACTACAAAGAAATTGACTGGGTGAATACATAGGCATTTAAAAAGGAACACCAAATGGACGAACAAATAGTACTAAAGTAAAGACAAACCAACAAGGAGCAAATTTAACATCAATATTGACTTTTTAAAAGTCAATTGGACACATTTTCAAACTCAAAATTGACATGATTCTTTTAAGTTTTGAAAACAATAAATCTTATAACTAGTTATACTTTTTAGTTAGTTTATTATATTCATAATCGTATTGATATAAACTACATGAATTCATGTCAATTTTGAGTTTAAAAATAACTTTTGAAAAGTCAATATTGATCTTATAATTTGGAACGGAGGTCGTATCATTCTGGTGTCGGGCAATGCAATAGAATCCTGAAGGATGGACGGACCATAGTTCAATTTCTTTACTTTGTTTAGAAATTACAGTGACTTCCACAGAACAGTCTCTACATTAATACATGCAAATGCACGCCTGTATTATCTTTTTTCCCTGTCCATATTATCCACCATTTCTCTCTATCATTGCATTGTTATCATGAAAGCTAATCCTTCCCATGGGTCCTAGCGACACCTTTTAGCAGCACCATGTTGAGACATAAAACTATATCAAGATTATAGGATAAATTTATACCCAGAAAAAAATGTCATTGAAATTAAGGTTTTCAGAAAACCAAGTAGAAATTTTCCACTGGACATCCCAATAATGTGATACAACTATTTTTTGATATGTACTTATTTTTATTAGTTTTATGAATTATTAATTTATTCGCAATCATTTGTCTAGTTGTTGGATAATACTCCAGGACATGGAGTCAAGCATACGAAACAGATTCATACAGGGAGTCTAATGTTGTTAATTTGAGTTGTTAATCCTACACTAGTTAGTTCATTTAATTTTACTGCCAATAGTGAAAGCTTTATGCTATCACATAACGAAACAGATTCATAGAAGGGGTCTAATGTTGTTAATTTGAGTTGTTAATCCTACACTAGTTAGTTCATTTAATTTTACTGCCGATAGTGAAAGCTTTATGCTATCACATAATTTTTCAACAAAACAATATATCTAAAGTAATCAACACTTTACATGTCATGATTAAATCCCAAGTGGTAATCTTCCTACATTCTTTAGAAGATAAAAGACTACAAATCAAATTTTTATTAGCAGTTGAGTGCAGTTCTAGTGGGAAACTATACCCTCAAAGCTTGGTTCTGGTATCTAAGTAGATGACAGAAACAAATGACAGCTTCATTCTTATGCTAATCACTCCCACCCTAACTACTAGGATAAACCATTTTTTGTACCAGCTTTCAGCAAAATCATCATAAAACAAAGGCAACAGCAAAAATATTAGCGCAACATGAATCTTGTGAATTCGCACATATTTAGCAGGAATGTTATATTAGTTCCTTGTTATTCATTTTAAGCATGATGAATTTGGTTAAGAGAATTGGTCAATACAAAAGGTGTAATATTTTATCAGAAACTAAGAGTTGAGATTTAACTAGTTCATGACTTGTTGCTAATTGATAGGTGAAACTGTAACTTTTAGCATCGATGTTCCATTCCCAGCATGGTTGACATATTGGTGGAATGTAATATAATTATAATTATTTTATAATATATATTTACAACTAGTTTCATATCATACATAGTGAAGTAAAATAAAAGGTTCTCAACTTACCATATCCTTCCATGGAGATAATTTGGAGATCCCCTCCAAAATACCGAGCGTACAAGCGACTAATTGGAAGCCCATATCCATAACCAGCCATTGTGGCCACATTAGCTGTTTCAAGATCCGGCTGCTCACCCAGCGGGTCTTTTGCAGTGCTGTAGAGATAGGTAAAAATTTTAGGGAGACCACTTCTTGCTATTCCACCCCCTTCATCAGAAACCTACATACCAGAACGACATTCTCTTGTTAAATAATAAGTATGCAAAACTGCGACATACTTAGCAAAAGCACATCTTTTTCATCAAACTCGTGAAACAGATATTTACGGAGAGACAAGACTACAGATAACATTTTTCTAAAGACCAGACCTTAATGGTAACATCCTCTGATCCATCGGCTACTATTATTCGAATAGGAGGTGCAATTTTGTCTTCATCCATAAACCGCTCTTGGACAGCTCGCAAGGAGTTCTTAACCAACTCAAAAACCATCATATGCAAGTGTGTTGGAACATATCTGCCATGAGAATGAACAAAGTAAATACCATACATAAAAAGAATAACTTTCACAAAATCTACTTGGGGTCAAACTTTCAATTCTACACTCATTTTCTTTTGTTGTCATAACCCGATACACTTATATCAAAACAACCATTGCTTCAAAAGTGTGGATAAAGAAGTCAAGTAGTTTAAATCAAGGCAAAAGTCTCAGGAGAATTAGAAAATAGAGGAGTACAACAAAACTAAAAAATAAGGAAAAGAGAAAGAAAGAGGACTTTGAAAAGAATAGGAGACATAGTCATTAACAGGACACTTACGGGAAAGTAAAATTAGGATCCCCATAGATATTAACATCAGGAGCGCTGCCATACTCTCGTAGACAAATGCCGCGAGCATCCTCACTGGCACCTCTTGCCACCTCTAAGGGAGACATTTTTGTATGTATGTAACCTATAATATCAGGAGGAGGATTGGGATTGTGCAATTCCACGTGTTGCCCTACGTTTAGTGTGAAATTTAAAACAATTTTACCGTCCATTTTCCATAATACTAATCAAACATTAACAAAAGGATAATACAGTTACCAATCATGGACGATAGGCTTCAAAAGAAAGAGGGGACTAACCAATAAGCATACGGATCCCAATTCTGGACATATAAAAGCGATCTAGGAACTGGTGAATTTCATCCGGACCCTCGTAATCAATCCTGGGATGCAGAGATTTCTTCAGCTGTTGGACTCCTAAGGCCATCGTGGGGACAACATTATTGTGTCTCACCTTGATCATCTTAATCATCTTTGTGAATTCCAACTCATCATTCTTATCCTTGATGTCAGGAAAAGATCTAAGGTCTTTGAAAGAGTCCAAATACCAATCCCGCACCTTACAAGTAAAAAGTAGGAAGACAAAATCAGTACCTTACATCGGTAATTGAAATACCAATTTAGTTGTTTAGAAACCACCAGCTAATCTACACACAGAGAGTACCAACTGTAGCACTATAAAGAAGCAAACAAAGTTCTTATTATAAAAAAAAAAAAAAAAAAGCAAACTAAGTTCTAACAAATTCACATCTACAAACTTAATAAGGAAAGTGCATTCTTAGCAACATTTTGAGTGTCTACAGAATTTTGTTTTATCGCCCTTTAGAGTGTATAGAGGATTTTAGGATGGCCATTTAACTGTGGGCATTTTTGGGTAGTTTCTTTGGGTTCCTACACATATAGCTTGTACAAGGTTCACCCAATATGGCAGTTCTTTTAATGGAATAGTACTTATCAGAAACAAAAATAGAGTACATTCACAAGGAAATTAGCATGACACCCATCTGAGCGTCCACTAAGCTAAACTAAAAAACCACCCCTAATTCCTTACTAGTATAGCAAAAATTGAAGGCATATGTATTACTTAATATATGAAATTAACACCTCAATTTTGCTTTGCCATAGTTCCATAGATCTGCTGTATCAAATAAAAAATGATCATGTGTGCGTGAAAACAAGGACATGAAAATAGCCGATAATAAGATATCCACATGGCAAGGATCTTCTGATACTGTACTAACATATTGAAAAATTAAATCCCTAAGCAGAGTCAGCAGATCTCACATAATCAATTCCCAAAAGAATATTAAATTCACTATTGACTTTATGCTTATTCCTGTACCCAATATTGTAAAAGTTTAAAATAATACTCCTAAATGCTTAGAAAAATTATGCTCCCTCTTATACCAACAAGCTTTGGCACAATACCCCACTAAACCCTCGAGAATCCAAAATCCCATGTTTCATTTCCATAATTACAGTAGTTGGGGTGGGAAGCCCAAAGTCAGAATCCAATTAGAAAAGAACTTTCCCCCAATTCCCACTAAAAATCTTAAGAATCCAACATCCCATTTTCATAATTACAACACTATACAGAACTGGGTAAATCGATATACCCAAAAACCCAAATCAGAATTGAATCCAAAAACAAAACCCGCATCACCTTCAGAACGGCAGGTTTGTCGGATAAACCATAAGGAAGGGTCTCGAGCTCAATAGCTCTGCGCGCAATCCTAATTGGGAGCTCTTTGTGAAGAAACTGAGCCGAAATGAGCAAATTCCGGTCTGTGGGTCTGGACCCGAATTCCATCATGTACCGGAGGCTGACGCCGGTTTGCTTCATGCAACCCCATCTATGCGCCTCATCGATTAGGGTCTTTGAGAACGATTCGTACAACTTCTTAGCCGCCATGGCGAAGAAGATGAGGTGGACGAAGGCTTTAAGCTACTGCTACTAGTCAAATCTAGAACCACATGCAAGAATCGGAGTGTACAAAGTGAAATTGACATCTCACTATCAACCCCCACACTCGCATAAATAAAGATAAAGCTCTGAGAAATGAAAGAGAGTAAAAAAGTTTGGCTAGAGAGCAGTCGAGCCCAAGTGGATCTTCACTTGTGGGTCTTCTTTGATTGTGTGGATAGACCATCCTTCTATGCTTAATTATATTTTCATCCCCCATAGTGTGTGTTTGTTTTGATGCGTTAAATGTGTTAACAACTCCAAATGCACTTAAAAATCTTAACACATGAAAATAAACAGACGGTATGACCTATATTGTTGTACACGTATGACCATGAGTGCAATTTGATTAATGACACTCAATTATCATAAATTTAAAAAATTAACTTTAACTTTATAAGAAATGATGTGTATATATAAATTGAGTTAAGTGATAATCAAATGGCATCAAAGTATAGTTAAAAAAATACTAATTTTTATATAATTTAAATTTTGTATATATTTTAGATTCAAAAGTGGTCTATGAAAATTTGTTATACGATTTTTACTTTCTTATTCTGCTATCACAACTATTTTATTCCTTTCTTAATACTTTTCTATTTTATAAAAACTTTAATATGTTGATATATGTGGATACATATAAGTTAAAAACAAGAAGTTTGAGTTATCAATTTATGACATATTTAAATTCATTTGATTGTGATAAAAATATTCAAAGATCGGAATGCAATATATGATCTTATTTGAGTTAAAAATAGTCAATTTTATAATAATTTGGTCAAACTATCATAAAAGAAAAAAAAATCATTTTATATAATTATAAACCTTAACTTGAATTGAATTTTGATGGAGATAATAAATTCTTAAATGTGTTTAGCAAAATAAAATAAATCATCACTAGTAATATTGAATTATCTATATCGGCTCCGACAAAATATGCCACATCACAAACATTTTTAGTCATTAACATGTTAGTGTGAATTTATTACATAATTAACATTTTTTTGGTCACTTTATTCCTTTTTTATCTTTCACGAGTAAGAACTAAACTCTATGTGCCACGTATTAATTTGTCAAAGTAAATTTAGTTAATCCCTTCAATCTTTTGGTGATTCGTGGCAAATGGGTTGTATGAGTAGAATATAGGGACTAAACTGTAAGTTAATCTAAGTAATAGGGATCGAGATGTTAATTAAATAATTTTTGTACAGCATTTTCGAAAAGTGCAAACAGAAAGGGATAGACCTCTGATTCTTTATTTGTGGCGTTGTGGCGCAGATGCGTGGCACGTGAGAATCTTGAAATCGGTTTTAGTGGCTGTTTGGCTGAGAAATTTAGATAAAAAAGGGTTGAATTTAACGGTTGGAACTCGTAAAGTGGGCCAATTGCTTGTGTGTGAACGTTATTTTCAATAATTGGTAGAAAACAGGTCCACAGCTCATATTTCGGAGTCGGACATACTGGCGGGTCAGCCCGTGGGGCAAGATTGAGACTACCTACATCCGGACGATATTCAAACCCCCCCAACCCAAAAAGAAAAAAAAAAACAAAAAAACATAATATCATTTTTATGCAATTTAAGAAAAATGGCCAACATAAAATTAATATTATGTATGACTCTCTTTTTTTCCGACTCTACTATCAACATCAGTCTTTATAATTTAGTAAACATCAATTAACGTTACATGTTAAGCGAAAATATTATATCCTAGCACTTCGTCCGTGCCTCCGGCACTACGAAGAGCGGGAAAGAAGAAAGGGAACGGAGAAGGAAAAGAGAGAGGCGAAGAAAAAAGGAGAAGGAGGGTAGAAATATAAAGAATGAAGGGTTAGATTTATTCGAAACTAAGATTATTTTTGTGGAGAAGAAGAAAAAGTTATAAGAAGAAAGTATTGGAGATAGGATTTGAAGAGGAAGAAAGAGATAGAAGAAGAAGAAATAAAGGAGAAATAATGAGCGGTTAGATTTATGCCAAATTTTGAACGGTTCAGATGATTTATTAGATGAACGGGAAATTCAAAATCATTTGTATTTTGTTATATAGATTCTTTGATCAATTAATGTTACATATTGAGTCCACATATAATTTAAAAAATAATTGCGCTAATAATTGAGTGCCCATCGAACACAACCTTACAATTTACAAATACAAGATGGGACTTAAAGTCCAGCCCAACCTCTAGCTACTTAAATAGAATTAGTATTATATTATTTTACATATTAAATAAGAAAATTAATATTACTACAAGAGATATTGATATTTTCACAAGTATGTTCTCATTTGAATAATCAATGAGATTCAATGTATGTGAGACAAATTTTATGAAAATAGCAATTTGCTTAAATAAATTGTTAACATGTTAACATAATAATCATAATTATATTTTATATTTACATGTTTTCTATTGAAAAATATTAATGAAGTTTTGGGGTGTCATTTAACTTACAAGTGATATTAGGAGTTTCAACTTTTTTATCTTACAAAATATACTAAATAAAATGAATAAATCTCATGAGATTGAATATATCATAAACTATTACTAAGAATTCAGCTATTGTAAACCCAAAATCAGCCTTATTCCTACTTGATAATTCGTTTTGTCATTTTTTATGTTCATGCACATGATATCATAAAAGTTGACACAGGCAGTACATGAAATGTCTCTCCATTTTTTGGAAGGAACAAAAAAGGGACTATTCACCTTACCGTTCAGAATAAGAAAGAAACCAACTACACTAAGATGGATAATACTACTAGCTACTTTCCATTGACAGCGCATTCCACCTCTCCTTTCCATACATTGGTTGTCTCGTCTCTTTCTCTTGGAGGAATAAATAATAAAATAACTCCCTTAAAAGTACAAGGAAAAAAAGAAAAGAAAAAGGTAAGTACTATTTATTACTATTTCTTTAGATGTATTTTTTTTCTTTTAAACACTACTAAAGTTTATTTTTTCTTTAGATAAATTTTTTTCTTCCAATGATCTTGTTTTTTAGGTCAAAAATTACTAAGCTCCCGCAGATTCACTAAAAATAATATTTGAAAATATATTTTTATACAAATTCTAATAATTTTGAAAAAATATTACTCTTGTTATACATTCTAGCAATAAATATAAACAAAATTTTATTCTAAAAATATTTAAAGTAAAAATAATCAATACTAGTTATTTTAGCACACATATCACCTATTATAATTTCAATAATATTATATTTTATCAATTTTCTTTTGCTAAAAGCATAATAAAACAGACGTGCCCAACATTGAACACATAAAGAGTAATTATAAAATATAATCTCTCTTATTCGATTATTTAATTTATTCGGTTACCAAGTCACAAAATAATCTTATCATACCTTAAAAAAATATAAAAAAATAATAATATACCTAACAACTCCCTGATTATACAGAGACAGATAGACAGACAACCAGCTTTTCCCCCCTCTCTCCACGCTTTTCTCCTGCTCCTTCTTTCACAGGAGCCCTAATCAAAACATTTGAATTTGAGTCTTCCCTTTTTGTTTTAATTTACGTAAAACTAAATCATACACACAGGAGTTAGGGTTTTAGCAGTCCCTAAAAAGCTGCCTATCTGAATTTGTAGTAAACAATGCGGTAAATTTTTGGAATTCCAAGTTTAATTGGAATTAGCCGGTGAGGATTTCTTTCTTCGCTTAGGGGATTCTAGCCGGCGATAGAGTAGAAGAAAGAGCAATGGCCAGTTCAGATTTACCGATGAGCCCTCAGTTGGAGCAGATCCATGGTGAAATTCGTGACAATTTTCGTGCCCTCGCGTATGTTTACTTTATCTCTCTTTAATATATGTTATGTATTGGAATCTATAAATTTGAAAAAGTATATTTGTAGTTAGAAAACTCCGATCTGATATTATTATGAAGGTAAAGGATAGGAGGAGTTTTCAAAGTTGAATTAAATCTTTGTTAGTTTAGGATACAAGAAAAATATCAACTTGGTGAACATAATAGTACTATTAGTTTCTCTTTTTTATTCAGCACTCGAAACTAGAAGTGAGTGCTGAATTTAGTATATTATACTCACTGGTCCCTCCGTTCAAAAATTAGAAATACATTTTGACTTTTTATAGTCAATTTGCGAAATTCTAAAATTCAAAATTAATACGAAGTTATTTAGTTTTGATACAAACAAATATAACAATTGCAAATTAACTATGAAGTACTACTAACTATCACCTTTGTTGTTTTCAAAACTTGAATGAAATTATATCAATTTTGAGTTTTAAGATTTTGCGAATCGACTCTAAAAAGTCAAAATATATTTCTAAAACAGAGGAGATAGTAGTATTTATTTTACTATCGGAGATCAATAGATTATAAGTTTAAAGTGTGGAATATAGTTATCAAGTCATGGTATTTGTTTTCAAAATGCTCGATGTAGTCTAAGCTGTCCTGTTTGTACTTGTGAGTTCACCTCCATATGGAACCAACCAGTGCCCAAAGTAACTGCTCACTTGCTTATGAAAAGCACTACATCGACACATTACCAGTTGAGTCTTTTGATTGTTGCGTTTGAAATGGAACTAATTGGCATTGACACTCAAAGGAGCATTGATGTAGGACAATAGGACAAGATTTGAAGAAGATAGATTGCTGAAATAATTGATAAAACAATGGAAAATTAACTCGGGTAAGGCTCCACCCCCAAGGATCTTTTACTTAGCTGATGCTTTGCACACCTCTACCCCAAGGGTTTTTCAAACGTAGAAGAGAGAAAATGGCTCATAGCTAAATATCAATAATGTATTTTGTAGTTTAATTAATATGTGGGATTACATCAATATTTATAGAGACTCAAAAGCGTAATATTACTTGGGGAATAATAAAACTAAACGGCTAAAATACCCTCTCTAAATATTAAAATTCTAATCAGAAATCACTATTAGCTGCCCTACCCAACTAAAAAATAAATACATTGATTTTCTTAAATTAAACATAAAAAACTTTCATAAAATAAATAGAAATTTCTTCTAGGCTTTGGTCTCGTCGTCCTTACCACTTGGACTCTTTTGCTTCTAATATTACTTATCAATGTGCATGAATTGTCCTTAATTGTTTGTGACAATGGACTTAATGTGGTTGCTCAAGTGTCTATTGCAAATTATTGTCACTATTTTGACGTGTTTTCTCGGCAACCTTAGAATATGGAGTCTGCAATGGGAGATGGTCATGTTTTCCTTTGCCGAATCTCATCTAATACACACCTTTCAGATTTTAATTTTATTATGCTATCCTAGTCTAATTGTGAGTGTTACTTGATACTAGAAGTTGGTATATTTTATGGTTCTCCAAAGCTTGTCAATTTTTTGTTCAGTAACAATAATCCAACAGATGTCTGCAGTGATTCGTTATCATAACGACTATTAACTTCCTTATATAATTATTTTATGGATATAGAAATGGCTTTCAGAAGCTGGATAAGATTAAAGACTCCAACAGACAAAGCAAGCAGCTGGAAGAACTTACAGGAAAGATGAGGGAGTGTAAGAGGTATGCACTTGTTTCTTCTTCTTCTTTTCCGATTTCTCTTACACAGTTATAATTTTTAAGGGCTTGGAAGTTTTGAAGCACATAGTAGTAGTTTCTCATCAATGACAAAAGTAGTTTTTTCCGTAGTAAATATTTTGATCGTTGTCGTATCATATCCACAATGGCCGAGTTCTTAAGTTTGTTTTTTAATATCATTGTTGCATTGGCCAAACATACATTATTATCAACATAGATAGCTTGAGATTCAGCACTCAGCAGATAGGAATTTAATAGATAGGGTGTTCGAAAGAATTATCCAATATTAAAATGTATAAGTGAACAACATGGCTGCCATGGCACCTGTAGTAGACTACATGTTATGCGTGCATTTTTTTGGGTCCTGGATAGCCTTCAAGACTTCTTGTTGTACTGCATCTCAAGGACTTGATACTCTTAAATCTTACATTTAAACTTTGTATTCAGGCTAATTAAAGAGTTTGATCGTGAAATTAAAGATGAGGAGGGTCGAAATCCTCCTGAGGTTAATAAACAACTCAATGATGAGAAGCAATCGATGGTAAGTTCGTTGGAAAACTATTTAGCTTAACTTGTTACGTCAGAGCAATTATCATATTTAAGGTGTTATATTGTTTTGTTTCATTTCATGTTTACCGTATTTTATTATTTTCCACTCTTTTCACATCTTTCCCCTTGCTTTGGAAGAAAGAATCATACTGATAAGTTACAGGGGAAAGCGAAAATTTTAAGAAGAAACCGTAGCCATTGAGAAAATATACAGTTGTACGCATGATTATTCTCAGCTGTGAAAGCAAATCAAAGGCTTTTTAATAGAACAAATTGTCACATGAATGCATCTTATATCATTAATGTGAACTATTTAAATTTTAACTTATGGTGACATAGTGAATAGAGCTGTATGCTTTAGGCATGTATTCTGACAAGTTTAATGGTTGATATTAAGCAGCTGAAGTGTGATATGTGATATATTTATGTTCATTTATCTAGATAATCTAGTGGTACTTAGATCTTTTTGATTTGAAGGAGACCTGACTCTTAAATGAAGGTGACTTCAATTATTCTTGTAAAACAGTAAAAGGAACTGCATCTGAAAGGTTCTGTTTTCTATTTGAGATATTAATGACTCCCTCTATCCTGTAAAGGATGATATTTTTTAGTGTGTTCAGTGCGAATATTAAGAAATGCCAAAAACACATTCATTCAATATTTTGTTATCTCTACTACCGTTGGAAAAATTGTTAAACACAAAAATATTCAAAATATAAAATATATTGACGGTATAATGTACAAATATGTCATCAGTTAGCTTAAAATCCATGCTAAACATAAAAACTTAGGAAATCTATTGCAGGACAGAGGTAGTACTAATTTGTATTCTTGGATGGAAAATTTGGTTTTTGGCCAAAGAAAAGGTGTTGAGTTGTTTTTAATGTTATGGATGGTGTATAGTAATCAAACAAGAAATTAGGGACGTCACTGAAGCGCACTCATATTTGTCTTTTGTAATTTATTGAGCTTTTGTTTAACATCTCTTTTTTCTTGGATTCCTGTGCTTTTGTAGATCAAAGAACTGAATTCATATGTTTCCTTGAGAAAAACGTAAGTCCATTTACTGATCCAACTGCTCTTTAAAAATAAGTTTAATGTTATTTCTTTTTAGGCTTAAATATAAATTACTGCCTTAAACTATTGACCTTTTCCACTTCGGTGATTGACCTTTCAACCTTTTCAATCAGGTCATTAAACTATTAATTTTTTCCACTTTGTTTCAATTGAACCTGCCACGTCATAAATTGATGATGTGGCTTGAACATATGGCAAATAAAATGCTTGTGTAAAAAAAAATCTACCTGGCATTTCAAAGGTAATATAATAAAAATAAATTAAAGAAAAAAGTAAATTCTTTTTATTCTTTTAGTAATGCTTAAGGGTAAAAAGGTAATATGATACCAAATCTTCCATTACTCTGTTCCAGTACCAGATGGATCAACCTCTCTATTGCTTCTTTTGATTCTTCTAAAACCCTAACCATCGAACCCAAACCAGTCTCACTTCCGTTAAGTCATTCGTTCATGCCACCATCGCCAACCTCGGTCCTGGCTTCGACTTTTTTGATTGCACCGTCGACGGCCTCGACGACTTCGTCACTCTTCGAGTCGATCCCCATGTCCATCTAGGTGAGATCTCCATCTCCGAAATCACCAGAGTCAGCAATTCCTCAAAAAAGCTCAGCAAAAACCCTCTCTTGAATTGTGTCGGCATCACCGCCATCTCTGTAATGAGAATGCTCAATATCTGATATGTTGGCCTGTTTCTCTCCCTCCACGGGTTTGCCCCTCGATAGCGGCCTCGGTTCTAGCGCTGCCAGGCCATTTTTGTAAACCTTAGGATTTCTGAAAGTTAGGATTTGGGGATTGAAGAAAATTGAAGTTGGGGTCTGGGTTTAAATTGTTAACTTACAGATTTTGAGCTTCAATCTTCATTTTCATTGAAGAAGTGATTTGTCTTCAGTATAGTTTATTTGATTTAATCTGCCTATTTACCCACAAATAATTCTCGTTTTGCTCCATCACTCTCGCAAAATAGACCACCGAAAATACTTGGACAATCCATGACCAAAATTTAAAGCTTTGTCTGTGTTAAATTTGGGTTCTCCCAAATTGATATAGTCGACTTCTAATTTGGGGAAGAAGGAGAACTAAAATGTTAAAAGACTTGTCTGCCCCTTCATTTTCCACGTAAATATTTTGTTTGTAAATTTTTTCCATGTGTTCAAGCCATGTCATCAATTTATGACGTGGCAGGTTCAATTGAACCAAAGCGGAAAAAATTGATAGTTTAATGACCTGATTGAAAAAATTGAAAGGTCAATCACGAAAGTGGAAAAAGTCAATAGTTTAAGATAGTAATTTATATTTAAGCCTTCTTTTTATTAGTAAAAAAAATTAAGTTCAATGTTCTTACTGTTGGGAGGCTGAGATTGTTTAAATGTAATTTGAGTTGATGTCTTATGCTTGCTGATGTCTCATGTTCAATATACCCATGATATCCTGTCGTTGATTTATAATTTGGTTTTAATGATGAACTAGCTCATTTACTACTTCTGCTATAAATCCTTCTTTCCCGCATAAACATATTGGGCCTTTGGTTTGGCTTTTGGGAATCAGATTACTTTTTTTAAGCAAAAAGTGAACTTCATACCTTTGGATTCGCTTAATTGGTCCAGTAATCAGATTTTATTAAAATCTGAAAAAACTAGGGGTGGGGGAGTTGCTTTTCAGGTTTTTAAAACCCAGCTTATCCGGTTCAGTTTTCTAACAGTCACCAGATTATTTCAGCAATCACATTATTATGGATTATTTTAGTTACCTGGATAATCCAAATTAGCAAAAAACAGGAGCGATTTTAAACAGGCCAATGGCCTGCCAATATTGCTGTTTCTATTGGAAAGTTAAGGGCTGATATAATTTTGTTCATAGTGAGATCTACTGATCTAGTTTGGTGTAACGAACGGTAACATTTGAGAGAATAAGCACACATGTGAGCCACCAAGAAGAAAGATAAAGGAAAGAAGTAAGGCTATGACATGATATTATGTGACAGAAGAATCCCCAACCCCTTTGACCTCATTTCAATGTTTTGAAACTTGATTTCTCTTAATGGACACATCTCCGGATGGAACAAAATACAAATCTATTAGCGTGTTATAGGTGATATGTATTAATTAGGTAATATTTGTGATTAGAGACGATGTTTCTTTCCTTTTATACTAAATTGTAGTGTATTTCTGTGACTGATCTCATGTTCTTTGTCATACTAACCCTATTCCCTTCATCTTGTGGGTTTCTGTGCACTAATATAATTTTCTTGTCCCTTGTGGTTGCACTTCAGGTATATGAGCAGCCTTGGCAATAAGAAAGTTGAACTTTTTGATATGGGAGTAGGTGCTAGTGAACCTACAGCTGAAGACAATGTTCAAATGGCATCAGGTAAGATTAGATGTCTTTTATGTCTACAACTGCATTTCAGTTTCTTGATAAACTGATCTTTCGTATTCTTTTTGGATAAACAAGATCTTAAATAAATTCTAATATGTTATGGTGCTGATCATTTGTTGCAAAGGTGGACAAATTATAAGGAAGAAAGTTCAAATGATGATCTTTATTATCTGCTTTGAATGTCACTTCCTGAATATAGTTTTTTTTTATAAAAAAATAATAATTTCCTTAATATTGTCAGTCATATAATCAGTTGTTGTTCAACTCCAATTAATAAGATAATCGTTCTTAATATTTTAATATCATTTGGAATTTGTGATCCTGTTATGCTAGTACAGTGTGTGATCCTGTTATCCTGTACAGTGGTCCTGTTATGCCAGTACTGCATATTGAGCGAGGCCTAAATATTTTTGTACGACACATCCACAAAAAATAGTCTAGCTGCCTTGAATTGAAAGCTTGTGCCCATTTCTTGCAAATTTGATGTGCATTTGGGTATTCTGTCTTCCTTGTAGATGATTCACCCTTTTTCAGTTTTTCCTACCATTAATAACTATGACATGTTTGTTGATCAACAAAACTTGGTTGAGTAATATATAGTCGTGGACTAAACCTATACATACTAGTCACGCGGGCACACACAATGAGTGTGCTAGTTGGGTCAAATGATATAACTTCTCTATTCAAATTGAAAACTGTCAAATAGTTACATTTTTCACTATTTGTACTATTTTTTTAAAATTGTTTTTACCTAAATACATGTTTAGGAGACATCTCCCCCTCCCCATCCGCTTTTATATATTGATATATTGTACAGTTGGATTTTTAAAAAGAAATTTATGAATCCTTAAACTTGTTGGTTATTTTATTTACTACCCAACCTAAATAAGGTGAAAGGGAGGGAGGAAATGCCTATTGTGTTTGTATTTATTAAATTTATGGAGAATTGCTGTTGTATAAGAGTGTTATATTGCTATACTGTCAAATGGATCTTTTTGACTTTTTCAGCACTCCTTTAATATTTCTCACTCAATTTATTGCTGTTATTTTCTTCTATATTATGAATCTAAGCTTAATATTTAGGCCTCTCTTTGTGTTCATTCCAATTTGTTTCACTCTAAGCTTGCTTTCAGACTGTTTTTATGTTCTAAGCTTGCTTTCAGACTGTTCTTATGTTCTTTTTGCTTAGTTTACTCAAATTCATGTTATTTCTATCAGGAAAGTCTTTTCTGAATCTCAAGCTTTATATCCAAGTTACAATTAATAACTCAGAAATTCTAATATAAGGTTGAGGAACCAACTTCATCATGGGGGATAATTAAAAAAAATATTAAATACCTTATAATGATGTTGATCCATATCATATGATATATATAAAAATAACTAATTTAATATAAAGGAATATGGAGATTAGGAGTTTTGTTTAGAGTATCTGTTCATATATAACATGATGGCAGTACATAAATAGACACATGTTGACATGTAGGAAGAAGGAAGTAGAAAAGATTGAAAGAGAGAACATGTGATATGTGTTCCGCTTGGTTGTCAGAGCTGGATCTTTGTGGTTCATGTAGTCTCGTATGCTAGTATTTTCTTTTCCGCTCATCTTGTATGCATTGATATTGTTGAGCTGAATAATAAATGTGAAAACCCTCACATTAGTGATAAATATAGAAAATCACCATTTGTTATTCCTACTAATCAACGTGTTAGGTTCCTAATTAGTACAGTACGTAGATTGGGTCAGTGTAGCTCACTTGCATTAGTTGTTTTTTAGCAATGTCAAACCAAGAGCTTATTAATGCTGGGCATAAGACAATGGATGAGACTGACCAGGCCATTGAACGTTCAAAACAGGTGAATTGTCAAGTTAGTAATGTCTTCAGGTGGTGTCACTACTTTTATTCTAAACTTACAAGTGACTGTAGGTTGTTCAACAAACAGTTGAAGTGGGAACACAAACTGCCGGTACGTTGAAAGGACAAGTGAGTATGCATAGTTAATCATCTCTAATTTTCGTTGTTTTTGCCTTCACCTTGTTTATTTGTTTTATTTTTGGGTTTGGTCTAATCCCTGTTTTAAACATCTGCAGACTGACCAAATGGGCCGTATTGTTAATGAATTGGATACTATTCAATTCTCAATCAAAAAGGCCTCGCAGCTTGTGAAGGAGATCGGTAG
The DNA here is from genome assembly GCA_034770075.1 of Aralia elata. Classification (NCBI taxonomy): domain Eukaryota; kingdom Viridiplantae; phylum Streptophyta; class Magnoliopsida; order Apiales; family Araliaceae; genus Aralia; species Aralia elata. Next base: position 82,584,669 of record CM068387.1, on the reverse strand, counting down.
GCAGGTTAGCTAGTTCTTCTCCCACACATCAAATCTTTTGTGATGTATGTATTTCATTTGCCATAAGCTAACCTGCAGATTTTTCCAGGTGGCCACAGATAAATGCATTATGCTTTTTCTATTTCTAATTGTATGTGGCGTGATCGCTATAATCATCGTGAAGGTAAATTCCCCTAATTATCCATGTCTTACTATATCTTTTCTCTAACTTGATTTTTCTGTGGTTTATTGATGGTAAGTAAACCAGAGTTACTTATTCATGTTGTAGTGTGTTTATCTTGCTACATGTGCCTTTAAACAATGCCTAAATATTTACCGTTCTTGGAGTACACTTTGAGCTCAGCCTTCTACTAACTGTAACTTGTAAACTCATAGATTGTAAATCCAAACAACAAAAGCATCAAGGACATCCCGGGATTGGCTCCTCCAGCCCCCACGGCAAGGAGACTGCTGTATTTGAAGGCTGGGGAATATTTATTTTAAATTATTCAAACGAGTTCTTTTTCCGGCCTATTTGCTATGATCAACATTGCAAGAAGACTGTAGAGATAGGAGAAAGTGATGTTTGTGGACACCTGTTGATTTTTTATGTTACCTGAGATGTGCATATCGTTTGTGTGATTTTCTTTTTGTAAATCATTGTGAGGTTTGTTTCTACACGTTTTTGCATTGATTTGAGAGCCAGGGTTATCTTTGTAAACCTTCCTGGAAAATGTTGTAGTGCTGCTAGAACAAGATACTTATACGCTCTCTGAATTTCATTATTCCTCGGGCAAATTCATATTCGAAATGAAGTGTTATCGTTATTCACAATCGTCTTTAATTGTTCTAGTGTGACAGTGTCAATTTCATTATACCTCGTGCAAATTCAAATTCAAAATGAAGGGTTATCGTTATTCACAATCAACAGGGTTCGTTTAACAATTATTTAATTAAAAATTTATTTTATTTTATATAAACATATAATATAATAAAAATAAAAATTATTAAAACTAAATTCCTAGTTATGTGTGTGTATGATATGTTTTAATTCTAATTCTAATACATATATACATCTATACACAAACACACATATATATCTTCATTGTCTCATATGAGTTTTTAATTTTTTAAAGTTAATTTTAGTATTTTTGAAATTAATCAAATTAGCTAGAGAACATACTATATGAATATCCTCAATTGTCTTATCTTAATCAATTATCCTTCATTATTACTAAATTAAGAATTAAACATATATAGTCATATACCACACAATGAAAGCTCTTTCATCTTTATTTCCAATGTAATTATGCATTCTAAGTTTTGTTCTATGTCATGAGATTCCGTGGATGGTTGGGATTACAAAGGGACTGGTCCTCTGTTACTGCTTATGTGTTGCGTCTGCAAAATTCAAAGATTAAACGCCTCATGCTTTCTTTAAGTTTGTCTGCCACTGTCTATTATATTTGGAGGGAAAGAAACTCCAGGTTGCATGGTGACCCAGCCAAATCAGCTCTTTGTCTTCCTCGTGAAATTGTTCATATTATTAAATATAAACTCCACAGTTCTAACATGTTTAGTAAAAATACAGCTAATTATAGATATAGTCATATATTATTAGCTAACCTGGTACAGCCTTTCCATCATTAGGCATGTCCTTTGATGGTAATGGTATACTTGATTTGGGGTATTGCCCCTGGCCTTTTGTACTCTCTTTTTTCTTAATTCATACTTAAATTTAACACAAAAAAAAATGTATGTATCCCTTATATGTGTTAAAAAGGTTCATAATTTAATATTCTTTCACTCTATAAGATATATAATATACATATATAAATAAGAAAAATGAGTGCGTGTCTTAGTCACATACAAACTTATGTGTTATGCACTTGATACGACATAATTTTGACTCTTGATTGACAAATTGGTGAAATGTCAAAATAATCATTAATGAAAATAGTGAAATGTCAAAAACACCGTTAATAAAATATTTTACAATAATAGAACACACATAAATCTGCGTGTGTCTTAAGTCTATGTGTGTTTAAGACACACGCTCTCTTTCCCATATATATATACACACACACACACTTATGAATTTACCTGGATCATAATATAAGTTTTTTAAAAATGTATCATAAGTATATGACTATTGCTAAATCATGATTATAGATTAAGTGGACTTATAATTTTTTTCCCAAAAAAATGTGAATAATGAAAAAAAAAACAAAAAATTAAAAATTAAACGGGTTGGACTTAAGCTCGAGCTTGACTTGCTAAAACCCGACTCAAACTCAAACTATAAACGAGCCAAGTTTGTACACAAGGTTTTAGGCTCGTTTAAAGCCCGAAACTTTTAGACAATCGAACTCGACAAGCAAAAGCTTGGCTCGATTTATTTACAATCGTACATGTAATGTTGACCCCGCGTCGCCCCATTGCTCTTCTTGCCTCCCATAAATGTCAAAAAGGTGTTCTTATTTTTTTTTCAAAGAGGTACTCTCTCCGTCTCAAATTAATTGCTCGGTTTTGACTTTTTAAAGTCAAATTGACTTTTTTTAAAACTAATCTTTTTATTATTTTGGCTAAAATATAGGTGAAGAGATTATAACAAAAAAAAATATATACAATTTATTACTAACCCCAATTTTTATAATTTTAGAAATATATTTATATATGCTTAATTATTAATTGTAAAAATAGTTAATTTGACTTAAAAAAAGTCAAAACTGAGCACTTAATTTGGGACGGAGGTAGTATTTTGTAAATTTTTAAAAATAGTGTAATTTTGCAGGATAACTCACTCAAAAACTTATGCCTCCCACCCCATGTGCCCTCAATTATATATATATATATATATATATATATATATATATATATTTATGAAACTATTAGTGTGTAGTTTGTATTTTTGTAGGATCGACAATTCTAACTCATGAAAATTGCGTATCGTACTAATCATCTGAATGACAAATTTCGTCTTGTTCCTAATCTTGTGAATGACAAATTGTATCTTGGTGCCGAATTTATTGGGCTTATTAGGGTAGACGAGAAAGAGAAATTTATTTTAGAAATTTGTCGGAAAGTTAGGAATTATAGTTCTCGAGCCCAACAAATTTTGCGCCACCCAAGTCGTTTATCGTTCTAAAATTAAGTGTGTTGAGGCTCAGATCAGGACAATGGAATGAATGTATCCCCTTCATCTTCCTCTATAACTGAGTTACTTCTTTATTAATTTATGGAGCTCGAACGAACAAAGATTAGGCTCAGAATTTACCAGCATGCTTCCACTTCAAATTGCATTAGAGTACAATGTCGGTGCTTAATTTGGACTGATATTGCTTTTCATTTGATTATAAAAACTAATACTAAAACTCAATTGCCCCACTTTTCTTTTTGCAGGGAATTTTACTGCTTATCGACATGGACTCCTAAGCACTTTATCTACAAGTTGGTCTCTATTTTTCTTTTAATTCTCTTGGTCTCTTTTAAACTAATACTATTTCTTTTCCACATATTAAGGGAAATTTAGAGAGAACAAAAGCAGTATATTAAGCTTTTGATTGTTAGGCCCAATGCCTCTATATTCAGATGTCCATTCCTAAAATAAGCTACAACTATAATTATATTACCTCCAAAAACTAAAAATCTTTTCAAATTCTATCAACCAATAACATCACTCAAATGCATAAATATTTGATATAAAGAAGAAAAACATATAGGAGTGCTTCATGGGCCAAAAATTATTCATCTTTCAATGGGCTAATATCTGTTTGAATTGGAATGGGCTTTGGATATTGGTTTTTTGGCTTTATCTTCTCCACAGTCCATACTTCATTCACATCAGGCCATTGAACTCCTTTTTGCTTTCTTTCTTTTTTAATAATGATAATGCAATAATTAAACAACCCTTGATCAAGTTAAGTTGTTTCTAATTTCACAAACTTCCTGTTATGTATTGCGAGAATTTTCTGTCCAATTATAATTGTGAGATATATCAATATATGGGATTGTGTAGGATTATAAAATTGGCTCACTATATCAAATACATCGTTAAAAAATTATCAACTATAATTATCCACATAACTCGCAACTTAAAAGTTCGACATACAAAAATTACAAGATTTGTCATTATCCTTTCATATTTTAGGAAGTAAATTTTATTTTTGTTAAACAAAATTGTGTTCATGAAAATAATAAGTTGTGACATTCATTACGGGGCAAACGAATATTATTTGAACAAAACTCACAAATTAACAAAACGAATATTATTTGAACAAAACTCACAAATTAAAAATCTAGAAACAAAAATATAATATGCGAAAATATTAAGGCTACTGTGTTTGCCTTAGAAAAAGGGGATCAATCGCTACCACACAATTAAATACGACTTCCTCCAAGTCAAGGGGATGCATAATTGTAGTACAAGTACTACTTTATGCTTTGACAAATACTAATTGCTTCATTTGGCCGATTTCTCTTATCTATAAATTTTATAGGTAGCTAGCAGAAACTAACAAAAACTCACCTTTTATGCAACATTGGAAAATAAAAAGGGGAAATACCCCCTTGGATTTTAAAATTTGAGATTTCTCTATTCGTTTTAAAACTTTAATTTTAAGTTATAAAATGACATAAAAGTGCTTCTGTGCTATCACAGCTACACCTCTTACTAATATTAAGGAATATGTTTGAAAAAAGTTAAATGATCTTTAAAATTTGTCATTTTAGGTATGTATCTTTAATTTTGAAACGGGTTAAATAATAATTAGTTTTGTTATATTTTTATGTCAGTTGAACTCTAGTCGCCATTATTTAAGTGTGTAATGGTCGAGACATAAGATGCATGTAATACTTTACAAATCATCATGCATACTTGCAAAAACAGGTAATAAATTAGCGACTAATAGTTTGTTTCTGAAAAACTACTCCGTAAGTTAGATGGTAGTTTGTCTGTTTCAATAATTTCATAACATTAATGCATGTTTATCAGATGATTTCCATTACCCTACATATATTAATCAGACCAAGACTAATATTAGGTATAAGAAATATACGTATATAAACTTGTTAGTTTAATAAGTACTTCCCAACCTCTTAAACATGGGTAAATTTTTGTACTAAAGGGAAAATTCTTATTTTCACAAATCATTCTGAAAGACTATCTGATGTAAACCCACCCACCACCATCACCATCACCTACCAACCGCACAATAAAAATAAATAAATGCAACTTAACAACTACTTATTTAATTATTATTATTATTATTAAAATTATTAGTAGTACTAAGAACACAAAGGGTTGCCCGCACGAACGCTCCATAGGAGATAGATAAGAGACCATATATAGACCTCATGTAATTTAATTAATTAATTAACCAGAAAAAAAAATATGCCTCAGGAGGTTGGAAACATTTCCCTTTCCCTAACTTCCAAACAATATTCAAAAATCCAGCTAATTGACTTGAACAAAATGATTGATTGGTTCAACAAAAGCATTAGGCTTGCCACAAATATATTTAATCCAATGAAAAGTTTTTTTTTTTTTTTTTTGTAGACTTTTTGCTATAGCAAACAATCAAATAATTAATTTGAGATCATGTCTGTTTCATTTTCTTTTTTTTTTTCTTTTTTTTTAGTTTAGAAAACCCTTTGTGTTATTTTTGAAAAAATGGATTACTCATTTTCGAGAGAGATTGTAAAACAATGATTACTCATTTAGCTGAGTTTATTATTGAGGAGTACGTCCGACTTGGATACTATTATGAAGGAATGTATTTCTTTGCAGTATCATTTGGAGAGGGTTAAGTTTAATGATCAGATAACTTTTGATTGTTGTTGAGGCTTCTTAATTAATAAAATTTGTCCTTTTTTTGGACTTTTATCACAAAAAGAAATGGTGTTATTACTTTGGTTTAATTGATTTATATTATCTTCTAATGCTTTTGACATGACTCTCTCTCTTTTGTTTCTTGGTGTTACATTGAAATGATTTTTCATTTGTTGGTTGGAAAATTTAATTATTCGATTATATATAACCGACACTTAAAAGTGCCACGGGATTGTCGGTTAACCATAAAATTCTATACATATCCTGTGACCTTATTGCTTTGATGATTTTGATTTGCCTTTTTCTGGAAAATTTAAGACCACTTAATTTGACCTTTAATTTGTTGATTAATTATATTGATTGGCACAAATGTTACAGAAGAAAATATAAAAAATTCAATAAGGTTCTGGAAATCATTTGGAGAATTAAAGATAAATATTTATTGTCTGTCCTTACCATTTTTCCATTTCATCATTTACTTTCCTTATATTCCCAGAAGACAATTAAATAACAATATATACCACTACTATATATGTATAACTTTACCCTTTTCTACATATATATAGTGACATATATAAGTCTTAAGAATTTAAGGTCACTTGTTGAGTGTTTGTACAATCTAGCTAGCCACTTTCATTTATTATTATTTTATTTTAATTCCCTAGTACAGTCTAGGGTTGCTCCACTCTCTTAGAGTTCACTTAGCAAGTTGAACTCAAACAATATTCGACTCAATTAAATGAAATTTAGAGTGCAAGGTAGCAAAGGGCTTTCGGCCACTAGACTTTGCTAACAATACAAAGTTAGATGAGAGTAAAATGATTATCATTTAAATTACGAATTAATTAAGACATATACAATGATTACTTAATTGTGTGTAAATATAATCTGGACGCAACAGTAAAGACAAGATCAAGAAGATTTAAGAATAATAAATAATGGTAGAGTAAGAAATGTCTTTTCACGAAACGATTTTATTTTATTAAGTAAAAGTAATTAAAGAACTAATATCGCTTGGACAACTAATTTCCACATTGAACTCACTTTTTAACTTTCAACTTCTTTTAAAGACATGTTTTTCCTTTTAATCCATCTTAACTTGTCCTTTACGTACCTTTATGGTGGGTTTGATGTAATGCTAGTGACCAATAAATAGATTAGGAAAAGGAAAAAAAAAAAAAGACATTAAGAGAAAAAAGAGAGCCTGTTTTGGACTATTCCAGACTCAGCAAAAAAAAAAAAACAAATTCATTTTAGAAATAGCAAGTTGTCCAGATACATAATTAGAGCGAGCAGCTTAATTATTACTGCTTTCGATGTCTCATTTTTTCTAACTTTGGTTGCCATGCACAAAATACAGCCATAGTCAATTCTCAGACAATTATTGGAGCATGGGCATGTATAGACGAAACCAAACGCTGTCCTGAATTGATATTTTCAGCGCTAAAAATATCGTTTTTCTGACAAAACGCATGAGATTTTATAAATTTTTCATATAAAAAAACTTTCATTACAAAGGTAATGCAATAATATAATACTCCTAATTGTGCCATTAATATTGATAATTGGACTTAACAGACAAAATACATAAATAATCTCCAGAAAATTGGAGATTAATTTCAATTTAACGAGCCAGCATGCGAGAATCTTCAACAAGTATAATAAGAAAGATGGTAAATTAACTGTACTATTACCATTTGTATCTCTCATAAATGTACTGATCTTGTGCACTTGCATTGAGGTGAAAAATTTATGAACCGATCTCAAATATATGAATCTTTTAATCAAAGGCGGGAAATATAAACTTTGGAGAATATTTTGAATTAGATATTTTTAATGATAGATAGCTTGAAACCAAACAAATAAGATTATATATAAAAATTATTTATTTTGTGGGTGCTTGTATTGATTCCACCATAATATCAATAATCCTGTCCCTCTAGTCTTGCATTTTCATCATGGGAATTCTCATTCTCTAAGGTAGGCCTAAAGTCCTCCGCAACTCAACAAAGTTTGAACCTTTTTTTGGAGGAATAATATTAAGAATCTCAAATTTTTTTGTTAAAAAGTTTTTATTTCAAATAATGTGTCATCATCTTATGACTGACTATACTATAAAGTATTATTAAAATATTTAATATCATATCATTTGAGACAAAAAAATTATGATCCCTGATATTACCATGTTGGGACCCTTATTTGTTACGTCAATAGATGTTTTTCATCTACTTCATCTAAGAGTTGCAACTACGAATTAGGGAAATTCCCAATTTTGTAAATATTTCAATTCAACGGGCCTAACCAAAAACAACTTTAAGACCAAAGATGATAGTCTAGTGGTAAATATTTTTTTTTACTGTGTAAGATCACAGGTTCAAGTCTACCCATCAGAAAAAAGTCAAAAAATCATCAATCGAAAAATATGTTTCCCTCAAATTCTCCTCATGATCCCTTTCTCAGGCTTGGCTTCCCCCTAAGCCCCGAAAATTATATCCCCCTAAATTTACTACTATATTGTAAGAGTTTTCCTACGCAGACATGAAAAAGGACTTGAAAATTGGACATTTTCAATTTCCTTTATTTTTTTTTGGTTGAGTTCAAACATATTTATACTATGGATTTAAAAAAAAATCAGAAAAAACATAAAAAATTAGGTCCAATTTGGATATATATCAAAAAAATGGTTGTATGGGCCCATACTACCATTTTTTTTGATATATATCCAAATTGGACCTAATTTTTTATGTTTTTTTTGGATTTTTTTTTTAAATCCATAGTATAAATATGTTTGGACTCAACCAAAAAAAAAATTAAAAAAAAAAGCAAAGGAAATAGAAAATGTCCAATTTTCAAGTCTTTTTTTCATGTCCCCATAGACTTATTCATATGGTAATAGTATAGGTTTTCAAAAAAAATAAAAATAAAAAGAGAGAGAACAACTTCATCACCATAATAATGACTTACCATGGCATTTTCTTTTCAAGGGAAGTAAGAATAAGACGTAAACTATCAATCAATTCCATCATTTTATGCATGCTTTCTGTTTCAGTTTCACTAACTCATATATTTGTTGCTTCCTCAAAAAAACAATAATTCTATACCTTATAGTCCTCATTCTTCAACTCAATACAATTATTGCAGGAAAATCATGCTACGTTGTTTTCCACTGTTGAAAATTTAAACTGATCATACAAGAGTTTCAGCACTTTTTATGGTATGTTGTATTGGTTGGTACTATTGTTGATAATCATGCCCATGCACTACTGTAGGACATTTCCCCCACAAACATGAGGGCATACTTGCAATTTTCAGGGGAAGAAAAAGGGTAATTAAGACCATCACAGAACTGGTATGGTATCCAGTCTGTTTTCTTGACTATCAAATCTTACAAAATTACATATATTTCCTATATAGTAGTATCAATTAATTATTTTAGAAAATGATATTTACAAAACTCAAGGTTACAATTTTCAAGAAATTTCAAAATACCCATAAATAAGGAAAGCGTAAAACCTTGGTTTAGGCTAAAATGGTGTCCAGTCTGTTCATTTGACCTTCCTACCTCACAATGATTTGCAACTAAGATACTCTAGAATTCACATTCATTGCTTTTCTCCTATAATCATAGTTACTTAAAATTTGTTTGCACTTCTCCAATCATATGATGTTTAAGTTTGACTAACAATTAAAAATTGTATGTTGAGATATATATATATATATATATATATATATATATATGTGTGTGTGTGTGTGTGTGTGTGTGTGTGTGTGTGTGTGTGTTGAAAATAACCCACAAAGAAAAGTTTGCTTCTTTGAAAAGCTATAAGGTTCTATATTAAATTCAGTTTCTGGTAATCAGTGATAGTCACCTTCAAGTGTCAATTTTGAAATACCAAAAGTTTGATTCTTTTCTTCTTCTTCTTTTTTTTTTTTTCCTTTTTTAATTTTTGGACATGCTTATGTTTTACTGCTATATGTAAGGCATTATACCTACCACTGATAAGTCCATACCTTCATATTATCCCCACCACTATCACCACCATTCCTCACATCCCAGAATTCCATGTGCTTTGTTATGTGTTCCCTGTAATTCCCTTCAGCTTCAAAAAAGAGTATTTCTTTTGCCATCTCCTTGAATTAAGGTGACTTTCAGTGGTTCCTGATTGATTTAGATACCCATTTGGGCAATAGATAATACCCAGAAAGGATATTCTACAAGCTGCCTGTATATCTCAGATTTATATTTTGTTCTTGACAATGGAATTGATTTATGCACACTTGAATACTTCATTCCCAACTTGGTTGCAGAGCAGAGATCTAGGGTTTAACAATTTGGTTCATTTTTCGATTGAGAAGGCTGATTTCTAAATCTCATATCATACAGGTAAAAAGTAAGTTTTTGATTTGAAATTTATGCCTGTATACTTACAATGTGTACATTGAATTGGTTACTTGTTTACTCTGTTTCTGTTTCATTTCTTAGTCTATTCTATGCAGTTAATTATTTGCTGAAGGTATGGAAGTGTGTAAGCATATAAATACATAAAAATCCTGCTTTTCTTTCTTTCCGGCTACCCCTGGTTTTCCTTTATCTTTTGGATGCTTCATATCCTTCATACATATAATATGCCGATTTACAAAAAGATAGGGAAGAAAAAAAATTATTTGATCTAAAACTTAGGAGCATTATATAGAAATCCAGTTATTTTGTTGTTAGCATCTTCAAGGGAATGTCTGATAAAATTACAAAATTCGGGATATGCAAAGTTTATCAATAGATGCACCAAATTCATTGATTATCTTATGAATGGACCTGCTATTTCAATTCTTTTGTGTTCTAATTCTGTAGGCATCTTGATATCGGAAAAATGGGTATCATCAATGACCTGACAAGGGAAACTCCAATCTTTCATCTTCCTGTTTGGGCTTTAGTTGTGATATTTGTGGTAGTGCCTATATTCCTCTTGTTGCTTCCATTTTGTATTTCAAAAAAGAAATCCAAGAGGGCCACGAGCAAACTTCCCATTAGCCAGAACCAAAATTTATCGAGTGAAATCAAAGAGATACGGGTTGATCAAAATTCAGCAAACAACTTTGTTGCCATCTCACAGGACAAGTACAGTGAAAAAGATTCTGATAAGGTTTTGCTGCATTTGAGAAATGAGCAGATAAATAATGCTGATCATAGCAGTCAATCGGGCTCATTTAATAATCTAGAGAAAGGTGAGTCTGGTTCTGGATCAGGAGAAAAAGGGAGTAATGGTAAAAATAATGTATATAGACCTTCTTCACATCCTTTAACTGCTCCTTCCCCACTATCTGGTCTTCCTGAGTATGCTCAACTTGGCTGGGGTCATTGGTTTACACTAAGGGATCTACAAGTTGCAACAAATAGGTTTTCGAAGGATAATGTTATTGGTGAGGGTGGATATGGAGTTGTATATCGGGGCCATCTGGCTAATGGATCTTCAATTGCTGTTAAAAAGCTCTTCAACAATCTGTAAGTTAATCATACAGACATATACTTCTTTCAGTTGAAAAAATTTCATTTCTGTTATTTCCTTTAGATTTTCTATAGATTAAGCTGATGTAAGATTCTTATATATTTTGTCTATAGAGGACAAGCAGAAAAGGATTTCAAGGTTGAAGTTGAGGCCATTGGCCATGTGCGGCATAAAAATTTAGTTAGACTTCTGGGGTACTGCATTGAGGGTACCCAAAGGTACCATATCCCTTTAAGCTCTGTGCATATGTTTGTATAAATTAGACACTTTCTTATTACGAATGAGAAACAAATCAATGAATGGAGAGTTATTATTTGTTAATTCTCTGTATTTCTAAAAAAAACATGTGATGCCTGTGCAAATTTTTTATTACAAAATTTTGGAAATGAGTTAATTGTAACAAACTTAACTGCAAATTCTATTATGTTTCCTTTACTGTCATCCTTATGCTCAATGAGCTTTAACCCCCCCCCCCCCCCCTTTATGCTAAAACTACCAGTTCTATTACTCCATTTTAGTAGCTAATGAAATGATACACATAATTTTTTGCTCATGTAAATACAATCTGTTCAAAGGGAAATTCTTTTAAGTGTGAATTGAGACTTGGAAATGTATTAACTGACCTATTAGATGCAGACTAAACTTGCTTGTTTTCTAAATTATTTATGATGAAATCCAGGATGTTGGTCTATGAGTATGTCAACAATGGCAATTTAGACCAGTGGCTTCATGGAGCTATGAGTCATCATGGATATCTTACTTGGGAGGCTCGCATGAAAGTTATCCTTGGCACCGCTAAGGCGTAAGTTCACCTTTAGCTTGTAAGACATACAAAAAGGAAAAATTAAATCTATAGCTTGTTCTTAGTTTATCGTGATGCGCTCATTGCAGGCTTGCATACTTGCATGAGGCCATTGAACCAAAAGTGGTGCATCGAGACATCAAGTCAAGCAATATACTACTAGACGATGACTTCAATGCTAAAATATCTGATTTTGGTCTGGCCAAGTTGTTGGGTGCTGGAGAGAGTCACATTACAACCAGAGTTATGGGTACCTATGGGTGAGCATCGTCTCCTATAGTTGCCTTCAAATTCATACTCGCTACACGTATTGATTTCTTTCTCTTCTCACAGCCAAACATTAATCAATTATTCTTTCTGCTCCCACCTATTTCCAAAAATTTACAGATATGTAGCACCAGAATATGCAAATAGTGGCCTTCTAAACGAGAAGAGTGATGTTTATAGTTTCGGGGTTGTGCTTTTGGAAGCAATTACCGGAAGAGATCCAGTGGATTACGGCCGTACAGCAGATGAGGTATCTACTATTTCCTTTTGCAGCTAAAGAAAATTCTTAAATGTACTTAAGTCGGTGATTACAGATTTTATGTTACTGAGTTACTGAGAGATTACAGTGTCAATTGTTATTGAAGGCAGTGAAGCTACTAATTATGTTTTGGGCATCATGTGATGTTGTATTTTATTTATCACTTAAAACTTTTCTCAAGTTCATATGAACCAGTAAATCTGTGAAAAACATGCATCTAAAGAGTATGTTTTAAAAATGTATATTCCAACTTTTAAGAAATATCTAAGTGCTGTTGTTGTGATAAGAAATAAAGAATACTCTTGATTAAGTGCAGCAATGACTGGGATAATAATGTTAGTATCAAATTATTAGTTGATTAAGTATAAAATAGGAGGGATCTAAATTTTGTATAAAGCATTCAAAATTTATTAGTCTTATACAAATGTTTCTCGTTTGTTGTGATATACTAAATTCATGGTCCCTGCAGGTAAATCTGGTCGACTGGCTCAAGATGATGGTTGGGAATAGGCGGTCAGAAGAGGTGGTAGACCCAACAATGGAGACTAAGCCAGCTAGAACTGCTCTTAAACGAGCCTTGTTGACTGCTTTGAGGTGTGTTGATCCAGATTCTGAAAAGAGACTATCGATGGGTGAAGTTGTTCGCATGCTTGAATCAGAGGAATATCCATTACCACGAGAGGTATGATTTGAACTTCTAGAACAAAAATCAGCACTATGAATCTTTAAAAGATGCAAGTAAAAGAACAGATGTATAGTTTCTCTTGAGCTTTTTAACACGGAAACTTGAGAATCAGAGAATCTAATGGAATATGCAGTGTTAACATACTAATTCTTTAGCTGTAATCTATTTGACAACTCAAAAAAGAAAATCTGTAACATGATTGGACACGCAGGGTCGAAGACGTCGAAGAAACCAAGCTGGTGGCACAGAAGCCGAGTCCGGGAACTCGGACACAAATAGGAGTAAAGTTCCAGGCTTAAGGTCAGAGAGCAGAGTAGACCAAAGGGGATAAAGTTCTAATATTCGGCCACATGCAATTTGGGTAATTCCTACATTCTTTCTACCTTCCAAGTCATTTGGCTCAGGCTCAGACGAAATGCATGTGGTTGGCAGTGGAAGTGAGTTGAGCAGTACTACAATCTGCCCTTTGGTTTCTAATTTTCTACTTATAGATTTTAGAGAGAGAGAGAGAGAGATTGTGCATAAAATCATATCTTCATAATATACCCTGCAATTGGTGTTTTGTACAGAGGTCTTCCGGTATTTTTAGTATTCACATCTGAAGTTTTAGTAGTTCCTTTTGGGAATGAAGATTGCACTGTCCTCTTTGTGAAGAATATACGAGTGTTTTCTGAGAATTCTAAATTTTGTGATTTGCTTGTAAAGAAAGCCGCATTTTCTACTTTCTTTGTTGTTCATCACAAGGGAAATTGTATCCTTGTTGATCCATATTTCTGTAAATATACAAAAGTAATTAGTTAAACATATCGCTCTTTGGATTTGCATTGATTCTTCAAGTTAACAAGTCATTAGTTTGTCATCAAATGTCTAAATTATGCTAAGAAACAAATTACTTGAAGATAATTAGAAGAGAAGTAAAGTATTAATTGATTACAGTATCCAGCTGCAGCTTAACTCTATTGAATTGTTTCCCTATGTAAGATTAATAAACTAATGTTAAGGAAATTGAACTGTACAAATGAAGCAATATATACACTTTCACTGGAAAGCAGTATGCCACACTTTATTAGCCATTTCTTATTTTAATGTCATTAATTGGATTACTTTAATAATTAATAAAAATTATTAAATAATAGAATCTTCAACTGCGGAGATTCTCAAAGCATATAGAAATCAATTACTGTCATATAGTTTACTAAACTAAAAAATAATTATAATGGCATAGAAATATGATTAAATATGAAGCTCAACTACAACTATACAACCAAGAAAACTCATTTGATTATTCTCATTATATTGTTTTGGTAAAAAGATACATTTGGCTCATGTTGGAAGTTGAACAAGGCAACCCCTAGATACAATCCATATGAAAGAATTATTGAACACCAAAAGAAAAAGGGAATCAAAGAATAACAGCAATATCACTTCCTCAGTTCATACGTTTAATGGATATGTGCATTACACCAAAAAAATCCAGTAATTTTTCAATGGCTGAAGGGTACCAAATAAGGTACATGATTACAAAAACCTATTACAAAACAAATCCCAATAAATTTAGTAGGACATATTTGGTAGAGGGGCTGATTCACTAGTGATGTGATTCACCGGGAGGGCCAGAACGAGCATTTAGTAGGGGTTGGAGCGCCTTAACGACAATACTCATGTTTGGCCGAAAATCAGCTTCATATTGCACACACAAGGCAGCAACGGCGGCCATCTGTTTCCAGCAAGATACATATAACAGGGAAAAATTCAAGTTAAGATAAATTTCTCCATCATTGGAAAAAATTCAAGTTTTCTCAATCATTTCCAAAAGATATTCCAATTTTTTTAAAGGGAATTTTTTAGTATTGGGGATGAAAGCCACCCAAATGTGAAAAGTGGCGAACAAGAAAAGGCACAAATGTATTTTCAAACTTTCCTCTTGATAGTACAACTGTAACTATTTGTAATCATTTAAAATGAACTATACTTCATTTGTAAGTATGAAATTTTGGACTATACTAAATCTAAAATGCCTAGATTACCTTAGCAACTGCCTTGGGTGGGTATTCTCCATTAAGTCGAGTGTCAACACACTGCTTCACCTTGTCCTCGCTCAGTTTTGGAGTTGCCTAATTAAGGCACAATTGAAGAATCAGCTTAGATGGATTATACCAAAAAAACAAGTCCAATAAATAAAGCAAACAAGCACTCTCCTAAAAGAATTATAAGAGGGGGGAAAAACAAAATAAAATAGTACCCATGTCACCAGACTCTGCTGTCCTCGCGGCAATGTATGATCTACAGGTTTACGCCCAGTCAAGAGTTCCAATAGGACCACGCCAAAGCTGTATACATCACTCTTTGAGCTCAGCTGTCCAGTCATCGCATATCTGCCTCACAAAAATAGAAAACTCAGACCAGTTTACAGCTTAACGAGGCAACTTAATACATTATGCACATCAGGCTTCAATGGTCAAGCAAAATCCCACTGGGTTCAGCCCATGTACGAAGGCAAATGTTCTCACACTGCAAAATAGTGAATGGGGAGAGCACAAATTTAACGTTTCTGCAATTTTCTTCGTTCTAATGTTCCCGGTTGAATTATGTTTTACAAGGACACTCAGCACCTTATTAGGTAGCTACTCCCTGCTCCAATGAGATCATGTGTGCACTTTTTACCCTTACATTAAATAATGAAAAAACAATGCAAAGAGGTTCAGAACCTAACGCAACCCAAGTTATTATAGGAATTGAGGAATTCTACAACCTACACAATCGACTGTGCGATCTTAAAAGAGCTAAAATTTATAAATCGGGTATCAACAGTCCTTGACTATATACTTTAGCGATACACCCTAAACCTAAGGTTTTGCAATATCAAGAATCTTGTGTTCTAGATTAAGACCTACTCCACTCCCTCACCGTGTGGTCTGGTCACCTTGATTTTTGTTAACAAGCAACTGGATCTTAAAAATTGTTAAAAAAATATAATAGGCATGCTAAATGCTGGGTCAAACCCCTAAGGTTGGTAGCCAACAAGTAGATCTCACCAATTGGTTATCTCTCATTTTTTTTTTTTGTTCTTCAGAATTGTTTCAGCACCTTTTATTCTTTTTGTTTGATAAAACACTGAATGAGTGAACACCAAGACAAGTGATAAGCTATATCCATGTAAGAATTTCTAAAGGTAAACTTATATTGCTTGCTATTAAGTATCCACTTGATGGTTGGCAAACAATTGATGGTCACTCTGACTAGACTTTGGGGTTTCATTTATAAAAATAAAAAATATAAAATATAAAAAAAAATGACAGAAGCAAGTATTCAAATATCAAAAAAGAAAAGAAAGAAAAAAAAAAGAACTTACTCAGGAGCATGATATCCAAAAGTTCCAAGAACACGAGTCGAATGAAGACGTGCTGCCATGTCAGGCGCTTGATTCGACAGATCAAAATCAGCAACTTTAGCCACATCATCATCGAACAGTAAAACATTGCTAGACTTAATATCACGGTGGATAATATGAGGTTGTGCCTTTTCATGCAAGTATTCAAGTCCCTTTGCCGCTCCAACGGCAATCTTCACTCTTTGGGACCATGATAAAACTGGACCTGGCTGTGCGCCTTTGACACCTTTTCTTCCTACATGAACAAAAATACAAATATGTATTACAAAAAACATGAACATTATTCACTACTAACAAACAAGCAATTAACCAAGAAGATGGAGAAGTATAGTAAAAGAGAACATTGACAAACCATTACAACTTAATCGAGATATTGCACATAGTATATATGAAAAGGTACATGATAGAAGATATAGTTATTTAACTATTTCAGATTTTTAAAATAAATAAAAAAGAAAAAAGAAAGAACCAAAGAAAGAAAAAAACAGAAAATCAATTAAGAAAGTGAATGGTACTACAATCAACACAGCCTTGTAGTGTCCAATGGGGAGTTCACCCAAAATAATCATTTAATACTTCTGTGGCAACAGTAAATGTTCTGTGGTCGTTTTTAAGTCTACAAATTTATTTATTTTTGTTAAATTTTTAAGCTCTACAGAATTTCATACATTCCTTAAAAGATTCAAATTCAAAAAGGTCCAAAAAGGAAACTTGACACTACATACCATGAAGAATATCATGAAGAGATCCATTTGAAGCATACTCATAAGCAAGGACACGAAGACCACCATCCACACAATAACCAAGTAGCTCGACAACATTGTCATGTTTAAGCCTTGATACCATAGAAACCTAGAATGACATGAACAAACAACAGAAAATTAGAATAGCAGTTGCATTTGATGTAGCATTGTTAACATAACGCTTTGTGATTGGGCAAACCTGTGCTAAAAACTCTTGGTCTGGTTGCTTACTGGAGTCTAACTTTTTAATCGCCGCAGCCTGCCCACTTTTCAAGACACCGTGATATACTCTTCCATATGATCCCTCACCAATCAAAGCCTTCGTACCAAAGTTATCTGTTATATCTTTCAACTCATCCACTTGGAGTGCAGAGACATTAATGGGCTGGACGTTTATAGTTTGTGTGTCCTTTGGCACTGCCTCTGTGGCACGATAACCTCCATTATTACCTACACATTAAATTTGAATAAGTCCCAATTTGATAAAGCAAATAAAGACTTAATGAAATAGCAAGGTCAGGATGCTAAAAATATGAATCATAATATTGCTCTAACAAAGATTCTCAGCAATTTCAAGTAAGGTTCATCGTTAGTAATCATTATCTGCAGCTCAACATAAATAATCAATCACCTGCTGAGTGATTCGCCATAAAAGGTCCATTATCAGAAGCCTTGTGCATATCATCTTCTGAGCAACAGCCAAAACAACTCATGATTCCTTTTCCTTGAAGACTGGATAATGAATTAAGAAATGAAATTAGCTAGCAATTGCAGTTAAATATTTTATCCCTAAAAAGTTACAATTGCAACATAAGACTGTAAGCACCAAATGCTAGACAAATAAGATGAGTAAACGGGCCTCATCACCCAGCAGCGCCATAATGCATCACAAATATATGATGAACATTTTGTTTCCTATTTACTCTCATTCTTATTTTTCTCGAAACCAAAATTAATGTAGAATTCTAAGATAGCTATGCATCAAGCGTTTGGCGTCATCACCAGAAGATATAAAAAGTAAACAATTTAATATATGTAGATGTATGTATTCCAATGCTTCTGGCCTAATTTAAGTCGCTGGCATGTTGGCTGAAACTTCGAGCGGATAAAATAGGGAGACAAGTTACGCAGGCTTGAACATATTGTTGTTGTATTTTTGAATGTATTTACTGCATTTATGTTGATACACTATATAAAGGTTAAGAGGCAGCAGATGGTAATAAGCACGTCTCTTTTGACGTTTAAAGTATACCAATAAGAGGACAAAATAGAACTATTTAATCCCCATCCTACAAACGCCAACGAATGCATGTCTGACATAAAAGAATCAAACTATTATCTAACAGGTAGACTTTATCCATATTGATACGATCGAAATGATTCAGTATTTCCTCGTCATTTACTTCATAAATACCAATGAAAGTACGATCATAGTAATAATTTCTTCATCCTGACAGTAAGCTTTGCCACTTCTCCTATGGATTAAGCAGGCACATTTCTTGGCAGCTTAGCCAAAATAAGGAAAATTAAGTAAAAACTCCAAACACTGTGCCCTTTAAGTAAGGACTAAAGATCAGATCATATACAATACAACAAGCAATTGAATCTATTGTTTTGGTTTCATTTAAACAATATCATCACAAGTTCAAGGTTTGAGCTATCCTTCCCTTTTAACTCCACTATCACTGAATTAGTAATAAATAAATAAAGAAACCACTTTCTTAGAAACACCAGCATCAATCCATTAAAATCATGTTCTTTATTAAGAAAATCATGTATACCAAAACTGAATTACCCTTTGGAATCAATAGAACTGAAAAGTTAACAAAAACAAACTAGGTCTGTTTGTTTTTTTACCACAAAGATCAAACAATTCAGCTCAAATGGAAACTCAATCAGGGATAGAACTAATCAAATAACAGAAGTTAACAGTACACAAGCTGATTAATACTATCAATGATCAATCAAACCCAGAATCCAGCTGATCCACTTTTCAACAACTCCAGATCAACCCATATTTCAACCAAACACAATACAAAATAGTACCATCTGTTAAATGCAACGCATCAACATGTAAATTCCCCCAAAACCCTATAAAAATTCCCACTTCCTTACCAAAAAAAAACATCATTTCATTAATAGAAAAAAAATATCTTTTATGCAAGATGACTTTTTCCAAACACAAAACAGTGAAATTGAACAAGTAGATGCTCTTTATGAACAAATTGACAAACACCCATAACTTCTAATGCTGAATTGGCAGAAAAAATTCTGAGGCTTGATGAAGGGGAAACAAAATAAAATCAAAGGTGGGCCCAGAAATTTGGGGCAGGATAACTCACCTGGGTATGTAACCGTCTATCAATCAATCAAATGCTTTGAAACTTTTTGATATTGAATTAGCAGCTATAAATCACTCTTTATGGTCTGTATGAATCATGAAAGTAAAACGCGTAGGTTAAGAACAACATATGTAAAAGAAGAAAGACCGGAGGAAATAGTAGTTCAGCTAGTTGCTCTCTCTCTCTTTATATATATATATATATATATATATGTGCCTTGACTTGTATTCAAGGCAGAATGTTATAGTGGAACTGCGACTTTCTCTCTCTTCTAATGAGGGGAACTGATGTCTAGAAATTGTCTCAACTCTTGTATTAAATTTTTAATATAAAAAATGAGACTCAAATTCTGATCGGGGTCAAATTTTGAGTCATGAAACTGATTTCGGTTCAAGTCCGAATTCCAACTAAATCAAATTAATTTAAATAGTGCCTTAAATTATTAATTTAATAATATTTTTAATCCATCTTTTTATAAATTCACCCAAAAAAATCGTAACTTAATATACTTTTGTTAATTACTTAATGCATTAAATATAGACAACTTTAAATTCTCCCACTATAAATATTTATGATGTTTTCATCAGAATCGATCATACTTCACAAATCTTTTTCTTTTTAGTTATTGTAAAAGAATATCAACTAACTTCATGTTCCCACTTCCCATTTAAGGATTTTTCACAATTGTGGGCTAATGCCACCAACTTCGTGCCCCCCGTCTTCGTCGTATGACTCAGCCCAACAATTCGAGAGTCGATTTTAATACCGTAGGTAACGATTTGGGTCAAATTTTGAGTTCAAAATCAAATCTTGAGTTCAAATCAAATCCAATAAATAACTTAAACCACAAGTTCAATAGTATTTTTTTTGTATGTCATAATCCACACACTAAGGCCATATTTGTTTGCAAAAAATATACTTGAGATTGAATTATTTATTTTAATTTAACACTACTTTAGACTATTTTTATCCCATAATAGAGACATTAATAGTCATATGACTTATTTTTTGTCATTCTTAAAAGGACTATTTGTGAGGGATTATATAATCTCATGATTGATGTGATATTAATAGTCCCTTTATTTTAAACTATTAAATGGTTTTATGAGACTAATAATCTCACATTAAGCGTCAAATAATTAAATAGTCCAAAATAATATTAAATTAAGACGAATAGTTCAATTTCAATTATGTTATTTTGTAAATATGACCTAAAGGCATTGTTATTATAAATGTAATCCCTATAATAGCTAAGAATTTCTATGCTAATCCGATATCCATACATTAACCGTATGATATTTTTCAACTGATTAAAAAAAGCAGAATTAGCAAATCTTAACATATTCTAAACTGTAGTATTGGCTTTATATAAGACGGACATGTTAACAAACAAGATATAAGAACTCTAGTTTTGAGTTTGACTAGTAATTTGTCATGTCCTTAAAAAATTAACGAAAAATCCCACTCTAACTACTTCCTTAAAGATTATATTCCACTTGCAATTTTCGAATATCACCTACAAACAAATTTATTATATTATCTTGATTTTATTTTATTTAAATATTTTTTATTTTTTATGGAAAGAAGATTCTTTTATGTTAAATTGGTAATGATTTGAAGTACACCTTCCTATTTGGTATCAGAAAAAATAAATAAAGAAGATTGATATTTTATCATTTAGGCTTATAAGAAAGACTAGAATTAGATAGGAAATATCATAAATTAATTTATACGAGTAGTTGTTTTTTAATGGTAAAGCTAGTTAAAAATTCTTGGGGAAGTAGGTTGGCTCTTAAAGAATAGAACTGGTGCAGTCTATTTCTAGGAAAGTAGTAGTACGTATGTATGGGTTTTGCTGGAATTGGTTGGCTTATAGTTATGGAACAATCCCACATGCCCCTTTCCATTCTAATCATTAATCCGCGTTAACCCTTTAATTATTGACTATTTCTCTTTAACTAAAATAAAAATAAAAATCCCTTTTTAATGTTAAAAAATATATAAATTGACATACTCCAAGGAATAAAAGTATTACTTGTATTGACACATTGTGAACAAGAATCATGACTTCTTATTCTTGCAGAAAAATATCTAAATCATTCACTGTTGGTGGCCCACTTTTTGATGACATGGAAATATTTAATAACTAATCTCCAACAACTATATATATATATACACACACACACACACACACACATATATATATATATATATATGTTGATAAATAATTATAGGACTGAGAAATATTATTGCTTCAAAACATCAGATACAACCAAAGAAAGTACATTAGAATGAACATCCTACAACAAAAAAACAGAAACATTGGGTCTAAGGTGTTTTTGAATATTAAAAAAATAAAAAACAGGTATGATAACCAACTACATCATATTATAAACTGCAATAACAAATATTAAAATAAATTTCCATTTTAGTTTTATGAAGGACTCCGTCAACTCAAAATATATAAACTACTCCTCGACTCATTTGATGGTAGTTTGGACTAATTTGTTGCACAGACTTGTGATGTAATAATAACAATAATAATAATAACAATAACAATAACAATAACAATAATAATAATAATAATAATAATAATAATAATAATAATAATAATAATATGTAATTCAGATTAGTATATTATGTAAGAGTTGAGTATTTTACCACATTACTATATTAGTATAGTGTCATTTTCATTTGACAACACAGGTTTTGAATTTTTCCAAATAAAGTTATATGCCATTTGGCCCATTTGATGAGTATATGTGAGAAACTTTGTTAAGATAAGGAATTCCGGCCCATTTACATCTACAATATGATTGGCAATTTGATAAACTGAAACAGGCCCATCGCCCAAGTACACCAGCAAAGTCCATAGTGAGTTTAATTTAGAAGGGTCATCTTATATATTGCAAAGTTTTCAATCAAATTATAATTACAAATATAGATATATATAGAGGATAAGTAGGAATTAAGAATGATTTTTAAATAAAAGTGAAAAAATTATATATATTGAGAATATTTACGACAAATTGTTTGATTGTCAGTTATGTGAATAAGTATTAGTAGTAATTTTTTTAGAGATATGTATAATAAATAGGACTCCCTTCTAATTTTATTCAATTTCATGCATTTTTAAAATTTTTTTGACATTGTTTGCTTGCTGACATGCCACATGTTTTAATGCAATTTAACCCGGAGATTAAGCCGGAAGGAAGATCTTGAATCACCATAATCTTCTACTTTAAAATCCATCTTTTTATTTTTCTCAATATTAAAGTCTCATTCAAGTGTGAAAAGTAATCAAAAGTCAACAACACCACCTGGGGACTTTGGGCAATTACGGTTTCACATAAGCTCAAAATGCAAAACTACTAAAATACTCACTCCAAATACTCTGACCGTCCCTTAATATAAGTTATTTTAGAGTTATGTACAACTATTAAGAAAATAATTATCTAATATTAAATATAATATCAATTGACTATATTATCTTTATATTGAAAAAATAAAGTATTATTTATTGGGCAAAAAATAGTGAGAACTAAGGTTATATTTAATACTTGAGGTAATATTAAAAACTAAGCAATTAATGCTTACTTGAAATTTTCAAACGTCATATATTAAGAGACAAAAATACTTCTCTAAAACGACTTATATTAAGAGACGGAGTAAGTATTCTGTTTTACTTTAATCTCTCTTTCAATCTTTTGTTAAATATATTTTTATTAAGTACTCTCTTCGTCCCTTAATATAAGTGGTTTTAAAGTCGTGCACAAGTATTAAGGAAATGATTGTATAACACTAAATATAATATCAATTGTCTATATTATCCTTGTATTGAAAAAAAAGAGTGTTATTTATTTGGCAAAAAATAGTGTAAGGACCAAAACTATATTTAATACTTTGAGTAATATTGAAAACCAAGTAATTAATGTTTACTTGAAATTCTCTAACGACATATATTAAAAAATAAAAATACTCTTTTAAAACTACTTATATTAAAGAACGGAGAGAGTAGAGTATATCATTCTTTTTTCATTCCTCTTAATTTTTTCTTTGTTTCACATGGCCTTTGGAAAGAGAAGAAAAAGGAGCAAACATAAAGCTATTAAAAAGTTTTTGAATTTTGGCCTTTGGGTAACTGTCCAACAAATTCCTAATGCAAACAAACATAGTATAGCCCAAGTCCCATAAATAATGTCGCAGAAACAAAGAAAAATAGATTTAAAATATCTACTCCCCCGTGGGAGTCGGTGAGTCCTAACCTAACTATTTTCAAGTTCCTCAACTTTCTTTTATCTTATAGACTACTTTTTTAAGAGCACCAGAGGCTCACGTCTCTTCCTGAACTGTCCTTTAAAAATAATACTCCTCCGTCCAAAATTAACGATTTAATTTTGATTTTTTAAAATTATATTGACTATTTTTAAAATTAATTTTTGTACTATTTTTGTCAAAATATAGGTGAATAGATTATAATCAAAAGAAAGTATATACAATTTACTATTAATATCAATTTTTATAATGTTAATAAAATATATTTATATGTGCTTAATTATTAATTTTAAAAATAATCAATTTGACTAAAAAAAGTCAAGACTAAGCAGTTAATTTGGGACGAAGGAACTATTATTTAAAAATTAACATTCTTTAATTACGGAAAGTAAAATTATTTTGATGCGATAACTTATTCAATTATATACACGGTCTCTCACTTTCTTATTTTTATATATTCATTAAAATAAAATATATTTTATCGTAATATATATAAGAGAAAGAGGAGAAATGTTCATCACGTGATATTCGGATAATAGGATCAAGCTACTATATTTCGATAACATTATATATACATATTATATGTATGACACTTTTTTTAAATATAAGAGGAGGATCCATTTTAGTTAAATAAAAAGGAATTTTTACTTTTACCACGATATCCCTGCATTTTAATAGGCTTTTACATAAATGGAAACATGAAAGCGCGAGACATGATATAGGCTTAATTTATCTTCTATGCCTTAATAAAAAATTCAATCCATGCCCAACAGGCAAGGGGGGGGGGGGGTGTTTAAGACAAAAAAGGTACGTTGGAGGCTGGGACGAAATTACGTTGAGCAGAAGGGGTCAATTGACCCCACTTAAAAAAAATTATTTTATAATAATAATAAAATTAGAAAAAAATTTAAGTATAATACACGAATTGATTCTATTGAAATTTATAAACTTTGGTCAAATTGAGTTTTTTATAACTTTTGCAATCCTATATCATTTCTATTGTTTTATATATGCGTCTCCATCTAATTTTTTTAAAATAAGTTATAATCTAATTTATATTATTTTTTGAAATAATTAAAAAATTAAGCATTTATAAACAACTTTGTAATTAGAAAAACGTTTTAGAGGTCAATAATATATATATATATATATGTGTGTGTGTGTGTAGTGTTACTATTTATTATAATAACATTTTAATCAAACACATGTTTTATATATGTAATCGGAAAGTATAAAATTATTTAAAAAATTTGATTCGAAAGCATTGTTCTTAATCCATCATCAAAAATTGTTCGGATATAAATCTTAACAGGTTGGATTGGGCTTCTTATGTTGGGCTCGGCCCAAAGGCCAATCACACCTAGCGGATTCTATGAGGACTCTCCAGTCCGAAAAGGCTTGGGCCAGTATTTTAAGCCCTTGTGGTTCCTTACTGGATGATACTTCTATTGGATCAAGGTAGTTGAATCCGGGTCTAATAAGGATTCTGGGCAGAACACTCCTAATAGGAGTAGAAAGTAGTCAAGTGGATCCTTATAAATACCCAAGTAACAATGAAGGCCAGGTACAACACTTTTACCCTACTAAATATTTGACCTCCATTGTTAGCGTACCTTGAGCTTGTTACTTACTCTTACACCCGAGGAGTCTCCACACGGCCCAAGCCGTTGGGACTTTTGTGCAGGTACACGCGCGGAGAGTGGATTGGACGCGCGGACAAAATCAAGCGTTAACATTGGCGCTAGAAGGAGGGCCCTTTTAGTAGCAATTTGTTTGGCTAATCGGAACGGGTTCACATGGCGACTTCGCGTTCACAACGAAGCCAACAAGATCACAATGGACCAGCCCGGTCTCGATCCCATCATGAGACGGCTGCAGAGAGGGAACAGCGTCTCCAGCAGATCCTTGACCGCAAAAAAGCTCTCGATCTCCAGCAAGAAGAGCTTGACAAGCAGTACATGGAATTAAATGAGGCTGGACAAGACCTGTTGAGCGAGGGAGGCTCGGCCTCCCGCTCCGTACCCCACCGACGTAGAGATGACCGATCCAGGAGACGGCATCGGGACGACAGTCTGGTCCAATTCGGCACCAACACTACCGGGGATTTGAGAAAGCGAGCCCGGTCACCATCACAAAGGGACCGTCGTGAAGCCCCCCGACGAAGCCCTGGAAGGAGCCACACCGGAGAATCCTCTCCCCGAAGGGTTAATAACCAACCTTCGGGGACAAAGAAGCCTCGGTCCTCTCCTTTCACCAGAGATCTTGCTAACGCAAAGATCGATAGAAGAAATAAGGTTCCCTCGAACCTGGAGATGTACGACGGAACGGGAGACCCCCATGACCATACCTTCACTTTCGAGCAGGCCATGCTCTTCCATGGTCACAATGAGGCGGCCATGTGCCATCTATTCCTCTCCACCCTGAAGAAAACGGCTCGAGAGTGGGTCATCTCTCTTCCCTCCTCGTCCATAAGCTCATGGGGCGATTTGCAAGAACAATTCCACACCCGCTTCGGAAGCAATAAGAGGCGGGCCAAGATGATCACGTCCCTAATGCAGGTTAAGCAGAAACCTAATGAGACACTTCGGCAATATATCAAGAGATTCCGGGAAGCTGTGGCCGAAGTCAACGACATAGACCCAAAGCAGGTTATCCACTTCCTGACCATGGGACTAAACGTGGACAAGTCCAGCAGGTTGATCGAGGAAATTATCTCAAAGGCCCCCGAGTCTCTGCCCGAAGCATATGAAAAAGTGGATAAATTTGTCGAATTGGAAGAAGCTCTTGCTAACCTTCGGGGAACCTCGAAACATACAGGTGATTTTCACCAGAGAGATTCTCGGGGGGAAGACGCTGATAAAAAATACGACGAGAATAAAAGGAACGGCAAGAAAGATTTCCAGGATAGTCGGCAACGAAAAAATGGCGGCTCGAAGGAAAGAGGGAATCGGGATAATGACAAAGACTATACCCCTTTGACCTTAAGCCGAGCCGTCATCATCAAGGAAATCAAGAACCAGCCCTTCTATGAGAAGCCGCCGAAGATCAGAGTCTTTGCCAGACAAAAGAACGGGGACCGATACTGTAACTATCACGAGGCAAAGGGACATGATACCGAAGAATGTTATCAGCTAAAGGACTTTCTGGAAAGTCAGGTCCGAAAGGGGAATCTGGACTGTTATATTGCCGGACAATACAAATCGAGCCCCTTCGATCGGCTAGCACCACCACCATCTTCGGGAGCGGTAAAAGGGGTCGTGGACTGTATATCTGGTGGACCGATATCAGCACTATCCAATAGAAAAAGAAAAGCTTTTGGCAGAGAGGTCCATCAGTTGTCAGGACAATCTAAAACTACCCCGACAGAACCTATAACCTTCTCTGATGAGGACTACCCCCCGGGAATCGTCATACCCCATCAAGATGCTCTGGTTATCACTGCTCAGATAGGGACTATGGACTTGAAGAGGATGCTGGTGGATAATGGGAGCTCAGTCGATGTACTTTATAGCCATGCATACAATCGGCTGGACCTGGGGGGAAGGAAGCTGGAGATCTGCAACGAGTCCCCATTATATGGTTTCGGGAACAACCCAGTCCGAATAGCAGGGACGATTGAGTTACCAGCGATCTTCGGCACAGCCCCTAAACAAGCTTCTATCATGATAAGATTCTATGTAGTTCAGGTGGAAAGCAATTATAATGCCATTCTGGGAAGAACAACTTTATCAGCCTTAAAGGCAGTCACCTCGATTCCTCACCTAAAAATGAAATTCCCTACCGAGCACGGTATTGGTGAAGTTGCAGGGGATCAGGATTTATCCCGAAGGTGTTATCTTCAAACTATTCAGGCGACTTCCATAGGGGTCAGCAAACAAAAAACCACAATGAAGATCGAATTAGAACCCTTTACGGAGGGAGGGTCAGAACCGATAGCAACGCCTGCGGAAGAAACCGAAGAGATTCCATTGTTCCAGGAGGATGGCACAAGGACTGTACAGATTGGTACCGGTCTGGAAACGGGCGTCAGAACCAGACTCATCAGCCTGGTGAAAGAATACTCGGATATATTTGCATGGACGCCGGCTGACATGCCGGGAATAAACAGAGATGTGGCTGAACATAAACTAAGTGTCAACCCCAGCCACAAGGCCGTTAAACAGAAGAGGCGTAACATAGCTCCCGAACGACAAAAGGTGATAGATGAAGAAATTGAAAAGTTATTGGCTGCCAACTTTATTTATGAAATAACATATCCTGAATGGCTTGCCAATGTGGTGCTGGTGAAGAAGCATAACGGGAAGTGGAGGATGTGCGTAGACTACACGGATCTTAATAAGGCTTGCCCGAAAGATTACTATCCTCTCCCGAATATCGATCAACTAATTGATTCTACTGCGGGACACACTTTAATGAGCTTCTTGGATGCTTTTTCCGGGTATAATCAGATTGCCATGTACAAACCAGATATCCCGAAGACATCCTTCATCACTCACCGAGCAATTTACGCCTACAAAGTCATGTCGTTCGGTCTGATTAACGCCGGAGCAACATATCAACGAATGATGAATAAGGTGTTCAGAGACCAGATCGGCAGAAATATGGAAGTCTATGTAGATGATATGATCGTCCGAAGCATGGGAGAGGAAGACCACTTGTCAGATCTAGAAGAATGCTTTCGGAATGTCAGAATCCACAACATGAGACTTAATCCCGCCAAATGCACCTTTGGCCTCGGGTCAGGCAAATTCTTGGGGTACATGGTTAGCCGAAGAGGGATAGAAGCTAATCCCGAAAAGATATCGGCTATCCTCGAGATGCAATCCCCAAAGAACTTTAAGGATGTTCAAAGATTAACAGGAAGACTTGCAGCCCTTCGGAGGTTTGTGGCCCGATCAGCAGAGAAATGTCTTCCATTCTTCAACACCCTGAAAGGAGCCCAGAACCAAAAGACGTTCGTTTGGACGGAGGAATGCCAGGTTTCCTTTGAACAGATTAAACACTATATTTCTTCTCCTCCGATCCTCAGTAAAGCTCTACCCGAAGAGGATCTGCAGTTATATCTATCCGCAACACAGTACGCGATTGGGTCAGCTTTAATCAGGGAGGATTCACAGGGTCAGAAGCCAGTCTACTACGTAAGTCATGCTCTTCGAGATGCCGAAACCAGATATCCGAACTTAGAGAAGTTGGCTTACGCGTTGGTTGTTTCTAGTCGAAAACTTCGGCACTACTTTCAGGGGAGAACCATCACAGTATTTACAGATCAACCCCTACGGAAAGTATTGTACCGTCCCGAGTCTTCGGGGAGATTAGCAGCATGGGCTGTGGAGCTGAGTCAGTTTAATATTGATTTTCGTCCTCGGACAGCAATTAAAGCGCAGGCCCTGGCTGATTTCATTGTCGAGTGTTCTTTCCCCGAGGAAGAGGAAAAAGATTTTACCGCACCACCTAATCCCACGACAGATTCGGCATGGACACTATTTGTGGATGGATCCAGTGTTGGACCTCGTAGCGGGGCAGGGGTAATTCTTACTTCTCCCGAAGGATTTAAGGTCCAGCAATCTATTCGCTTCGGGTTCACAGCTACCAACAATATGGCCGAATATGAAGCACTCATAGCAGGTCTGAGGTTGGCCCGAAGTCTGGAGGTGAAAAACTTGGTGATACACAGTGACTCCCAACTCGTGGTAAAACAGGTATTAGGGGAGTATGAAGCCAGGGAACCACACCTTCAGGCCTACCTACAGCTCGTACAAACGCTCCTCGGACACTTTCCTAAGTATCAAATTATTGGGGTGGTTAGAGCAGACAACGCCATGGCCGATGCTCTCTCGAAGCTTGCTACAACTGACCAGGGAGAAATGGAAGGATCTGTCTACCTTGAAACTCTCCAGGAACCGAGCGCAATGGTTCAGACAGTAATGGATATTGAATCCGAGGATTCCTGGATGACTCCTATAGTCAGGTTTTTGAAAACTGATGGTCTGCCCGATGACCGAGCATTGGCCCGACGGATTAAATTCAAAGCCACAAAGTACTGTCTTATCGAGGATACACTGTACAGGAAGTCCTATTCGTCGCCCTTACTTCGGTGTCTTGGTCCCAAAGAATCTGATTATGCGCTTCGGGAAGTCCACGAAGGGATATGTGGAGATCATGTGGGAGCGAAAACATTAGCACATAAGATCTTGCGACAAGGATATTTTTGGCCGACCATGCTTCAGGACGCCAAAGACTTCGTCAAAAAATGCCATAAGTGCCAACTATTCGCTTCGGTACCACATCAGCCTCCCGAAGAGCTTACACCTATATTGTCTCCCATCCCTTTCGCAGTTTGGGGGATAGACCTTCTCGGGCCACTCCCTCAGGGTAAGGGTCAGGTAAAATTTGTTATTGTCACAATAGATTACTTCACCAAATGGGTCGAAGCCAAACCTTTAGCAAAGATCACCGAAAAGACATGTCTTCAATTCCTCAAAGAGCAGGTGGTCTATCGGTTCGGAATTCCCAAGGTCCTAGTCTCTGACAACGGTCTTCAGTTTGTGGGGAAAGAATTCGAAGGTTTCTTAACAGAACTGAACATTCATCACCGAAGAACTTCAGTGGCCCACCCTCAAGCAAACGGACAGGTTGAGGTAACAAACAGGCTTTTGTTGAACGGTATTAAACGAAGACTCGAAGAAGCAAAAGGAGCCTGGCCCGAAGAGCTTCTGCATGTCCTATGGGCCTACCGAACAACTCCTCGAACCACAACCGGAGAGACTCCATTCAAGCTTTCTTATGGGACCGAAGCCTTGATACCTATTGAGATTGGGATACCTTCCTCCCGAGTCCAAAACTTCGACGAAATTCTTAATAGCGAAGGACTTCGGGAAAACCTAGACCTATTGGAAGAGGAGCGTGATGCCGTGGTTCTCCGGTTAGCTACCTACCAGCAACGAACGGCTCGGCATTTCAATAAAAATGTCAAGGCACGAGCATTCAAGGTAGGGGATTTGGTCCTTCGGCAAACAGAGGCGTCTACACCACGAGAAACGGGAAAACTGATGCCTACATGGGAAGGACCGTATAAAGTCATTGAAATACTAGGATCGGGAACCTATAAATTGCAACATATGGATGGAAAAGAAGTCCCGAACACTTGGCACGCCGCTAGACTCCGAAGATATTATCAATGATCCTATGTACTTAGCTTTCTTTTGAGGCCTAAATATTAGTCGATATTGATTATCTTTTCGAGAATTAATGAGAATTCTTCTGTTTTATCTTTGTCTGCTGTTTTTACATACACTTTGATATATCAATTAACCTTATTAGTAATTTCCTAATAAAGTTAATGGGGAGAAGGGGTATAGAACAACTATATACACTGATAAATAAGAATTACTCAAGAGAAAAGATAAAATAATATTCACATTGCAGAATAAAGAGTCTGTCGAATTCCATAAAAATTACAAGTACAGAAACTCAGGTTACAAAATCAATCTTCGGGAATAATAATCCCCAGTGCATCAGGATCATGACCTTTTGTCCTCACCAGTTCTCGGGCAAACTCGAAGCCATCATTAAACTCATTCACCACAGCATCTTGGACATCTTCATGGAATTGATCCGAGGTCTTATATTCCTCGATAACCTTTAGACGAAGACTTAGCGCCAACACACTGGGTGATGCAGGGGCAATAGGACCCTTCAGCCAATCAGCTTCTCTGGAAGTCCAACCTTCAACGATCGATTGCACGTTCTCCTTTAGATTCCTTATCTGATCCGTTTGAAGGCGAATCGTATTATCTGATTGGCCCAGCTGATCCTTCTGATTCTGGGTGAGCAACTCAAGCTCTTTATTTTTTCCCTCTGCTTCCTCGGCTCGCTTCACAGCAGCCTCGGCCTGTTTGATGGCCTCTTCCGCCCGAACTTCAGCATCGGCTACTCGGGCGTTCGCGGTCTGCATCTGAGCCCTTAGGGAGGACAGCTCCTTCTCGCTCTTGACCTTCTCCGAACGCATTCTATCGTAGTCATTTCTCATGATATGGAAGCTATCGTGCTGCGTACGGAGTTGCGTTCGGACCTTTGAATGAAGCTCCTTCGCCTGAGCACATTCTTCGGAGGATTTCTTCAAATCTTGCTCCAAGGTCTTTACTCGACCAGAGACCTCGAGAAGAAGATCGTTCCCCTGCAAAACATTGATCGGGAGTCAGAACATGGCACAAAACACAACTGTGGCCATTACTTAAAAAGAAGACTTGTTTACCTTGGTGTGATGCGCGAACAGTTTTTCCATCAGAGCCTTCAGATCCCCCTGATCGGCTTCGGTCGTATCAATTAGGATCGGGGGGAGATCCGAGGCCCCGACCGAGGTCCCCACTTCTTCCACCCTCGGCGGATCAGCGGCGGGAGGGGGAGGAGTGGACTCTCTTTGCTTCTTCTTCCTCACCAGTGCCCCTTCATCGGGGTGAGGAGACTCGACATCAAAGGAGTCTGTTGCAACCAACTCCTTCGGGGCGCCACTGACTGAACCCCCGGTGGTAGAAGACGGCTCGATCGGGACCACTTGGGTAGGTCCTTCTCTCACCTCAACTGAGGAATGGCGTACCAGCCTCCTCTTTTTGGGCTTGGGCTCAACAGCCCTCGCTGACTCCGGGGTCGGGCCCGGTCCAGTTGCTCCTTCGGTAGCTCCCTCGGGCAAGGTTAATACTTTGCTGCCCGAGGATTTCTTCTGGCGGGCCAGCCTCAGCTTTTCAGCACCTGACAGCTTTGTCCTCGGCACACCAGCTGCCTCAAGGATAGCCTCGTTATCAGCGGTCCTTCCAGAGTCAGCCACTGCGCAAAAGATACAATTGATCAGTATGTTATCAATTCGATAATAATATTCATTCAGGAAACTTAAATGGACTTACAGCCGTGATCATGTAACCAGTCTTGGTCATTCAAAAGAAGCCGGTTCCACTTCACCGATGGTCGCTTGGAATACAAAACCTCGAACTCCTCCAACCTTCTTCGGGTAATCCGATTCGGGTTTAATTGGTCTTTGTTCGGGTTAGACCAAGGTCCTACCAACTCAGTGTCCGGCCCCTTGATGAGGAACCAATCCCCATGCCATCCCTTGTTACTGGATGGGGTATCCATCAGGGTATCTCTACCCGGATTCTTGATTATTTGATAAAAACCCTTCTCCTTACAGGCGGAGAGGGAAAAGAATTGAAAGAAGAAGTCAAGCTTCGGGGTTATGCTCTCGGACGAGCAGAAAGCTATGAAACTATTTAAATGAATGAAAGAATTTGGGGATAACTGATTCAAACTAAGTCCTACTGTATGAAGGAGTTCTATGACGAAAGGGCGAAGTGGAAAACGCACCCCGAAGAGAAGCAACTGGCGGTGAATCGGGATCCACCCCCCTTCGGGTTGCCAGTATACCTTTTCTTCACCCTCGGGTCTCCTAATTTCATACGATTCAGGAATATAGAATTCCGTCATCAACAGATCGAAAAAAGGGTTCTTGATAGAAGAAGGAATGTTGGCCACTCTATACTCTAAAGAAAAATACTTAGTCCTATTGTACTCTTCTACATCCCTCATACGTTCTATGATAACTGGTTTCCATGGTTGACCCTCTGGAATTCCGGCCCTAGCAACAGTAACCTCATCTTCAACATGGGAAGATGAAGCCTGATTCCCATCACCCCCAGCCATCGAGAAGAGAAAAGAATGAAGAGGATTAACTTACTTGAAGATGTTCGAGGAAGGGGATGGACGATCGATCCTAAAGCAGAAAAGCAAGAAGACGAGGTCTCTGGAAATTACTTCTCTCTCTGTGAAAACGAAAGTGCTGATAAGAAATGACGGCTAGGTTAACTTTCTCCATAAAAGTGGATATCCGACGGCCGAAATTGATCCAATCCAACGGACGAGGCTAGAGGCGGGAGAAGTTATTGTTGATAAATTGTAGTGTCTAACAGCTGTATCCAACCGCAACGTTTTGAATTTCAAAAAATAACTGTTGGGTTGCTTATATTGGGATATCATTATTGGGCTTCGAAACAAAGAGATTAGGCCCAAATGCACATCTGTGAGCGGGATTTACCCATCAGAGAAGCTCGATATCGTGACCAGGTTCCCCATCCTCGGGACGACATTTCTAGGGATCCCAAGAGGCATTATCCTCGGTTCTCATGCTTTCGAGCTCCCGAGGGGCATTATCCTTGGTCTGACGCCCTCGAGAGTCCCTATCTTCGGGTTAATACTTGAAGACACCTGGAGGAGAGGTATCCTCGGTCTGATGCCTTTGGGTTCCCGAGAGCATCTATCCTCTTTCCTTATTATAAATTTCCGACCGATCAAATCCTCTGACTCACTCCCCCAGTACATATCATATACTGAGGGAGTAGGGGGCAATGTTCGGATATAAATCTTAACAGGTTGGATTGGGCTTCTTATGTTGGGCTCGGCCCAAAGGCCAATCACACCTAGCGGATTCTATGAGGACTCTCCAGTCCGAAAAGGCTTGGGCCAGTATTTTAAGCCCTTGTGGTTCCTTACTGGATGATACTTCTATTGGATCAAGGTAGTTGAATCCGGGTCTAATAAGGATTCTGGGCAGAACACTCCTAATAGGAGTAGAAAGTAGTCAAGTGGATCCTTATAAATACCCAAGTAACAATGAAGGCCAGGTACAACACTTTTACCCTACTAAATATTTGACCTCCATTGTTAGCGTACCTTGAGCTTGTTACTTACTCTTACACCCGAGGAGTCTCCACACGGCCCAAGCCGTTGGGACTTTTGTGCAGGTACACGCGCGGAGAGTGGATTGGACGCGCGGACAAAATCAAGCGTTAACAAAAATTATTTATACCTTTACCGTATTTTGACACCCTTAGAAAATAATCATAATTTCATCACTGATCGGATGATTTTAAAAGGCTACAGCTATGGGTTTCTTTTGTGCATGGTGGCCTAAAAATCTCTGTATGATTCCTCTTTAAAATTGCAATCACGTAAGATATTATTTGTTAAAGTTTTTTCCGTTTGTCACTACCTTTAGAATTTTATAGTTTGTTTACCCTGAATTTTGTAGCTTTTTGGAAACTAACAATACTAACTACTTATATCACTTTCTGTTATTAAACTTTATCATCATTATCTTCATCATTAGTCATGGTGTTAATTCAGACGCCATTGATAAAAAAACAAACAAATAAACAGACACCTGTTTAATACGTATGAATCAAGATGGGAATAATCCTGTTTTTACGTAAAAGGAAAATATCAAAACAAGCTAAATAACCTTTTTATTTCTAAATTTAGGAAAAACAGGTTACTGCGTTTTTATTTATAATTTTTTTTCTTACTTTTTGAGATAATTTGACACACATGTTTAAATTGAGTTCATATTTATGTGGAAGCTAGAATGCTAATTCTTATACTTTAGGCATAATCGCTCGCTATGAATGTTCAAAGCACTTGCATTAACAGTCACATGAATGAGCCCGACCCATCGCATAATAACTAGTGTTGAGTAAAAAACGGGTAAAACAGAATAATCGAACATAATCGAATTTGTTAACCGAATTATTTCGATTATTCGGTTATAACCGTTTTAATATTTCGGTAGTCGGATTTTGATACGGTTATTGAAATATTGGTGTTCGGTTAACCGAATATATTTTAGAAAAAAAATTAAAGACTTAAGTTGCATTTTGGTTGCTGCAATGCTGCTGCATGTTGCTGTCTATTAATATACCTTGCAAAACTAAACCAACTTTTGAATAAGGTTTTAAAAGAATAAAGACTAAATATACACAGAATTAAGAATATGATTAAAAGTAATTACATATTTGGCCTATTCCTGTCAAATGGCCTAAAAGCTAAATTCAATGTATAATGTTATAATTTGTCTATTGCTAGATTAATTAGACTTTGTTAAGTCATATTTTGGATTATGTATTGTTAATTTTAAACCATTAAATTTTATTAAGGTTATGAATTATTATGGTTGTTAATTATTGATCGAAAACTCTAGTATTGCCAATTTAAAATGTTTTTTTTATGTTTGATAAAATGAAACTTAATTTCGGTTATTAACCGAATTGTATATTCGGTATTTTGGTTATTTCTAAATTTTGTTAGTTATTCAGATAGTGAAATTTAAAATAATTCGGTTTTCGGTTATATCCAAATAAGCTATTCAGTTCGGATATAACCGAATTGCTCGCCATTAATAACAACGAATTACTCCACTGTTGTTGGCTTCAGAATACTCGGAGCACTCAATGGAATGAACTCCACTGTTTGTAGGGGCCACTACGATATGGAACAAAAAGGGGCAAACACCATCTATAGCGTCCATTCCAAATATCAACAGTTGAGATTAAAAACATGAATTCAGTGTCTGCTAGTATTACTAGGAGACACTATAATGACACAAATTGAACCTTTGTACCCTTCAAGTCAAACATATTTAATGATCGAAAAACTAGCGTTGCTCGACAAATCGGGGCATTTATTTGCTATAGCAGACTTCATCCCCTCCACCCGACAACACGACCAATTCATCCTAATCCCAGTCGATCTCAACCTACGGTGATCAGCGTTGCTCGACAAATTGGGACAATTATTTGTCGTAGCAGACTTCATCCTCTCCACGCGACAACAAGGCCAATTTATCCCAATCAAATCCGATCTCAACTTGCGATCACCATAGCAGCAACACAAGCAGCGTAATTTCACCAATAAATTAATATTAATTAGTAAGAATTTTGAATTTTAATGTTATTATATGAAAAATACTTGTCGTGACATGATTGATATCATTGGTTCAACCATGTTATCATCTTGTTCTGATGCTTGATTGTCTGATATAGTGTTTTTTAATTTGACTTTTACTTCCAAGTTTTTAACTTTATTGACGTGGGTTTGAAAAAATTATACATGATTGTTTAAATTATTTCTGTTGACTAGTGTTTAGTTGCATTGACTTGGGGACAATATTATTTGTTATTTCTTTCTCCTACATCCGCTACTATCAGTAGCGGATGGCTTAATTCTAGATTTAATCTCCTTTGTTAGATCTTATATTGAACGGGTATGATAGTGTTTACTTATTTTTGATTCATAACAAGTATTTGTTACGAATCATTTTTCTCTCTCTATATATATAACTTTTTTGAGCCGTAATTAAATCTTTACATTTCCTTTTATGTTAACTAAAATTCCTTTTGGACAGTCAGTGCCTCTTGCCCAGCAGGGCTGCCTAGCTAGTCGATTGGCTATGCATTTGTAATCAACACGGAAAACAAATGATTGTCGTTTCATTTGATGCTAGTACTTCACATAGGAATTGAGTTCAATTCAAAATATAGTTCTTTCTTGCTCATGCAATATCATCATAATTTTGGGACAATAAGTGGAAAACAAATCTGAAATAATTTTGATTGCTACAGGAACATACCACTTAAAAAACATCCACCGTGTTTGCCGCAATAAAGTGTTTTAAATAAATGATCAAAAATATCTAATCACTAAGGCACTAACTATCACTATTGCTTTTTACGTACAAAAATTTAATTAACAATTAGTGACATATGAATTATGAAGTGGGAATATAAAATACTCTCTTTGTTCTAAAATCAAATATATAATTTGGCTTTTGAAGTTAAACGACGACATATTAAACTTTAAATTAATTTGAATTTATTTAACTTTAGTTGATCAAATTATTATAATTGTATAATATATAATAAAAACTATTAATCACAAAATTTATTTTATTTTAAATTTTTATGAGTCATATTAATTTTAAAATTTAATATGTCATCGTTTCAGTTCAAAACTCAAATTATTTTTCTAATTTTGGAACAAATAGAGTAATTCAATTTCATGGAATTGTGGGGTTGCTTTTTCAATTATTTTTCTTGGAATATTTCTTCCCGTATCCAAACACATCCTAAAGATTTTGTAATGGATTGTCCAATGTCCATTCCAATTTGCAAATACATACATAATTTGTTTTAAGTACCCTTTGTTCTTTATTTTTATTGGTGTTTGACCGCATCCTTCACCATGTGCAGAAGTGGAGAGATACTTGTATGGAGTATGGACCCACCAATTACATCCCATTTTCTTTTCTTTCTTTTTCCTATCTACTTCTTTATGAAAAAAATTATATCTATTCACCCTCCTCCCAAATTGATGGCTATATTTTAAGAAAGCATATATTCATAGTGCATGTTTGGTGTGAACTTTTCGGAGGAGGAATTTGAAATTTAAACAACTTATTCGTCTGTCTAAACTTATTTTAAACGTAATTTTTCAAACTCCTTAACGTAGTTTTTAAGCTTCAAACTCACCGTATAATTTTTATTAGAGTACAGTTAGAACTTGAGCCATCAAAACGTACATTTCAAATGCATCAAACACATCAAAATGAATAAAAGGAAAATAACTTTGAGGATTTCCACTAATTTTTTTAATTTGGGAATTTTTTATTTTATTTTTTTGGGCACATGAAATGGTCCATGTTGATGGGCAAAGTTTCAATGCATACGTACTACCATCGGTCAGCTCAGCTGCCAACCATTTGGTCTTCGGGACCGCATAAGCATCATATTCATAGGTAGACTGTTATTATTTTTATAGTTGTTATTTCTATTAATTCCACTTTTCCTATTTCCTACCCAAACATTATCCATCTATCTACATCTTGACGTTGCACAACGCTTGTGAATAAGAATTGGGACCCATATGTAATTTTCACATCTTTTGTAGGGGGTTAATACATTTTTTAAAAAGTTGATATTTTCGCATAATAACAACTAGACCCCACATTTAAGTATTTATTTCGACTACTATTAATATTTAATTAGTTTTAGAGTATAGGTTGCTTATGTTTTAATATGTCTTCTATTTTTTATTGTTATCTTTTTATGATTTGTAAAATCCCCTACATAATTATATATATTAAAATTAAAAAATACAGACTTATTTTTAAAGTGAGTTTTAGAGTTGGGTTACCATTATTGAAATTAATTCGAAGATGAAAGTTTACTTATTTACTTAATGAAGTCTCAATTTGAAGAGCACTCTGAAATTTCATAATTAAGTATACCATTCATTCTAAAATATAAGATAATTTTTTTTTTTAAAGTTAATTTAAAATATTTTAAATTTAAAATTGACATTAATTTGAGTTAATACAATAATAAATATTATAAATTATTTAAAATATATATTTATAATTCTTATTGTTTTATAATTATTATTAAATTATCTTAATTTTGAATTTGAGAATATCTCAAATTAACTTTTAAAAATTAATAATAATCTTGTAATTTTAAATGAATGGAGTACATAATATTAACAATCAATCTAGCCTAATACATAGCAAGAAAGCAACCTTTTATGAAATTTTAAAAAATATATATATATAAAATAAAAAATCGCACAAAAAATATTAATTGTGAGTGTGCCCAAATAGTGACATATAGATTATAGAGTAGGCTTCTGATTAATTTAACAATAGTACTTTGGCGACAACAAAATTGTTATAAAATATAAATATAAAATGATGTGGATGGTTGTAGTTGATTATTATCACTAGACCCACTTATATATGATGGATCATGAACGAATTACACTTTATCACATTATTTTGTAAGTTAATTTTTGTAATATTCTGTTGTCACTGTAGTAAATCTCTTAATTTAAAGTAGATGGAAGGACAACAAAATTTACTTATTAATACTTTTGAAGATGATCAGATTACATACACGCACACATATATATATATATATATGTGTGTGTTTATATACACAAAAATCTGGGATAAAAATAATACGTGCCCTGAACACATATAAGATTATGTATATCCTATAATTCTTAATTTTTAATTAATAATAATTTTGACATTTTATTATTTTTATTAACAATTATTTTAATATTTTATTTCTTAAAATCACGTTATTTTAATGTATCTATGACATTTACTCTTTTTTTTTTCTCATTTAAGTACGTAATGTGATAGTAATACCCAATGTGATGTTATGCTTTGTAGTTTGCACTAATTATTTTGGGTCCATGTAAAATCATTCTCTACAAATTTCCACAGAATCACAGTCTAGATTTCAGTGGCAACTTTAAAATTCTAACTTTCAACAAAAAGCTCGTTCTTTCAACAGTAGTAGTCTTTTATAAAATTGATAACCATTTTTAGTAGTAGTAATTTTTTTAAGAAGACCATGCAAAATTCTTAATCAAATTATCACTTCCCTTTTTTTTTTTTATTATTATTATTATTATTATTATTATTATTATTATTATTATTATTATTATTATTATCATCATCATCATCATCATCGTGAAATTAAGAATAAAACAGGAGGATTGAATTCCTAGTTGATGATGTTATTATTGATAAAGTGTACTATTTTACTTTTTTTTAAAAAAAATTCTTTAAAATGACGACTTTTATTTTTAATTTTAAATATAATTTTAATATAAATAAAAAATAGTGGTGACATAAATACTCAATATGTCTAATATACAAATAAATGGTACTTAATTTTTAATTTTATTTTTGTAATTTTATAATTAAAAATAAAAATCTAATTTTAATTTCGGATGGGAAGGAGTACTTGAAGTAGTTAGTTGATTACTAGTACAAGAATAGTATTGGTGTTAAGCATTTATTTTTAAATTAAAATTCAGTCCCTATCTCTGCAGAACACAGTTGTTTTCCATTTACGTCCCTAATTTCCATCTGCTGGCGTTTTACAAATATTTTCTCTCACTTTTTGGCCGTCACCGAAATATTCTCTCACTTTCTCCGGGCAGTTTTCTCAACTCTAACAGTCCAGACGACGTTGGATCCGACCTCGTTACCGACTATTTCGGCCGTTCAGTTTTTTACATTTACGGGTTCTATCTTTATCTTGTAATTGTTGTTCTGGAGTATTCAGTTTCGTTGTTGATTGTGGGTATAATGATGAAGTTGTCAAAGTTAGCCACTTTTTGGTGATAAAAAGATTTGGGTTTGTGGTTGGCGATAATGTTGTTGAGCTAATTTTTTTTTTTTTGGGT
Organism: Aralia elata; assembly: GCA_034770075.1. NCBI lineage: Eukaryota > Viridiplantae > Streptophyta > Magnoliopsida > Apiales > Araliaceae > Aralia > Aralia elata. Next base: position 82,543,516 of record CM068387.1, on the reverse strand, counting down.
ATGTGGGTTGCTCTTGTTTGGATCCATGGTTTTGTGGGTGTACTGTTTTTGGATTTCTGGGGGTCTAGAGAATTTGATTTGGTGGTGATTGGTTAGGCTTAATTTGGGGTTTCAGTTTGATCTATTTGGTACTCAATTGTAGCACTTTTTTTTTTTAATAAACAAATTTAAAATTTTATGTTATATTTGGGCTATTTCGGTTTATGAGTGTTTTGATATATTGATTGATGGAGGCTAAATTTGGAGGAAAGGCTCAAGTTTCTGGCCCTGTGATTTCAGATTTGAAGTCTGTTGGCAAGAAGAGTATGGAGTGGGATTTGAATGATTGGAAATGGGATGGTGATCTGTTTAGAGCTGCTCCACTGAATTCAGCACCATCAGATTGCAGGAGTAGGCAGTTGTTTCCTAGTGGATCAGAAATTCCTGCAAGTACAGGTCTGTCTAATAGTTCTTCCTCTGGCTCGGATGAAATTACTTTGAGCAATGAGAGAGGAAAGAGGGAATTGGAGAAACGGAGGAGGGTTGTGGTCATTGAAGATGAAGTGTTAAATGACGAAGCTGGGTCGCCTAATTTGAAGCTTGGGGGGCAAGTGTACCCCATAACTGAAGAAGAGGAGGAAAATTGGGTGGAGAAGAGTGGAAAGAAAACCAAGCTTGTTGGGGCTGCATCAAACCGTGCAGTATGCCAGGTGGAGGATTGTCGAGTTGATTTGAGCAATGCAAAAGATTATCACCGGCGTCATAAGGTGTGTGATGTGCATTCCAAGGCTACTAGAGCATTGGTCGGAAATGTAATGCAGAGGTTCTGTCAGCAGTGTAGCAGGTAGTGTTTCATGGCTTTGTAGGGAACATTTCATGATTGCAATGAGATACATTATACTATATACATCTGCTGCAAAAATTAGTTTGGATAACATTTTTTTATTTCAATAAGTTCTATCTTTTAGATATGTTTCAGTTGGGTCCAATTAGTATTATTGTTTTTTAGGTGCAGTAGTAGTTCCACGAATATATGTTTATGAATTCAGATTGATTAGGTTACACTTATGGCAGGTTTCATGCTCTTCAAGAATTTGATGAAGGTAAAAGAAGTTGTCGCAGGCGTTTGGCAGGCCATAATAGACGGAGAAGGAAAACGCATCCAGAAAATGCAACTAATGGAGTGGCCCTGAATGATGAGCGTAGCAGTAGTTACTTGTTGATAAGTCTGCTGAGGATACTCTCCAATATACACTGTAAGTACACATCTTTTAAAAATATATTTCTTATTTTTATTGGCTGTGTGATTATTAGGTTTTGTTCTATATCCATCGTTTTGTAATATTTTGCTTACTTAACTAATTCTACAGCTTATTCCTCTATGAATTACAGCTAATAGCTCTGATCAAACAAAGGATCAGGATCTGCTGTCTCATCTATTAACGAACCTTGCGAGTCTTACTGGTACAGTCAATGGAAGGAACTTGTGTGGATTACTGAATGGATCTCAGGATTTGCAGGATGCTGGGGTGTCTGTTAGGACTCAAGGACAGGTGCCAAATCTAATTCCAAACAACTGTTCCAGGTTATTTAGTTCAACTCATAATATAATCTCTATGTTAATTCTCAGGACCCTTCTAGACCTACTGGACAGTGTGTGACTATACCTGCATCTGGAATGACACAAAAGAGAGTATTTGTAGATGGTGCTCATGGTGGTATTCTACGGTCTCCACCTGTTCAACAAGCTAATATTCTTTCTCCAACAAAACATAGCATTCCAGCTAAAGCAAATGATTTGGACCCTACAGTGGGAAGGATAAAATTACATAACATTGACTTAAATAATGTTTATGATGATTCTGAAGAGTGCATGGAAAATTTGGAGAGCTCTGATACTCTTGTAAATGTAGCGACTGGATCTCCTGGTTGCCCTTTATGGATACACGCAGACTCTCACAAGTCTAGCCCACCTCAGGCAAGTGGGAATTCAGGCTCCACATCTACTAAGTCACCATCTAGTTCCAACATTGAGGCTCAGGTATTTTTATTATTGTTTGTATGTATTTGTTGGTAATTGTCATTTTAAAGCTGAAATTGCAATGTGAAATTATGTGGTATGATTGAGGAACATAACCAAGAAGTTTTGAATTTGATGTGAAATGATGTTGGTGTATACTGATCAAGGTTTTCCATGAAAAACAACAATAAAGGAAACATAATTTTATGGCGTATGCTCTTACTTTCTCGCATGAGCGATAATTTCCTTTCAAGGCATAAGTTATGTGTTCAATTCTCCTAAAGATAATGATCTCCTTGTGACCACTTGCACATAGTTTACTAGGGGATTACCCAGTGTGCATGGTCGGTGCGGTACCGGTTGTTTATCTAGTCCACAGACTCCACACCCTACGGTGTAGTGGCTGCGGGTTCCACAATCATCAAATTAAAAAAAGGCAGTTGAAATGTTTTGTATGATCAAGTTATCTAGTCAATATTCTTCCTGTATTTTGTGTTTCTCTTATAATGAAAGTTAAGTTCCGTATCTTGAATTTTGTAGGAATTGGGTTATGTTTAGTTTCATTTGTTATGTTCACTGATAATTGTTTTTCTTTTTATACAAAAAACACCTTGGTCAGTTGGTGTAGTGCTACATGAGATAGCCAAAAGTATTGTTATATACTTCTTCGAAGATTAATTATTCCTTTGTCATTTGAATTTGGCCTCAAAAGGATATTTGTCTTAACTAAATATGTTTTGACTGATTTCAGAGTCGTACCGATCGTATTGTTTTCAAACTTTTCGGAAAAGATCCTAGTGAATTCCCTCTTGTCCTGCGAAGTCAGGTATGTCAATATTTATGGGAAGCTAACCTGTTTGACTGAAGTTTTATGATCTCTTTCAGTGAATGTATGATGCTATCAAATTTATTACCTTTTCAGATTCTGGACTGGTTAAAGCACAGTCCTACGGATATTGAAAGCTACATCAGACCTGGCTGTATCATATTATCAGTATACCTTCGAATGGAAAAATCCAAATGGGAGGAGGTAAGTTTTGCTTCACTTCCAGAATGTAGATTTCTATTTCTGAAGAACCAAACTGAGGTTAATATTGAGCTTGATGCTATGATCAACTTGAGTTTGAGATCAGAAACAATAGCCTGATTTTGGATCATAGCCTCATAGGTCTGGGTGTCAGGCTGTCAGCTCACAACGTGCTTGAAATTTAGGCTCAAATTCTGTTATATATTATCTAATGTGCCTGACTTCCTTCTTACTGTGTCTGCATAGCTCTGCTGTGATCTGAGATTCAGTTTGAGGAGGCTTCTGGATTCATCGTCTGACTCTTTCTGGAAAACAGGATGGGTTTATACTAGGGTGCGACATCATGTAGCATTTGTATATGATGGTTTGTTTCCCGTTCTTTATTTTTCAGATCCTGGTCCGACTGTTTTCTTTTTCAGCCCCTGTCGTAGCCACATTCAAGTAGAAAGAAAAAGTTCTTTATCTCTTCAATTTTGCAGGTCAGGTTGTTCTTGACACACCCTTACCACTTAAAAATGAGAAAAGCTGCAAAATATTGAGCGTCAAGCCTATTGCAGTTTCAGTCTCTGAGAGAGCTCAGTTTTTGGTTAAAGGCTTCAGTATATTTCGGTCAACCACAAGGTACAGTTCATGTTCTTTGTGTATGAATGACACATCACCACTTAATCTTAAAAGCGAATTTTTGAGTTTTAGTTTCCGTTGTCCTATGAAAACGATTTGGCTCGGTAGTGAGATATATACCAAGTTGTTTATATTCTTTGTTTTAGGCTACTCTGTGCACTTGAAGGGAAGTATCTCGTCCAGCAAAATTGTTCTGCTCTGATGGATGGAGCTGGCTCATTAACTGACCATGAGGAGGTCCAGTCCATTAGCTTCCCGTGTTCTATACCAGATGTTATTGGGAGAGGATTCATTGAGGTGATGTCATCCCCTTTCTCTCTTTCTACAAAATGATAAACCTTTAGCCATTTTCTTTGTAAAATGTGGTCTGAAAACCTCAACTCAACTACATTTACCTATAAAATAAGATGTAACCAAGTTATTTATAGTTACGTGGTAAATTTATTTTCTTGTTATTTATTGAGTAGGCCGAGGGTTCACAAAAGCTCCAGTGATGATATGTGGTATTCATTTTGAGTAAATCAACGAAGTAATCTCCACTTGCTTCCACTATTAAATTAGAAATGGAGTTTCCTCAAAAGGGTCATTTAATGGCCAATGAAACCATTACGTGTTAACTTCTGGGCAAAGCCTTAATCGCATTTCCTTATCTATCTCCATGTTCTATACCTAGTTTTCTCCCTCTAGGACTGAGTTCTTTTATATGTTATGTGAATTAAAAAGAAAAAGATTCTTTCTTTTGACACATACTTAATACACAGTAAATTGCTTCTTAACTATCCATGAACTTAGCTTTGACTTATCAGAAAAATGAAAAAATGAAATCTATGAACTTAGCTTTAATTTATTAGCTCCCATGTATTATATCTTGTGAAGCTTTCTGGGTTAAGACCTAGTGATGTAATTTCAAATATGTTATCTTATTTTTGGATAACTGAAGATGGTAAGTATTTAGTAGTTCTTCTGTGTCAAGTTATGTTTTTTATTTTTCCACTCGTTACATTTCATTGCACTCTAGTCCCCCATTCAACCACCCTCCTAAAAGGGAAGTGTCTTGGTTTTATATGTCAAAGCAACGCATCTTATTCAGAAATTGTTCTAAAAAGCTGTGGCTCGCCTTCCCATCTCCTGCACCTTTTTCTATTTCTAAATTATGCTGCTTGTTTATTTTATCAGGTTGAGGACCACACTCTCCGCAGCAGCTTCTTTCCATTTATAGTCGCGGAGCAGGATGTTTGTTCTGAAATTCGTACTCTAGAAAGTGCTATAGAGGTTGCTGAAGCTGCTGATGGCTTAAAAGGTGAAACTGAAAAATTAGAAACCACTAACCAAGCTTTGGACTTTGTACATGAGTTAGGTTGGCTTCTTCATAGAAATCAATTGAAGTTTAGACTGGGTCCCATGGATCCCAACTTGGATCTATTCCCATTCAGAAGGTTCAGGTGTATCATGGAGTTCTCCCTAGACCATGACTGGTGTGCGGTAGTTAAGAAACTTTTGGGCATTCTGTTCAGTGGTACTGTAGACGCAGGAGGACACCCTTCCGTTGAAGTTGCACTGTTGGAGATTGGCCTCCTCCACAGAGCTGTGAGGAGAAACTGCAGGCCCATGGTAGAAGCTCTCTTAAGTTATTACCCTGACAATGTTGTAGATAAATATGGATCTGAACAGAAGCAAACTTTTGAGGGTCATTACTTTTTTAGACCCGACACAGTTGGTCCAGGGGGCTTGACTCCTCTTCACATAGCAGCCAGTAGAGATGGTTCTGAGAGTGTCTTGGATGCAATGACCGATGATCCTCAATCGGTATCTCCTCTCCCTTTCCGTTAGTGTATACATTTGCTGATAAACTTAAAAATTGCATATGAATTTAGACTCAAGAATTTACAGTTAGACACAAACACAAACAATAACAAACGCAACCTTGAGGTAGTTTAATTTCATAATGGGCAGAAAGTGAAAAAGTGACTATTGATGAAGAGGTGGTTTGTGGTACCCTCAATTTTGTAGTTTATCTTAAATCTCTCCATTTATATTATATACTAAAAATATTCTTAGTTATACTGGTGAGATCTTTAGTCCCAAAAAAGAAAACTGAAGTGAACTTTGAAGCCAAAACTAGAGCTATTCTCTACTTCTGCTTTAGGTGTCTTGCATAACTTTTCTGATCTTTTATTCACATTTTCTATTTAGCCAACAACTTAAAAAAAAAAAAAAACCTAAGAACTAAAATGGAAAACTTAGAACTCTGAGTGGTGCTGATCTAGACTGTCAATATTCAGGTGGGAATTGAAGCGTGGAGAAATGCCCGTGATTGTACAGGATTGACACCGCATGACTATGCATGCCAGCGAGGCCATTACTCGTACATTCATATGGTCCAAAAGAAAATTGAAAAGAAACTGGGATATGGACATGTAGTGGTTAAAATCCCTGGTACCCTTGTAGACAGCAACATGAAGCAGAAACTCGCAGATGGATTGAAATCCACGAAAGTTGCTAGCCTTGAAACGGAGAAGACAATAATGAAACTTGCTCAGAGACATTGCAATTTATGTGAACAGAAGTTGGCTTATGGCAATTTCCGAACATCTCTAGCAGTCTACCGGCCTGCAATGCTTTCAATGGTTGCTATTGCTGCGGTCTGTGTATGTGTTGCTCTGCTTTTCAAAAGCTCACCAGAGGTTCTTTATGTGTTCCGGCCCTTTAGGTGGGAACTTCTGAAGTATGGATCAAGCTAAAAAATAGGTTTATGTAAGCAGTGTTCCTGTAAATGGACTGGACTTTTCTCTCTTTTTTATTTGTTATTTCTCCCTCAATTAGAAATAAGTTATAAGACGTACATGTATGAAATTTAGATTTCAGTGGGAGCTGAGAAAGGATTATGTATGTGTATGTGTATTTATGCCCAGTTCATATCAATATATGATAGAAGATCATTTATATAGGAAACGAGATCGAGTGACTTTTACTTTTTGCAAAGAAATTATATGTTATCGTGGAGATATTATATTTCAGGCAATGATCAGGTTCCGGTACCATTTTGAACTTCAAAAGCAGGGGTAGCTAAAAGTTTCTCCTTTATATATAGGGAAAAATCAAACGTATAGAGGGTATGCATTTATTTATTCCTGTTGATTGCTAGTGAGTTAACATGAGGCTGGTTGAAGTTTTCTAGAGCAGGGTTGTGTCTTGTTCCATTGGAGGTGGAATAACTGAATCTGCAGATGACAAGGGAAAGTGTCTGTTTTTTGGCAATTGGACATAACACTTTAACTGGTGTTAGGAACTAGTAGTTTTTATTTAGCCATTTAACTTTTTTTCTGATAAATATTTAGCTATAGAATTTAGGAAAATGATATATATTGCGAAAATTTAATGGACTTTTTGATTGTCAATTACATGAATAAAAGTACCGGTTGTAATCTTTGAAAAAATGTGTAATAAGTGGGGTCTTTTTATAATTCTTATTAATCTTATGTATTGATAACTTGTAATTCGACATAAATTTAATCAATACATAACGTTACTCTAGAATTTATGAACGCCTTTATGTAAGACAATTTATGTAAAAACCGGATTTGTAATGGGAATAATAATGTTTATCTCTTGCTATGGATATTTCTTTCAAAAAAGTTAGGAGTATAATCAAGTTGTTAGAACAAGAAAATCATCTTTTGAGATGTGTTTTATCATATTTTGAAAATTAAATATTAATAATTTTCAGAATAGTTTTTATAACTTTCATCTCATCACTTCACATTTTGAACAACTCTAATATTTACTAAAAATGGTGATTTTAATATACATTAAAAAAGTATTCCTCCGTTTCATGAAAGAGTCTTAATTTTATAATTTACGAATATTAAGAACAAATATTTGAAAATTTAATTTTTTTAGCAAATAAAACTCCTATTATTATCCAATTGGAGCCAAATATATAGGTTCGCCAAATCCATCCACTTCACTGTTATACAAGCACAACCAAAAGTCCCTTCTTCTTCTTGAATTCGACCTTGCCGGAGCCGGAGGCAATGACGTCTTCCTTCTCTCTGTCATTCTCTTCTTATCTCCTTCCCTCTCCTATTCCACAAACCAAGTTCAATTGCAAGTTCTCCGTCACCAGTCGCAGCAGCAGCATCAAATGCGCATCATCGGCCACTTCCTCTTCTTCTACGGCAACTAAGACGAAGAAGAAGAAGCACTGGAAGGAAGGAGAATACCCGGGTGTCTCCGAAACTACAATCCCATCAAGGTTTAACAACAATAACAAAACCCCAATTAAGAACATCAAGAAAAAATTGGACCGAAAGTATGAAGCTAGATCCTGGGCCAACACAGTCACCGAAGCCTTATCCGACTGTATCGACAAAAAGCAATGGCTTCAAGCCCTTAAGGTATAGTTTGTTCTGGGAGTATTATTATATGAATGTTTTGAATTTTCAGGAGCTAATAATATTTAGTCAAAATTATTCGTTATTCTGTTACCTTGCTTGCATTGCTGAGGAGGGTCTAATTCTCTCTTCCACTTTCCTGGTTTTCGTGATTAATACTTGAATTTATAGTAATGTGGTGAAAATTTAATATTTTTGTATTGTTATGAACTAAATTTATGGAGTCGCTATAATTGCTTCTAAGTTTAGAGCTTTCCTGCATGCAATCAATGAACAAATTTCTGTCTTTTTTGAGTCTAACTTATTAAAATAAATAAATGTCATTGTTGATTCTATTCGTTACTAATGGGTACTCCTGTTTATTTTTCTCCATTGGGTTTAAGTCTTTAAGTGGAATTATATTGGCACTTATGAATCTTTTAGGTATTTGAGATGCTCAAGGAACAGCCTTTTTATCAACCAAAAGAAGGGACTTATATGAAGTTGATTGTTCTTCTCGGAAAAAATAGGCAACCCCAATTGGCCCGTCAACTTTTTGACACAATGATTGAGGAGGGACTGGAGCCCACCTCAGAGCTTTACACGGCATTGCTTGGTGCTTACTGCCGGAGCAATCTCATTGATGAGGCATTCTCAATTCTTGACCAAATGAAGACCCTTCCTCTTTGCCAGCCTGATGTCTTTACGTTCAGTATTTTGATTAAGGCATGTGTTGATGCTTCTCGTTTTGAACTTGTTGAGTCCCTCTATGAACAAATGGCTGACCGATCAATAATTCCAAATACTGTCACCCAAAATATAGTGTTAAGCGGCTATGGAAAGGCTGGGAAATTTGACCAGATGGAGAAAGTGCTTTTGGGGATGCTTGAGAGCACCACATGTAAACCTGATGTTTGGACAATGAACACCATTATTAGCTTGTTTGGCAACATGGGTCATATTGAAATGATGGAGAGATGGTATGAAAAATTCCGTAATTTCGGAATTGAGCCAGAAACGCGTACATTTAATATTCTGATCGGTGCTTATGGAAAGAAACGTATGTATGATAAAATGTCAACAGTGATGGAGTACATGCGTAAGCTTTCATTTCCATGGACGACATCAACTTACAACAATGTGATTGAGGCATTCTCAGACGCAGGTGACGCAAAGAACATGGATTATACATTTGACCAGATGCGTGCGGAGGGTATGAAGACAGACACCAAGACCTTCTGCTGTCTCATTAAAGGGTATGCTAATGCAGGTCTTTTTCACAAGGTGATCAGTAGCGTTCAATTGGCTGGGAAATTGGAGATACCTGAGAACACCTCATTTTTTAATGCGGTTATTTTTGCTTGTGCAAAGGCGGATGATTTAATGGAGATGGAGAGAGTTTTTAAGCGAATGAAAGATAAGCAATGTAAGACAGACTCTACAACTTACTCTATAATGGTGGATGCCTATAGAAAGGAAGGTATGAGTGACAAGGCCTATGATTTGGAGATGGAGAAGCAAAAAATGGATGCTAATGGTCCCAAAGCAGATGAGGGGATTAAGATGGAGACTCTAGTTAGTGTCTGAGTGAGAGCTATGGGCGTAATCATTCTCTAGATTGCGCGAGTTTTGTATAGATGTGGTTATACTGCTACATGTTATTGCTATACCAGGCTTTAAAGTGGAACTAAACGTTTTGGTAGGATGGATATCTGCAAATTCTGCTGGTCTGCCTCCATATCTTGTGTTATTACAAATAGTGATGCAACTTGGGTACGGTCATTTGTGAATGAACTGACGTTGAACAAGGTTAGGCTTGATTGAACTCGTCGGGATCATCTTCTGGCAGAGGTGATGATAATTACAAATTTGTTTGTTATGAATTTAAACCATGTCATGTGCTTGTGAACTGACAAATCTGCAAGTAGTACTTGCTTCTGTGCTATGAAGGTTGCATTTTTTCAAGAGCTCAATTCTTATTCCATTGGTGCTGGTTCTTCTCGTATTTATTATGTCTAGTAGTACCTTAATTAGCATTCTAAATTTTATAACAGTCGTCTTCATTCTTAGTAAGCAATTAATCATGTACTCAAATTATGAAATGCTGTTATGTCCCATTTTAACACAATATATATATATATATATATATATATATATGTATACACACGAGTGAGTGGACTATTTCCCCACATTATTTTGCTAGTTTCAAAATTTAGTGTCTTACGAGATTGTGGCATCTCCTAACTATTCATGTGTGGATGTAAAGAATGAAAATAGCAATTCCCCATATTTACTTTCTATTATGCTCTCTCTTTCTCTCTGCATGCAGATTTTCATTAATTTTTTTTAAATAAAAATAATAACTATTTTATTCATTTCTTCTTGGAGGCAATGAAAGGCAGCTTTTGGATGCACACTGTGTAATCTTATGACCCTAAAATGCTTTTACCAAAAAATTGAAACTTGCCAATTTTGACTTAAACTTGTTTTAGAACTCTATGGTATACTAATCAGTATGGTAGAGGCTCCATCACTTCACATCCACAAACTTAGTCCTCATCACATGTATGATGTATCTGGCATAGTTTTGTTCAATTGCATATTTTTAATGATAAATTTATATATAGTGTATTCTATATAAATCTTAATGTTTTTAAAATGAATAAGAATAATTTTTTTTATCGCAATGAAGGGATATTTGAAATATTACTTACAAAAATTAGAGATATTTCTTTGATATTTTGAAGTCAATTTACTAAATTTTATAATTCAAAATTGATACAAATCTATATGATTTTATGATAAAGTATAGTAAACTAACTAAAATGTACAATTAATTATCATATTCAAAACTCAAAATGAGTTCATAGCAATTTTGAATTTTAGGATTCACAAATTGACTAGAAAAAGTCAAAATGTACCTTTAGTTTTTAAAAAGGGTTTTCTTTTAAAGGATAAGGGGGTATGTCTCCTGCTTAAAATCCCAAACATGATGTAGTTTTTGGAGATTTTATTTATGGTAATTTTGTCATCTTATCAATTTTATTGTTAATTTTTTTTTGACATTTCACCATTTTCTATCCCAAAACTACTTTTTTTCCCCTAAGCTATCAATTTTGAATGAGCAGTGTTCACTTCATAAACTACCGGTGCGAGAAATTTAAGTAGTAGGCTATGAGTTGCAGCTTAGTAGGTAGATCGAGGCTGAAACTTCTCAGAGACTTTCAACATCATAATCTGCCAGACCTCATCTGAACAAGTATGTATGTCATTTTTACACAATTTCATTCTTACTATAAATATTTTCTGTTCAATATGAAAAGAAACTTGTTCATTCCACTCTATTTGTGTCTGTCACAAATTTATGTTGTTCAAAGCTTATTGATAAACAAATTCATGGTCCTTTATCTCGATCAGTTTCCTTTCTAAATTTTGAAATGTTACATGCTAGGTAGCGTTTTAAAGCTTTAGTTGATATGTAATTAGTATATTAAGTTTAGTACAGCAATCCATAAAGGATCATGACTCGATTTTCCTTTGTCTAACACAATCAGAAACTAGATCTCCAAATAAATAAAGAAGTACTGATTGCTGGTTTAATGTGTAAACCACATGCTATTATTACCATTACAAAATATAGTGGATGAGCTCAAAATATTGTTATTTCCTAGTTGTTAGGGAGGCATGAAACCAGATGATGAGTTTGATTCAAAATGGATGAATTGAATATAAAAAGAGTTGCTAATCAGCGGGTTTGCTGTAACTTTTTCTCCCCTTTCATAAGCTTATACGCAACTTGATTTGGAAGGGAAGTGTAGGATTTTCTTGCCCGGGGGGGGGGGGGGGGTCATGTTGAATTAACTTTGCAAGAAACTATGAAGTTGAGATGAATATTTAAGACTTTGAATGGATAAATTACATCTGATTTTGTTCTTAGGCACCGAATGGGGGCTTTAGGAGCCAAAATGGATTATGAATGATAAAAATAAAATAAAAAATGAAAAGGAATCCTTTGTATTCTAGATGATTTCGTGTCAATTTGATGAGACTCTGTAGTCTGTACTCCATGTTATTCCGCTTCCATGTATAGCTTGGGAGAGATTCTATCATGCATCTTTCTTCTCCCTCACCTCCTCTGGAAATTAAGTTTTCGAATGAAATATGCAAAAAGAAAAGCAGCTAGAAGAGGGAAGGTGGCTATAACTACAGCCACAAGGCCTAATCTGTCATGGTGATAACCATAATAATCTTCTAAAAAGGAGTTAATTGCTTCCGATTTCCCAAATGAAGTTATTTCTTGTTTAATGTCCCCATATTGAGATGTGATATAGCCATTCAGCAACCATGATGATGGTGAAATCCAGTAGAGCCAAACCCACCACTTTGGAATAGCCTGCCGTAAAACATAATCACAGAATAATTTGAAGATTTTAGTTTCAGCCGGTCAAGAAAAGTGTATACGTGATTATGAAATGGAATATCTAAAATATGCAGCATAAATGAGGAACTAATTTTGAGTTGTGTTTTTTTTTTGACATCTCAAAATATTTTTCTCTAACTGGAAACCAGGTTAATGTTCAAACATAAGCATAATGTAGTTATGGGAGAAGAGAGTTGTTTTACCGGTTGAGGTATTACGAATCCTGAGAATAGATTCAAAAGGGCATAAGTGGTTCCTGTTATTATGTTAGCAACATTTCTGTCTGGGCTTATTGACACCATAAGCATTCCGTGGTAAGTGTAGTATAGCAATGCGCAGAATGTGGAATAGAAGTACCAGATTACTTTGTCGATGGACCAGTAAAACCCTATTGCTGGGTAGGTAAGAATCAGAAAGAAAAGTGCTTGTATGATTATGTAAGGAAATTCAGCGGTCACCTATACAATAAAAAAAGTTGCATCATGATATGCAAGAAAAGAAAAAGAAGAAGCCTCAGATAGAATCCATTTGGACAACAATATAGTTATTTTGCTTAGCAAAGCTGTTCTGACCTGCGCAAATGAATATGCCCACGACGAGTACATTCCAGAAAACATCTCCCTGTATAGAACAGTGCGTTCGGCCACCACAACTGGTATAACTGATGAACAATTACTCACTCCTAACATTTGCAATGATATGAAAATTGATGATAGTATGTTGGACAAATCCTGCTTATCATGACTTTGAAACAACAAAAAGAATTATCAGTTAGTATATCTTTCAATCATGTTTCTCATCAATGCATATAAGTTCATGAGGGGTAATTTACATTTTCTTCCCTTTCTGCCACAGAAGTGCTCCCATTAATACTGATGTAAAGGACATAAAACTTAAGCGCTTTAAGTTGTATGCTGGACTTCTCCAATATGATAAATTTTGTTTCCAGAGGCATGCTTTGTACTGCTCCCATGCGTTGCGTGGAAAACGAGTAGGAAAGTGCAACTCTCTTGTATCTGCTGGTGGCTTTCTGAGCTCTTTAACTTGTTCTATGTTATCTCTGCTAGTAAAAAAGATCTAGTTAGACGATTAAACATGCACAAAATGCACCAGCAGCATAATTAGAAAGATGCTATGGACAACCTTCTGTTTTCTACCTACAATTTACAAATAGTAAAACATTCAACAACTATCTACAATATGCGTGAAGAAGTAAACTGTTATCAAGTAAACCTTAAGCATACAAACTCATTAAAATGTAGAACTTACCTATATAGCTGAGATTCCTTGTAAACCCGAGAAAATTCTAAATCAAGCTGTGCCTCTACAGATCCCATAGTGATTTCTAGCATCCATGTTGCTGGATTATAGTTTTCTTTAATCTTTGGAACGCCAGGAATGCTCTGTAGAAAGTTTGGTAGCTCATCCAAACAATATTTTCCAAAATATGCTTGTTTGCATGAATTAACTTATCCATCCTTTTATGTGTTTTTATCTATTTGGCAGGGTAACTAACAAGTTTCAGTACTAATGTTGATAACTTACCTGAAAATAATTAATGAGATCATTCGAATGCTGACCCACCGGTCCTGAATAAATTATTTGCCCTCCCTTTTTCATGAGAATCAACTGTCAAAGAAGTAAATTATAAGTTTATTACTAATGCTTATCTCCAAAGATTACATTCATGTGAAACTACTTTTCTTTCGCTTGTCGGCAGCACCAGTGTTTGCATAAATTTGAACACTTCAAAATAGGAACTTTCAAATGGTTACAAGAAACTTGAATTTTAAATTTTTAACTATGAAGTTGTAGGATGATTTGGTTTAACTACAGCAGTCGGATTAAGCTGGATGCAAATGTAGTACCTAGAGTGTCTTCTGATAGTTTATTGATTCCTTAATAGAATATTCGCTTGTAATGTATTTTATACCTCGTCAAAAGCCTCAAAAATGTCTATGCTTGGCTGATGGATGGTGCATATGACTGTTCTTCCTGTACCAGCAACATTTTTTACTGCACGTATAACTATGGCAGCTGATCTAGCATCCAAACCAGATGTGGGTTCATCCATAAATATGATTGAAGGATTAGAAACAAGCTCCACTGCTATGGTTAGGCGCTTCCGTTGTTCATTTGATAAGCCACTCACTCCTGGAATTCCAACTAAATAATTTCTAATCCCATCAAGTTCAACTCTTTCAAGTACATCCCTAACAAATTCCTGCACATGTCACATGTTCAACATCACTTAAGTACTTGGTGGTATTGACCTTAAGTAAGTCCACCATTCAAGTTCTCAATAAATCAGGAATTTAATTTTTATTTATTTATTTATTTATTTTGGGTGGGGGGGGGGTGGGGAGGGTGTGTTCTTCCATCTATGATATATGTTTCTCTTCCCTCATTTTTTAATTAGACATCTTTGAAATATAAACAAAATAATGTGGAGCTTGAATCAGAGTTTAAGTAGTTTACATAAGAGTGACATGATATGCAAAAGCCAACTTACAGCTCTTGTATTTGCATCAATTTGAGATGGTAGCCGCAGCCAAGCTGAGAAGACTATTGATTCTTCTACAGTTATTTGTGGAGAATGAATGTCAGTCTGCTCGCAGTATCCTGAAATCCTAGCAAAAGTTTGTTGGACCTTAGGGAACCCTCCAATTCTTATATCTCCTTCAATATATCCACTGTCTTTTCTTCCAGAAAGTACATCCATGAGAGTAGTTTTTCCTGCTCCAGTTACCCCCATCAAAGCTGTTAGAATTCCCGGCCTGAACGACCCCGTCATGTCATGAAGAAGCTGAAGTCTTTTATCTTTGAACCCTTGTTTTCTCATTCCCTGTGTAAGAAAAATTGCACCGAAAACAGTCGGTAGTGCAACTTATAATATCTAACAACTCAAAAAGGAAAAAAGATGAACATTTTGGCTTAGGATATGAATAATTTACCTGTGGAGTATCAACAAAATACTGTACATTTTCGAATGTTAATGTCATAGGCTCAAAAGGTAAGGCCATCTTCCTTGGATCTTGAATCATTGGAATTGCTATGCAATATCAAAATGAAAGTTGATTATCTTTCCTTTTTGACCCTTTTGTTTTCTCTTTTGTGTGTGTGTGTGTGTGTGTATATATAGGTGAGACATGCAGAAGTAGTATCTCACCGGCACTTCCTGTATAATGTAGTTGGGGTGCCCTAGCAATTAATTTGCTTTCATTCTTAGCATCATCCTTACTATCTTCATCTTGTTGCAGTTCATAGAGTTTATCATAAGAAATAATAGCTCTAGCTGTTCCAGGAGCTAACATCATGCACAGGATTAAATTATGCAGGTTAGTATGGCAGTCTTTTCAGTTTACTCCCAGTTAAAAAGATTGATAAATATGAAATAGGGAATAACTTACAGTTCAGGTAAGTTAAAGCTAAGGTGAATCCTGCATTGAAAATTATTGTAAACCCAAAGAGTGCACCCAGAGAAATCCAGTAATAGTAGCTTTTGAAGTTCAATCCATGGCTTGATAAAGTTTCTTCTCCAATAGTCAAGTTTCCTGATGTCACCTATAAACAGCACAAATCTAATTATAAACTGTGATCATCTAATAAAGAAACAAAACTGTTGTATTCAAATATAGGTTACTGATTCATCTTTAATTTTCCCGAGAAAAAGGAGCATAACATAGTAGTAGAATTTTGGCCTCATTTTGACCTTTTCCCAACGCGGAGCAAGAAATTCCGTCACAGACACTCCTATCTCAGCATATGACACTGGAGAAAGCCAAAAACCCCAGCGCAACCAGGCTGGTAAAGAATCTGTCAAGTTGAATATTATACACACACTCTCGGTCAGTGAACCATTCAATTCCTTTGGAAATTTGTGAATAAAAGTTAGGATGGTCCTTACGTTTTGGGATAATGAATCCACCAAAGAACAGCATTATTACTATGGATACGGTACTGAAAAATCCTGCTACCGCCTCAATTTGACAAATTGATGCTAACATACGAAACAGGGATGAAGTTGCTTGATGTAGGGAAAAATACAGCAGGAATTGGCAAAAAAACCTTAAAATAACAGTAAATTAGTTAGAACTCTTTTCTTTTTCTTTTTTTTGGATAGAGAAAACAGTTCTCTGTGTTCTCACCTTTCAACCTCAGGGCTAAATCCTACAACATAGTAGGTAGGAGCTGTCCAAAGAAAGGCATCCACTATGGAAAAGGGGATCCTTATGAGAGAAGCTGGAATAGCATAAGCCCAAGCAGGGTAGAAGTTAAAATCCCTCTCTTTGTAGAAAACTGCAAGCCTGGGGAGAGTCATGAACATCTCTATAATTCCGTTTGTCACGATTCGCATGATCCCAAAGAACATACAACCCATATAATAATTTGAATGTTTTGAGTCCACATCCATCCTTGTACGTATATACGTAGTCATTGTTATGAATGCAACTATGATAAGCTGCAACAGGGGAAACAGAATCCAGAAAAAAAAGGAAGCAATCCACATTGTAAGACGTTTATCCTGCAAGTAGTATAATAAATACAAGAAAAACAAGTTACCTGTGTAGAATTGACTATTTTGCTAGATAAATTTCGTCTCGTGAGAAGAACTTCTCTGTCCATGCAAGCCTTGAATAATTCCCACTTCGTCATAGAATATTTGCTTTTCTTGTCCTTGGAAAGGGGATTCTTGTCGCAGTGGGAATCTCCAGATGTCTTTAGAAGCTCCTCGTCTATCAAGACGAGCCCTTCTCCTATATAAGATGCCTTAAATTTCTTAGAGAATTCATCCACTGTTATATATCTGTAGGGTACCTCAGAATTGTACCAGTACTGTTCCTGGTCCTTTCTAGAGGTCACCTGCATGTATTTTATGTATGTGAAAAGATGAACTGAGAGAATATATAGAATGTAGACTGCTGACTGGGACTGAATTAATGTACCTCTTGAAGAAAGTCAGCAACACCTTTCCTTTCTGGGCACCTGAAACCACAGTCCTTAAAGAAATTCAAGACATCAGTTCGAGGTCCATGGTATACTATTTTTCCTTCCGCAAATAAGATTATATCATCGAAAAGATCAAAGGTTTCTGGTGCTGGCTGAAGTAGTGAGATCAATGCAGTTACATCTGTGATGTGCACTAATTGCTGAAGACAAGTGACAATCTGAAATGTTGTGGAGCTATCCAAACCATTTGAGATTTCGTCCATAAAGAACACTCTTCTCGTAGTAACAATCATTTCCCCTGTAAGGAACGATCCCCGTGTACTAGGAGTTTAATTGCAAGGCAGGGAAAGAAGATGCAGCCATTGAACTGAATTAAATGACATGTTTTTTATGCACTGTATATTGCTATACCAGGTCTGAGACCTCTAATTTATCGTTTACTTATCAGTTAAACCCAATAAATCTTGCTCTAACTATCTGATATATGTTAATAACATTTCTTATATTAGCCCTTGTTTAAGCAAGACTGGAATCTTGAGGCTCAATAAGATCAGTATATTAATGATGCAAGTGAGCCTGTTACCAGGAAATGTTTGCCCACATTTTCCTTTTAGGGAATCATTATCCTTTATTTTGGAAAGTTCTATGCCATATCTTGTCATTAGTAAGGTATCAATTCTCTCTACTGCTATCGGTCACAATGATAGTCATATATCTTTAAGCATTTACTGATTTATTTCCCATTGCCCTACAGCATAGAGCTTAATGTTATTCTAGTAATTTTGTGTGAAGTTGTTCATTCACTGACCAGTTGCTAGCCTCCTCTTCTGACCACCAGATATGCCTCTTCTCATAGCGCTACCAACAAATGTATCAGCACAAATGTCCAGTCCAAGTATCTGAGAAGCAACAACAGATGAGAACAAAATGCAGTCAAATCAGGTTTCTCATATAATTTGGTAGACTATAATCATGTTGTCTCAAACCTTTTGTTTCATGCTTGCATTTCTTTTTTGAAATTCTGCTATTTACCTTTAAAACATAATCTGTTTGAAGGGTTCTGTCTAGGCCATTGATTGATATTGCCTGTTAATAGAGATAGACGTATTTTTGTCAGAAATTAGGTACATGTGAATGATGTTGTGGTCTCATGAACATCTAATAATTACCTTCATGTATGTGTCTATGTCTGGTTCAGGTACAATTCCTGCCTGCTTCTCTCTTCTACTTATTTCCACCAATAGTTCTTCACAGAGAGACCGACTTGTTAGTTAACTGATTTCTGCAATATCAAGCTGAAAGCCTGGAGCTTATAAATCTAGTATTGTTTTGTTGAGCAAGAAAAGAGTACCTTTCCTACTTTCAACACCTTGGCAACGGGCAGAGAAATCAATTGTTTCTCTTACTGTCATCTCAGGTATGTGCAAGTTATATTGGCTTACGTAAGCTGATGTTTCCTGTGGTCTAAGATTTTCCAATTTCTTATCATTGTAAGATATTTCCCCACTGACCTGAGCAGAAACATGTAATAAAAATTGTTGGACATTAGTACGAGAATAACAGAATTAAGGTATTAATTAGTTAATGTTACATCAGTTTAATTTGTTATTGTTATATATGTGTGTGTGTGTGTGTGAGAAAGAGAGAGATTACCAGTTCGAGCTTCTTCGTGAATTTATACATGATATCTTAGTTGCAATAGCCATTTACAACATTTTAATTGCATACGTGAATATTAGTTACTGCTATAAATGGAAACTCTTATTCCATCAGCTTAAAATTAGCTTAGGAAATAATATGAGAAAATAATAACCTTGAGTGATTTGTCTAGCTTTCCTGCAAGGGCCTTTAGCAAAGTGGTTTTCCCACAACCTGGAGGTCCAAGCAACAGGGTCATCCTGAAACAAAAACATCTCCGCGGATGTTAGCTGTACACGGTGCAAATTGGTTCAAGTCCATAGGCAACTCAGAACCAAAATCAAGGTAGATCGGTTCTGCTTTTCTGGAACCAGAGCCGAACCGAACACATTATGGAAATGGAGCGACCAAGCCCACTGGTTCTTGGGTTGGTTCCCACTTCCAGTTTTTTCTTTGTTAGAAATGTGAATACTACATATAGATGTGGTTCATTTTCCCACCTTGAAGGTCTGATGGTGCCACTGACTCCTTTTATGATGCTTAGCGTCGCTTCTTGCGACTTGCAACAAGGCATTTTTACAATCTGTCCACAAATATATATGGAGTGAGAACATCAACAGAGAGAAGTTCAAGGTAAACTAAGTCAATGTTCATGATTAGGGATTAATATGTTTGATGATCAAATTGTAAAGCAGTCCACTTACAGAAAATATGCTTTTGAAAGTGTTCCATAATGTGGGAAGAGGCTTGCCATGGACAACTTCACATTGTGCTTCCACATTCAAGTTCTTGAATCTTACCTCCACTGCAGGCAATTTCACACCAACCCTACAACAGTACACAGGTTAGACAGAAAACTTATTAACTTTTGTATCTCTATTCACCAGCAAAAACCCTTCTCTGTTGTTGGAAATGGATAGGAAACAAATTTGATTCACCATCTACTATCTTTTATGTGTATTTAATTTTTTATTTGTCGTTTTTTCCCCTCTCTCTCTTTTTGTTTGTTTTTGTTTTTGCTTTTTTGTTTTGTTTTGTGCATGAATCGGACAATTATAAGTTTATGATCATGAAACAAAACCTCATGATATTGAAGTAAGTTGTTATCTTGGCCATTAATTATCTAACTAAAAAAATTCCTTAAAAACTTTTCTAGTTTTAAAAGTAGAGTCTCATTTTGGGATGGACGATTGTTGACTGTTTATTGAGTGAGTCCATCATTCAATTCTAAGGAAGTGAATCCTATCAAAGCCTACTACAGATACAGAAGGTACTCCCAAAAAGTTCTGGATTTAAAAATGTGGATAAATTCTTAGGGTTATGAATTCCTTCATGCTTGTGATAGTCATTCTATCGTAAGATTGTCAAATCAGTTCATGAAATAACTAACTCATATTGGCGTCATGGCGTGAACGATGTAGGGATTTAAGTTCCGAGCCGCCTAAGGTTGGCATACTCAAATTCGTGTTTGTCTTATCTGGTAAGGATTACATAATTAATTTTTTTAATAAAAAAAAAATAAAAATTAGTTAGCCTACAATTGGTGTACTCAGATTCGTGTTTGTCTTATGTGGTAAGGATTACATTATTAATTATTAATTACTGTGTTTCTTTATTGTTCTCCGTGAATATATACTGCATACATAATGCACACTAAGGTAGTGTTTGTTTGTGTCTAAATGCTTCTTAATTCACCTGCCTTTGATTCGGTCAGAGACAAATCTTGTTTGGTAAATTTTTTTTTGCCTCTTAATCGTCAAGACAGAAACTCAAATCTTAACTATTAAGAGCTGTCTCTTAATAGTTTATTTAAAATTTATGGACAAAAATAGCCTCAATAAATATTGTACTCCTTCAATTTCAAATTTTAAGATCATTCAAATAAAATTTTTAAATAACTCAGAGGTTAAAATGGTAAAAGAGTGTCATTAAGATATTTTACACTTTTTAGTTATCAAACAGTTTGTTAGATTCAGATGTTATTTCATTCAGATGATCTAATTTATTAAGCTGTATTAACTATTCAGAACTTAATTACTCAGTTTTATCAAACACCACCTAAAAATGCTAAATACACCTAAATTTGTTTCTTTTTCCTTTTCTTTTTCTGTATATTTAATTTCAATGACTTCAAGTCAATAGTATGATATTTAAGATGTATGTTTATTGAAGAATGAATGTGAAACAGAAGAACAAAAATATATAATAGAGGTACTGTCAATATACTATAGTATATATGATTTCTGTTCCATTGATAAATAGAACCTATTTGAGTTGATTATCTGACTAGCATACATTTATATTTATTTTATTTTATGGCTTTCATAAGAAATATCTCACTGACCTTTGGCTTTGAGATTTACAGCTCATGGTAATTTGTATATCATATGGAATCTTGAATCCAGTGGTAACTAATTCAAGTTCAGATGCTCCCCCACCTATACTTGCCTATATTTACTTAAAAGATGCTTTCTGAAAGATACAATCTTTGCAAGCATTCAAGAGCCTTCCCCTAAATCTATACTTTGGGTGAAAGGAAAGTACACTGGTTAGGAGTACGAGTGTTGGTTAACTTTTAACTTTCATTTTGTGACAAAGTGGTAAAAATATAATGCATGTCTGAAGTATTATTATTCACGACCATATGATATATATCATATAGCAAAATAGAATCTCAGGAGCCAAAATTCTTGCTATATTGTTTACAAGTTGTAAGTAGAGAAAATGTGAAATTGCATACCGGGGGCCATAAATCTATTCTATTATGTATGTTCCTTGGCTATTTTTCTTATGTAGTAATCTTTTCTGATGATGAAATAAAGTTGTTTCCAAATTTCAAGAAAATAAAAACTTACTTGTCCATGCGATGCTTCATCTTAAGCAACAATTGGGCATTATCTTCCTGGACATTGTTTATGAGCTTATCAATGAAGACATGCTTTTCAAGTGGAGTTAGCTTTGTAACCTCTATCATCCATCTCTTATTGCTTTCTTCTTCTTGTTTGCTTATTTCCTGCAGATGATTATCGAACAGGGACATTCTAACCCGTTTCATTGTGGGTAGCCTCTCGATAGCAGCCCACTGCAGCTCAACTTCATCATCTTCTCTATCAGTTTCTGAATGAACTGACGAGGTTCGTATCATCTCGACCTTATCCATCAACTTTTTAGCTACTCAGGATGTCTACTATGGCCCTTAATTAGCAGCTACCATGTGGTAGTATATATATACACACACACACACACACACTACCATATCATGTAGGTTGTATTACTCGTACCAGTTACCGAATAAAATAAGAGTATATACTCCCTTTATTTGCAAAATTTGCGAATATAAAGGATGTATTTTTGTTCCATGTATATCCATAAGATTACAAGTTGTTAGTTTAGTAGTAGTGACATGTTAATGAGATTATGATGGCAAACTTGAAGACATTGCGGCATTTTATATTACTATCAATAACCGGAGGATTCTTTTTATGAAACAAAAAAATTTGAGAAACAGAAGTCTTTTTTTTGGAATAGAGGGAGTATTAACATAGTAACACACATGCACAGAAAGAGAGATTTTTTTATTTTTTTTTGGGTACTATTGAACTGTTGCATCAATTTTTCATCATTAAGGGGGAGGGGGGGAGTAGGATTTGCACCCTTGCCCAAAAGGCATGGGTGGTTGGCCAGCACACAGCTGGACCAACTCTTGATCCTACAGAGAAAGGGAGTTCAGACAGCAAAATAAATAGAAGTTTGACTTGCAAGTTATTTATTTGCTTGTATTGTACCGTAGTTAATTAATTGCACTTGACAAGGGATCAATACCAAATCTTTTATCTTGCACTTGAATCTTTAGAAGATGCCAAATCTTATATATGAGATTCAAATTTAAAGTTGCAAATGTACCTAATTGCTATTTAACCTCGACTTGTTTGCTGAATGAGTTAGAATAATTATTTCCGGACCCAATAGGTATATTTACACATGCAGTAAGCCTCCTCAGAGTCAGAGATATGGGGTTCCTCGGAGTCAGTGTCTCAGAGATATGGAGCTGCTTTGATGCGAGTGAATGTGACTGATTATCTTAAGAAAGCAATTATATAAAGCATCATTAATTACGTGATGCTCCGTATTTAACTATTTATCTAGCCAGTCAAAGCCTCAGTCATCATAACTCATATCTAGTTTTAGTTTGATTTAAGAGTGATGTTAGGGGTTTTAAATTTTTGGTCTCAAATGGGTATCAAATGACTTGATATTGAATATTTTAATGATAATTAATGGCATAGTTAATCACATGATATTTGCCTGACTAATGTAATGACGAAACATCACTTGAGACACTTTTTGAGACTTCTATATCTTGTAAGAGTTTTATATTGTAGTAATTATTCTTTTTTTTTTCTAGGTAAAAATGAGGAAATATATTAATATTTTAACACTAATGACAAATGAATATTAAGCACTTTGCTTGAAGGTTCTTTCTTTGCCTCTTTAGTGATTGCATTATTATGATTCCAATTATTTCTGGTTGAAGTTTTGGCTATCAAATATTTTGCAAATCTAATGCTGCGTTTGGATTGAAAGAATAGAATGGAGGACGGAATGAAATGATTTTAAGGTATTTTAAGTGTATGTTTGGTTGTTGGTGGTGGTGGGTGTTGTCATATAATGACAAAATTATCACATATATCTATTCTATTGGAATGGATTTTATTCCACCTTCTCTACATGAAATAAAAAACAAAGGAATGAAATAAATTTTCATTCTATTGGAATAGTTTATCTTTCAAAATGATCATCAAATACATTTTTTATTTTATTCATTTCTCTATTCCATTCTCTCAATCTAAACGTAACAAAAAGAGTGAGAGACGAGTTTAGGCCAATATGCAGGTTCTTGAGACATCATTAAGCCTGCCTATGAAACAGATGGTATAATGGTTGAAGTTGAATATTTGATTGTAGTTTCCCAACTTGAATTGGGTTGGATTTAGATTGGGCTTGTATGTATGTTATGGCATTATTAGCTCACATTTGTCTCAATTAACTGACAGGCACACTGGATATGTTTTGGCCCATTATTTTCGCCACTTTTCTCACGTGTGTGTTGGATAAATGAATGGATTTGTTGTTTTGTCCAACTTGTGAATTTATGTGGGTAGAAATGTAGAATTTTTTCAGATCTTGCTAAAATGAAGACACGCGCCTATAAAAAAGACAAAAAACAAAAGACAAAAGACAAAAGAAAGACCATAGTCGAAGGGATTAGTTAATTGTAAGAGTCTGTCTATGTATACATGTAATTTTACATTTAAAGACGGTTAAAGGTAAAATAATATTTTAATTATCTCAGGATAAAAGTTCTTATTACTATTTTAGATATCGAGTTAAATATCTATTTACTTTAAATAATCTATCTTTTAAAATAATTTACCTATAATATCCTTAGTATTAATTGTTATATTTTTATTTTCTATGCATATTTATAGAGTATCACTAGTCATGTGTAGAAAATTATGTAATTAAATGGGAATTTAAATATGGACACTTTTATCATTTTATCATCTTTATTAATATGCACAAAAAGTCAATCAAGATTTTTATCTAGGGATGGAGGGAGTAGTAAAAATATTTTTCTCTTCTTTTTATAATATTTTCTCTCTCCTTTCTAAATATATTTTTACCATTGAGCGTGTCTTTGAGTGCGAATTTGGATGTATAAAGTTATATTCAATTTGTAAAGTATTAGAAATTAATAATAAAAAAACCCTTTGGGGGTGCAAGTCCTGTGATACCATGATGCAAAGAGGGACACTGTTCTAAAAGTTATTAGCTGTACTGTTTTCAGACCCGACTTGGACCGGTCTGTTGAACTGAGAATGAGAATCGGTTTTATCTCCGGTTCAGTTTGAAAATTGGTTTTATCTCCGGTTCAGTTTGGTCCAATTGAATCAGTTTGGTCAAACTTCAAATTAAACCGGTTAACTACCGATCGAACCGGTGGTTCAACCGGTAAATCCGGTTAAGTTGACCCGGTGAACTAGTTTTTTATTATTTTTTTGTACCAAATTTTTTTTAATATTAAAATTAACCAATTTTTGTAATATTGTAACTCAATTTTATTATGTTTTAATTTATAAAAAATGATTTTTTTTAAAATTTATTAATTACTAATAATATATATTTTTATATATTTATAATGTCACCGGTTCAATAACAGTTTAATCACTAGTTGAACCAATAATTCTTCAACTTAATAATTTTTTCGGTTCAATGATCAGTCTAAACTTATAAATATTGATCAGTTAAATGGTACTTATACTTGCTCTGTTATTTTGCTCCAGCCTAACTGAGAAAGAGTTTGGGGGGGGGGGGGGGGGGGGGGGGGGGGGGGGGGGCGTTGTATCAATTAAGTGCAGTCTTTAAAAAGAGAAACAAGGGAATGATGAATTATTCGTTTGATTTGATTTGCTTTCTTTTTTCTTTTGTTTTTATAACGCCAATTTAATCATTTGACTGATAGGTTCAGTACAGCTGGAGCTCTTCGAAAGCTCTATCACTATGGAATTAATTGTATCACATAAAACAACTGTATTCTTTCTCTCTCTTGTCGGTGTGCCTATATATATATATATTATATATATGTGTGTGTGTGTGTGTGTCGGTGTGATCTTCGTTAGCATTTGCACTTGTCTAGTTGTCTGAACCAAAATTATACTCCCACCTTTTGGGGGGAAAGTTAATAGCTACAAGGAGGCTGATATTACCATCCTCAGTAAGAATCTAACCACAAATTTTGTACGTTTCCAATTTTATTTTTTAGAAAAATGTTGAATTTCAAATTGAAGACTAATTCTGAAAATGGTCGTTGATTGTTCAATGGGAGCAGCTACACTAGTACTATATAGCATCTAGTAATTTAATCACTTGTGCCCTTTACATTCAGCAAAACTCCCAACGGCAAAATCTAGACCTTTTTTTTAACTTGGCAGCCTGCTATTATTAAGAGGGGCAGAGGGATATATATACATTTCTTTTCCCTGGATATTGATTTCTCAGGTGGAAATGTCTTGGTATTCTTTCTTTTCTTTTCTTGGATAACTGGTGTTCAAATTGAATATATTTTACAAGCAGTCCAAACAAATAGTTAAATACCATTTCACCCAATAAAAAAAATATACTTAAAAATTAGAAATAAACAACAATCAAGGTACAAAAACAAAAACAAAGCCACACAAAAAATGATACACACCAGAATTTAAAACAAAGCAATACAACAGCTATACCATTCAAGGTGAGTCTGCGGTTATGAAAAGAAGAAAGAAGTTTATTCATTTTGCTTGATTAAGTTTCATCAAATCAATAAGCAGATATACCCAGTTCAAAAGAACAATTACTCTGTTTTGGTGCCTTTCAGCCACATTGATAACAAGTGAGCATATGAATGAATCCCTTCATAAGGTAATATTGTCGTATTAAGAATTAATACATTTCATAACGAGAGAGCTTATTTGCTATAGTAATATTATTTTCATTCCCAGTTTTCAAAATAATGAAATAAGAAACAGCTCTCATTTTGTTGCAAACTACTGCTAAGAACCAAGTGATTCATTTAGATAAAATACTACTATTTCCAGGGGCAAAATGGACATTTAGAAACAATTAACAGCTTTCACTTTGTATTTGAACTCACTACTTGCTATATGTAGAAACACAAGACAAATCCTTCAGATCACATAGAAATCAGAAGATTTAATAACAAACACATAAGCCAAATAGGCAACCAAAATTATCAGGGAAGGTAACAGCACCAAAAAAAAAAATTACTTGAAACCACCAGAAAGCTTAAGCCTTTTCCCACCAGTAAGCTTAAGCCTTTTCCCACTTGAGAGGCTTTACCACTTCCCATGTGAAGTCAGGGTCATCTCTTCCAAAATGGCCATAGGCAGCAGTCTTCAAGAACCTGTTATTGCCACCCCTCTTAAGGTCAAGGTTGATAGAGATCATCCCTGGTCTAAAGTCAAAGGTTTCCTTCACAATTTGGAGAATCTCTTTGTCAGGAATTTTTCCGGTGCCGTATGTGTCTACGAAAACGGACAAAGGCTCGGGAACACCAATAGCATATGAAACCTGCACTATGCACCTACGAGCAAGCCCATTGGCCACAATGCTCTTGGCAGCTTGCCTGACAATGTAGGCACCACTACGATCCACCTTGGTTGGGTCTTTACCAGAGAAGGCACCACCACCATGAGCACCCCACCCACCGTAAGTGTCAATGATAATCTTGCGGCCAGTTAGACCAGCATCACCATGAGGTCCACCAATGACAAACCGGCCAGATGGGTTAAGGTGGAAAATGGTATTTTCATCTAGGTACTTCTCGGGAACAACTGGCTTAATGACATGCTCCTTAAGATCAGCAGCAATCTCATCATTTGTAACAGTCTCATCATGTTGAGTCGAGATGAGGATGGTGTGGACACGGATGGGGACCCTGGCACCATTGTCGTTGCGGTACTCTACAGTCACTTGGGTTTTACCATCAGGCCTTAGCCACGCACAAGTACCATTCTTGCGGACTTCAGTGAGGCGAGCACCAAGCTTGGTTGCAAGAACATGGCTGAGAGGCATCAGCTCAGGGGTCTCATCAGTGGCATAACCAAACATATGTCCTTGGTCACCAGCACCAATCTCCTCAGGTTTCTTGGTCAGATGACCGTGGACTCCCTGGGCAATATCAGGACTCTGCTGCTCAATGTTAACAAGGACCTTGCAGTTGTCAGCATCCAAACCTACATCATCAGATACAAATCCAATTGCACGGCAGGTGTCACGCACAATCTTCTCATAATCAACATTGGCCTTGGTGGTGATCTCTCCAAAGACCATGACCATGTTGGTCTTGGTGCAAGTCTCACATGCAACCTTGCTCTCGGGATCCTGTGCTAGGCAGGCATCAAGGACTGCATCTGAGATCTGGTCACAAAGCTTGTCAGGGTGTCCCTCATTGACAGACTCGGATGTGAACAAAAAGGTTTCCATTTCTGTAAAGAAATGCAGCGAATAAGCCATCAGATATTGCATCAATAAATTAAAGGTAAATGTGTGTAAAGTAGTGATTTTTGTTGAGCAACAATTATTTCCGATCAAAGCAAGATCTAACTAATTAGGTTAAAGAGTTTTCACAATCTTGAACTCTTGAAAATGATGTTAGCAAGATTTGAATGTTCCACCTAAAGTTTATTAGGAATAGTCACACACTTGGATCTTGATAAGCATTGATTGAATAAGGTTACAGGTCAACAAACCATAAGAAGTCCCAAATAACACTACAACATATGATTAAACCCATAAGGTGCTAATAAAACAGAGAAAATATATTAATCTTCATCATATCATAGCAAATGAGCAAAGAGATCAAAATTTTAATTTCAAAACACCAATAATAAACAGCAGATCTGCAAGAATTCAGCTCAATGCTTAAAAATGATATAAACCCTGAAGGCACCAGACAAAAACCATTTGTGCTAATTAAAAGACAAGAAAATTGAACTAGTCTAGAAGATTTGAAATACTTCAGATCAATTAATAGCAGTGTAGCATAAAACATGTCAAATTTCAAAGCTCCACTTTTCATCTCAATATAACCTCAAAACAGCATTTCAAATCAACAATTATCCAACAAATTGAATAAAATTCGTTCTTTAATGAAAATAGATGATAACTTCAAAATGAAAAACAAATCCACTACGTTTGAACTCCACAACTATTTACTTCTTCAACCATAAAGAATCATTTTATTAGGCAATAAACCTCAGATCTATGACCAATTCTACTAAAAGCATCAAGCTACTTCAAATGCATAACAAAAGCATAAATAGAAATCAGTACCTTGAAGAGAGAGAGTAGAGAGAGAAAGTAATGGTTGAGAATTGGTACTATCTCCCCAAAGCAAGGTCTGAGAATGGCAAAGTTTCAAGGCATGGAGGTGCTGTTTTTATAGGCCAGGAAGTGTGACCAAGGAGGTCCTCCTTTTGCCTCGAATTTTGGGCCAGATTCATTCCGTTAAGTTGGGTCGATCTAGATCGACGGCTCATGTCTTTGCGCCCCCTTTTACGCTTTAATCTCAGCCGTCTAGCAGTTGGTGGCGGAGACCGACGCGTTTTCACCGGCTATAGCCCGTTTCCGGTAATTTACCAACCACAACCCCTCTGTCCTCCGAGTCTGACTTGACTTGTATAGTATAGTATTTAGGTAGAATAATAGTATGCATTTTGGTAACATCTACTTTATCTAATCGTGTTTTCTTTTAATTCTTTTCATAAGCCAATAAAGCCAATCCGATGGTTAATGGTTAAGACTTGCAGACTATAATCTTAGAATCTTTAAAATACTCCTCCTATTAGACTTGATTCACGCGCTTATTGTGTAAATTTTATTAGTATTATTTTATTTTTAAATGAGGGTTTTATTTTTTTCTAATGCTAGACTTATAGTTATTCTGTTTTTCTAGTCATTAAAAAAATTTACTAATCGGTTGCTCTAAATCAGATTCTTGATGTTAATTATGAAAATCATGTGTTTGTAATGGTATCTTTGGAAGGTGGGATTTTCAAGAATATGATTTAGAGAAAGGGATTATTGGTTTCTAAATATATAGATTACATTTTTTTTCCCATGTAGTTATCAAGAATAAGATTTAGACATTTCTTAAAAACAATATTTAGACCCATTAACTTACTCAATATTCATTAAACGGTTTTCAATCATTTAGCAAAATGAAAAAAAAAGGAAAAAAAAGAGGTAAGCAATCGATTTTATTAACATTTTTCTTATTTTTCTTTTGGTAGAAATAAAACATGCATTAATAAAACATGTATTAATACTTTTTCTTAAAAGGCAAAGAAACCTATGTACTCCACCAAATTATCAAAGGGTCAACCTTGACAACCTAATGTTTTATAAATAAATAAATAAATAAATAAAAGAAAAATATTCTTGGACATGACCACTTAGTGGTTGAAGACCTCTTGATCTTGGTCACTTGTATGATCTCTCTGTCCAAAACCAGAAGTTGGTTGGTGAAAACCTACCACTTCTATTTTTGAGTGTCCCATCCTTTTTGTATACTACCTCCCTTTACTTCTTAGATTGAGAGTCTTATTATTTATTAAATTTTTACATCTGAAATGTCTAGACTCAACTCTTTTGATAATTACTTCTACTCTTTGATATGTATATTAAAAAATTATTTTAAATGTTACGTTTAAATATAAGGGTTCATATTTTAATATTCACAAAATATATATATGGATTATATGTAGGTACATAACTGTGTAATGCACAGTCGGCTATAACGACGGTTTTTTTGGGCTATAAATATAGCCCATAATATCTATAGCGACGGGTAAATCGTCGTTATAGTCTAAAAAAATCGTCGCTATAACCGACTGTGCACTACACAATTGTGTATATATATTTCTCCATATATATATATATTGATAAATAAGCATTTTCATTTTTCACGCTGAGGGGATACTTTTCCAAACTATATTCATTTTGAGTCTGAACATATCTATGTGGATGGGGGAAAATTTGCAACAAGTTTCAATCGGAAGTGGAAAATAGCGAACCAACTCTCTCTCTAGTCTCTGTTAGTGGGTAGGTGGGGTAGGTCTGATTTTTGAGTCCATTGATAAGATAATAATACAGTATACTAGTAAAGATCAATTACCAAACCTTATAAAATTGATCCATTACTGAAGTCAAATTTACTTATAAGATCTTTTTGGTTTTTTTTTTTTCCTAAACATGAGATTCTCATCGAGTTTGACTCCTTTTTAATTTATTATAATATTATCAATTTCAAAAATTATTTTATTTTTTTATAAAATAAAAAATTGTCAAATAGAAATAACAAACCAGGTCCACCGTTAAGCATGTTAGACAATAGAACGAAAAACAGAGAGGGTGGCCCAATTCACATGGACAGGTAGTGGCATTTGTCTCCACCAATACCAACAGCCCTATACCAAATGTTGGGCTGAACAAGCATATATATATATATTAGATCAATACAATATGCAACCTATAAATTAGGTATTTATAAAGTTAAAATAACTCTCTAAATTTCTTCTTTCCTCTTAAAAAAAATTTCAAATGCACATATACAAAAAAAATGTAAGAATATGAAAATAAGTTTTATTTAATTTGAAGCTATATAGTATCATAATTATTGATTATATTTGTGTAAAATAATTTTTTTGGACATTTTTTTTATAAAAAAAATCAGGAATATAAAATTATTGATATACATCATCAAGTCATGTAAAAATTTAAAAATTAACATTATATCATATTTTTCATGTTTTTAACCCTATAAACTGTCATTTTACCTCCATAAGATTGCCAATTACACCATCTATTCCTCAAAATAATTTTCTCACAAATTAAGAAAGTCAAAAAATTAAGAGAGAGTATAAATTTTATTGTCAATCTATCATTATATTTTGGGTTTGGAGAGAGAATTATTGTGAATCACTCGTTTATAACACGAGTGATGTATAATCAAGGACAAATTATTTTATACAAAAATTTATGTAATCGAGTTATTTACTTTATTCTTAAAAGGGGAGTACCTATAGGCTATAGATAATATCTCCATTTTATACATTTTACAAAATCAAAGTAAAAATTAGGTGGAAAGGATCAAATTCTTATCAGTAAGTCTAGGGGGACATGGAAAAAGGGACATGGAAATTGGACATTTCCAACCATTTTTTTGATATATATCCAAATTGGACCTAATTTTTTATGTTTTTTTCTAAATTTTTTTTTTAAATTCATAGTATAAATATATTTGGACTAAACCAAAAAAAAAAAAACAAAAAAAAACCAAGGAAAATTGGAAATGTCCAATTTCCATGTCATTTTTCCATGTCCGCGTAGGAGGACTCAATTCTTATTAATAGCTTTTACGGTGAAAGTCTTCAAAATCAAGAGAGCACTTTCACATTTTTTAAATTAATTTGTCATTAGTATACGGTGACAATTAACTATTTTTTAAAAGAAAATAATATATATTATAATTTTGATGTTTAATTTTTTTATTATGAATTATATAGATAAATTTAATTAATAATATTTTTATAATATATTTAAAATAATAAATTAATTTTATAATTTTATCTAATGTATCAGGACTCTTTTTTTAAACCACGTGCTCCTTCTATAAACACTCCTAACACAATTGGATCACCGGAACTTTTTCCTCCATGAAAACCCCCAATTCCTAAAACCCTAGAGAAATTGGAGTAAAATTTTGACAAGCCACAAGAAAGTAGCTGAGCTCCAAAATTCGAACGCCAGCTCGAATTGAAATCCTCTTCAAAATACAAATGTCAGCAGAAGAAGAATCAGCCGGTGATGCTTTGACCACTGGAATGGATCTTTTGAAAATTGGAGCTCAAAACTCTTCTAATGGATTCTCCCTAATTAACAACAGCAGCTTACAAGTTAAAGACGGAGATGATGGTGGTGTGCAATTCACATGCTTCTCTGATGTCTCGGACGATCTGTCCCTCCACTTTCAGATCATTCGTCTTCCCAAACAGGTTTTTTGGCAGTATATGTTGTAAAATTGTTTCTTAGCATGGAAAGTTTTAGATGTATTTCAAATTTCGATGTTTGATTATGTGGGTGTTTCTAGTCAAGTAATTAGCTTTGCTTTTGTTTTTTATAAATTTTATCACTTTGTCGCCAATTTGAATGTTGGTTTGTTGATATCGTTTCTTTCATTGTTTATGGTTTAGCACCAAATTGGGGACATCTCTTAATGAAGTTCGTAGCATTTAGATTAGTTTGAACTCTTGTTAATATGGGTGCACATTAATTTGACAGTGAAGATGATTCATAAGCATGAAAATCCATAAATCATTCATCACTAAAGAGTTGGAACTCAGAAGGTTCAATGGAAAGGGAAAGGATTTGAAAATTATGAATGTTTAATAAAAATTACAACTAAATAATTGTCAATGACACTTCATTTTTAGCACTGTGCTTTATATTATATCTTTTCAAAGTAGACTAAGTTTTTCTCTTTCACCCTTAATTTATTTCCTTTTCCTTTCACTCACTTTTTTTGAGTTCCAAAGAAAGTGCAAATGGTAGATTACTTATATTGTAATTTTTTAAAAAAAGCTTTTAACTTTAGAAGGGAATGAACCATTTATTAATAGCTACAAGATTAATGCTGGTTCTATGGGCTCTTGGGGCCTTATAGTTGCCATCTTTTTATTAACTAATAACTATTGTTCTTCATTTTTACTTCTCTTTGCTTGCGTTATGTTTCAATTTATAGTTTGATATGTGATTACTCCTTCCAAATCAAACTTTTTCTTGTCATGCGCTTCTGACAGATATACGCATGGATTGGTTGCAATTCCGCCAAATTTGGGCATTTGTATGCAGCTGCACCTACGCGGCCTGTAAGTTTACAAATCTATTTGTTTTTCATTATTAATTTTTTGCTTTCTTCCTATATGATTTTTGTCTTAGATACCACACTCTCAATTAAGAAGAAACGGGCATAGTATTTGCAAAGAAGAATTATGAAGTGCAGAAGCCCTACATATGCTTGATCATCATACTTGCATAATAGAGAATTATAAATATCCTTATGTATGGTTACATACATATCAATATACATATACATATGCATATCTATTCATACATATATGATATATACATATATAATATATATAATATACTATCCATTAGTACCATCCTCCAACTTTTTGATGGTTTTGCACAGAACAACACAGTTAGTGTTGCTTCACTACTTGCTGGTGCTTCTGATAATACTGGATCTAGTATTGCTCGTCGAATAGGTATATGGTTGTTCACTTGGAATCATTTTAAGTATATTTTATTCAGGTCCATTAGCTGACTTGCAACCTTTCTTACAGTCTTAAAGACCGGCCTTAATGTTATATTGGCTTGTAACATCCCAAAGGATAGCCCAATGCTTGAGGTTTGATCCATATTCTCTCTCTCTCTCTCTCTCTCTCATACCATGTATCTTTACAATACACAGCTTCATATTAGATTTTCTTTAAACCATTACTCTATTCATCCCATTTTAAATGTTTTCCATTTTTGGGTGTTCCAAAACGTGTCAATTTTAAGTTTCAATGACTATATCTAGTAACAGTGTAACACACATTTCTACCCGTGTCTTAAAATTAGAAAGGTGATGTGATTTAGTGGACCCCCACCATTGAGGGTGAATTAGAAAGGTGATGTGATTTACGAATGGTATTTGATGTGATTTTTAGGTAAATGCTGAGAAGAAGCTGGTGCAAAAGTTAATTGATCTTGGGTACACAAGGCCAAAATCTAAGTGATCGTCTTCATAGCGAAGTGTGAAGCTGGCCGGCTAATTCATGTAAGATGCATTTAACTGCATATGGTACTTTTGTTGGCACTATATAATTAGCACTAAAAAGCAGCAGAAACTGAGTATCCTGGAGCAGATTGTTGATAGATTCTGTGCGAAGTTCTTTTCTGTTGTTTCACCCTTCTTGAATGATCTTATACTTAAAAAAGTTGTTTCTGGCTAAAAGGTTGAACTGTTGATCATTGCTTGATTCTACAAACAAGGGTCTTACTCAGTAGCCATCATTATACATTGTTAAAGTGTCGACTGCCTTTTTTTTAAAAAAAAATTGGGGCTAATCTACTGCTTATTTAACCAGTTACTGTTCTAGATCTTCTTGTACTAGATGGTGAAATCCACATTGTATGGTGGCCATTTGAAATGTTTGCATCAGTTATTCATGTTCATCAAATAGATGGGACTTGTATTGCTGAACAATCAGATAGTAGAGTCACTCATCATGTGATTAAAAATGTATGCAGAAGTCTCGAATGGATATTGTGGAAAATAGTACTCTCTCCGTTCAATTTTACTTGTCCTAATTTGAAAGTACACGTCTGTTAAGAAAACAAATTAATTATTCATCTTAACCACTCTATACTCATCTTTTTTTTTTAATTAATCTCCTAACTCTTTCTTAGAATAATAAAATAGAGGAGAGAGAGAGAGGAAAAAAAGAGTTTGGTTGTACTTCCAATGTGTCAAAGTTAATAGTGTTACTTTTTCTAATGTATGTCATGTTGTTCTCAATGAATTTTTTAAAAAGTTAAATGAGGGTAGTATTGGAAAGATAAGGTCAAAAATAGTACTAAAAAGAAAGAATAAATATATTTGGACAAAAAAAAAAGGATTTTCTTAATGTGTGCCCTTAGGGCACACATTAGAAGGACCCAAAAAAAATTAGGACAAGTAAACTTGGACAAATAACTATTATTGGCTTATTGCCTATCGGAACTTCTTACTATATTTTTTCTTGATGAAATTTTTCCTTGTTACATATTTATTATTACCCCCAAATTCTATGAGGAGACTCTTATCATAGAGCGTTGGAGTCCCAATCTTTCCTGTAATTCAGTAGTGCAGAGCATCTTCCTAATCAAAAACTCTATGTGGATATGAGTATATTTGGATTTCATTTATTTGTATTTTGACCACTAATGGTTGGTAAAAATATAAATAGATGAAATTTAAATACATTAATGTCCAATTTTCATGTCCTAGAAGAGCTCCTTCCTAATTGAAGGTTTAAAGCTTCTCCAGCTATCCCTCAACATGTTCGGAAAGGTGGTGTCCATAATGGTAGTAAAATTTGGAAATTAAATATTATTGGAATTGTTTTAAGAAGTGAAGTCCTTGTGATTGGCCGATGAATTGTTCCCCCTAAACAGAGAGGTTCCTTTAAAGTGGTTCTTTATGAAGAACTTGTAAAATAAAACATGAGTCCTTCTACGGCGACATTGGTAATTGACATTGTTTGGCGACATTCTTTTTTTTTTTTTTTGTCAATTTTTTTTCCGATTTGACTCTAAAATAATTTATATGAATTATTGGAACTAATTTTTTTTAAAAAAAACAGCGATTTAGGTGTCATTTGAATACATATACAAAACAGTGTTGTACAGACAATGTCAATTACCAATGTCGCCGTAGACTTATTGATAAAACATTATAACTCACTCAAGTGGATCTAGCTTTTTTGATGTCTTGATCATAAACTATATATCTCATATAGTTGAAATTGATAGGACTATGGAAAAGCATTGTCACGTTGTCATGTAATTTATCAATTAAATATTTTTTTTA
The DNA here is from genome assembly GCA_034770075.1 of Aralia elata. Classification (NCBI taxonomy): domain Eukaryota; kingdom Viridiplantae; phylum Streptophyta; class Magnoliopsida; order Apiales; family Araliaceae; genus Aralia; species Aralia elata. The sequence continues at coordinate 82,507,246 of CM068387.1, read as the reverse complement.
TTTAAGATATGGCGTCGTTCTTGTTAGAAAAAGGCCTGAATTTGTACACAAATGTTATTGCATGTTTTTCACATTGTGATGGACCTGATGGCGGTTGGTATATTTTGATAAAGCATAGTAATCTGTAGAACTTGCCGTATATTACTACAGTTTTGGGCATTTTACATTTCAAAGGTTTAACAACTATTATGTTGGTAACGGTCCCTGTATACTGTAGATATTTATAATTGTATTCTATTGTTAAAATAAATAGCGTAAGGTTGAAAATACAGTCGGTTATTGCACATATGAACTTGTTATATTTTATTTACTTGCTTTGTTACGTACACATTTTTCTTCCCAGATTCGATATAATAAGACTCTTATTCATAGAGCATCAGCAACTCCGAGGATGGTAATCTCCGCCTGCACCCAGCAACCGCCGTCCTTCGTTATAAACCCCCTATTTGGCTGATTCAAGCTATCAAGTGTTATGAATCTTGACCAACCATAGTCTTGACTAGAGCTGCTGAACCAGTTTGTGGCTGCAACAATGGTCAAAACTTTAGCTTAAATTTGATTTCTTACCTCAATTTTTCTCCAATAACAAATAAATAAATAATCGGAAAATTTACCAAAAGCTTATTTTCTTATTTTCTGTAATGAAAAGTTAAAAGCCAAGCGTAGGTCTCAAAAAAGAGAGATTGTATTTGAGTGGCAATACAAGTACAAAGTAGTTATAGCCTATTACCTTTACAAAAGTGATGCCTGTTATTTAGTACGTCCCACAGACGCAATGTCAATTCTACCAATACTTTAGACCCGGGGGAAATGGATGCAGGTTCAGCCAAAGCCAAGTACAAAGATAAATGGCTGCCCATACCGTTGCCTTTTCCTCCAGGATATAGCTGCATCTTCCTGTAAAATAATCAACAGCAGTCCCAAAACAAGTCATTCTTTTGTTTAGATATTATAAACAGATTCAAATGAGACCAACAAAACAATACTCCTTCCGTTTCTTTTTCTGTATTTTAGGGAGTGAAATTTATTCCTTTTTATGCGTCGTTTGTTTATTTTATTACTGTGTTTGTAAGTTTTTATTTGAGAGGAAGGGAAGGGAAAGGAAAATAATTCAAATACCTTCGAATTCCATGTTTGAAAGTTTTTTTAGGAAGGAAAAGAAGGGATTTAGAGGTAAAATTGATTTAATTTTTTGTTCAAAATTTTCCTCTCAAAAGTAGTAGGATTTGGAGGAATGGGAAAGTGAGATATTTTACATTACTAAAAATAACCTTGTAAAATAAATAATATGACATTTTTGCCCTCAGTATTTTAACTTATTTTTCTCACACGTTGTAAAGGGAATGAGCCAAGATACCACGTTGCTTGAAACATAAACCACGTTGCTAAACAATGGAAAAATAGCCCAGTGGACTTGATAGACCATAATGGTATAACTATATTCACATGGTGAAAAATTCTAAAATTCTAAAATTCTAAAATTTAAAATTAATAAAAATGTGTGTAACAAAGAAAAAAGGAAAAAAAAAAGACTAAGCAAAATAATTCTAATAGATAAACATTATTAAATCATATCATTTCTTATATTTATATATGTAAGGGTAATATAGTAATGGTGTAGTTTAAAAATAAGAATCTCTTCCCTACTTCTAAACTCAAAAACAAGGAAAAATTTAATTAAAATCTCATCTCATCCCTTCCTTTCTAAAACTCACAAACATGACAAAGGAAAATTATAATCCCTTCCCATCCTTTCCCTTCTTATACTTTCTTTTCTCATCCCATCTCTCCAAAATCACAAACACAACATAAGAAAAAAATATTAATGACTTAATTTTCTATATTATCTCTACATTAAATACTAATTTGAATCTTTTTGAATGAATTTTAAAAAGAATATATTGAAATTTTATATTCATTTTGATTAATCAGACAAAACAATAATTATATTTTTTAATATTTATGTTTTCTCCTAAAACATCAATTAAAAAGTAACATAGACAATATATATTCATCTAGACACCAAAATATAAAAAATTCAAAACATATGATTGACTGTACCATTTGTAACCTCCACCATTGAAAGTCTTGGAATCATGACAAACTTTATCTAATTTCGAAAAGTTCTCAACTTTCCAACTGTGCGTGTAGGTAAAGCCGTCCTTAATCATGTTTAAACACTCTGCTTTCGCTTTCATACTTTCTTTACAGATGAAAACCTCGGCTCCAAAGACACAACAGTCGTCTGCTAGAAACCCATTAGAGGGATCATTGAATGTATTATGGTGTATGAATTGATCAAATCCCCATTCTAGTTTGGTTCTGTTAAAGCATCTTCCCTTTCCTACAGAATCTAGTCGAGATGAATCACGTTAATACTAAATTTGAAAATATCTCAAATTTAATTCAAAAAATCAAAAATAATCTTAAATTTTGTGACAGAAGCTTTATATTAATTTGAGAAGGTAAATAAATACCTTCTAGTGTCAAATAATTGTTTTTGTTATGATCAAGCAAAAACAACCGGAAAATGGCATAGACTTCCCAACCAGGATCGAGTAAACATTCTTCTGCCATGGCCAGGTACACAGATATATGTTCTTTGGCATTCTTGTTATTGTTGCCATTGGGGCAGATTACTAATTTCCTGCAAGCGCAAAGAGGATCACACAAGCATGCATTCAAAAAGGTCTTGCAAGAACAAATTAATTACCAAAGTCAGATATAAAAAAGAAGGGGGTATAACTAGAGATATATACCATTTGTAGCCTCCAGCTTCAAATTCACCTGAATCATATCTCTCTATATCGTTCTTTGTTAGCGATGAAAATAATTGAATTTTTACTGTGTAGTGGGTTGGTGGTAAATCTGAGATTGATCTCAAAACCCCTGCAATAGGGAAAATATAATCAAAAAGTGGTCAAATTATTTACTCAAAACTACGGAAAATTCTCAAGTTCATTCAAGCTTAACTCTAAACTGAAAACTAAGACAAGGATTGATATTTGTGTTATACATATATATGTAAATAGATGTATATATGTATATATGTGGAGAGAGAGAGAGAGAGATCATACCATCCATGTCGTTAGGAGAAACAATTGCCATAGCTTGTTTGTTGTTCACGAAATTGAAAGAATGCAGCAATTACTATTGGAATTAGCCTTTTAATACATTGAAGGAAATTAGAGGGAACTTTCAACTTTATAGTGTTACAATGATAAGAATCATCGTTTGCTTGGACAGACTTCTTGTTTGTCTAAGGAACAAGCATTCATTCTCTGCTTGTTGATTAGAAAACTAAGAATATAAGTTGTTAACAACTAAAACAAATAAATCTTGTTTCGAAGGTACATTTTCATAGGTTAAGAATCCTTTTATGCTTAGTATTTCAGTTAAGAACAGCCAGTACAGACACTGCCAAGTACAGACTAAGTTATGTTATGGAGATTCTACACTTTCCTCAAATGTCGCCATTACGCATTATCCACTATTCTAATTCACCATACCTCCAAATCCACAGGCTTTTATAGGGCATAAACCATTGGATCATTTCTGCCAATTTCCAGGTGATTAACAAATAATACCATATCTTGCTAATATTGATTTGAAAGTTTCCTATAAAGAAGTCGAAACAACCAAGCAAATAATAATTGAAGAATGTATACATTAAAATAATAATAAAAAATATACAATGAAACAAAGTGAAGCCAAACCGTCACTCTGAATTGGGGCAAAGCCGCTTTTAGAGCATGAATTATACATGTAAACATCAGAGGGAAATTCTAGCAACAAATTTTCAATTGACCATCTTCTGTTCCAACAAGAAACAGCCGTGAAAATGGAAGAATAGTTATGCTCGAGAAAACAGAGATGTTCCTTAATTCGCGATCTGCCATATAAAGATACTGAGGTGCGACGCAATGCTGCCCGTCCTGCCACATGGCATCAGAACAGTTAATATAAAAGAACACTAGCAAATGAAAGATACAACAAAAGCCAGAAAATGAAGATAAAAGAAAACACACAAATGAAATATAAAAATCAAAAATAACCATAGTGAAACATTTCAAACTATTCATGCATAAATATGTCATTTGTTGAGGGATTAAATCAAATAATTGTTCTAGATCTTCTTGTACTAGATGGTGAAATCCACATTTTATGGTGGCCATTTGAAATGGTTGCATCAGTTACTCGTGTTCATCAAATAGATGGGACTTGTATTTCTGAACAATCAGATAGTAGAGTCACTCATCATGTGATTAAAAATGTATGCAGAAGTCTCGAATGGATATTGTGAAAAATAATATTCCCTCCGTCCAATTTTACTTGTTCTAATTTGAAAGTACACGCCTGTTAAGAAAAAAAAATTATCTCCAAATTATTCATCTTAACTACTCTATACTCATCTTTTTTTTCTTTTTTTTTAATTAATCTCTTAACTCTTTCTTAGAATAATAAAATAGAGGGGAGATAGAGAGAAAAAAAAAGAGTTTGATTGTGCTTCCAATGTCAAAGTTAATAGTATTATTTTTTTCAATGCATGTCATGTTGTTCTCAATGATTTTTTTTAAAGTTAAATGAGGGTGGTATTGCAAAAATAAGGTCACAAATAGTATTAAAAAAGAAAGAGGATAAATAAATTTGGAAAAACGAAAAAGAAAATTAAGACAAGTAAACTTGGACGGACGGAGTATCTGTTATTGCCTATTGGAATTTCTTTCTATATTTTTTCTTGATAAAATTTTTCCGTGCTACATATTTATTATTACCACCAAATTCTATATGAGGAGACTCTTATCATAGAGCAATAGAGTCCCAATCTTTCCTGTAATTCAGTAGTGCAGAGCATCTTCCTAATTGAAGGTTTAAAGCTTCTCCAACTATCCCTCAACATGTACGGAAAGGTGGTGTCCATAATGGTAGTAAAATTTGGAAATTAAATATTATTGGAATTGTTTTATAAGAAGTGCAGAGAGGTTCTTTATGAAGAACTTATAAAATAAAACATTATAACTCACTCAAGTGGATCTAGCTTTTTGATGTCTTGATCATAAACTATATATCTCATATAGTTGAAATTGGTAGGACTATGGAAAAGCACAGTCATATTGTCATGTAATTTATAAATTAAATATTTTTTTTATTTAAGATATGCCGTGGTTCTTGTTAGAAAAAGGCTTGAATTTGTACATAAATGTTATTGCATGTTTTTCACATTGTGATGGTCCTGATGTCGGTTGGTATATTTTGATAAAGTAGAGTAATCTGTAGAACTCGCCGTATATTACTACATTTTAATGGAGTCTCTACTTTTCATCACTAAAATAAGACGATGATTACAGTTTTGGGCATTTTACATTTCAAAGGCTGTATACAATAGATATTTATATTTGTATTCTAATGTTAAAATAAATGGAGTAAGGTTGAAAATACAGTCAGTTATTGCACATATGAATGAACTTGTTATATTTTATTTACTTGCTTTGTTACATACACATTTTTCTTCCCAAATTCGATATGATATAATAAGACCCTTATTCATAGAGCATCAGCAACTCCGAGGATGGTAATCTCCGCGTGCACCCAGCAACCGCCGTCCTTCGTTATAAACCCCCTATTTGACTGATACAAGCTATCAAGTGTTATGAATCTTGACCAACCATAGTCCTGATTTGAGCTACTGAACCAGTTTGTGGCTGCAACAATGGTCAAAACTTTAGCTTAAATTTGATTTCTTACCTCAATTTTTCTCCAATAACAAACAAATAAATCATCGGAAAATTTACGAAAAGCTTATTTTCTTATTTTCTGTAATGAAAAGGTAAAAGCCAAGTGTAGGTCTCAAAAAAGAGAGATTGTATTTGAGTGGCAATACAAGTACAAAGTAGTTAGCCTATTACCTATACAAACTTGATCATTGGGACTTAGCATGTCCCATAGACGCAATGTCAATTCTACCAATACTTTAGAACCGGGGGAAATGGATGCAGGTTCTGCCAAAGCCAAGTAAAAAGATAAATGGCTGCCCATACCATTGCCTTTTCCTCCAGGATATAGCTGCATCTTCCTGTAAAACAATCAACAACAGAGTCCCAGAACAAGTCATTCTTTTGTTTAGATATTATAAACAGATTCAAACGAGACCAACAAAACAATACTCCTTCCGTTTCTTTTTCTGTCTTTTAGGGAGTGAAATTTATTCTTTTTTATGTATCGTTTGTTTATTTTAAGGAAAAAAACATTAATGACTTAATTTTCTATACTATCTCTGCATTAAATACTAATTTGAATCTTTTTGAATGAATTTTAAAAGGAAATATTGAGGTTGTATACCCATTTTGATCAATCAGACAAAACAATAATTATATTTCTTAATTTTTGTGTTTTCTCCTAAAACGTCGATTAAAAAGTAACATAGGGAATATATATTCATCTAGATACCAAAATATAAAAAATTCAAAACATATGATTGACTGTACCATTTGTAGCCTCCACCATTGAAAGTCTTGGAATCATGACAAACTTTATCTAATTTCGAAATGTTCTCAACTTTCCAACTGTGCTTGTAGGTAAAGCCGTCCTTAATCATGTTTAAACACTCTGCTTTCCCTTTCATACTTTCTTTACAGATGAAAACCTCGGCCCCAAAGACACAAGAGTCGTCTGCTAGAAACCCATTAGAGGGATCATTGAATGTATTATGATATATGAATTGATCAAATCCCCATTCTAGTTTTGTTCTGTTAAAGCATCTTCCCTTTCCTACAGAATCTAGTCGAGATGAATCACATCAATACTATATTTGAAAATATCTCAAATTGAATTCAAAAAATCAAAATTGATTTTAAATTTTGTGACAGAATCTTTATATTAATTTGAGAAGGTAAATAAATACCTTCTAGTGTCAAATAATTGTTTTTGTTATGATCAAGCAAAAACAACCGGAAAATGGCATAGACTTCCCAACCAGGATCGAGTAAACATTCTTCTGCCATGGCCAGGTACACAGATATATGTTCTTTGGCATTCTTCTTATTGTTGCCGTTGGGGCAGATTACTAATTTCCTGCAAGCGCAAAGAGGATAACACAGGCATGCATTCAAAAAGGTCTTGCAAGAACAAATTAATTACCAAAGTCAGATATAAAAAAGAAGGGGGTATAACTAGAGATATATACCATTTGTAGCCTCCAGCTTCAAATTCACCTGAATCATATCTCTCTATTTCGTTCTTTGTTAGCGATGAAAATAATTGAATTTTTACTGTGTAGTGAGTTGGTGGTAAATCTGAGATTGATCTCAAAACCCCTGCAATAGGGAAAATATAATTAAAAAGTGGTCAAATTATTTACTCAAAACTACGGAAAATTCTCAAGTTCATTCAAGCTTAACTCTAAACTGAAAACTAAGACAAGGATTGATATTTGTGTTATACATATATATATGTAAATAGATGTATATATGTATATATGTGGAGAGAGAGAGAGAGAGATCATACCATCCATGTCGTTAGGAGAAACAATTGCCATAGCTTGTTTGTTGTACACGAAGTTGAAAGAATGCAGCAATTACTATTGGAATTAGCCTTTTAATACATTGAAGGAAATTAGAGGGAACTTTCAACTTTATAGTGTTACAATGATAAGAATCATCGTTTGCTTGGACAGACTTCTTGTTTGTCTAAGGAACAAGCATTCATTCTCTGCTTGCTGATTAGCAAACTAAGAATATAAGTTGTTAACAACTAAAACAAATAAATCTTGTTTCGAAGGTACATTTTCATAGGTTAAGAATCCTTTTATGCTTAGTATTTCAGTTAAGAACAGCCAGTACAGACTCTACCAAGTACAGACTAAGTTATGTTATGGAGATTCTACACTTTCCTCAAATGTCACCATTACGCATTATCCACTATTCTAATTCACCATACCTCCAAATCCACAGGCTTTTATAGGGCATAAACCATTTGATCATTTCTGCCAATTTCCAGGTGATTAACAAATAATACCATATCTTGCTAATATTGATTTGAAAGTTTCCTATAAAGAAGTCGAAACAACTCAGCAAATAATAATTGAAGAATGTATACATTAAAATAATAATAAAAAATATACAATGAAACAAAGTGAAGCCAAACCGTCACTCTGAATTGGGGCAAAGCCGCTTTTAGAGCATGAATTATACATGTAAACATCAGAGGGAAATTCTAGCAACAAATTTTCAATTGACCATCTTCTGTTCCAACAAGAAACAGCCGTGAAAATGGAAGAATAGTTATGCTCGAGAAAACAGAGATGTTCCTTAATTCGCGATCTGCCAGATAAAGATACTGAGGTGTGACACAATGCTGCCCGTCCTGCCACATGGCATCAGAACAGTTAATATAAAAGAACACTAGCAAATGAAAGATAGAACAAAAGCCAGAAAATGAAGATAAAATAAAACACACAAATGAAATATAAAAGTCAAAAATAACCATAGTGAACATTTCAAACTATTCATGCATAAATATGTCAGTTATTGAGGGATTAAATCAATTAATTGTTTATAGTTGCTATTGGCAAGGAAGTATTTTTGCCGAAAGTACACTACAAAAGTTCATCAAATTGTATTGCTCTCCTCTAATATATTATTCTGTGATTCGTCATTCAATGGCTGTGGCTTTAAAACTACCATCTCAGTCATAAGTCTCCATGAGTGTTCAGCAATCATCTTCATTTTGTTCAACAACAGAGGGATGGCACACCAGGCATATGAATCCCACACATAACTATATTATTTCTCTCTCTCTTAGACGCAGACAGAGACAGACATCTGTAAATTGATGGACAGAATACAAAAGACGTAGTGCAGTTTAGCTAGCTTGAATCATCTTACTAATTCTTCTTCTGGAAAGTGACAACTGACAAGTGATTTTTACCACGATTGTCGTTAAACAGGACTTCATGAACCAATTTAAAGAACCCATTACAACTAAGTGCCCTTTCGAAATACCTCTTCAACATGAACTTATGTACAGCTATTCAGAGAAACACCCAGATGGCCAACAACCTCTGATGACCCCATCCCACTTTGCTGGAATATGCGTTTGATCTTCTCTAGGTGCTTGTCTAGGATATCAAGAGCACCTACTTGGCTCGTTGTTTTGAGTAAAATGATCCCCTGTGGATTCTTGGTCAGCTACAATGCCTCAAAACAACTAACTATTTCCCGTAATGTGTGTGCCCCAACAGGACAAACTGTACAGGGAGTGCAGGACATTGAGATGGTGGCATCAATGTGGGTGGGAGTAGTGGTAAGGGTTCTAAAACTCTGTGGGCATTGACGAGAAAGTCAGGGATCTAAGTGGGTCAGCCGCTTAGATGGTGGTGGTTTTACCTACCATTGAAGTCTTAAGGTCATCACTTATTACTTTGGAGCAGTATTGATTGATTTTGGGACTATTTTGTTTTCCTTCTATTTTTCTTTTTGGTGCAATCTGCTGTTCGCCTTGCACACAGAGCATCCAAAATGGCTCCCTTCATTGTTTAGTGGGACAGATAATAGTTGTGGAAGCACTTCTATTTGGAGATGAAATGGGTAAGATGTGACTTATACTGGTATTTCATTATGCTAAATTTCCTTCCCTGTCAGAGAGCCTGGAGTACAGAAAATAGTAACGATTTTGTGTACTATATATTGCAAGGATACTGAATCAAGTAAAATGGACAAAATAGATCCTTGTATACTTACTTCATAAGCAGGTCTAGATAAAGAAGAAAGCCCAATCTTATTTCTGGATATTGATATTACATCTTGTCCCCACACACAGAAACCTGATACACTATCATTGTGACCTCTAAAAACGATGGGGTCTGCAGCCCAATTCCTGCAAAACAATGCAAATGAGTATATTGAGCAAGGATTTCACAATAAAAGCAATAGTAATGATTAGCTTTGTGTTATGTAATATTGAGTGTTTTACACCAACATAATATATGTACATAGTCCGTTCTTTCTCTATATTTTCCCCCTTTTCTTTCTCTTTGTCACTGAACACAACTCCCCCAAAATTCCCATTTGGCGATTTCAGCAACAGCATTTTAATTATAACATGTACTTAAGATTTTCTCAGTTCATCATAATGAGATTTTAATTACACACACGTGTGTTTTCATAGGTTGGTTTGTTAAGTAAAAATTTGGAATATATTTGTGCCTGTCATCCTTGTGCAGGGGTCATACTAATCTTGCATGTATCATTCCAATTATTATCAGAAGTCCCTGAAGGGACATGATGTTTTTATTTTATTTGACAACTAAAGAAAGGGAAGGAATGCCTCTAAAAGACAAGGCAGTGCCAAGAGTGACACCCTTAAAGATTTTACATCATATGTCTATATGAGCAAAAGAAATTTCTTCTCTTCCTTCCTTTGCCTCTGAACAATTTTAGGCAGCCTGAGGTATCAACCGCAGATGCTAACCACTATGGAAGGGAGGACAAAAGTCACTTTTTCTGAAGGTAAAACAAGGAGAACTAGAGAAAATACCCCACATGTGCGTCTTGCTGTCTTGGGAGATGGGGGTGTCAAGAGATAGATTGCTGACTTTTAATGAACACTGAACAGAAGCAGACCAACCACTAGGTATCTTCTACAGTTGTCAATGAGTAATACTACTCTTTTAGTAATTTTATATAAGATTGTAAAATCACAGATTTAGTGTTCCTCTAGGGGAGATCATGTCGTTCAAAAAATTAAAATAATAGCAGACTTGGTGAATGTGAACCATAACATATAATGATCTGATTAATATTACATCATTTAGAGTACCAAATCAAGTTTGACTAAACTAAGAGGCTAAAAATCTTTACTTCCATTGTGTGTTTTTTAAGTACTTACTTGAGAAACCTATTAGATGTATTGAATAGATAATAACTAGTTTAGCCGATCAGAAAAAAGGATAATAACTAGTTTACATGTTACCTTCTTAAGTCCCAAATTCGTAGAGTCCTGTCAAGAGAGCTGGAAACAAGCAAATGGTCTTCTGGTGCAGCTAACTGCAGGCATAAAGGATAAATGAATTGTACTTTACACAAGTGTTATCTGTTCTTGACTTCTTGAGAATGAACATACCTTAGTGACATATCCGTCATGAGCCTGCCATGAGGCAATAATATTTCCACTCCTCACATCAAGCAACCTGCATTTACCAGAACTTAGTCCAGCAGCAACCCAAGATGGCGAAGCTGCAATTCCACCAGCTTGCGTTTTGTCAGAACCACATGAGCAAATAGAAGAGATCAGAGAAGGGAAACTGGATTCAGTAGATTCGGTCCTCCACAGATGAAGTTTTTGACCTTGTACAACATCAATGAATCTGTACACAATGGAGGCATTAAGAAAACTAAGCTGGAAAATGGAATCACTACTTTTTATCTTTTTAATTTGCATAATCTGGAACTATGAATCTTACTTTGGAAAGAGGTCTTTACCTAACAGAGCCATTTCCAGTACCCATGACAAGCTTGTTAATGTTTTCCAGGTGATGCATACTAGTATACAAACTCCCATCAAATGCAGTAGTCATTATTCCACTTGAAAGGGGATTGAAATTGAGCATATTGGCTTGGTCAGAATTTACCCTTGATGCGGAAGTTAAGGGGCTTACATGATGCACAGAATTTGCTGAGAATTCAGCGAACACAGATATTAGTTTCCCTGTTTGGCTATTCCAAACATGCACTGTTCCATCACAAGAGGCTACCCTCTCAGAAGATGCCAGGACACATATCTCATTCACAACCTGACAAGTGGAGTAATTAGATATATCAATATCCAAAGTAAGCAACCTAAAGAGATAAAATCTGTATATGCAAATAGAAAGTTCCTTCCGAATTAGCAAACCACTTAATTACAAGAATACAAGACAATCCACAAGAGGTTATCACAAAATATTTGGTACTAGGTACGTAACTTCAAAGGACAATTATGTGCTTGTGAATGGGAGCCAGAGTCTTGGTTTAGAGCTTCGATCTTAGGCAGAGTATAATTTGTCGCCTCTTTTGCTTACTTTAGTAGTAGTGTCTTGAGTAGAATGTTTTCAAGAGGTGAGGAGTGGTTTAGAGGAGAGGTGTCTGGTGGGCTACAAGCGGGTGAGGGCGTCGCATCTTCAATTTGCTAATAATACTACCCTTTTTCTTTCAGAGGGGCTTCAAGGTTTTAAGAACGTGTTAACAATTTTTCAAGTGCTTGAGGCAATCTCTGGGATGATAGTTTATTTGTCCCAATGCCATCTTGTAGGGGTCAACATAGGAAGTGGGAACATTATGGTATATTCTTTCTTGGTTGGTTGTGTAATTAAGGACTTTCCACTTCTTTATATTGGTGTGCCCGAAACGTAATACTAGGTCCATTACATCTTGGATACAACTGTTGAGAGAGTTGCTCAGCAAATTGTTACGTCAAAAAGGAGCATATTTTTCTCTAGGAGGATTACCTTGATTCAAGCTTGCCCAGCTAGTATTTATGTTTACTATATGTCTTTGTTTAGGAATAACGATTGCAGATTCACTAGAGAAGTTGATAAGGGATTTTCTTTTGTTAGAGAGAAGAGGGAAGTTAGAGGTAGGTAATTTGGTCCTTAATAATGTCGCCTTCATCGATAAGTGGTTGCGCCGTTGTGGAGATTCCTTACCTAATTCCCTTTAGCTTGGGGTCACCAATCCATGAGCAAGTTCAATATGCAAATAAATAGGTTAAGGCTGTTAAGCATCATAGGAAATTTATTTCCTAGCAATTAGCTATTTTGGACTCATTTGAGTATAAGGTTGGGGTTTGTGGGAAGATATTTGACTGTGTTAGGTTAACTTTTCAATATTTCTAATCATCTTTGTCACATATTCACTTTACATAATCTCATTTCTAATTTCATTATATCTTGGGATTTTCACTTCTTTAGAAATATCACTGATTAGAAACACTGATAAGTTGTGTCTATATTTAATTTGCTGAATTTGATACAGATTCTCCCCCATCAACATTAATATGCTACACTTCAATAGCAAACGAGTCAGCATCATTGTTCGATACAATGATCTAGTCTATACTGATCCCTACCCTCCCTATTTTACAGAAGATCAGATCACATCTCAAATAGCAACTGGTATATTGATAATCCCCTTCTCAAAACTGTATTTTATCCTGGATATTAAAAATCACAAAAATAGAAAGTCATGCTCCCTAACTCAAAGAAGATTTTGCTTGCTATGGATTATAAAAAGATGATGCATAAACCACACATACCTCTTCATGGCCATGATAGCCAGATAAACAATTGATTCTTGACAAGTCCCACTTCTGAATGGTTCCCTTGTATCCTTGACCAACTCCTGCAGTGAGAACTATACACTCATCTTGCTGAACAGCAAAACACCTTAGTGCTCCATGATGAGCACGAACAGAGTGTACCACAGATGCTCTGATCTTCCATGGAAGATCATCCTTTGAACCCCCAACACGACCAAGGAAATTGGGTCCATCCCAGCTAGATGCTGGACTAGGGAACCAATACCAGGGTTCATGCTTTTCAACGTTTGAGGATATAACATGCCTCTCAAATGGGTTATGATGATCGTCTTGTGGTCTTGTATGAGGCAGCAAGGTTTTGGCACCTCTATTTCCTTGTGCTTGTGGTATCGACCACCCAGACCCATTAAGCAACTGTCTAGCAGGACTGTACTCAGATGCTGAGCTCTTCTTGAAACCAGACCTTCTAGCATTTATGTTTTCTGAACCAGTACGAGATGATTCCCCTGTATATTCCCACTGAATCATGACAGGTTCAGAAAAGAAAAAAAAGTGTAACTAGTAAAAATGGTGTAACCAACTACCATTTATTTGTATCAAACACAAAGCATGCTAATTTTGGATGAAAGAAATAAGGCATACCTTCCAATTATGATACCGTAGAAGAAACTGCTCAAGAAGCAACCATGTGGCACAACACTGACGAAGTTTCTCTATACCAAGAAGAGATGCAAAAGGAGGATACAAAAGCAACCTGCAAATTTCCAAATCCTACTCACATGGTGAAGAAGATGAAAAATGTAATGCTGAAGCGTAAGTAACACATCCTGCACCATTTTTGGAGCAAATAATATGAAACAGAACTTGAACCTACACAAGATCCATACGGCTTTCGATCTGAACCTCATCCATTCTGGTCTTGCCAACCTTCAGGCTTCCACCAAAAGAGCCAGAACTAGGAGTTTCCTGAGAAAAAGCAAGTTCATTGAACAATTCTTTGAGTTTCGGCAGGACATGCAATGCCGTTAAATCTGGCCCGATTTGCTGACAAACTGCAATGAGACTTGTTACAGCAACCTGGCAAAAGGAAGAGATAAAACTCAACTGAATTGTGAAGATAATCAGCCACCATAAAAGATTCAAGAAGAATTAGGGTATTGAAGTATGGTACAAAAGCAAAGACTTGGTACACAATGGCCAATGAAACCAAGATTGCAATTAAAATGGTAAAAGGGGCAAAATCTGTTTTTTCTTTTTCTTTATATAATAAATTAATAAGTAAAAATGACTAGTCAATGTCTTAAAGGTGTTGGGAGTCTGCCATTTGATCCTCAGATCAGCAATCTTTAAAATATGCACATCAACATAAAATTAAAACATGCATAACTATATTCTGAGGGAACAAAAATGAAACACCTGAAGCACTGGAACTCCCAAATTGGTCTGCATGAGCACCTGTACATATAGACAACTTCCCTCCTGCAAAGTATCACAAACAAGCAATAGGTTTACAGTAATTCAGGTTTTTATTTTAGGAAAGAAGCCAGCGCTAATAAAGGTGTATGTTAGTCTCATACTTCAACCAGCTCTTTCACAACCACCTCCTTCCGCAAGACTGCAACAAGGCCATCTAATGTCCTTAAACAGTCCATAAGGGCTAAAGCACCCCAACTCTGCACTGGTTCAGACTTATTCACATGTGAAACATCAATGCAAGAGCTAACAACGTTTCTGAGTAGTGGTAACACTTGTTTGACAACAAAATTCTCCCCAAAAAGACCACCTGATAGAAAAAGGGGGGAAAACTTACAATCCGAAGAGATGCATTTCCAGAAACAATATCAATCTCCCAACTAAAGAACTGAGGATACCAATTCTAATGACGACATCAATTCCATCACTGCAAAGCCCTTTACCGTAACAGTGAATCAAAGGTAATATTGTCTGTGTAACAACCGAATGGTTAATGAAATGTGATAATTAACTTTTAAAGGAATGGCTTCCTCTATCAAATCGCAAAAGTCAAAACATTAGAATTGGTTTAACCTGATGAACTGTAATTGGTAGACCAAGCTCTTCACTAGAGCAAATCAGTAGCACAGAGGCAGCAGCAGCTGTACTCTTATGAGGAACAACATACAGGTTCAATAGAACCATAGGGTGTATTTTTTCCAGATACTCTTGTTTACCGATCCGTTTCCATAATGCCTGCACAAATGAGTCTTGCAGAAGAGAAACCTTCAAATGTGAATAACCTGTACCCTGAAACAATTGCCTTATGACGTAAGAAGTCAGGAAGAAAGTTAAGTACCCAAGCCACACATTAAACAACGAAGTTTACAACTAGCCTGTAGAATCTTCTGGATGGCAGGCAAGACAAGTGTCTTAACTGCTTCTGGATTCAGGCATCTCAAGAATTCTTTCAGAATTATATAAGCCCACTCCGCTTCGACATCTGATAAAGGAGTAACTATCAGTGCTAGGCAATAAGGTGCACACATTTCAGCTGCAAATGCTCCCATTGCTTTCAGGGCTCCTCGTTTCGCAAAACTTGCAGCATATCGAATACGTGATCTGTCTTTTGATAAAAGTTGAAGTGGGGCTAGAAATAAATAGGAGGACCTAACTGTTGTTGGGAAGTATGGAGATTCCAAAAGAGACTTGGCAGAAGGCCTCCTAATTATTTTGAAAATAAGAAGGAACACTTTAGACTTGATAAACAGAAAAACAAAAGGCCTTAATGTCTTTCGGAACGATAAATAGGACAACAGAAGTTTGGAAGCTTTTAGTCCCATCTTTGAGCATATTAATAAGGAAAGGAAAATGAAAAATAATACCTCCTCCATTCCTTCTGAATGCAGGCTTCAACAACCAATTCAGTATGAGGGGGAAGCTCCTTCATCAATCTAGGCAAGATACCACTCTCCAAGTAGACGTCTAATGATATTGGATCAAAAAGTGGCTTCCCCAAATGAAGTTCTGCTAAAATGCATCCAACTGAAAATATATCCTTTGCAACATCTTCAGAACAAATATTTGAACCAGATGATTTCTGCCTCCAAAGCAATAGCTCTTGATATCCCAGACAATTGTCATCATCCACTTCAACACTCTCCAGAAGATAATCCAAATCAACAGTTGTTGGTGCGATATAGTTGTTTCCATAAAAAGGTACCCCGGATATTTTCTTATCTGAACTCTCTGTTGGGAATTTTTCTACTGAAGAGTCATCCTTCACATAATGCTTCGGATGAAAACTATAGAGAGGACTCAAGTGCAAAGCATGTTCACAAAATGCAGCTGTTTCCTCCAACTCTTGTAATCGAGAAGTTTCAAGAAGAGGTTTCTCAACCTCAACTTCATTCACTTGGCAACGTTGGATAACTGACTCAGTGGTACTTTTATGTGATGTTCTGGCACCACATCGACGAGCGGGATGTGGTTGAGTAAAGAGCTGTCGGCGTCCCACTGACCTTGGGATTGTGGGTGTTGATGCAGGCAGCATGACATTTTTAGCAGCAATGGCTGAGTTGCCTGACATTTTGTAGCCAAATGTGATGTCAATCCAATGATGAATTTCACTAGAAACCCTATCGCTTTCTAAAGCATCTCTATGCAATTTAATGAACTCCTCAGCAGTCCCCGACCATGAAGGTACTGCCAAATTAGACATACCAGAATGTAGAGACTTAAATATCAGGGGATCACAGTAAAATTCCGGGATGCACTCGTCAGGAGTCCACTGGAAAAGTCTTTGCATCGTAGAAGGATATTCATTTGGTTCATAGACTGAACGAACAGCCATGCGCAAAACACTCAAAGGTAACCTCCTTGCTTTGTAGCTGCAGACAGCCAGTTCAGAGAGGCATTCATCTGATACATGATGAGGAATTTCTGATGTTGAGTACGTAAAGTCCAACTGTTCATCACCTTTTGCCAAACGCCACTTGCTTTTCCTCAAATCTCGCCAACCTGCGTCACAATTCTCATCAGGCTTCACACTAAAATCTATAACCCATGGCATAACAGTGTGAAATGTGTGATCACCCCACCTTCTCCCAGCCAATCTGTTTAAGATGAGTAGATACTCAAAATTACTCAACTCTCCTCTCCACCAACAACTAAAACCAGAATGCCAATCTATATATTGTGATAACTTCAGATCAGCATAAAGTCCCTGTGAATGACAGCCCTCAGTGCAGCAACCTATGTCTGAAGGAGCAGTGGAGAATTCTTTAATTCTTGAATTTATGTTAGAGCTCAACAGCGAATTATAACCAAGATGCAACCAACACCAGCAGAAATCAGTTAACAAAACATTGGATGGGCACACACTACCATGTGCAATCCCTAAACCATGTATGTGAGTTAAGGCAGAGAGTAGCTGGTAGAGTAAAAATCTAATATGCCAGTCAGACTTTAAGGCATTGGGACTGAAGTGGAGGATATTTTCCAAAGTATATGGTGCTTTTGGAAGCACTAAATTAACATGTCTAGCTGATTTTAGCATTGCCAGAATGGGAACTATGTTTGGATGCCTCACGCAGCCAGGAAAACTATTCTCATCAAATGATGGTAACCCAAGTAAATTAAGAAAGTTTATGCTCTCTCGCCCGGATGCTTTTCCTTCTATTAGGACATTAAGGGAGCATAAAATGTGATCTTCAACCAACCCAGATAAGAAGTTTGAAGCAAGCCCTTCAAATGTAGAATAAGAAGAAATGCCAATCTGAGAAACTGGAGCCAAGGCAGTGACTGTCCTTGAACAAGAAAACCTACCTGAAAAGTTACATTTTGAAGTGCTAGACCCTAACCCAGCTAAGGATGTTCCTCTGCCACCATTTGAGAAACACCAGGGTTCACTTGATTTAGTTTGAAATGAAGTATTTTCAATACTAAACTCTGCTTGGTCTTGATTTATTACTGATAAACTTGTGTAATTTTTCCAATATATGTGATCACCATCAAAATCTTCTTGACTATACTCATCACTGAAAAGAAAATGTGAATCTCGTTACATGGCATCAGAATTCCACTTAACAAAATTAATCGCTTTTTACTCTATCTTCAGTTCTCTTAGATGGCCATACTAGCCATGTTTCTCAGTAAATTAGATTTAGCATCATAACTCATTCAAGTGTCCCAATAAAACTAGTACGAGTTAGTACCATGAAAATAAACAAAAATATGAGCAGGAAAACTAAAAACGACATAATTAAGTATGTTAGATAACACAACTCCTGGAAACATCAATTTCTTCAACAGACTAGTTTAAAAGTAAAAAATACAAAAGATTAGATTATCATACATATATTTGGCAAAGCAATTGTTTTCACTTATTGGCATATACACCAATATAAACTGAGGTGAAGCTTCCCCACTAGAATTTTCCATCTGCATCAAAATCATAAGGACATTAATTAAATTGAAGAAAAAAAATGCAATAACACGTATATTATATATATACATAATACATACATATAGAGAGAGAAGGGAGGTCGTAAGGAAGAAACCTGAACGACGGCAGTGGTGCCGAAAGGGAGGGCAGAATTGGAGATTCCATAATTGAGAATGAGTTTGTCTGAGAAATCGCCGAGAATTCGACGTTGAAGACACTCAAAACACATTTGGTCCTCCATTTTTAGGTCGTTTTATTAATTTCCCTCCATTTTTCAACTGATAGTTTGGCCATTCTATATGGGAACCGGAATTGGATTGATTCACTGACTGAACGATTTCTGAAAATTCTTTCTCCCAAGCCCCAGCAGATCAACTGATAGAAGAAAATACGGGAAAGGAAAAGGAAGGAAGGGAAGAGAAAAAAAAATATAAATGTAGGAAGGATGGATTTTTTAATATTATTAAAAAAAAGTAAAGATATTAGTATTATTTAATTTTAAAAAATTAAAGACATACACTTTATCTCTTCTGAAATTTAAAACTACAAAAGATCACTCAACTTTAATTAATTAAATCATCATGATCAAATGTTCTAATAAAATTTCGAATTAAACATAATTTTTATGATTGCTCTTTTTATTTGACTTGACTAATTAATATATATACAAAAGGGACTTGAACTATAACTTGTGCGAGTGGTTACCATGTTATATTTATACATTTCACATGACTAAAATTATGACGAATTTGAACTCCTTTGATTGTGATTTTGATTTAAAATGTTGTTATATATTATCAAAATTTATAACTAAATTGAAATTATCATGTGCATACATGAGATAAGCAGTAATTAATAATTTTTTAATTTTATTTTATTTTATCGAATATGAGATAAGTAATAATTAATAATTATTTTATTTTATCTTATCGTATAAAATTTTACGTTGGTTATAATTCAACTTCATCATAAATTTATTGACATATAAATTATTTTCTTTTTATTTATGTAAATATATGTACGAAAGTCAGTCTTTTAGGATACTTATTAGTTTGAATACTTATTCCATTTTTGGCATTATTTTAAGTTTTAGATTGCACTTAAATGTGCCGATAAAACCTGTAGTAGCAATTTGCCTATTGTTTACACGCGGGACCTAAAAAAATAATTTGTTAAAAAAATCTGTGTGAGCGTAATAATTGAACATGAACTCTTTATAATTTTATCTATTTATATTTTGACCCCCCACTATAAAAACTAGGGTGTCACAAAACAAATAAGTAAAATTGTAAAAAGTTCATGTTCACGTAGAAAAATTCTAATTTTGTTAGTTTGATGGAAAGCGTGTAAAATGAAGCATTTTTACCAATAAAGTTGTCAATTAATTATCTTTCGTAAATAATTATTAAATTATAAGTATTTTTTATAGTAATTTTGAAGTAAAAATGTTAACACAATCTCAAAAACATTAAATATTAACTTTAAATAGAAGTGTTTTGCACATAAAAATAAATAAATAAATAAATAATTACTACCAAAGCACCTTTGAGATTATTTTTTAACCCGATCCACAATTTTCACTCAACTTGATGGTCACGAAGATGATCCCAACTTTGCAATTCCTAGTATCAAATATGAATATTATCTCTTCAATTTTTACGTTATTATAAATTAGGACATTTAATTGATGGACATTCAAAGCACCAATATAACTAAGACGTCAGTGTGGTAACAAAGAAAAAGAAAGAAATTCGCGTTTCTAAGACTTAGCAAAATACTCCCTCCGTCCCAAATTAATTATTTTTCTAGGACTTTTTTAAGTCAAATTGACTATTTTTAAAATTAATAATTAAGCATATATAAATATATTTTTAAAATTATAAAAATTGAAATTAGTAATAAATTGTATATACTTTCTTTTGGTTATAATATCTTCACCTATATGTTAGCAAAAATAGTAAAAAGATTAGTTTTAAAAATAGTCAATTTGACTTTAAAAAGTCATAGAAATGCAATTAATTTGGGACGGAGGAAATATTTTGTTTGAACAATATGTTGTAATAATTTTAATAATCTAACTACTCAAAATAATTTTATAACAGGTTTTTTCTTCAATTTCGTTTTCTAGTTGCTACGGAAGAGTTTTCATTTCTTTTTATTTTTCCTCCAGTTTTATATTTAAAAAGTAATACTTCGTATCTTGTGACAAGCATATGTCGACTTAATTTTATTACGAACAGATACATTAACAAAACTACTCAATCGTACTTAAATAAGTTTATCATTATATCTACTCACAACAAAATTAATATTTTTTTTAAATATGTAACAAAGATGATATGTTTCTTTGCATATCTACATTTTAAAAATACGAGAAAATATTAAAAAATTAAGTGGCTTACTCACCCAGCTATACATGAAACATATATATCATAAAGTCCGAGTTTGAGAAATTAAGTCTTCATATAGTGAAGATTTGAGCTATGAGCTATATGTGTCAGACAACAAAAGGTTGAGTTTCACACATATTCACAAATTAACGTACGTGCAACTTAAATAATTTATTTCATAACCCGAGCAATTCTCGTGCGATAAACATGCAATATACGGGAGAATCATTAAATAAATGAACATAATATATGAGAAAATTATATAATAAATGAACAAAAATTAAAATACAAATAACGGTATTTATACGAGTGTAAATATAAATAAAGGTGCTTTATATATATATGTGGGGGGGGGGGGAACAATTACCAATCATATAAACTAAGGACATGTTTGTTTGCAAGGATTATAAGCCCGGGATTATAATCTCATGAATTATAATCCCAAGACTATTAATCCTAGGATTAAATAGTCCTAATCACATGTTTGCTTTTCATGGGATTATTCATGGGATAACTTAAAATAATCTCATGTTATGTTTTAATCCTTCATGATGGGATTATAATACCTAGCTAAACATGGTATTAAATAATCTCTCATTTTAAGCTATTTTATAATCCTTGGACTAATAGTCCCAAGCTCAAATTTAAAAACAAACAAGACACTTGGGATTAATAGTCCTATCCCAAGTGTAATCCTTGCAAACAAACATAGCCTAAGTTCTTCAAATAATTTGCATGCAATGGAATATTGAAAAATGCAGGACATCGAGCACAAAACAATTTGAATGCTACTTTGATTAAATTAACAGTTTGAACGCTACTTTGATTAAATGAAACATGTTATCAAAGACCGCAACGCCAATATTAAAATGCACTAAGAGATAAAGATGAAAATTTTAATTAATGTTAGAATTTATAGAACCTATACGTTTATAGGTATATATTATAATGAAATATTATTTTGTTTTCTAATTAAGTAAGTGACTTATTATGGAGGATTGTTTTTGTACTGATTTTCTCCATATTTGAGGTTTGAATTTTATATTGGTCTTTAAACTTTAATTTACTCCACTATTTTTCTTAGGTATTTTTTGCATGTTTTCTATCGATCATCTACTTTTAGAATTACAATTTGTGATCATGGCATGTTGCTGCTTTGTTTTATTTTTCGTTATCCATGGCTTGATATTTCCTCACGAATAATATGGTAAAAAATGTTTCATAGGCTAAAGATATCAAAAGTAAGTGTTACACTTTTAAAAAGGGAATTTTGCTATTTTAATTTGTCCTTAAACCAAGTATTTGGTATGTACTTGATATAGTATGATATTGAACAGTATAAACTTCTTTCTTAAAAAGAAAAAATTATTTATAAATTACATAAAAAAATCTTAAGAGGAATTTGTCTTGAATGCACATCATGCAAAATTTAGAAAGAAGAAAGGAAAATAATTAATACACACACAATATAAAAAGGGAAAAATACTAAAATTTAAATATTTGTAGGAAATACTGCCATTTAAATAGCTTTCTTATTGAGGATTTTTTATTGTTTTTCGTTGTAATTTATTGAGGCCGGCCAACTGCTGGTGAGCTGCTACAACATGATTTCTTTAAACACTTAAAAGATAATTACTACTTTCACAATGCTATAAAACCATAAGGAAAAAACTCAAAGAGTCCAAATAAAATGAATATAGGTGTGTGTGTGTGTGTATATTAAGGAAAATCATCATTTTTGTTGGCTGAGTTAATTAACTGAATTTTTTTAATTCGTTATGAATTGACTTTATCTCTATATATACAATTAACTTTATGATACAATTATTATCTTTGTTCTATTTACCTTACATCTTTACGTGAGATAATAATTGAAAATATATATTTATATTTACATGCAATTAACTTTATTATACAATTATGTATATTCTATTATTTACATGCATGACAAAATTCTTGAGAATATATATACATGTATAACTTTACGTAAGATAATGTTTAGAAAGATAAAAAAATAGTCTATATAAATAATTTATAAAGTAATTTTTCATCCAATTAAATCGAAATTTTTTATCTTTACATCTTTAAATAAATAATGTTTAACGAGAGAAAGAAAAAAGTAAAATTTTTTTTATCACATGTTATCAATTGCATGTTTATATTGTGATGCCCTCAAGTAAGCAGGTGATGTGCATGTACGTGAATACTGACCCCCAAATCACTGTAGCCAGTACAGATATTTGGGGTGTCACATGTACGGTCAAAAAAGATTTTGATAGCTAAAAAGTTTGAAAAGAGATGCTTAAATGATGAATCATTTAAAAAATTATAATAAAATAAAAGATTTTATGTCTAAAATACACTAAAATTCTTTCTATATAACTTCATTTTTTTCAATCCAGCCAAAAAACAATAAAAAGTCTATGTATAGCCAAAAGTCATAAAAAAAAATCACTAAAGATCCGCCTAAATAAAAAAATCACTAAAGTGACCCTGAAAACACTCACAAAAGTACTACTTGACATAAATTTCAATTCAACTCAAACGTTATTCAAAAGTTATTTAACTCTAAAAAGCATTGATAAGATTTTGTAAGGCTAATCTAAAATTCAAAACAAAATTAAAATGTGTTTTATAGGCTATTTTTGTTATCATTGAAAATTCTCATAATTAAAATTAATTTATTTGAAATAGTTTTTGGTAGTTGGAAAATAATTAAAGAAATTGGAGAAGGTACACGTAAGGAATTTGTAAATATTTCATTTAGTATAGCAGTAAATTCTTATATTGGTGTATAATTTTCTATCACTAATAAATAGCAGGTTTTGGTGTAGACCATGATACATATTTGATATTTTCATTTTAAAAAGATACACAAAATGAAATAGAAAGAACCCATTTAATCAGTAGCTAAATAAGTCAACTGCAAATATTTTTATACAATATACTAGCCCTCAGTTTAGTGTTGCTTTGCCTTTAACTATATTACTGACTACCCAAACAATTTCAACAATAAGTACAACATCACGGTTCTAAATCGAAATAAAAAATGAAGATTTACCAAAACTTCACTCACAATCAATTCCGACATTCGAGAGTTTTTGACTCAAGCAGTATTATAGGTCTCTGGATTCAAAATCCTTCTCCTAAATTAGCAATAAATAAATAAAATAAAATAAAATAAAATAAAATAATGACGACGTTTATGGCATCTTGTGCTAAAATAATAGTATCGTGACAATCAGGGTTGCCGATATTAAAGTATCTTCTTAAATCTTTAAAATATAATTAGTATCATAAAAAAAATAAGTACAATCATCATAAAGTTCAATAAGTCGATCATCTTTTGTTTGCCCTTTAAGCTCTTGTATTTTATTGAGTACGACTTGAGTAATGACAATGCCCAAGTCAAACGAGACAAGTTGAAGGGTTACAAAACTATTTGTTTTAGGGGTTTGAGGATAAGAGAAAATAATCTTAATACAAAAATCGCGATTGTCGATTTCATGTTGACCACAAACATTATAGATGTAAGATGATGATGAATCAGTGATTAACAAAATTAGCATAATTATGACCGAGTTCATAGACAAAACAACCATGTTTTTTTTACTGATTGTCGATTTCATGTTGACCACAAACATTATAGATGTAAGATGATGATGAATCAGTGATTAACAAAATTAGCATAATTATGACCGAGTTCATAGACAAAACAACCATGTTTTTTTTGCTGATTTTTGAATGGTGTACGTACATGTATGTATGTTTTTTATATGTAGAGTGTGTGTGCGCGTGTGTGTATATATATATATATATTAGTATCGGGCATGGATCTATAATTAATTTGACTTATTTTTATAATTAATGTTATAGATTTAATTTTCTCAAAGTTCTTGATATATATGCATTTACATTATTTGTTTGTTATCATTAAATTAATTATCTTAAGTTCTCATTTAAACTATTTGTTTGTCGCCATTAAATGTGGTCATGGTTCTTCATAAACGCTAGGCTAGCTTATTGCAACACAAAATTTTCTATAAAATTATATTATACTACCTCTGTTCTAAATTATAAAATTGTTATTGACTTTTAAAAGTTAATTTAAGATATTTTTAAGCTTAAAACTGAGATACATGATTTATTAAAAATAATAAAATAATAAATCTTACAAGACATAATACTTTATAAATAATTTACAATATTCATCATTATATTGATCAAAATTAAATAAATCTATATTAATTTTGAGTATGACAATATCTTAAGTTGATTTCAGAATCTCAATAATAATCTTATATTTTAAAATAAAAAGAATATTTTATCCATATTATTTCATATTCACTAGAAAAGAAAAGATACAAAACTTGATCACGTTTGTTGTCGAAGTTTTTTGTCAAAAATATACGAATGAGTAAATATATAAACAAATCTTTTATAAACATTAATATCGTGCGTAACTTTTTTTGTTATAAATACACACACAAAAAAAATAAAACAATGCAAGGATAGATAATAACTAATTTTTTTAATTACAAACTCAGTAACTTAATGAAACAAAATTTATAAATTTTTTATTTTTTAATTATAATTTAAGTTTATTTAATTGCTTGAAATTAAAGTGAATGCAACTAACAATATCAAGTTTCTTAAAATAACGTTTCAATTACTAAATTCTGTCTTTATATTAACATATGATAAATTATTGTAGCGGAATTACATTTGTAATACTCCATCACGTTATAATTGGAAAAAATTCATCAAAAAAAATTTAATAGGAAAATTGAACCACGGAAAATGTCAACTAATTTCTTATTTTACACAAAAATGTGATATCAACTAAACATAACAAATCACCGAATTATAAAAAAATTAATATTTTTATAAATAAAAGTGACAGAAACTTTATAAAAATATTAATTTTTATTTGTAGTAATAACAATTTTTATTAAAAAAAAAAAGAAAAAGGAGGAAAATCGAAATAAAGGAGCTGCATAAAAGTTCACCAAGGGACTCCAGATACAGGCCCAATCTGATTCATACCGGTCCCACGTGACATTTGCTTCACGGAAAAGCAACGTGTGCCACGTCGGATATTGTTACGAATTCCAATAACTAGAAAGTAGAAACCTTCCCTCCCTATATGGTAGTCGTAGTAGTATAGTGTAAACGCGAACTTTGACTTCTCTTTCCTTGCGCCTTTATCCTATATGTATTTTTTTCACTCCTCCCCCAGTTCTTTCATCTGAAAAACAGAATCCCCTACCTCTGTAAGTCTGTAACAGACGATACATTGCAGTTAGGGTTTTTCCTGTTCCGCACCAATTTCGCCAAATCAAATCTTCATTTCACATTTTTCTCCGTTCTTTGATTCCTGTTCGTCTACTAATTGATCCAGTTTTGTTTTCTCTGCACCGTTTGAGTCGTGAGATTGTAATCGGAGCTCCTGTGATGAAAATTAGGGTTTCTGCCGGAGTTATATTCGTTTTCGATGACTGATAGCAAGCGTTACGTCTCCAATCAACCTTTAGGTGAGCTCGTTATACTTCTTGCCCTCTATATATACACACTTACTTCTACTGATTGCATGTCTTTTCAGTTTTCATAGTTCTTAAGAAGTTTATGTTTTCTTGTTCTATAATAATTTTCTTGTAAATTGTTTTTTGTTTCTGCTGTTAACAATAGAGGTTTACTCGTAATAGTTACTTCTTGTGATGCATGCTATGCATACTTATTTTCTTTAATTATTGGCTTTATTTTGAGTGTGTTTGTATTGTTATAAATCGTGGACTCAAAGTTGTAGTAGGCGTTTAATGAGATACATTATATTGATGAATATAGAAGCCTCTTGAGATGTAATGTTGGTAGATGTTAAATGCGTAAATGTTGGATTTTGGCAGAACTAGAGCAGATACTGCAAGAAGCACAGCACCGCTGGCTGCGTCCTACTGAAATTTGTGAAATTCTGCGCAATTATAAAAAGTTTCAGTTAACACCAGATCCACCTGTCAAGCCACCAGGTTTGTTGCAAGAACTAACTGTTCTATAGGCTTCAATTCTATAGTTGCATTGTGCACGGAAACATACAAATGTTCTCAAAGCTGAATTTCTTGGATCAAATGTACTAATTGTTGATATCATGACGTTTCTCTTATATCTCTCAACTTTTTAATTGTTGTGCAGAATTGACATCTTTTGCGAGTTCTACAGTGAACACTTTTTTCTGTTTCTTTACGTCTATATGGATATTATGCACTGAATATTTGTTTCTTTATTGTCTTGGGGAGAGTGATTTGGTCATTGCTCACTCCATCTCTCGTTATGATATTCTTTCTCAATACTTTATCACTTCATTTGAATGTGACATAGTGAATACAATTAGGTGCCACGTTTTCTCATTACTGCTATGATGTAAAAAAATGCATCTTTTATACTTAGCTTACCTCAACTAGTTTAGATAAAAAGCGTTTTGTTGAATTGATAAGTATTTCTATGGTAATATAATTATTCCCAGTTATATCCTTATGAAGTGTTAGCCTTATCAATCTTGTTCTCTGCTAAACCTTTTGAAAGATGGAGAACATAGACCTTCCCCAATGATAGTTTACATGACATTATCTTCTTCTCCTTTTCAGCTGGCTCCTTGTTTCTGTTTGACCGGAAAGTCCTCCGATATTTTCGTAAAGATGGTCACTGCTGGAGGAAGAAAAAAGATGGGAAGACTGTCAAGGAAGCTCATGAAAAGCTGAAGGTGTTTGTTCATTCCACAATTTGCAAATTCAGTCTTTTACTTGTTAGAACCTTGGTGATGTAGTCCAAGGCGGTCAAGGCACTATGTCTTGTTCGTAGACAATTTTATCCCAAGTAGATGTAGTGTCATGTACCTGGTTATATAAGTTGGTTGGTTATAGTGGCTCCTGAGCTTCTAGTATATCAGATATTTTCTGGTCCTGAGAAAATTATGTACCTCATAATTGAAAGGAGCTGAAGGTAATAGGAAATATAACTTGTTGAGAATTCTCTCTCTTTACTTTAAGTCTTGCTTATCATGCAAATTCGCTGGGTTGGAGGTTTATCCAGGTCATTGTCTCTTTTGTGGATTTCCTTGGGGAGTTTGCATAGGGAGCTTGAGGTATTTTTCTTTTGTTGCCCATCATTGCACTTATAGTGAGGAGAGACTTCTATAGTGGCTTTTGGGTGTAAAAAGCTAAATAGTGTTTCTGTTATCCCTATGATTGTTACAAAATTCGACAGTGGTTCACCCTTCTATTTTTGGTGCTTCAGTTATTACATAGTTAATTACAATTTAGGGATTCATTCTGGAGTGTGTAGTATGACTTCTTTTTTTTGGGACAAATGAGGAGTGTGACTTTATCTATTTGTTAATCATAATATTAAATTTATGTTTTTTAGAATTATATGATATCAATTCTTGTTTAATTTTGTTAACTAAAAGGTAGAACAATGTATGCTTGTGGCCAATTTGACTAGTGATGCTTATTTAAATTTTATTTACTTTTCTTTTGACAAATTCCGTTAGGAGTTTTTTTAGGTGGGTAAAATGTTTTGCAAAGTTCCAATGTGTTTTTCTCCATTAATACCTCTCCACAAGTTTAGGGTTAATTACTTCAGAAAAATAATTGAAAGCTTCGCTCGTGCAAACCGAGGACATGCTTTTTAGGAAAGCTAGTGGCATAGTTCTCTCTCCCCCCTCCCCCCCCCCCTTTTTTTTCCTCCCTGCAGTGTGCCTTGCCGTGGTCATTCCTGGGCCTAAGCACTTTGACTTAACTATCTCCTGCATTTCTGAATCAGATTAGGCATATGTTGCAATTTCCTTCTTATGTTGTTATTCTTAGTAGCAAATAATGGTTTTTCCTTAACACTTTTTTTCGTTTAAAGTATTAAATGTGATCATTACAAATTAATTTGATGTTAAATTAGGCATAGTTGTTCAAGTTCTTAGAAAATTTACAGATCTTTAACTGCATCTTTGGCACATATTTTTGCTACGTCGTGCTATATGTTGTTGCTGTAGTATTTAGTTCTTACTTGACCTTATTTTTATAGGCAGGCAGTGTGGATGTTCTTCATTGCTACTATGCCCATGGTGAGGATAATGAGAATTTTCAGCGAAGAAGTTACTGGATGCTTGATGAGTGAGTGTTCCTGCTGCTCTCCTTTTGTTTGGAAATTAAAATTTATAACACTTCTACCTGAAGTTCTCTCACTCCACCATATCATAGTAGCCTGAGTAGGCTTCAGGGGTTAGTTGTCTTTCAGGCATTCTTTAATATAGGACCTTTGATCAGCTAAGATATTATTTTATTCTTTGGAGGTTGCAGTTTCTTAAGAATGTTCAATGCAGAATAGACAATCCTTTGCTATTATTCCTGATTCCTCTAAGTCCCATCCCCCGTTTTCCAGAGGAAAATACTGAGGACGAGGAAGGAAAAGAAAATTAGAAACAGCATATGCAGGATCCATAAAAAAGAAAGAAAGAAAATAGCATGTTGGGCTACATTTAAGATTTCTTTGGTGCTTTTCATTACGATTTTGGAATTGTCTTCTTCTCAAGGGTCTTGTTGTATGCATCATAAATTAATAAAAGAAAAAGAAGGGAAAAGATCTATTGATGCATTCCTGTTGAAATTCATTAAGCAGTCACGTCCTTCAAAGCAAAAGTAATTGTATGTGGTTACTCATGCTCCAGATGTTAGTGCAGGGAAAGCTGAACAGTGATGCTGTTGCTGCTCACCTTGCAGCTATTACGAGTAGACCTCTATTGTTAAAAACAGAAACAAAAAACAATTTACAAGAAAATTATTATAGAACAAGAAAACTTAAATTTCTTAAGAACTATGAAAACTGAAAAGACATGCAATCAGTAGAAGTAAGTGTGTATATATAGATGGCAAGAAGTATAACGAGCTCACCTAAAGGTTGATTGGAGATGTAACGCTTGCTATCAGTCATCGAAAACGAATATAACTCCGGTAGAAACCCTAAAAAAAAGAAAATAACATGTTGGGCTACATTTAAGATTTCTTTGGTGCTTTTCATTACGATTTTGGAATTGTCTTCTTCTCAAGGGTCTTGTTGTATGCATCATAAATTAATAAAAGAAAAAATAGGGAAAAGATCTATTGATGCATTCGTGTTGAAATTCATTAAGCAGTCATGTCCTTCAAAGCAAAAGTAATTGTATGTAGTCACTCATGCTCCAGATGTTAGTGCAGGGAAAGCTGAACAGTGATGCTGTTGCTGCTCACCTTGCAGCTATCCCTGACTTTGAGCACAAGCTCTTCATCATACAAAAAATATATGCTATAAAAACTTGTTTCTTGTCATTTATTGTATAAATGAATTTGGTCTTAGCGGGTCTGCATTGAATACTTGCAGCACTTCCTTGTTTTACCTTTATATCTTATCATTTTTCATTTTGTCTCTCCTTGTTTCAGGCAGTTAGAGAACATTGTTCTTGTGCATTACAGAGAAGTAAAAGAGGTAGTCCTCCGGTCAATATTCCTAGTTATGGCTAGTCTGTTTCTTAAAAATTTCAGCTTGTTTAGAATTTTTACAATTGAATCTCATTCACTTACATTGTAGAAATCAAACATTGTTCTTGTGCATTACAGAGAACTAAAAGAGGTAGTCCACCGGTCAATATTTTTAGTCATGGCTAGTCCCTTAAAAGTTTCCGCTTGTTTAGAATTTTTACAATTGAATCATCATTCACTTAAATGGTAGAAATCAAGAATTCTCTCTGATTGCTTGGCATTAGCCATTCAATTTTTCTTCTGGAAATAATAACTTGTTCTCGGGATATTGCATTTGCAGTTTTATGTACACGGATGTATTACCAACAAATATCTACAATGTTGTATTTATGTTGTAACCACACATGTATTAAATAGATGTATTGAATATTGTCATTTTTGTCATTACAAAGAGTACTAAAGCCTTATATATAGGCTACTAGTTGAGTAGAGGTCAAGTATGTACGGGTACCAACCATGCTTGGTGACCAAGTTCTAATAATAATACTCTAATAAACTCTAATAATGTCTATAGACATTATCCTACAATCCTCTTAACACTCCCCCTTAAGCTCCTCTTTAAGCTGAAAGTCTTATATTATGACTTACAACTTGTTACAAAACATATCCCCCCCCAAAAAAAGATTCAAACCAAACATAAAATGAAATTATATTATCTCCCAACGCTCCCCTTCAAATTGAGATCCTCTTCAATTTGCGCGAATGAAAAAAAGAAGAAGAAGAAAACAATGATGCTTATGTCCAAAGTTGTTTTCTCATCTTCAATACATAACTTCACGTCTACTTTTCAAGGATATTATGTGCAGGCAATAACGTAGAACACTTTTCTCCAACAATAACGATGAAGGACTCCTTGCCTTTCTTAATAACGGAGGACTCTTAAGCCTCCCAGCAAATCGAAGGACACATGCCTTTCTCAAACCTCTGCCCTATAAAAATCCTTACTCCAATCAAAAAATCATTTACATATTTCAACATGAGAAATTAACTGCTCTGGACATATCACCCTTGTTAAGAAAAAAAAAACTACTTTAGTATTAAACTGACCTTAAAGCCATAGTTCATCCATATGCTGGGAACTGCATCTCCATGCACCGAAATTTGCGACAATCAAAATACACATGCAACAAAGAACCTGCATCTTGCACCGAAATTTGCGACAATCAAAATACACATGCAATAAAGAACCTGCATCTTCGAAAAGAAACGTCAAATCTGGGCTAGAACACCAACTTTAGCAATGCATGACAAAATTTCCAACAAAAGAATTAAAACTGAATTCTATCCACCAATTTTTTTTCTTCTTTAAGATGAAAAATTAAACAATAAAAATAAATGATGCCCGCCGCCATGACTGGTAAAGAATGCTAATGATGTTATGCGATAATATCAGGATGCAAAAGAACATATTAGCAAACCAATTATGGTGAAATGCTAATAGAAATTTAAAATGAACTGAAGATCTTTAACAAAACTAAACTTGAGATTAATGCAGAAAAGGAAAAATATAATGTTCCCGCCGACGGCTATACATACGCTATCGGCGGCGACGAAAGTATATCGATCTAACCTATAGCTCTGATACCATGTTAAAACTCTGATACCATGTTAAAAATAAAATAGATGTATTGAATATTGTTGTTTTTGTCATTACAAATAGTCCTAAAGCCTTATATAGGCTACTAATTGAGTATGAGCCAAGTATGTGTGGGCACCAAGCATATTTGGTGACCAAGGTCTAATAATAATATACTCTAATAATGCCTATAGACATTATCCTACAATCTCATTTTTTTTATATGTAAGCGTAAATGTATTTTGTAAATATCTACTTATTCATACTACTGTGTGATGCAATACGTGCTATCCCCCTGCATTTAGTTTATCAAAGACACAGATAATCTTTATTGGGTGAGTGGTGTGTTCTACCTTGTGAAATTTGGCATCCTATGATTATCTTGTAAACCAGCCAATCGGCCTAAAACAACGTAAAAGAAATTGATAAATCATAGTTTTTCAGTGACATACATATTTTGTATTAGTCAAGTAATCAAGTGGTGTATTCTACAAACCTACACACTGAAGTTTGCATATATGTAGGTAACCAGCACCAGCCAATTGATCCTACATTGCTTAAAAGATAATAGATCATACCATTGAGTTGAAGAGGGATGTGCAGATTAGTTGTAGGTTTTAACTAGTTGGATGGAGCCTGTGCAATGATATATTGTGCATGGAATGTATTGAATTTCAATGCATAACTGATCATGATTTTGAGTACGTGATTGCCATCTAGAGTTTTAGTTGACCATGCTATCCAGACAATGTATATCATGTGTTTGATTCGTAACTTCTTTTATACTTATTAAAGCCAAAAACTAATTAGTGTCCTGTTCTTCTGTTCTGTTGCCCCTTTTTGTTTTTATGTTTGGGATTGTTAATTGGCATGCAAGGATTTGAAGCTCTTTGTACTTGGTCGAATTTGTTTTGTTTTTTGAGTTGTAGTTGACTATTCTAAGTTCATGATTCCTTAATTTATTTGTTCTTTATTTATTTCCATGGCATGCTTAAATGATTCAATTTGTAATACATGTTATGCAGGGTTACAAATTAGGCGTTCAGCGTCTGAAAAATGCAGATTCTGAACCACAACTTCAAAGTCCTCAAACTGATTCATCACCATGTTTGGAACAAACTAACTCTCCTGAAACGACAACTCAAACATCTTCAGTGTATCCAAATTCAGTTGATTGGAATGGACAAACTTTGTCTTCAGAATTTGAGGATGGAGATTCTGGAGAAGTTCCTGGAATTTCTTCTCTTGTTCAGTTATTGCAGCATACACCTCATGATCCTTCTTTTCATGCAGATGGAATTACTGGTAAAAATTGCTCTGTAGGGTTACATGTTTATCTTATTCTGTATGCCAGTTAAATTTATTCACTATTGTTTTCTATAATTGTAATAGAAGACAGCTTCCCTCAAGGTTTTGCATGTGGCGAGGGCTATCAAACACATTTATTAGTCTTCAAAAACTTGCGCGATTCGTCCAACTTTGCAAAGTATAATAATGTTTAGATAAGGTTCTTATTCTTGGTGTTTTAGGTAGACAAACTGTGATATAGGTAGCATTCTAGTCCAATAACATGAATTTTTTTGCCTTTATCAAGAAAGGAAAACCAACACTAATGATGCAGTAATATTTTCTCTGAATATGAAATGAAGCCATTTCGGTCATGCAAACTTGATGAAATGAGAGTAGTTCCCATAAAGGCACTGGATAACTTGAGATACTAGTCCAAATACAGAAGGTTGATAAAGTTAAATGGCATAAGTTTGGCAATTTCATCCTTGTTCCCGGACAATATTATTCCCATAAGAGCAATTTTGACCATTTGAAGTCAATTTGAGACATTTTCAGATCAAAATTGATGTGATTCATTTAAGTCTTGAAAATAATAATTCTTGTAATAATACTCCCTCCTTCCCCAAAAGGATGAACAAAGTACAATTTGCACACATATTTAGAAACGTAAAAATAGAGGAAAGAGAGTAAAAAAATTTCAAATTTATCCTTAGTGTCCCCATAAAATTATATATAATGATGAGTACTTTTATATTTTTATACTAATGGACCCTACTAAATGACATATTTACCCTTCACTTCATGTACTTTATCTCATTCTTTTGGGAACAAAAAAATTTATAACTTTAGTCATCATTTTGGGGACGGAGGGAGTAATACTTTTTTATATAGTTTATAAATATAATTTCATAATTGTATGGACTAAAATCAAATGAATTTATAACAATTTTAAATTTGACAATGTCTTAAATTGACTTCATAAGGTCAAATAGACTTTTATATTTTGGGATGGAAGGAGCAATACTTTCGCTCTTATACGAACCGGCATGCCCAGATGTTTGACTTGCCTGAAAATCCAGCTTGTACCTCAGAGAGATATTCTTTGATGTGAACCAACAACTTTTAGAGTTTGGGGTGTCTTGGGGAGTCTTCTCAGAACTCTTCTTTCTCTAGCGTCTTTGATTTTGGTGGTAAGACTCTAGGAAAATGAAGAAGATACAAGGACCAATTTTTGGCTTAGGAAAACATTCATTAAGCTGAAGGACTAAATCCTTGCCTCAATGATTGTAGAGGACAAAATGATGTTCAGAAAACAAGGAAAAAAATAAAATTAAGGAGCCATACAACCTAATCTTCAATGTCTTTCTCTCTTTCTTTTACAGTTCATATAGTTATATGGAACTCAATAACTCCATTGTCAACTTAATAATATTATCTTAGTTTTTTTTCCAACTTAATAATATTATCTTAGTGTTTTTCCATTACACTATAAACTGTTTTGTTTTCAAAGCCTTCTTGCATTTTTGAACTTCAACATGAAGGCTTGCATCTACTTCCTTTCAGTTTTTTCATATTTGAAATAGCTCTGTGGATTCTTCATCTTCACTCTCACTCAATGTCTGTTATGATTCATTCCTTTATTTCCTCTTCCTAATTTGGATATAAATTTTCTATTGAAAAAAAGGATGTAAATTTGTCATTGGCATTATCATATTTGAAAAATGACTAATTTATCATCTTAGCAGAATATACATTTAGGAATATGGTATTTACTTGCTAAAGGTTATCTTGGAACAAGAAAGTACATGATTGCTCTGCTATCAGCAATATTTTGCTTAGGATATCTATTGTGCAATAGTTAATATAATGTGAGACCCTCGTTGGTTTCCAGGATTTTTGGAGTTAACAGTTGTATTGGTTCAGGGTTCCCTGGAGCTAGTTTTAGTGGTGTCACGGGCTCATCTATGTGGTCTGAGGATCATGGATTAAGTAGAAATATCAGTCCCCTACCTGAGCAGAAATTCGACTTTGACCAGGTGAACACAGCTGATTTTCTATCTCATAAACTTATAGACGCAAGGTTGGAAGCTGATAATATTGGCCAAGATGTTGCAAGCATTGGAGACTGGTTGGCTCCTGATTACCGAACTGGGCAGGTGTGCCCCTGGACTCCACATTATAATTTTCACATGCCCTTGCTTTCATTTTTTTTTTCGGAGTAAAAATGCAATTGTACACCCTTTTCATTTATTTTTTGGCCTCGAACTATATGAAATAGATATCATTTTGTGGAAGAGATGATGAGAAGGTATCCAAGAAGTCCAAGCATAAGATAGACTAGAGTTAGAAAGTGAGATATTCATGTTTGTGGAGTATTTTTAGTGCCCTTCTCAGTAAGCATGGTGTGGTTTGGGGGTTCAAAATAGAAGGATGGGGGAGGGGGTCTTGATTGATTTTAATAGTGACTCATCATGTATATATATACTTTGGAAATAGAGTGATTATTCTCTCTAGAAGTTTCATAATTCCTTGTCTCCTTTAGAATTAGGTGATCCTGGATATATAGTGGCTACACTAATTGCATTCTATATATGTACTAGCATGATATAGTATTCTTATTAAATTATCCTAATTAAGTTGTTGCAATATCAATTTTCATGAGGAGCACAAATCATATAATCTTTTTTTTTCCCAAGGATTAATCATTGACGTTGAAAACTTCAGTTTAACAAAATGATTTACTTCAGTTATAAGTTTTTACTTTTTGTTCAGAACTATATGGCTTCATCATTCTTAGCGCTTGTATATCTACTAAGACCATCTTGAATAATTCTTTTTGTTTATCTCTTGCCTTGGTCATTGAGTTACAAATCATTATTCAGTATTTTTTTTATGTGTATATACTTACACTTGTTTGGCATTGTCTTTCAATTATGATGAGCCTTATCAAGATTACTAACCCTGGATGCAGATTATGTAAGATTAAGTGGAATGTTATTTTCATTTAAGTACAATTGAAGTGACACTAATACCTTGATTTGGTGCACCTATGAACTTTATATAATTCTACTGCAGTTGGAGAACTATTCTGGTTTACCGGCGAAAGTCGGTTTCAAGGCCAAAGTTGAAAGCGGTGCTCAATTAGGTGGAGCAACTGAAGTTGAAGCTGTTGAGCTGAAGAAACTCGACAGCTTTGGGAGATGGTTGGATAAAGAAATTGGTGGAGATTTTGATGATTCCTTGATGGCCCCTGACTCTGGCAAATATTGGAATACACTTGATACCGAGAATGAACATAAGGAAGTGTCCAGCCTATCTCTGCATATGCAATTAGATACTGATTCGCTGGGACCTTCACTTTCTCAACAGCAGCTATTTAGCATCAACGATTTTGCACCAGATTGGACCAATTCAGGAGTGGAAACAAAGGTATGTATCCTGTGCAAGTGTTCTCAATTTTACTTGTAATTGTTAACTGTTTTCCGTGGTGCTGGGTGTAATTGCTATTCTCTTGTAGGTTTTGATAGTAGGTTCTTTCTTGGGGGACAATAGGCATTTTGATGGTTATAAATGGTGCTGTATGTTTGGTGAAATTGAAGTCTCAGCTGAAGTTTTGAGTGAGAATGTCATCAGATGTCAAGCTCCTTCTCATGCCCCTGGACGCGTTCCCTTCTACATAACTTGCAGTAATAGGTTAGCCTGTAGTGAGGTGCGGGAGTTTGAATTTCGTGAAAGTCCATCCAGAGTTCCATATTCTACGGCTGTTAAAAGTGCACCAGAAGATGAATTACGAAATCTAATACGACTGGTAAAACTGCTATCTTCAGGCCTAGAGAAGAAACAACTGTACTGCACTGTAGAGGAATGTGATAAATGTAAGGTGAAGAATGCTATATATGCACTCGAAAATGAGAACAGAAGTAATTGGGGAAGGGTTGATGAGGCCCTCACTGTCTTTGAAGGAAACCCTAGAGATGCATTGATTCAGGATTTGCTTAAAGACAAACTTTACGAGTGGCTGGCTTGTCAAGCACATGAAGTGGATAAGGGAATGCATATTTTGGATGAAGAAGGTCAAGGGGTTATTCATTTGGCAGCTGCTCTTGGTTTTGAGTGGGCCATAGGTCCCATAGTTGCTGCTGGTGTCAGTCCCAATTTCAGAGATGTGCGAGGAAAGACGGCACTCCACTGGGCATCGTATCATGGAAGGTGAGATTAGCATATCATATGATTCGGTGTAGTGATGCTATACCATTTTTTAATTTGCTCCCTGTTTCCCAAATTAGTTGTTCCATTTTTTAGGTACATGTGATGCGGAGTTAAAGATTCACCAGAAACACAGTTATACTCCATATCTTTATCTATTATATTATTATCCATATAGTTGAATATACAGGTTTATTATCTTCTGCAACTAAATGTTTTGCTTACTTTTACCCCAGAGAGGAAACAGTCATCGTGCTTGTTAGATTGGGTGCAGCTGCTGGTGCGGTTGACGATCCAACTCCTGCATTTCCTGGAGGACAAAAAGCTGCTGATTTGGCATCAAGCAGAGGTCATAAAGGTATCGCTGGATATTTGGCAGAAGCAGATTTAACTAGCCATCTTTCTTCCTTATCTGTTAAAGGAAGTGTTATGGATAGTGCTGCAGTAGAAATATTGGCAGAGAAGGACACTGAGAATGCAGCAGCATATGCTAATGATGAGGACCATTCCTTGAAAGGGTCTCTTGCTGCTCTTAGGAGATCAGCACATGCAGCTGCCTTAATTCAAGATGCTTTTAGGGTTCAATCATTTCGTCACAGACAGACGACTAAGAGCGGCGATGATATATCTGAAGCTCCACTTGACCTTGTTGCCCTGGGTTGTTTAAGCAAGGTCCAACAAACGAATAACTTTGATGGCTATTTGCACTCTGCTGCAGTAAAGATTCAGCAGAAGTACCGTGGCTGGAAGGGAAGAAAAGAGTTTTTGAAGATAAGGAAACGTATTGTTAAGATTCAGGTATACTTGGTAGACATGACTCACTTTCTGTATTTTTCTATCAACTTTAAGTTTGATTAAAAACAATGTTAATGCCTCTGAATCCTTTTTAATAGAGTTCAAAATACAATAGAAATCTTAAATTCATATCATCACTTCTTTACTACTGCATTTTTGATCGACTTTTTATTCAAGTGTTTCTGTTTGAATTACTTTTTATATATTGGCATGTAGATGCAAAACTAGCAGTTGAAATCGCCTGAAGATGTTAGATGTTTGCGTTCTTGTTCAAGTGATTATGTAAACTGGGTGGAGACGTGGAGTTTATATCTCCACTGCACTTTAGTTTCACTATTGCGGAGCCTCATATAAGGGGTAATTGCTCCTTGGATTATTGGGGGTGGGGGAAGGAAAAATAATTAAGACACCGTCAATTTTGATTATTTTTTCACAAAATGGTCTAAAAAAGTATAATAATATAGAAATATGCTCCCCTTATGTGAAAATGCTAAACTTTGTCCAAACCCACCACCGCGCGTACCAGGATTTGAAAGTCCTTGAAGTTGAATCCTTGCTCTGCCCCTGGAAACTCTCTGTTCAATCTGTTAATACTGATTAATACTGTTTCTTAAGAACTTTGTTTGTTGTCATTATTGCTTTTCAGGCTCATGTGAGGGGACGTCAAGTGCGTAAGCAATATAAGAGGGTCGTTTGGTCTGTTAGTATTGTTGAGAAGGCAATACTGCGTTGGAGGCGCAAAAAACCTGGCTTGCGAGGATTCCGGACGAAGACAGCAATTGAAAGTCTAGGACCTGACGTTGAGAAGAATGATGAGTATGACTTTCTACGAATTGGTCGAAAACAGAAGTTTGCTGGTGTTGATAAGGCTCTGGAAAGAGTCCAATCGATGGTGCGTCACCCAGAAGCTCGGGACCAGTACATGAGACTGGTTACAAAATTTGAAGAACTTAAGGTAATATTCCAAGGCTCAAAGATCTTTGATATGCATACATTTGTGAGAGCAGTCATGTTGGTTGGTCAGGTCGATTACCAGGGTTTAGAATGTTGGTCCTGATTTAAGGTTGTAGTTCACTTCATAGTCTAAAAATCACAGCATTCTGCAGTATCAGGCTGAAAGTGTGCAGAAATATATTGTGGTAGAAAAATGATAATTAGGGAACAGAAGCATATCAGTAAATCAGTTTTGTGATCTACCTTAAAAACTCAAGTTGTCAACTAGTAGCTGATCCTTTAGTAGTAGGCTTTTAATTTTCAAAGGACTTCTAAGTCCTAGTATTGAGCTCAACTTGTCTAGGTATGCTGGATAAGATGTGAGTGGACTCTTAATGGTTGATAAAGTCTCGTCACTGCAAACACCACCACCTTAATAGAATATTGGTTTCTTGAAAACAAATACTCCATCCGTTCCTAAATTAGTGATGTATTTACTTTTTCGTCCGTTCCAAAATTAGAGATACAAAACTAGACTATGAAGTGACACAAAGTAACTGAAATATGCCATTACTTATTCTTTAGGTTGATTGGGCACTAGCATGGCACCACTACTACATTTCTAGCATGCAACCACTATCACATTTCTAGCAATGTTACAATATATTTGGAACATAAAGTTTTCCTTAAAAGTTATTTAGAAATGGATCTCAAATTTTGGAACGGAGGAAGTATTATTTCTTCAGTAATATAATTTTTATCTTTCTCATTTTTTATCTAGATTTGCAGTGAGAGAACCTTTTTTTCCCCTCTTAAGTTTATTATTTCCTCACCTTTTGACAAATCTGATATTGACAGGTGAGAGAGGATGGGAGTAGCGCATCGCAGCAGGTCAATAGTTCTGAAGAGAGTAAAGTAGATAAACCTGGTACCTAGATTTTAGAAGTCAAAAATGTTGATAAGGAGTACAGGACAGTTCAGTGGTAGTGATGGGTATAGTTTGATTTGTGAAGTACAGTCTAACATGTCATACTTCCGAAATTTTATCATCTTCTAAGTGTAGAGGTGGAAGAGATGTCCATGCTTGTCTTTTTCTTTGTAAACGGCTGTCAATAACCATGTAAACTGGCATGAAGGAAATGTAGTGGGTAACAAATACATATATGGTTAGAAATAACTTTCTAAGGTTTTAACAACAGTTCTGTTTTCAGTACATTAGTGTTCACTGTAATACCAATTTATTGCAGGAACCAGTAGATTATTAGAACAAAATGAGAAATCATGAATGTGATAAAAGATTATATATATATATATATAGGAAGTGGATACGCAAGCAAGTTGAATGCGACAAAACTACCAATTTATAATTGATTTAACTGAATGTTTTATTACAGAGACTCCCTCTTGGGATGGACGAGACTTGTACAACACCTACCATGATATATTATAACAGAAAAATGACTGCATTTAGTTGAGAAAAAAGATGAACTAGGAAAAACTTTCAACAGAAATTGCACAACAATGAAATATTATTACAGAAAATGAGCTTGCACTTGGAATCGTGTAAAAATAGCGGACAAAGATCAACTTCAATTGAACTCGGAAAGGCAGTTGGAGATCTCATAGATCATTAATGACGTCATCTATGCATAAAACAAAGTCAAAAGTGAGCAATCTGGTGGCGCAACCGATAAACAGTTACCTTATAGATTCATATCACAACTTTTATGGTCAGAAGATGCTTTGAGTCATCGAATTGAGAGCATGTGCCCAATATGAAGATTGTGTTCTTTAAACAACTGCTAGGAAGCTAATTTAACTGAAATCATGGTATGATATGAGCCGCCTCAGTGAGCTGCTGCAGGATTTACTAAACCTTATGCTTCCTGTAAGCCATTGAAGTTAGGTTAGGAGGACAGAATAGATGCACAATCTCTGATTACAGCGTAAATTTCACACTTAATGACTCACCTAAACATCTTTTCACTGCCACATCTGTCCAGTTTGGCTTGTGGATGACTGCTCTCAGATTTGTAATACTGAGAAAGTTCATTGTCGACGCGTAGAAGCTGCTTTCCTGAATTTGACAGCCTCTTGCTAAAATCAGTATTCCTCGGGCTTGACCTCAACAAGCTATCTATTTGCTGTTGAACTCTTGGTTGGGTAGTTTGTGTTCCAAATACTTTTTTAACCATGTCATCCAGCTCTGCAACCCTTCTTTGTAAAGTGGTCTTGTCCAACTGGAGGAAAGGTAACAGAAAGTTAAACAACAGGCCTAGGTAGAAAATTAAACAAACATTTGACTTGGTACAAAAAGAAATTAACAAACTTTTACATTTAAGAAAAATAACAAGATTTGTAGAGATTCAAACAAGTTAAGACCTTCAACAGTTCATTTTGTGCAGTCAGCAACTGTTCCCGCTCTTGTATTTGTTCAACAGTCGTTTGAATGGCGCATATAACTGCTTCTCTTCTATTTACTTCTAAAAGGCATCTACAGAAGCATGAAGTCCATACAAACATAAAGGATATATTGTGAGATTTTACCGCTAAGAGTCGTATTGTCAATAGACCGATTCAGCAATCTCATATATCTAGGTCAAGGAAAGCTCCTGGAACATATTACAATAGCATGCATGAGAGCCAGAGGAGGTCCAGATGAGTTCAGGAATTACGGAAAATTAAATTAGAGTTGATTTTCCTTGCAATGGATCAATAATAGCACCCTTTGTAATCATTCATTTCACCAATATTCCAGTAATATGCATATTTTATGAACAGAGCATGCAGGTTATGGTCAATTGGTTACGTTCTAACTAACTAACTAATGAGATATTCCTGCGCTTTGATTCGTAAAGATGGAAGCTCAGACGAAAAAAAGAATCGACCGTTCAAGTATTCCAACCTATTGATATTGGAAGACCCAACGGATTCTTCCAATGTATCATTTCTGGGTCCAATGGAATTCATAGGTATAGGAAGAAGCCCTATCAAATAGAGATTTTTTCTTTCGACCATATTTCGACTGTTAATACGATAGATAAGGACCGCTACTACAAAGAGTATTACACCCTTGATCGTGAAATATCGATTGCTTGTTGAACCCTTCCTTACGGACTAGTGCTTGTACTACTTCACCAAAAACTAACTCCACTAGATCCCAACGACCACTTCAGTTCACTTAAAACCGGTTCGACAACATATTAAGATTTAGGCCTAGGTAATTTCCCATTCCTCTTCATTTCAGCTTTAAATTTTGCTTTTCTACAATTGTCGCTAACTAAACAGATTCTGCAATTACTTTCCATTTCTAGTTTAAAGCCATTTAGCACAAGTATATTATATCATGGTTAGAAGAAAAAAAATACTTAACAAACCCAATATCTGAATGCTGTGGAATAAGGTGCAACTTACCTATGCCTTTCCTCAATTAATTCATTAATCTGCCGCCTCAGATTGTGAATCTCTTTCTCCTAATTCATCATAGAAAAAGATATATAATGGTGCTTTAAGTTACAGCAATAAATGTAGATCTAAACATTTGCAGTTTACCATTGCAATGGATTCGTGTGTTTGTTGCTGAGCCTCCTCCACTAACTTCTGAAGTTGATATTGGTCCATCAAGTTCTACATCATATTAAAAGAATCATGCACACAAACGAAAATTAGTTTACAATAATCTTTGTATATGAGTCTGAAACTTACTGCATAGTCAGTCATGTCCATTTTGACACGAAGTAAATCCCGAATGACATCGTGTGTCATGCTTTCTGCCGCAGCCAGCCTGATATTCAGCATACATACCTGATCCAAAAATATAGAATTTCCAAAATAACAGATTCGTTGGATACGTATGCTTTGAGATACATACATATAGACATAGAGAGAGAGAGAGAGAGTGAAGCAATTCATATGGAGAATATTAGCAGAAAAACTAATACTGTAAAGGAGAAAACAAATCACCTACACCATCGCCAAAACAAAAATTAAAAAATCACAAATTAATCACTTATAAGGCTCCAGACTTCTCCAGAAGAAACACGTATGAGACATTCCATTCCATACCTCTTTCTGCCGACCGGCCAGCAATGCCTCTAGCTCTTCTATGCGGAGCCTGGCACTTGATAATTCCTGGTACTTTTCCAAATTTTTTTGCTGTACCAAACCTCCAATGCATCTGAACGGTGAGCTAGAACCCCGTGTCCTCGTTGAGCTTTTCTCCATCTTATCTAAAGTTGGGGCAGCAGATGCCAAATTTGATGAATCTGCTTTAACTTCGCGAACCATTGCCTCCAAGGTCTTGTACTGTTTGAGGAATAAAGACTATGATATACAACTTTGAATAGACGTACTTGTCATATATTTAAGCAAGGAAATCTACAGTCTATTATGTTCAGGAAAGACATAGGCTCTTAAAATTATTTAATCAGCCGTTATGTTTTTCTTGCTAATTAACACAACACAATACAAAGTTTACATACAAGACACTTGGGCTCACCTAGCTTGGATGGTATTCAATTATTTATACAATGAAAGAACGATATGTATACACAAATCCATAATTTGTTTTATATCCTGAAAGGCTTTTGGAGTTGTTTCTGTAATATAGTCAGCCAACTTATCTGATATTTTTACCTTCTGATGGTACTGTGATGACTGTGCTTCAGCATGCAACACAAATTCAGAGATGTACTTTTTGCACTTTTTGATCTGCAGGATATTTCAAAAAAGTTGAGTTAGCCCAGAGGAAAAGCAGGTAAGAAAGGCTACTATACAACTGGCAGCTTCTTATTTGTGGATTCATTAATGGCTTCACCTCTTTTGCTTGTTCTGCTATTTCATCTTCAAGAGCTATTATCCGTTTATGTGCCACATGAAGTTCCAGAGATCTATTTTGCAATTTCCTGAAATAAAACAATTTATTGATTCCACCTTACAGTAAAAGTTTTGACAAAGAAAGAATTTGGCATCTCTGACGGTCTGACCTTGAAAGTTGATCTTCTGCTGGTAGTTCACTTGTTGAGTTTTCAGAATCACTATTCTCGGTGATGTTTTTTACTGTTAATACTCTTTCTCTCAGTGCTTGAAGTTCTACTTCTGATGAATCTCTTATTATCTGATGCCTTTCTACCTCCTCTTCCATTTCATACACCTAATAGAAGAGAAACAACTTTGTGAAAAATAAATAGGCCAAAATGAGAAAAAGAAAAACAGTCATGAATATGCATGCACATAGAAATGTCATGTAGCACCCAACTCAAACCAACTCATGATGGATCTGAGAAGACCACTTCTTTCAAAAGTTGGATTCCCTACCCCACTAGAGGACAAGTACAAGGACAAGAAAAGGCAGAAAACAGCTTTGCTTTTTATTTTTCATTTCATCCATATACAGGACTTTCAAAGAATGTTGGTCTTCTTACCTTTTTCTCTAATACATTTATGGTACACTCAAGCTCCTCAACTGAATGTTCTAAGATCTTAACCTCCTCTTCCTTTTGTTCTGCGTAAATTCTGCTTGCATCCGACTCCTAGAAGAAT
Source organism: Aralia elata (assembly GCA_034770075.1). Classification (NCBI taxonomy): domain Eukaryota; kingdom Viridiplantae; phylum Streptophyta; class Magnoliopsida; order Apiales; family Araliaceae; genus Aralia; species Aralia elata. The sequence continues at coordinate 82,462,267 of CM068387.1, read as the reverse complement.
AATCGCAAGTTTAGTAAATAAATCCAGCAAAAATCAGTAACCTGAAGGGTTCTTTATATGTAAATACCCGGCGGGCTTCAACAGCTATAGCTTCATTCTCATCTACTGAAGCATAGGCCGTATCAAGCCTATCTTGCAAGGAGACAACTTGTTCACGGAGTTGGTCTCTCTCCTCAGTGACACTCCTTAAATTATTATCGATGTCTTCCATTGAAGATAATAACTGTTTCTCCACCGAAGACTTAGTAAGAAGAATTTCTTTCTCTAACGTCTTGACAGCCTCTATTTGTTCTTCTAACTGCTTTTCAGCTTCTGACTTTTTCAGATAAAGATCCTCCAAAAGAACTTTGAATTCAGTATTTTGGTCTGACAAAATATTTAGTTTTTCTTTTGCTTGCTCTAGATCAGAATTTGAGGCAAATAGAGCAACTTCAGTATCAGACAAAGGGCATTCAAGTTTTCTATTTTGAATAAGCAGATTATCAAGCTGACTTGTTTTTATTTGTAGCTCGTGCCGATTTTGGCTCAAAGATGCAACTAAAGTATCAGTTTCAACTTTGAGACCCTTAGTTGTGGAGGCTGATTTTTGCAACAAGCTAAAATCGAAAAGCGAACCTTTCAACAAAACGCCTTTCTGTTCCAATTCTTTCTTTAGCTCTAAATTTTCATCATCCTCATGGACTAGGTTCACCTCAACTGCTTCCATTCTAGTGGCAACTGCAGTTTGATCCCCTTCCTCTTTACCTTTCACAACATTAACCGAAATGTCCTTTTCACATATAAAACTCTTGCACAAATCATTCATTAAGCTGTGTTGGAGTCTGTCTGGATGACAAGCAAGATCTCCGTTAGGGCTTCTGAAGTTTTGAAGTATACTGCAGCACTGCATTGTTGGATCACGAAAGAAGCAAATTCTTTCTCCATCGACTTCACGCAAATATCTTCCACAGACAATCTTGAGAAGTAAATATTATTCAGGATTTCCTTTGCCATCCTTGAGGCATCAGAATATACTGCCTTGCACATTTCTTCCATATCGCTTTGCATATGCAGAAAAGACCCTTCAAGCAAAGTCATCAAATTTGCTAATTCTATGAAACTATAATGGATCTGATCCTGCAGTATTTCATTCTCCCCATCTTTTGAACGAATTGAAGATTTAAGTTGTTCTATTTCTTCAATCAAGCTAGCCTTCTCTACCATCAAATCTTCACCAGTTTGTTTCCACATACCTGTCAACTGTCTTGAGTTCTCATTTGCTTTCAGTAACGCATTTATCATAACATCAGCTTCTTGCATGGTTTCACGAGCCTCCTCGAATTGTTTAAAGAAGCTGCTGGCCTGACTCACATTTCCATCAGCAACAAACTGCATATTACAAGATGTTGCCAAGATAGAAAAAGAAGTGTAAGTGGTCTTTTCTTCAGATTTCTTAAAGAAAACAAAGTGAATATCAAAAATTACCAGCAACAACTATTGCTTAGTACCACATTCTAATTTCATTTTGTAAGGTGAGCTAACTACACAAGTTTTACATGAACTTTACCTCCTCTGTATTACAGCAGCCTGCTTTAACTTCCTGCATCTCCAAGTTAAAATGTGGAAGGACTCCACTCAATTTGGACACTATGAACTGATTAGATCCAATTATTGATGCGTTTTGATCCTTATTATTCACAAATTCAGGTGATTTTAACAAACATACTCCATCCCCAGGGGAGTGACAGCCAATTTCTCCCTCATTAAAAAGTGCAGCTAATTGAACATTTATCTTAATGAAAGCATCATACACCATCCTGAATTCCTTACTCAAACATAACATTGCTGTTTCATTGTCACTTAAATTTTTGATCAGCCGTTCTGACTTTTGTGATTCTTGAGCAGAGGAAAAAACTCTACCCCCTTCAAACTTGAGACCTAAAGCTTCATCAGTTAGTATTACAGGGGATCCATAGCAGCCACTAGATGAAGATTCATCTAATCTTGGAGAGGTGCTTCCAGCTGAAAAAGAAGCATCAGGAGTTGATGAATCAGCTGTCCAGCCATCTGCTTCTAGTAAAAGTTCAGCTGCAGCTGGGCAGCCAAACATATCAATTATAGTGCTAATGCAGGCTCTTGTAGTATTCATTCTGTCATTTATTTTAGAAAGTTCAGCAAATATCTGAAGCAGCATTTTGTGCTCGCTTCCATTTTTTGAAGATTTAGGGATAAGTTGAACATTTCTACGGTCCGCTTTGAGCTTCACACAGTTTTCTTTCATTTCTTGAATATCTTTCACAAATTCTTGAACCACCTCCCTGTATAGAGAAACAGCTTTCTGAATGTCAGTTTGCAGGGATGATAAATACATTTCTGCATCAGTAAAAGACACGTTAAAAGCACTCTCAGTCTCCTGCAGTCCTTGCTTTGCCAACTCAAATTGAATCTCAGCATATTCTAGTAGGAGAGCATGCTTTATCTCCGTTGTCTGGTGGGCTCCCTTTCTTAAGGAATCTTTTTCTGCATTGTTTGCAATAATAACCTTCATATGCTCCGCTAGCCTGTTCACAACCAAGAAGGCAGCATCAGCACATTTATTTGCTTCAGTGATCTGATCTTCCTTGCATGTGAGTTTGTTCTCAAAAAACTCTATCATATTGATCTTGTCATCCAAGGTTGTAGTCAACTGAACTGCTTCTTTGGTGCTTGCATCATTTTCTAGTTGCTGAAGTTCCATCAAAACCGTTGCTGCACCTTTCAAGGAACTCAATTTCTGCTCCATCTGCAATACAGTCTTCTGTGCATCTTCCAGGCTCTTTTCTAATAGCAGGATTGTTTCTTCCTTCTCCACACAAACTTTAGCAGCCTTTTCAACATGCTCGCGTATACCAACATTGACATGAGGAAATGAACCGGCAATATATTCTATCTGTCCAGAGGCATCTCTGAGGGATTTAGAACCATCCAAAAGGAAGCTTGTTAGCTCTAGACTTGCCTTTTCCCACTCTGCATGTGTTTCCCTTATTTCATTGTCTTTAACTGCAAGTCTGATCCTCAGTCTGTCATTGTCTTCAGCCATGGAACATAATCTCTCTTGTAATTCTGACTGAAGAGCAGCCACCTCTTCCTGTAAATGAATAATTGTTTCCATTCTAACCTCTTCGCGGATTAATTCTGTTTGTTGCTCCCAAGATAACCGTGATGCATGATTCTCTGGATATTGGCTACTAAGTAATCGAGCCTCTTCAAGGTCCTCGGTAATCTTGTCCAATTTAACTTGCAAATCTTTAGTGCTGATGTCTTTGTTGCTTTCCGTTGAAAGAGCCAGATCTTGATTTATACCATCTCTTTCTGTACAGTGGTCATCAAGTGTGATTATGGCTTGTCCTTCTACCTTATCCTTATTGCTTAAATTTTCCACTAATTTGTGATATTCCTGCCGCACAAACTGTAGCTCTTCAATTAGGCAGAGTCGCTCAGTTTTTAAGGCTTCGATCAAAACTTTTGCATCCATCAACTCTTTTGATGTGTCACTAGACTGCGGAAATAAAAGGGAACGGATCTCATGGTCACTTTTATTCTGTTGCACCCCATCCTCCTGCTGGTTAGAAGGTGAAATCTTATCTCCTGAACCACTTCTGATTGATAAGGTCTCAACCTGCAAACAAAGGAACTAACTGTTAGCTATTAACGCAGCATAATAGCAGAACGAAATCAAGAGAACTACAATCACAAACAAGACACAAAATGTACGTGGTTCACCAAATCCTGAGGTACGTCCACGGATAGAATCACTCTCACTATATCAGAAAAGCATACATAAACATTGCAAGATCCCCTACTTTTATTTGTATACTACGATACAAGAAGCCTAATTTACCCGTAAAGTACAAAATTATCCCTTGGCTTGATTTTTAAACACTTTTTCTAAATTAATTTGGATCCGTCTTCACTCTTCACCAATAACACTAATAACCGCTAGAAACCAATATAACGTAGACTCGTGGCATCTACTCTCTGTTTTTTTTTTCCAACATGCAACTCACTCACTAGCATCTTGTTAAACAATCAATTGCTTCAAAAGCTAGCTTGGAACTCACAATATTTATCAAGTTCTGAACACCCCTACTTTGTGTGCAGTCTCCCCGTGCACGTGGAGAGACAAACACATTAACAATATATACATTAGACACACTAATCGAATGGAGGTTATAATGCACACAAGGGGTCAATACTATACTACGAACAATAAATGACAAATAGACAAAATAAAATTATAAAAGGTACCTTCACATTGTGGTCATTCCAAAATGAGGAATCTTCCTCAAGCTCAAAATCTGTAATTTTTGCCTGAATCTCGGAGTTCTCAACTGAAGAGTTTCTTCCATTAGAAGTTTCATAATTAGGTCCAATATTTCCAGTTCTCTTGCTCAGTGTAGTCAGCTGATAATGATCAGAACCCTCAAATTTTGTATCTGATGAACAAACGGCTCTGATAGCTTCAAGCCTATCCTTGGGGATATTATCAAACTCATGAGTTTCCTTTTGGTACTGACATGGATCTGATATTGTGTTTAGTGGTGCTCTTGCCGGAGGGAAACTGATCGGCTTCAATAAATTTTCGAATTCGTTTTCATTTCCTTCGGATTGAGAGGTTTTTGAAGAGGTTCGAGCTACGAATTGAAGGGAAGAGTTGTATTTAGACATTTCAAAGCTTAAATTGAGGTTAAAAAACTAACTTGTAGACATGAATATATGGGTGAGAGAGATTTCAATGGAATTTAGGGTTTATGGTTAGTTGATTGAATTATGATGAATCGATAATTGTTTACCAACTGGTTCGAGATTTGAGGTTCAAAGTAAGAAAATGGTGACTGACGGATTCATCAGCTTGAAAGCTACAACTCAAAGAATGGAGAGGGGGAATTTGGAATAAGAATAAAAAAAAGCCCGCCTGTTTTTCAAATTAAAAAAACAAAATAACATCGGAAATGATCAGGTGCGGATCCCGCATTTTAAAATGCGGGACTTTTTTGTTTTTTTTTTTGCTTTTTTTTTAAACAACTAAAAAAAATAAATAAATAATTATGGAACTGAAATTTTTACATAATACAATGTTTTGAGCGTGATTTGGATACATATAACAAAACATGTTGTTTTAAAAAAAAAAAAAAGTCCCGCATTTTATTAAAATGCGGACTCCCGGACTGAATCCTCATTGTGTATATATATATATATATATGTATATATATATATATATATATATATATGTATATATATATACATACACATACACACACACACATACATATCCATACTCCCCCCATTTAAAATCAAATATACATTTTTAAAATCAATAATTTTTAAAAATAATTTTATTGTTACAAAAATATTTCAAACAGTTAGTATATATATATATATAATAGTGGTGATATGTTAATATTTAATGTATCTTAAATATAATTGACGACATATTAACATTTATATATTATTTAATTATAGTTTATAAATATAAATATCTTTCTAATTATAGAGCGGATTAAATGTATGTCTATTTTGGCAACGAGGGAGTACACTATCATTCTTTGGCTTGGGAGAGAATTTTAAATGAAATATATTTAACTAAGACATGGCTCAATTTTCATTTTTAGAAAGAGGGATTAATGAGATTTCAAAGAAAAGATATAATTAGATCAAATACATTATATAAACGTTCAAGTAGAAATAAATCGAGTTATTGTTATAAATCAAATTAAGAGAGCATATTTAGATACCACAAAAGTCATAAAAATAAATGTTCATATTTTATTTTATTTCGAACTCTCCTAATTATGAAGGATAAAATATATAAATACAAACGAAATATAAAGAAACGCCATATGCTACTAGGTGATAATATTAAAAATAAATAAATAAATAAAAGCGCACACAGTTGATAAAAACTGAACCTCAATTAACCTCATTCTTAGTTAGTATTGATCATTCACTACTATCGAAATATTGACATCAACAAAATGATGGGATTTGGTTTATTTTGTTTAAAGACAAGACAAGGATCCGAGGAGAAAAAAGTGTGGGAACCGATCGAGTTCAAAAACATTCTTAAATAGAAAACCACTAAATCAAAACGGGCAAACCATTTTTCTAATAATAATCATGACCACTTCAAATTAACTATGTGAAGTGGGGTTCCTAGTGGAGCTCCTACAAAGTTGAATCTTAATTGCTTATGCACCATGGCTATATATATATATGTGTGTGTGTGTATGTGTGTGTGTTAATAATTTGAAGTGGGGTTCCTAGTGGAGCTCCTAGAAAGTTGAATCTTAATTGCTTATGCACCATGGCTATATATATGTATATGTATATGTAGCATGAAGTATATATATGGTATGATAGTCTTGCAGATTAATTTCTTGCCTGATATATAGCCTTTTACATGTTCTTATGTTTTTTATTCCGATTACCACCTGAGACATCCGTTTTATAAAAAACATCTCATTTTGACTTTTTAAGATTGAAAAAACTTACAATTCAAATTTTATATAAATTCACTTGATTTACGTGTTAAAATGATAATTATTGAGCATTACAAACATTCTAAATTAAAGATACATTTTTTTTTTTCGTTTCAATTTGAGTTATATTTCTAATTTTATTTTATAAAGTGATATAAAATTCTTAACATGTCATTACTTATATTTTAAGTAGACTGAGTAATCATGTCGTTACTATTACACAGTTCCATCAAATATAAGGTATATGATTGAAAAATTAATATTTTCTTAAAAGAAGTTATTTTAGAAATCATGTATCTCTCTAATTTTGGAGGATAAAAGTATTATTTATAAAATTTATTACTTTCAAATTTTACATGATTAAACACATTTAAAAATAAAAATTTATGAACTTGTCAAAATTGAAAATGATTGTTTTTTTTTTGGTGAGTGGGAGGGAGTAATACATTAAACTAGATAATTTGTTTATTAACCATGGATCACATGAACATAATTAATTTCACTGCGGATTGCAGAGTTGATGTATTACATTTGGATTTGGTTTCTCGTGAGTTAATTTTTAAAGTACTCTAAAATTTTCAAATTTTCAAATTTAAGTCATTTTCTTTTTATGTACCCATCGCTAAAGTAGTAGGGTATAGTAATGAATGTATGAAACTGGCAACCATGAAGATAACCATCACTAAAAAATAAACTCTTTTTTTTATATTTTTTATAAAATATAAATATTGACAAATGAAATTTATCAATAACCAAATTAAGGAACATATGTTAGTACATAAATAAGGATCAGATGAATTAATTGGTCCCATCTCTCAAACCAAAACCTTAACCAAATTACAGATTGAAGTAGGTGATCACAAAAACACATGTAAAACTGCTCCCAAAACCAAAACATATGTTTGGAAGAACTCAAACGGTCTATGGCCCTTCCCGGTACTGTCCGCAACACTGCCTGCAGCTGAAATACTTACAAAATTATTACTATTATCTACGTAGCTTAATATAAATTATTTTAAAAAAATATTTTTGTCTTTTAACATATGACGTTCGAGAATTTCAAATAAACATTAATTACTTAATTTTCAATATTACCCTAAATATTAAATATAACTTTGGTTCTCTCATTATTTTTCCCAATAAATAAGACTCTTTTTTTAATACAAGGACAATATGAATAATTGATATTATATTTTATGTTATACAATTATTTTTTTAATACTGTGTACAACTTTAAAACGACTTATATTAAGGGACAAATAAGTAATTTTTAGCAGAAATTAATCATATGATCTGAGCCGTGAGGTAATAATAGATAAAAAGACTCATTTTTGTGCTACATTTTTTTTTGTAAAATAAATAAATAATATATATAACAATTTTTATTGTAATAAAAAGTTCTTACCACACTCTCTGGTGGAATTGGAGGTGGCGGAGCAAAGACAATTCATCCCTTCGGTCTCAACGTCAAACCCACACGTCCCGCCGGACTTCTCACACCGTTCACACCCCGTCTCCGGCACACTATACGACAACTTCATCCCATACACCCAATCCACCGGCCCAACCCCCTTCAAATTATCCACATTATACACCGTCGTATAATGCGTACAATCCAGTATATTCATGCTCATATACTTCACCGTATCGTACCCCGTAAAGCAACACGGCGGCGGCGTGCTATTCGACACCAAATGGAACAGCCTAAACGACGTGCACGCGCCGTATAGCTCGTCACACGTGTGGCCGGAAAAGTTGAAGCAGAGGGATTTGTAGTGGTTGAGGATGGGAGAGTCGATGGAGCAGTTCATGAGGGCGAAAACGGTGTCTGGAGTGGGCGGGACGATGACGGATTGGATGTCGGACATGAGGAAGTCGTGGTGGGGCTGGAGGATGGAGCAGGTGGACATGGCGGGGTCGTAGATGGTTATGGTTTTTTTGGTGTAGTCGATGGATTGGACTTTGTAGTTGCCAGAGGGGGTGAGGAAGAAGAGATCGGTGGCGGAGCAGTTGAGCATTTTCCGGTAGGGAGGGGCGCCGCAGCCGTCATCAATGCCGAAGGGGTAGTTGATGGGGATGTTGTTGTTGCAGGTGGTGCGGCAGAGGGAGAAGGTGAGGGATGGAAATGAGAGTATGAGGAGGAGGGTTAGGGAGTATAGGGAGATGCAGAGTGGTGTGAATGGTGGCATTGTTTTGGTATTGAAATGTTACGGAGAGTTTGACAAAATAATAGAGAGAAATGAAACAAATGGTTATGGGGAGAAAGATGGATAACTTTTTTTTTTTTTGTTTTTCTAGCTGTAGTTTGATCTCTAAAGATCATTTTTTAACAATTTTTTTTTATGATGAATCAAGCTTTTATTTTAACTAAAATGGGAAATTGTACATTGAGTTTATTATTTTGTGAATATATGATATATAACTTTAGAATATAACAACTCGTACTCTCGTGTTATAATTAATAATTTTTATTTATAACTATCGAAAGAATGTACGTACTAATTATCAAACTCAAAAATAAAATATCATAAGAGTACAAACATACAAAACCAACTTAAATAAATTTTAGAGTTTTGGTTTTAAAAATAAATTATTGGATAGAATTATAGCACAAAGTCAAATCGTACAGTGATTTAGCTGATAAAATGGTGTGACAGTCTCATATATACTTATAATTTTTCATTGAGAATATTGAGGAGGAAGATGATCGAGGACAGTCCATAATTTAGTCCAGGTTTTACGCGGTGCTTTTAGACCGTTTGACAGCCTGGTGTGGGACCTACAAGTAGAAAGGTTGACAGCAATTATTCAAAGCTTCTTTTGAATTTTTGGCCTACTTTATCAGTAAAACCCAATCTATCAAATCCTTCAAACCCTTTAAAGTATGAACACCGAACACTAATAACAGTACCATAATTGACACCGGATTTTAATTTTTGTTAGTATTTAAAGAAACTGGTATCTCTATGCACAATAGTAGATTATTAAATTATCATGTCGTTGAGTTCTTAACATAGAATTAAAATTTAAATATTGCATTCGACATTTAAATTTTAAATTTTATCATCATTTAACTGAGTTTATTTTTTTGAATTTTTTTTATACAAAATTTATTTATGAGTTTATTTTTTTCAGTAATCAAGTGAGAAGTAGGAATGGGATCATGCAGTTGCTCAGCTTTTTGGGCTTTCGAAAAAAAATAAAAAAAATTATTAGGACCTAATGGCTATAGCTAGTAGCTAACTCCTCCCTTTTGCTACGTACTATACCGTTTAACAGAAGTCCAATTCTTTTGAATGCTCAACAGGTGCTGTTTATGAAGGTGCATGGGTTGCAAATATTTGATACACTCAAAAATTAGAAATACACCTCTAAAACATCTTTTAAGAAGAAAAAAAATTCAAAATATATTCCATACCACCGGTTATAAATAAATAAAAGCAAAAATTATTTAAAAAAATAATTTTCCTCCATCCCAAAATATTAATGTACCTCTTATTTTGGAGACAAAAAGAGAGTGGAGGAACGACCATGTTGTCCAGCAAAGAGTATAAAATTAGGAAACAGATATTTCTATATAAAAAATTAATATTTTCACATGATCTCTCTCATAAGAACTGTGAGTAGGTCTCACTTTTATGTGAAAAAAACTTACGTAAAAATATCATTTTAACATGTAAAAATATCACTTTCTTAAAATTATATTCGGGATAGTTGTATAAATAAAATTTTACTCGGATAAATTTATTATATTATCTAGAAAACATGATCACTAGATATATAGGTTAGTTAATCAACCTTGTATTTTCAGTTAAGGCCTATGCCATTGTGTTATTCTTATTACTTTATTGATTGTTTGTAGTTTGTCCTCACGTAGGCAGTATAGACTAGCACCAATAACACATGCAATTATATACATATAATTATATAATTATATGAGGTAAAATCAAGATGTTATAAAATTTAAAAGATTAAATAAAAAAATTTAAAAATCAAAATTAAAATGATTAAAATAAAATAAAAATAATATATATATTTAAAGTTGTAGACACAATGGGAAAAAAGCAACAAAAAAAAGTGTCAACTGACACAAAATTTTATTGATTTATGAGATCGTTTGTAGTTTTATGACACAAAATTTTATTAATTTATGTGATCGTTTGTAGTTTGTACTCACGTGAGGAATTATTCTATTTTGTACTCACCTGAGGAATTATTCTACAATAGTAGGAGAGTGTAAATTATATAAAGATAAAATAAATTTTTTATAAACATGATACTAAATTACCAAAAATTACCATTTATAATATATATAATATATATATAATATAGAAAATAGATAGATACGAGTACTCTTCCATCACGAAGATAAAATAATAAATATAATTTTTTAGATCAATATCATCAACACGGAGTCCCAATCTTCAATCTTCATAGTACCTCACTCATTTAAAAACTAATATCCAAAATATAAGACCTTAAGGCTTAATCACACCAAACCATATAATTACACCATGCACCACATATGTATTAATTAACTAGTCAAAAATTAAACAGACTGATTCCACATACATCTTCCACCCAAAACAAACTACCACGCACTTGCACATTTAGGCACCATCGTCCCATATATAGACCCAAAAACAAGCTTCATACACATGATAAAGCAAACTAGACTTTGGTGAACCGCAAGTAATCTTTCCCGGAGGGCAGCTTAGCAGTTTCAAAGCCCTGAGGAAACATCTCCTTGGCCTGATTATTGTCCACACTTGGAGAGATCACCACCTTATCGCCCGGTTTCCAGTTCACTGGAGTGGCAATCTTGTTCTTGTGCTTGGCCGCCGTCAGCAGCGAATCCACTGCCCTCACCACTTCATCCATGTTCCGGCCGGTGCTTGCCGGATAAAGAAAGCTCAGCTTTATCTTCTTGTCGGGTCCGACAATGTGAAGGGCACGAGACGGAGTGTTTCGACCGGAGGAGTCTTTCTCGTCGGGATCCACCATGTTTAGTTGCTTTATCATTTCTCTGTTGGGATCTGCAGCTATTGGGTAAGTCACCTTGTGCCCGCCCTGCATGCAAAGACAACATAGACATTCCAACTCATATTTACCATCCTAAACTCCAACCGTAAATGAAAAGACTTAATTAATTAAAAAAAGGATACTATTTTTTAATCGACATTTTTTCTGAATATTAAAGCTTGCATAAACTCACTCCTAGAAATACAAGCAAAACTTTTTTTTTTTTGGGGGGTGGGGGTGGGGAAATATATAAAAAAATATCAAATCGGACTCCCAATTTTGGAGTGAATGTTATGAGCAGTCAAGGTTGAAGAAGAATCACAAATACATTAATTAGTTTGTACCACTCTCTGTAAAAAAAATTATAAGACCATTAAAGGGACTATCCCGATAAGATTATTATTGGTCCCTAAAAAAAAGGTCTCATTTTTGAGAAAAAAAAAACTCTTTTTTTCATCGAAAGTAGTATAAAAATTAAAATTATACAGTAAATTCTTAAATTTCATTATGATGTTACCCACTTATAATTTCTTATTTTTATGTTTTACTTATAAATAGGATCATATTAGAGCTCGCTAGGAAGAGCCGAAGAGGCCTAAACAAGACCTAAACACAACTTACCTTAATATTTGCAAGATCTTGCAAATGAGAGTCCGTATGTGGAGGAGACTTTTGTGTGTTGAAAAGAATGAGCAACATTATTTAGTTTGTGAAGCATTTTTTTTTTTACAAAAAATTGTAAAAACATAAAGACCATTAAATAAAAAAAAATCCGGAAAAATAATTTCTATGCCATACATAATAAAATTGATTGTATGAAAATAACAAATACATTACATTGAAGGCTTCAATGTCCTTAATCCACTCCTTGTGAGACTGAACATCATCACAAGAAAACCCCAACAGCTTCACTCCTCTCTGAGCAAACTTGTCAGCATATTGAGCCATGGCTCCAAGCTCAGTAGTACACACTGGGGTGAAATCAGCTACAATATCCAACACCAAATTATATAACCAACCCTCCAATTATTAAAAGCACACAATCATCTTATCAAAAATAAAAATAAAAATTTACAAAATAATAAAAATTTAAAAAAAGCATGCAAGATCTACTCAATTTAATTTTAGGATGACCTGGGTGAGAGAAGATAATGGTGAAGCTATCATCAACATAGTCATGGAGCTTCATTTTTCCATGGGTGGTTTCAACTTCAAGGTTTGGAAGTAAATCTCCGATTGTAAGGCCTGGCATTTTTCTAAATCTTGAAAATGAAAAAAGTTGCAGCAATATTTTTTGTTTTTCTTGATTTGGGTTTTGATGTATTTGAAGAGGATGGAGGTTAGGGGATTTATAAAGAAGTGGCTAGTTTATTGCATGAAGGGAAACGTGGCAACTTGTCGTGGCATTGTGGGTTTGAGAGTAAACCTGCATGTCCCTTAACTTTCTAATCTTCTTCCACGTGTGAAGGCTATTTTTGAAAGGTTCTCTTATGAGTCTTTGACTACTCTCTTGCTAGCCAGCTATACTATTTATTTCAATTTTTGTATTTGGTGATTATAAAATTAAAAAACGAATATGATATAAATATTTGGTAATTGTTATTTTTTTTTATAAATCCCCTATAATTTTTTTAGTATAAAATTATAGAATTTATTTATTACTCATATGAAAGATATTCTGAAAATTAAAAAGACTTGTCAAATTATTGATTAACCTACTCTCAAATCTAGAAATTTGTTGGCATTCGAGCCAGCTTACAGTATCAGGGGATGTAGCTCACATGGTAGAGCGCTCGCTTTGCATGCGAGAGGTACGGGGTTCGATACCCCGCATCTCCATATATTGTCTTTGTTTTCAATTACAAATAGGTCCGACAATTTTCCTTGAACCCGCCCAATCTCTAATCTAATGCAATTCAATTTTTTAATCCTATAAAGTTGGGTATTGAATAACCCTTTCACCCGGTCCGCGATTCAATTATATATATATATATACATAAAATTTTAAAATTAACATTATATATATATAATTATGTACTTATTTAAATTATTTCATTATAAATTTATTATATTTATAATAAAAATGTTACATGTTGTTTGATTTTAAATAAAAAATAATTGTACAAAGTAATATAGAAAAATTAGAGAAAATTAATTTGAAAAAAATAAGAATAATTAGGTAGCGGGGGGAACAGATATGGAGTATTGGTTTCGAAGTCGGATCGGACTCAGAGAATTGTTCTGTTAGGACAGGTATAGGGAGAGATCCTTCGGACTATCCATAGCCACCTCGTTATCTTACAACACTACGTCACTACCTAATGCTGTTATTTCATTTTTTTTTTACATTTGTCTTTAATTAGATCATTTTGATTGTAATTGAACTGTAATTTTGATAGTATTAAAGTTTATAATCAAAATGTCAAAAGAGTAGTTGTTGTTATAAAGGAGATGGGTATTGTTACACTTACAAAAAATTCTTATAAAAATTAATTTACAAAATGATGTGTTAAAGTTTAATTCGTAGATAATTTATCATTTATGGGTGAATTTAATAATTATAACCAATTACAATTATATACATTATTTTGTATTTCTTTTATAATTATTTTTTAATCACTATAGTATTATTGAAATGAGATAAATTTAAATTCATCTCTTTATGGTCGTACATAAAGGCGACACATGGATTGATTAAATGAGTAATGGATAATATTTAACCGATAATAAGTTATTAATGGGTTAAATCATTAATAAATAATTTTAGATAAGTCATAAATAGATAATTTTAAATAAAAACCCATCAACCTATATAACCCAAAATCTTAACTTTGTAGGGCAAGAAAAGGAAAATTGATGGGTCGTATGTGTCCAACTCCGGAAATGGCGGCGGCGGTATATGACCTGGCTGCCTTAGTACTCAAAGGCGCTAACGCTACCGTCAATTTTTCAATTTCCGTTCTCCCTTATTCGATTCCGCCGTCTTCGACGGCGGCTGATATACGCGCCGCCGCGAGTGCCACTGCTTCCAAAGCACCCAAAGCCCCAAAAAACAACGCTGCTCAGCCGGAAAATGAAGCGGCATCGAATACTAGTACGACGTGGTTGGGGCCAAAAGAGTTTATTGATGAGTAGGCAGTATTTGATATGCCGAATTTGCTAGTAGGCATGGCTGAGAGTTTTTGTCTGTTTGTATTTATCCTCTTTTTCTTTTTTTAGCTTCTAATCATGAAGTTTGAAGTTTGTTGCTCTGCAGCATTGTTATGGTGATGATCAGTACTGTATGAAAGCTGAATTGAATTAATTTTACTTTACCCGATTAATGATCCATAAATTTATTCATCTAATTCATGTATTTATTTAATTATGAGTTAGTGGACGAGTTAATGGGTATGATTAAAATTTTGCCAACTCTAATCATACAATTGCCGTTGATGACTGACTATATTATATTATTATATCTATATACGAACTGTGTCAATTTTTTTTTTCTCGCACATTGTATTCAAAGTAGTTTCAGGGATTGTCTTTAAAGATAAATTTTCGGAAATGACTTATTTTAAAATGATTTATAAATTAATTTATAAGTTGTTTTAAGTTATAATTTATAAGTAAAAATATTTAGCATCAATTTAATTTATAAGTCAGAAATTAAGTTAAAATAAATTCTGAAGGTGTTCGACTTATAATAATTTATAAGTTAAAATTAAATGGAAGATTATTAAAAAAAATATTAATAAAAAAATATAAAATAGAAAAAGGACAAAATAGACATTACATTTTGCTCAAACGAACTTATTTTAAAATTACTTATAAATACTTACTTCTTTTTTTAATTTAAAACTCAACTTATAAAAATAAGTCATTCCCGAATAGGAGAATAATAACATATGACTTTAACTAACTTATAAGTCATTTCCGAACAGCCTAACCCTCCTACCTTTTTTTTTTTTTTTTTTTTTATATTCGAAAACTTGTTCTCATAATTTCAACCTTATTCTAAAAAGTGGGCTTCGTTATTGGACTACCATAAGACATTAGTCCAGGGCGAAACGTTAAATATATTTATCCAGCCCAAGACTAATTAAACTCCTTTCCTACACAAAACCGAAAATAACCCCATTTTATAGGGACAAAACTGGACTTCAGTCCCATTTCTACATCTACGACTGTATATATGAGTAGTAGTCCATACATTTGCCCAAAACCCTAATTTCAGTTCGAGCCTCCATCGCCAATCAACAAGCGAAGATGCAGATCTTCGTGAAAACTCTAACCGGCAAGACCATAACCCTAGAGGTTGAATCCTCTGATACTATCGACAATGTGAAGGCGAAGATTCAAGATAAGGAAGGAATTCCGCCGGACCAGCAGAGGCTCATTTTCGCCGGAAAACAGCTCGAGGACGGCAGAACCCTAGCCGACTACAACATCCAGAAGGAGTCCACCCTCCACTTGGTGCTTCGTCTACGCGGTGGTGCGAAAAAGCGAAAGAAGAAGACTTACACCAAGCCGAAGAAGATCAAGCACAAGAAGAAGAAGGTTAAGCTCGCTGTGCTGCAGTTTTACAAGGTGGATGATTCTGGAAAAGTGCAGAGGCTCAGGAAGGAGTGTCCAAATGCTGAGTGTGGCGCCGGGACTTTCATGGCCAATCATTTCGATCGCCATTACTGTGGGAAGTGCGGCCTAACCTATGTTTATCAGAAGGCTGGTGGAGATTGATTTATGGTGGTGGTTATTTTGGTCAATTTTAGCTTTTTTGAGAATTTAGTTTGTTGTCATTGAAGTATTTTTCTGAGGATTGGATTATATAATCTGTTGGTTATGAATTTTGGGATTTTGCCTTTGAATTTAGGAAGTATTCAGGATTATTTTATATTGTGATTATCTGTTATGAGTGATTCTGCTTTGGATAATTGGATTTATCTTTGTTATATACTTCATATTTTTCTAATTGTTAGTAATTGATCCGGGTTGGACCCGTGGATCATGGACATCTAGTTGGGTATGGATATTGGATAATCCAATTGAGATTGGGAGAGTTCCATATCACTTGGAAGTATTTTTAGGAACATGGACATCTACTTCAGTATGGATATTGGATAACTCAATTGGGATTGAGAGAGTCTCATATCACTTGGAAGTATTTTAGTTCATACTTGATAGTTGATATTGTCAAGACTATCTAAAATACTTGATATGGTCAAGACTCTGTATGAGATAAGTCTCCTAATAGTTGATATGGTCAGTTGTAGACTTATCCCATATTAATCGGGATTCATCATTAAATAGTTGATTCTTGCAGGTGGGGCTAAGGAAAAATAAGGCATTATTTTTTCGAGACAGTTCTCTCTAAATACTCTCTCTCTTGTATTTCTAAGTTTCTATCAATAGGCTTGAGTGTACTTAGTGTGAACACCAGAGTTCATTCGCATCATTGCTAGTAACAACTACATATTGACGAGAAGCGTTTGTACGAAGGATCGTAGTAGTTGTGTTCGTGGCATTGCTTGTAGATTTGACATTTCGGTTCAACCGCGTCTGCATTGTGGATACTAACCGATTCGTATGTAAGTTTATATGTACTTGCGTATTAGTTTCCATTTAATTTAACACTAATGTTTATATATTTTTTTTGGAGTTCCTACTAGTTACTATCACATGTCATTTCTGGGTTTTAGGGTTTAGAATTGTGACTTGTGAGCAACTTTTTTTGATTTGCTTTGTGGTCTTTTTTCATGGCTGATTAGGTGGGTTATATACTATTTGATTGATTGAATTTTGAGTTCTACTTATAAAGTTGTTTGCTGTTATTTTGATCTTGGTGTGCTTTGAACTGTGAAGCAATTAAGATTTTTTATAGTATGCTAAAATTCAAACTGTGAAAACGATTAAGAATATTGTGAAGGCTAAATGAGGACTCCTGCTAGTAGGCACTGTGAAGTTTAATACTTTAAGCATGGCATTGTTCCGTTATTGTCCAGTTAAGTCATATAGTAACTAGTTTGTGGCATCCAGTTGTACATGTTATTTGAGATCCATCCTTAAATTGCCCTTTATTCAGGTTCGCATTATGATGTCAATAATGTGATATGTTTTCTGTAGACTCTCCATCTATTTGATTGCATTATGCTTCTCATCTCTCAACTTCTTTAGTTCGTCTCTCTTGTGGATTCATATTCCTTCTTCTTTAGTTCATCTTGTGGATTATATTCCTTACACGTAGTCATTACATAGATTCCAAACCAAGATAGATTAAGAATTGTGAATTGTGATATAGCAATAGAACTAGGTTCAGCTTCAGCCTTTGCCTCTTGACCGCCGCTGATTCCCATGAACTAATCTGCCACATCCTTTCATCTGGCTGCATGAGTCTGAGTGAGATATACACGCAAGATTGTTTATTTTTTTTCAATTTTTGTGAAGTAAATCCGCCAAATCCTTTCACATTTGTGTTAGTTAAATAAGCATTTGTAAGATAATTTGTTTTGAATTTTTAGATTCAATGCATGGATCAATTCGGTCATGTTATGTGAAATTGGTTCAATTGCGAAGAGTTTGGTGACGAGGAAAAGAAACATTAGGTGACCATAGTCCGTAGCCGAGAGATGTGCAATGTGTGTGGCTGAAAGCCTGAAAGTATTTTCCATCTCAAATTTTCTTATATATGAGTCATGACCATAGCATTAAGCTCTTTATATATATATATATATGTTGTGTGTCTGCTTTGTTTGCTCGGCTTTTATTGAAATTTTTTCTTCTTGTAACAGTTGTTTATGGAATATAGGTAACTTGATTTGATTACAAACTAGCCAAAGACCGAAAGATACTCCCTCCATTACACAAAAATAGTTTTTCATTTGGCTTTGTTCTCAATTAATTTGCTAATTTTTAAAATTCAAATTTTGGTATGAATTTATTTTAATTTTTAAAATAACAATTTTGTAGTAAATAATATCTTTTAAGTAGTTTATAATGTTAATTATTGTATAAATCAAAATTATAGAATGTGAGTTTGCTGACATTGTAATTGAAAGATTCATAATGTCAATAATAAAATTCATTTATCAGAATTCAAGAAAAGAATACTAAAAAAAAGGTCAAAGAGAAAAAGGAAGTTTTTTGATTTATTTTAATTTATTTATTTTATCAGAAACTGAATCCAGATAAAGAAAAAATTGACTCTGTAATTCTAGAAAATAAGTTGCCCAAAAGTTTGAAAACAAGGTGAATTGAGCATTGATCCATAAAATGATGTTAATCCACCACATGTTACCCCAAAATAGGGAAAAATATTTAGCCACACCCAACCAAGCAAAGTCAATACTGGTTATATAGTTGCAGACAAATAGTACGGAATCAAATTAAGTAGTTCTTAATTCTAGTGCTAATGTTGAATTAAAGCCACACATTTTACTGCAGATGAGCTAATCATCATATCTGTTTGAGGATTAATTAGTACAATCACCTTATCCGAGAAAATTAAGGTCCAACGTCAATTCTTTCTCCAAAATTAGGTAGTATAAAAGTAACCTAAATATGGATTTTATGTGCTTAAGTGGCAAAATTTCCCCTCCCTTCAATGCAATACATGTATAAAAATACCTATGTATATATAGGTGTGAAAAAAGTCTACACATTTGGTGTATTTGATGTTTCATCTTGTACGGAAGAAACATATTGAGTAGGGCTTAAATTCCTGAAACAAATAAGAACTTGCACACAAGAAATAGGATTTTGGTGGGTTAATTTCTTCTCCTCTTTTTCTTGGTACTTATTTTCAGTATTTTGAATGCTTTACTATTTGCACCAAATTCAATCAGTACTAAAATGGGTCTTCCTGTGAGTATTTGTTTACTCAGAAATTGTGTCAAATGCAATGACTGAGTTCAAATTTTTATGAGTTGTCTAATTTCTCCACTAATGAAATGTTCTGATTATGACTTTCTTGTTAACGGAATTCTGTAATTATTAACCATAGGTTATAATCATGAAATACTGATAAAGATGAGATCATTATTTATGATTCATGACGAGAAAAATATATTTGCTCAGTATGAGCAATAGTGCTTTTTCTTATTGCAACCTTTCAACAGTTTAGTCTTTGCAGTTCTAAGATTTACATCATTGTTTGTTGCAGATTGTATACCTAGAGACATAAATTATCAAGATTTTCGCTGTAATTTCTTGTTTCTTTCCGGTAAAACGCCTTTTGACCCGCTAAAGTCCTTCAAGAGGTTGAAGTGAAATGGCGGAAGCAGGATTAACTAAAGCAGACAAAACAGAATTCACTGAATGCTGGCAGACAACATGGAAAACACCATATATCATGAAGCTGGCCTTATCGGCTGGCATTGGTGGCCTCCTTTTTGGCTATGATACAGGTATGCCAACAACTTTGCTCAGAAATATTATGGTCAAGGTTTCTGTATTTTGATGTTGAAGCCTTATTTGCTAACCAAATATTTGCAAAACATTTGTGCGCATAGATATTGAATAATGACATCTCACATCTACCATGTTACGTTTTGATCACTTATCATGTACTAATTATACTGTACATGAGTGTTGATAGTCACTAATGGGATATATTATATGTTGAAAATACTTCAAACGTCTCAAGAATAACTAATTTTGTCTATCAACTGTTTGTAACTTGATGGATCTGTTAATGGGAGTGTAGGAGTTATTTCTGGTGCACTCCTTTACATTCGTGAAGATTTCAAATCTGTTGACAAGAACACATGGCTACAGGTGCCTTGCTATTTTTACTCTTTTTATGTATATATATATATATATATAACAAAAATTTGTTTTGGTAGGAAAGATGTGTGTCTTTGTTCTGTTTTTATATTATGTTAAGATTAATTACTTGTTTGGGTTGATGTATAGGAAACAATTGTGAGCATGGCTGTAGCAGGAGCCATCATTGGTGCTGCATTTGGTGGTTGGATTAATGATAGGTTTGGTAGGAAAATATCAATTTTGTTGGCTGATGCCCTATTTTTCATTGGTGCTATGGTTATGGCGATTTCTCCATTCCCTTGGATGATAATTGTTGGAAGAGTATTTGTGGGTTTGGGAGTTGGAATGGCGTCCATGACTGCACCTCTCTACATTTCAGAAGCTTCTCCTCACAGAATTAGAGGTGCCCTTGTTAGCACAAATGGTTTGCTAATTACTGGAGGCCAGTTTTTGTCATATCTTATCAATCTAGCTTTCACTCATGTATGGACTCGAGCCTTTGTTTCTTTCGACTGTCTGTAGTGTTTTCTATGTAGTATGAAAATAATAATGCCCAATTTTTCATATGATTCAGACCAAAGGAACCTGGCGTTGGATGCTTGGCGTTGCAGGACTACCTGCCCTTGTCCAATTTGTTTTGATGATGGGTCTCCCCGAGTCTCCTAGATGGCTGTATAGAAATGTGTGTTTTTCCAAATGATACTTATTTTCTGTGTATCCTATATATTGTTGTTTTTCTCAGTTTGTACTACATATTTTGCTGACAAATTTGTTGCACATGTTTGATGGTTAATTGTTTGATGGATATTGGTTGATCAGGACAAGATAGATGAAGCTAGAGCCATCTTAGAGAAGATCTACCCTGCTGATGAAGTTGAAGGCGAGATGGAAGCATTGAGGTCTACGCTTGACGCTGAAATGGCCTTGCAAGGTTCAGACAAGGAAGGAAATGTGTATCAGAAGGTAAAGGAAGCTTGGGGTAATGATGTTGTAAGAAGAGGACTGTATGCCGGTATTACTGTTCAAGTGGCTCAGCAATTTGTAGGCATTAACACGGTCATGTATTACAGTCCAACCATAGTCCAGTTTGCGGGATTTGCTTCAAATAAGACGGCTTTAGCACTCTCTCTTATAACTTCCGGTCTCAATGCTGTTGGATCGATCACCAGTATGTGCTTTGTCGATAGATATGGGAGGAGGAGGCTCATGATTATTTCTATGGTTGGTATTATTTCTTGCCTGCTGGCATTATCTCTTGTATTCTATCGAGCTTCTGTCACTTCTCCAGCTATAAGTAATATTGAATCTGCACATTTTGGTGGGAACTCTACATGCCCTAGCTACCTGAATGCACCAGATGCAGCATCTTGGGACTGCATGAAATGCTTGCAAGCATCCACAGAATGCGCCTTTTGTTCTAGTGGAGATAATTTAGTAAGTCATTTATCCTCACCTTTTCTCTTATTTGATGACTTCTGCCTTATTAGTAAGTCAAATCTTTTGTTACTGCATTATGAATCTGAACTTTATTGAATGGCATTAAAATCGCATGCAGTATTCTGCTGGAGCGTGTTTGGCTACCGACAAAGATATACGAGGTTCATGTCGTGCTGAGCACCGTACGTGGTACACAAAGGGTTGTCCAAGCAAAATAGGATTTTTGGCAGTTGTGCTCTTGGGACTGTATATAGTTTCTTACTCTCCCGGAATGGGAACAGTTCCATGGATTATAAACTCAGAAATATACCCGTTGAAATACAGAGGCATCGGTGGAGGAATTGCTGCAGTTGCTAACTGGTGTTCTAATCTCATTGTGAGCGAGACCTTCTTAACTCTGACTGAGGCTCTTGGCTCTGCTGGCACTTTCCTTCTCTTTGCTGCTTTTTCCTTTGTCGGACTAGTGGCTATCTTTTTCCTTGTACCCGAGACAAAAGGACTGCAATTTGAGGAGGTTGAGAGGTTGTTGGAAAAAGGGTTCAATCCTTTAAAGGATAATCGAAGCTCTAATGATGATGATAAGACTTCCAAGTGAGCATATATATGGCATGTGATTAATTGAGAGAAGGATACAATGCAGAAAAAGTTTGTAATTATTGAGTACTTTGTAATTGAACTCATAATAACATCCTTTTATCTATCTATATCTCTCAATTTTGTGTAATTTATCAGATGCATGGCGCGTGTTGCTGGCTTGTTCATTTCCCTTGGAATGATTTTTCTACCGTCTATTTTCTTCGATACATTTCCCTAAAATGAAAAAGCTGAAGTGCAGATTGTCTTGCATTGTCTGTTCATTCATGTGTACAAGTACTTCTCTAAAGAACTTGAAGCAGTTCTTGAAGAAAGAGTAAGAATCTCAAGCCCCATTTGGGCTTTGGCATCTAAACTTTTTGTTGACTTTCACTAGAGTGGAGTTATGCAGCAGGTTTTTGGTCCCCCTAGTTTTGGTTAGAAATGGTGCATCTAGATCTAGTGCTATATGAGAGCCATCCACGCCTCACAAAAATTTCACGCTGGTCATTGACGGTTCTTAAAGGGCACTCACGTTTCAGGCTTTAAACATAGATCTATAAATAATCTTTTACAATTAAAAAAGAAATGCAAGTTACCACTTTTCTTATGATGGTTGGTTCATTCACTTCATTGTTAATTTATTCAAAATTTAGTTTTTTGTACCATTAATTTTATTACAGGGGAAGAATATTTGAACCCACAACTTTTGTGGTCATACCATCCGGCCAATAGCTCGGTGCTCTCAAATTTTAGTGTTAGTATAACAAACATCTACACTTACACTTGAACCTCAAAACACCCCAAATGATTTCTCTTAAGAGAACCATTAATTAAAATGGCAAATGCTTTTGGTATACCTGTTTTTTAATCTTTTTTTGGACATGAAAAGAACAAATAAATTCTTGGTTTTTACGTACCACTAAGAACATGGGAGAGGCCAGGGAGAATGGGAGATGGAATGCGACACTTGGCGACAAAAGCTTACACCAGTTTGGGGACAAAAGTTTTTGAGAGAAATGGGTGTAGACCCACGCAGAAATGGATGTAGACCCACACACGCACGAAAGAGAGAGGTGAAGAAAATACCTCACCCATAGTTTTTAAAAAAGGAAAAGAAAAAAAACAAAAAAAAAACCCCACTTCATCCTCTTACTTCCTCAACTTTTCTTCTTACAAGGAAAAAGAAAGAGAGCGATCGCGTCCTTTTACTGAACTCGGAATCGAATTTATGTAAAAATTATAATTTTCTGTTCTCTTCCCTCCTAACGGTTCCCTCTATTTTCCTTTATTTTTATGTCTCATGACGACCTAGCCCTTGAGTTGTCTCCATCTGTGGGCCCTGATTCGCTCGAACCTGTATAAACGTCCATTTTGATCAACAACAGATGCCGTCGTGGAACGCTTCCGGTGTAGTTTAAGAGATAGATTATCAATAAATGACGATGTAAAAAAGTATTTAACCTCTCACTTATCATATGAGACCTCCTTATATAGTTCCTGTGTCCTTATCCCTTCAGCATGTCAAATTAAACATGTGGGCAAGGGGTTTGGTGGGAGACATCCTATCGCATGATAACTGCATTGCTCGAGAAACGACTATATGAGACCCTTGGTCATAAAGTGTACTCTTGACTTTCCTAACAAGTTTTGCCCGAGCAAGTTATAGCCTAACGGTTCTTGGGTCGGGGCCTAATTAATATGGGCTGGGCCATTTGGGCCTATATCTTAACAATGTCTTTAATAAACAATATTGAGTTTGCACATCATTAAAAAACTCTCATATCTCAAGCAAAGCCAAGCCTCGGTAAAAGTCACTCTTCTTTCTCTCCTTACACACACCAAATTAACTGCATCTCTACAAACCATAAGTATAGAGGTTTTGGCAACAAGTAAACAAAAATTGAAGATTGCTAATGAATTAATACTGAACTGAGGGAGAAAAGATGATATAAACCAAGCTATAATTAGTTTAATAACATTCCTCCAGAGCATTGTTAATGTATTGCGAAAGATTCTAGAGGTTCTGTCACACGGATGCTTACTCAGAGTTTATTTGGAAAATGATGTGTGCAAGTCTCTAGAATATTCTCGAGGGTTGTAAATGGTTTTACTAAGTTATGGAATATTTTAGAATAATGTGGAGTATTGTAAGAATGTTCTAGAATGTTATACACTTTTTGTTGTGTATTCTTTATTATTCTAGAATGATCTAAAATATGGTGGGAAAGTGTAGATATTTTCTAGATGTTAAATTGTAATCATAGGATCCAAAGTGATCTCCACCGTCCATTGAGGAGGTGGTAGTATAAATAGAAGGCGCTCTTCATTTTTGGCCAAACCATTCAAAATTTTGAGCATTCTCCAAGCAAACTCTTGTAAAAGCTTTTTTGTATAATAAAAACTTTCTTTCTTTAGAAGTGTTATCTTGTTCTTAGAAATCCGTGACAACCGGCATGAAAAGCTTTACAACTCAAAAAGAAAGTAATAAATTTACACGGGCATTAGAAATTAAACAAAATGGAGAAGAGGTAAAAAAAAAAAAAAAAAACTAACATTGATCCAGTCCCTCTTAAAGACTTTCTGTATATGTAGCGCATGTGCTTTGAATATACGCTTGTTTCTATTTCTGTGTATCATATAGAGAAAGATCCAAATTACAGTGTCACGAGAATATAGACCAGCTTGTCAGTGTTGTCAGCGTTCATGGCATTTGGAAGATCTTGCTTGTTTGCAAACACAAGGAGTACAACATCTCTCAGTTCATCCTGCTACACAGTAAATTTATTTCATCAGAAAAAATAAGAATATTTAATCAGTTTTTTCCCTTGTGTTTTTTGAAAATAGTTCGGATCTGACACCCACCCTGGAAAAAAAAATCAAATTAATTAAATATTGCCACAATTCAATCTTAGCTTATGATAATGTGAAGTTGTGCATGATAGAAACAGAATGTCCAGAACCATCCCCAACCATGACCAAAAACATCCATTATATTTTACAAATATAATTCATCTAATTAACCTCCATAATTCTATATCAACCACAATGATAGTTCTCACACTTATCTGCTATGACCTATATGACAATCTCCACTAAACTAAGTATTCAAGTAGTATCAAGGTGATAAAGTTCATAACAATATCAACCACATATTAGGATGCTACTGAACCACTTCATGAACATTGCCGAGATAAATAATGTCCAGTAATAAATATGCAAACACTAATCATACGCAAACCTTTCAGGAACATGCAATAAAAGATAATAAGAACATATATCGCAGTAGAATTTACAGTTCTTTTCAAAGGAAAGCAATTCATAACAGAACTTGATACTTCAGATGGGGTACTTAGTAACTACAAATCAGAGTATCAATATTATTAGAAAAAATGTTGCTCTTACCTTGTCCAGACCACTAACATCCTGCACGGTGAAGCTAATGTTCTCATATTCAACAGTCTCCACGTTAAAGCCTGAAAGCAATAACGAGTTTCATATATAAGGATAGAAAACAGACATTTTGCCACTTAATAAGGAACTGGTCAATCTAATAAAGATGATTCTGCAACAGTGCAAATTTTGTATGATTGTTATGACACGTGAACCGAAACTTCAATTACTTCACAAAATTAACTAGATCACTAAGTGTGCACATCTTACTGCAAATGAGCAAATGATCATATCTCTTTTAGGATTAATTAGTACAATGACCTTATCCGAGAAAATAAAGGTCCAACATCAGTTCTTTGTCCAAAATTAAATAGTATAAAGGTAACCTAAATATGGATTTTTTTGTGCTCAGCGGCAAATTTTCCCCTCCCCTAAATGCAATACATGTATAAAAATACATATGTATATGTATATATAGGTGTGAAAGTCTACACATTTGGTGTATTCAATATTTCATCTTGTACGGAAGAAACATATTGAGTAGGGCTTAAATTCTTGAAAGAAATAAGAACTTGCACACAAGAAATAGCATTTTGGTGGGTTTTTTCTTCTCTTTTTCTTAATACTTATTTTCAATTAAATAGCATTTTGGTGGGTTTCTTCTTCTCTTTTTCTTAATTCTTGTTTTCAATTATTTGAATGGTTTACTATTTGGACCAAATTCAATCAGTACTAAAATGGGTCCTCCTATGAGCATTTATTTGACTTAGAAAGTGTGCTAAATGCAATGAATGAGTTCAGTTTTTTATGGGTTGTCTTATTTCTCCACTAATGAAATGTTCTGATTATGACTTTCTTGTTAGTGGAGCTCTGTAATTATCAATCGTGTTTCATAATCATGAAATACTGATAAAGATGAGAGCATTATTTATGATTCATAAAGAGAAAAATATGTTTACTCATTATGAGTAATAGTGCTTTTTCTTATTGCAACCTTTCAACTGTTGTCTTTGCAGTTCTAAAATTTACATCATTGTTTGTTGCAGATTGTATAACTAGAGACAAAAATTATAAATATTTTCACTGCAATTTCTTGTTTCTTTTCAGTAAACGCCTTTTGACCCGCAAAAGTCCTTTAAAAGGTTGAAGTGAAATGGTGGAAGCAGGCTTAATTAAAGCAGATAAAACAGAATTCACTGAATGCTGGAAGACAACATGGAAAACACCATATATCATGAAGCTGGCCTTATCGGCTGGCATTGGTGGCCTCCTTTTCGGCTATGATACAGGTATGCCAACAATTTTGCTCAGAAATTTTGATGTTGAAGTCTTATTTGCTAACCAAATATTTGCAAAACATTTGTGCGCATAGATATTGAATAATGACATCTCACATCTACCATGTTACGTTTTGATCACTTTGTATGCTAAATCATGTACTAATTATACTGTGCATAAGTGTTGATAGTCACTAATGGGATATATTATATGTTGAAAATACTTCAAACGTCTCAAGAATAACTAATTTTGTCTATCAACTGTTTGTAACTTGATGGATCTGTTAATGGGAGTGTAGGAGTTATTTCTGGTGCACTCCTTTACATTCGTGAAGATTTCAAATCTGTTGACAAGAACACATGGCTACAGGTGCCTTGCTATTTTTACTTTGTTTTTATATAACAAAAATTTGTTTTGGTAGGAAAGATGTGTCTTTAATTAGCAAAAAAATAAAAATAAAAAATGATGTGTGTCTTTGTTCCGTTTTTATATTATGTTAAGATTAATTACTTGTTTGGGTTGATGTATAGGAAACAATTGTGAGCATGGCTGTAGCAGGAGCCATCATTGGTGCTGCATTTGGTGGTTGGATTAATGATAGGTTTGGTAGGAAAATATCAATTTTGTTGGCTGATGCCCTATTTTTCATTGGTGCTATGGTTATGGCGATTTCTCCATTCCCTTGGATGATAATTGTTGGAAGAGTATTTGTGGGTTTGGGAGTTGGAATGGCATCCATGACTTCACCTCTCTACATTTCAGAAGCTTCTCCTCACAGAATTAGAGGTGCCCTTGTTAGCACAAATGGTTTGCTAATTACTGGAGGCCAGTTTTTGTCATATCTTATCAATCTAGCTTTCACTCATGTATGGACTCGATCCTTTGTTTCTTTCGACTGTCTGTAGTGTTTTCTATGTAGTATGAAAATAATAATGCACAATTTTTCATATGATTCAGACCAAAGGAACCTGGCGTTGGATGCTTGGCGTTGCAGGACTACCTGCCCTTGTCCAATTT
The DNA here is from genome assembly GCA_034770075.1 of Aralia elata. Classification (NCBI taxonomy): domain Eukaryota; kingdom Viridiplantae; phylum Streptophyta; class Magnoliopsida; order Apiales; family Araliaceae; genus Aralia; species Aralia elata. The sequence continues at coordinate 82,434,305 of CM068387.1, read as the reverse complement.
GTTTTGATGATGGGTCTCCCCGAGTCTCCTAGATGGCTGTATAGAAATGTGTGTTTTTCCAAATGATACTTATTTTCTGTGTATCCTATATATTGTTGTTTTTCTCAGCTTGTACTACATATTTTGCTGACAAATTTGTTGCACATGTTTGATGGTTAATTGTTTGATGGATATTGGTTGATCAGGACAAGATAGATGAAGCTAGAGCCATCTTAGAGAAGATCTACCCTGCTGATGAAGTTGAAGGCGAGATGGAAGCGTTGAGGTCTACGCTTGACGCTGAAATGGCCTTGCAAGGTTCAGACAAGGAAGGAAATGTGTATCAGAAGGTAAAGGAAGCTTGGGGTAATGATGTTGTAAGAAGAGGACTGTATGCCGGTATTACTGTTCAAGTGGCTCAGCAATTTGTAGGCATTAACACGGTCATGTATTACAGTCCAACCATAGTCCAGTTTGCGGGATTTGCTTCAAATAAGACGGCTTTAGCACTCTCTCTTATAACTTCCGGTCTCAATGCTGTTGGATCGATCATCAGTATGTGCTTTGTCGATAGATATGGGAGGAGGAGGCTCATGATTATTTCTATGGTTGGTATTATTTCTTGCCTGCTGGCATTATCTCTTGTATTCTATCGAGCTTTTGTCACTTCTCCAGCTATAAGTAATATTGAATCTGCACATTTTGGTGGGAACTCTACATGCCCTAGCTACCTGAATGCACCAGATGCAGCATCTTGGGACTGCATGAAATGCTTGCAAGCATCCACAGAATGCGCCTTTTGTTCTAGTGGAGATAATTTAGTAAAGTCTATTTTCCTCACCTTTTCTCTTATTAGATATATAACTTCTGCCTTACATAAAATTCAGAACATAAAATGTTCCCAAATCATGAGAAAGTAATCGTGCCTCACGTAACTATCAAATAGCATCAATAACATCCTAAATTTCTACTATAGCAGTATAGTTGTAAGATTTTTTCATTACCTGAAGTTATTAAAGTCGAATGGCTTAAATGAAACGATTTGGTAACACAATATAAACAAATCTTTTGTTACTGTAATTACTAATTGCATTATTGTCAAATCTTTTGTTACTACATTATGAGTCTGAACTTTTTTGAATGGCATTAAAATCGCAGTATTCTGCTGGAGCGTGTTTGGCTACCCACAGTGATATACGAAGTTCATGTACGTGGTACACAAAGGGTTGTCCAAGCAAAATAGGATTTTTGGCAGTTGTGCTCTTGGGACTGTATATAGTTTCTTACTCTCCGGGAATGGGAACAGTTCCGTGGATTATAAACTCAGAAATATACCCGCTGAAATACAGAGGCATCGGTGGAGGAATTGCTGCAGTTGCTAACTGGTGTTCTAATCTCGTTGTGAGCGAGACCTTCTTGACTCTGACTCAGGCTCTTGGCTCCACTGGCACTTTCCTCCTCTTTGCTGCTTTTTCCTTTGCCGGACTAGTGGCTATTTTTTTCCTTGTACCCGAGACAAAAGGATTGCAATTTGAGGAGGTTGAGAGGTTGTTGCAAAAAGGGTATAATCCTTTTTAAGGATAACCGAAGCTCTAAAGATGATGATCATACTTCCAGGTGAGCATATGGCATGTGATTAATCAGGAGAAGGATTTGTTTCAAATGCAAATATTGAAGATGAGTTTGTAATTATTTGAGTACTTTGTAATTGAACTCCTAATAACATCCTTTTATCTATCTATATCTCTCAATTTTGTGTAATTTATCGGATGCATGGCGCGTGTTACATCTTTTTGATGAATTTAAGTCCACTAAGCATGACTCCACAGAGATCCTGAGAACGTTGGAAACATTTTAAGCAAGATGGAGCTTCTCCTGTTCGTGCAGGTTATCTTGCATTTTCTGTTCATTCATGTGTACAAGTCTCTAAAGAACTTGAAGCAGTTCTTGATGAAACAGTAAGAATCTCCAGCCACATTTGGCATCTTGTTGGACTGTGAACTTCACTAGGGTGGAGTTACGCAGCAGAATTTTAATTCCCTAGTTATGGTTAGAAATTTTGCGTCTATTAGCGCTATATGAGAGCTATCGACGCCCCACAAAAGTTTCACTCTGCTCATATGAGGGTTCTAAGAGGAACTCACGTTTCAAGCTTTAAACTTAGAATCTATAAATAGTCTGTTCTTATGATGATTCATTGTTAATTTACTCAAAATTTAGTATGGGAGGAATATTTGAACCCACAATCTTTTGCCATACAATCATCTAGCCAAATGCTCAGTGGTCCCAAAATTTAGTGTTAGCATAATAAACATCTCACTTGGACCTCTAAAGACCCCAAATGATTTCTTTTAAAAGAACCATTAAAATGGCAATACTTTTGGTACCCCTGTTTTTTTCTTTTTTCTTTTTTTTTTTTTGGAGATGAAAGAACAAATAAATTCTTAGTTTTTACCTACCACTAAGAACATGGGGAGGGGAGATGGAATGCGACACTCTGCAACAAAAGCTTACACTAGGGAGATAAACAGTTTTTCGGATAAACGAGTGCGACCAACACATACGCACAAAAGAGAGATGTGAAGAAAATACCTTACTTGGAGTTTTAACAAAGAAAGTAAAGAAAAAAAAATATTCCCCATCCTCTCACTTCCTCCTAAACTTTTCCTCTTAGAAGGAAAAGAAGAAGAGTGAACCAATTCTTAAAGGGAAAAGAAAGAGAGTGACCAATTCTTTTTACAGAACTCGAACGCAAATTTATGTGAAAATTGTTTTGTTTTCTTCCCTCCCCCTAAATGTCCCCTCACTTTTCCTTTCTTTTTTATGTTTTCTAGTAAAAATCTTGAGTTTACACTCCATTTGAAAACTCTCCAGCAAAGCCAAGTCTTGGTAAAAGTCTCTCTTCTTTCTCTCACACACACCAAATTAAGTGCAAGTCTCCACAAACCACCAGTATTGAGGTTTTGGCAACAAGTAAACAAAAATTAATGAAGTCCATAAAATTGGTACTGCACTGAGGGAAAAATGATATAAACCAAGCTATAATTAGTTCATAGTAGCATTCCACCAGAGCACTGGCATGAAAAGCTTTACAACTCAAAAAGGAGCAATAAATCCTATTTGTAATGCTATGTATATTATTAAGCAGATAATTCAAAGGGAAATTTAACAGGCAGTCATAATACATCATCTTTTTCCTTTCTCACCACGACAAGAAATTGAAATCCAAACCACCAAAAGCAATTATATAAAGAGTAATTGCAACAACACTCATAACCAGATTGACTGCACCAATGTCTTTCTTTGAGTACCAACTGAGCCGGTAGAGTAGTCCACTAAGCCTGAAATTGGACCAAAAAGAAACCAAGGCATTAGAAAATAAACTAATGAAGAAGAGGTAAAAGAAACTCGATCAAATATACATACCTTGTTAACAATGTTGTTTGAAAGCCAATCCAGTCCCTCGTATAGACCTTCTCCAGATGTGGCGCATGTGCTCTGAATATACCTGAAGGGTTCAAAATGGTCATAATTTAGTAGGAGCAATTGTCTATTATGTTTCCATTTCTATATGTATCACACACAGACACAGAGATCCAAATTACCAATGTCGCTGTCGAAGAGAATGCAGACCAAGCTTGTCGGTAATCTCAGCAGCGTTCATGGCATTTGGAAGATCTTGCTTGTTTGCAAACACAAGGAGTACAGCATCTCTCAGTTCATCCTGCAAACAAGTAAATTTTTTTCATCAACAAAAATAAAATATTTAATCCAATTTATAGTGAAGTTACTCTGCACCATAACATTTTGCCTGCATTTAATAATTTGATATTTGATAACATATACAATTAAAGTACAAGACCGGGCAGTACCTCATTCAACATCCTGTGCAGTTCATCTCTAGCCTCGACCACACGGTCTCGATCATTGCTGTCTACAACAAAGATGAGCCCTTGTGTGTTTTGGAAATAGTGCCTCCACAAAGGTCGGATCTGGAACCCACCCCGAGAGAAAAAAGAATCAAATTAATTAAATATTTCAGAAATTTCATGGGGGTAACAAAGTAGAAGTTATACACTGAGTGGATAAATTAGCAGTGTTCTAAAAATCCCCGCCTAGGTCCAATTAAACTCCCCTAGACGCTAGGCGGTCCTCTACCGCCTCAATTTGACTGGGTGCTTAGGCCCCCGCTTAGACATAATTAGACCTCTATTTTGAAGCTTTACAATACTTAAAATCAATTTGATAAACCTTAAAAGATTGTTTTTTTATAATATCTCATTTAAAATTTAAAAAGTTTACATCTACTATACGTTTTGTATAGTATAATAAGTATGTACAATAAAAATAAATAAATATATGAGACCGCCTAAGAAAACATCTAATCCATCTACCAAAACGCCTAGGTAGCTCACTTCGCCGCCTAGGTCTGCCTAACGATTTTTAGAACACTGTCAAGTAGTAATTTATTTCTAAATAATACAAAGCAAAAATTCTTATTTACAATCTCAACTGAACATTAAGGGCTGAAAAGTAAACCACAAACACTAATATTAAATTATATTAAAAACCATATCTTTTTTTTCAGAGATATTAATTATGCAGGACCTTTTTTTTTCTTTTTTTTTTTTTTTTTGGGGGGGGGGGGAGGGGGGGACATTTTAAATCATCAATATAAATTGGAGAAATTTCTGCAAAAACTAGGATCGCATGGACCGCACGACAGTCAATAAGAAGCACATATGACCTAAATTAGTAATACGACATATCACCTTCCCTGACAAGCATGAAAAAAAATACTAAAAGGCAAATTGCCACAATTCAATCTTAGCTTATGTTAATGTGAAGCTTTCCGTGATAGAAACCAAAATGTCCAAAACCATGCCCAACCATGGCCAAACACATCCATTTTACAATTATCATCTATCATTCATATTAATCTCCATTAGACAATGACAGTTCTCACATATTTCTGCTACGACCTAAATGACAATCTCCACTAAACCAAGAATTCAAGTAATATCAACTCATCAAGATGATGAAGTTCATAGCTACATCAACCACATATTAGGATGCTACTGAACCGTTTCATGAACATTGTCGAGGTAAATAATATCAAGTAATAAATAGGTAAACCTTATTTTTCTACAAAACATGATACTTCAGGTGGGGTACTTCGTAACTACAAATCAGAGCATCAATATTATTAGAAAAAATGTTGCCCTTACCTTGTCCTGACCACCAACATCCCACACAGTGAAGCTAATGTTCTTGTATTCAACAGTCTCCACATTAAAGCCTGAAAGCAGTAACGAGTTTCACATATAAGGATAAGAAACAGACATTTTGCAATTTAATAAGGAACTGGTCAATCTAATAAAGATGATGTAATTCTGCAATACTGCAAAATTTGTATGATTGTTATGACACGTGAACTGAAACTTCAATTACTTCACAAAATTAACTAAATTAATATAAGTGTGCACTCCATAAGGTGTTATATAAAACTATATCAATTAAATTCACAAGATCCCAAAAAAAATTAAAGGAATGAGAACTACTTTATTTTAATTAATTTGCTCAGCAATGTAATTCCCTCTCTTCTGGAAACTGAATAATCAAATAAAGTAAACATTACGCCTTTGTTTGTAAATAGCTACCAAAGACTTTCCTAACTTTACAGTCCCAAGTCTAATAAGAAACTTCTAAAAAAGGAAAATTCAACTTCATAGCAAGACAGCGTACCAATTGTAGGGATAGTGGTGACAATTTCACCCAACTTGAGCTTGTACAAAATTGTGGTTTTACCAGCGGCATCGAGACCAACCATTAGAATGCGCATTTCTTTCTTAGCAAATAGGCGACTGAAAAGCTTGGTAAAAGACAGCCCCATCTTTGTATCTGATAGATTCAGTAACACCAAGGAATTAAGGAAATAGTTCGACCCCCATTGACAATATACAGTATAAATATATTCAGAAAATAAAACTATCTCACACAAAGACCAGAAGTGACAAGTAACTCAAAACCTTTAGCATATCAATCACAACAAAATGAGAGAATCAATTTTTCATCCAGCAAATAAAATTAATTAATAAGAAGAATAACACCACAAAAGCTCTTTTATGTAAGAAACTTAAAAGACTTTTTTCTAGAAAATTATAGGCAAAAGTAGAATGAGAATAACCAAAAACACTTTAAAAATCAAACAGAAAAATACAAGCAGATACTGTAAACAAGGTGATCTAAAAATTGCTTTAGAAAGAACTACACATAAGTGTTGTTGCCCAGATCTGTGATCTATATTTTCTAAACAAGGGAATGATATTCATCAAACCACAAATAAAAAACATGATGAGAAAGCTTATATTGAATTCTGGAAGCATAGCCATATCAAATTCTAAAAACATAAACATGTCCGAACATTCAGTAAATCTTAAACAATCATTCAAATTCATGAAACCAGTCGAGTCACGTAGATTCACACAGATTATTTCCATCTAATTTTTCTTCAGAGAGAGAGAGAAAGAGCAGAAACGGGAGAAGAAAGAAAAAAAAACATGAACAGTAGCTCACAATCCATCAAAATTTTCATATTTGTAGTTCACTAATCAAATCGAACAAAAACCAGCAAAAGCTAACTATCAAATCTAGCTATCTAATACATCACAGATCAGGTGAAGAACAAAAACCAGATGAATTAGTAAATACAGTACCAAATTAACACGTACTAGACTTCTTAAGCGCAAACAATCAGATAATGATCGAATTCAAAAGAGTTAAGATTCATAATAAAATCAGATTTATAGATTGATACAAACAGAAGCTAGGGATTACAATCGAAAAGAAGGTTGAGAAATTACTGACGATGAGGTGTGGAGGTTGGCGATCGGAGCTTTAGAATGCAGAGATCTCTAAATGGAGTTGTCGTTCCAAAAAACCGCTATGTCTATCAGATGCTGAGGAGGAGAGTGAAAAAAAATGGAGAGGTCAATTTATAGTAGCAGGCCTTTTGCAAAAAATCTTATTCTATTTTGGTAGTCGGCGTTAGGACTACGCGTAAATACCAAGAATAAGAAATGAATCGCATGTGAACAAATCAGATATTAATTTCATGAATTGTATTTGTATCCCTAAAATAGGACCTCAAAAAAATATAGGCAACCACCCCTTCTTATTTCATTCATACATGTTTATGTAGAGATCTGTATGATACCTTCGTACATAATTTTTATTATGCTACGTTTGGATTGAAAGAATAGAATAAAAAATAAAATAATTTATTTCATTCAAATTGAAATGAGATATTTCATATATTCTTCCTCCCTCAAAAAATTAAACACAATTTTTTTCATTCCAATCGCAACCAAACAAATTTTTTTTTCATTTCATATAAATGAATTATTCCATTCTCCCTCCTATTCCACCGATCCAAACGTAGTATTAATATTTAATTAATTTAAATCAAATAACAAGATACATTTATGTATTTATAAATATGACAAACAGATTTTTCCGAATAATTTTATGTTGATTGTAAATCACAAAAAAAATTTACACTTTTTATATCTATATATTTACATACTTGCATATGTAAGTTTATTTATCGATATAACAACACTCTTTTCCCCCCATAAAAAATAGAAACCATGCTCGTCATTTTAAATTTTATAGTAGAACTAAAATTATATAAAAACTGAATCATGAAAGAACTTCCTCTTCAAAAACAGTGGACATAAACATCCACTGTAAAAAATAATAATAATAATAATAAATTACATTTGAAATATTGTTATATAACTATTTGATTCGTTCTCAGTAGCCATTGCCAATTGTATGTAACCCTCACAAAATCTGTAAACCAGTTAAAGAGCCACGCTGAATTAATCTTGGAAAAGAAAAAACAGGTTGTAGGCAGCATGCTTCCAAATTCCACAGAAATAAGAACGAATAGACCTTCTCATCTGAAAATAGAATTAAATCAGCCACCATGCAACTTCTGTGAGCAACTCTTACGGTACTAGGACCCGAACAAAAATGAACATTCACAGTTTCTGATTCCTCAGGGTGCACAAAAGTACAGAATCCTTGTTATGCTCCTTCACTAAAATCATGCTTGCTTCAAAGATAATCTCTCTGACAAAAGGGGTGCAAAAGGGATATTAAATCATTAGTTGCTGATGTGAATACAGCATCATGTTATATGGGCCGATCTAGAGCCAAAAAAACTAAACTTCTACTACTACCAGTCACACGTAAAAACCCAGTGCAAGAATTGCAATTAGTTATTATTCCTATAGAATTACCATAAGCTAGTATAAAATTCCAATCTTTGCAAATAAAATTTGAAGAGACAATTTTCAGAAGCTTTTGCATGCTTATCTACGGTAAATTTATAAAATGTAGGGGCCGGAAACATACAAATTTCACAATTGCTCGAAATGGCAAGTAAACCTGAAAAGCTTTTTTGTGAAATTTTGAATTGAGAGAGAAACTTTGAATGAAAAAGGAATTTGTGCAAACTCAAGTATGTGCACAAAATGTCATGTATAAGCAGAAAGCTGGGCCTTTTTGTTTTCCGTCTTCACCAGACTATAAATCTGCCCAATTTATTTGTTTTTTATTTATGGAGGAATGATTAGGAAGTGAACATACTTATCAGTTCATAGGTAACAATCATGGTAGTTCCATAGAGTGACATATTTAAGAAGCGGGGTCCAAATCCCCTATAGAAGCCACACCATCCATCTTCTTGGAGGAGTGTCTTTATAGTCTTGAGCACTGATGGTCTTCCAACACCAAAATCATCAATAACCTTCAATTTCATAGTAATCAACATAAAAGTAAAAGGAAAATAATCCAACATCAGAGCTTTTTCATGCGCGAATGTGACATGTCTGTCAAACACATTATAATTCTAGAAATTTGAAACAGTTTTATTCTTCGCGGCATCACTCAGTGAGGAATAATAATTCAAATAAACTTTACCTGAAGTCTTGTCTTTATAGTGTCTACAGGAGTAGTGATTATTGAGGAACAAGCACCAGCTACCATTCCTGCTGTAGCCTGAACCGTCACCATCTCCATATGAGAAGGTTTCTTTTCCAGATTATTTCTATAACCCAAGCTCCTAAAGATTCAAGTAACAAAAAGAAACACTTCCAATTAGATATATCTTGAGGCAATGTTGTTAATCATGAGATATTTACAACTTAATATACCTCCAAATGATGTGTTGGGCAGCACCATATGTGCCCCACCAAAGTGCAGATGCTGGAGATTGGGTCAGAGCTGTTAATCCAAAGCCTCTATACATACCACGGAATCCTTCAGCCTTTATAACTTTACGTACAGCATCAACTGGACCATTGCAGGATGTGGTCCCATGAAGTCCTTGTACTATCAGTCTCTGAGAGACCTGCAAAGCACAAATACAGTTTTAAGGAGGATTCATGAAAGAATGATTAGGAAAATTACTTTATTGTTCTTGTTGCGATGTTTGTAAATGTGCCAAAGAAATTCAAGCTAATTGCAGTCACCTCTGAAAGTGAAGCCCACAAATACATGTTATTTTCAAAGGACTAAATGCGTACATAGAGTAATATAGTAAGGGGAAAATTTTCTTCTGGGGAAGCTAAAATGTGCTCGACATGTAAAAGAAAAGGCTTAATTACCACATCCAGAGGCACAAAGTATACGCAGGAAAGTAGATTTGATAGCATGCCTCCAACTCCATTGGAAATACCGATGCGGGTTGCTTCAGACATATTCAGAGCTTCAGTGTATTTCAGCATCATGTCTTTGGATACTTCAAGTGAAGTTAAAGCCAGGACCCTGCCCGGCAGTGCACCTACCGCAGAAGTGCCAAAGCCTCTGAAAATGCCGCGAATGCCATCATTTTTCAGAATATTTGTGAATACTGACATTCCACTCAGGTGAGATGATCCAGAACCAGCCACTTGCATTCTAGTCTTTACAACATGTGTTGGATGTAGTAAAGCTTGTTGAGCAGTGAAGAGGACAGCCCCAATGAGATGAAACCTCGTCTTGTCCAACCTAAAGTTTAGGAACCATAATGTCAGGCAAAAGAAGGTGTATGTCATACAAGGAATTATTTTCAAAACGAAAGGAAATTCACCATTGAGGAATACCATTAATACTAACAAAAGCCAATTACATTGGACTGGAACAGTTTTAAATCCTACGATATAAATGAAATGAAAGAGCCATATCGTCTGTATCTACATTGTAGTCCAGTGAACTGTGAAGATGACGATTATAACAGAACTTGTGTATATGATCCATGCGTATATAATTCTTTGAACAGTGCTTGATTTAACAAATTAATGGCGTCAAATAAATATAAAAAGACAACAAAGAAAAAAAGCATACGCCTTTTCCTCTTCTACTTTCTCAATCATTTATTCTGATCATGTTGTGACAATTTATTACACCAAAAGTGTTCACCACTTGGGTTACATGCTTTTTAAAGAAAGGAAGCAAGAGCACTTGAGTGTAAAACATTTTGGATGATGGTATTATATATTCTTAGGCATATCAATTCAATTACTATCCTTGCAGAATCTGAACCTCTTCCTGATTGAGTGCTAATAGCAGGCCAAAATTACCACTCTCCATAGTTGGCATCGTAACATCAATGTCAAGGCAAGTATGCACATTTGGTATTACATGTCAAATATAGTAAGGCCCAACTAAGTGGCCAAAAAAAAACATGAAGGCAAATAAAAAAAAACTGTCACTGTCATTTACAATGATAGTGGGGAACTACATGATCTTTCCAGAAAGAGGGAAAATAAAAAGAATAAAAATGGTCCTTTTAAACAACACTGATGAGCAAGCAAAAATTGGACGCCATTTTAGGTATTTTCTTATCGAAAATTTTAGTGACATCAACTAAATTACTAGAACAACCATTTTGGGACAAAAACAATCGAATCAACTTGAGTCTCTTTTGCAACCAGCAAATAAATGTCAAAAAAAGACCGAGGGAGTATATCTCCAATACCCAATCGGGTTAACATTAGTTTGACACTGTCCCTATAAAGACCACACGAAATTAAAGCTCTAACCATGATTCTGAGCATCAACCTTTAGCATAAAAATGCCCCCACAACCCACAATTTATATGCTGAATTTTTTTATTTAAAAAAAAAAAGGCAGCAAACAAAGCACAGCAGGAGAATGTTAGAGAATATATTCGGAACCAAATAATAAAATCATAAGAAAATCAGTAAAAATATAAATAGAGAAAGAGACCTGTCCCAGTTGATGTTAGTATCAGCAAGGGCCAACTCAGGTGCAGTTGCAGCCTCCGTTTCAACAGCCATTTTTATCAACTTTCACCCGCCGCCAGCTCTGCCGCTCGACGCCTTAACAGGCGGTTTGTTTGCTTTATACTTTATTTTATAGCGTGTGATCAATGTTTTGGCGTCTCTTTCAGCAGGTCCGGGATGAAAAAGAAAAAAATGCAGGGGAGGGGGGGAAATAAGAATTAAGAAGAATTGAGAGGGCTTCAGTTCAGGTACTAATTTGCCGACCCGAATAAAGCTATTTTAATCAGACGAGCGCCGGTTCCCATTTTCCCCCATGATTTGACCCGTATAAAAGCCCCCTTGCAAACCGTATGACGCCGTCGTTTTAACATTTTTTATTTTTCGGTCGACGAGGCGTGGACTGCTTACAACTCGATAATCTATATAACTATATTATTGTTTCTATATAGACACCGACTTTGGCTTGTTTATTTTGCTCCCTATGCTTGGAATTTCCGGAGTGTTTTTTTTTAGAACAAATTGTTTTTTATGTTAAATTTGTATACACTTTTTTGAATATTTTTAACATCCAATTCTCTAATTTTTAGAATTTTATTATTCCTTTAATACCATTGCAAAAAATTCTCAAAATTTTATAATTTTTAAAAATATTATTATTAGATAAGTTACCTATAAATTTATGAGTTAGGGTTTAGACTACTAGTGATGGTATTGTAGGACTGAAAATATGCACCCGATCTAATAAAAAGTCTAAGAGGAGACTAATCAATTCGTATCCATGAATAGAATAGGATGGCTAGAGGTGCATAAAAAGTTCGCGATTGGCAATCTGGATTTGGTTTGGTCAAGGTTTAGACCGATTAGTAATATGGCATTGGTCTGATCTGAATTCGACTTGGTCAAAGTTTGGACCAATTAGATTCGTCCCGAAGACTTTAAAGATATTGTTGTTAAAGAGAAAAGCCCGACTTAACCAAAAAAACCCGTCTTACGTCAAAGGTATTATCTGGTAACACTCTTTCTTAACACTTAGACGATGTTTGATAAAATTAACTAATTAAGATCTGAATGGTTAGTATATCTTAATAAATTAGATTATCTGAGTAAATTAGTATCTGAACTTAAAAAGTTATTTGATAACTAAAAAGTATAAAACATCTTAATGACTTTTAAATTTAAAAATATCTTAAATTGACTTTTCTAAAATTAATAATGATCTTAAAATTTAAAATGGAGGGAGTACAATATTTATAGGGAATCTATAGATTTAAATTTTTAATTAAGAAATAATTCTTAATAGTTTAAATTTATATATTTTTTTTATTAATTAAGAGACTATAAGAGACAATTTTTTATTTATCATTTTACTGAATTAAAAGATATCAAGAGGTAACCAATATAGCCTTAATAACTAACAATTATATTCAACAAACAAGCAAGCGGAACAAATCTTCCATGCAAAAACCTACTACCAATAGGCGCTACGGTTTCTCTTCCTCTCATAACAATAGACGCAGCAGAAGGAATTGGGACTTTGGAGTGCAGAGTGCCGCTACGCAGCTGCTGTCTGCTGAACAGGGGAGACCACTGCCACCAAACACATCACCATTCAAGGGTAATTTACTTTACTTAATAATGCCCATATCTATTTTTTGCTGCAGATCATGCCTGTAATACCCAGAAAAAAAAAATGAATGACATTTAAATTTATATTTTAACTATTTTAATTGGACTTTTATTATATTGAGTCAAATTGTATTTAATTTACGTGGACTATAATAAGTATATGATTACATTAATTTGGGCCTTTTAACTAATTGGGTTAAACTAAATTCTAAATATTTAAGTTTGGGCTTGTAAAGTTAATTGAGCCCAATTTTAATTATTGAGTTTAAAGATCAAATTATAATAAGCAAAACTTTAGTATATTAAGTTAGGATTTTCCTAAGATTGGTACTGCAGTAAACGAAAAAGAATAAGTGGACGGAGAGGGATCGAACGAGGCTGAGATTTAAAATTATTCAACATATTTTTCTTCTCAAAAGGTAATTATTGGATTATTAAAATTATTTTGTTTATAATCTGTTTTCAAAATTTATTGTGCCGCTTGATTAATCGAATTTGTTAATATAATTTTGATTTGTAATTGGGATATACGCCTATACAGTATATGAGCTATGGAAATTAATGGCTATTAAAGGCTTGATGCGTAGATATTATATATATATATATATATATATATATATATATATATATATATATATATATATATATATATATAAGTTCATTGCCGCGGGAATTCTGATTCCTTCTCTGCTTGATATGTAATCATACGTACTTCAAGAGCTTGATTAATTAATAATATATATATTCATGTTGCCGCATGAAGTTCAGGTTATAATATATAAGTAATACATATATGGATACCAATCCACAGCAAACGGTTGTCACGGCAACCAATTTGCTATAGCCTGTAGGGAAGAAATTTATTTTTTTTTATTTTTTTTTTTTACGACAGAGGTAAATTGGCTTACAATAGGTATCAGTTTTTTGGTCTCCTAATCTTTATGTACTTTCATACTCAACTCAACTGTTATTTATTATCATAAAGTATTTTATAAAAATATACAAAATTTTAATTTCCTCCAATATATTAAAAACTTATAGATATATTTTATTTTTAAGTTAATTTATGAAATACTAAAATATAAAATAGTATAATATTAATATATACTATTTATTATTATATTTGTTACTTTTAATATTTTATATTTTAGTATTTCATAAATTAACCTAAAAATAAAATATATCTATAAGTTTTTAATATATTGGAGGAAATTAAAATTTTGTATATTTTTATTATACTTTATGCTAATAAATGACAGTTAGGTTAGGTTGGGTATGGAAGTACATAAAGATTAGGACCAAAAAACTGATACCTATTGTAAGCCAATTTATCTTTGTCGTAAAAAAAAAAAAAAAATTCTTTCCTGCCGCTACAGCCTGTAGCGGCAGATAAGCCAACAAAGCCAAATACTACTGCCGCTACAGCTTGTAGCGGCAAGGACAATATTGATTGCCACGACAACCGTTTGCTGTGGATTAGTACCCTACATACATATATATATATATATATATATATATATATATAACTAGTCAATTGCATGATGATCTTGATGAATTAGAATCCATAGCTCAGCAACTTAATAATAATATTACAGGGGTTTAAGAATTGATAAAATTATATCTATATTATTATAACGCTAACTATATTAAATTAAAATGATATTTTTGCATTATCAAAATGTATTGAGCATATTCTTGACTTTAGAGGGCAGTTAAGTTATAAAAGAAAATACATACATTTTATATGTTAGTAATTTAATTAATAATTTTATATTATTTTGATAATTATATAGATCGGATTGAGGAGATTTAGCGGTATGATATTTGGGTTCGGTGAATTATTTCGGTATTATATCCAGGTACGGATTTCGTACTTTTTCAGCGAGACTCTTTTAATTTTAATTCGTTCGTTTTGCTACTTGATTAGAAATTTGGTACTGCCTATCACGATTATTCGTTTTCAAATTTGTTGTGATAGTTCGTTTTGGCGTTGATATTAGAACTCGTATTTATACTCTTTGAACTAGTTAATCATGTCAGTATGTTTTGGAGACTCTATTCGTTTGTATCATTCTTCGTATATTTTCATTCACATTCAGAAGTTGTTTTGATCTTTGATATCTTGTGATAATTAAGAATGTTCGTATTTGATAATTCGATGTCATTTGAAGATGGTCATGTAAGTCTTGTGATTTGAACCCCTTTTGGCTTACATTTTGTAGTTTGATCTTTAGGGTATACTTGAGCTAACCACCTATGGGGGTACCATAGGCATGTCCTCTTGACACAAGGGCATGACACCTTCCGTGGCGGTGTGATGCATATCCTTTTGTTATGTATGATTGCTCTGGGTGTGAGAGCTTTGGCCATTTGATATATTTGTTCAGGATACGTATGGGTCGACCCAATATTTGATTTGATTTGATTTGTTTGGCGGATTAGCGACGTATGTGTCGTGCGTACTATCCGATTTGATTTGTATACATCATGGTACCGATGTATTTTGTTAGCCTTTGGCTATTTGTATTTAAGCTTAGTATGAAATTGTTACCTTATAACCATTTGATTCAGCCTTATTTTGTTTGGAATTCTTTTGACTATAGTTCTGTTCGACAGTGTTCAATATGAAATTGTTACCTTATAACCATTTGATTCAGCCTTATTTTGTTTGGAATTCTTTTGACTATAGTTCTGTTCGACAGTGTTCATCATTTGTATCTGGTCTCACTAATTTTGATATATTCGTAATTCGTTCGCAATTCACATTTGTTCGTTCATTCGACTCATTTGGTTACATTATACATTGCGGTATATTTGTACATCTTTATATGTGTAATGGGCATTTGGCCCATGCTGTGTTTTTCTTCCGGCAGGTTTGCAGAGGCGGTTTAGGATTTCGTGAGAAGAGAGACCTTTGGCCTAATAAGTTTATTTAATTTTAAGTTTTGATTATTGTGCCAATTTTTGGAGAATTGTATTTGATTCGTCATTAATGAAATATTAACTATTAAATATTTGAAGTTTTTAGTACTCTGTTTAATTATTTTGAGGGGGTGTTACAATGCCATTATCAATTTATCACTCCCAATTTCTTATTTATACCTTAATTTGATGATATGGGTTATGTTGACGTAAATCCCAATTTGAATCTCTGTAAGCACAAAGTTTGACGTAATAGTATTGATTTAGGTGGAAGTAAGTATTTAATTTTCTTTTTCGATTAGCTCTACCCCTCTCTCTCAAAATCTCTCTTTTCTTGCTCTGTGCAAGGCTGAACAACGGTTGAACAACAGCAGCTATGGCTCAAACTCTCAGAATCCCGAGACCTAACCCGAATAGAACGCATAGGCGCTCACTCTCCCATCCGTGGCCTTGGCCTAGACTCCGCCCTTGAGCCCCGCCTAGTCTCAGAAGGCATGGTGGGCCAGACAATCGCCCGGAAAGCTGCTGGAGTCATCGTCCAGATGGTTAAGGAAGGCAAAATCGCAGGCCGAGCTGCGCTTCTGGCAGGTCCGCCCGGAACTGGTAAGACGGCAATCGCCATGGGCATGGCCAAGTCAATAGGCGAAGAAACCCCATTCGCAATGCTCGCAGGCAGTGAACTCTTCTCTCTTGAGATGTCCAAGACAGAAGCCCTAATGCAAGCTTTTCGCAAAGCTATCGGAGTCTGAATCAAAGAAGATTCCGAAGTGATTGAAGGTGAAGTTGTAGAAATTCAAATTGACCGCCCTGCAGTGGCCGGAGCAGCCTCAAAGACTGGAAAATTGACTTTAAAGACTACTGAAATGGAGACGGTTTATGATTTGGGGGCGAAGATGATTGAGGCTTTGGCAAAAGATAAGGTACAGAGTGGGGATGTAATTGCAATTGATAAGGCTTCCGGGAAGATTACAAAGCTGGGGAGGTCGTTTTCGAGGTCGAGGGATTCTGGTGCCATGGGACCGCAGACAAAGTTCGTGCAATGTCCTGATGGAGAGTTGCAGAAGAGGAAAGAGATTGTGCACTGTGTAACTCTACACGAGATTGATGTTATTAACAGCAGGTATTTTTCTCTATTCCTCACTGGTTATTGGTGCGTATTTAGTTTGTTTCTGCAGTACTTGTAAAAAAGATAGAAACTTTTGAACTAATGTAGCACCTTATTGTCCGTAAACATCATTTGATGTTATTAGACTTTGAAGGGTTTGGAGAATAGCACTAATTATTAAAGCTATGACCATCCTGACCATCGTGTTGTCTGTAGTTGGATTTCTTTTCGTTGCTGCCTTGCTGTATTTTTATGAGGTTGGTGTTTGCAGCAACACTGCATATATGTCTAATGATTGTACTTTTTTTTGTAATAGTTAAGGATTTTAAACTTTTTCCTGACTTAAACGTCACTCACTGCAGGCACTTCCTTGGTGCCCTTTGGTTTATATGTATTTACTTGTGAAAAAAAAATGTTGCTCATTGCATTTCATGTACTCATTATTATTGAAGACATTTCATGTACTCATTAATATTGAAGACATTGAATCGATTTTATCATATGAAGCCAGGCAGGCATGTTTGAGTTGTCTTTAGTTATGCTCTGCTATTGAATCTATGCTTAAATGAATGTCATTTCTTACTCCTTACTGGCTTGTTTTTTGAGTTTTTACAGCATGTTTGTTTGACCAATATTTTTTTCTTTGCCTTTCTCATTTAGGAATTAGCTCTTGTGCAGGGTTTACCTTTTTTTTTTTTCCTTCTAATAAGAAATCAGCTTGCAAATTTGAAGATGTGATAGTTATTCTTGTCTTGTTATGAAGAAAGTTGTATAAAATGTAATAAGTTATTGTTTGGAAGGTTGTTGGAGCGTATTAATGAGTTTGATTTTCTTTTCAACAGAGATGAAGTTTGGGCCAGTTTTGCATTAAAAAAAATAATTAGCATTTTACTAATAAGCTCCAGCTTATAATAAGAAGAAAGAAGTATACCAAAAATTCGCGTTATCGACAAGCATCTGCTCTGTGCCAAAATCTTCTTCTGCTGAGGAAGTGGATGTTCGGTTAACATGAACAATCACTCTATTCCCTGCAAGATTTTTCAATTTGATCCACTATATTGAGGAGATAGACAAGTTGAAATATAGAAAGTCATTTTCTTTGCAACACTTTTGCCTGACATAAAAGATGGTGGTGTTTTACAGGTTCTTAAATTTCATTTTTGTGACCTGAACTTCATGGTCAAATCTTAAACAGGATCCTAGCCCTTTTCTCTATAAGAATGTAACTAAGCAAAAATGAATGCTGAAAATGAGACACTTCAAAGTTTGTAATAATGCCAGAGGATAGATTTATGGCCCTCAAATGTTAGTTTACCCTGATAAGTGGAAGTAAACTGGATTATAGGTATGTGTTAATTTAGTTTATTTTTTCGTACTGTTTCAGTCTTCCTTGTGAATAAGTATAACAGTTGATGGGTTTTGTGGGTTCATTACAGTGCTTTGAGTACTATTGCAACCTTATTACCTATAGAAAAAAGTTGGGCTTTTTCATATCAGAAATTTTTCAGCCACACTCAGAATTCAAGTCCTCTAATATTTTTGTTTATTTTAAATGTGAGCCCTGACTTTTATTTAGTTTGGACATAAGTATGTCCATTTTCATTCTTTTAATGTTAATATATGTTGATTGTTTGGCCTAGCTCTCACTAAAGCCATTGGGCATGTGGTTTAGAGGTTTATGCTACGTTTCATTATAGATTTAACAGAGCCACATTGTGTGGTCCATACTACTAAGTTTCAATTTAGATTACATTCTATATGACCTTGAAATTGCTCACTGGGTCTGATATTGGAAAGTTATTGAGTGGGTGCACATTGAACATGCTCATAAATGCCAATAAATTGCATTGGTTTCCTTGCAGAAGATAAATATTACATATATAGTGTTCTTCCTTAGGATCCCCCTTTAATCAGTTACCTGGAGCTTTTGCGATGGTGTTTGTATTTAATCCTTCTTTTAACACACAAGCTGAAGGAAAGGGAGAGGGTTAACCAAATTTTTACAGTGCAAGCTCATTGTGTCATGAAGCATATTCTGGACATGCAAGTTTCGTGTTGACTGGGTTTCAAGTAATTCCCCCTCCGTATTAAGCAGAGTAAACACTATACTCATTTTTCAAAGTATTTTTTATACTGTTACCATCAAGTTGTATCATTTTTGTTAGTTTTGTTGTGCATCAGAAATATGGTTTTTGAATCTACTGATGCCATCTTTACCAGCATAGCTGTTAAGCTCGTGTCAGTGGCCCAATTTCTGTAATGCAAGTTCAATATGGGGACACTTTCTTAGGGCTGTAGTCATTCACAATCTGTTCATATAAACATTCCTGTTGAAGGTTTTTCAATGATCTGTCCAGCAACTCAAAGTGTGACGAAGGTCTCTTCTCTGAATCCTTCCATGTGAAGTTATACATTATATCCTCCCAAGGCGCAAGCTCTCTCTCTAAGCCAACTCTATGGATCTGTGTTGTCAGTGTTTTGGGCTTAACCTCTTGAAAGCTGTATTTGGTGTTTAAATCTTGATGATATATGTTTGTTGTTTGATTGTTCAACTGTTACGTAGTACTTTAATGCTACAAGTTCAGTATGCTCTTAAGTTAGTGAGTTGTGGGGTAAAAGTTTCTCACTTTCTCTTATCACTTGAGTCGGTATAACCTTAAGACATATTTCAATTTCAGGACACAGGTTTCTGGCACTTTTCACTGGTGATACTGGTGAAATACGTGCTGAAGTGAGGGAACAAATTGACACAAAGGTTGCAGAGTGCAGAGAGGAAGGAAAGGCAGAGATAGTCCCAGCCTCCCAGGCGTCCTTTTCATTGATGAAGTGCACATGCTTGATATCGAGTGTTTGTCATTCCTTAATCGTGCTCTAGAGAATGATATGGCACCAATACTGGTTGTTGCTACCAACAGAGGGAACATGACGATCCGAGGCTCAAACTACAGATCTCCACATGGCATTCCAATCGATTTCCTTGAACGTCTGCTCATAATCTTAACACTGCCATACACAGCAGACGACATTCGCAAAATTCTGGATATAAAAATCCAAGAGGGAGATGTGGAAATGTCTGAAGACGCAAAGGGTTTGTTGACAAAAATTGGGGAAGATACCTCCCTGCGATATGCCATCCACCTCATCACAGCTTCTGCATTGGCTTGCCAGAAGCGAAAGGGAAAGCTTGTGGAAATGGAGGACATTAGTCGAGTTTATAATCTGTTTTTGGATATTAAGAGATCAACTCAGTACTTGGAGTTTCAGAGCGAGTATATGTTCAGTGAATTGGCACCGGCAGCGGGGGATGAAAGTGAAGGTGAAGGTGAAGACGAGGCCATGAATTCTTAAATATTTGTATCAAGGTGGCATTTGGTAGTTTCTTCTTATTCTCTTGCTATGTTCAGTCTAATCTGGCACTGGCTAATTCAAGTGGGATATTTATAGTATGATTCTTACTTCCCTGTGTAAAATTCCCGATGAACAGAAGATAGGATTATGCCTCAAGTTGCTTTAGTCTCTTGATGCAGATAGTCTTGCAATGCATTTCTTATATTAGTTTATTTTTATGAAACCATTGGACTCAGTTTGGACTTCGGTTACATCTTACATGAGTATTTTATTAATCGGTTTTATTGTTAATTGTTTTGTTTATATACCAGAGTTGCTATAGTTCCCCATTGTTTATAGGGCGTGACAGTGTAAACACTTATTCGTCCTGTACTTCTTCTCAATTTTATGGTCCAATTTTCATAGACTATTAAACTTGTTACAATTTGGAAACGTTCATAAAAAACAATCTCTTCAGCACGTATTTCACCAGTAGGCTACTACAATTACCATAACCAAAAGATAATTATTTTTATATTTTATGTTGGGAGAAGTTTTATACAGAAGTAGAGCGCTTGAAGGAAGAGAATGCCAAAGTTTTATACAGAAATTTAGCCACAAACTAATTGAGCAAGAACTGTTACTATTTCACATTGATCTGAGTCTCACAAGCAAGGTGCATTAAACGGTGAGGGCAACACCGCGGAGGAATCCAGCAAGTTAGGATGCACAAGTCACCAATTATTTTCACACAATAGAAATAAACCAAGGAAATAAAATCCAAATAATAATAACGTATAATTAAAATTCTCATTACTGGACTACTACGGAGTAAAGTATGAACTAGAAGATAAAAACTTGAACTTTTTTTTCTTTTTTTCAGGCTGATCGATACGGGTGAATTATTTTTGTTTATAAATAATATTTGTAAACACTGTTTGACTTGATTGTGCAATATATAATAATTAGATTGTGACATGTTTTCACTTCTCAACCCAATTTACGAATTTGGATGGATGATGAGCTTGGAAACGCCCTTGGGGAAGATGATAGGGAAGAATTTCTATCTGTAATTGATCGCAAACTGGACTTCTTTCGTTCTAAACAACAGCAACTTCTGTATGTTGTTTGCAGTTCTGGTTCAACTAAGTGTGCTGAGGCCCTACTCAAAGGAGACACACGTCTGAATGTGGAGTTGAATCATCCCTGCACTGACACGGGATTGTATCCTCTCCACTGCGCTTGTGCGGAATTTTCTTGATTTAGTTGTAGATAAAATTTCTCAATTTTCTAATGCTTTATTGATTTCTCGTTTCTTCTTGCAGCCGTCTTCCCTGTATAAGGGAATGGAGTCCTAGGCACACTATCGCTAAGCTGGTTACACTGCTTTGTCTACCAAGAATGGCATGTTTTGATGCCTTTTGATTTAATATGTATTTTTTTTTTATTATTGTAGATTGCAGTATTATGAGATAGTTGAATATTAGGAAGGATCATGAGATGTAGTGGAACAGAAACGGCTTATGAGAACTCATATACAGTTGTCTATCTGTTGCAGCAAAATCCATTAGAGACTCTTGGTTTGCTTGCTGGGACAACACGGGAAATTGAGTATGAATTCATTGACCTTGCAATCAATGGAAAAGTTGTAGAGCTTGCTGGTGGCCGACGAAAAGTTTTATGATATTAAGGAAGACGTTTATGATCATTGTATGTCTCTTAAAGAAAGATCTATGCTTGATAAGGGTCGGTCACAAAAGCTACAAAATATCAAGCAATCGAAGATGATTGCAATAATGCTAACATTTAGTCCTTTGAATTACTGTTGGCAATGGCTACTTCTTGATTACAGGTTACAAGATATCAAGCAATCGAAGATGTGACATGTATTCTTCAGCGAGCTGACTTCCCTTTGAAGTATTCAGATACTGATTTGAGTGTTTACAGCTGGTTTGAGACTTGCTAACTTACCCACAAGCTCATTTATTTATTTTTCTGTCTATATTCTTTTATTGTAGTCTAATGTTGGTATCACCTTCCCTTGTTTGCTAAATCTGATCAATGCTCATGTTTATATGCTCATACCTATAATTTGATTGGACAAGGTATCGCGGCGAGGAACCTTCGTTAATTGGGCTTTTCATGAGATGAGTAACAGGATATCCACAAGTAAAGTTGTATTTATGTTGGCTGACTTGTTCAGTTGCTTTTTATCTTTGTTCATTTAGCCCCTTGTGAAAATGTAAGGCTATTGCATGACGTTGGCATGGCACATTATTTTCGATCAGGATTTAGATGGACGGTGCCAGAAAAGGAAATGTATACTTGGAGGTCTGCAAAGACGAAGGTAAAAATAAAATTTTTATGTTCAAAATTTGGTCTTTTTTACCGGCAAACATAATATTTTTGGTCTAGCTCTGACTCTGTTACAATTCAACTGTCGAATACAAAGATATGGGATAATTTAGCATATTAGATAGATTCAGGGGGGCAAATTGCAATGGTCATTGAATATTTAGTCAGTCTGCAGGTTGGGTTCCACAAATGCAAGTGTACAGACAATCTATTTCGCTGTTTTTTTTTTTTTTTGGGGTGGGGTGGGGGTGGGGGTGGGGGGTGTTTCGTTTTGGGGAGTGTTAGAATAGATTGTCAAGTTATCTTTGACATTTTCAAGTCTTTGATTTTCTTAAATCTAATATGTCTCATCTATGTGGTGAAATTATAGATGAGTAATATACCTGAAAGGTAAAGAGAGAATGAATCACAAATGCACAACGATTTATCCGGGTTCTAAGCTAGCTTCCTACGATTATTTACCATACCAAAGTCTCAAGTATGTGTTTTTTTTTGTTTTTTTTTTTTCGTTTTGGTGCAAATGGCAGGCCTACATAAAGGAGATGGAAAATGAAGTAGAGCGCTTGAAAGGAGAGAATGCCAAAGAGAAAAAACAGCTACAAAAGGTATTATAATATCTAGAGCAAAACTAAGATTTATCCCGATTGTAGTTTATACACTTTGTGCATTACACCAACAGACACTCAGACAATTATAAAATGATGATGAGAAATTGAGAATGGGTACAAAACATAACAATTTAGGAAAAAGTGAGTTGGCAGCCACACCGAGTACCATTTTTTATTTTTTTTACTTTTTATTTTTCTCTCATCTCCTCTTCTTTCTCTCTCTTCTCCTGTTCTTCTTTCCCACTTCTCCTTGGTTCTCCCTCTTCCCTTCCTTCTCTGCTACTCAATGGCAGCCAAGAGAGAATAAAATGCATGTTACCTTGATCTTAGCTATGAATTTAAAGAAAGAAAGAAACATAACTATTCCAGAAATATTTTAGATCTGATAATTTCCAAATGCCTTGCCTCTTTACTTCATCTTCTTTCCTCCTATTTTCTCCTCTTTATTTTGGGCATAATGAAAGGTCCTCTCTCTATCGTATATACACGTGAATTTGAAATCTGGGTATAATGAAAGGTCCTCTCTTTGTCTCTCTTGATTGGGACTTTGTGATTTTGTTATTGCTTTTGGTGGTTCATCAATAACTCCATCAAAAATCTGGAAGAAGAAAAAATTGACAGATAAAAAACGATAAATAGTTGAAACTTGCCAATATATAGTAAACCCAGCAACAACTTTTTGATTTCAGTGGCTTCCTCCGTCGTATAATGTTACTTTAGATTTGTTCAACCACCTGAAGAGTTCATAATTAAAATAGAGGAAGATGATAAAAAAATAAATAAATTATAAAATGGAATGAGTTGGAAGCTCTGTCATTTTATTTTTTATTTTTTTTTTCAAAATATTTTTCAAGATTTTTTTGTGTGTTTTTTGCCATGTAATTAAATATGTTATTTTTTTAATTATTTTTACGCAGCCAAGTAGGAAAAAAGATGACGTTGGTTTATTAATTTAACAGAATGAGTTAATTTCACAATTTTAATTATTTTTATAAATTTTTAAAATTCAATGGGCTATTACACAAAGTGGTCCAATTATGATGGGGTTAAATCATAGTTTTGCCTAATATCTAGTAAGAATGTAGCGCGATACTTGACATCATATTTTACAAATTTTTATCTATTTTTTCTTCTGTTTTTAAAGTGGAACCTATTTTATTGAATTTTATGATTTAATTTTTTCTTTTATTAATTAAGAGAAAAATACTTGTATATAAAAAAAATATCAATAAAGCTAAAGAATTTTAGTTTTGGGTGATTGACTTGTACTTTATAGTCATTGTATGTCATCATCAATGGCATTACTTTTAAAGCGAATCATGAAGCACAAATGATCATCTCATGCTGAGCGATTGCAAGGGGTTGTGTATTACTATTGTTTTAATCTTTTGATTGATTATACCTGAAATGTATGATGTATTTTAAAATCCTTTTTGTATAAATAAAGAGGAAAATGAGCACATTTGGGTTTGAAATTTTGTGAAAATTGAAATTCTTATATTTATTTAATTTTTACAAAAAATATATAATGTAATTAGTATTATATTTTTTAAAAAAACAAGTGATGAATTGAAGTGAAATAATATAAGTATATGAGGATTTTTAACAAAAAAAGTATATAAAAAGTGAGTTTTGCACAATTAATACATCATAGAGGGAGAGTTTAGTGGATAGAATTAGTAAAATAAATTAATTTTGAATTGCTATTAAGGAATGAGTTAGGCTTGGCTGGACTGCTTTAGACTGAGCCAAAATTGAATTTGCCAAAAAATCCTAGGTTATTAAAGCCCGCCTGTGTATATGGGGCCCTTTTTGCCAGAATTATCAATTATTGAAAATATCTGAACGAAATATACTCATATATGAAACCAGATATCGACCTAATTGTTGGAAATATATGACCTATATATGTTAATCTGAAACTACATCTTAATCTAAAAAATTAACTCTATTATGTCTATGGTGCATTAAAACATATATATTCTCAATCTTCTTCTTTATATTTTGATGTCAGACTTTATTATCACACGATATCTCAACAAAATATAATTCCTTATTTTTCCCACAATTACTTTAATTGGGTTACAGTTAAACTATACACAAAATACTAGAAGTAGCTTAATAAATAAGCAGAGTATTATGTAACAGTTGGAGTGGTGGGAAAGATATTCTAGTTCTGTGCATACAAATAAGCCAAAGTACAAAGAACACAGTTCTTTTCTTTTGTAAAAAAATATTAAAATTCCAAAAGCAAAAACACTTGCCTACTTTTTGCCTTTCCATTTCTGCTGCAACCTGCACTTTCTCTTTGCAAGTTACGCTTTGTTCCAAACCCTTTTTGTACTCGGCACCTAAAACTTTTCCCTACCCATTCATATTCTTCCTTCTATAATAATCTCATATCATAACTCTATTGTTTTATCCAATTAAAAACAATGAATTTTATAGGACACCCTGCAACGTTATTGTAACTAAATCGTATTAATGTTATATTCGGATCGGAAAAAAAAAATTGATGAAAGAATAAAATAGAGAAGGGAATAAAATGATCGGTGAAATGATTCATTATACTCCGACTGAAATGAGTCATTTCATACCTTCCTCAAAAGAATAAAATTTACAAATTTTGCATGAATGAGAATGACTCATTCCATTTCATAGAACAACCAAACACAATTTTTTTCATTTCATAAAAATGAGTTATTTCATTCTCACATTCATTTATGTAATCCAAACGTAGCATAAGAGTCTACTATCACCGTATCACTCATATTTGCTTAAGTTTCTTATTAGGTAAAACAATAATAGTAAATTGTATCTCCAGCACAATAACAAAAAATAAAAATAAATTAAGTATTCCATCCGTAATGTAAAAGGAAAAAAAAAGTTTTCGAAATTGATATGAATTCATTTGATGGTAATTAACATGATCGTGATTACTACAAATCATATGAAAGGTATTATTAATTACAAAATATATTCTTTAAAGACTTACATGGATTACATCCGTTTAAATTTTAGAATTTTACGAATTGATTTTTTAAAATTAAAAAGATTTCCTCTCGTGGAGTGAAGGGAGTATTTTTTTTTTCTTTTAATTCTATAGGACACTGCCAATTTCCGTAGTCATTTTTTGCAGCTTTTGTTAATGTCGGAATTATGTAATATGACTCATCAACTACTCCGATATCAATTATTTGAGCCTACTCGATATCAAAGGGATCAAGAGTACTTTCGGCAAGGGATTTATGTTGAAAAATATCAATTAAGAAAAGAAATAGAAAAAGAAAAAGAAATACACTTTCGATGAACTGAGGAGGTATGTGACCAAGTCAGTAGTCCAATAAAATTTTGCTTTCTTCTATTAGAAACTTAGAAACTTAATAGCTAAGGCATAGAGAAAAAATAATAAATAAGGGGAAATGATAAAAATAAATATAGATTCTCTTTCTTCATAGGAGTATATGAATAATAATGATCAATACCTACCACAAGAAGCTTCCGACTAATTTCGTTCCACCACGACCCCTTCACTCAACAATGGATAAAGATGGACGTCTTATATTCCTTTAATTTTCGTCAAATGTATAGGTTTAGTGAGATGTCACTGAGATCCCTTGATATTGAAATTCATTTTTTATTAAAAAATTATTATTTTTCACATTTTGTATTATATAGAGAAAAACATTTAGGTACTCGACACTTAATAGTTCAAAGTTGATTTTATCTTGACAGATTGAGTAAATGTAAAGGCCGATGAGATCTTAGTCTAGTGATTAAGTTTATGGTACTGTGACATTTAAGACACTTCGGGTGAGTTTAATTCTTCATTTTGTAAAACTTTGTTTTCTCTTTATGTGAGACTTGTTTGTAAATTTATTTCATTCTATTTTAGTGAGATTTGATTGGTTCTTGATATTTTAATAGCGAATTACATACTTGATTATAAAATTATTATATTCCAAAAAGTGGGACTTTTTAAATAAATAAAAAAAAGGTATATGTAGAGGTTTATTTTATTTTATTTTTTTGGAACGCAAGGACATTATAGTTTAATTCCAAATAAATTCGTTTCCGTTTTCATCTCTTAGTCATTTGGGTGGATTTATCATTTATGGTGAAAATATCATGAAACCCATTTTATTTTAGAACTATAAAGGAGGCTTCAATTTTCCAAAGCGACCCTTTTGCAAAATTATAATTGTTATATTACCAGACTTATTCTTCCTCTAATTTTAACTTTTCGAAGTTAATTGTTAGATTTTTAAAATTTAAAATTAATATAATTTATTTTAATTTTGTAATTATTAAAACTTTTTATCACTCAGTTCTATTTCTCGAATAATTTATAACATTTACTGACTAAAATTGAATTTAAGTTAATTTTAAACTATTAATGTCTTCATTTCATTTAAAAAAAATTTAAAATAACTCTGTTATTTTTAAAATAAAGGGAGCACTAATTAAGTGAAAAAGACGGGAGAAAATCATGAGAAAACTGGACCAGCTTACATGGCTGTTTGGACCAGGAAAACATTGGATAGTACTTACTACGCGGATAAATAAATTTAATCTATAGCAATTTCAAAATTGTATGACTTGGAAGCAATGTGGGCCAACAAATCCCAAAGTGGGATTATAATTGTGGTTCAGAATTTAGATTGCAAATTGTGGAGAATATGAGTGCAACAAAATATGATTCAATGGCGAAAAATTGTTTCGCGTAGACCTTTAAAATAAATAAATAAATTCAGATGTGATTTTGTTTTTGTATTTTGAAGGGGACATTTTTATGTTGATATTAATAATTTCAATTAATAAATTGCACGTACTCTCCTTTCAAAAATTAAAAATATATTTTTAAAATAATGACTTTTAATTTTACTTATTTTTATTTTTTTCTAATATATTCTCAATATTTGTTAAGAATATAATAATAAAGGAATTATATTATTTCATATATTTATAATATAAGTAGTGATATATTAAAAGTATTATATTATTTATAATTTAAGACTATAAATAAGTTTATAATTCTCCGATAATTTTACAACATAATTTATTAAAATAAAAAAGTTACCTATAAATTTTGAAAAGTGGAGTGATTAACAAAACATTTTTGTAAATATCTTTAACTGATTCAACAAGTACTTTAATTTTATTATATTCAATCTTATACCATTTTAATTTCAAATACTCTTTTGGTCTCATATTAAGAGTCCATCTTTCTTATGTGGGGAAATTTGGAAACAGAGCCTATTATGGAAAGAATACTTTTAAGTCTATTAATATGTGCATGCCCATAAATAGTAATAATTATATACTTATATTATTTCGATAGCATCAAAAGAAAATATTTTTTTAAAATATTCTGACTTTTTGAGGAAGACTTATTATATGAGGTAGTTTGAACAAAACCATGGCAAATGCTCGACAAAGTTGAAAAATTATGGTCTAACTTGCTTTATTCCTAAGTTTCATGAAATGGTTATTTATGCCCTTTCACAAAAGTTGATCAATTATTCTTTATGTTCTCTTTTCTTTTTATTCAGCTATTAAATTCATTGTTTTATCTTATGTCAAAGAAAATAGATTGTAAAGTGTGAAAATGTAGAACTTGAGCATAATTTCGAATTATCCATTTAATTAAAAATATTTTGTGTATGTTGAATAAATTTAAATTATATATATAGTTCATACTCCATCCATCCGTCCCAAATTAATTGCTCAGTTTTGACTTTTTAAAGTTAAATTGACCATTTTTAAAACTAATCTTTTTACTATTTTTGCTAAATTATAGGTGAAGAGATTATAACCAAAAGAAAGTATATACAATTTATTACTAACCCCAATTTTTATAATTTTAGAAATATATTTATATATGCTTAATTATTAATTCTAAAAATAGTCAATTTGACTTAAAAAAGTCAAAACTGAGCAATTAATTTGGGACGGAGGGAGTATAACACAATTTAGTGACTATGTTCGCACACACAAAAATAAATATGTTATAGAAAAAGAAATGAGTTATTTTTATATTTTTTAAATATTTTTTTAAAGAGTCCCTCAAGGTCTTTTTTGTATATAAATATGATTATAAAATAGGTACAATTTTATAAAAAAAGGAAGTAAGCTAATGTTGAATGTGTACCACACATGTGACAAAAGAACTTGTAAACTATTTCCTATTGAATTTACTAAAAATATTTTTGATTTAAATATATGTCCTTTTGTTTCATCTAATTTGTCTTTTTCTTTATTGGTCAAACAAGAAGAGAATTAAAATCCAAACCATTGACGATCACAATTTTTATACTGCCAGCTCAACGTATCTGCGCCTAGATATTTCCAGAAGCGGACAAAACGACATCGCAGCGCCCACAGATTTCAACCGACGCCGTTTAGCTTTACCGTCTGTGGCGTGGAGGAGAGGTTACTCTCGTAATTCTATTAAAACTGGTTAATTACAAAAAAGAAGCCCAAAACGCTTCTTACTTCTGCCAGCGAATCTCTTTCTCTTTCTCTTTCTCTTTGCGTTCTGAGTTTTATTATTTTTCCCCAAAGGGCGGTCTTTTCAATTTCTCTCTCTCTTCGTTTTCAGTTTTTTCTAGGGTTAGGGTTTGCTTGCTTAGTCGCGTCTACTTTGACAATCTCTCACATAGTAAAAAAAATGTCGAAAGGAATCTTCAATTCTATCCTCAAGCTCTCCAGTTTGGCCCTCCAACAACTATCTGAGTCAACCATGGCTTAAATCATTCACCCTTTTCTTTGGTAATACTTTTCTCTCTCTTCTCTCATACACGCACATATACTATTGTATGAATCTGTTGTTCTCGTTTAGGTAATTTCTTTTCCTTTTCAGCTTTCATGTTATTGATGAACTTTTGGGGTATAAAAGAGGGAACAATTTTTTTTTTTTGATAATTGAATATTGTGTTTTTTCACACCTCGAACCAGCTCAAATTAGTTGTTTAATTGGTTTCTGATATGATATGGGTTTGTGTTGCTTTAGTTCCTTGGAACTTTTGGGGATTTGGGTTTTTGTTGGGTGACTTGGGTCTCTCAGGGGGTGGTTCTGCTTACATTTAGAAGTTGGTTTAGGATTTTTATACTTTTCTTAGAATGCTTAATTATTTCTCTTTCTTTATATTTCATAAAACATAAGGTGATATATATTTTTCCATGTGTTGAGTTTTTTGTTTCAAGGTAAACTGGGAAATTTTTTGAAAAAATTTCAGCAGGAGAAATATGTGTGCTTCTTCTGGATCCCTGGTTGCTTTTTATTTTTCAGTTGTTAAATTTCATTGAATTTTTGGGATTTGGGATGCTTTAGATTTAATACTCGCATGCAGTTTTTTTTAAATAAAAAATAATTTCATATGGTGTACTTTTGGTACAGTGATATTTTCCAAAGATGCATTTTACTTGGACTTGGTATTTCCTATTATTATATAAGTTGAGTTTCATGGTATTGTGTTGTTTGTGTTATGTGTTGATTGCATGCTTGATTCACCTGTTTTTGAATGTTTTGACTTTTTTTTTTCTTTTTTTCAGGGGTATTTGTAAAAAAAACAGTATTTTTCGGATGAATGGTATATTCTTAAGATTGTTTTCTATTTCCTTTTACAGAATTTGTAAGCACCTAACTTTTTCCTCACTCCCCCCCTCTTTTCTGAAATCAAGCATACATTTTGTGCTTGATTTATATTTTTGTTGATTTTCCTATTTCCCTTTTGCACTATGCTTGATTTACTTATAATTTTTTTTATCAGCACAACTTATATGGTATTGTTGAAGTTCATATGATGCTTCATCAGAGCTGCCTTGAATATGTTTTAAATTAAGTCTGCCTTTCTCATTTGTCTTTATGGTGCTACTTTTTAGTTATACATTGGTTTGTGTACTTGTGGATTCATTTTGAAGTTCTTAGATTTATATTAAAGTTCTCCTTGTGATTAGAATATATCTTTTCTGTTTCTACAGTGGTGGCAGTCCTGGGATGGAAGTTTATAATGTTCCTGAACATGGACATGCAGATGCTTATCTGGTAAATTCTTTTTGAGTGTTTGAGTTTATGTTTTTTGAATGAGTTATAGCTTTTCTTAGACATCCTAGCAAAGTGAGATTTAAGTTGTGTATATTTGCAATATTGTTGGTTCTGGAATATCTAATCATCTCATATTGGATTTTCAGATTCAAGGTACCGAGCCAAACCCTCATTTAGCAAGTCCACTTATTGAACAATTTGAAGCTATGTATAACGAAGGAGCCCCAGATTCTGCTGTTCAGCAGGGCTTGTATTATCCTATTGCCACCAACTATGGGTATATCTGTACAGGTAATATATTGCTATATTGTGCTATTGTAGTTAATATCAGCATATGTTTTGTGATGTCTTATTTACGTGTCATGTTTTTTACAATCAGGATTGGAATCACCCGGCGATTGGGATGACCACCAAAGGATTTTTGGACTGGATGGTCAAGAAATACAGTATTCGGTGAGTTTATATACACACATATATGAATCTTTAAGCCCCCTCCTTTTCAAGCATAGGATCCTATACTTGTGGTTTCTGAATTTAATTTTGTTTTCTTTACTCAGGGTGCGCAAACTGAAAATTTTCCCTATGTATATTATACACCTAGCTATGGATATTCACAGTCTCCATATAACCCATATAATCCTTACATTCCTGGGGCTATGATAGGTGTTGATGCCCCGTATATAGGGTCACAACAGTACTACTCTGTTCCCTCTTATGAAAATACAGTCTCGTCTCCTGGTTATTACCCCATGGTTGTTCAATCAAGGCCAGATATCCTCTCAAATAGTACTATAGAACCATTCATGGATACCTCTGCTTCTGTTACTAATAGAGCTGATGGCCCTGCTCTCAAACATAACCTGTCTTCAGCATCTGCGGCCTTTACACTGAATCCTTCAAGGATTGCTTCCAATCAAACTAATTCCTTTACCAGGGGATCTGACGGGTCAAAGATTAGTGCTGGACCTAGCAAGCAGCCTGTGACTCATGGTACCATAACTTCCAGTGGGTTTTCCAATACAGCATCATCACATGTTTTCCAGGTATGCCCTTTTGCTTCAGATAATAGTTTTCACATTTTTGCATCACTTCCTTGTGGTTGATTTATGAATTGTCTACAGGGTAGAGGTACTCAAGCTGTTGATAATGCTTCGCATGGGAAGGTTTGGTCTAATCGTAATCAATTAAAAGTTGCTCCCCCTTCTGGTAATGGCTTGTCTAGCTTCGGTTCAACTACTCATGGGAGGACAGTGATGGATAAGGTTCGAACAAAGTTCCATGTTGGCAGAGCTTTGAATGATGTAAATGGAAGTCCTGATGCATTGTCTGAACAGAATCGAGGCCCTAGAACTAATAAATCAAAAAACCAATTGGCTGTCAAAGCCTACACAAGCAGGGCCGGAGATAGTGATGCTCAAGGAAACATTATTATATATACGGATCAGTATAACAAGGATGATTTCCCGGTTGACTATGTGAATGCAAAGTTCTTTGTCATCAAATCATACAGTGAGGATGATGTGCACAAGAGTATCAAGTATAATGTGTGGTCATCTACACCTAATGGAAACAAAAAGCTGAATATTGCTTATGATGATGCTCAGCGATTAGCTGGAGGGCAACCCAGAGGCTGTCCTATTTTCCTCTTCTTCTCTGTAAGTTGTATCATACTTGTTGGCTAATTAAGATGCACGAACTTTTTCTTTTTCCTGTCAAACATGTTAAGCCTTTCTGATCAGTGTCTTTTATGAAATCACAATTTTCATCTTTTTCTGATTGGACACCCCTCCTTTTTCTCAAATAAAGGTAAATGCAAGTGGCCAATTTTGCGGAGTCGCTGAAATGATTGGCGCAGTAGATTTTCATAAAGATATGGATTTCTGGCAGCAAGATAAATGGTGTGGGAGCTTCCCTGTCAAGTGGCACATCATTAAAGATGTGCCAAACCCAAACTTCAGGCACATCATATTAGAGAACAACGAGAACAAGCCGGTGACCAACAGCAGAGATACTCAAGAGGTATGATTACTATCTAGATTTTTTTTCTTGATGCACATTTTAAGTTTTTTATTTTTATTCTTAAATTTATATCTTGGTTATATATTTAGATGCGTGGAACTCTATCGTAATTTTGACTTCCCCCCTTTTGTGGCATGTTTCTATTGCTTGTAGAAACTTTATAAATTATTTTCATAACTGTATTTGGTACTCGATATTTCGATCTAATAATCAGTAGGTGGCGTAAGGCCCCGCTGCCTAGTATTCCTAAACAGTTTTGTACTTTTATTTACTTATTTTTTTCGTATATTCGTGTATAACTATATAAGCATATATCACTCCGTCCTAAATTAATTGCATTTCTAAGATTTTTTAAAGTCAAATTGACTATTTTTTAAACTAATTTTTTTACTATTTTTGCTAACATATATGTGAAGATATTATAACCAAAAAAAAATATATACAATTTATTACTAATTTTAATTTTTATAATTTTAGAAATATATTTATATATGCTTAATTATTAATTTTAAAAATAGTCAATTTGACTTAAAAAACTCCTATAAAAGTAATTAATTTGGGACGGAGGGAGTACTAGATTAAACATTTAAAAAATTGTACATTGGTACCAAGCAATCTTATGAGGCACAAAAATTCATCATTGTTACTAAGTTTTATTTTTTTAACATCATAGGGAAAAAAAACTTGAGCGCCTAAATTCCAAGCAAATAAGTCTGCATAGCGGCCTAGGCCCTCCTAGACGCTTGGAACTATTTTTGTAGTGATTGGGACCAAATTTAGGCAATGGAGGTCCGATGCTGCCTAAGTGGTGGAGGACTGATTCTGCCTAGGTGGCCACCCAGGCCGATTTTTGTATGACACTGGCGTTCGACTCTTGTTAGAATTGCTCAAAAACTATTGGAACTCTGAACTTATGGAATTGCTTAACAAGTTCTGAATGAATTTTGACTACTCTGCTTGGCCTTACCTGGATTATACATGATAGCTAAAAAAGAAGAAAAAAAACTCCTTGTAACTAGTGTAGTTCATCGTAAGTTTAGTTGTTAATTGTTAAAGCATGTGATACACATTATTGGCCCGATAATCTAACATGTTAATGTATTAGAGCAATTGTTAACTTAAAACAAATTAAGTTATCATTGCTCTGAATCAACCCATAATTCCATAGGCTGTCAATGCGAAGCAGCTCTTCCAGTTCGTTTTAGTTAGTGTGTAATTAATATTATTGCATTTTCTACAGATAAGGTATAAGAAAGGCATGGAGATGCTTAAAATATTCAAAAACTACACGTCCAAGACATCTTTACTTGATGACTTCATGTACTATGAGAATCGTCAGAAGCTCCTGCAGGAAGAGAAAGCCAGGCTATTAATCAAAAGCTATGAGAATCCATTTCTCATACCTTTGGTAGAACCCCTGCGCGAGGCAAGTCGTGCTGTTCTTGACTTGCCTCCTAACGACTACGAGAAAATAACAAAGCATAACGATGTAAGCAGTTCTGAAAAGAATGCCTCCACTTCCACTGAGCAGGTTTCCTTGGACAATAAAGTCAGTAACTTAAACATAGCCAAAGAAAATGTTTCTGTAGCAGCTGATGACAAGGCAGAAGAGGGAGTATTGAAGATTGGTTCACTCAATATTAATCCAAAGCAGGCTGGCATTAAGCCTTCAGAGGGTACTGCTGTAACTGCTCCTGCTCCTGCTCCTATTACAGAAACTGTTGTTACTACCGAACCAGTTAATGTCGTCACTGTAGGTTCAATGCCTGTCAAAGTAAATGGATTTGCAAAATCAGCTGGTTTTTTAACTGTTGGGACAATCCCACTTGATCCTAGAGCACTTCAGCTGAATGAGGCTAGTCTTTCCGCTAAGAGTGGTTCCAGGAAAGGTTAATGGTTCCAGGAAAGGTTAATTACGAGGTATATCCAGATTAATATGGCAGGTGCTTTGTTTTTGGAACTCCAGCAATCTGGGGCAATAATACAAAATCTTTTAATGTAAACTGAGTGCATCAACCTCAGTCTTGGTTAAGTAAGTGTAGGTCATAAGAAATCTTCTTCTTAGGCCATCAGTGGTGGTTTCTTTACTTTTTCCTCTAGTTAATTGGGGTCACTTGATGTCGTTTTACTGATGTTTTGGGTTTTCTTTTTTCTAGGGGGTCATGGTTGTGTTGGATGGTATTAACTGGAAGTACAGATTGTAAACCTTTCTTTTGGGTTGTTTCACCCCTTTAAATCATTTAATTTCAAGAAATACGACAAAAAAAAAATTATTTGCCGACTAATTTGATTGTCTTGATTATATGATGATATCAACGGTGTTGGTAATTTAAATTGGACCTCTGTACTATAATTGCATTTCATGTGTAGTGTCTTTGAGAATTGATATACTTAAGTACATAAATAGTTAGTAGGATTCGCTTTCATGTGAGAAAAAAATTAATGAAATTAATATGAATAGCTCCTATGTACAAGTAATGCTAAGGTTCTTAAATAAAATATAAAAATTATATTTTAAATATACATGTTATTATTACATTAATTACTCAATGCGGTCGTATGTAGTAAATATAGATATGTAACAATTGAAATAATAATGTCTATGTGTAAATAATAAATGCCTATCACACAGTCTTTGTTTTATTTTACTCCACTATAATTTGAACTTTTATGACTATATTTATCATTTTTAAAATTGATGATTATATATGTTTATCTAGTTTTTTAAAACCACAATCTTTTTGTTAGTAGTAATTTCTATATTAACTTAACTTATTATAGTCCTGGTCTCTATACATATGTTTTTAAACAATAACACAATTTATTAATTAAAAAAATTAATTTGACCGTAGTAAATTAAAAGACAATTAAATGGGATGAGCTAAAATTTTATGACCACAGCATCCGAGTGTTATGTTGGAAACTGTACATTGAACAGACAACCTCTATTCCCGAGTGAAAGTAAAACCCACGAGCAGATAATAATAATAAATAAAAATAAAAAATAAAAACTCCCAACAAGAAAATACTCTCCCCGTCCCAAATTAATTACTTTTTTAGGACTTTTTTAAGTCAAATTGAATATTTTTAAAATTAATAATTAAACATATATACATATATTTCTAAAATTATAAAAATTAAAATTAGTAATAAATTGTATATACTTTTTTTTTGTTATAATATCTTCACCTATATGTTAGCAAAAATAGTAAAAATATTAGTTTTAAAAATAGTCAATTTGATTTTAAAAATTCCTAAAAATACAATTAATTTGGGACGGAAGGAATAATGTAAAAAGAAAAAAATACCGAAATTTACCATCGTGGCAGGTTAAATGACAGGCGTCACACATTCGTCACCTCAGGACCCACCTTTCATGCAAAATCCAAATATGGACAAACTTAAACGTATGTGATAATCTCACACACGGGGGTACAGAATAAGTAGAACTTCTACGTTTCCGTACCACCACTTTTATACGTAAATACGTACTCACTCCAAAACAGATTCTCACCTTTTTCATATAAGCTCTCGTTTCTTTCAGCGCGACGAATGTACTTGAAGGAATTAAAACACAGCGGCCGTCGGTGAGCTCGGAACGCCGGTCACCGGCGACTGAATTGATTACTCTTTAAGTGAGAGCTCCGATCAGGTACGCCGGCCGTCGCATGTGCATGCATCCACTCCTTGTTAATTATTTCCTCTTCTGTAATTTAATTTGAGCTGGTAATTAGTTAAAGAATTAGGCGAGGGTTTGTTTTTTGCCTTATTGGACATTGTTTTAGCTGAAGGCGAAGAAGTTGATGAGTTCAATTGATAAAATTCACCAGTGTTGATTCATGAAAGTCCTTAATTGCTCTGTTTTTCATTCACATAATCTGATTCTCCTGTGCGAACTGATTGGGCATACTCTCTGTGTTTCTTTCTAATAATCTGTTTTGCACCAAGTAAACAAGTTCAGTTGCTCGATTTCACAACGAATTAGTAAATTTTATGATTGTGATCATTTGGAGTAATGTGTCTGTGCGTCTCTATATATCTTTTTGGCCAACAAGTTAAAAAGAGAAATGTATCTTAATCTTGGGAATAAGGGAATACAGTGAATGGTGTGGTTACTTCATTTTTAGTGAATTTTGGTGGCAAATTTTCTATATTTGGCATTTCTGTAATATATTGTTTATTTTTGCAGTTTTAGCTGATTTTAACATTTCTTTTTTGCAATGAGAGAAGATAAACTGGCAAACTGCAACTCAGGTATTTAAAAATTCAGTTTTCTAATTAATTTTTTAGTTGTATTTCTTAGATTTATTTTAACTTTATATTTTTGCTGTAGTCTGAGATAGCAAAATATCAGATAGCACAATTCATTGGAGCTTGATAGTGAGCCTGGAACTATGCCAAAAGTTACGGTTGAGGATCATGAGGAATTGCCATCCATTAACATGCACCCAAGGCAAATTGGGGTATGCTACATTTTTTGAGATTACAGTCATTGTTTTGCTTCTGCACCGGCTTCTTGTAAATATGTTCCTTTATGTCTTTAATTCTCACCAAGATTTTGTATTTGAGAGATACACTGGTTGCCCATTTGTTTGTACTTTGTAACTGATTTTTGAAAACAACAAACTTTTATCACGAAAATCTTTATTGGGTATAACTTTTGATGTGTTGAAGCTGGATAGTAGGAGCAGGCAACTTCGTCTTCCATGTTGAAATGGTTAAGTTGCCTTGTATCTTTTTATCTAATAAAGAGCGGCTTGGTCTTGACTCGGCCCTTTCTGGAATGCAACTAATTAAACGGCTTCTTGAAAAGGGTCATCTATTTTGCTCATTTATGTTGCAATTTCATCCCGAGGATTTATTGGGGAAAGGTATTATGTGCCAGATTCGCTCGTGAAGCATTCTCAACTATCAGTTCGGCGTATGGCATGCAGCCATTTAGAAAACTTCAACTCTAGTGTCCTACTACCTGGTACCATGTAAGCGGGTGTGGATGATGGCAACATGAAATAACAATTCAAATAAACTAATATAAAACCTTAACATCCAGGATTACGTTTGCTCAGTGCGAAAATTTGTTATTTTCCCAAAAAAATTCTCAAGTGCTAATTACATTTCTATTTTTTTTTGATTTCATAGATTAAATTTATTATTAGGCAAGTGTCAATTACATTCATTCCTGAAGGGACAAAAAGAGTTCAAAGAAAGACATTCTTATAGCGACAAAGAGAGAGAAGAAAATTTTGACATCTTGTAAGGGCTGCCGAGAGTAGTTCTTACAACAACTTCTTTATTATTTGTAAGCTTAAGTAGGATTTATTAAAAAAAAATAAAGGATACTAGGAAGTAGTTATCATAATTGGAATATATCATGTGGGAGACTTTAATTAAATGGGAGCTTTTGAGTGCTAATTGTCATCTCATCTTGTTTCTTGCACCAGCCTTTCAGTGTCAAGAATTTCCATTCACCATGTATTGATTTATTGTCGATAGGCACCCCCGAGTACGCAATTAGCAGCATATTATCAATAGAAGACCAGAAAAAACACTATATATTGACTGGGTTGTTGCCATTCTTGTTCACATTTCCATGCCAATTGGTATTTGAATCTAAGTCACAGATTCGTGGAGCGTGAAAAAGTCAATTTTAAAAATACATAGGATCTATACTCTAGAGCGTCGTGAAAATGTGTATAAAATATTAATATGTACACTACAACTTCTTTTTTCTATACTTTTTAGTATATTAGTTAGTAATTATATGTAATAATAATCTATGCATTGCTGGTGTCATAATCTATATGACAATTGTAATAAATTGAATGAGAATTAATTCTGAAGGGTCAGTTTCGCAAAAAAATTGAAACACAGAGCGGTTGGTTGGGAGCTCCTTATTGAGGTCCGGGGTTCAAGCCATCCTAGCACATTAAACCTCTTTATCGAATAAAGAATACCAAAATTGTGTTTTCTAAAGTCGATTCGGTGATTAAGAGTTTTTATTTTTAATTTTGATGAGTAACTATGATTTGATTCTTGAAGTTTGGATACATGTTGTAATATTAAAATATAAAAGTTTGTGATTCTTGTGGATTTCTTCCACCTTGGTGGTGCATGAGGATCCACACTGTAAAGCCCAATAAACATACCGTTCAGACATGTGTACTGGGCGTGTGGATCTTCATGCACTGGCAAGGTGTAAAATGAATGCTGGTTACATTTTTGTCACGTGACACTTTTGTTGTAGTTATATTGAATTAGTTTTGTAAACATATATGGTTAGTTTTAACACGTCTAGATTTTGTTTTTCTCTCTTTCCATCCTTGTCATCGAGAAGAACATTTGTTTGTAGGACAATGTTGCAAGCTCATCAGGGAGCCGTATAAGATCATCGTTTATCGGGATGGGATTCGCACCATCTCTTGTTGACAAAGCAATTGAAGAAAATGGTAACTGTGCAGAATTCCAAACTCCTTAACATTTTATTGGTTTGCAGTTGGGACTAGTTGGTATGATACCTTACTAAATTTTACATGATAAGAGATATAACACAAATGCCTAGCCTTTTCGTCTTTCAAATTATTGGGGTACACTTATGCTTGCAATTCATACTTTCTTTTACTATATTCACCTTTTCATTAACCATGTGACTAGAATGATTTTATTGTATGTTTGACAAGAAGAACATTTCCTCCTCAATCTAGGTGAAGACAATGATGAATTGTTATTAGAGACTCTCTTTAAATATTCTGTAAGTGAATGTTTCCTTTCTGGTGCATTTGTTTTGTTCTCTTTATAAAAATAGACATTGTAATGGTTTGTCTGTCCATGTATTAGTCTGAAGAAATTACATTAACTTTTTCCTTTATTACTTTGGACATTGCTTTTTAGTTGATATATGTATTAGTTTTGCAAAATCATTCCAATTATTTGAGAGGTCACGTCATATTAATGACAGAATCAGTCATGAACAGATCCACAACCCTGTCCAGTATTTCGGCTACTTTCTGTCAGCCAAACAAATATAGAATTTTTTTTGTCCAATATTTCGCTACTTTCTGTTAGCCAAACAAAAATAGAAATTTTCAGTGAATTTACCAGCAACTATTCAGGTTGAATATTTTCTCTTGACATAAAAAGAGGAAGGTGCATGGTTTGGTTTAAATTCTAGGTACATGGATGTGTTAGTAATACTTATGTGAGAACTGTTCGCAAAATCCCCCTCCTTTCCTGAAAAAGAAAATAATAGGGAAGGAAATAGATGAACTAGAAGAAATCCAAAAAGCACCTTACTTCATTTAGAGTACTGATAGAGTAACTGCTTCTCATCATAGAGCTCTCTCTCTTCCCAACCACCCCACGTTCATTTGATTCCATGGTTAGATTAATGAGGCTGTTTGGAATTGGGGTTACTTATCTAGGTAGAGGGTTATGAAATGCATGATACTTTGTATTCCATCAAATTCTGATATTCTCACAAGTATAACGTATCTTTCTCAGTTAAAATTTGTAATTACTTTCTTATGCTTATTATTTGGTGGTCTCCCCATCTTCTTGGCTTTACTGTTCAATGTCATTAAATTTATTAGTAGTTCTGACTATTAGATTGTTCATGTGACTGTGCTATTCCTTAATCTTAATTTGTTCTCTGTCATCTTCAGCAACCAAAATCCTCGTCTTTCCTTGTAAGTTGTAAACCTATGCTAAATAGCTAATAGTTTGAGACTAAAATGCTGACTTTCAAAGACTATAAGATTAATCTTCCTGCAGTTTACAGCATTTGTTTTCTCAAGTCTCTCTTATGTGTCCAGGCGTGATAAACTGATAATAAGGCAATAAGTTAATGACTTCCCCCACTTTAGGTGACTCTGGGTTATATCCCTTCCTGCCCCTATCGAGAAACACAACTGATTAATCCTAAGCAAAGGGTTGAGAAATTCAATGCCACTGTTCTTGAACAACTTGGAGCCGTGCCATGTCCTGAGTGAATCGTGGAAATAAAGTTTATAGAAGGAAATGGCTTTTGTATATTAAAAGAATGCCCTAAAAAAATTCCTGGCATTGTTGTGGGATGTTTGGATGAATCAGCTTCCCCTGGCCAGATAAAAAGGAAAAATAAACTTCCCCCTTCTAGAAATAATGTTTACAAATTATATTTTCACTATCTGATCACATCCTTTAACTTTCACTAATATTTTACATGCTTTGGAATGGCATAGGCTATCCAAAATAAGAAGCCTGAATCTTCAGATTTACTTGGTGGCTTACCTAGTGACAAGGATATACTAGCCGCAGTTAGTCAACCAAGAGAGGAGGTAACTTGCTGCTATCTTGTCTCTGTAAAATATTTTTTCTTATCAGGGACCACTTTGAGCTGAGGTATGGGCATTACTATAGTTGATTTCTAATATGAAAATCTTAGCTTCAAAAATTTTCTAATGATGTATTAAAATCATTATATGAAGCGGCTGTCCAAAATTGATTGCTTTGCTCCTCACAATTATCTCTCTCTCTCTCTCTTGAAGTTCTATTAGCTAGTAGTTGACCTTCTTTGGCATTTAGCAGGTTCCACATAAATCATGTTATGAATCATCAGATTCTCTGGATAGCTTGTTTGGGGACAAAAAGGATTCAAGCAGTCACGCCAATTTTGCATCAGATATTCATCTTAAAGAGGTAACATACTATGCTATGGTTTGTTTGTGAGATTAAGCATACTTCTTTGTTGAGTATCTTGTAGAAGTTATCATTGTCACGAAAATTTCTTTCATCGAGCTTTTTTGATCTCTGTGTTGCATGTGTGATTTTGGCTTGAATTCAATCTCTGGCAGGAGCCTGATGTATCCAGTGGAGTTAATTCCGACAAAAAAGCATCTTTGTTAATGATGAATTTCTCTGAAGATGAAGTAGAATTTGCAATAGATAAACTTGGTATGTAGAAGTTTCTGTAATTGTTTTTAATCTCTTTTAAGTGCTTCCTTTTTATGCATAGAATTTTAGTACTTAATAGAACTATGTTTTTCTACCCTTCTTTGCCACGAGAAACACTTCAACAACAAACATATAACACTGGGGATTGAACTTCAAGGTGTACTAGCTTAGTTGCTTTACAAGCTAATTGTATGTCAGGCACGAGGCTCCTTGTGCAATGTGCCAATGTCCATTTGTTTATACTTTTTGGTCACTGCTGCACCGAATAATACCTGTTCATATCTAAGTACCAAGTGTAAATATATGTTTGCACTTATGTTATATGCTCTATGTCTACATATATTCATATTTATATACAAACACACCTATAAACTTTTCTAGGTCATATTATTATAGTCCTTGTCTGTAATTATCCTTTTAATTAAATCAGGAAGATATCTTTACCATAGTCTTCTCCCATATTTCTTTACAGGAGAAGATGCTCCGATCACTGAACTAGTAGATTTTATCTTTGCTGCTCAGATAGCTGAAAAAACTGAAAAGGATGTGGATTGTGCAAATCATCTTGATGAAGGAAGGAATGAGGTTAGTTTTTCAAGTACATTATTATATTGACTGTATGGGATTTCAATTTCTTGTCACAACTTTGTATACAATGACCTTATTAGAAGGATAAACTTTCTGCGTCAAACTGGAAAGTACAGTAGGCTTATTTTTTTGGGAAGACATCTATTGGTAATGTATCAATGTAATAACTTTTATTAACTGTTTAGGTCTGAAGTTGGGAGCACAAAATATGTTTCTCTAGATTACTATATTCTTTCAATGGGCTCATTTTGCTTACTTCTACTATTACCTTATGTTGGAAATTGTGAACGGATACATTTGTGATGCATCTCTGTTTTAGTAAGTGGATATGGGAAACCTCAGAAATAATTAGAAATGTGTATTGATAATGATGAAATCAGATTGATGGTGACTTCTACAAACAAAGATTGATGATGTGATGCGAGTAATGTAGGACTAGAGAGAGTCAGAGACCAATGTGAGACTAGGATAGCAATGAAATACATGACTGTATGTAGTTTATCAGTTGGTACGCCCTTTCACAAAGCTGAATAAATTACCAGGATTGTGTACCTACCCATGCAGTTTATTATGCCTTTACTGAATTTGAGTGGTTCGGTCATTGATGATCATAATAAGAAGTTGTTGACCATACTGAATACTAAGGTTGGAGGATATAATTTCAAATCCGTGAAATGAAGTGTGCTATTTATAAGACTTTCTGATGCTTTAAAAATATGGCTGTCTGATACGTAATTTGCCTTAATTTTTCAGGATAGAAGCACGGAAACTTCGTCTGAGACTGTGAACAAGACACTTCAGTTGCTCGAAATGGGGTTTCCTGAGCAAGAAATTTCTGCTGCCATTGAGAAGCATGGTGAATAAACATATCATACCATACAATCGTCAGTAAAAAAAATAATGAAAATTAGTTATGTTGATTCCCATTTATATTAATCATATAGTTATGCTCATCAATGGTAAAAGGTTTAAAGTTTTAAACTTGTCACTTGTGCTTGTGATTCTTGTAACTTATAAATGTTAAAGTTTTAAACTTGTCACTTGTGATTCTTATAATTTATAAATGTTACTTTA
Source organism: Aralia elata (assembly GCA_034770075.1). Classification (NCBI taxonomy): domain Eukaryota; kingdom Viridiplantae; phylum Streptophyta; class Magnoliopsida; order Apiales; family Araliaceae; genus Aralia; species Aralia elata. Next base: position 82,390,433 of record CM068387.1, on the reverse strand, counting down.
CCTTCATATTTTCTTGTGAGATGATTTTTTTATCAATATGCTTCTCAACATACCATTTTTCTCACTCATGGTGGCTTGATTTACTCAGAAATTACAAGGGTTACATACCAGTAATTCTTCATTTTCACGAAGAGTCTAATTTTCCTTTATTATACTATCATCTGATTTGGTTAATGCTTTCTGTCTATCAGGTTCAGAAGTATCCGTTGCCGAGCTTGCTGACTTGATTGTTTCAGGTCAAACTACCAGTACTTGCTCTGACAAGGTTCTCCTCGTCATCTTATAATCAAACATTATGTTTTTATGTTTATTAAGTAAGAAAATATTCTTACTTACATTCAGTCTCTTTTTCTTTATGTTCTTTAAGGAAGGGGATTGAACTACTAATTAGCATTTTAGTGATAATGCAAAATTTTTGGCTGTGGTCTTCATTTTATCTCTGCAATAGCCAGATGAATAATGTACAATATGCTCCTGTTAGCATATATGGAGTATATCTATAACATACTAAAATAGGTATTCTTCACACATGGGACAGGGGCCTTGATCTAATGTTGACTTAATTTATTACTCTAATTTTTAAAGCTGTGTGAGTTCAGACGAACTTGAGCACAAGGGATGTGCTCAACAGCAGGCAGCTATTTAATATCTTCTGTCAAATTGCAAATGATTTTATGTTAGCTTATTCTTTTTATTTATCTAATTTTTTGGTTTTTTGCAGTATTCCTCAACATCTTCCGGTCTAACTTGGTCAAAACCTGTCAACAAATGTAGATCCTTTGGTGGGGTGACGGGACAAGGCTTGCATCGCTATTCTTTTGATAATTTGACAGTAAAAACCGAGGACTATAGTCCAGAGGCTACTTCCCAGTTTAGGAATGTTGGTTTAATGGAGAAGTATAAAGGGAAAAGGCCAAAAGAAGAATATATTGTTGATCCTGCCGGTTTGAAAAGACCAAAAGAAGAGTATGATGGCGCGTTAAGTTCTTTCAGCCCAACATGGCTTGAAGCAAGACAAGGGATCTCTAAGATAACCAGCTCACAGATGCCTGCATCACAGAGACAGCATCGTAAAGCACGACAGCTAGATGTACCCAAGCTGGCCAAGCCTAATTCATGCAGGAGTCTTGATAGAATGGTAGCTAAACCACCATACTTCTTTTATGGAAATGTTATGATCTTATCTCGTGACTGTTGGATCAAAATATCTCAGTTCTTGTATGCAATTGAGCCAGAATTTGTGAATACTAATATCTATTCAGCCTTGAGTAGGAAGGAAGGGTATGTACACAATCTTACTACTGACAACAGGTTTCACATTACACCAAAGTCACCAATGACCATTCAAGAAGCAATACCTGATACCAAAAAATGGTGGCCATTGTGGGATACAAGAAAGCAGTTCAGCTCCATCAACGCCGAACCTACAGGAATTTCTCAACAATGTGATAGGCTTGAAAGGATATTAATTGATTCTAAAGGGTTGCTCTCAGTTGAACAACAGAGAGACCTCCTTCATCGATGTCAAAGCTTTAATCTTGTGTGGGCCGGCCATAACAAACTGAAGCCCATAGAACCAGAAGATATTGAGTGCATTTTAGGCTATCCTGTGCAACACACTCGAGCTGCTGGGTTGAGCCTGACTGAGAGACTTCAGTCACTCAAACACTGCTTCCAGACAGATACATTGGGATATCATTTATCTGTATTGAAATCTATGTTTCCAGGAGGATTGACAGTATTATCAGTCTACAGCGGAATTGGAGGGTCGGAAATTGCTTTGCACCGGCTTGGCATTCGTTTGAAAGGCGTTGTTTCTGTAGATCCCAATGAAACACAGCGCAGAATTCTGAAGCGGTGGTGGAGTAGTTCTGGACAAAGCGGGGAGCTAATGCAGATTGAAGACATTCAAAGGCTATCAAGTAACAAGATTGAAATGCTAATGAAGAAGTTTGGTGGTTTTGACTTCATCATCTGTCAAAACCCCTGCACTGGCATGGGTGCAGATGGTGACAATTTTTCAGGTTTAGAGTTCACGAGGTTTTGTGAATTTGTGCGGATTTTGCAGCGTGTAAGGAGTGTGATGGGAAGTGCCAGGTGAATTTTACCATCTGTCTGCTTCTTCTGCATATTTGAATCTAATAAAATGATCAGTGGAGCTTTTTAGATGTGATTATCTCAAGTTGTAACAAAAATAAATTACTTTACTAAATTGATCTATCATACTCATTCTGAGTTGTCATTTTACTTTACTGAATAAATCTAACTACATTGAGCATTATGTTTCTGTGTGCATCGCCATCAAGATGGAAGAAAGCCTTTGTAAATTATATTCTTAAACTGTGTAAAATTTTCAAATGAGACTCTTTTTGTGGCAGGGAAGGTTTATATCAACTCGTTACATGATTTTTTTTATAAAAAAAAACGTTCTTTTTTTATTTATTTTTATCGGAGTATATAATTACCCCAAACATTAAAGATTCAAATAATCAATTTTGACATAGTGTATAAATGTATATCTTGAAGAATAGGTCGGCAACGCCACCTAAATGTTCCTTTAAACCCCATCTTCAGTTCACAAGTCAGCAACATTCAAAAATGGTGGGATGTAAAACTAGTAGCATACAGAGAACTTATTTTTTGATGATATTCAGTACACATGCACAAATTCTAAAGCATATAACTCGTTGGAATTTTGTTAACGAGTACACTAGCACTCGTATTCAGATAGTGTGAAAGCAATTAAGCCTTCAAATTCTTTCTAAGGATATCCTCATATTAGTTATTATCTCGAGCACAGTATGTTCATGTAGACTAATTATTTATAGAAATAAGAGCAATCGAGTTTGTTGTTATTATTATTTAAATTTTCTCTCAATTATGTGCCAATAAGGATATTTTTAAAAGGAAAAAAAAAAAAGTTGAAGAAAAAGAAGTTATAAACAACAAAGTCCACTTTTTAAAACAACCAAATCACTTATCTCCTGATTTTTTTAGACAACATATTTCAATTTCTTTTTCCAGCTAACATGAGGGAGAAAAATATACAAGTAATATTTATGTAAAGGAAAATTAGAAAGAGAGAGAACATATCATATTATTATATGGACATTATAAATGAAAGACCAAAGTGAGACACCAACCTCTCACTCAATAACATAGATGATATATGTCACATTCCACTCTAGTTACATAGTAGGCCAAAAAATTGATAATCTCATCACACATTTAGGGAAACAAACCAAACCAAACCCCAAAGGGATGGATCCTAAGTGATTAACAATCAACCAAGAGACCACATTAAATAGTTGCTCTTGGGGCTCTCTACTTACATAGTAAATATATATATGCTTTTATCATCAATCCATATATAATTACTATGAAAGTAAGCTCTTAAGTACACTGAAAATTGTAACTTTCTACTACAGACTCTGGCTCTCCATCTTGTAAACAATCAATGGGAGGAATAGTTAATGTCTCTTGAATTCCATAGGCATTCCAACAGAAAGGATCATCCACCAATTCCCCTTCTTCTGGCAGAAGCTCCACTTCTGACATCGTTATATTCGTGCAGGCCACCGTGTCGCTGCAGGCAAAATGTATAGGAGGGCTTCGGACATCGTACGTGCCCTTTATGTTCTTAAACGATATATCTGTCACATAGACCGCTGAAGTTTGGTTAAGACATGCCTTTGTTGCGCAATAGTATTGATCTATGATCACGCAATTTTTAACGTTGTCCATTTGGATATTCTCAAATGATATGCCTGTTACTAACCCCGCCCCACCTTGCCATGTCTTGATTCTCACACCATTATCAGAATTCTTTATTATCGCGTTACTAACCGTTATGTTTGACACACATGCTTGGGAATTGTGCACCCCTAAGCTTCCAATGCTGTGGTTTAAACAAAAAGTCTAATGAGACTCTATTTGTAGGACGGACCAACAGATGGAAAGTATATGATAGTGAAAAAACATACCTGATACCGTGACTAGGTCCGCAAGTGACACCATCAATGTTAACATTTGCACAGCCAGGTCCAATTGAAATGCAATCATCACCTGTAAAATCAAACAGCAGGGCACACTTTTTAACATATAATTCACTAGCTAAATACCAAATCTCGGAGAATATTGTGGAGCCAACTTAATTGTTCTTACCATTTGCTATCACGGAGTCGTATATTCCCACAGATTTAGTGTTCTCAATGTGGATCCCATCAGTGTTGGGGCTAAGCTTTGGAGAAGAGATGGACAGCTTTTCTATCAGCACTCCTTCACAGCCATCAAATTTCATGTGGAATTGAGGACTGTTTTGGATTCGCAATCCACTGACCACCAAATTGGAGCTCATGAAGAATCGAATTAACTGAAAATATTAAATAATAAATTAAATTTACTAATTACTGGAAATTAAAAAGAATGAATAAAAGCTTGGATGGTTTTACTCACTGCAGGGCTGTCACATGGTCCAGGTAAAGTTGACCCATTGGGACCCTGAAATTGCATTTAGTAATATTTCAAATTCCAAATCACATGACAAATAGATGAAACCTATGACACAACGAAAAGCTAAAACCAAAACAAATTCACAACAATTCAATCTGGAAAACCTTGAATTCAAAAACAGTTCAAAAATATAAATTATAATAAATCTTGATTTTTTTTAATTTAAAAAAAAAAACTATAAAAACAGAACTAAGATAATGAAAAATACCCTGTGGGGTTTGCATGGAAGTTCCCACCATTGATCACCATTCCCTTCAATGGTACCTGTTCCGGTGAAAGTCATAGCATCCAGTCTATAAAACACAAGCCATTGCTTATTGCTATCTTTTTTTGGCCAGCAATCCGGTCCATTAGGCGGCATTAAGACCCCATCAACCTATAAAAACATGCAAAAATTTCAACTTTAAGCAAATTTACATTTTAATTTAGATCAACAAACTAAAGGAGGAGGGAGATAAAATGTTGAAATTCTTACTTGAAATACAAGTCCTGGCTTACAGGGACCGTAAAAGACTGTTGAAGTGATCATGAATGTGTAATCTGAAGGAGCTAAAAGAACAGCTGATTCTACTGCACAAGCTGCCTTCCAGGCAGCAATGAAGGCTGCAGTGTCATCAGTTGAACCATCTCCCACTGCCCCGAAAGATGTCACGTCGAAAATGCAGTCCGACGTGGTATTTCCAGGGTCATTTGGATCTACAGGAACAGGATCATTGTTGGGGTCTGAAGGTATTGGAGGGGAATATGAGGGAGATTGAGAAACAGGGGATTCAGGGTTAGGAGCAGAAACAGGGGATTCAGAAACAGGGGAGTCTTTAATCTTTTGCTTCTTGTGAAAGTGATATCTTGCTTCCACATTGCTTGGATTCAAAAGTAACATAATCATGATGAAAAAACACAAAATCCCAAGAAAGAAATTCATTGGAATTGATAAACTGAGGACTTTGCTAAGCAATTTTCAACAATGCCAAGATTTTCAAATAGTAGCCCAAAATTGTAATGGGATTAGTTGGTATAGAAAATGACTAAAAATTCTAGCTTTAAGAGTGCTTGAATTCCAAAACTAATGGAAGAGAGAGAATGGAGAGTGAATTAACAGAACTCAAAGTAAAGTTATGTGGCTAGTGAGAAGGACCAGTTGAAGTAGAGGCTGTAATTTATAGACAGAACTGAGAAAGTTTCTCAGAGCAAGTTAAAGTTCTCATGCAAGAGCTTGACTCGTGTCTACTTCAGGTTGGCCCAAATATCAAGGCTCTTGAAAAAATACCATTATACCATAGGAGATTGGTTTTCTGTGGCAAATTTTATAGGGTGGTCTCTCTTTGTTCTTTTGTGGATACTATTTAGTTTCATTCCTGGGATCTCTCCAATGGCCCCTCTGTTTTTCTTTTTCGTTTCTATTTTTTTTTCCTTCAAAATTTAGTACTTGTTTTTTGGTTTCACTTTCTTATGGTTCAGGGGTCTCCTGTTTTTGCTCTAGGTCCTTATGTTCTACAGAATTGCGCCGATCTAAATCTTTAGGTTTAAATACTCCAAATCTTTAGGTTTAAATACTCCATGTCCTAAATCCTAGTACTCCCTCGTTTCCTTTTTATCCGAATTTTTAGAGAAGAAAATATGTTGTTTTTTATATGTCGTTTGTATATTTCAATAACGAATTAATGACTTGGTAGTTTGTTATATTTATTTTAAATATTTAATGTTAAATTTATTTCTCTTTCATCTTTTTAATAAATTTTAGAATGATAATATTGGGATTAATCTCACTTTTCAGTCGACGTATTGTCTCTTAAAACATTAATTAATAAAAGAAACAAAAAGTATTATGTTATAGGTTTAAGAATATGTTTGAGATTGTTTAAAAAATATAATTATGGCTTCTGATTAATTTTTTAATTGTAATCAATTTTTAAAAAATAATTTATGTTTGGTAAATAAAAAGCCAATGGTTTTTGAGGGTATATTTTTTAATTAATGTGGGATACACTGTCAACAGATCAATCACATGTGGCAAGGAATGCTTAATCAAACTATATAAAAGGTTGTGCCCTGCTTGAACCGAGTTTCTCTGCCTTGATATCACGTACAATATAATTACTTGCTTATAATCAAGTTAGGTAGTATTTATTTGTGTTTAAATGCATTTTAATTCACTTGCATCTGATTCAGTCAGAAATAAATCTTGTTTAGTAAATTTTTTTTACCTCTTAATGCCTCTTAATCGTTAAAACAGAAATTCAAATCTTAACTATTAAGAGTTGTTTCTTAATAGTTTATTTAAAATTTATGAACAAAAATAGCCTCAATAAATATTGTACTCTTTCAATTTTAAATTTTAAGATCATTCAAATAAAAATTTTAAATAACTCATATGTTAAAATGGTAAAATAGTGTCATTTAGATGTTTTACACTTTTTAGTTATCAAACAGTTTTTTAGATTCATATATTATTTCATTCAGATAATCTAATTTATTAAGATGTATTAACTATTCAGATTTTTATTACTTAGTTTTATCAAACACCACCTTAACATTATATATTGATGTGATTTTCTTTTTGTTTAGCTAACTATTCCCTCTGTCCCAAATTAATTGCATTTCTAGGACTTTTTAAAATCAAATTGACTATTTTTAAAACTAATCTTTTTACTATTTTTGCTAACATATAGGTGAAGATATTATAACCAAAAGAAAGTATATATAATTTATTACTAATTTCATTTTTTATAATTTTAGAAATATATTTATATATGCTTAATTATTAATTTTAAAAATAGTCAATTTGACTTAAAAAAGTCCTAGAAAAACAATTAATTTGGGACGGAGGGAGTATTTGGTACAACTATTCATGTAATTACAATAATTCAGTGTATATAGTTGGGCCGGACAGTTTAATGTGGTGATGTAAGAATATATTTTGTCCATACTAAAATTATTGATGTATTTTTAACTTTAAATGGTGAAATGACATGAAATTCTAACATGTTAATAATATTATTATTTATACAGTAATACAGTGTTATCACTATTACATGTCTAACTATTATTTAAAATATATTTAAAAACTAAAATTTTATTTAAAAGTTGTGATAATTTAAAATATATTTCTAACTTTCAAATCACGAACTATAGAGATCATGCATGTAAACTATGTGGTGAATGTGGTCGACTGATGTGAAAAGCTAGCATATATATATATATATAGAGAGAGAGAGAGAGAGATAGAGAGAGAGAGAGAGAAGGAGGTCTCGTGACTCTTTATTGTTGTTTTTAGCTAGGTCATTGTAGTTGTGGCCATGGAAGTTGGAAGAAGCATAAAGTAGGTGGTAGACAACAGAATTAAGCCATTCACGGGTGCATGCATCCAAATACGTAACTACACTAGTCATTATCATACTCTATACACAACTATCTATATATATACATATATAAAGCTATTGTATTTGTCCTTAATTGGATTAAAATCTCTATGATTGGAACCAAAACAAACCCCATGCAAAACCCGGACAAACTTCTCACAACACCCATAAATTAATCAACCTAATATTAATCGAAAAAGAAAATAATGCATCGTTGCATTTAAATATTTAATTTGTTGTTAAATATATTGCTTTGATATATAGTTCCGTATGGGAATAGGATTTTATGGGAAAAAATTGAGATGCATGCAAAACTTGTCACGAGCGTCTGTTTTGTCACGGGCAGTTTAGAAACTCATAAGAGAGATATCAGGAAGCACTCTACAAACTAATAATTGTATTGTTGCTTGCGATTAAATTAAGACTTCAGGCCTTGTAATTCTTTTATGGAAAATAATATACTCTCTCCGTCCCAAATTAATTGCTTTTCTAGGAATTTTTTAAGTCAAATTGATTATTTTTAAAATTAATAATTAAGCATATATAAATATATTTCTAAAATTATAAAAATTGAAATTAGTAATAAATTGTATATACTTTCTTTTGGTTATAATATTTTTACCTATATGTTAGCAAAAATAGTAAAAAGATTAGTTTTAAAAATAGTCAATTTGACTTTAAAAAGTTCTAAAAATGCAATTAATTTGGGACGGAGGGAATATCTTATAATTTTATATATTTATTTTTTTGTTATAAATTACGTAGATAACTATAATTTATAATATTTTAACTATATATATTTAATATAGTGAGTTAACTTTATAATCCTACTAAATTTCATGTATTAATATACTATGTCGCGATCATAATTTTGGATAAAATTTTCACAATATATAGCATACTATTTCTTTACTAAGTATTGTTATATATTGTGAAAATTTTCAGCCAAGTTATGATTGCAACGTATGTATATACATGGGATATGTAAAAATTAAAAAAAACTTTATTTTAATTTATTTTATCTTATCGCATATATTTTTATTTTAGTCGTAATTTAACTTTGTCAAATATTTAACGACATGTATACCATTTCTGTTGCGAATATGTTTGGACTCGTCTCCCACACTAATCGGTACTTGCCTACGTCGACCACATGTTTCGTCTCTTCTCTCACACTGATCAAACTTGTCTACGCCGACCACGTGTCTCTATAATATTGGATTCATTGATCATGAATTCGGTGGGACCATGACAGGATATGTCGATTTTTCAACACTCAATAGACCGAGTTAGGCAGGTACTAGCTTTTGGATTGAATTCCGTGAAATTAATAGTGAATTAATTATTAATCCATCTAATACCAAAAAGTTATTTTATTTTAATCTTTGAATGCTCCTACTATTTCAGAAGGATATAAATATAAGTACGGTAACATAATAATTTCAACCTCGATGAACAAAAATATAAAATTCACAATAAAGAAAAAAAAACTAAAAATAAAGATAAAATAAAGTCTCACGATAAAAGAAAAGTCTTTATTCCCTTAAGTTAGATGAAAAATGATATAAGTTCGTGCTGCAAAAATGCACAAAAAATTACCACAAACTTTATTGAATCTAAAACCTAAATTTAGGGTATGTTTATCTCTGTTCATATACCTAATTCCAGCACCACTATATTCAACTTCGATCACATGCTTGTTTATATGTATAAATTTGTTGTTCTCTTCTGAAAGTTGATAATGATTTCTCCCTCTTTCTCTCTTAAAGCTCTCTTTTTACATATGTATATACGTAAACATACATCGACACAAATTACAAATGCCATATATACATAGAGAATACTTGCTTCCACAAGCTTTTCTCATAGTTCTAACAAATCTCTTCTCTACTCTTTACGTAAATATGAGATCCACTTCATATTAATATCAAAGATACATTGTAAAATTATTAAATTATACTATAAAAATAGCAATTTTCTTTATATATAAATATATAATGTAGCATATGTGAAGAAAAAAAGAGGACACGTGTGAGTTTGATAAAATTTAATATGTCGTTGATTGATATTAAAAAATCAAATTATATTTCTAATTTTGAAATAGAAAGTATATATATATATATATATGAAAAATCTCTCCAACGTACCGACAAACCGGCTATGACGACGATCCTTACTGTCGCTATAGAACAGAAAGTTGTCGCCATATATTATCGATGACTGTTGTCATAGTCGGTTCGTCCGTTGAAGAGACGGACTATATATATATATATATATATATAGCGCACAAAATATCTATAGCGACAGCTATAGTTTAAAAAAATAGTCGTTATGCCCTACACAATTGTGTACTTATATATAGTTCATATATATATAGAGAGGGAGAGAGAGTGGGGGGAGAGAGAGAGGGAGTACTTAATTAACCGTAGGTACACTCAAGATAATAGGCAATGAATGTAGAGATGACAAAACATAAGACAAATAGGAAAGAATCACTCAAATTAAGCAATCAGTGTTCTGATTCTCTCAAGCTAGATTGATCCAGCTAATCCCTCTCCAGCTTTAATTCATATATACTGAGTATAAATTAATTAACTAAGAAAAAAGGTATGCAAGACACGTGTACAATCTTATTTGTATATGTGTGGCTTATAGCCCAAAGGGATCCTGGACCCTCTTGTGGGGGTTCAATAATATTTATATGGGAGTAAACTATATTAATCTTGGGTTGCAGTGGCACTTTTTGTACAATAAATATTAATAAATGTGTGATTGCGGCATATATGCATGTGAAGTGTTTTAATTAGTAAACCTCCAAAATAGTTGGTATGATTTGTCAATTTGGGAAGTTATGCCGACTTTATGCAGAACCACGTAAGTACGTACTCATACATGACGCTAGACAGACTGCTGCTGTTTAATTTGCAGAACATCCAATTCTTACTTCATCCAAATCTCATCCACAAACCCCTTTGGCCAACACCAAGGAAAAGGAATAGGGGGAAGGAATAATCGATTTTGCAATTGAAATCGCATCATACTAAATAAATCGCATCAATCAGGGGCGAAGTCAGGATCGAAGTTTGGGAGGGCCAATTTTTTTTTAAAATTTATATTTCCCCTTTTAATGTATTATGTTCTTTTTTCTCAATTAAACCACCAACAAGTAACAAGTAAGATTACAAAATAAATTATAAACCTTAGGGTAAGCCTTACAAAATTTCCAAACGTTAGGGTAAACCTTACAAAATTTCCAAACCTTAGGGGGGGCCATGGCCCCCTCCAAGAAAGCCTAGCTCCGCCCCTGGCATCAATTGTTCAGGTGACATATTATGATTTTTTTTAATACGAATCGTACATTTATAGTTACGGTTGCAATTTGGTATAGAAACGACACCATTAAGGAATCACATTCATTTAGAGTTTTAAATTCTTTAATATTTTTTTAATTTTTGTTTCTTCAAGTTCTATTTAAGTATGATTGTAGATTTAATTTTAGAATATGTAATTTTCCATGATAGATTTTAAATTTAAAATAATGATTGTATTATAATAATGTATGTGTATTTCAAGTTAAGGAATTAGAAGTTTCAAATAAACTTTTAATTGGTTTTCAAGAATTTAACTTTTTATAGTTGAATATTATTTATAGTAGCAAGCTAGTAATGTTTGAAATTTATTTGAAATTTGAAAAGTATGACATGTTTATTATTATTTTTTTCAATTGGTTTTCGAGCTGAAACCGCACCGCATTCTTAGAAATCGCTCCACACCAATCCAAGCGATTTCATGTTGCGATTTTTGATTTAAACAACCGCATCATAACGATTTTATGTGCGATTTTTGTTTCAAACCGTACAATACTCACCCCTAAAAAGAAATGTGTATACCCGAATAACACTTGTATACTAATAAAGAATAACAAATTAATAAACTAAATATATAATTTAGTACAAATCTCAATATTTATCTTTTAAAAAAAATATATTTATTTAATTATTAATTTAAAAATAATCAATTTGATCTGATCACAGAAGGACTTTTATCCTAAGACTTAGATAGTATTATTTTCATATTTTGTGTTATTGCATTGTTGGTACACAGTTAATGATGTACGTAAAAAGATAATAGTATTCATTAGCTACTAATCATGTTAAGACGATGAAAATGCATTCCATAAAATAGATTTTATTTCACTTAATGCTGCACTGAAGTACGTATAAATGATTAAAACTTAAGTGCGCATATTATCTTCCATTAATATTATAGGTTTATTATCGAGTACAAAATTCTTGCTCCATATTGACCAGAGAGATTTTTTTAAGCAAATGGAATGTCATAAAACCAACAATTGAGCAGCTGACTTTCCCAAACGGATAAAGCATTTTATAATAAATTAATAGGATAACTTTGTAATTATGTCTCGGACTAAAATTTTATTTTAAATTATAAATTGTTTATTTTCAATTAGAATTAATATTTTTTATTTTATAATTTATACAATCTAATCTAGTTTATTGTTTATTTTTTGAGTTGTGATATAAATATTTCTTAGATAAAAACGAAAAAATGTTGTCAAAAAATAAAACGTTGGGTTGAGTACTCGACCCATTTTTACTTATTGATACTCGGGTTGACCCGTGTAGCAAGTCAAAGCTGAGCATAAAAACAGCAGCATTTAATGTATGGACTGCGGGTATTGAATACATTCCCAGCCCGTAAAAGTAAGGCTTTTGAATGTAGTAGTATGATCCATATCAAGCCCATAAAAGTAAGACTTTTTAAGGTAGTTGTATGATTTATGGACTTATGTTGTGTTTGGTCAGTGGAAATGAAATGGAATGTAAATTCTCACCAATTATTCGTTTCTTGGGGAGTCGGTTCAGCCCATTCCATTATAACTCAAAATACTTTTGCGACCAAATTGTCTTATAAATATGTATTTATATTTTTACTTATTCAAAAAAAATTAAATTTCTCTCTATTTTTTTTTTTACTTTCTCTCCCTGTTTTTTTTTTTTACTCCATCACTGTAAAACTTTTTATCCACGTAGTAAAGCAGCAGCATCTATGGATATTGAATACATTCTAGGCCCATAAAAATAAGGCTTTAATGTAGTTGGATTGTCACACGTCAGTGTATTAGTGTCCAAATGCTTATGTTAAAATGTTTTAATGGGTTATATTCGAGCAACATTTTTCTATAAGGGTCCTTTTATAGATTGCGAAAAAATTGTGTTAAATTATGATTGACCTATATTAATACATAAAATTAAATAAAATTATAAAATTGATTCATTATATTAAATATATCATAAAAATATTACTATTTAGATTTATTTACATAACTCGTAATAAAAAAATCTACATGTAAAATTTTCTTTTCAATAAATAACGAGCGATTATTCAAAATAAGAAGTTATTGGCAGCTACTAAAAAGCTAGTTTTGTCAACAAATAAATATTACGCCCCCCTTTACAAAATTAAAATATAGGTAGCTCCAACGTTATTCATCTCACATTATTAATTTGACTGACAATCATAAGTCCAACTTTATTTAAAAGCCTAACATCATCGAATCATATCCTATCAGAAATATTTAATTCATAACCCAAACCCCAATTTATTCATTTTTTAAAAAAAAATCATATAAGTGCCTTTTTTAAGACAAGTGATTGTGTGCTATTTTTTAATTTATTTTCTCATAGTTAAACTTTCAGTCACTGTCTTTACTCTTTAGTGTATACTAGCCTAATCCTGTGCAAAACACGGACTGTTTTATACATATTTTTATATAAAAAATAATAATAATAACATTAATATATTACAACAAAATAAATTTTTATTATTCATTATTAATACAATTTTCTTTACATCAAATTGATTTAAAATACATGATATTTATATAAGAATATAGTAAATTTTAATTTCAATATTTAGGTAAATTACATTACCTGTTTGATACGATTTTTTAATCTATTTTGGATAAAATATTTCATCGGTGTGACAGTTATTATTATTAATATTACCTTAATTTTTTGTAAAATTTATGAAAGTTTTTTGAAAAATAAAAAATTTTAAATTACTTATGCACACTTCTTACAACATTGTGTGTGTGTGTGTATATATAGAGAGAGAGTATGAAAAATATAATTAAAGACATCCCTTAGCCAATTTAGCTAAGGATATATAATAATTTCGGTAACGACGTAGTCTTGCATAAAATTTATACTTAATTTTATTTTTTTAAATAAAAAAAAAATCTAAAATAAAAAACTTAACCCTAAGAGATAAAACGATCTCGTTTTAATTAAGTAGTCTTAGTCAAACTTAGTTCAAGCATAACATTAGATTCTCTTTTTTTTTTGCATATATTATAATTAACTATTAATGTATAATGTTTTATTTTTGCTGCAGAATATCAAAGGTATCTGCAGAGTTATCAATAAATACTTATTACGATTTGTTCCAACTTCTATATATAGATATTAATTTTTGATAGTACTTAATAGTTTTATGTGTGAACTGTTAATACATTATAGTAGTTTATTTTACCAACTAATGATATAGATTAAACTTTTAATTTATTATTTTTATAGAGTTATAAAGTAATTTAATTCACTAGAGAGGCGTATGAAGATTGTTTCGAATTTAATAAAAAATTGATAAATGATAAATATCACTTTTTAGTATATAATATACACTTTATTTGTAACAATATATATTATAGTGAATAAAAATATGCACTTTTGCAATGTATTTAAACTTTGTAGTGTCGTTCTTACAAAAGCATAAATTAAAAAAGTAATTACTTGTCTTCAAATTCAATAGATCAAAAACAAAATAATAACAACAACAACAACAACAATAATAATAATAATAATAATAATAATAATATTTTCCTTATGATATATATGTATATATATATATATATAAATTGTAAAATTAGTATAATATTAAGCAATATATTATTTTAAAAATATTATATATATTTACGGATTCAATTGAATCCATTTGAGTAATTATACACTTTAAGTTGAATTGAATATCTACTCATTGATATTAAATTGAATAATAAAAAATATAGTAAGATAAATGGACTTAGATTTATTTTTTCATATTAGATTAAGATATTTGGAAATATATTAGTATTCTAATGTTATTCCGTATTTTGATATTATGATCTAGACTCATAATATTAATATACAAAAGATAGATGAATTTTGATTTAATTTTCAAATTAGATTAATTAATATATTTGGAAAGATATTAATATTCCGGTATTTTTTTAAAATTTTAATATTATGATTTAGACTCGTCAATATTATCCTAATGACTTTGGACTCCACATAATAGGAAAGATAAAAATGAAAATAAAGAAGTTTATTAAATTTATATATGTTTTATTATTTATTATTGTTGTTGTTGTTGTCCATATTAAATATTGTATGTCGTAAAAATTTACCTATATATATACACCATTTTGTTTGCATTTATTATTATTAAAATCATAATAATATGCGTATATTATAACCATACGAGTTATTATTAGAAGTTTATTGGTTTCGTTTGCGTAAATATTAATATATTGCTTATATTAAGGTATAATATAGTTTCATTTATGATGTATATACATATCTTAATTATTTATACTATAGTACAAAATGAATACACGTTGTATTGAATTAAATTTATTTTGTGGTATTCATTGATTTTTGTAATTTATAATTTACTATAATTAATGATTTTGAGACAATATTACAATTAATAAATTTAGTCATGATTAATATTTTTGTGTTAGTCAGTATTGTGATAATATTGGTGTACCTATTATGATTTATGATTATTGGGTAGTGTAGGTTTATGGTTTTTCGTGGTATATAATATGTGTGTGAAGTTATTCATATGTTTTTAACAACATTGATCGGATATTATAGATTAGATCAATAACATCATACTATCATAACTAAGTAACATTATAATTAAAATACAAACAAGTCAATTTCATTCATAAATATCAAAGTCCTCCTATCCCATATTGTCCTAAAATCAAAGGGTATATAAATGAGATTAATAGCAATTGATAACAATAATGAATCAACAATCAAAGTCAAGTCTGCAAATCTGGAAAAGAAATAATTAATTAAGATGAAAAAGAAGAATTTGTTGAAAAGAAAGAAATTACCATATCACGGCGCACATGTCCTTTGTGATGATTTCATATCAACGTTTTGGTTAATGAATTGTCACACCTCTGTATGTAATCCCATGTACAAGTTTACAATATTTATTTAGTTTAATGTTGAAGTTTGTTTGATATATTATCTAATTATAATTATAAAAAATAGGAGATTTAGTTTGAGAAGAAGTTTAAGAAAAGAACATATATTTATTAGATTTACTTTTGTATTGGTAGGAGAAGTTTAAAAATATTAAAGAATATGAGAGTGTTTTATTTTGTGAGTAGTATATTATTTAATTATAATTAAAAAAAGGAGATCGATTTATTTTGAGAAGAAGTTTAAAAAATGAACATATATTTATTATATTTAGTGTAAAAATATTTGGACTTTATATAAAAAGGAACATATATTTATTAGATTTATTTACTTTTTATTGGTAGAAGAAATTTAAAAATATTAAAAATGATGAGAGTAATCTATTTTGCAGAGAGAATTCTCTCAATTACTACATTTATATATTATATAAAATATAGATATAGATACTATATAAATCACCCGATCCACAAAATATCTCACTAACACGCTGATTAAATAATTTCATAAGAAATTATGTGTTAATAATCTCAAAAAGATCATTCCGTAACTTTTGTGATACTTAATTAATCACGTGTAGATCTCACGTAAATGTGCAAACATAAATATAAGTACTTAATTCATTATAAATTATATGACGATTGTTGACTTTTTAAAATTAATTTGAGATATTTTTAAATTTAAAATTAGAATGAAACAATAAAATTTACAGTGAGTAATACTTTTTAGATAATTTATAATATTTATCATTGTATTGATTAAAGTTAATAAAATCTATGTAAATTTAAAATTTAAAATTTTTTAAATTAATTTTAAAAAGTTAATAATTATTAAATAATATAGAATAGAGAGAGTACATGATTTTTCTTAATCATAATATTATCGTGGTTTCATATTAAATTATACTTTCAATGAGCTCCACGGGCCAAGACGTTGGATTGGTATTTATTTGGGACAAGTAAGATCATAAAATCCAATTATAATAAGTTAGTGGCGACCATTGATGATAACCAAAAGATATTCAACGTAGATGAAAGGAAAAAGGATGGGCTATATATTCAATGTAGATGAAAGGATGGGCTATGATTATCCCCCCGCCCCGATGTAGATGAAAGGATGGGCTATGATTATCCCCCCCCCCCCCCCTAACCCTTCCCCCGTTCTTGCAGTATTTTATTTATGATTTCACACAACACGCTCAATTCTTTATTGATACCCATTTTTAATTAAGGAATTTCTTAACACGTGTCCTAAACACACAGTTCAATAGTATATTCTCTTGAACTGTGTGCATATTCTCTTGATTTCTGCATTTGCATCAAGTTCAAGAGAATATGCACACAATTCAAAAAAATATACCTTTGAACTGTGTGCTTAACATGTGCCGTTATGACACATGTTAAGAGGACCCTTTAATTAATATAAACTAGTTCGATCAAGTATAATAGTCAGGAAAAATAGAAGTAAATCAATTTATTCAATTAAAAAAGTATGAAAAAATAATTAAATAAATTACTCTGATTTTGAATTTAAGAATATCGCGTATTGATTTTAGAAAGTAACCTTATATATTGAAATGAACGAATTTTCCCCCCCTTTTCTTCTGATATGGAAAAATACCAACATGAAGAGTGCGTAGGGGTGTAAAACTGTAAACGAGTCTAATATGAGCGAACACTCTCATGTTCAGATTCAACTCGACTAAAAACATTGAGCTTGAATTTGACTCCAATAAGGAATTTTTAATTTTATGCCATATTCGACTCGAAATATTACTCATACTTACTCGGCTCGCAAATACTTGACTAGTTTATAAACCGAGTTACTCGCAAGTCTTCAAAACGAGTTTCAAATATGAATTATCTTATTTGAAATTGAACTACCATATATTCAACTTATTACTGAACTAATATTTATATATAAAAGTTTTTCGCTTGTATTAATGTACGGAAGTTATAAAGAATGTAATCTAAATTGATTTATTCAAGTACAAGTTTACACAATTACATACCACACTTTATCAATACAACTATACAAGTATATAACAAGCCAATAGGAGATCTTATCCAAATTAATTTGGTTGGTCATTTCAAGGGTAATTTGGACATCAACTTATAATTCTCAAATACAAATTATAAAATTATAATAATACATATTCAAATTCAATGAATATAATTAATTTGATATATATATATATATGCATGAATCTCACAACGAAGTAAAAGAAAAGTCATAAAAGGCATTAATGGCACACACACATATATATATATAATATAATATAAAAGAGAAACTTATAATTGAATTATCTTGATAAACAACAAATATAAATTCTCAAATACAAATTACACAGTTATAATAATACATGTTAAAATTAAATGAATATAAGTATAATTTGATATATATACACGTATGTATGAATCTCACAATAAAATAAAATAAAAGAGAATTCATAAAAACATTAATATCACACACACACATATTATATATATATATATATACATATATAATCTAAAAGAGAAACTTACAATTGAATTATTTTGATAAACAAAAAATATACAAGAAAGATAGCCTGTGCTTCGCATGGGTTCCAAGTTTATAAATTATAAAAATTGATACAAATATATCACATATTTAGCTTACTAGTATGGATCAGACCAATATTCAAATATGTTCTTATTGAGTATATATCGAGTATGATTCATGAAAAAATAAAACACTCGAATCCTAATTTGAGCGAACGATAGTATGCTTGAATTCAACTCGTGTATTATTAAATAGAAAATGAGTATGAATCGAATTCAACTCGGATCAACTTTATGTTTCATCTCAGTACAAGATTTGTCTTACATAATATGTTCTATAACTTGCAAATTTCAATGTAATTTATGCAACTTAAAAATCTCAATGTAGTTTTGATAATTACAAGTTCATAACTAATATGCCAACTCATCAGCCTTCTACAATTTTTAAACATGATTTCTTAGGTTCCAAGTTCCAACTAAAAAAGGCCCAACCAAATCGGCCCACTAGACGTTGACCGACACATAGAACCAACCCGGCCCGATCGAATTGCAGTCCTGAAATATTCGCAAACGACCGGAACCGGAGCTAAGAAATAAACAAAAACCACCGTTTAGCGAATTCTCCTCCTGTTTGAACTGTCCTTTGATTTTCGTCGTTTCTCCATTTCAATTCAACCGCCCGCTTCTCTATCTATACATTTTTGATCCAATTAGGGTTTTGTTCATCATTTAAAGGATCAAGTCAATCTTCGATCATCGCTATTTTCCATTCAATGGCAGTCTCTAATCTCCACAGCGATCAGTTCATTCGTAGCTCGTGAGGATCGGTTTAAACTTTCACCATGTTCGAAGCACACGTAAGGACTCTAATTTTTTTCTGTCTCCATTTACCAATTATGTGATGGATTTGAATTTTTTTCCCACTAGTTGTTGATGAAGAGATGGACTCAGAAACAGATGGAATTTTATAATTTAGTTTGTAGTTTGAATTTACGGGTTCATTACTGAGTTTGAAATGGCTCAGTGAACTTAAATTCTGGACCAATTTTATGTGATGTATGCAATGCTTGAAAACACGAGGGAGGTATAAACTTTAATGTTATATCCCACCACAGCAAAGATAACGTTAATTGATTTAGTTATGATAGCTGTAACTAGTGAAATTAGAATGCAGCCGTGAGACTTTTTGATAATTGGGCTACGGATAGTTTATTGGAAGGTCCAATTCATTTTTCTTGTGTTTCTTATCTACATTGCTTGTAGGATTATGGAAATTGGGTTAGGGGTTAAGTATTGGCTGTTCATATAATGAAATGGTGAGTTTGAATAAGAAACAATGTCCGTAGGACAATTTGTTGGTGATCTCTTCCTGATAACACTCATAAGAATTGATGATATATTGGACAGTTTTATCTTCAAAAACATAGAGGATATACTGGAGAGCGATTGTGCAGAAACTTATAAATAGATGTATGTATGACAGAGAAAAAAAATACGAAAACAGTAAACTAAAAAAAAGAAGCGACCATAGAATACATTGAATATGAAAATATTTAAAAATACTAAAGTCAAATACACATAACTCGTTATACGGTTACTTTTTTGTTTTTTGGTAGGTACCTTTTATAATGTTTAAAGAGAAAAAGAACTTGTTAAAGCCTTTGGACTCTCCATCCCAATCAAAGACATGGTGAAAATTGCCTTTGTACCTTAACTTTATACTCAGTTGGTGTGGGTATTGGAAGACACTCATGTTAGAGGATAACATCTTTTAGAGAATTATAGAAATGTCTTTAAATTAAGAACATAATTGTTAATTTGATGAACATAAAATATCATAGAAATAGTAGAAGTAATATAGTATTAAGTATTAATTGAATGATAATATAGGCATCTGTCAGTAGATGACAATTAAAGTAAATATTCTCTTTATTCCGAAAGGCCGTTAATCATTTATGTATAGTTATCTTTATATAGATCTACACACTCACACACACATATTGATATATATATATATATATTTATTAATACATGTGTCACACATACCTGAAATAGAGAATGAAAATGATAATCGAGTGACACTTGATGTCATTGAAAAATGAACAAAGTAGTGATGAACTGTTATTTGAAGGGAAGAAAGAAGCAAGGTAAATATTTTACACATGCTGCTATTATCATAATTGTGGTCCTACTGTTGCGGCAGAATTTACTGTGTCATTATGACACTTTCTCACGCTATATTGGCCAATATCGCAGCCTCAACCCACTAGGACAACATTGTCAAGATAAAGTGATAAACATTATAATTAAGTCATGGTTTTGAGTTGATAAGCTCTCATACGTCATAGCAACCTATAATTTCAACCATGCACAATATGGTCATTGCGACTGCCTTCACAAAGTCCTTGTTAATCAATTCACCCACATCTAAAGAGATCATATTACATCACTCCAGTAATGTGTGTTGCCAGACGTAATCAATCTTCACCACTTTTTGCATTAATTACAAAATGATAACATAACATTAAAATTTTAAAAATAAGTTTGGAGACATTCATTCTTAATCTCATGCTCATCTTTTTCTACACTGCTCAATGTTGACGAAGTTGTGGAGAGCCTTAATTGCATTTGCTACTATCTTCTGGAGATGGAGGGTGTACCATTTAACAATTAATGATTTGGACATTCATATTATTGTTCCCTCAGTTTCTTTGGTGCTATGCTGATTTTTATTGCAACTTCTCTGCCCGCTTTCCCCCTTCCCCTTTCCCCCTTCATCAATTAGCTTAAAGTTCTAGGCTTTATGTAACATGTGATGATGTTTGTTTAAAGTCGATGGATTTAAATCATATTAATGGGAAAATCAACTAGTTTTATATTCTTGCGAGATATCTATTGATATTTACATGTGTGTAGGTTTTGCATTTGCTTCGAAGATATTTGGGTGAATATGTTCACGGACTTTCAGCAGAGGCTTTAAGAATCAGTGTCTGGAAAGGTATGTTATATATGTTTAGTGATTTGTTGTTTTCTTTTGAGAGATAATCACATTGTGAAGAAGTACTTTTGTGCAATGAAATACACCCTCTATTCTAAATATTGTGCAAAGATTATGACGGTGGAGATTTGGGCTTTCCTCAAAGGCTTTCAGGTAGCTTGGGCAAAGGGTTTAAGAAGGGCAGAACTAGAATTGGATTTGGAATCTAGCTTGTAAATCCTTGCCAACACTTGGGAATTTACCCAAATTTCAATGGTTGGCTTATCAAGGATTGGGAGTGGTAAAAAATAAAGGATTGGGAGTGCAAGTTGCTGCATTCGTGGAGAGAGGAAAATCATTATGCAGATTTCCCTACTAAGGATAGCGTAAACCTGATGGTATTTCAATTAATAAGTCCCCTCCTTGCCAACAGGAACAATTGCTCTTAAATGATGTAATGGGAGTGGCTACTCCAAGATTTGTTCCTACTTTTTTGTTTGTATACTAATACGACATTTTTGTTGTTCGTTGTAGTTTACCACCCTACACATATTGTAATGCAGTTATTTTAATATGATATTGGAAGAAGTTATAGAATTTCTTGTTTAAGCTCTCAATAGTCTCAACTGTGCTTTTGCACATATAATTTTCTTTACCATCATTCTCTGTTATTTTGTTAAGAAATTTCTATTTGGAGTCTTATGGTGAAACTTATTTCGTCAATACTTTTTCACCCTGTTGATAGAGATAGGTTGTTGTGGAAGTATTTGTTTGTCGAAGCTATTTTACTTGCAAGTAAGTAATTAAGTGTTATTGCAAAAGAAAAAGGAAAATAATTCAAGAAAGAAATCATAGTTTAAAGCAAGAGAATTCTGTTACATGATTACCCATCAATTACACCAGAAGTTATCCTTAAAAACTTCACTAATCCCTCCGACATTTTCTAAGGATGAATGAGGTGGGCATGAGACATTGCTACTCCTAGGCGAAGAAGTATGTGGCTTTGGTGCTTGATTTGTGGATCTATATAATTTCATTTTAAGGACGAGGATATGCCAACTTCTTCAATTAATGATCAATATCCCATGAACAAGTACTGATAATTTCTGTTTGTTCCACCTCAGCATCATAAGCTCCCTCATGCACTAGTTGTCTAACCTTGTAGTAGTCCTTGAGAGACCCGCAAATGTACTTTTAAAATTTTCGTAGGAACTTCCCACCAACCCTTTTCTTGGTAAGGACTTGCCAATTTCAAGAAGTGACAATTCCTGTTCCCTTCGTCTTGATTCACACTCATATACTTTGAATTATCTCTCCAAGAGAAATTTTAATTTAGTTGATAGGGCACGCATAGGATAAATGCACTTATAAAACACATGTGTTTGTTTCTTGATTTGTTTTACTTTTCTTGTAGGTGATGTGGTTCTCAAAGACTTGAAATTGAAGGCAGAGGCATTGAATTCACTAAAACTTCCTGTCATAGTCAAAGCTGGATTCATTGGCACAATAACATTGAAGGTATTTTTTAGGCTTAGTTGGATGTTTCTCAGTAGAGTATGTTCTCGATGTAATGCCACAGTTCCGCATTGAAATATCATAAGAACTTACCTCTACTATTAAGAGTGCTAATAATTCATCATCACTTTTGGGTGGGCTGTTTGGTGCTCTTGGGATAGTGATTGAGGCTCAATTCAAGCTTTGATTTGGGTTGTTACAAAGGGTATTAGAGCTGACCAGTACTAAGTTGTAATCTACTTCGCTGTAACTAACGAGGGGACACATGGCATATAATTGTGGTGGATCTTGTTGGTAAGTAAACTGTGGAGGGAGATGATCTATGTCCCATGTCGGTAGGATGTGAGGGTGAGATTGGGTCTAGTGAGCCTAATGATCTCACTAATGAGGACGTCATGAATTTAAGTGGGGCTAATTGTAATATTTTAGTCCTATATCGGAACACGTGGCTTATCATTAGTGAAGTCGAATTTAATAATACTACCTCCGTCCTAAAAAAGATGTACAATTTCTTGATAAGATGTATTAATGCCATTTCTCGAAAAATGTTTATGGTATATAAATATAAAATCTATTAACTGTGAATGGCGTACAAAGCATCCTAAACATTATGCTAGAAAAAGTAATATAACAGAGTTAGGAGTGTAAAAGTGCGAGATCTTATCTAGATCCATGTCAAAGCTCAACTGTTTTGGAGGTAAACAAAGGGAAAATCTCAAATCTATTAGGCTCTAATATTTCATACTTCATGGTCATTCTATGAAATGTGCTGATTATTGAAACCTTCTTCCCCCTCGGCTCCCTTTAAAAAAAATAAAAAATTAGGCAGTTATTTTATTTATATTAAAGAAGCAAATGAGGAAGGGAAAAAAAGTCTCACATCCAAAAGAGTTGCCAAGCGGGCAACAAAATAATGAGTAAAAAGAGAAAAAAAAAATTAAAAAACAAAAGACTCATTTCTTAGCAAACTTTAGAGATCACATTCAAGGTCTTAACTTTAGGTATTGTCATGAGCGGTTGAGAAAATCTCAATGTGGTCTTTTGTTTTGATTCAGCACTCACCATATTCTTCTTATTTTTATTTTTTGTTTTTGAATTGATATCAATAATTATGTGTAAAATATGAGTTATTCCGTTTTCTTCAACTTCTGATTAAAATAATAGGTTCCTTGGAAAAGTCTTGGCAAGGAGCCTGTGATTGTGCTCATTGATCGTGTGTTTATTCTTGCTCATCCTGCACCTGATGCAAGGTCTCTTAAGGTAGGCAAGCATGTATAGTTGCTCAATGGATACTTTTTTTTTTTTTAAATTTTAATCTATTTAAATAATACCATTTTTCTTAGGAGATGACGATTGCTTTTACTGTAAATTCTTGTAGGAGGAAGATCGGGAAAAACTTTTCGAAGCGAAACTTCAACAGATTGAGGTAAACTTTGCTACACATCTCTGATACTTGTTCTGTCAATCTTGTTTTCTTCAACGTTTGTTAAGACAATAGGTACCTTAAATGTTTGTTCCACTTTGTTCTTACTGGAGGACTCCTTGATTTCCCTCCTTATACTCCATTCTAATTAATCTATTTTTTTTTCTCCTTAAAAATAGTATGAGCTAGATATATCTGAAAAACTTTTTGTGTTCTCTAACATTCACAAGGAGTTGTGTCCTCTGTTATGATGGGAAAAATTGTTCCAAAACCTCTTTTCTATTGAATCACGACCACCATATACCAATCAATTTTTTTTGACTGGTTGCATGGGAGTAACTTTCAGGAGAGTAACCGATTTTTGCTTCTTCTGCTTATTTTTTGTTTCGCGATATATATATATATATATGTATGTATAGGAAAAATGGCGTATGTGTGTTAGACACACAAAAGCTCGTGCTTGTCCTGCGCTTAATACGACGTAATTTTGGTTAATAACATGGTGAAATGTCAAAACAGCCATTAATGAAAATGGTGAAGTAAGCTTGTGTGTCTAAGACACATACTCCCTTTTCCCCATATATATATATGCGTGTGTTGTGTTATTTTTTAAGTGTCTATTGCATGCAGGTGAGTAACCGATTTTGCTTCTTCTGCTTATTTTTTGTTTCGCTGTATATGTGTGTGTGTGTTGTATGAATTTTTGTATGTGTCTGTTGCATGCAGGAAGCTGAATCAGCTACACTTGAAGCAATATCAAGATCAAAACTTGGCAGTGTATGTCTTTGAATTTTTATCTTATGCTCTGTTTTTTTTTTCTCTTCCCCTAAATGATGTTGATCTACAGTAATTAGATAGGTTGCTTTTACTTTTAAAGATGTTGGTTTACATTGATGATATAGGTTGGTTTACTTTTGATCTATAATATTTCATGTTAGCATTCTTTGTTGTTTTTATAATGTTTGATTTGATTTTATGACAAAAAAAGAATGCCTAATTTGAAATTCTTAATGTTATATAAATTAATTGTATGGTTATTGGTGGGTATTAATTAAGATTACAGTATAGAAATTTAACCTTTCTGTTAAATAATACCTGGCTGATTTAATGATTTTAGGGCAGGATTGTTACACCTTAGTCCCACATTAGAACATGTGAATTTGATTAGTGTGTATAAGGCTCCAGTCTACTATCAAATAGTACCAACAGTCATGACCTTTTGGGTAGGGCTATGGTGGGCGTAGTTGATGCTTGTGGGACAATGAATTGAGTCTGAATTTGATTTGGACTCGGATTTAGATTGGGTGGTTGGTACTTTATTGCAGATAACACTGTCTTTCACTATGCTCTCTACATGAGCAAAATTTTACTTCCTTGTGAACTTAGAAATTATCTTCCCCAAGTTTGTGATCTATTTGTGGATGTAAGAAAACTAGCTGAAAAAAAAAATTGTTTGCTTTAGAGATTTAGCTGATTGATTATTCTTTAGCAGCCTTCCTCAGGAAATTCTTGGTTGGGTTCGTTGATTGCTACAGTCATTGGAAATCTTAAGATATCCATTAGCAACGTTCATGTCAGATATGAGGATTCTACAAGGTTAGTGGACATGTGACTGTTTGATGTCGTAGTACACTTTACTATTAGTTGATTATTTATTTCTGTGTATATGTTTTTTTTGGTCTAGTTCTTGATTGTAATTAGCGTCCTTCATCTGCCTTCATGATTTCATTTATGTACAATATTGAGAAATTTATTTGTGGTGTAGCAATCCGGGAAATTCATTTGCTTGTGGTGTTACTCTGGCAAAGCTTGCTGCTGTCACAATGGATGAGCAAGGAAATGAAACTTTTGATACCAGTGGCGCTCTGGATAAATTGCGGAAGGTTAGCTCCATTGCTTCCAGCTTATGTTAACTTTGGCAAATCAGATCAGGCTAATATAGGCTTTTCCATCTGTACTAGTAGTCTAGTACATTTGGACAGTGTTATGGGTTTTCAGTTAATGTTATGTAAAGAATGCCGTTGAGTGTTGAAAAACGTTTTGGGTGTGTCTGGACATGAATTTTCCTTCTGAATTTGGTGCGGTGCTTGATATTACTCCCTTTCCCTTAAGGTGTAGGGTGTTCATTGAGGAAAGATGTTGTCTGATAATTTCTAATCTTTTAGCAACATTTTTCCGTTTATGTTGATCTGATTCTGAAATATCTGGAACACCTAAAAGATGATCTATCTTAAATAAATATTTGGAAGGAAATTGCAAATGTCCTATCAAAAAAATGTAAACTACATCTTAATATTGAATCATTGATATTTTAGAAGTTGTGCATGCAATGCAACTTATATCTTTACTTGTATTTACCTGACTATGCAAGTATCAGGACTGAAACTTATATGTTCCTTTTGTAGTCATTGCAACTTGAAAGGCTTGCCATGTACCATGATTCCAATCGTCTCCCATGGAATTTGGATAAGAAATGGGAAGATCTTACCCCTAAGGAATGGATTGAGGTATGTTCTAATTCTGCAGAATTTGAAATGAAAAGGCATCATGGGTGGTTTAACTATCAGACTTTCAGACTTCTACATCTCTAACAAAGTTATTATTTACGTGATCTAGATTTTCGAAGATGGTATCAATGAATCTATTGTAGGTGGTGGAATGGTGTCTAAGTGGGCTCATGATCGCAACTACTTGGTTTCACCAATCAATGGAGTCCTTAAATATCATCGTTTAGGAAATCAAGAAAGAAGTAATCTTGACGAGCCATCTGAGAAGGTTTCTCTTATCCTTAGCGATGTGTCTTTGACAATTACCGAGGTGCTAAATCTTGACTCATTACATTCTCTTTAATGTATGCTGCCTTTTGGCGTTTGCCAACTTTATCTGCCTTATCTTTGAAGAAAGTAATATTTTCAAATTGTTTTCGAGAGGAAAATAACAGGGGATGAGATTCTTTACAATATCTTGTTTCCTGTCATAATCTATTTTACCGATGGAGAAGATGTCTTGTTATTTGGCTGCTATGCTCACTAGTTCTATTGGTTTCCTCAAGGTTCTGGCTTTTAGACCAAGGAAGGAACAAACAAAGAAAAAAAAGGACACATTTTATAGCCATTATAAAGTCTCTATTGGCTTCTTATGACCAGTAATATCACTGCGTCATCATCTGGATACCTTTGTTTTTGACTTTTGAGGTCTCAGTATTATGTTGTCCTATTCTTGTACTTGCTCTTAACCTCAAGTTCTCTCTCATTTGTTTAGCAAACTAGAGGACAAGATGCACAGAAATTTTTTAGTTGTATTCCAGTTGTCCTTTTCTTTGCAGAAATCTTAGAATCAGTTTTATTTCTCTTATTTTTCTCACAGGCTCAATATCATGACTGGATCAGACTCTTGGAGGTTTTCTCAAGATATAAGTTATATGTTGAGGTTTCTCATTTAAGACCTGCGGTGGCAGTTTCAGAGAATCCCTATTTGTGGTGGCGTTATGCTGCTCAAGCTGGTTTGCAGCAGAAGAAAATGTGGTAATATACAATAATGTATAGTTGGAAAGATGTTTTTAACCATGATTCAAAAATTCCACGCATTTCCACTGAAACTATCAAACTTTTCCAATTTCAAGTTTAAGGAAAAGAAACTCCGGAGCAGTTTCTATGATAACCATCAGGCTAAGCTGTTTTTGGTTTTGCTTTATTGTTTGACTTAAATTAAATTTATGTGGAGGTATTCTTTCTTATTCATATATTTGTTTATATATATGCTATTCTATAGCATTCATTTATTGTTTTATTTCAGTAATATTTATATTATTTTTCATGTGTCTAAAATTTGATTGGTCAATTAGTTGCATCATAACTCTTGTGATAGTCTTTATTATAAATAAATAAAAATTCTTAGCTTTTTGAATACATTACCATATTGTTTGTGTTTCTTAATAATATGAAAGAACAAAATTTTGAACCATGATTTTAACCATAAG
Organism: Aralia elata; assembly: GCA_034770075.1. Lineage (NCBI taxonomy): Eukaryota > Viridiplantae > Streptophyta > Magnoliopsida > Apiales > Araliaceae > Aralia > Aralia elata. The sequence goes on along the minus strand of CM068387.1, from coordinate 82,361,870 downwards.
TGATTTTCTGTGTGAAACCATGAACAGGAAGAACTGTTCCTTCAATCATTATATTTAGATTTTTGCAAGTTGAAGTGTCATATTATATCCCGTTCAAAATTAATACTCCCTCCATCCCACATTTTTTGATACAGTTATTTTAGTGTGTGTGGTACGAATTTTAAGATGTATTGAAAGTACATTTGGATATTATTTTCTGAAAATAGTTGTAGTATAGCTAAAAGTACAACATTTGAATATATTAAGACATTTACATGTATAGCATTTATTAGTCTTTCGGAACGTCTTAAAATTTGTGCCTCAAAAACTAGAAAAAGCGTTGCAAACAATGTGGGATGGAAGGCGTATTGTTATTTTTTTTCCTGACTAGTGAAAATTAGTATAAGTTTGAACCGTCTTAACTAACTATTCATATTTGTATCCTTTCAGCTATAGATTCTCGTGGGACCAAGTTCAGTACATGTGTCATCTGCGTCGACGGTACATTCAGTTGTATGCTGGTTCACTGCAACAGTTGTTAAATGTTAATAATTCAGAAATTAGAGATATAGAGAAAGATCTTGATCCTAAAGTAATTCTTTTGTGGAGGTACTATTTATTTGTTTTTGCCATATTTATGCTACTAGGTAAAATGTGTGCATAATGCTGTTGCTTTACCATCTCTAACTTGTGCTTTTTATTTGTCTACTTTATTCTATAGCTTGCATTTCTTAAAAAGTAAATAAAGGTGGGGCATTTTTTGGTAGTTAAATTGTCTGAGCAGCTTCAGTAGCACTTTCTTGCTCTCTATTTTGAATTTCTGTTGTCTAAATGTGGAGCATAGATTGCATAAAGTTTTCGCTGTTTGACTTGCTGATATAATCAAGGATATACCCTTCATTGACGCATGCTTATATATTACATCAGTGCGCATGTATAATATTTGGTGTATGCACTTGTATGTGTTTATGTTTGTATGTGTATGCTTTCATCAGGGTTTACTTGCATCACTGCCATGTATGGGACATAATAGGAATAACTCTTTTAGTCTTTTAGCTGCTTCCATTATATGGAGAAACATTTAAGATTACAACCTATCCTTCTTTCTCTACAAATCCACTACCTATACCTCCTCCAGTGGAGCGACCTCTTCATCAGTCAATCATCTAAACTCGCCGCCTTTGCCGCCGCTGGCACCACCATTGCCTAGTGAAATTACTCCTTCATGAACTTTGTTCTTGTCATAAAAAGCCCATCATAATAATGTACCTTCCATTATTATTCTAAGGCTCTATTTAATATGGTAACTAGAAAATAATCAAATGTTAATATGTATATGGGGTATTTGGACCGAGGGGAACATGATGATTTTTTGTAATGCTTTTATCCCTCGCTTCAGAAATGATCCTTTTTAGCTTTTCTTTGGGTTCCATGGTGGGGGATTTTCGAGGGTAACAAATACTAATTTTAGTTGGGAGTATGTAGTAATCCTTAAATGAGAACTTGTATTTCCTCCTTTGTGTAGTATTTGAATTAAGGGGAAGCTATTCATGATGTGTACATGATATGCTAGACTTTTTGGCTTTGCTAGTGGGAGGGAGTTGACTTCAGAGCAGAATAGATATGGTGGAAGGAATATAATAATGTGTGCTTTTCAATAGGTCTTATTTTAGGGTGCTCCAACGCTCCCGGAAGGTGGTCTTTTTCTCTTGGATAATTTTGTTGGGAAGAGAGGAACCAATTCGGGGTTAAATCAACTTTAATACGTGTACTGGTACCCAACTTTCAAATTAGTACCTGAACTGAAAAAGTTTCCATCAAACTAGTATCTATACAAGTAAAATATTTCATTTTGTCAAAATAAACTAACAGATGTAACGGAAAATCCTTTGTGTGAATTTTGTGTGTTTGTGGCTCCAATGTGGAGCTGATATGGATGCTGACATAGACTTGTGGGCCTATAAATATAAGGAGAGGGAAAGTTTTATATTACAATAGGTTGGATCAAACAAGATTCATTAATAACCTTTTGAATTTTAAGATCAAAGAGAGGAGTTTCTTTCTCTCTCTAAAGCTTCCAAATCTTTATGAACAATATATGAAACAGAGTGAAAGGAAAAGAGAAAAAGTTAGAGCATAAAGAAATTTATGAACAAAAATACTTTATGAGGATGTGGGATTTGAAAAGGCCAAAACGGGTTCCATTGAATTGAAGAAAACCCAACAAAAATTTATTTTATTTTCAAAAGAAAGTCCTTTAAGGTCTTTTCGATGCAAGGTATGACGATAAAAATAATTTTAGATGGGTTTTTTAATTGTGAATTTCAAAATACCCACCATCAAGCTTTTGAATCTTAACGAATGTCGCCAATTTGGGAATTTTGCCATCAAATATCAAGAATTTTAATTTTGGATTCAGTTGAGCGGTACATAGGAGGTAGCTGGGCAGCACACGAGAGGAACAAGAGGGAGTGGAGGAGGACATCGATAATTAGCAAGATTTGGACATTAGAGATCTAGAAGTAGTAGAGCCTCTCTCTCTCATGTCGTTTATCATCCTTTTCCTCTGTTAATTTTATATTTTTTTCCTCTCTCTCTCCGCTCTATTGTTTTCTTTTAATTATATGATATATTTTGGGGTATATATATATATGTTCATACAATATTGAAGAAGTATTTTGATTTTGATTCTCTCTCTGTAAAGTTGAAGAGGAAGGTGAAATTTGCTTATGGGTATACGTGCGAAGTATTCAACTCCTTTAGTATGGTGTAGAAAGACTGCAATTGCTTTTTATTTTTCGAAATCCCTTTTTGTATTATGTGGTATTCATGGAATTCATCATGTTCTTCATGAAGTTCATCAAGTTCTTGATGAACCTTGTTTAATCTTAAAAGTCTAATTTATTTTAATGGGTACTTGTTTGACCCGGTTCATGTAATGTGGGTCTTTCTGTTAGGTTTTTGGATGAATTTGTTATATTTAACGGAATGAAAATATTTACGAGTACAAGTACTTGTTTGGAAATTTTTTCAGTTTGGGTACCACTTTGAAAGTTGGGTACCAGTACAGGTACCAAAAGTTGATTTAACTCAACCAACTCCTGAGTAGGTGTTATTGCAAAGATTTACACGGTTGATCTCTTGCTCCATTGTGAGGTGGTGAGGATTTTATGGTTCATTGTGTTTTTATTATGAAATCTCATGGGTGATGCTAGAGTTGGTTAGTGAGATGCTTTATGCGTGTTGGGGTGGTGGGAAGGAATGGAGAAGGTTGCGTGACTTGTAACCATAACACTGGTATTTTGAAAGAAAAGAGAAACCTCTTGCTTGTAATTGTTCTCTTTTTCTCTTATATTTCTTTTCATTTGGCTTACTCTATGGACTTTTGGGGCTAGTTTCCTTGGGAGCCTAGTGTATGAAGGTTTTTGGGGGCGTCTTTATATAGAGTTGGCTGTTGGTTTTGTGTGGCGTAGGTGTGCCTTTATATCCTCTATGCTAGTTTTGAATACTGTAGTGCCCCATTTTTGCACTTCTATTAAATTTATTTACGTATCAAACAATAAAATAAAGGATCTTTCATCATCCTCTCGTACTTTACTAGTCTCTTTGTTGTGAGAGTGGATGTGTGATTTGTAGTGTAAATATCATTGAATCATGATTCATATAATTATTTAGTTTACATTAAATGCGTAAAAAAGATGTACACAACAGAGGATAATTTACTAATATATTACCAAATTCTTATTTAATTTTAAATTCTTATTTAATTTTACTTTTGTACTCTTGCTGTTCTTGTGTTCTACATTTGGGCATATTCTGTGTCAATGTTTGGAAATCGCCATATTTTGTTTGAGAGTCGATGTCTATACTTCATAGGGAACCACATATTTTTCAACCAATATCAAATCTTCATCTCTTGATCTTAGTTGCATTTGTCTTTGCTATTAGGAGAAATTATAATATTGTAGAATGTTATTGATATTTGAACCATCTCCATTACTTTTCCTGATTGTTTATCTTTGTGGATGATGTATGCCTCTTTCAGGTTCCTTGCACATGCGAAGGTTGAATCTGTAAAATCAAAGGAAGAAGCTGAGCAGAGGATGTTAAAAAAGAGTAGCTGGTTTCCTTTTAGATGGTTTGTTGTTTTATATTCTATTCCTTGCATTTGGTTCACCTTAATATATGTTTTCCTTTTGTTTTTGTTTAGTGTGATTGTGTATTCATCTTTTGCATATCATTGTCATCGGGACGGACCTTACTATTATTTCTTGAAATCTCAGGCGTACTCCTTCTGAAGATGCCTCTGTAGAGGAGACTTCTGAGGCGCAGTCAGTAGAGGAAAGATTAACTAAAGAAGAATGGCAGGCAATTAATAATTTACTAAGCTTCCAGCCTGATGAAGATTTGACATTACATTCTGGAAAGGACATGCAACATATGATACAGTATTTAATAAATGTATCTATTGGTCATGCTGCTGCCAGGATCATTAGTATCAGTCAGACTGAGATTGTTTGTGGTAGATTTGAGCAACTTCATGTGTCCACAAAGTTAAAACATCGGAGCACTCATTGTGACGTGACATTGAAATTCTATGGATTGTCTGCACCAGAAGGGTCACTTGCCCAGGTTTGCGCTCTATGCCATCATTTGCGTGTATATTCTTAACGCAAGCTTCTATTTTTGTCTTTCTATTTTCTTCTTTGTTTTTGATGTTCTGAAAATGGAAGGTTTTTAAATTATTCTCGGAGTATGAAACCCTTTTTCTTCCTTGAACTTTGCTCTGTTATGTAAATTTCACCATTTGCAAAATTTTCACTTATTTGTGCTCTTACTGGCAATTGTCTAAGTCACTGTCAAGCAAATTGATGGACAACTTTAGCGTCTATTGTTGTGTTTCCTTTTTGCGAAGCTTCTAGAAAACTATTTTGGGTTTTTGGTGCTTCATAATTTCTCTGTTTCAGTTAGAAGTGATGTTATGACTATAATCAAATCAACTGGGTGACATGATTGATGCTTGCCTGGCTTTATCTATGTATCTCTTCATATTGCAGAGTGGCTGTAGTGAGCAGAAGGTGAATGCATTAGCTGCTAGTTTTGTATATTCACCAGTTGGGGAGAATGTTGACTGGCGGCTTTCAGCAACAATTTCTCCTTGCCATGTCACGGTGATTTGTTAATTTTTGTTTGTTTGTTATTTTTCGTTTTTCGTTTTGTTTCTATCATGCCTAGTAGATTGATTACATCATCTATCAGATTCTTAGTAAAATTTCTTCAAATGTTTTCTTTTCTATATATTTCATCATGTACATTTTCGTACTTCTTTTGCACATTTTTTTAGGTCAAATGTAGATAGGGGGTATGTATGCAATTCTTTGTTCATGAGAAATGTTTTGGATTGGGAGTCACATGAAGTGTATGCGCTCCTCATTTAGCTGATGTTGAGCCACCTCATGGTAGTTGATAGTTTTTGGTCCATTCATATCATGGGACCTAGGCCTCTATATGGGCAAGGATGCAGGGAGTTTATTTTAGAGCTGTAAATGAGCCGAGTCAAGGCGGGCTTTGGTTTGCTGAGCTCAAGCTCGTTTAAAGTTAAACAAGCAGTGTCGAGTTGGACTATATTCAAGCTTGGGATTTGGTGTACGGACAGGGCTTATTTATCGAGTCGACCTCGAACTTGAGCCGGGCTTAAGTGAGTCCAGCTTAGTTGAGCTTAAGCCTGACTCATTTAACTTTATTATTATAAAATAAAAAAAAAATAATTAATTCAATGCTAAACAAGTCGGGCTTACTCGAGCCGGGCACCACATTGTTCGAGCTTGACTTGTTTAACTAAATCGGCAAAGTAGCTTATTCGAGCTTTGCCTCGTTTAACAAGATCTGAGTTGAGCTTAGTCGAGCCGAGTTGGGCTGGGCTTATTGACAGTCTGGTTTGTTTACAGCTATAGTTTATGTGGAGGGGTATCTAGTAAATAGGGCTCTCCCATGGGTGGCCTTGTTTCCTTGTAAAAACCTTAGGGTGTAATTCTGTTATAAGGTGTCTAGCAGAGGGTAACCTGCCGATTGCTGTGTGTGATGTTTTTGGGGCTGTGACGAAGTGGCCTGTTGTTGAGGGTGACTGGCTGTCGGTGAGGTTAGGGTGCCTGGTCAGTTGCACATGACTGGCTGGTTTAAGTGTTTGGCTTTTGGTCTTTTATAACTGTCTTAAGTTCTGGTGTCAGTTTAATCAACCAAACAAAAAATTTTTTGGGGTTAGTTTATATATGTTAGAGTACCCACTACCCGAGATTCTTCATTTGAATAGAAGTTACAACGGATTCACTATTATTTATTCTCTTTCTGACATTCTCTAAACTAACAATATTGATCAAGATAGCCTCTGTTAAAGCTGGGGAGATTCATTGTAAACTGGAATTGTTTGTGTAAGGCTGAGGTGATAGTCAGTCATCTACTTTTTCATTGTAAGGTGCCAGGTGATTTCTGGTGTTTGGTGTTTTCTCTTCATGGAATCGTATGGGTTATGCCTTTCTGGTGAGACAGTTGCCTAACGTGTGTAGAGTCCAGTTAGGGATGGAGTGGAGGAGATGGAATCTTATTCTACATTGTTTGCAGTTGATTATTAGGAGGGTGAGAAACAATCATTTCTTTGAAGTTGAAGGGAGATTGAGAGACCTGGGTACATAGAATGTTTCGAGTCTCTTTATACTTTTGGCTTGATGAAGTGTCCCTGGGACCTTTGTTTCTGATATCGATTTTTGGATAGTAATTGTATATACTTTTCCTGGGCTGTTTCTTATATAGAGGTAGGCATTTTTGGGTTAGAGGGGATAGGTATCATTTTCATATATCTATGCGCTCAGAGTAATACATTCTATGTACCCAGGTTTTGTCCTTTCTCGCGCGAAAAAGAAAATGACCTCAATGAAAATAGTATGTGAGGCAACCAGGCAGGCTGTTTTTAATGAGCTTATTCTTACCCTGGAGTTACTTTTTGATGTTCACTTCTTTAGGCTATGTACATCAATTTTACAGGCCTGGTGGTTGATGTTTTTTCCTTTTACTTCTTCATTATTAGTCAACGTTTTAAAATACAAGGTTTTTTTTCTTTTAAACTTGTTTTCCAGGTTTTCATGGAAAGTTATGATCGTTTTCTAGAATTCTTGAAGAGAAGTAAAGCAGTTAGTCCTACCCTTGCATTGGAAACTGCCACTGCTTTGCAGGTAATGTCATGAAATGCATAAAATATACAGCGATTATCTTATGAAGAATTACTAATTTAAATCTATCGGAAAATGCAGAATAAGATTGAGAAGGTGACTCGTAGGGCTCAAGAGCAATTTCAAATGGTTTTAGAAGAACAGAGCAGGTTTTCTTTTCAAATTGTTCTTCCCAAAGTGCTGTTCTTCATTTTTAATATATCTATATGGTTTTTCATGATACCAAAAACTTCCAGTTCTCTCTTATGCGCCCTATTAGTATCATGGTTCAAAGTCGCGGCGGCGGCCAAGATTTTTATTTCAGACTTGGTATCGGTATCGGCTTTGGTATCGGGATACACACCTTTCCGCTAGTTAGGAGCTTTTAATATTTTTAAAAAATTATAAAAAATTCTAAATAATAAGAGCAACAAAATGGATCATTTAGATTAACACAAATATACCATCTAATATACATAGCATTTTTCAAATGATAATACAAACATCTCACATACTTGTCTAATGTTATATCATATTATAATTGAACAATAAGTTTTTTAGACACTCTAAAAAGTATATAAAGGCAATAAAAGAAGTTTAATTGTTATAAATCAATCTTTCTCCAACTCCTGCTCTACATTATCATCCTCTTCTCGTTAGTCAGTAATAGCTATTATCATTTTTTGATAAGTTAGTATGTATTTTATTTTTTGGTAAAAGGAGAATACTTTATTGATTAGAAGAGAAAATTACAACACATGATGGGAACAAAAAGTCCTCCCAACAGAAAATAAAGAAAACAAAAATGAGAAAAACTTAATATTAATGAAGCACTGCCTGCCAATCTCTTTCAAGATCGGATAAAGAAGTTCCTTCAAAAGCTCCCATTGCATGAGCCCAGAGAGAAACAAAGAAGGATATTTTATCCTAAAGTAACTCAATATTTGTATTCCGATCGAAAAAAATTATAGCATTCCTCTCAATCCAAATCCCTCACAAAATAACAAAACATGCATATCTTCAAAGGATCCTCCTTATCGCTTGTATGACCAAAACCGTTGAATTTGCATAGTAAAAGATCTTCCACCGAAGAGGGACATATCCAACTTTCCCCCATCACACTAAATAAACAGCGCCACAACCACCAAGCCAACGAACAATGAAGAAACAAATGAGAATGAGACTCACTATCCTTCAAACATATTACACACACATCTGGAGATAAAGATTTGTAAGGCCTACGCCTTTGACGCATATCATTAGTATTAAGTCGACCAAGAGTTAAGGACCACATAAAAGCCTTAATTTTTGAGGGAGCCTTTGCTTTCTAAATATAAGAGGCAACTGGACAATAACCCAATAAGTAAGTGAAGAAAGAACGACTTGAGAAGATTCCCGAAGAATCAAAACACCAAACACGCCTATCCAATGATCGAGAAAAGGAAGCTGAATTAAGAAGTTGAATAAATAAAGAGAATTAATCTCCCTCCCATGTATAGAAGTTAGAAATAGGAGAGTTATGCTCAGATGAGAGGTAAAAAAGACGAGGAAAAGCTATTGAAAGAGGAACATCTTCTATCAAATATTCTCCCAAAATCGAATTTTCATGCCATTACCAATTTGGAAACGAATAAGAAAATGAAAGGAAGTATAACCTTGGGACCAAGGAGAATAAGTAACACAAGAAGGACAAGGATTTGCATCCCATTCTGCTGAATTCCATACTTGCTTCTAATCACCTGATGCCAAAGAGAGTCAGGTTCCAAAGGACCTAAACCCCTTTACTCTCGTTATTAATATTTATTGTTGTTATTATTTTTTAATAAGTTAATATACATATTTATTTATTGTTATTATACCATTTGTCTCATAAAAAGAGTCCCAACTTTGAATATTATTACTTTTATTATTAGTCCCTCTGTTACGCTGTTATTTCAGTTTCTCTCTTATGCTGTTATTTCTCCCCGCTATGTCGTTATTTCTCCCCTTTACGCTGTTATTTCTTTCGGCTACGGCGAAATTGCAACTACACACGACCTTTACTTTGACGATGCTTGAAATTACGATTCATGTCTCTTTATCGGAGTGGTGACCAAAGAACCGAAACTGATACGCCGATATTTTGGTGACGCGTCTGCTGCTTTGAACCATGGTTAGTATTTATTTGTAACTTGTACATGTGTCACTACAAGTGGGTTGATACCTCACTACAATATATGCAGCATGGTTCTAAGAAAGTCTCTTTTGGCATCTATATGGGCATTGGCGACGGGGCCCTTCCATGATTAACTAAGTCAGATATTCATAGGGATTGGGCTTGTCTATGGATTTCTTTTTAAATTATTTTTGTTTTTGGTTTGCACGTTTGATTGTTTGGTGGACTTCTTGTCCATTGTATCTTATCTTTATCTCCTTCCTAAAGTATAATCTTCTTTCATCATAAAAAAGTTATGATTTTCTTCTGGTTAAGGGCATCATAATCAGTAGTAATTGTTATTTGTTTCAGCAACGACATTAGAGTAAGTTTCTTACTTTAATGTTCTTCTGTTACTCCTGATTGTTTGTTTTATGAAAGGCTAATATTTTTATACTGATACATATTTGTTTATATAATTTATCTGTCGCAGATTTGCTCTTGATATTGATCTTGATGCTCCAAAAGTTAGAGTTCCTATAAAAACTTGTGCCTCTTCCACATATGATAGCCATTTTCTTTTGGATTTTGGTCATTTTACATTGCACACTAAGGTATGCTTTCACTTTAGTTTTCAAAATTCTTTGATACTGTGTTAGCTTCACTCAAATATTTTTGTTTTTATTTCAGGAGGCTCAGCCTAGTGATCAGGGGCACAGTCTATATTCTCGTTTTTATATATCGGGAAGGGATATAGCTGCCTTCTTTATGGATTGTGGTTCTGAAAGTCAGACCTGTACGCTGGCATCTTCAAGTTTTGACAGTCTACCCTCTCCATCTCCTGATCTTGGAGATGCTGATAACTTTTATTCTCTCGTTGATAGGTGTGGAATGGCTGTAATTGTTGATCAGGTATAATTTCTTCCTTGAACTGCTTATTATTTAATTGAATAACGTAGAAAGCTTATTCTGGCTGTTGTGCTGACTTCAACATTTTTATCATGAGCTTTGCTTTATGTTTGTCTTTGAAGATTAAAGTGCCTCATCCAAGTCACCCATCAACGCGCATCTCCGTTCAAGTTCCTACCCTTGGCATTCACTTTTCACCAGTCAGATATTCCCGTATTATGGAATTGTTAAATATACTCTATGGTACAATGCAAAATTGCACTCAACCTGTAGGTGAAAATTTCCAAGCTGAACTTGCACCCTGGAATCCCCCAGATCTTGCAGCTGAGGCTCAAATCCTTGTTTGGAAGGTGCGTCTTAAGATGATGTCTGCTGCCAAAATCAGCTCCTATATTAAATGCCTTTGTCTTCCTGGACATCCTATTAAAAATATATATATATTTTTGTACTTAGGGAATTGGCTATTCTGTTGCTGCATGGCAGCCTTGTTTTCTTGTGCTGTCTGAATTTTATCTTTATGTATTGGAGTCTGAAATGTCCCAGAGTTATCACAGGTGTTCGAGGTAAATGTTGTTCTTTCCTTGCGTTTTAATTCCATTCTTGCTAATTTGTCAGCAAGGCATAACTTTTTGGTTCCTCTCTCTTTAGTGTATGTCTAGAAACTGAATGTTCTCTGGGCATCTTCAATTTGTATTTTGATGTTGAAATTTCTGCAGCATGGCTGGTAAACAAGTATTTGAAGTGCCTCCAACCAATGTTGGAGGTTCACCATCTTGTATCGCTGTTAGTGCCAGAGGAATGGATACCCAGAAGGTAGGTCATGCTAACTTCACCCAATTGCCCCTTTGAATCTTATTGTTCTTTATTTTCCTTGGGTGCTTAACTTTGTTTCTTTTATATTGTAAAAAGGGTGATTATTCATAAGAAGCCAATTAGGTCAGACAGTTCATGTTGTATTATGTATCCTTGTGTAAATTAATAATGCTTTATTTAATTAATCTCCTTATAGAAAGAATTTAAACTGTAAATTGTTATCATGCTATGTCATTCCCATTTAGTATGCAAGAATTCAGCAATACTGTACTTGCCAATAAGATCAAGCTTTAATTTTTTCTTACTCCGTCCTATCACTTTGTTCATGCACCGTTTAGTTCTCTAGTGAGAGAAAGGTACAATCATTTGATAGAGATAAAACCATAAAAATAGGAAAAAAGTTGTGAAAGGAAAATATGAATATATTGATGCTTTATTAATATTTATTTGTTCTTGAAATTGCGATGAGAAGTTGATGCCTTCTGTTCCTTTATACATTCTGCATTTTTTAAGAAATAAAATTTGTGATACTTTGGAAGTGCCTTCTTTTGGGGAGTTTTTTTTAGAGTTATGAATGTACGTTTTGATGTGCTATGGCTATGCTGATGTCTTTGTATGCTTAGTGAAGATACTTCTCAATTAATATTTGTTCGAATTATAATTGTTGTTTTTATTTTTGTGCAGGCTCTGGAATCTTTCAGTACTCTGATAATAAAATTTCGGGATGAGGAGGAGAAGGCTACTTGGTCTAGGGGACTTATACAGGCCACGTATCGAGCTTCTGTACGATGCTATGATATTTTTGCTTATTTGTGTTTGTTTTTTCTTCACCCGCTATATATCAAGTATAAAACGACATGTTAAATATGTGCTTGATATAGGCCCCTCCTTCTGTTGACGTACTTGGACAACACGATGATGTGACAGTCTTTGCGGGACCTCGGCCAGCTAACTTGGCAACAGCTGACCTTGTTGTTAACGGGACATTAGTAGAAACAAAATTATCAATATATGGAAAGGTTAGGTGTTACATTTTCTTCTAGAGCATTTTTCGTTTCATAAGTGGTTTTAAGACTAATATGTTTTTAAATGTTGAGCTTTATAGTTTAACTCATTTATATCCAGTTGCAACTTGCATGTACACAATATGATAAATAATTGTAGGGATTTCGGCACATAAAAGCAGTGGAATTTAAAATTTTTAAAACAATTTTCGAAATCCTAAAACAGAATCCATGCGAAAGCATATTAATTCAGAGGTTTAGATTTGTTTTACCGATTATCCGAGCTTCAATGGAGATGATGGAAAATTCTGGAACAACTTCGAATCTTCAACGCAATCCAATGGAACTACGCTTCTACGGTATCCACACGAACGCCCCGCGAATCGTCACACGATCTGCAGCAAAGAGAACTGCGGTACTAGCCGCCAAGATCTGGATTTTCTGAAGTTTTTCTCTTTAGTTTTTTTCTAAAACGGCTAGGGTTTTGTTTTTTTTACACACATTTAAAACGGCTGATATATCATATATATATAGCAGTCAAAAAGAATTAACCAAAATCTAATCCAATTAGAAAAGTAAAATCCGAATTTATATATATTATATCTTAATTAAGTCTTACTTAATTAATATACATATATATACAAATTATCCTATTAATTTAAATTCGTAATTTAAATACTATCAATCATATTGACATATTTAAATCCTTACAATTTAAATTAATTCCCTTTTAATTACGTTCTAAGTGTGTGACCCTATAGGTTATTATTATGTTGACAATAATTTTAAAATCATATTATAAAATTATAAACAGTGAGCGGCATATAGTAATGCATTACTGCTACCCAAGTAATAATAAGATCAGTGATTCGATGCAACCTTTTCGTGACCAATGTTTCAATGTAATTTAATCCTTTTAACCTTGACATTCTAGATTAAACTCGAGGCATGGAATGTGTCATACCCTTCATAATTTAATCTGAGTTTTCTTGATCAATGAGTAGACTATATGAAACAAATCACTATTTGAGCATGACCATGCATTTCATAGTCCTACTCAGTCAAGAGGCCTATGGATATCACCCCTAATATATAGGAGGGTTAAATTCCATCTTGATCACTCATATTCCTCACACGATTCATGATGTACCCAATAATCACCTTTATTGTCCACCCTATTAAAGGTGACCTTTGATGATATCAAAGTATATAAATTCCCGTGTAGTAATATAGTGATTTCAAGACGGAGGATCATTACATCATTGTCACTATGAGAATTGTTTATGACACTTTGCATAATGCTCCACGTAGAATTCTCATGGTGGGTCTGTCCAGTACATTGTTCTCTTACATGTACCTATGCATTGACTCAATATCTCATATATTTATGACCAATGAGATTTGACCATCAGTCAATCCACATACTAGTCTCAATGTATCATTGTTGTCCCATTAACAATGATACTCGACTAGGGACATTTAAGAGTAATGATACTAATTGTAATTATATAATCTCATGTTCAAGTCACATACTTGAAGCTATATAATTTGTATCATTACTCTAAGGACTTTTATTATGCTATCATTTATATAATGCAGTAAATAAAACCATAATAAAATAATTCATTTATTCAATCAAATATAATATCAAAAGAAATGTTAAGCAATTACATCAAAGAATTGGCCTCTAGGGCATAAACTCTAACAATAATTTCTCTTCTTCCGCTACTATTCCTTATCTCTTCCTTTTATCTCATATCAGGCTGCAAATGAGGCGCACAGAGAGCTTGAAGAGACATTAATTCTGGAGATTCTTGCTGGTGGAGGAAAGGTATGTATGGTTGGTTGATCTCATAATAGTCCTTTTACTCCCTCTGGTTGAACTCTTAAAATTCTGTTTGGAAATTTAAAATTAGACTTTTTGCTCAGACGATAGCTTCTGGGATTATTTCTTTTGAAGACTTTTGTTCTTTATGTAATTATCCCAACGATTTAGTAACTTTTCTGGCTGAAGTTTCTTGATTATAACCTTAAACTGCTTTTCTTGATTATAACCTTAAACTGCGGGATTAGTTTGAAATGCCAATTGGCGGTTATCTATGGTTTCTAAGTATATTCTATGGCTTGTCCTTTTTTCAAACTTCAGCCTCTTAAGGTTACTGTTAGAACTTGATATTTCCTTCTTTTTTTTCTTGGGATTTTAGTCTCTCAAGGGAATTCTGCAGATTGAATTGTAAATATTCGTTGTTTTTATGAGTAAAATTGAAGTGTTTCATGTTTCATTGCAGGTGCATGTTGTTCGTTGCGAAGGTGATTTAACTGTCAAGATGAAGCTGCATTCTTTGAAAATCAAAGATGAACTTCAAGGCTCTTCAAATTCGTCTCCACAGTATTTAGCTTGCTCTGTACAGAAGAATGACGATTCATATGCCTCCCATAGTATCTTAGATCCTCATGAGAAGGAGCCATCATCAACTGAGGATGATGATATTTTCAAGGATGCCTTGCCTGATTTCTTATCTTTCCCTGATTCCGCTGACGTTTTAATTACTGAGAAGGATCATGGAAAAGGAAGAAGTAATTCAACTGATGTATTCTATGAGGCCCAAGACGTTGATGACTCAAATTTTGTTTCGCTTTCATTCTCGACCAGGAGTTCTACTTCACCTGACTATGATGGTATTGATTCACAGGTACTGAAATTAACTTTATAAAGTTCATAAAAGACTTGAAAGGCCAAAAAAATAATCTAATTATGTGTATACATTGGTTGATGTTCTTCAGATGAGTATCCGCATGTCCAAACTGGAGTTCTTTTGCAACAGACCTACGCTTGTTGCTTTAATTGGTTTTGGTTTTGATCTGAGTGCTGCAAATGGTGGGGTAAGTGTACCAGATGCAGAGAAGACTTTGGATGAAGAATTGTCAAAGAACAAAAACAAGATAGAAGAACAAGGGAACACATTTGTTAATGGGCTTCTGGGATATGGGAAAGGTCGTGCTGTTTTTTATTTGAAGATGAATGTCGACAGTGTTACTGTGTTTCTCAACAAGGAGGATGGCTCTCAGCTGGCTATGTTTGTGCAAGAAAGTTTCATCTTAGATCTTAAGGTAAAAAGAAAAAGGATCTATTTGCTTTCTCCAGTTAACAAGGTTTTCTTATATTTGTGATATTTCATCTTTTTAGTTACTGTTTCGTTGCGTGAATTTGGAGTTTTTATCAATTCTTGCTCCCCTTTTTTGAAGGTTCACCCCAGTTCTATATCCATTGAAGGCACATTAGGAAACTTCAGGTTGTGCGATCTGTCACTGGGCAGTGAGCACTATTGGGGTTGGCTTTGTGATATACGCAATCAAGGGGCTGAATCCCTCATCCAGGTACGTTACATTTCCGTCAATTAAAGTTATCAGATTGCATACTTAGGTTCACTTGTTAACTGTTCTATGAGCTTGTACTATGATCCTCTCTCTCTCACTGGCTTATTCACTGCCTCTCTCTCTCTCTCAGTTTACATTCAATTCTTATAGTGCTGAGGATGAGGATTATGAAGGGTTTGATTATAGCTTGAATGGCCGTCTGTCTGCTGTTCGAATTGTTTTCCTCTATAGGTTTGTCCAAGAGGTAAGTTTGTATTTGTCATTTGTAGTCATTAGCTCATTATTCAATTTTGAGTCTAGTCAAGTTTTCTGTAGTTTGTCTGTTGATGTTAGTGAACTGATTGATATTTTTATTTATATTACTTAGCTTTCTGTTAAGCGTTGCCGCTATTTTAAGCTCAATATTTGTTTTTATAGTTTTGAACTGTAGACATATTAATTAGCCTTCATGGTTTTGCAGATAACTACATACTTTATGGAACTTGCGACTCCACATACTGAAGAAGCAGTTAAATATGTGGACAAGGTTGGTGGGTTTGAGTGGTTGATTGAGAAGTATGAGATAGATGGAGCCTCTGCTTTAAAACTAGACCTTTCACTGGACACTCCAATAATTATTGTACCAAGGAATTCTATGAGCAAAGAGTTAGTAGTTCTTAAAACTATTCTCCATCTGTTTCATTTTAATTGTTTATTTTTAGAAATTGATGGCATGACATTTATGGTGAGAAGTGATCAACATGTTGATTAATGCAACAAAGATGCTTAGTTTCTATATAAACTTTATGAGGACTTTATTAATGCAGTAGAGATGTTTAGATTTCTATATATTATTTGCGCATCAATTTCGAATTAGCATCCTATATTTTTTGCACCTCCTAGCTATCTATGCTTCTAGTGATTTTAATTTTTCCTAAAATATTGTTGATTGATGTTTTGCTGTTGCTAGAAATATTCGTTCGAATTTCCTGCATAACAAAGCATACTTGTCACAACTAAACATGTTGTCCTACTTGTTAAAGCACCACTTCACCTTTCAACTATTCGGATTTTTAGGTTGACCAATTCATCCACATAATGACCAGTGTCCTAAAAATCGGTAGGCGGCAGAGGGTGCTCCTAGGCGTTGTCCTAAACCATTTTATTTATTTATTTGTTTATTTGTTACATATTTGTATATATATTATGTAAAATATGTATTGGAATTAAATATTCTAAGTGGTAAATCTTATAAGGCATAACAAATTCATTTCAAGCATTGTTGAGTTTTAATACAGTCATTAAATACCATTATTAGTCATTATTTTAAATTTATCTTTGTTTTCATTTCTTAGATAATTCTTTAACTAAATTTCAAATTTATTATTTTGGTGAAGTTCATTTAGCACTTGAAAAATGTAATGAAGTGGTCTAGATTAGAGTCGTGGTTTAACAAATGTGATATATTATAAATTAAAGAAAAAATTAGGATGAAATGTATAAATTTTAAAATAAACTTAAATATTTTTATGCTAAAATGCAATTTCCTACCTGTAGTTTATGCCAATCTGTATTTCCCCACCTATGGCTAGAAAATCTCCACTTAACCACCTGGTTTGATAAAATTGAAACTGACAATTCAATGTTAGAGGAGTTAATGGCCATTTTACCCTTTAAACTTACTTTTTGATTTAGAGGAGTTAAAAAGGAAAACAAAAAAAAGTAAGATGCTTCAACCCATGCCTGTCTTCTCCAAAGTGCGGGATTAGAGCTCAGATGTTGACCAAGAAAAGAATATTAATAGAGTGTGAAATATAGAGAGAGAAAAGTACCACTCTCTATCTCTCACTCCCTCTATGGCCTTTGTGATGTATTTATTGTATATATGTTTATGTATAGATATATAAATAGAGAAAATTCTTAACACTAATATTGAAGTGAGAGAGAGAAAATCGTTAGCCCACATAACATTTATTCTCTCCAACAATTCTTACTAGTATTGAGAATATTTTCTACATTTTTTAGACCACTCTCTTACATCTACAAGAAGTAGAGTAGACCAAAATTAACCTTATAATTCAGAGGTGTGTTAATAATTTCATTGCTGAACTAAAGCGGGCTTTTACGCATAGGAATCTTCACTTTCATACGAACCTTTATTCACTTATGAATCTTCACCTTCATCTCACTGACAAACCTTTTCTTTTTTGATAATAAAGAAGATTTTGAATGAAGAAAACAAATAAATACTTGATGTGCTTAAGTATAGCTAAGCCCAAGTTAAAAATGTACAAGTTGTGCTCTTAGGTAGCCAAGCTCAAGTAAAATTTAGTTAGTACACATATGTGTAGTATAAATTATATGTATGCATATATGTTAAATTCTCTTCTTATAATTAGTACTACAACTTGATTTTTGTCAAAAAATTATTAGTTATGAAGTATTAGAATTTATTATTTGCCATCCCACTACTTGCAGAGTATTCAAAATGGCACAATCGAAAGAAGTGAATTCCTTGACAATATTAATGATTTTAGAGATTATTTGGTCTAAGAATATTAATTATGACAAGGTCGACCTATTCTTTTCGTAAGCTGTATTTCAATAATGTAACAGATCTAGGGTATCAAGCTACTAAAGTGTTATGAGAGGACATCTTGAGTGATAGTGTGATCCACACGTTTATTTGTAATTATACTTTCGCTGGTGTGTTAGACAATCCACAATTCCACATACACTAGTTTATAATTTCCCAAAGGTTGATTGATGCTAAATTTATGAGCTTTAAAAAGTGTTGCTTCACCGAACCAACTTGTTAATTTTTCTCCTCTGTCTGGTATGACAAATACATCTTCTTTCTATCTCTTATATTACATCTTCAACCAACATATTGAGCATCTTTTTACTGACAGGAATACAAGTGCTCCTATAGTGATAGTAGGAAACTCCATCGATGCCCCTTGGTCATTTTCTCTCTATTTTATTTTTCACTTTTTCACATTTGTATTGATTTCTTCAATTTAAAACTTTTAAGTTGTTTTGTACATTTTTGTCAAATGACTTTTCTTGCCTCTCTTTTGTCATGTTCATACACTTGTGCAACAATTTTCACTTTCAGCCACGGCACCAAATTTCCTACTTGATTATATTTTTATCTAATGTGCTGCATGTATCTTTTGCTTCTATACTCTCTAAATACTAGATATTGAAGTATTGAACATCCAGATTTCATTATGACCTGAACCATTGGAAATTATGGTACTTAATTTTCCCCAATGCTTATAAAGTCTTTATCTATCTTTGATGCAGTTTCATACAGCTTGATCTGGGCCATTTGAGGGTGACAAATGAATTTAGCTGGCATGGATGCCCTGAGAAAGACCCTTCAGCTGTCCATCTTGACATCCTTGATGCGGAGGTAAAACTTCGTAGTATCGAACATGAAGCTTTAGTAGGTGAAATTACTTGACTCTGGCTTCAATTTGCAGATATTAGGAATCAATATGGCTGTAGGAATCGATGGTTATCTAGGTAAACCTATGATACGAGAAGGCCGAGAAATTCATGTTTATGTGAGGCGTAGTCTAAGAGATATTTTCCGGAAAGTTCCAAATTTTTCTTTGGAAGTAAAGGTTTGTGTTCTTTGCGTGACTTTAGTTGTTTATGTTTTTGATTTACTGATATAGTCGAAGCATCTTTTGTATATGGTGAAGAACTTTGATATTAAAGTTTTTAGTTGATGTGGTAAAATACATTGTTTCATATCAGTTTTAAATAGTTTCTTGTTGTGGATAATTTTTGATTTTACCTCTCACATGTTGGTAAGTGAGCATCACAGCTTAGACATGTTAGTTCTTGGATCAGTGTTTTCCTTTCAATTGAGGATTTGTTACATGGACTTGGAACTTTGGCTGCAGTAAAGAAAACATTCCCTTTTTGTGTTTGAGATATTATTTCAGGACGATATTTTTAAGCTATTGTTTGTTCCTTCTTCTTCTTCTTCTTGATTACTGTATCTTCAGATGCATCATTTTGTTATTGTCAGCGCGAGTAACTTAAACACCAACAAATATTCAGTTTTTCCTTCTTTCTCTCTTTAAGTTATCTGCAGATGCATCATTTTGTCAGAGCATGAAAATTAAGCTGTATGACATTTGATTTTCAGTTTTTATTGTGTAAATTAAGCAACATGACAATCAATTTTCAGTTTTTTATTGTTGCTATTGTCTCAGTAAATTGTCACTAATCCATACATTGCTCAATATATAAATCTTCTAAACAGGTGGGTTTGTTGCACGCTGTAATGTCTGATAAAGAATATAGTGTCATCCCGGACTGTTTCTCTATGAACTTGAGTGAATCACCAAAACTCCCTCCTAGTTTCCGTGGCGGCAAGTCTGGCTCTAAAGAGACTATACGATTGCTGGCGGATAAGGTCAATTTAAATAGTCAAAGTATTCTGTCACGTACAGTTACCATAATGGCTGTGGAAGTAAACTATGCATTGCTGGAATTGTGTAATGGCATCCAGGAGGAGTCACCTTTGGCTCATATTATTGTGAGTACTCTTTAAACTGAAATCTGGTCCGTTTTTGGGAATCAGATCAACTCTTTTTTATCCCCCACACTGCCCAACTTTTTCTAAATTTTAGACTCTTGTTTAATAATATACCAAAATGTGGTTTAATCTGAATTCTTTCTTGTCATTGCAGCTAGAAGGACTTTGGGTTTCATACCGGATGACTTCATTATCTGAAGCCGATCTCTATGTAACCATTCCCAGATTCTCTATTTTGGACATACGTCCAGATACAAAACCTGAAATGCGTTTGATGCTTGGTTCGTGTGCGGATGTTCCTAAACAGGTTTCAACTGGAAGTTTACCATTTTCATTAAATGAAGCTGGATTCAAAAGAGTAGACTCGAAAACTGTGGGCTGCTTGAACATACCGAATTCAACCATGTTCGTGATGGATTATAGATGGCGAATATCATCCCAATTATTTGTAATTCGTGTTCAGCAGCCTCGAGTCCTTGTTGTTCCCGATTTCCTAATTGCTGTTGGTGAGTTTTTAGTACCTGCTTTGGGAACAATAACTGGCAGGGAGGAATTGATGGATCCTAAGAATGATCCAATTGGTAAAAACAACAGTATAGTACTGCTGGATCCGCTTTACAAACAGAGAGAAGATGTAGTGCATCTTTCGCCAAATGCTCGACTTGTTGCAGATTCTGTCGGGGTTGATGAATATACTTACGATGGGTGTGGAAAGACTATTTGTTTGATTGAAGAAAAAGAAACTAAGGAACTCCACTCAGCTGGATTTCGGCCTATAATTATTGTTGGACGTGGGAAGAGTTTACGATTTGTAAATGTTAAAATTGAGGTACCTATTAATTCCACTTGGCTGTTTCAGTTGGCTTGTTATCTTAATTCTTATGAATATAGTCGGTTGTATAGTACTATTAGGCCTCTGAGATATCTTAATTAAGTTCTGTATAGATTTAGGCCAAGGGCTGTTTGCTTGAAGCCATTTTCTCCTGTTGGCTCTGAACTTAAAAATGCAATTATGTACCACTCTCAAACTAACTATACGCTTGGTGCTTATTAGGGTTGGTCAGTGTTCAAGTTCGGGTTCTGCACTTTTAGTGATGCTATATTACTAACAGAGCTACAGAAAGTGTTGTTAGTAAGGAGTCAATTTGTGTTTTGTTAAAAAATTTGAAAACTTGTTTCTACGATATTTTGGGGTTGACCACGTGTGTTATTTCTTGATTTTAAATGGAGAAGCAATTCGAAGAGCAACAGATTTAAGCTTCTCCAAAAAGTGTGGTTGAAGAGTTGTACCCAAAAAGTTTTTAATGTTACTAAACACTATTTAAAGTAGATATTGAGAAAACAATTGAAGTAATTTTGTTTGCTAGTAAGATATGGGCATATGACCAATGCTCTATATTGGCTATTGCGCATTTGTTTTTGTGCAACAGCCAAAGTGGATGACGAGGGAGAAAACCTTTATTGCATGTCGCAGAGTTTTTGAAATATAACTGTGCTAGCATTTTGTTTTGATAGTTGGTTTCCTATTTCTAAATTTATCTTTGGGTGAATTTCTCAGAATGGTTTCCTTTTGAGGAAGTATACGTATCTAAGTAATGATAGTAGCTATTCTGTCGCTACTGAAGATGGTGTTGAAATTTCATATCTGGACAATAATTCTTCCGACACTGAAAAAAGGAGTCCAGAGAGCATGGAAGAATCATCGTCTACCTCAACTACTACTGAAAATATTGAAAATGGCTCGAGTAAGATGCAAAGTTTCAGTTTTGAGGCACAGGTAATTCAATCTATCGAGATCTCTTCTTTGAGTCCGAAACTGTCCTTTTATTATATTCATGACTTCCATTGTCTTTGTACTGCCGAGTGCATCTTACATGTTTTGACGTGGGACTGAGGCACTACATTTTGGATGTAGACATGATTCCTGACTTTGCTTTTAGCTACTCAAGTTTACTTAGTATCCACTGAAAAACTCTATCCACCTCTTCTTTCCACGACCCAGCAGCACCACCCAAGAAAGAAAAACAGAATAAATGAATGGTTTTGGAACTCTGTTTATTGTTCAGCTGACTCCAATAACTTTGTCTATTCGCTTTTTCCACCAATTTTTCTCTCAAATAGTGTTGTAAATTTGCCTAGAGAATTAAGTGGATCTTCCGATAAGTTTTGAAATAAACTGTTCTTGAATTTTTGTTAAAAACAGTTCTCAACAACATTCTTGAGCGTTCTCTTTGAGATGTTGATGTTCTAATTGCAATATGTTACCAATTGTCGACCTAATTGATAACTTGTTATTAGTTTAGAACAATGAACTCAGTTATATAGAGATATATATTAAAAAAGAAATAACCTAGGAAATCGCCTGAGCGCCTAGGCATTCTAGGCGCTAAGCACCCCCTCCGTTGTCTAGGTCTTTCTCACCATTTTTAGAACATTGATTATACTCCTTGAAGAGCCCTAACCTACGGATCATGATTTTTAGTCACAATTGTTTTTGTCCATAATGACCCATCTTCAACCATTCGTTTGCCCGATACAATAGGCTTGGAAGAATCAGGTAAGACCAGTTCAAACAATTTGCTAACCCAAGGTCCTCGTAACCTATTTTCATTTAGGTTACAGAGTGTACACCCTTCAGCTTAATAGTTTTTACTGGACCTGTCTCAACTGTTAACATAATTAATTTCTTGGTACATTGTACACCTAGTCAGAAAGAAATAACTTATCTGCCCCAAATCATTTGGAATCTAGATGGCTTCTCATGCAGCTAACAATCAATACTGACACCATTCAAGATCATTTAGCCAATTTATAATTAAAGAGACAAATTTCAAGGTTTTTTTTCTCTAGTTTTTATTTTTTTCCTCCCTGCAATTACGTCACACTTTTTTCACATAATCATCATCGAAAGTATTACCCACCTTAATTCTGCTTAAAATAAGTTATGGTCTAATGCAACTGTTTACCACTAACTATTTTCTTTTGATGCTATGGCTTCCTCTAATTATACACTGATCCTCCATATCTGGAGTTGAGCTTCATTGTCTTGCTGTGATTACTGTAATATGGATTTTTGTCAAATTTCTTTCTTGGCCAGGTGGTTTCTCCAGAGTTTACATTCTTTGACAGTAGTAAGTCATCTCTGGATGATTCTTCACATGGTGAAAAGCTTCTCCGTGCAAAATTGGACTTTAGCTTCATGTGAGACTTAACTTTTTTTCCAGTCTCTTTTATTTGTGTTGAAATATTTTAAATTTTTTTTAAACTAAACAGATTAAGAGTCCATTTGGTAATTGTTTCCGCTTTCAGTTTTTAGTTTTCACTTCTATTTTTATGAAATTGGTAGCAGAATATGATGTTTGGTAACTGTCTATGCTTTGAAAAAAGTGGAAGTAAAATTCCCTTAAAAAAATTGCATCTTCAATTTTGGCAATATAAGGAGCCATTCCAACTCTAATGAGGTTTAGGCGTTGAATTTTATTAACAAGAAAATTTCAATGGTTACCTCTTTATTAAAAACAATACAACTAACATTTAAATATAGCTATCAAACAATATTGTTTGATTTTTGTTTCCATTAGTGAAAACAAGTAAAGAATAAAACATATGAAAACAAAAATGGAAAGCAGAAACATGAAAGCAAAAGTAGTTACCAGACGAATCCTAAGATTTTCATTTGGATTTTGAGCTAATTGTTGCCAATATTATATCTTCCTAAATAGGCAAATATAGTTCTTTTAGGTAATAGTTCTTCTTGAGGGAGGCATAGTAATGTCAATGGGCAAAAAGGGAAAAAATAATTGGAAATTATGAAAACACTCCCTTTGTTACACAAAAAAAGAGTCTCATCTGCCAATTTTTTGTTCCACAAAAGAACCTGCTGTTTTTTAGAGACAATAGTTTAAAATGACACAATGTCTTTAAGTTTGTCGTGTAGTTTCATTATAATACCATACTAATAAACTAACAATTTATTATTTTTAGAGGAATAGTTGGACAAAAATATATCCCTTACAATGAAATCCCTAGTCCGAGACTTGATTGTCGCCCTTGTTGATTTTTGTTTTTGGTCTTTGTTAAAGTAAACAATACCTGGCTGTTATAGTCTTTAACAGTTGGCTGTTTGAAGTCCTGAATAGTGGGCTGCTAGTGGAGAATATTTGCCAACTGGCCAGCTATCTCCATAGCTCTCTTATGTTGACTATTGGTGTAATATGTAGATCTGATCAGCTGTGTAGTTGGCCTATATAATGGTCTTACTATCTTTGTACTAAATACAGTAATTGCAGCTAATAAACTCAATTGATATTCTCTCTATTCTTCTTACTCTCTTATATTTAAATTGGTATCAAAGCCTGATCCATATGTGGGTTTTCTTGTACTTCTGCAAATTATCATGAAGATCTTTTCGATGTTATCCTGCTGGTATGTATTCTGCCCATTATACAAGTAAGTCATCTTGATTTACTAAACATAATGACTGAAGCTAGTGACTCTCATTCTACTGTAATAATCAGTAGTAATGTTAGAGGAAGCCAGTCAAGCCACCATGGGCTTAATTCTTCCTTGCAACTTAGTCCCATTAAATTGGATGGTACAAATTATTTGACTTGGTCTGAAGCATCTTTATTATCAATTAAGGCTAACAAAATGCAGAGTTTTATTAATGGCAAGTCTACTAAACCTGCTGAAACGGATCCGACATTTGATGATTGGGATTCCGATAACTCCATGGTTAAGACTTGGTTATATAACTCTATGGAACCTCATATCCGTTAAGAGTTATTTGTTCTTGCCAACAGCTTTTCAGATTTGGACCACAGTTGCTCAAACTTATGCTCATTCTGGTAATGTGTCAAAAAAGTTTGAACTTCGCAAAAGTGTGCGGGAGACATTACAAAAGGAGAAAACAGTTGCTCAGTATTACTCTGAAATTACAGCATTATGGCAAGAGTTAGATCATTATACAATTTACCCTGCTCACTGTACCAAAGATGCAGAGGCTTATCAAAAGCTTATGGAAGAGGATCGAGTTATTGATTTCCTTGCTGGCCTCACTATGGATTATGATCAAATCCGGGCACAACTAATAGGGCAAGACCCTTTCCCTTCGCTTCAGGAAGCTCATGCTCGTGTTCAACGTGAGGAAAGTCGCCGGACTTGCTATGGTTCAAACTTCAACCGATCACTCTGCCTTAGTTGTGGTTAAACCTTCTAATTCTGTTTCCAAAGACTGGAAGGATAGTCTTTTTGTGCGACTATTGTGAAACCCCCAGGCACACTAGGGAGACTTGTTTCAAACTTCATGGAAAGCCAAGGCGTGGTCGTGGTCGTGGTAATCCTCCTCGAAGTTATGGAGGTGGTCGTGGTTCTAGTGTTTATATGGCTGAGTCTGCATCATCTACAGTGCCACATATCCCTACTACTCCTAGCACAGACCCAACAACGAGCCCACTTTCTCTCCAAGAAATGGCTAGCCTTCGACAGATAATGAACCGCATAGATGCCCAGTTCAGCCTCCTCTAACTCCTCCCATTTTGCATACTCAGGTATATCACCTTCCACTGTTACATCTTGTTCTTGGATTCATTGACTCCGGAGCATCTGAAACACATGACTGGTTCAATTGATTTGTTTCACACTTACCAGCATAGTTTCAAGTAAGGCCACTGTTCGAGTTGCTGATGGCTCTCTTGCCCCTATCCATGGGCATGGGTCAATCAAGTGCACTCCAACTCTAACTCTCTCATCTGTCCTTCATGTACCCTCTTTTACTGCTTAATTTGTTATCTGTCCAGCGTCTCACTGAATCTCTCCAGTGTTCTGTAATATTTTTTCCTTCTCATTGTATTTTCCAGGACCTGGCTACCGGACAGATGATTGGCAGTGGTAAGGCTCGAGATGGCATCTATATTCTGGGAGTATGAACCTCTCTCTCCTAGTCAGGCTCTTCATGTTTCTTCTATTTCTCCTCTTGAAACATTGCATCAATGGCACAAACGTTTAGGTCATCCCTCTTTTGGTGTTTTGGAACACTTGTTTCCTAGTCTAGCAAAGAAATGTAGTAGGGACAAGTTCTTTTGTGAACCGTGTGAATTGGCCAAGCACAAACGGTCAACCTATCTTGCTAGTAACAATAAATCGTAGCGATGTTCCTTTTTCTCTCATTCATTCTGATGTATGGGGACCCTCCCGTGTTAGTTCTCGTTCAAAGCTATCGTTGGTTTGTCACCTTTATTGATTGTTTTTTCTCGTGTTACTTGGGTTTATTTACTCCGTCACAAAAAATGAAGTTTTTGAATGCTTCAAATTGTTTCACCAAATGATTCAAACCCAATTTAATGCAAAAATCAAAATCTTACGTAGTGACAATGGTAAAGAATTACACCGAGGGTCCATTTCAAACATACCTTTCGACTCATGGTATCATCCATCAAACTACATGTGTTAAGACACCTGAGCAAATGGGGTTTTCAGGAAAGGAAAAATGGCCATCTACTTCAGGTTGGCTCGCTCAATTATGTTGACTATGCATCTTCCAAAATATTTCTGGGCAGATGCTATCTTAACTGCTGCCCTACTTAATTAACCGTCTCCCTTCTAGTGTTTCTTAAGTTCAGGGCTCCAGTATCTCTCCTTCCCTCTTCATCCTCAAACTCTTTACCTCACCGCACTTTTGGTTGTGTATGTTTTGGTCCATGACACTAACCCCCACACGTGGCAAACTTGATCCTCGCGCCATTAAATGTGTCTTTATTGGGTACTCAGCTACACAAAAAGGCTATAAATGTTATCATCCTCCATCACGACGTGTCTTTGTTAGCCATGATGTGACTTTCTGGGAAACAGTTCCATATTATCTTTCAAATTCCTCATCTCTCCAGGGGGAGATTCATAGTGACGAAGAGATGAATTCAGAATTTGTAAGTTTTTCTCCACCTTCCACTTATCCCATTCAGGGGGAGTCATCCTCCTCAGCTCCCGTGCAAGGGGAGTCTACTCTTTCCATTCCTAAAATTGCTAGTGACCATGATGAGGGACATACTCAGACTGAGGGGGAGCCATCAAACCGACTAGACAGGCCGGACCTACAAACATACTCTCGAAAACAGAAGGGCATCCTTCCATTACCATGTCAATCATCTGATCCAGATCCAGATCCAGTCGCTAATCCAATGAATGGTATTGTTTCTGACCTTCATCTTCCTATTGCAGTTAGAAAAGGAGTTAGGGAATGTACCCAACATCCTATTTCTAACTTTGTCTCATATGATTTGTTATCTCCTACATATCGTTCCTTTGTTGCTTCCTTGTCTTCTATTTCTATTCCTCAAAAGTGGCAGGAAGCTATACATGATTGTAATTGGAAGGGGGCCATGATAGAAGAAATGAATGCTCTGAAAAAAATGATACTTGGGAGCTTGTTACTCTTCCAAAAGGAAAAAAAGCAGTAGGATGCAAATGGGTTTACACTGTGAAACAAAAGCCAGATGGGTCAGTGGAGAGATTAAAAGCAAGATTGGTTGCGAAAGGATATACTCAGACATATGGAATTGATTACCAGGAGACATTTGCTCCGGTTGCAAAAATGAACTCTGTCAGGATTCTTCTATCATGTGCAGCTAACTTTGGCTGGGATCTACAACAGTTAGATGTGAAAAATGCATTCTTGCATGGAGACCTAGAAGAAGAGGTTATACATGGATATTCCTCCTGGATTCTCGTCAGATGTAACTGAAGGTAAGGTGTGTAAGCTTAAAAAGCATTTGTATGGTCTGAAACAATCTCCTAGAGCTTGGTTTGGAAGATTTTCATAGTGCTATGTTGAAATTTGGTTACAAGCAAAGTAACGCTGATCATACTCTTTTCATAAAGCGAGTTAGTGGCAGAATTACCGCCTTGATTGTTTATGTAGATGACATTGTTGTGACAGGTAATGATGAGGACTGAGATAAATACTCTCAAGGCTCGACTATCTACCGAATTTGAAGTCAAAGACTTAGGCAACTTAAGATACTTTCTTGGAATTGAGGTTGCTAGATCAAGCAGTGGTATTTTTCTGTCCCAACGAAAATATTCCTTGATTTGCTAGCTGAAACTGGCATGTTAGGCTGTAAGCCCAGTAGTAACTCCCCTATTGAGGCTAATCATAGACTCTGTGGTGGTGTTGGTAATCTAGTAGAAAAGGATAGATACCAGAGACTCGTGGGAAGGACTTATTTATCTGTCACATACTAGACCGGACATTGCTTATGCAGTGGGAGTCGTGAGTCAGTATATGCATGATCCACGTCACGTACACATGGAGGCAGTTTATCGTATTTTTGAGATACTTAAAGTCAGCACCTGGAAGGGGTCTCCTGTTTGGAAGACATGGTCACCTTCAAGTTGGAAGGTTACACTGATGCAGATTGGGCTGGCTCTATGGATTGATAGGCGTTCTACATCTGGCTATTGTATTTTCATTGGAGGTAATTTAGTCACCTGGCGTAGCAAGAAACAAGCAGTGGTTGCTCGATCCAGTGCTGAGGCAGAATATAGAGCGATGGCTCTTGGTGTGTGTGAAATTCTATGGACTCAATATTTGTTAACTGATTTGGGACTTGCAACAAATGCACCTATGAAGTTATTTTGCGACAACAAGGCTGCCATCAGCATTGCTCATGATCCAGTACAACATGATAGGACGAAGCATATTGAGATTGATCGACACTTTATTAAAGAGAAACTAAGTAGTGGTCCTCATTTGTATTCCATATGTAAAGTCAGGCGATCAAAACTTGCTGACGTCTTGACTAAAGGTCTTAGTAGTAATATTCTTCACCCTATTGTTTTACAAGTTAGGCATGAGGAATATTTATGCTCCAACTTGAGGGGGAGTGTTTAAAGTAAACAATACCTGGCTGTTATAGTCTTTAACAGTTGGCTGTTTGAAGTCCTGAATAGTGGGCTGCTAGTGGAGAATATTTGCCAACTGGCCAGCTATCTCCATAGCTCTCTTATGTTGACTATTGGTGTAATATGTAGATCTGATCAGCTGTGTAGTTGGCCTATATAATGGTCTTACTATCTTTGTACTAAATACAGTAATTGCAGCTAATAAACTCAATTGATATTCTCTCTATTCTTCTTACTCTCTTATATTTAAGTGTCTTAAAGACTTGTAGGTCGTAGCAGGTGTATGCATGTAAATGCCAACTTAAGATTCTTTAGAATATTGAAAAAAATGGCTCTTGATCATAAATAATTACAAGCTTTGTAACAGCTCTTTATGATTTATTTGTTGTTTTGGACTTTAATTTGTGTGTTTGTTTTCCTTTCTACTTTCTACTTTATGGAGGAATTCTCCATATTCTTAGTTGTTTCTCTTCCCATGCTTACTTTTAGAAACATTTAACATATCTGATCCACATCCCCAATTTGTGACATCAGTAGGGCAAGTTGATTTAAAACGTTATGAGTTTCAGTTAAGGAATAATAATAGTGGACCTCAGATCTATATTAGAATGAGAAAGGCAACATGATTTATCTAAATTATTTGCAATGATTTTTTTTTCTTCTTAGCTTTATAAGAAAAAAATGGATACTCTTATAAACCTCGTGATTTTATTTACTCTATCCCACTATAGTTGCTTCGAATTCCTTATTGGAATGTCCCAATAGTAGGATTTTCTAGTTTTTCTATTTTGTGAAAAAATTTACCCGCTTCCCTTTGTATTATTTACTCTTTAACTGTGATGGGGTCCATTATAAAGCTAATTTTGGAGCTTTATTTAGATTTTACTCGGACTTTCTTAATATGCATGTGAAATTAAAGTGGGTCGTTGGGAATACTTGTTTTTAGCTATCGGAACGCATATATCTAAACATTAGTTATATTTTTGTTAGGGACACCCATGGTTCAAAGTCGCGGTAGCGGCTTGTGTTTCGGAAGGTCATTTTTTGACTTGGTAATAGTTTCGATATAGGTATTGGGCGATACGCACTGTTAGCTAGTTAGGAGATTCAAAAACAGTAGCAAAATTATGAAAAAAATTCTAAATAATAAAAGCAATAAGAGGAATCAATTAAATTCAAAAAAAAAAAATTATCTAGTGTACACAACATTGTCCAGATTATAAAACAAACGTCTCGTAGATATATTTAATTAATTTTATGTTTAAATAAATTTGATATTGATGTTGTCTACACATGATCTGCATAATTTAAGTATAATTTAACTTAATTAAGTACATTTTAAGTGCAATTTTTTTTAAGTTATACTTGACTAAGAACTATATAGGTACAATTTAATAATAATTTAAGTATAATTTAGCTTAATTAATTATATGTTAAGAACTTATTTTTATATTTTTTAAGGTATACTTAATTAGGTTCTACATAAGTATAATTTATAGAGAAAAGTTCGTTCTTTTTTGTCGTCTCCCTTTATAGCTTTTAGCATATTTTTTTTGTGGCGTTTCTCCCCTTTGCGCCGTGATTTCTCCTTTATTTGATCCGAAACCACTACATTATGCCGAGTTGCCGAAATTTTCCCAAAAATTACCCTGAATACTTCCTAATTTTATGATGCGGGTCAAGGTTGCGGTTCGTCACCAACCGATACCTAACCGATATGCCAATATTTCGGCGTAACAACTGATACTTTGAACCATGGGCACATCTCTCTAATTAGAGTGCTTGTTCATTCCTAAATTTGGTTATCATTGGTAGGAAATACTATAGTATCTTGCATTGACTAATTTCTCCTAAATCCGATATGCTATTGTTTAGTTCTATTAGGTGGGCTTATCAGCAAATATTGACAAATAATTATGTAGAAGTAGGGATGATGCTGCTATTCAATGGAAGCACATAAGATCCATAATGATAAATCTTTTATAGAAGGGAAGGCTAAAATAAGAGAGAAATAGTGTACATGCGCATTTTATTTAGGAAATCTAGTTTTACTAGTTGGCATGTACTTTCATGATCACTTGTGGATTTACTGAAGCTTAGTGTTAAAGTATATATCTTGTTCTACATCGAATACTTTGACAAACTATGTCTAGTATATAACAAACAATGTCTAGTATATAATGAGTTGGACTAACTCTTCTCATTGTCAATTGGTTTTGAATTAGAGAGCTATCATTTATATACTAGAATTTGGGCCCATTTTATAAATCTAATATGGTATCATAACGGGCTATTCCTGGGCCTAATTAAACACTCTTCTTAGCCTACCTTCTTACTCACTTGTAGTCCATTCTGAAAGGGTCAAAATTACCCATTTCTTAACACTAGTACCACTTATCAATTGAGCCAATAGTTGCTTGTGGTTTATTAGCTTTCCTTTGGGCTTGTCTTGTGACTAGCTTCTTTCGGACTTGATTATCTTGTGTGGGTCTCATATTCATCAGGTTCACGTGCAACCCTAAATACACCGGGTTACATGTGAGGGGGAGTGTTATAGTATTATCTTGTCCCACATCGAATATCTTGACAAACTATGTCTAATATATAATGAGTTGGGCCAACTCTTCTCATTGCCAATTGGTTTTGAATTAGAGAGCTTGATGTCTTTATATACTAGACTTGGGGCCCATTTTATAAATCTAACACTTGGTATTTCAGAGTGATGTTCGCGTTATTCTTTTCTTATGTAGTAAGCTGTTGGTTTGTAAGAATGACTTAGAAAAGGTTTGCAATAAGAAAAGCTTAAAATTTAATCTGTGAAGGAAAATGCACGGCATCGAGTTATGTACTTAAATGAATTGCTGCTTAGTTTTTACTGAATATCCACATTAAAATCATTTTTGGGTTTTTCCATTTGTTAGTCATTGTTTTGTGTTATTTAAGTTTTATTTATTTTCAATCTGTCAGAGTGGGTTGATCTAAGTTTCCTTTTGTTTTTCAATGGTCAGGAAGAATTAAACCTATATTAAAATTTGTAGCCTGTTTCTGTTCAAACAGGTACGCAGCAAAGGAAAATGATATTTGGATTCGAGCACTTTTTAAGGATCTAACTATTGAGGCTGGTTCTGGGCTTATCATTCTGGATCCAGTGGATATTTCCGGAGGATATACTTCTGTAAAGGATAAAACAAACATATCTGTGATATCTACTGATATATACATCCATCTTTCTATAAGTGTTATTTCCCTTGTTCTTAACCTTCAAAATCAGGCAGCTGCAGCATTACAATTTGGAAATGCTGATCTTCTGTCTCCTTGTACTCACTTTGACCAAGTCTGGGTGTCGCCGAAAGGTGCGTCTTATGTTTTGGCAGATGAATTGTGTAGCATCATGCTGGCATCATGTTATTCATTTTCTGTTTTTCTCTATATTTCCCAGTCATTCAAGTCTCTGACCAGGTTTTGTATTGACTATATTGGCTATTCCTCTATTTGCAGAAAATGGACATTTGAACAACCTTACATTTTGGAGGCCTCGAGCTCCTTCAAATTATGTTGTATTAGGAGATTGTGTAACGTCTAGGTAAAACTATTTTTAATGTTCACATGGCCCAATATTTGCGGAAATTCCAGTACTCAAAACTCCATAGTTTTGGACTATGTTATATATCCATCCGCGTCACTAGTTGGCGGATCATAAAGGCATTACTGCTTGGATCATTAATGCAGATCATACTGTTTGGACCATTAATGCAGATCATGTCATTTTCTCCTTTTCTTTATTTAATTTTTTATTGGGTCTAAATTTTTGCCACCTTTCTCTCTGAAGAGTAATAGGATATATAGATGTGATACTATAATTAGGTGTGGTGTCTTAATTATTTTCCTACTAATGTTTAACATGTTCAGGTCAATTCCTCCGTCACAAGCAGTAATGGCTGTGAGCAGTACATATGGGCGTGTACGGAAACCTCTTGGTTTCGAGCTCATTGGATTGTTCTCTGGTGTTCAACAATGGGAAGGCTTAGAAGGCCATTCTGATATTAATGGTGACTGCTCCCTTTGGATACCAATTGCACCAGAAGGATATACGGCATTAGGTTGTGTTGCACATAAAGGAAACCAACCACCACCTACTCACATTGTTCATTGTGTACGTTCTGATCTTGTAACATCCACAACATATTCAGAGTGCATATTTAGTGCATCTGCGAATTCGTCCTTCTTGTCAGGATTTAGCATCTGGCGATTGGACAATGTTCTTGGGTCCTTTTATGCTTATCCTTCATCTGCCTGTCCTCCCATAGACATTTGTCATGACCTAAATCATCTTGTTGTGAAGAACTCAAGTCGGACTCATTTTTCCCTCGAGGAATCTACCTCCAGTTTAAATTTTAACCATGATCATGCATATGGGCAAACAAATAGCCAGAGTGCTAATTCATCAGGATGGGACATAGTCAGATCAATTTCAAAATCAACTAATTGTTACATTTCAACTCCCAACTTCGAGAGAATCTGGTGGGACAGGGGTGGTGATACCCGTCGACCAGTCTCCATATGGCGACCTTTGCCACGTCCTGGCTATGCTATTCTTGGTGATTGCATAACAGAGGGGTTGGACCTATTCTATCTTTCTTTATTTTGTAATTTTTAGGGCCATTAACTTTCATATAACTTTATACATTCACTAATGGTATTACTTTTTTCCTTCTCAGTTTAGAACCTCCTGCTCTGGGCATAATTTTCAAGGCTGACAACCCTGAAATCTCTGCAAAGCCGGTGCAATTCACTAAAGTTGCTCATATTGTGAGGAAAGGTGTGGATGAAGTCTTTTTCTGGTATCCTGTTGCTCCCCCTGGCTATGCTTCGCTGGGATGCATTGTCTCACGAACAGATGAGGCGCCACGTTTGGATTCAATTTGTTGCCCAAGGATGGATCTTGTCAGCCAAGCAAACATTCTTGAGACCCCCATATCGCGATCTTCAAGTTCGAGAGGATCTCAATGCTGGAGTATATGGAAAGTGGAAAATCAGGTCAGAGTTACCTTTTGCAGGACTCACAGTTCAAGTTGTCTAATAAATTATGTATATTTAAATAAGAATCAATTTATTGCTCATAATTATAGTTTATAAATTGCAAGGTCATTGTTCTTCACTCATTTTTCCCCTGTTAAATATTGTAGATTTAAAATAAATATTTACTTCGCACCTCAAGCAATTAAACTTTTTTCCCCCTTTATTTAGGCTTACACTTTCCTTGCACGCTCTGATATGAAAAAACCTTCAAGCCGATTGGCCTTTACTATTGGTGATTCTGTCAAACCGAAGACACGGGACAACATAACTGCTGAAATGAAATTGAGATGCTTCTCTGTTACTGTTTTAGACAGCTTATGTGGCATGGTATGCATCCGAAGGAGGATTTTGCTCCTATTGCCTTGATATGGAAGTTATTTTATCTTTATTAATCATTCACTTATAAATTTGGATCCTTTTCAGATTACACCACTTTTTGATGTCACAATTTCTAATATCAAGCTTGCAACTCATGGTCGATTAGAGGCAATGAATGCTGTACTGATTTCTTCTATAGCTGCATCAACTTTTAACACACAGTTGGAAGCGTGGGAGCCACTTGTGGAGCCGTTTGATGGGATATTTAAGTAATATGTGTTTTTATATTTATTATTGTAGTATTTTTCTTTAACAGCCTATTGTTATGTCAAACTATTTGTTGTCAATATGTTTTCGTTAATCAAATATCCTTTTTGCATTTTGGAGGTTTGAAACGTATGATGCAGATGAACATCCACCATCAAGACTTGGGAAAAGAGCACGTGTTGCTGCGACCACTACTCTGAATATAAATCTCAGTACAGCAAATCTTAATATGTTTGTGGAATCCATTACTTCATGGAGAAGACAGAGAGAGCTTGAACAGAAAGCAGTCACACTAAATGAGGTTAAATGGAGTCTAAAATGTTTATTTCATAAACTATTTAATAAAATGATTTAGTGCTGACATTATTTAGTTTTCTTATTAAATCACTAACTTTGCAGGAAGATGGTAGTCATCGTGGGCGTGGAGATGATTCAAATTTCTCTGCGTTGAATGAGGAAGATTTTCAGACTGTTACAATAGAAAATAATCTTGGTTGTGATATATATCTGAAGAAACCCGATCAGAATACAAATGCAGTTGGATTACTGCGTCATGAAGATTCTACTTCTTTGTGGATTCCACCTCCTAGGTATTCTGACAGGTTGAATGTTGCGGATGAAACAAGGGAAGCACGCCGTTTTGTTGCTGTACAGATAATTGAAGCCAAGGTTAAAATATTGCTCATCTAATGTTTAGTTGAAATTGTTATAATTACCTTTGAAAGAGAAATATGATTTTTCCAGTTATGTGCAGGATTTACCTATTGTTGATGATGGAAATAGTCATAACTTTTTCTGTGCCTTACGCCTCGTCGTTGAAAATCAAGAGACAAAGCAACAAAAACTTTTTCCACAGAGTGCAAGGACCAAATGTGTTAAGCCTTCTGTTTCAAAAATCAATGATGTTGATGAAGGCACTGCCCACTGGAATGAACTCTTTATATTTGAAGTTCCTCGGAAGGTAGTCTTATTGATATGCAAAATAATATATTCTTTTTATCTGATTAGTACAAAAATTCTATGGAAGCGCTAAAGTGGGGAACTCATGGGCACAAGAAGTATGCAAAAGACGCAGTGAAAAAGTAAAAAGCAGCTATCCCCCCAAACAACCAACCCTATACTCCCTATACTCCTTACAAAGGAAAACCTAGAAAATGACTACATATGCTCTCAAAACAAACTCTCACAATCATGGTTCAAAGTCAGGTAGCGGCCTATGTTTCGGAAGGTCATTTTTGACTCGATATCGGTTTCGGTATAGGTATCGAGCGATACGCATCGTTAGCCAGTCAGGAGCTTCAAAAATAGTAAAAAAGTTATGAAAAAATTCTAAATAATAAAAGCAACAAGAGGAAT
Source organism: Aralia elata (assembly GCA_034770075.1). Lineage (NCBI taxonomy): Eukaryota > Viridiplantae > Streptophyta > Magnoliopsida > Apiales > Araliaceae > Aralia > Aralia elata. The sequence goes on along the minus strand of CM068387.1, from coordinate 82,325,996 downwards.
CAATTAAGTTAAAAAAAAATATATCTAGCGCACACAACATTGTCCAAATAATAAAACAAACGTTTCGCAAATAGGTTTATTCAATTTTATGTTTGAATAAAGGTGATATTGATGTTGTTTTGGCTCAAATGGTTGAGCACACATGTTCTGCATAATTTAATTACAATTTAACTTAACTAAGTACATTTTAATAATAATTTAGCTTAATTAATTATATGTTAATTGTTAATTACATTTTTTAATATTTTTTAATGTATACTTAACTAGGTACTATATAGGTATAATTTATAAAGAAAAGTTTGTTCTCTTTTGTCGTCTCCCTTTATAGCTTTTAGCAAATTAAATTTTTTTTTGTGGGTTTTCTCCCCTTCAAGCCTTGATTTCTTCTTTATTTGATTCGATACCGCTACGTTATGACGAGATATCTCCTATATTTGGTCCGAAACCACTACGTTATGCTGAGTTGTTAAAATTTTACCGAAAATTACCCTTTACATGAATACTTTGTAATTTTACGATTTGTGTCAAGATTGCGGTTTGACACTAGTCGATACCTAACCGATACGCTCTGATATTTCGGCGTGACGGCCGATACTTTGAACCATGCTCACAATAAATCTACAGAGGAATGATAAACAAGGGTTGGACCTCATTAAATGATGCAAGCTCGGAAGCGGATCTTTGTGCAAGTCCACTCCTTATCATCCACCTACTATTTCCCTCCAAATTGTCCACACAAAATCCGTGGGGGGCTCAGTCCCACCGTCTCCTTCTCTCCCTTCCAACCACATAAAATATAGATGGATATAATAGAGAATTATTTTGGAATTATACTAAAGAGTAAAAGATAGATGATAGTTATATTACTTAACGTGGAGGCTCATGTAATGAATAGCAACAGAGAAAGTGCATACATTGACAATATTAATAACATTAGAAGAACAAGTATGTTAGGGAATACAGAGTAAATTCATATATTTTCTATAGATTTGAAGAAGTCTATGCTTGAGAGTAGAGTCTGATAGATACGATATAGTGAATTTTAGAGTAAGAAAAGTTACAACTAGATATATTAATATTATAGAGGATATGCATAAAGGATACATCAATATGGTATATACAATTTTAGGAGAAATAATTGATACCCAATGATTGCAAGCTCCAATATTGACCTAAAAATTGCAACAGTGAAGTGCATGCATTGAGGATAGTCATAATAGAAATACAGAACTATATAATGACTTAGAGATATCAGGCTATTTTAACGTACATATATCAACACACATATTCGAACACTTAGATGAAATCAAAAGAACATTGATACTAAGTCATTTCTCTATCTCTGATATAAAGAAATGAGCCAAAGACCTATTCTCATCTTTCTTGATGTATAATTTTAAAATCATACATATGTTTTCTAATGATTTGTTAGTTATTCTATCTTTTAATTGAAGAAGTAAAGTTTATACTGAAGCAATTGTGTCTTTTATAGACTTTTTGCGAGATTCTAGTCTCCTCCACCTCTATATATCGTGGGTGGTGTCCCCTTAGCTTATGTTAATATAACTTTCATTACTTTGCAAAAAGAAAATTGTTTTCACTAAAGTTTTGGATTTCTTACAATCAGTAATCTGAATTGTAAGCCATAGAAATCTTTTGTTTGCAATACTTCAGGGTCTGGCTAAGCTGGAAGTGGAGGTGACAAACCTTGCAGCAAAAGCAGGAAAAGGTGCATGTTCCTTAACAAATCAATTTCAGAACTAAATGCAATTTTTAGTTAATGTTCTATGAATACTCCTATTTTATCACTATGCCATTGTATTGCTATCCATCTATGCCACTTGAGCTACGAAGGCATATTCCTTCAGAATCAGAAAGGGTAACAGAATCATGCTATCTTGTACCATGTTAACAGAAAAAAAGGAACTATTATATATATATATATATATATATATATATATATATGTATATGTATATGTATGTATAGGGCTTGTAATGTTTATATTTTTTTTTTGGCTATTGTAACTTATGTTTGTTTAAGCATCATGTATAAGATATATAAAAAATTGTTATTTATGTATTTTTATATTTTAATTATAAGTATGACTAACTTATCATGTAAGATTATGCTTAGCATGCTTGCATTGAATTGTTGATGCCAGTTCGGATTTATATTGATTTAATTTTAACTTGTTCCACATTAGGTATTTACCATTGTTCTCAAATATTCTTCTTGAGCATTTATGCATGTAAACATTACTAGAAAGCATAATCTAGTTTTATTTTATGCAATTGGTGATTCCAACCTAAATCACCAAAGCTTGGAGTGGTAGGATGAAAGTTATAATTAATGAATAAATGGAGTTGAGAGTGTCTATATGATCTAACATTTATTTTTTATGTGGTGTTTTTAATATACTACCTATCAACATAAGGCATATAGTAAGGTTCCAAGGATGGTCATTTCGTAGGTTTTTGAAAAGAATAAAGTGTTTAATAAGTATGTTGATGTCATTAAGGATGTGACATATATTATGGAACAGATATTTGTGTGTAAATTTGTGATGGCACACCCAATGAATTCATTACCACCCAAAATCGATGCTAAACTCTTATTTTTGTTGCCTGGATGAGCTAAATGAAGACATTTATAATAAATTGTCATGTTGTTGTTGATATTGATGGGACCCACATGCATTATGAATATTTCGGGATAAGAGATGCTTAAGAAATATGCATTTAAACCCTTGTTGTGCGCGATTGTAAAATCCCATCCATGAAGGGTTTTTGGATGATGCTGAGACCAACAATGTTATATAGTCTGATTGTTGGGTAACCAAGATGCAACGTGCATATGATGGAAGTTGCCATAACGAAATTGTTAAGGTGGATGTGTCTCCATACAAAGTTGGATATGATCGTAAATAAGGATATCTGAAAGATGGTTTGGATTACAACGAATGAGGAAAATGAGGGAGCATTTATTTAGATGGTTTTGTCATATCCAACATTGGTCTATAGATGCACCATTACGAAGAGGAGCCTTGTATCAGGAATAAGATACAGGTAGACTGAGAATGAAACTGAGAATGAAAGGAGTGGAATTTAACGGAGGACATGGCCTTTGATAGGAGTGAGTGGCGGAGTGCAATCCGCATATCGAAGGTCAAGTAGGATGTTCCATCTTTTTTCCTCTTCCTCTCTTTTTTTTTGTTTAATATTTTTGTTTCTCTTTCCCCTCTCCCTATATTTTTCATTTTTGCTGTTGATTTTATTTAAGCTTTTTTATTTATACGTGAGTTCAATCCCCATGTGGCCAAACTTACGTATCAATGTGATATATATATATATATATATATATATATATATAATATGTGTTTTGTGCTATTATTTAAGTTATTTTCATTTTTTTCTACTAGTATTTGTGGCACACACTATGTGTGTGCAATTAAAAATATAAATTTTATGAAATGAGTGAAAATATGAAAGAGATTTTAGGGATAAAAAGTGAGGAGAAAAAAGGAGTTTAAATGTGACACAACTTCAACTAGCAATTATTTTTACTGATCTCCCTTAATAATATAGATTCTTTTTATTTTACATTATTATACTTACTCTTTTCTTATTTCATCTGTTTCATCTTTTTATTTTTCTCCTTGACTTTCTACTTTTACTCGTGGGATTCATTTTCAGCGTATCCCCAACTAATTTGGGATGATAGGCATTGTTGAGTTTAGATATTAGAATTTTACTTATATAGATTCATCTAGCTGCAATGGATAAGTGCTTTGTGTCTGAGCAACATGTTGGAGGTTCAAACCAGGGAGACATTTGGTTTTGAGAAGACTAAGCTGAACAAACTTGACTTATTTCATTAGCAAGCTTGACTTTCTTAATTCACGAACTAGCCCCTGAATTCATGTCACCCTCGCTAATCCATGAGTTTAGTGCATGTCTGTGACCCTAAATAGACAGATTTGGCGACTAAGATTAGTAGGAATAATATTTTTACAAAAAGCGGATGATATGAAATTGTATATTAAAATCAAATATCTTATTTGCAATGTAGGTGAAGTTGTGGGTGCATCTTCATTTTCTGTTGGACATGGTGCAAATGCCTTAAAGAAGGTGTCTTCAGTAAAAATGCTGCATCAAGCATCTGAAGTTCAAAATATTTTATCATATCCCCTAAAAAGAACGGTTAGTTAATCTGGATCATATTGTTCCTACATACTGACATGTATACATGTTTCCATTATAGCTTTATTTTGTTTATAGCTAATCTCACATCTTGCACTGTTACTGTTTGTTTGTGCTCAGGTATTATCAAGCAGTGATGATATGCATTCTCGTGGTTGCCTTCTTGCTTCTACTTCCTATTTTGAAAGAAAAATAGTTGCGAACTTTCAAAGTGAGGCGGAAGAAGGGAACGATGTTGACAGAGATATAGGTTTTTGGGTGGGGCTTTCCCCAAAAGGTTCATGGGAAAGTTTCCGTTCATTTCTTCCTCTGTCTGTGATTACTAAAACATTGAAAGATGACTTTATTGCTGTTGAAGTTATCATGAAAGATGGCAAGAAACATGCAGTTCTAAGGGGTCTTGCTACAGTTTTGAACGATTCTGATGTCAAGTTGGAAATATCCATATGTCATGCATCTATGATTGACAATCACGTCCTCTCAACAAACAATGTTGTTGATCCTTTAACACCTGGTTCTTCTGCTGTTTTACCATGGAAAAGTATGTCTAAGAATTCTGACTGCTGTTTACTAGTTCGTCCTTGCAATGATCATCCTCAACCCCCTTATTCATGGGGGCATCTAGTTACTGTAGGTTCTGGGTATGACTGGGGAAAGGACCAACATTCCAGTGAACAAGGTTCATTTTCTAGACAAAATACCTTGAAGGATAGAAGTAAAATGCCCGCTTCTTCATTCAAGCTAAGTCAACTTGAGAAGAATGATGTATTCTTCTGTTGCTCAAGCACCCACAGTGAACAGTTTTGGCTCAGCGTCAGTACAGACGCATCAGTTCTTCATACAGAGCTTAATTCCCCTGTTTATGATTGGAAAATATCGATTAACTCTCCTTTGAAGTTGGAGAACCGACTTCCTTGTCCTGCAAGATTCATAGTCTGGGAAAAATCAAAAGATGGTAACAGTATTGAGCGACAGCGTGGTTTTATATTATCTCGTGGAACTGTGAATATATATTGTGCTGATGTCCGAAACCCTATATATCTTACATTGTTTGTACAGGGAGGTTGGTCTTTGGAAAAGGTAAAATTAATCTTCTTTTTAAAGTCAAAAATAAAGATTGTGGAAACTGTTTTGCCTAAGAAACCTTATCTCTATTCTTCCTCACAACAGGACCCTGTTCTTATTTTGGATCTGTCATCTAACAATCATGTCTCTTCATTTTGGATGGTTCGCCAACAGAGAAGAAGGTTTGTGATCTTGCTGTCATGTCTATGAATATTTCTGTAACCCTTACTGACTAGACCATAAACAAGAAAATCGGAATAATGGCAATAGCTAAGCAGTGCCTCTTGACTAATATATATAATTGTAAAATTTTTATTCGATAATAATTAAAGATGGATACAACTGGACAGCAACTATGTCAGAATAACATTTTTTCTTAATCTAAAATTTTTTTTAGCCCTCAAAACTCATTTTCCAAAACTACATTCGGTTATACGTGATCGGTAGCCATCCATGCTCTTCGCTGTTCATGGAGATATTTCATGAGTTCAGACATTTAATATCTGCTTTTGAATCTTTAGGTCTATATAAACCATAAATGATTGAGCTGTAAGTATGCAACTGTCTCTTCATGCTTTGGCCTTCTGTTCTTGTAATTGTGGGGGTAAGATAGAGACATGGACCAGATCAATGATTTTTCAGATAGTTTCAAATTAATATCGCCTTAGCAGATGTCTTCATGAATAGAAGATATAAGACCAGTCTATCGATATAGGTGAAGTCACTTTGTGACTTAGTAAATCCTTCTAAAGAGCTTCCACTCTAGCCCTCAAATCTCACACATTTAGACCATCCAAAGTGAAGTGGTCTTCTGAATGTTTGCATGTGTCCATCTCCCAAGTCTGAGAAAACTATGTAAAGCAATAATGCTTTACAAGTTTTCTAACACTTTAAGCTATCTTTTCCTGATTCGTAATTAATTTATTCATCTCTTCCCTATTACGTGCACTAGCAAGTAATCTATATGAAATCAGGTAAATGCACTTTATATATATATATATATATATACACACACACACACACACACACACACACACACACACACACTCTATGATATTTTGTTAGTTTAATTATTATCTGGTCAAACAGTCGAAGGCTGTTTTTTAAAAAAAAATGTGTGGCAGGTTATTCTATTATCTTTTTGTGTATATGTTTGTCATTTGGTTCAAGTTATAAGTAGTTGCCCAGGAGTGGATTCTACCATGGACTTCTTCCTTTTTTATTTTTCTACAAGTATTTTTATCAGAAAAATCCTCCAAAGAGGAGATTCAACGAAGTTGTCCTGACTATATAAATCAATCTTTTAATCCGTTCGAAAATTCTCTTGTTTCATTTTCTCTAAATCAACCTCATATAGTCATATGCAACAAAGGGCTAGCACCCATTTCGTCAGCAATTTTCTCACTCTAACCCCTTCTCCAACAGGCCATTAAGTAATAAATTGTCCTTGGTATTACCCAGTCCCTAACTCCACAACTACTAGTCCTTCGCCCACTCACAATGAGTTACTAGCTGAACAATTTCAGCAGCCTTTTTACATAGGCAACACCAGTTCACTATTATCTCCTTACAGTCTGCAAGTTCTTGATTGTGGGATTAGTACATCGAGCTGCAGTCCACATGAAAATTTTTGATTTTCAATGTCACCCCTTTATTTGATTGGCAAGGAAGCTGTTTATCAATTATTAGGCAGACAGTTGATTTCTTATGATTACTTTATGAAGTACATCTATAATATTATTATCTTCATGGATAATTTGTGCAGGAGATTGCGTGTGAGCATTGAGCGTGACATGGGTGGAACCATAGCTGCTCCAAAAACCGTAAGATTTTTTGTTCCATATTGGATTAGTAATGATTCATCTCTGCCTTTGGCATACCAAGTGGTGGAAATAGAACCTTTTGAGGCTTCGGACGTGGATTCCATCCAGATCTCTAAAACAGGTAAATCTGCAACAGCAGCCATGAGATATCCTAGTACCTCCCTGGATAGGAAGCCTACTGGCTTGAGGAAAAACCTCCAAGTACTAGAAGTAATTGAGGACACTACTCCAACACCTAGCATGCTATCTCCACAAGACTATGTGGGCCGTGGTGGAGTTATGCTGTTTTCCTCGCGAAACGATGCATATCTGTCTCCACGGGTGGGTGTTGCTGTTGCCATTCGAAATTCTGAAAATTACAGTCCTGGAGTATCTCTTCTTGAACTGGAGAAAAAGGTAATACAAATGGCTACTTACATATCTTCTAAAGATTGCTCCAGAATCTGGTGTTTCCGTGTTCTAACCTTTGAATTCATGGGAATTACAGCAACGAGTTGATGTCAAGGCTTTTAGTTCTGATGGATCTTACTATAAACTTTCAGCTGTTCTACACATGACGTCAGATAGAACAAAGGTTTATTTGCTTATCTTGACACTTGAGTATGGCAATAACCTTTATGCTCTGCAATATCCTCAAGTTCATTATGTCAGTTTTTACCCTTGTTCCCCGTGGAGCCAGGTTTGGTGTTTAATCAAGGAATTTTACTAGCATCCTCAAAAAGTTTTGGGCTTTATTCATAGCACTTTTACCACATGAAATTTCTCAAGTTCAAATTGTAATTTGCTCACATTCCTTCCTGTGACTTGCTGGAGAAAATTTAACAATTACATTATCATATACTTTTGAGCATAAACTTACTGTCACAACTACAAATCTGATGGAATGTTAGGTGGTCTAACTGAATTCACAGCATTCAGGAGTGAACCACATGGCATAGGAGACAGGATTGTTTCACAGGGTCCTGATTATCGTACTTTGCCATATTAGAATTTTGTTGGGAGTTGGGACATAATGAAGGTCATGCGAGTCTTTGCAGTTTCATGTTATTTTATTTCCAGTATAATCCTTGACCAAAGACTTGCCGATTAATTAGTAAGTAGCGAGTACATAATTCTGATCAAACTCTAATTTAAGAGGTATGGTGTTGTTTGAACATGTACCTTTTTTATTTTATTCACAACATCGTGCCCGATGGGATCGCCACCCTAGTTAAAAATACTTCCAAGGGGAAAGCCATCTAACTAATCTCCCTCTCAGAGTTCTTCATTTGGGCATAATAAGAGGGAGGGAGTTATAATCTTCATGTTAGGTGTTGATACAGTGTGTGACCATGTGAATTGGCTTTTATTTTGTAAATTATGAAGTCAAGAGGCAAGGGCTAAGGGATTTGTTTAAAAAAAAGTGCGTTTTGCGGTGTTCTAGGTCCCTATCTTGTTTTGATGTAGTGGTCCTATGTTGGAGAGGTGGTATGCTCATGCTCATTGGGGGTCAGCAGAAATTGGGTACTCATAATATTTAAGCTTCCTATTGCACTTTGTGTATGATATTAATCTCTTCTTCTCTAATGATATTGATAGTTTCTAGAATATTCAAGTCCAATATTTATTTGTGACAAAGTCAGGTTTTTTAGTTAATTGGTTCACAAAAGCAATTGTCCTCTAAATCGATACTCATGTTTTTCTTCTCAAGTTATTCTATTTTAATCCTAAATGAAAAGCATATACATCACTAAATATGAGATACTGAACTACAAACTTACTGTATACTGTTAATTTCTAACCTGTGGACAACTAATTGCTACTGTGTGAATTTTCGGCTGCAGGTGGTTACTTTTCAACCCCATGCTCTGTTTATTAATAGGCTAGGTTGCAGTCTCTGTCTGCAGCAGTGTGATACTCAGTCATTGGAATGGATACATCCAACTGATCCTCCTCTACAATTGGGATGGCAGTCCCCTCCAAAAGTTGAATTGTTGAAAGTATGAGCAAATAAACCATTCCTCTATACATTTAATACATTACTCTCTTGTCTCAAATTACATAAGAATGAACAACCTTATATATGGTGTGAATGATGATGTGAGATAGATTTTGGAGGAGGAAATTACTTCATATATTAAATCATAATGTCAATGGTCGTACTGACCATGGGTAGTTTTCCTTGAACTAGAGCAACTTTTGCATCTTATGCAGCTAGTTTCCTTTCATTTCAGTTGCGGATTGATGGATATGAATGGAGTACACCATTTAGTGTTTGGACTGAAGGTGTTATGTGTATTTCTTTGAGAAAAGAGCCAGCAAGTGATCCAATGCACTTAAGGGTAGAAGTAAGAAGTGGCGCAAGGAGCTCTCGCTATGAAGTCATATTTCGTCCCAATTCATTCTCAAGTCCTTACAGGTTAGAGAAAAAACACTGAGTGTTTTTATTTTGGTCTTTCTTGAGTTTTATTGGCTGTCCCTCTTTGTGCAATTTGTAAGATTTTAAATTCACTGTTTTGAGTTTTATTTCCTTTTGGGTGGATTTCTTTTCCTCCATTTGCATTGTAGTTTCACTTCTCACGTCTAATAAAATTTTCTTCTTTTATTTACGAAAGGTAAATTTTTAATTAATTGGTAGATGAATCAGTCTTACGCTTTCTTATAATTATTATTCTGAAAATACTGGTGCATATCATACATATATGTATGTGTGTGTGTGTGAAGCTATTTGCATACCCCCTCGTCCCATATTGAGTGTATAGCACTTTTAGATATTATATATTTCATTTAGTTTTTTCAGAGCTTCACTGTAGTTCCTAAAGAATAACGAAAATTATATTAGAAACATTTTCTGTATATGTACTGTGTTAGCGTCTTGCAATTAAAATGTCTGATGAAAACATTGTTTTCCAGATAAGGCACTTTTAGATATTATATATTTCATTTTGTTTTTTCAGAGCTTCACTGTAGTTCCTAAAGAATAACGAAAATTATATTAGAAACATTTTCTCTATAAGTACTGTGTTAGCGTCTTGCGATTAAAATCTCTGATGAAAACATTGTTTTCAAGATAACACTTGATTTGGACAGAGGGAGATATATTTATTTGGAACATATTTTTATTACTAACAGAACTATATTCTTTTCAATGACCTAAATGTTTTTTTTTTCTGAAAGACATCCAGCATATTCAATGTTAGGTGGCTGTCTTACTTTTGTGGTCCAAATCACATATTAAGTTATTAAAATTCATAGTTAATTTCATCAGTTATCATCGATTCACTAAAAAAATCTCGAAGGTTGACTTCTATCTTTATAACTATCTGCTGTAGTAAGAATAACAATAAATGTATCTATTGACAGGATTGAAAATCGTTCTCTGTTTTTGCCCATCCGTTTCCAGCAAGTTGATGGTGCCAGTGATTCATGGCGGTCTCTTCTTCCTAATGCATCTGCTTCCTTTCTATGGGAAGATCTCGGTAGACCGCGATTACTGGAACTTCTGGTTGATGGTACTGACCATTCAACATCACTGAAGTACAATATTGATGAGATATTCGATCATCAGCCCAACCTTGTGAATGGAGGACCAAATAGAGCTCTACGTGTTAATATTCTGAAAGAAGATAAAGTTAATGTCATCAGGATCAGTGACTGGATGCCAGAGAATGAACCCCACACAGCTATAAATAGAAGAGTTTCTTCGTCTATATCACAAATTTCTGAAAATGATTCGCAGCTTCAACAATCAGCATCCACTTCAAATTGTGAATTTCATATTATTTTTGAGGTTGCTGAGCTTGGACTATCCATTATTGATCATACACCTGAAGAGATCTTATATCTGTCCATGCAGAATCTTCTGCTTTCATATTCAACTGGCTTGGGTTCTGGGATCAGTAGGTAATATTCTATCAATAAACAGGATCCTGATTCCAAGCAGTTGGTTTGGCAATCTGTTGGGCAGTTCTATAGGAGTGAGTTGCATTTGTATAGCTAGAGAGTTTCAATTTTATAATACATATATAACAAAGGCCACCATTATGCAACTTTAAGCTATATCAATGCAACTAATTCCTATAGGACTGCCCAAAACCAACTGCCTAGAATCCAAATCCAATAAACACTGAGAAGAACAACTTGTTCGAGAGACATGCTAATCTGCATTCATGCACACACATTTTGCTTACTAATTGAATCATATATATGATTGTCATATTGGTTCATCTGATGAAAATAACGATCATGTTCTGTATTACAGGTTCAAATTAAGAATGCGCGGGATTCAGCTGGATAATCAGTTGCCTTTAACTCCAACGCCAGTTCTCTTCAGGCCACAGAGAGTTGGAGATGAGACTGATTACATCCTGAAATTTTCCATGACACAGCAGTCTAATGGATCACTAGATTTATGTGTGTATCCATATATTGGTTTCCAAGTGAGTATGTCAAATATACTATTTGCCACAAAGTTTGTGTTAAGTCTGTTCAAAATATTTATCTTTTTTTTTCCCCCTTCCTCTACTAATTTCTATTGCTTTCTGCCCATCAGGGACCTGAAAATTCTGCGTTTCTGATTAACATTCATGAACCAATCATCTGGCGTCTCCATGGGATGATCCAGCAGGTCAACTTAAGCAGGTTATATGATACTCAAACCACTGCTGTTTCAGTTGATCCAATCATTCAAATTGGGTACGTATTGTGCATCTTAAAGCTTATATTGCCTACTTATTTGCTGCTTTGAACTTTTATCAAATAACATTCACTTCACAGTGTTCTTAACTTCTCGGAAGTTCGGGTCAAAGTCTCAATGGCTATGTCACCAACTCAACGACCAGTTGGTGTTCTTGGGTTTTGGGCATCCTTGATGACTGCACTTGGAAACACTGAAAATATGCCAGTAAGCATTCAATCCGTCTGTAATTGCTTTTTATGTTGATATATTTTAGTAATTCGCTATATCTGAATCTCAAATATAATGGCTGCAGAAACCACAGCGTCTAAAGAATTAGAACCTAAGACAGGGCACTTACCTTGCTATATTTTTGTAAAACTCAGACTTGTCAAAAAGAAAAAAATCGGAAAACTTGAAATAACCGCCAGACATCGTATCATGAGTTTTAACACCCCATCCTAAGATTATCATTAGATTTCATCATATTAGTTGATAGTAACAAAATGTACTGATGGTGTTATTTCAAGTTGCCCCTCTATATTATGTTTATGGTCAGTTGCAGATGTTTAAGCCTGGCCCTTTTGGACCCTGGGTTCTTCAAGGGAGCATCATATTTAGATTCATGGTCACAGATCAAGCTCTTGATCTATCATATTGTTGCTTTCAGCAAACTACGTTATGTAACATAACCAATAAACTATATAATTTTTGTTGTTTATAAGTATCAGTGGCAAAAGTACCATCACATATTCTACTTCTTTGGTAGCATTTTGTAGAGAATAAATTACAAAGAGTGATTGAACTAAGTAAAATCATTTAATCTGTGTTATTCAGATTCGGATAAATCAAAGGTTTCAGGAAAATCTGAGCATGAGGCAAAGTGTTCTTATAACTAATGCAATCTCAAATATTAAGAAAGATCTTCTCAGCCAGCCTCTTCAACTGCTCTCGGGCGTTGATATACTGGGCAACGCAAGCAGTGCTCTTGGGCATATGAGCAAAGGTGTTGCAGCTTTATCAATGGATAAGAAATTCATTCAAAGTCGGCAGAGACAGGTTTGATAGTTGACATTGATTGTCATTTTACCTTTCTTCATTGAAGCTATAGTTTCAACTGCTAGAGACGGCATTCTTTAAACTGGCTTGCTGCCATATGAGCTGCATTGGAACTTGAGTATATGCTTTGGTATTTATCCTGCCCTATGTAAACTGTAATGATTATAATGCTTTGTAATGTAGCTACTTCTAGCTTTTCAACTAATACAGGCTAGAGGCTGTAAACCAGAATGCAGAAGTGATGATTACTGAAATTGTAGGTGATAATGTAGTTAGTAGAATAGCTATATTATGTATGAAATACACACACAAGGACGCACATACATCTATATGGATGCACCGCTTGTTTATATTTTATAACATGTGTGAGAGAGAGTACTTAGCTGAATAACTCGTGTTTATGTCACATGCATAACTTTGGATGCTCAATTTGCTTACGGGCAAATTTTCATAATCTTTTCAGGTCACTGATACGCACCCTTAGTATTTTCATGTAAAATTTTTCCTTGATTTACTTCATATGCTCAATTTGCATAATCTTTTCAGGTCACGGAGACACACCCTTATGATGAAGTTATTCAAAAAAATTCTTTTTTCTTCATGGTTGGTTCATATGTGTCTTGTTCACTGATGGGCCACATTACAATCCTCTTAGAATATAAGGCTATTCTTGCATAACATATTATACCACCAGATGACAACATATTTGTGTAAATGTGTATTTGAAAACTAAACATATTTTTTGCTTGGCAGGAGAACAAGGGTGTGGAAGACTTTGGTGACGTTATCAGAGAGGGGGGTGGAGCACTAGCAAAGGGACTATTTCGAGGATTTACTGGAATCTTAACAAAGCCTCTTGAAGGTGCCAAAGCTTCTGGTGTCGAGGGTTTTGTTCAAGGTGTTGGAAAAGGAATAATAGGTGCAGCTGCACAACCCGTGAGTGGAGTTCTGGATCTTTTGTCAAAAACTACTGAAGGTGCCAACGCTATGAGAATGAAGATAGCGTCTGCTATTGCTTCAGAAGATCAGCTCCTTCGCAGGAGGCTTCCCCGAGTAATTGGTGGTGATAATTTGCTACGACCATACGATCTGTACAAAGCTCAGGGACAGGTATCAGTGGTCATCTTACTACTATGTGCTCCACAAGTCCTTTTGGCTCTGATGTTCTTATTTGGGAGAATAATGAATATGAAGGAATATTCAAATAATTTTTGAAATCTAAGTACTACAGGATAAAAACAGTGTCAGACAAGCACTTGCCCAGTGCTTTGAGAATGGGCCGTAAAATATTTATCAAGCTCTATATCTTCCTCTTAGCATGTATGCATAGACAAGATGAAGAAATTGAAAGAAAAGCAAAAAAGGAACAGGAGAAATTAAAAAAGGGAAAGTTAATTAAGTAGACAGTCAAATGGGGAATCTAATGCAAATATTGTGAAACCAATACCTTATTGAGTCGAAGTGATGCAGGATATCAACTGGGAAATAAACTAATAAAAAAATAACTGGAACTGCTGAAAAGTAACTAGCGTTTACGTTTCGCACCTAAATCACTAAAATCTGTTGATCACATCCAAGATATTGTCATGTTAGTTGCTCATATTCTGCCATTCATCTTGATGCTTAAGTCATGTAATTGAAATTTGAAATGCAGCTCCGACTCTAATCTACTTGATATGTTGTCATCATGAAGGTGATACTGCAGCTAGCAGAATCTGTATCTTTCTTGGGCCAAGTCGATTTATTTAAAGTACGTGGAAAGTTTGCCTTATCGGATGCTTATGAAGATCATTTTTCGCTTCCCAAAGTAAAATTTCTTGTTGTCACACATAGAAGGATTTTACTTTTGCAAGTAAGTCATTTAATTTGAAACTATGGCCTCAAACCATTCTCATGTCACCTAACCATTTCTTGTGCCAAAACTAAAATGATGATATATATGTCATTTTTCAGCAAGCCTCCAACATTATTGGGCAAAAGAAGTTCAACCCAGCCAGAGATCCATGTTCTGTGTTGTGGGATGTACTGTGGGATGACCTGATAACAATGGAGTTGACTCATGGAAAAAAGGATCGCCCAAATGCACTGCCTTCACGGGTTGTTCTTTACTTACAAACAAGACAATTAGATACGAAGGATCAAGTTCGCATCATAAAATGCAACCGTGATTCTAATCAAGCTTTTGAGGTTTATTCTTCTATTGAGCAAGCAATGAATACTTATGGGCCAAACCAATCAAAGGTTTGGATTTAAATTCCCTTTGTGTTTGTTATGTGCATTTCTGTTTTGTAGAGCTTGAATTCTTTGCTTGATTAAGAAAATTCCTGACCCGGCTATGCCTTTTAGGGGAATGTGCTCTTTTCAAACAATTGAGCACGGTTGGAAGAACTCTGTCTAAGACTCTGAGAGGTGTTGTTACTTGGTTATGAATTTTATAAAACTTTTTGATGTTTCTCAGGTCACAACAAAAACGAAAGTCACAAAACCATATTCGCCAATTACTGATACCGCTACTGCTGAAGCAATCCCAAAAGATACATTTTACTTCTTGTCTCCCCAGCATATGCCTTCATCAGTTTCTCTGAATTCAACTTTCGGCAGTGCTGCAAATTAATGAGAAAAATATCAATGCATGGTTTTATAAATTCTCTGGTCTACAGATGCCAGGTTATTGACCTACACAAATTGTCTAAAGGTATGGCATGTCTTATATTTTGTTTGACATCACTGCATAAGATTAAGAACAGTCAGAAAAGAGCTCATAGTCCAATAACTGGATAAAATGAGATAAAATACAGACAACTGAGAAGATAATATCTTGCTCTCTGATTAAATAGGCACATACCTTCTATCTTTGTTATGATACTAGGGAACACTCCCATTTGAAGGAAAAGTTTAAGAAATCATCGAAGAGTCACATGTTGACAAGTGGAAATCAAAGAAGTAGATGTGATTGTTGAAAAATATCATGCCACAAAATTTGTCCATGGCACATTGAGTCCCCAATATATTGATTTCATCGTCCCAGACAAGCTCAATTATGCGGTATTGAAAGTGTGTGTGTGTGTGTATATATATATAATTTTGGCTTCTAAGAGCTCATTCTAATTTCAGGTTTTCAAGCTTAATCTCATATTTGGAGTCCAGTTCGTGACTTATGGATTCTCTCATATTTTAAAACACGAGGAGTTTTTTTCAAAGAAGGAAAAAAATGATGAGGGAGAGAGAAGATTGTTTGTAATTATTAAATATATGATGTTATTATTTAGATATAAATATTTGGTATAATCATATTTTATTAGAGTAAACTGGATATCTGGGGAACAGGATATATCTAATTTAAGCGGCCTAATTTTCTTAAGCCTAACTTCCTTCTTCCCTTTCACTTCTCTCTCATAAGAATTCTTAACCTCTCTCTTCCTCCAGCATCGACACCCACCACTATCACCACCATCACCCACAACCACCACCACTACGAACCAATACCGCAATCTGTCACCACCACCAACCAAGTCAAAATACCACCACCACCCATCACAGCCACCAACAAGATCCACAATCACCTTTCATACCGCCACCTAGAGTTTGGGGTAGAATTTGTTGGTTTGAAATTGGATGACCGAAGGAGCTCAGAAGCGATGATCGAGACGTAGGTCTTGTATTTGAGATGAAGAGTTGTATGTGTAACTAATTAAAGTTTTAAGCTCACGACGATGCTGTTTCATTGGGACTGCAGAAATAAGGTATATCCGGTTGCCCGGGTATACAGTTTTCTCTTTATTATATTAGTTGGACTATTCTAAAAGTTTTATTTTTAGCAGTAGGTTATTATTAAAAACTTCTTTCCTTTATTAATTATTAGATTACATAATATTTTACTTGGTCGTTAAGTTTAGGGTTTCTTGTTCTCTTATATAAACAGATTTAATTCATCATATCATTATTTCCATTAAATTGATATTATTGATTTTCAGTCAAGTACTGTTGTCGCCATTTTATCCGGAAAATATAGATAAGCTACGATGGAACACAATGCACGGACAGGAAAGAAAGCAACTCATAAAAAAATATGAGGGAACTTTAAATATTTGTTTCCTGAAAACTGTATAAATATGAAGTTTTCCATCTATAGTTGTTTGTATGCAATTTGTACCGTCTTTGGCGGATGTTGCTATACGACAACCTTTATACTTGTAAAGTTGCTAACTGGAGTAAGCTTGGGAATACTTTGACCCAAACCATCTTATTTTACACCAAAACAAAGCCAAATTTATGCTCGACACAAACTTACTAGAAGTGCAATTGTTATGGTGTCAATATAAACTTGTTATGTTTTTCAGATTGATTGATGTTTTACTATGACTTTAATATCAATTTATTGCAATTGCAATTGACAGGAAAGCTGGAATGAGAAAAGTGAGCATTTCTCAGATGTTAAGCCGTTAAAGACAACTACAAGCCAGTTAATTTCCAAAGGCTTCTGAGGAACAATACATTGGACTTGAAGAAGGGCGCAAAGGAGTCCCTGCAAGCAATCCCCTTAATTTTCAAAAAAAGTCTAGTATAGTTGTAAATAGACACATATATACATATATATATATATACATAATACATATATGTATATGTATATGTTTACATCACTTTTTATTAAAGAAATCCAGTTGGTAGTTCAAAAACCTGTATATAATTACACTGTAGGTACACCACTTCAGTGGGCAAATTTTGCAACGTTGTGTATATATATCTGCTGTATGCGTTGTGTATGTGAGGTTTGTAGAGCAACAATTTTATTTGGTATCAAGTTTATTGATTTTCGTAATTCTCTCATTATTTGGACATTCTGCCTTCAGATTTGATGAGGCCATTTTTGAGTAAACAAACAAACCATTTACAGGATCAAGCACTGGAGCTATACTGCTGGGTGTGATCCTCCTCTTAAATTTGCATGGCTATATTTGAATTTGAACTGTTCAATCTAAAAAAAAAATAATTGTTAAAGAGACTAATCATAAATATTTAAGAATTTCTGTAATTTTGTTTTTCTTAAAAACATGGTAAATATAAGGAGACTATAATTTTAAACCCCCATCAATCCACAATACCAGGTCCATTTGTATTCCACTATAAGTATATTAAAAAATAATTAATGGTCATTTTTTTATTGGCTTGATAAGCTTTGTTTTTTCTTCCACGCCGCTAAAGATACTTTGTAGTTTTACATGTAGAAGATGTATAATGAGGATTTTTGACAATTACCGAGTATATTATGCCTTGGCAGTAAAGTAGAAGTAGAATTACTTTAATAATTCTACTCTTTTTTTTTTAGTGGTTGAAAGTTGAAACCCCATCTTGATCAGATCGAATTTGTAGCCATCCGCTGCCAAAGATGAAGTATGAACCACTGAGTGAGGGATGATGGTTGTGTGACTAAGGATGCCACTTATCAACTGCACTCATTCCTCTTTTTGTTTTTTTCTGTTCATGAAAATAAACTTTTTCCTCCATTATTTTTTTATTTTTTTTTATTTTTTTATGACAGATCAAACTTGAGTTGGTAATAGCCAACCACCACATACACACAGTATCTTACAAATTACATATATTAAATAAGCTCATAATCAATTATATTTGTGGTCCAAAAGAGATTATTAATTACCTATAATCTATGACCTAATTTCTTGAGTATGACATTAACCTTTTGTAACTCATAAGGTTAGTTTAAATGGTCAATAACACCTCCTTAAAATTATAATGAGACTTTGATTCAAAGAACAACGATCATTAGATGTAATCTTCCTAAAATTTGTCGTACTTGCATGTAATTATCAGATGTATGAATAAAAGAGAACAATATATTATACTCCCTCCGTTCTAAATTATAAAATTAATATTAATTTTTGAAAATTTAATTTCAAATATTTATAAACTCAAAATTGAGATAAATTTACTTACAAACCTAAAAAAAATACTACTAATTATAAAATTTATTATTTTAAAAACTTAAATAAATTATGTTTATTTAAATTTAAAAATATCTCATGTTGACTTTTAGAAAATTGTGATCTTATAATTCGGAACAGATTGAGTAAGAGTTATCGGTATAGTAATGACAGTGGTGGAACCAGCACGTTTTTAGAGTGGGTCAAAATACATCAGTAAAAAAAATTTATTTATTAACGCTTGGAGTGCAGTGCTTCTTTTGGTTGTACGACTAAGAAGAGGCAAATGTGTCATACGAGTCTGCATAGTTTGAAAATATCTCAAAAAAGAGTTGTTGGCTGAGGTGATTTTGAAGAGAAAAGAAAAGTTTTTTTTTTGTTTTTTTTTTAAACTTACTAAATGAAACGACGTCGTTTCATGTAAGTTTAAAAAAAAAAACTTAACTGTTGCAAAGAACGGAAGGAAAAGGCGCGGCAGACGGTAACATCAGGCAAATCTACAGATTACAGTGTCATGAACCGCGTCAAAATATCAGGGTAACATCCGCTTTTGAGTAATGATTCTAATATTTGCACGTGGTTGAGTTCCTTGGCAAAACAAGAGAATGCCGATGACCTTAGAAAACATGAGGGCAGATGGTAGAAAATTCGAAACTTTGTTTTTATTTTCTTTCCTTTGGGACCTCATGTTTTGGATGAAGAAGCATTTGATCCATATCTGGAATTTGGTATATTATTATTCTAGACTTTTGTCTTTCAATATGTTTCAAATTTTGTCACCTAATTGTACACGTTTAAGTCTGCCTTGATGGATATGCGTAGGTAATTATGATGTTGAAATCAATAAATATGATGATATTAATTTTTCTTTTCAATAAAAACATAAAATACAAGTTATCCTTTTTTTTGCTAAATTTAAAATGCATTAAAGATGAAAAATAATTACAAATGCATAGAGACATACCCCAAAAACACTATATAAAACTCTCATAATTACCCATTTTATATGTAGAATAATTTCATGACAAATTTAAAGTGCGAATATAAAAATTTAAGCAACAAGATAAAATAATAATTTGTGGATCGTTTCTTTATTTTCTCCTACTGAAATATAGACATAAATTTATTGTGATATATAGTAACACTCTTATTAGTATTCTAAAATAAAAAGTTTGTAATGAGTAATTATTGGTGTCTCATATATGCATACAATCATTATATTAGTTGTCTAATTTTATAATAAATTCGTGTCTCATATATGCATACAATCAATCATTATATTAGTTGTCTAATATTACAATAAATTCTTCACAATTATTATAAACTAATATAATTACTATATGTATTTAAGACGCTTTTAAAATATCAAACATTATTCCTTCTGTAATTTATGTTATTGCTCATTCATTGTATTATAGTATTAACCAACGTAGCTATACCGTATATTTTGTATGCAATCTGTTATTTTTTGTTAGAATTTGAGATCAAATAATGAGAATTTTACTCTCATAAATCACCCGTAAAGATAATAAATAAATACTTGTGGAAAATGAGTCCCACATCGAGTATGAACTAAACAATCAATGGGTATATATACAATAAGATTGCTCTTTGGATTTGGGCTCCAAGGGGTATCCCACTTTTGTGGAAGGAAGAGGATCTAGTTAAGACTTGCTTGACCCACACGCGCCACCGACTGGGTCTGGGTCATTGTATATATTTTGTTTTTGGGCAAAATTTATTTAAATTTTGTTGAGTTTAGTTCTCTTTTTAATCATTTATTTATCAAATTTGGGAAGCAAGGCAAGGAAAAACACACAAAACGCGGATAGAAAGTCAAGCGCCGCAACACTTGACACTAAGGGCCGCGACGCTAGGGTCAGAGTCGTGGCGCTCCAAGGCTAGAGCCGCGACGCTCCAGGCTTTCCAACGCGCGCGCCTGATTTTGTTTGGCGTGGTGAGTTGCATCTCTTCAAGCCTTAACAACCATGTTTTTCTAAAGGTGTCCCATGCCTTTTCATAAGTATCCAAACCTTTTCAAAGGCACATGTCTAGTCATTTAGTTTCCCTATAAATAGATGGGGAAGTCGGCCATTTGAGCAATTCTATTTTTTAAGTATTCAAGCATTATCAAGCATTCTAGTGTTCATTATAACATTAAGTTATACACAGTTTATTTGAGAGAGACAAAAGCATTTATTTTGATTCGTTGTGTGTATTATTTGTAGTGCTGTTATAATACACGTTGTCATTGTATCTTGGAAAACAAGTGTTATCAACTCTGAGCATCGTAAAGAGGACATAATTGTCTTAAAGATATAGTACCAACTACTAGCCTTGACATACAAATTTTCGGTTTACTTGACATAAGTTTATATATATATATATATATATATATATATATATATATATATATATATTTAGTTTTCATTTAATTCTAAGTTGCAAATATATCTTGATATATACATATCTTTCCTGACATTTTTTTAATTTAAAATTATAGCAGATAAATTTGAACATATTTTTTAAATAACACATATTAGTTTTTAATTAAAAAATATATAAAGTATGTATAAACCAAAGGTAATAGAAAAATTAGCTTTTGATTAGATTCTAGAAATTAATATTCCTAATCCCCTCTTTTTTAGTCCTGCGATAACAATTTGTGGATTATATTCTTACTCATAAAGACATTTTAATTTTAAAAATAGTCAATATAATTATAAAAGTTAAATTTATCAAATAAAATGTTACATTGGGTGAATTTTTCTATCAACATTACACAAACATAAACTCCCTCGATTACAAAAATAAAAAATCAGTTAAATTCTTTCCAAATTTTAATGATACATTTTTATTCCTGATTTATCGATAAATTTGGTTTAATTTTATAGAATGACATAATAATATACTATTATTTAAATGAACGAGATTTCTTAGAAAAAAAATTTATGAATAGATCACATTTAGTGATAAAAAAAGTAATAATAAAATATCAAAATATGGAATAAAATATTATTGTACTAGATTTTTCTTCCTTCCTAACGAGAGCACTCCCAAACGCGGCACCGACTTTGAGATTTTGACCTTATTTTTTCCTTTCCTTTACTTTCCTAATACGCATAATATCCCAATATGAATAGGATTTCTCATCGCCTCTCCCTTATAAATTACTCCAAATACAAACAAAACCCTCATTATCGCAATTCCCCAAATAATAGTTTCAGCGAAAAAATCTCTCATAATCGCTAAGTTGCGTTTCAGAAGAAAATTATCATCAATTAGGGTTGTGGTTGATTGTAATAGTAAACAAGAATCAGAAATATGGTAGCAGAAGCTGATATTTTGTGTGGACAGAGCCTTTCTGTTCAGTACATCGCCGACACCGTCTCGATTGGTCCAGGGTTCTTCGACGTCTCCCCGACGTTGACATCTAAGGGTTTTCTTGATGCTCGTGCTTCTGAATCTATGTCCATCGAAATCGCTTGTTCTGAATCGGTATGTATTTAGTTTTTTATCTCTCTTTTATGTGATTATGAATTGGGTTTCGAGTATGATATCTATTATCTAGATTACAGGTAAGAATCAGGATTTTTGTATCCGTTGTTATTGAATTGGCTTCGGTGATTAACTTGAATCGATTGATATGGATTATTGGTTTTTCATGTGTGTGTATTTACTTCTGGGTATTGGTTGGGGTGAAATTGGAGGTACTTTTGCAAATTTAGAGTTTATTGGCTTACCCTATTTTTTGGGATGGGTGTAGCTTGATTGTCAAGAATCTACCTTATTTAAATAATTTTAACTGATTGTTTTACCTTTTACCGAAACATTCGATTTTAGTTGAGATATTCTAGTTTGTGGGTTTCTTTCTTATCTTTATGGTTTCACAGTTAGTTGTAGTTTACCTTTCTACAGAAATCATAGCTAGTTAATCATTAGCTTGTTTACTCGATAAGAAAAAAAATAGTACCTTTATGCTTTATGTGATTGATGCTTGTAGTAGTTTATGGAATCACTGAGAGTCCTCCATACGTTCTGATGTGTTTATTGCACTTGTCTAGTGCTTTCTTGGAGTTGTTGGAAGCTGTATATTAAATTGGCTATCTCTGTGTGAGTGATGATGTTATCTTACTTTTTATGTTGTGTTCAGTAGTTGATCAAATGTTTTTTCCATTGCTTTTTGTAACAAAGTCATTGCCTTTAGGTTTACCTCATCTTGAGATGTACCTTGTAATTGGGCTAACCTTCTTTGCTCCTTGTTTAATAGGTTTTGAGGTGCTCAACTAGTATTCAAGCTACTTCACTCGACCCTGCTGCCCCAAAATTTGTTCCAAGCATTCGTTCGGGCAGTTATACTGATATTGGACCACGCAGATCCAATGAGGATGAACACATTTGCATTGACGATCTATCTGCTCAGTTGGGTTCTCGCTACAGGTGGCCTATGCCAAGTTCCTTCTATGCTGTGTTCGATGGTCATGGAGGCTCCAGTGCATCATCTTATGTCAAGAATAATGCCATGAGATTATTTTTTGAAGATGCAGTATTGCCACAAATGTCTGATGTTGATGATGCATTATTGGAAGATCTGGAGAATTGTCACCGGAAAGCATTTTTACTGGCTGACCAAGCATTGGCTGATGAATGTAGTGTCTGCGACACTTGTGGAACAACCGCTCTGACTGCCTTAGTACTAGGAAGGCATCTACTGGTGGCAAATGCTGGCGACTCTCGTGCAGTTCTCTGCAGGAAAGGAGTTGCAGTTCCGATGTCTCAAGATCACAGGCCGAGTTATTTACCAGAACAGAAAAGGGTTGAGGATGTAGGTGGCTACATCGAGTATGGGTACCTTAACGGTGAACTTGCAGTCACACGGGCCCTTGGAGACTGGTATATGAAATCTCCCTCTGGGTGTCCGTCGCCGCTCATTGCTGAGCCTGACGTTCAACAGACCTTATTGACTGAGGATGACGAATTCTTAATCATTGGTTGTGATGGAATCTGGGATGTGATGTCAAATCAGGAAGCCGTCGGCCTTGTACGCCGCCAGCTAAGACAGCATGATGACCCACAGAAATGTGCCAAAGCTCTAGTGGATCAAGCGATACGCCTGGATACATCTGACAATCTTACAGCAATTGTCGTGTGCTTCTCTTCCCCTGTTGAATGCAGAGACTCATCCTCCCCTCCTCAGCGGCCTAAGTTCAGGTGCTGCAGCCTGTCTGAGGCGGCCCGGAATAGGTTAAGTAGTTTGCTACATGACAACTGAATGTAAATTGTAGTAATTGTTTTCTTGCCAATGCAAGACTAGGGCAGAGTGTAAAGCACAATATTTTTGGAGGATTAATATAAATCAAATTATTTTAATGTTATATATCTCTTTGTTCTTAATATTCAGCAAGTTCCTATAATAGATTTTGAAGGGAAATCTGATCTAATATGTGAGCATAAACATCAATTTTAACTGTCTTGGTATTTTTAGAAAAATTTGATCAGCAGCAGCAGCAGCAGCAGCAGCATTAGTTGGAGTCCATACTCTGGTAGATTAACAAATAGCATAGGCTAACAAAAAACACAGAATATAATCAAACATCAATCCAATTTGATTATGATACTTATGTGAGATCAATGATTAAAGGGTATTTTTGTCAAAAATCAAATGAGCCTTTCATTTTGGAACAGTTGGAGCATATATTCTCATCTTAATAAGACCAATTATTTATTTATTTTTTTGTAAATCCTTGAGCAACCAGTATTATTTGGATTAGAAAAAAGATTATTTTCTTTCAATATAATTTGGTTAAGAAAAAAGATTATTGTGTCTCAATATATGTATGTGGGAAAGGTGGACGTTGTGATGTGTGCCTGCATTTATCGTGTTCTTTTTTAAAAATCAGTGGTCTTAGAAGCCCACAGCTGTAGAATAGTTATCCATAATTTTTGATAATATTAACAAAGAAGAAAGATTCTACAAATGTACTTCACAAATTATTTTTCACCAACACCGGTAAAAATCTGACTATTAATTCAAGAGACCACAGTATCAGTAAATACTCCAGTAACACCTGAGTATAGCTCAATAAGTACTCTTACTCTACTAAATTTATTGAATATAAATAAATAAAACACTGTAAATAAATATAGCTATATAATAATCAAAAGGTCGCTGATATTCAGAGAAAAGAACCAATCCAATTTGTTGAATTGAGAAGCGAAAATGGCAATGGCGAGCTTTGCCAGAAGAAAGGCTACGCTTCTCTCGAAGCATCTCTCCAACAATAATTCCGATGTTTTCCGTTACTCTCTTTCTCTCTCCTCTTTCTCCCGAGGCTTCGCTTCTTCAGGATCCGATGAGAACGACGTCGTCGTCATTGGCGGCGGTCCCGGCGGCTACGTCGCCGCCATCAAGGCGGCTCAGCTCGGCCTCAAGACCACCTGTATCGAGAAGCGTGGAACTCTCGGCGGTACTTGCCTCAACGTCGGTTGTATTCCTTCTAAGGTATTGTTTTCGTTTCTCTTCTCCGTCCGTTATGTTTCTGAGGGTTTCTGATTCGTTTTAGATGCGCTTTGCTCGTTCTTTTAATGTTCAGAACTGGTTATCAGATCTAAGGAATCTGGGATTGATTGGAGTATCAGTAGTTTGATGTCTAAAGTATATGAAGACTGAAGCTAAATTGGGTAGTTTTTGATTTTTGAAATATATTAGTAACTGAAATTCGGCCAATATAATTCAATTCTGAAGATTAGTTCTTTTAATATTATGTATTATCCTTTTGTGTATATAAATAATTTATAGGTGTTGCACATAATTGGTGTTGCATCATGTAAGAGAGAGCATGGATGGCATTTTTATTTTATTTTTATTTGATGTAGAGTGATTTTTTTTCTTGAGACCTTTGTTTGTACTGAAACAACATTACCATCATGTAAGAGAGAGCATGGAGGCTCGTAGTTATTGTGAAGTTGGTTTTTGAGAGGAGTAGCTTTCAGTAGGCACCTTGGCAAATTAGATTTTGCTTAAGATATTTCCATCCTTGAATAATGAACTAATGGTTGAACTTTTGCACCTGAAAATGGTAGTAAACTGCCGACCTGGTGCGTCCAGCTGAGAATTTATGACCTAACATACAGCTCATACGAAATTGACTAATGATGAATTGCTTATCCAATGGCTTATAGTTGAGCGACATGACATACATGCTGTCTCACATAATTGAACAAAACATTGTGTCCTTCCATGAGAGAACACTAGAGCTATGTTATTATTCATTGTATTAGTTGTTTTTGGAAGTTAATTGTATTTTACAATTCTAAAACATTTATTCAATTGTCTTTTGAGCAGGGAAGGTAGTTCTTTATTGTTCTGCTAAAGAATCTGATTTGTTACTTTCTAAAGTTTCTCTAACCGTTTATGGGCTTTATGGATATCGAACACAATAATACGAACATTTATTTGTAGATTATTCAGTCAGCATCACTTTGTACAAAATATAATGATAATTTGTACTCCCCGGACTATTCTCTAAACTCAACAATGCCTTTTATCCCGAACTGGCTGGGGTGGACTGAAAATGAATCCATATATAAGTATGAAATTATGTTGGACTAAAATTATGTAGTACACACTTGTGATATTTACTTTAGAAGGATCAATTTTGGGAAGGTAGTATTATAGTGAAAACAACAATGTGGTTTCCTGGGTGATGCAAAAAACGAATCGAGTTTTTTGATGTTTACATTCTTAAAATCAAAAAATGTGTTGGCTAAGTAGCACTCAAGTACAAAATTGTTAGCTAAGCAGCACCTTCAGAACGAGTTTAGATAATTGCGATAGACGGTTTAATATAGAAGTCAGCAACCAAAATTCGTATTCAAATATGCTTGGCATCTGCTTGCAGAAACCTAGTCCAATTAAATTTGCACAAAATGCTAAATGAACAGTTTCTCAAATACTTTGATGTGCATAATTCATACAGGAAGCTAGTGTGGCATAGTATGCAGCTGAACTTGTAGGTTTATATGTAGGCATTTAGCTATATTAGTATATTACGTTTAACATCTAGAACCTTTACTCTTTACAAAACTGGTGTAAGGTCATCTATTCAATTTGAATGCCTTTTGTATCTTTAATATTTATTATATTCAGGCACTTCTTCATTCTTCACACATGTATCATGAAGCCAAACATTCATTTGCCAACCACGGTGTGAAGTTCCCTTCTGTTGAGGTTGATCTACCTGCAATGATGGCCCAAAAAGATAAAGCAGTTTCTGGTTTGACACGAGGTATCGAGGGTCTCTTTAAGAAAAACAAGGTCACCTATGTTAAAGGCTATGGTAAGTTCATCTCCCCTTCTGAAATCTCTGTTGACACCATTGAAGGTGGGAATACTGTAGTGAAAGGCAAGAATATAATCATTGCTACTGGCTCTGATGTAAAAAGTCTACCTGGTGTCACCATCGATGAAAAGAAAATTGTATCATCGACAGGAGCTTTATCTTTGTCAGAAATCCCTAAGAAACTTGTAGTAATTGGAGCTGGCTATATTGGCCTTGAAATGGGCTCTGTATGGGCACGTCTTGGTTCAGAGGTCACTGTTGTTGAATTTGCTCCAGACATTGTTCCAACAATGGATGGCGAAGTACGTAAGCAATTCAAACGTACCCTTGAGAAGCAAAAGATGAAATTCATGCTCACAACTAAGGTGGTATCAGTGGACACATCTGGTGATGGTGTAAAATTGACCCTTGAACCAGCAGCTGGTGGTGATCAGAGCATTCTAGAAGCTGATGTCGTTCTTATTTCTGCCGGTAGAACTCCATTTACTGCTGGACTTGATTTGGACAAGATAGGCGTTGAAACTGACAAGATTGGTCGGATCCCCGTTAATGAACGTTTTGCTACAAATGTACCGGGAGTGTATGCTATTGGTGATGTTATCCCAGGGCCAATGTTGGCTCACAAGGCAGAAGAGGATGGGGTTGCATGTGTGGAATTCCTTGCAGGGAAAGAAGGTCATGTGGACTATGATCTGGTCCCTGGCGTCGTTTATACTCACCCCGAGGTGGCATCTGTTGGCAAAACTGAAGAGCAGGTTAAGATATCAGGGGTTGCGTACCGCGTTGGAAAATTCCCTTTACTAGCCAACAGCAGGGCCAAGACAATTGATGATGCAGAAGGACTGGTCAAGATACTAGCCGAGAAGGAGACTGATAAGATATTAGGTGTACACATCATGGCACCGAATGCTGGGGAGCTTATTCATGAGGCAGTGCTGGCCTTGCAGTATGGGGCGTCAAGTGAGGACATTGCACGCACATGCCATGCGCATCCAACAATGTCCGAGGCCTTGAAGGAGGCTGCTATGGCCACTTATGACAAGCCCATTCACATTTAGAAGATGTGATGGTATACCCTTGTTTTTCTTGTTCTAGCATCTCTCTTGCAAATTTTTGGAATGACTTAGCAAAGCATTCTGATTTCTACACGTCAGTTGAGTATATCAAAATTGCTCGACCTAAAATTGTTATTCTTCTTTCCTTTGTTTTGGAATTCATACTAATTCTGAATGCTTCTTTATCTGCATATTGAAATGCTCAATAATACGATGAGATTTCTATCCTTCATTGGTTTATAGTGCAGTTTTGTGCTGTTCATTTTCTTGAACGTTCCTTAGAAACACAGCAACTTTTTTCTTAATTAGTTTAGGTGGTTCGGTTTCTATAAAAAGAGTTTATATTAACAGGTCAAAAATTATGGGATAGCATGATTATTTTTCTTAAAGACAAATTCTCTGGACAATAAAATAGTGCGAGTAACGCAATTATTATAATCACAGCTAATTGTCTAGGTTCAGATTTGTCTAATTGAAAATAAACCAATCTCATGTATGAATGTCTTTCATGTCTTATGATAAACCATTCGTTTCACGCAAATAAACTAATTTGACTTTAACAAATTAATTCACAAATGGCGAGCGAGTGGTAAGTGGTCAATTGCACCTTAATTGATGGCATTTCTCTTTACGACTGGCACTCGAGGAACCACATGGCACTCTATACAGATCAAGCAAGTCTTTGGGATGGCATTTCTCTTTGCGGCTGGCACTCGAGGAACCACGGGGCACTCTATACAGATCAAGCAAGTCTTTGGGACGAGGCGCCCGCGCAAGGACCTCAATTCATTAGGAGGTCGAAGGCCTATGGAAGCCGGGGCTACCCTGTCCCCATGGGCAACGCAACAATGCTAAAAGTTGAATTAATAAAATTTCACTTTTCTCGTTCTATCTCAGAATATCCATTCACTCGAAATTGATTTGCTTCCATTTTCACTTTTCGTAAGTGTGCCCGGACTTTTTTCAACTGTTTAATGGCCCCTTCATGAAGTTCTTTTGAATTTCTTTGATTATCTGATAAATCACTTAATGAAAGTGAATTTTCTTTCCATTCATTTAAAAACTTCCATGATCCCTTCCCGAACCAAACATGAATCTTTCGATTCAATTGGCTCTCAGGCTCAATTACTTATGGTAAATTTCCATATTTTAACAAATTAATTCACAAAATCTTAAAATTTATACTTAATGTAAATTCATTTGTTTTATGAAACAACAATTTTTAAATTAATTAGTTGTATTTTTAAATAGTTTACTATATTTAGTAGTGGATAAACTCGAATGAATTAAAATCATTGTAAATATGAAAATATTATAAATTGATTTTTAGAAAGTCCAAATTAGACTATTTTTGAAATGAATGAGTAATAAATAGATTGAGTACGGATGAGATTATTTAAATCTTTGTTCAAAATCATATATAGTTATCCCATTGAGTATTTTTCTTCAATATTGCATAACCAGAATTGTCATTAATGGCAGGAAAATAATATGTTTTGCGGTTTTTTTTTTGTGTGTGTGTGTGTGTGTGTATATATATATATATATATATATATATATATATATATATATATATATATATATTTGTTATTAGTTATGTAGATAAATCTGAGTACTTACCTTTTAAAGTGATATGTAATATGGTGTGCCAACTTTATAATCTTACTTAATCTCATCATGAATTGATGTCTTTCACGATTAAACAAATATAAAATCTTATTTAGATTTGTATTAATATGAAAAATATATAATATGATGGGTCACCATTATAATCTTATCCAATCTCATGTATCGATATCTTTCGCAATTAAAAAAATATAAAATCTTGTTTAGATTTGCAATAATATTATTATTAGAATACTGCTACACGTGACGACAAATTTATTTTGATATTAAATACCAATGTAATATATATGAAAGAAATAAAGAAGGGGTCCGTGCATTATTATTTTATTGAGAATTTAAATACGTGATGGAATTAGTACACATATAAATCATTTTTCTTTTCATTATACATATGGATAATGCTAGGACCTACATGCAATTAACAGATTCATTAGATTTCATCCTCACAAAATATATAATGCTGCCTCTGTAGTAGGTAAGCCATACCATTTAATCAAGAGAAAACACACAGAAAGGAAAATTGGGAGTGCCAAAATTAGAAAAACAAATATGGTGACCTTTACTTTTAGCGATAGATCATTTTCATTGCTTCTTCTGTTGCGAGCATTTGTTGCATTAAACATCAGCCTTACTCATGCATCTGCAGCCCCAAATACTGATTATGTAAAAGCACAATAGAGCAAGTGCCTGGAGAAATATAGGGATGCTATTGCTCACCTTGATGAATGTAAGAAGTTTGTGAACAAGGACAATGTGCTTTTAAACAGCAGTGCTAATGTTGCCAGGAGTCATGACTCTGAGGCTTGTGGGGGATGAATTTGCACCACCTCAACTCACACAAGCTCATCTAGATTTTCAGGATCTTGTGGGGATAATTGTATCTTTATTGGGATTTTTATAATTTTCTAGTGCCAATATAAATGGGAATTCAAAACCATTATCAATTTCTTATTTATGGAGTTCACGAGTTAACAAAATATTTATGCTTCCTACTTACTTATGCTACCTTTGGATCGGAGGAATTAAGCTAGGAATGGAATGGAAAAAAAAATTGTGTTTGGTTGTTATATTGAAGTGGAATGAATTATTCATATTCCTATCAAATTTGTGAATTTTATCCGCACTTTAGTTGTACGGACTCCGCAGTATTAAACTGCGGACGAGAGATAATTTTCACCGTTAGATTTGAGATTAGACGGTCACGATTTGTTGTAAGGATAAACTTAAATTTACAACGCTGGCTATTGATCAATCCCCATTTTAATATGGCTAATCTTTAAAAACATTTGAGAATACTTTGATCAAATACATTTAGACTAATAATATCCTTATTAAAACTCAAAATATCCTTATAAATTAGTTTTTCTTTCGATGAGTAAAGTGTTCATTTGTGTTATATATATATATATATATATAATACAGTAAGGATCTTAGACTCACCCTTAAAAAATTCACTCCAAGCTCACCCCCCTTTTGCGACGGTCCTGGCGACGGTTTGGGTGTACAACCGTCGTCTATACTTTTAGCGACAGACAATATATAGCGTCGCTAAAAGTATAGACGACGGTTGTACACCCAAACCGTCGTCGGGACCGTCGCAAAAGGGGGGTGAGCTTTTTAAGGGTGAGCCTAAGATCCTTACTGCATATATATATATATATATATATATATATATATATATATATATATAGTCCCCTTCAGTTAAGAAATCTCTCAAATAGTGTTATTTGAGGGATGTGTATATCAACCGTTGGATATGTTTTATGTGGCTGAGATTGTTATTCATATCAGATAGCCACTTCATATCAGATAACCACCCCAACAATAATATTAAGTTTATCTGATATGAATAACAATCTCAGCCACATAAAACATATCCAACGGTTGAGATACACATCCCTCAAATAACATTATTTGAGGGATCCCTCAACTGAAGGGGACTATATATATATATATATATATATATATATGGGGAGTGATTTATAGTCAACGTTGGATGCGAGCCAGTTAAAAAGCTAAAATTATTCTCATCTGCATAACTCTTATGCGGATGGTAAACCCTAGTTGCACAATAATTGTGTGGATACTATCCATACAATTATTGTGCGGGTGAAATATAATTTTTGAATTATCATCCGCATAATAGTTGTGCGGATGGGATATACTATCCGTACAACTATTGTGCGGATTAGATAAATTTTAGGTCATTCGGTCTTTGTTTAAACGGTCATAGATGAGTTATATAATAAGGTTACTATAATATGGATCATTATCCTCTCTATATATATAATGATCCATAGCATGTATTTGATATGAATACTTGTATGACATACATCATCTATACCATTGAAAACAAGAAGTAGTGACCAAGATTAGAAATTAAAAATCGACGTCAGCTACTATTAGTAGCGGATGATAAAAAAACACATATCATCCGCTAATAATAATAGCAGACGCTAATCAGAATAATGGTTTAGCTTGACCAATAAATATTTAGGGTTTATTAACTAGTGTTTATTAACCAGGGTCTAGGTTTATAAATTATGATTTAAGTTTTATTAACCAGGGTTTAGAGTTTATAAATTAGAGTTTAAATTTATTAACTAGGGTTTAAGGTTTAAATTTATTAACTCTAAACCCTAGTTAATAAAGTTAAACTCTAAACACTGGTTTATAAACCCTAAATCCTTATTAATAAACCCTAAAAATTTATTGATAAACATTTATTGGTGAATTCAAACTCTTATTCTGATTAGCGTCCGCTACGGACGCTGAGTGTTTTTTCTACCGTTTGTTACTATTAGTAGCGGACGTCGATTTTCAGTTTCTAATCCTGACCGTTCTTTTTTATTTTCAATGGTGTAGATAGTGTATGCCCTATAAGGATCTGTAGCAAATATATGTTATGAATCATTTCCCCCCCCCCCCACACACACACATATATATATATATATATATATATATGACAATTGATTCATAGCCAACGTTATAAATTTAAGGTTATCCTTACAACATATCGTGACCGTTCATCCGTTGATCGAACGATTAAATAAAACCCTCATCTGCAGTTTAATATCCAGTATATCGCAGTTTAATACTGCAGACGGGACATATATCTAAATACTCTTCCTTGTACAAGTCTCCCGTCCACAATATTAAACTGCAGAACCTAGAACTTAAAAAAAAACAAAAAAAAAACAAAAACTTTAGCATCCGCAGGAGCCTGGAATTAGAAAGCAAAATCCCAACTAATAAAATGTAGACCAGAAGCAAAACCCCAACTAATAAAAGCCTTCTCTCCCCTGTATTTCTTTCTCTAAGTTCACTCTTCGCTTTTCTCTCTTTAAAAAGCTCTGCAACTGAGTCACCACCCCTTTCTTTTTTCCACCAGCAAACTTTCTTTTATAAAACTCATATCCTCATTTTTCTCCTCTATACTTTTTTCTTCATTTTCACTTCAGCATCTCCAATTTCTGTTTATAGGTTTAATGGCAACAGAAATTTTTGTGGGGTTATGTGTTTTGATATTAGGTATTTATGTTTTAAATGGTCAATTTGTGGTGGAAAAGAGTAGCATAAATATTATTTCTCCTTATGATATTCGGTCACAGGAGCATGATTCTGCAATTGGGAACTTTAGAGTTCCTGATTATGGAGAATCAATTCCACTCTACGACTACGATTTACTCTACAAATGCATTGATTCCACTCTATGATTTCATTTATTCACTCTATGATTGTGAATCAATGAAAACTAATAACAACTGATTACTGACTTGTTAATTAGCTATTGGATTATTAACCCAACTCAGATTCCTTACAAGGTTTAATGATCATCATCTCAGTCGAAGTTTCTCACCATCTCAGTCTTTTCATCTACGTGTCCCTTTCTTCATCTCCATTTTCAGATTTTGTTTTCTCATCCTCTTCATATTTCCATATTAACCAAAGCAGTTTGCACATAAACGTGAATTCCAAACCTGAACTTTGTAATGAGAGAATGGATCTGTGAACTAGTGGTGGAATCTTGCGAGTTAGCGCAGGATTTGATGAGGACAGAGAAGGAAAAGCTATCAAAGAAGATGGGTTGGTTTTGGTGCTGAAGGTGTTTATAGAGTGAGAAAGTGTCTTGAGGAAAATCACCAAGTGAGTACTAGCGGATGGTAATTTTTTATTTTTTTTTTTAAGTTCCGGGCTCCGCAATTTAATACTGTAGATGTCAACGATATATTTTTTTTTAAAGTTGCAGGCTCCGCATTTTAATATTGCGAACGTGAGACTTATATAAGAAGGGGTATTTTGGACATTTGTCCCGTTCGTAGTATTAAATTGCGCTATACTAGATATTAAATTGCGGATGAGGGTATACTGGATATTAAACTGCGGATGCGAGCTCTATTTAACCATTCAATCAACGGATGGACGATCACGATATGTTGTAAGGATAATCTTAATTTTATAATATTAACTATGAATCAGTCCTCTATATATATATATATATATATATATATATATATATATATATATATATATATATACACAGGCAGCCGGTTCAAGAGCAGACCGATTTTTAGCGACGATTTTTCCGTCGTTTATACAATAGGCGACGGTTTTTATATTAAACAATCCGTCGCCTATTGTATAGGCGACAAAAATACCGTCGCTAAAGACCGGTCTACTAGCAGACCGGTCTGCTCTTGAACCGCCCTCTATATATATATATATAAAGTGATACATAACAAATGTTAATTATGAGTACTATTATAGTTGGTGTATCTTCAGCCGTCCATAAATAAATCCAACGGCCATATTTAGAAGGATAAACTCTCTTATGCAGTTCCGCTGCTAAGAGTAGCCGAAGACAAATACTTAATAGCGGAAAGGCTAATTAGTAATTACCATGTTGCCTTATTTTAATATTATAAAACTCCCTTCCGCCGCTCTTAATTGTGGAAGGAATAAGCCGTCAATGTCGACTCTCAAAGACCCATTATAATCTCAATCAAAGACCCAGTATAGTCTCACACCTTTATTGCAAGTTGATGGACCTTTCTAAAACATCTTTTTAAACTTAAATGATTTACTTTAACAACCTGTGCATAAAAAGGTCGATGTCTAGTTTATTACTCCCTTCGTCTTCCATCTCAAAATATGAGATGTATTTTAATTTTTTTGAGTTAATTCGTAAAATTATAAAATTTAAAATTAATATAAAATTATTTAGTTTTAATACAAATAAATATTATAATTGTGAACTAATTATAAAGTACTATTAATTATCACATTTGTTATTTTTAAAACTTGAATGAAATTATATTAATTTTGAATTTTAAAATTTTATAAATTAATTTTAAAAAATTAAAATATATTTTTAATTTTAAAACGAGTATAGATGAAAAATGCAGGAATCTAATTAATAAATAATTACTCGAAGGGGATAGTCAGGTAAACCATCTCATGCATAAAAAAGTCAATGTCTAGTTGATGGACCTATATAGTATTAAAACAGGGGCAACGTGATAATTAGCCCTTCCGTCACTAAGCATTAGCGGAACTCTGCGGAAGGGAGTTTATCCCTCTAATTTTGGCCGTTGGATTTATTTATCCCTTTTTACTATTTTTGCTAACATATAGGTGAAAATATTATAACCAAAAGAAAGTATATACAATTTATTACTAATTTTAATTTTTATAATTTTAGAAATATATTTATATATGCTTAATTATTAATTTTAAAAATAGTCAATTTGACTTAAAAAAGTACTAGAAAAGCAATTAATTTGGGACGGAGGGAGTATTTG
This sequence comes from Aralia elata, assembly GCA_034770075.1. Classification (NCBI taxonomy): domain Eukaryota; kingdom Viridiplantae; phylum Streptophyta; class Magnoliopsida; order Apiales; family Araliaceae; genus Aralia; species Aralia elata. The sequence continues at coordinate 82,290,432 of CM068387.1, read as the reverse complement.
TTATGAGTGACTTCCTTATATAGATGTATCAATAATGAGAAAAATCGAATTTTAACTTCACTAATTCTCTTTAAAAAAGAATATTTTAAAGAGGTTTCTTATGTATTGTAATAAATTTATGAGCCCTTCTACAGCGACATTGCCCAGCTGACATTTCTAGGGGCATTTTTTTTTTTTTTGGTTTTTTTTTTTGTTATGTCTCCCAAATAATTTATATGATTTATTGGAACAAAAATTTTGAAAAAAAAACAGTGATTTAGGTGTGATTTGGATACATATACAACATTGTTTTGTATATGTATCCAAATCACACCTAAATCACTGTTTTTTTTTCAAAATTTTTGTTCCAATAAATCATATAAATTATTTGGGAGACATAACAAAAAAAAAAAAATGTCGCTAGAATGTCAATTCAACAATGTCGCCCTAGAATTTTCCTAAATTTATACTGAATTACAATTGCGAAATTTATCGATACATGAGATTGGTATAAATTATAAAAAAAACTTAACTTATTACATATTTTTTAAAAAAAATTACTACTAATATTTATTCACGTAATTAATAATTAAAAATTAATGTTTAAACGTAAACATTTGTAATATGTATATCATTTTTCAAACTTTAAATGCTCATAATATCTTTTATTCGTAATCAGATTGGCATATCTAGTGTAAGATTTTGAGCAGTGGAAGAATGGGACGTATGTACCGAAGGACAATTATTAGTTACTCCTTCCCCCAACCGTATTAGTGAAAATGTCAGTAAAATAACTCTATTGCCCCCCAAGGGGGTTAAATGTCAAACTTTGCTTCGTTTACATATTTTGACTGCCATAAATCTGATTGGTGTGATATGATAAATTTAACTGTGAGCATACATATTTGAAAATTGATAATGATATTTTCGCATAGTTGCTCTCTCCCTCCCTCTCTCGGTCTCTCTCTTTTGAATAGTGAGTGAGTCACACGTTTATGTGAGAGATTCATGTAAAAATATTTTTCTCTATTTTTTATGTAAAAATATTAGTTTCCTAAATATTTTCATAATATTCCCGTCGTTCTATATTATTTAATCATTGTTGACTTATTAAAATCAACTTTAAACTCAAAAATTGACATAGATATATTTTTAAAATTTTAATCAATACAATAATGAATATCGTAAACTATCTAAAAAGTATTACTTATTGTAAGTTTTATTATTTCATAATTTTTAATAAATCATCTCAGTTTTGACTTTAAAAATGTCTCACATTGACTTTTAAAAATTAATAATGATCATATAATTTGAAACGAAGAAAATAGTATTTAAATTTTTATGATAAGAGGGGTGCTTTTTTTTTTCCTCCTTTTTTTTTCAGGCCGTCAATATGGTCAAAGCAAAATGATGTTACAAGAACAAATATAAATTTAACGACATTTTTATAATTGTTATAAAGACACTTAACACCTTAAGCGAGGCGTATTATTTTGACAACATCATTTTACTCTAGTAATATCAACCGGTCTTTTTTGATTGTAAATCTTTGGTTAAACCATGTGTCAATATTAATACGAAATTGATATTTTCACAAGTAAAAATGATAGTTTCACAAGTTTCTCTCACATAAATAGTTAATAGACCCCTCACTCGTATAAAAAAAACTTGTAAAAATATCAAATTTTAGTTGTGAAAATATAAGTCATCATAAATGTAAAGTCTAGAGTTCAAATATGGTTGGTAGATTGGAGAATCCATGATCATTAATTTCAGATCATAACTGATTACAAATTAATAGCTGATACATTGCCTTAAATTTTCCTCCTCGAAGACTATAGAATGGTGTCATTGTTAATGAAATTCACACCATCTGGAGAGCTAAACCGGGAAAAAAAGAAAATAGAGTGAGCTAGCTAAAAATAGAAACATAGAGAAATGGCTGTTTCTTTTAGTCATAGCATATCATTTTTGTTGTTCCCTCTTTTACTATCATTAGCTGCCTTATTCATCAACCCTGCATCTGCTGATCGGAATTTAATTGATTCTATCTGCCAAAAAACACAAAATCCAAATTTATGTCACGAGGTTTTCAAAGGTTCAGCCGATGCTGATGGTGCTACCCTCGTACAAACCGCTGTTAAATTAGCATTGGATAGCGCAAACTCCACGTCCAAATTGATCGACTCACTGCTAAAAAGTGCTACTAATCCGAGTCAGAAAGATGAATATAAAATGTGCTTGGAGGTTTATGACGATGCCGCCGATAATCTAAATCAATGCAAGACCTTGTTGGCCGGCAAACAGTTTGAAGAAGCAAACGTGAAGGCCTCGGCTGCCTTAACGGACGCAGATACTTGTGTTGATGAAGCAGAAGATGTGCCCAACAATCTTAAAGAAGCAAATAAAACGTTTGAAGATTATGTAAGCATAGTTTTGAATGTTATCAACGTGTATAATTAATTTCATTTCTAGTGCAATATTAGTTTGACGCACGCACTAATTAAAACAATTAATAAGAAGAACTATTCATGTTGAGATTAATAAAATTAAGTATGATTTGGCTTAGTTTCGTATATTATCCCCATGTTAAATTAATATAATATTTTGGTAGGAAATTAAAAAAGTACTTAAATTAAGAAATATGCAGATGCTTCCTTTTAATAAGATTGACAATCAATAAATACTCCGGTAGGAAGAAGAATCTGCAATAATAATACCCTTTCGCCCAAAATAAAATATAGGAATATGCATTTAATTAACAATGACTTTAATATCTGTTGTTGTTTCTTCTTCTTCTTCGTCTTCAAGGTCGAAGGCTGTGGTGTCTTCAGCAACGAAAGCGATTAAAGATGGGAAATGGGATTTTTTATGTTTATTGAAGAGAGAGAGAGAGAGAAAGATGATGAAGGGAATGAAAAGGAGTAGGAGAATTGATGGGTTTGAATGGGATTGAGAGAGATGATGAATGGTTTGACTGGGTCAAGTGAGTCAGACGACAGGATAGAAGTGGAAGGAGAATTTCTTTATTTTTAAAAAATTGATATTTGCACAACACTTTTTGATATTTTTATATAAAAAGTGTCACTATAGATATATAGCGACAATAAAAACCGTCGTTATAGGATCTATAGCGACATTTTTCATGTGAAAATATTAATTTCTTATTTCTATTGGGCTAGGCTAGCTACCAATCGGCCGATTATCCATCCTCCAAAATGGTCTGCTTATGTATAAAAGATTTATACTGATAATTAGTTTTAATTTTCACTTAACAATGCGAATTATTTTCAAATTAGATTTACACTTATATTATTTAAAATCATTTCAAATGCAAATTAGTTTTAATTTTCACTTAACAATTTAATATATCATACAAATCTAAAAAATATGTAAAAATGTGAAAATATTACGATGTTGATATTAGAACTACTCGTTCTTATATTTTTTTTTCCCCCTATAATGTGTCATTGATCTTATTTATATTTAATTTTGTTCCATCTATATTTTAGACAATTTCCTTTCGCGTAAATATTCTTTAAAAAAAAACTACTGAAAATATAAGTGAGAAATTCAAGCGGGACAAGGAAAAGGGGTTTATATTATTCCCCAATTTTCCCAGAATATACTTTGATAGCGAATTCCTTTTACAGATTTTAATATTATGCTTACCGAGTACAGGTGAATTGGGAATGGATAAGCATTAATTTTAAGTCTAGAAGTTCGGTTTGAAATTGAGCACTGAATGAGAAATATTGTCTGAATGATAGTAATTTCCAATTTTAACCCCTTAAAACTATTTGAACAAGATTATTTGGTAATTTATAAGTTGGCAGTTTTATTATACGTGATGAAAATTTTAAACATCTTTTACTGAAAAATAATAAATACATTACTAGTTAAATTCTAAAACAAATCAATCTTTCAAATTACTAAAAAAATAAAAAAAAAATATGATATACTACAACGCTCTCTTCGAAACTGTCGAAACAAAAATTAAATCCATCCGTAATTTATTTACTGGAAAGGTGCATAAGAAGAAGATTAAAGAAGAAGAAGAAAAATTTAGAAGAAGAATTAAAAAAGAAACTGTGATTAAAGAAGAATCTAGAAAGAGAAAGAGAAAGAAACAACTAAGGATAATCATGGTAACTTTTCACATTACAAGAGAGAGTATTCTAATTCAATCGTGGCTATTTTGGCAAAAGTTCATTAAGGTGGTGTTTGATAAAACTGAATGTTAAGATCTGAATAGTTTAGACATCTGAATAATACAGAGCATCTGTCTAAAATTGTATCTGAATGAAAAAATATTGTTTGATAATTATTTTTTTCAAAATGTCTGAATAATAGTGTTTTACCATTTTAACCTTTCCTTCTCTCCTCCTAACCCAGCAATAACCCCAAATCAGATTTGTACATACATACACCACTAATGAAGGAAGACGATGAACAATTCATTGGACCTTACTCCTCCTGGAATCCTTGAAACCAGATATTAACCTTACCTTCCATATAAATCTGAGCTAAAGCAACTTTATTCTCCTCAGTCATAGGACTAAAGTTGAGAAACTTATTACACTTCCTAATCTATAACCTCGGATCCAAGCCATCAAAACGAAGAAATTCTACTTTGAAATTCTTAGGCAACTCAGAAAATGATAAAGGTTCCTAATCAGATTCCAAGTCAGATCCACCAGAATTGTTCTCCTCCGTTTTCAGTTTTAATTCTAAGAGCTTTATCCTTCACGAGGTTGTTGAGCGAAATCATCACTGTGAAAATTTTGTTGCATATCCTCTCGCACGCCTTCAATTGATAAACCAAGAACCTTCAGCCGCTCCTCATACTTCCAATCTGAGATCCCATGGCGCAGATCAAGTGGGTTTGGGGGTTGGTAAGAGTAATTAGGGATACAAAAAGAATTTTGTAATATTGAAGAGGTTATTTTGGTCCAAACAAAGCAACTTTCATTCAGACCCACCTCTGAATAGTTTAGATTTAATTTTCAATCTTAACGATTTAAAGGCATTAAGAGGTAAAAACAATTTTATCAAACAAGTTTAGCCTCTGACCGAATCAGAGGCTAATCTATTAAGAGGCCATAAGACCTAAACAAACACAACCTAAGTAGATACTACTCTGACAGCAAAAGTGTAAAGAATAGGAGTTGGTTAATAATCAAGTCGTAGAGTGGTAATCGGACAGTCCCAGTCCATTAATACAGTCTTAGAGTAAAATTGGTTGATGGTAGAATTGATCGATCGTAGAGTGAATATAAATGTAGAGTATTGAAGGGATAGAGTTGTTATTTTTATTTAAGTAAATATTGTCATAAATATCTATAATAGATTGTATAAAGGGATAAATATGAATTGAAATTTTTGGTTCTCTCTAAACCTTTTCCTTACCCTCTCTAGCTCTTTCTCGAACTCTCCCTCATTTTCTCTCTCTGTTTCTTTTTCACTTTATCCTCCATTTCTATCAGAACTAAGGTGGTGTTTGTTTGTGTGTGAATGTTGTAGGGTTTTAGACACATAAACGCAGCGGAATTTAAAATTTTAAAACAATTTTTCGAAACCCTAAAACAGGATCCATGCGAAAAGAACAAATTAATTCAGAGGTTTAAATTTGTTTTACCGATTATCCGAGTTTGAATGAAACGATGAAATTCTGAACGGCTTCGAATCTCCAACGCAATTCAACGGAACTGCGTCTCTACGGTATCCACACGAACGTCCCACAAATCGTCACACGATCTGAAGCAAAGAGAACTCCGGTACTAGCCGCCAAGATCTGAATTTTCTCAAGTGTTGCTCTCAACTCTCTTTTCAAAACGGCTAGGGTTTTGTTTTCTTTTGGTTTCACGTACCTCAAACTGCTGATATATCAGATATATATAGCGTCCAAAAAGTAATTAAACAAAACTCTAATCCTATTAGAAAAGTAAAATCCGAATTTATATATATTATATTTTAATTAAGTCTTACTTAATTAATATACATATATACAAATTATCCTGTTAATTTAAATTCGTAATTTAAATACTATCAATCATATTGATATATTTAAATCCTTACAATTTAAATTAATTCTCTTTTAATTACGTTCTAAGTGTGTGACCCTATAGGTTATTATTATATTGACAATAATTTTAAAATTATATTATAAAATTATAAACAGTGAGTGGCATCTAGTAATGCATCACTGCTACCCAAATAATAATAAGATCGGTGACTCGATGCAACCTTTTCGTGACCAATGTTTTAATGTAATTTAATCCTTTTAACCTTGAAATCCTAGATTAAACTCGAGCCATGGAATGTTTCATACTCTTCATAATTTAATCTGAGTTTTCTTGATCAATGAGTAGACTATATAAAACAAATCACTATTTGAGCATGGTCATGCATTTCATAGTCTTACTCAATCAAGAGGCTTATGGGTATCACCCCTAATATATAGGAGGATTAAATTCTATCTAGGTCACTCATATTCCTCACACGATTCATGATGTACCCAATAATCACCTTTATTGTTCACCCTATTAAAGGTGACCTTTGATGATATCAAAGTACATAAATTATCGTATAGTAATATAGTGATTTCAGGTTGGAGGACCATTACATCATTGTCACTATGAGAATTGCTTATGACACTTTGCATAATGCTCCACGTAGAATTCTCATGATGGGTCTGTCCAGTACATTGTTCTCTAACATGTACCTATGCATTGACTTAATATCTCATATATTAATGACCAACGAGATTTGGTCATCAGTCAATCCACATACTAGTCTCAATGTATCATTGTTATTCCATTCTCAATGATACTCGACTAGGGACATTTAAGAGTAATGATACTAATTGTAATTATATAATCTCATGTTCAAGTCACATACTTGAAGCTATATAATTTGTATCATTATTCTAAGAACTTTTATTATGCTAACATTTATATAACACAGTAAATGAAACCATAATAAAATAATTCATTTATTCAATCAAATATCAAAAGAAATGTTAAGTAATTACATTAAATAATTGGCCTCTAGAGCATAAACTCTAACAAATGCCTCTTAATTCACCTGCCTCTGATTCGGTCAAAGACAAATCTTGTTTGGTAATTTTTTTGTCTCTTAATGCCTCTTAATCGTTAAGACAGAAACTCAAATCTTAACTATTAAGAGCTGCTTCTTAATAGTTTATTTAAAATTTATGGACAAAAATAGTCTCAATAAATATTGTATTCCTTCCATTTTAAATTTTAAGATCATTCAAATAAATTTTTTAAATAATTCAAAGATTAAAATGATAAAATAGTGTCATTAAGATATTTTACACTTTTTAATTATCAAACAGTTTTTTAGATTCAAATGTTATTTCATTTAGATGATCTAATTTATTAAAATATATTAACTATTTAGATCTTAATTATTCAATTTTATTAAACACTACCTAAGCTTGTTAGCTGAGCTAGGCAAGATTCTGTTATCACATGTCCCTACAAAAAGCAAGTGCTCCAATACAATTTAAGAGATTTACTAATATTTTAAAGAGATTCTCCATGTAAGAATATATAATTCATTTGTATTTGTACTCGTATCACCCCAAATCCAAATTGAGGGCGTACCAAAAAATGAAAAAAAAATAAAATACTAATCCTCAGAAAATTTCTAAAATTTCTCTTTCTTTTTCCTTGCCTGCCCTCGCGTTTTTCCACTACTAAAAAAACATACTCTTAAATTGGCTCTCGGCAGACCACAGAGAATTTATTTAGGGAGATGATATTTCTATACGAAAAGTATCGCTATAGATCTTATAGCGACGATTTTTACATCTACAGCGACACGTTACGTGTAGAAATATCAAAAATTATTGTGGAAAATATCGTTTGCCTTTATTTATTCTTATCAGAAAGAAAGGTGTTGTACTTGTACCAATAAATACCTCCCTATTCATTATCAATGTTAGATATATTGCAATGAGTATGAACTGCTCTCCAAAAGAATAATAATCAGAATCTTAGTCATATCAAACAGCAGTAGCTTCATTATTAGTAAGAAAAACACTTGAATATTCAGAGGCATGACTTTTAACAACATAGCCAGTCCTCATAACACAATCCAGCTGCAGCTGCAGAGTATTCAGTAAATTAGGTAAGAACCTGGTTCACAATACATAGCAAACTTCCACAGAGGAACTAAACTGGAAACCCAATAGATGCCACATCCATTTAACTCAGAGATGGACTGCTGTGGGCTTGTAGTCAATAACAATTACTTTGTCCAATTTAGGGAGAAAAGTATTCGCAAACTCGACATGGGCTGGATGACTAATATACTCTGCAATGCCTTCTGCGCTGTCAAAGGTTGACTCAAAGACGTGGGTGAAACCTTGGTGCATGTTCTCAATACTCACATCTGTGCCCCTAAAACATAACAAGACAGATTTCTTTGTTTAATTTACAAAGTTACATGAAAATTTGGAACTTCAGCTTCCGGCCAAATATAATCACATGCAGTCGCGAGACAACTTGATATTGCAAAACTTATCACTTCATAAATCAACTCAACAGAACTTTGTAATGACAAAATAAAATGAGATAGTATGTATGCATCAATCCAGATGTTCTTCTGGATTACATATATAGGGGGATTAATTTGGAGATCCAGAGTCCTGTGGAAATATAACTTATTTATTTATTTTACCAGAAATATCCCCTGATGAAATCTCTGGAACTTCTAAACAAGGGATGCAAATGCATAGAAATTTGATCAGTCAATAAAGTGAATCCCGCTTCTAGTTCAACTAAACTGTTGCTTGGAAGATGTCAAGGGAGGATCTCTGATTCCACATATATTTCTGTAATTTGAAAAGGCATGCAACACTTTTTCCTAGTTAATGTAGACCAATGAGGTCATAAGAGCAAATTCTAGGACTTGTTGAGCTTATTGAAAGAACTGAACGGATAAAAGAGGGTGGAACATAAAGGTCTAATATTTGAACATAAAGGCCTACATTATTATATCCATTAGAATGAACACATAAGAAAATTTTCATTTAGCGAATTATTGATTGGAGAAAACAGTTAACTAATTGCATGAAGTGGCTTTTCGGAACTGTTAACTTAGTTCTATATAAAGTGCTGACAAATATCTCATTAATCAAGTTAGCAAGCTGCCAAAGTACTAGAGGACATCAGGGTATGAGAAAATTGCAAGACACGTATTGTTGAAGAATTTGTCATCTTAATTCTTGTTCATATTATTAGAATCTTAATATTATTTTCAGAAGTCCTTGAACTTGATAATACGTTTGCAAGGCATGACCAATTTTGTACATTGGGGAAAAAATAAGTCAATAAAATAGTAGAACTTTGATTTCCATATGATTTACTTATATAATTTTACCAGAGAACTCAAAGAGGTAAGATAATTCTGAAATGCAGCATTTAACATAAATGGTTAGCTGTATAATACAAAGAAATCCTAAATCTTAACAAATTTAATAATAACAATAACAAAATGAAAAATAACCAATATACATCCAATCCAGAGCACAGATCAGTAGGTTGATTAGATATTCACATAAAAGTCAGAGCTTTAAATCAAATGGGATTTGGCGAAGTTTGGATTGTCAGCAATTAGAAAAGTCGGATCGAACCCACAAATACATTTATCAATTATCAGACAATAAGGGGTAGTTGAAAATCAAATTAATTTATCTAGAACTGAAATTAATTACAAGGGCATATATGAATATAAGGTATAGTTGCAGAGAGATAGAGATGGGAATGGAGGTTGTGTACCAACTAAAAGACTTCATGGGTTCGATAAGAGAGACGAGGCTGGCATAACCCTTGATGAGTTGCTCAATCTGGTCCGACGTCGTTTCATCTGTAAACTTTGCAAGCAATATGTGCTTCATCTCTCCTCCTGATTTTCCCCCCTCCATTTTTCCTTGCACCTCCCCTCTGCTCTCTCTCTCTCTCCAATTTTCTACCGATATTTGTATATACTACCTTTGGCTTGTGAACACTAAATTATCCGATATTTGTATACTAGATCATCTAATCCGTCCGAGTTAGATTTATCCGAAACTTTAGATGATTCAGATTATTTGATAGATTGAGCGAGAAATTTTTTTAAAAAAAAATTATTTGTATTTTATATAGATAGATACAATACCTTTTATTATTATTTTTTGCTAAAATATCAAATAATTATACTTTAGATCTAAGAAATAGATACACTGCCTTTGACTTGTGAACACTAAATTATGACTTGTGTTGCATCTGTTTAATAATATGTATTTCGAATATTTATTTTATGCGGAGGATAAGAATTAGTGATAATTATTTTAAAGAAATGTATAATAAATTGGATTTTTATAATTTTTATTAATTTTATATATTGACAAATTTTATAATTATAATTTGTCGTAAATTTATCGTAATACATAACGCCACTTCTTCTTCTTCTTTTTTCATTTCTTACAGATATTAAGTTTACAAAGACACATTTAAATGAAAATATTTTGTTTAATAATTTTTTTGTTAATATTGAATTCAAAATTTAGAACTTGTGTAGTACTCCATCTATTTCACAAAAGAGCACCATTTGTCAAATTTTTTATTTTATAAAAGGAGTTATTTTATGTTAATAATAATATAAAATAATATCATATTTTTAATTTTGTCATCATAATTTCATTTAATTTCATGCCGGCGGTACTAATAACTTAACATTGAACAAAAAGATATACTTACTATTTATTAATGAGATTTTCCGGTAGACTGTCTATAGAATTGTGTCACATCTTATATCTGCAAATTTTTATATATGAAAAGAAAATTTAACAGAAAAAAAAATAGAGCTCTTTCATCTATAAACAGAGGTTACTATATACTAGCTAGGCATTTTTTATTTTTATTTTTGAATGTTCTAAAATAAAGTCATTTTGAATCTTTATTCCAAGCACAACATGAATTATTGACATGCAAAGACAAGAATATAGAATTTATAACTAAAGCAACGGCCTTCCCTTGTCTGATAATTAATCGCTACCAATTTATGAATACATACACATCCATGTTAATTTTATTACTCCCTCCGATTCAAGATAAAAATTCTTATTATTATTTTAATTAGTTTTAAATTAAATATCTACTTACTTTAAATATTTTATTTTTACAATAATTTGTCTATAATATCTTTAGTATTAATTGTCATATTTCTAATATTCTCTATGCATATTTATGGAGTATCACTCGTCATGTGTAAAAAATTATGCAATTAAATAAGAATTTAAATATAGACAATTTTATCATTTGATCATCTTTCTTAATATGCGCAAAAAACTTTTATTTTGAGACGGAAAGAGTATGTTATAAGCTTAATTAGAGTTTGTAACAATAAGGGCTATAACATTACAACTAATGTTTGCATGTGATTGTGAAACCAAAATATCATGTAACAGTACATATAAATTTAATTATTATTTTCACATTTAATTTATGTGTTAGAGACACTAATATCTTACTCAGTCCATCTCCAATTAACCAACAATTTATTTGTCATTAATTATTTAAGCATAAAAACATTACAATCATGGTTATAAAGACCAGCCAGCGCACTTCGAAAGCAATCCTTAACCTAACAAAGAGAGCTTAATAGGAAATCATAAAACTGTAGTATATTGATAATTAGTAGATTCACAATCCACATAATAATTAATTACTTATAAAAGAACTTAAAGCTAGAAATCTCTTGCTAGCTAGACGTCCTAATTACTCAATAGTCCATATATATATATATATATATATATATATATATATATATATATATATATATATATATATATAGTGTTTAGGCTGCTGATGGGGCAGGAACGTAGTCAACGACACCACCTTCCGACAGCATAGGAACTGCAGGAATTGGGACAGATTTTTCCTCATCTTTGGAGACCATGTCGTCGTTAAAATTATTGTAATCCAAGGTCTCATCATTGTATATATCCCACCATTTCTCCACTAGCATTTTTATATCTTCCCTCTGCATGTTCTCCTCTTTCCCGGTGTACCTCCACGGTTTCGATCCCTGTCAATTTATATGAAATAAAATTAAACTAAATCATTCATTCATACATATATATTATAAAATATTTATAAATTATAAATAACTAACTATGTAAACAGAAAAACATAATTGTTGTTGTGACAACCAACGTAGTTTTAATTAATAAAAATGTGAGATGACAATACTACCGCTTCTTGTGTAAGAAAAATATTTTTTAACTCTATTTTCAGTGGTGAGTTGAGAAGATACAAGTATGGGTAAAAACTAAAAGGTAAAATTACTCACATCGGCACAGTAGTGAACAACTTTCACATTCTCAAGCTCAATATTGTTCTCAGGGTGGCGCCACAACAATGCCAAAACAAGATTGTAAACAGGAGGGATGGGACAGTAAATATCCCTGAAGTACATATTCAAAAAGTCCTACAAAATGCATATAATTTACATATTAATTTCACATTACGTGCATGTACATTTTAAAAAAAGGCGTTGAGTCGAACTGAATTTATATTACCTGCTCCGCGAATGAGGTGGTAGGAGTGACCTTGAGTTTGTCCAAGAGATCATTATATGTGGAAAGCTTAGGCTCATAAACGAACATGCCAGCATTAAAGTAAAGTGGTGGAGCTGGGCCAAACTCTGCTGGCCACTCCACTCTTTCGGGGCACTGTTGGCAGTATCCGATCTTGAATTGAGGCGTTGCGCTCCATGTTTTCTCACAGAAACAATCCATAACAGCATAAAAATAGCCGTCCGGGTTGTCAAAGAGGTGATCAATGTTGTCAAAAACTTGAATATCTCCATCCAAATATATCATCTTGCTATACTCCACAAACTATATAAACCAATAATACACCAAAAATATACTACAAGTTAAGTGGGTTTTTTTGTCATGCAACTTTAAGAAAGTCATGTACGTAATAGAGAGAATCAAAAAGAGCTTCAATAAAATTTTAAATTTTATTACTTTCTCCCTTTCGTTCCTTTATCCTCAAGTTTTCCCAGTTCCACATACACATGCAACTACATGCACGCAACTGACGCAAGGAGATCGAAAACTATTAAGGGATATATTAGGCGGCAGGCTACCCAAAGATTTTGGAATTCTTAATTTTTAAGCACTTCAAGCGTTAATATATTTTTAGTTTAGGCCTCCAAGGTTTTTCATTTAAAAAATTAAGCATGTAATATATATATATATACACACACACACACACATACTCTTTTAAGGAAAAGGAAAAAGCATATAATATATATATATTATGTCTATTTTTAGTAACAAAATTGTTTTATATATCAACAAGCCACGTAATGTTCAGTCCAGAAAGGGAAAAAAAATTCAGATTTTGTCACTGCATAGATACACAACATATGAACTTATAAAATTGATGCAAAACATGTAGAAAGATATATGACATACCTCCCAAATACGAAGTTTTGAGTAGTTAATCACATAATAAGCCATAGCAAACTGCGTTTGATTCTCCGGTGGATAGACCGGCTCAATCTCCCTAACGATACACCCTTGAGATTCAAGAATCTCACGGTGATCTTGTGGGACGTCTGGCAAAATGGCCACCACGAGAGGATAAGCAGATTTTGCTTTCCTTAAACCCTTCGCTAAACCCACCACTCCTTTCACATAATCTCCATTTCCTGCTAAGAAGGTCACATAAGCCCGAGTCGGTTTGGTCACAACCAAATCGGGTAATGAATCCAATTCCAAGGATCCATTAACGTTCAAATTATGGGTCGCCATTGGTTTAAGGGAAAAGGAATTGATAATTAGAAGAATGAGAAAGAGAAAGCTATATATGGTCTTTGAGAAGATTGATTGAAGGTTTGAATTGCTGTAACTAAGGATGAATGGCGACTCCTTTATATAGGCCACAATTGCCATGCATGCTGTATATTCCCTTTTTAAAAAGAAATATAAAAGATGTTAAGTTGATTCCCCTTGACACGTATCCCATCATTATATACCGTTATTTTTGTCTGTTTTATACATGAATATAGTATAGAATAGTTCAAACGTGAGAATGTAAGATTTAGACTTTGGACACATGTATCTCATATATGTTGGGTAATTTTCAATATCTCTTTATTTATCCACACGATCTTTTCTTTTCCCAGTTCCACAATGAGAATTCCAATTGATCTTGCTACGTATATTAAGGTTTGCTAAAATGCGATTAAACATAATTTCTTAAAAAATTCACAATCAACAATTTTGGTATATCCATGATTCCTGAAAGTTGTGTAAATTAACTAATAGGGTTCTCTCTCAAGTTGACTTTGTTTGGTTTTGTTTGGCCGATAAACAAATTGACCTTAATCAATGATTTCATTTATCCTACAATGTTAGGTAACTAAAGAGAGGTTGTAATATAGTTTATTTACACAAAATTCATTAAAATTATACAACCTTCTAATGTTTTGTCCATAAAAAATAGATAATTTTATATACCTAGCATTATTCTCTTAATAAGTAAATCGTGTTTCGAGTGTGTTATTACTTTTTATTATTATAACTTTTTAATTTGGTTTGTCTTAGAGAAGCACCTGCGCATTAAAATAATTAAAAATAATTTCACTTTTAAAGTTGGGTCAATTTGACCGGTTTAAATACGCTTTAAATTTTAAAGTTTTTCGCTTTTTACATTTTAAACCCTAATATTTCTACTTTAAGACATTAAACTTTAATATCTCTAATTTTTTATAAATTAAACTTTTTGGCCACCGAATTTAGCATTTTTTTACCGGAATAAGTCACGTGACTTTAAATGAAAGGATAATTAAATTTTAAGGGTATATATCATTTATATATATTAGTTGAAATATTTTTCACATTTTCCTTCTTTATCATACAATAATCACATGTCTACAATTTTTTTATATGCTTTTAAAGATATTTAAAAATTTTCTTAATGTAGAAAATTAAGTCTTTTAACAGTATATACCATTTATATTTGCTCCAATTTTTTTACTTATTTTCTTCATCATACACTAACCACGTGCTTACAATTTTATTTTCTTCCAAAGATATTTAAGAGTGAAATTACCCAAAATACTCTCGTTCGGATTAATTATCAGACGTTGGTGGCCAAAAGGTTTAATTTATAAAAATTTAAAAACATTAAGGTTCAATGTCTTAAAGTTGAAACATTAAGGTTTAAAATGTAAAAAAACGAAAAAAATTTAAGATTTAAAGTGTATTTAAGCCAATTCAACTAGACTTGACTTGTTTAAAATCCAGCTCAAATTTCATTTTACTCATGTAATATCAAATTAACAAGTATATAAGTATTTACAACAATTAAAGTTTAATTTTATTTAAAAATCGATTCAACTTGATTTGTTTTACTTTTAATTGAGTTGAAACTCGAGAAAACAAAAAAAAAATCCAATGTGCCCATATATATAATTGGGCCCATTATTCTTGGTTGGCAAAATAATAAAAGAAACGATCTTTTTTATTATTGGGGAATATAATTGTTCCATACGGTTCAAACACTATAATAATTTATAAAGATCTTGCATACACATATAAATATAGGCTATTTAGCTTTTAAAAATGTTATGTTAGCTTTGCACAAAGTTACTATGATATGTAGCAGCTAGATATGTCGTTTACTACATCTCATTGTAGGAATTGGAGTGGTCGTCGTTTGAAACTCTCCATCAAATTCCACTTTCTTTAGGAAATGAAACAAATGTCCAAACTGATAACATAAAGAATATTATGGAGATGGATATAAAAGCACTCCAACAATTCCTCTAACACATAATTATGCATGCACTCTTAAAGATAATTGTTCATTAATTCATTGTCATTATTATTACATTACGAGTTGCTACATAATTAATCGCGGTGCTTAAGTTTTTGACCTACCAAGATAAGTGTATGAATGACTGTAATTATTTTAAGTATCGAGATTTGAGAGGAAATTAATGATTATTAATAATACTAAGTGCTATTTATTTGTTTGGGGAATTGACACACGGAAATGAAAACTACTTTTATAAAGAAATGAAATGTCATTTTCATTTTTATTCTAAATTCCATTGAATTTAATTTTTGTGGAACAAGTGTACATAAGTCGTAAAGTAGTTGGAATCTGGCTAAATATCCCATTACCTGTTGCTATTGGGAAGGAGTAAGAGCTGCTTAAGTAAGCAAGTTTGTTGGCCTAGGCCTGCTAAATAACCACTCAATGCCGTAGAACGTTGGTGGGCTTTTTTCTTTCCCTTCATTATGTCAAGTCTGGACTTAACCCAACTTATGCATAGTTTAACCAATCAATTTGCCTAACATATTAGGTTTTGAATCAAGTTGCTCACACCTGCCCCTTACTTGTAGGTTATTGAGAACATATTAATTTTTCTCGTAAAATATTACGTATTGATATTAAAAGGTCAAAAAGTATGTGGAAGAATTTTTAATCGGACAAATATACCACTAATAATTCATATTTTCCTCACTCACCTTATTTAAATGATAATATTACATTTGTTCAAAACAAAAAATCATGTCTCCATACTTTTTAGTTTTTACCATGTTAATATCAGTCCCCATTTAAATGATACTCCAAATAATGGTTGCAAATGGGTAGACCTGTCCCTATGTTCATTCAGCCCAGAATCAAATTCAAAAGTAATGATCTAGATTGGACCTAATATTCAGATCGGCACGTTTTTCGTCTTAAAAGCTCTTTCCACTTTACTCCTGAATCATTCTATTCTATAGGCATAATTGGGTCAGCTAAGTTGTCCAATTTATTTTTTATTTTTTTGGTGCAAATGATGCCTCAATGCTAGAATGAATTAAACATAATCCTTACAATCGTTATTTAGCAAAGTTGAGAATCAGTTTCCACACACAGCTAAGAAAATCCCTTACTCCAAGCCAGTTGCAATCCTTTCCTTATGTTACGTTTGGATTGGAGTAATGAAGGTGGGAATGGAATGATTCATTTTTATAGAATGAAAACCAAGTCAGTTGCAATCCTTCCCTTATGTTACGTTTGGATTGGAGTAATGAAGGTGGAAATGGAATGATTCATTCTTATAGAATGAAAAAATTGTGTTTGGTTGTGATTATAGTTAAAAAAATTGTGTTTGGTTTCTTGGGAGAGGGAGAGCATATGGAATAACTCATTCCAAGTAAAATAGAATCAATCATTTCACTCTTCATTTCATTCCTTCAATCCAAACGTAACATTAGAGCCCGTAGTTCAAGTGTAACAATGTTACAAGAACCAATTTTTCTAAGTCAAATTTCCATTCTCCAGCATTATTTATAATTAAACCATCGATGGAAACTGACAAAGGATTTATGCTACGTTTGGATTGAAGGAATGGAATGAAGAATGGAATGATTCATTCCATTCTAGTTGGAATGAGTTATTCCATGTGTTCTCCTTCCCTCAAAGAACCAAACACAATTTTTTTCATTCCAATCGCCACCAAACACAATTTTTTTCATTCCATAAGAATGAGTCATTTCATTCTCCCTCCTATTCTACCAATCCAAATGTAGTATAATCTCACAGTAGCATCCACATTTAACTTAGCCCGCCCAGTTACTTTTTTTTTTAAAACAGCTTTAGACATAGCAAGACTTTTGGACAGAGAAGTTTTTTGTGTTCAAGGTTAGAAATCAAGAGTATGGACAGTGAAAGTCAGTTTCAAAACAAGATGGCTGAGTATTTTCAATGGACTCTTTATTCCTATTCTTTCAGATTGTCCAAATGACCGACACAAAGATATTGATGCACTTATAGGGAGACCAAGGCAGAGAAGTAAGAGTAAAGAATATATTAATTCAACTATCCCTATGGTTTAGTTTTAGTTTGACTTTTATGGTCAATTGACCAATTTTAGAATTGATAATTAAGCAAATTTATTTATATTTTTGAACATCCAAAAATTGGATGTTGTAGAAAATTAGATGTAATTTCTTATGATTATAATCTCTTTACCCATATTTAAAAGAAAATTAGATAAATTTTAATTTTAAAATTAATCAATTTAATTTTAAAATTCAAAATAAGTCAACCTTTACAAAACCGAGGGAGCAGTTTTTATCCACTCCACTAAAGGAAAAGATCCATATATAGTTGTCCAATTTCTTAATAAATTCAAATGTGTATAAAAAGGCCCAGCATGATCTAATGAAAGGATGAAGACGTGTCGGCCCAAAAGGATTAGCTCATTGCTATCAAAGTTTTTCAATCCTAGCTTGTAGAAGTTAGGTTGTGTTTGTGTTGTTATTATACTAGTATTACTTACTTATGGAGCACACGCGATAATATTTTTATATTATAATATAAAGATAAATATTTAATTTATTAATATCTAAAATTAAAGGTTAAAATTAATATATAGCTAAATAATAAAAATGAAACTTATTATTTAGATCGTTCAAATGAAGTATTTTATTTAATATGCAATCCTATGTTCATTACAATACTAAGTAGTTTTATAATGATCGTTTCACTATCAAACAAAATTGAAAACAAAAAATTGAGTAAAATTTAAAATAACTAAAACAAATTTCATCGATAACTTAATTTAAAAAAGGAGTAATTAATGAAATAGTAGTATGTAACCATGACACGTGTGGAGCAATAATGAAGGCACAACGGTCAGGGTAAGTAAAGCAAATATTTTTCTCTCTTTAGAAGGTAGAAGAGAAGAGAGGCATGACATATATAGAGGTATTTTAGCAGTAAACTTCTTTATACTGAAAAATGAGCAGCATAATGTCTTCCATATAATGCGGTACTGCTAATGAAAAAAAGTAAGCAATAAATGGTAGAAGGAAAAAGGGAAACAAAAAGACATAAATCTTGAACACAAAGCAAATATTTATTTTGACAAGGTAAACATTAACGTGGACAGGGACAGATGTAGAATTTATGCTTAGTGGGGGGCTTTGTACAATATAATAATAAAAAAATATAAATAAATTATATAAATTAAACCACTAAATATTGCAAATCACTAAATATAAGGGTATTTTTTTTATTTGACCATGAATTCATTAACCACAAAAAAGAAACAATTTTTTTTATCATTTATAAGTGGAGACCATGCCTAATTCTTTATATAAAGTGGGTAAATTTCATTTCTATTTGGTAAAGACCAATAAAATATTAGTTAATATATTAACGTAGTAGAGGCTATGAATAAAAATGTAAATATACTGGGAAAAAAAAACAAAAAAAAAAAGGGCTAGCGAGGGCGGCGGCCCTGACTACCGCAGTTCCGTCCATGAACGTGTAGGATTCATGTGCTTGGTAATAAAACCATGTAATGCATCAAAAGATGAAATTATCTTGCCTGCGCATCATAAAAAAATTATATAACAAAAACTAATACTAGCAATCGTAAACAATTGCAAAGCAAATTGAAGACCCAAAAGAATGAAGAATGAGGAGGTAGGAGGGAGGGGGAGAAACAAAAAGATACAAACAAAAATAAAAGTAGGTGAAGATATTGAACCGGAAGTTTTGAATATAAGGAGGAGAAACAAAAAGATACAAACAAAAATCAAAGTGGGTGAAGATATTGAACTGGAAGTTTTGAATATAGAGAGGGAGGGAGGAAGTTGGGGAGAAAAAAAATAGGGATAAAAAAGATATTATTATGTTTTACTCCTTGTTTTACACAGCTTCAAGAACAATAGAAATCTTTTAAAAAGTGTTTACACAGCTTTTCCAAAAAGGGTTCAAATATATATATATAAATTAGGTGGTGTTATTTCATGCTTGTAGGACCTCTCTCTATGTATGAAACGACTAATGCAATGGGTGTCATCAGGCATATGCTTTTAAATTTGGGAGGTTGGTTTGCCTCGACATTATTCCATTGGTTCCTTTGATTTAATTTCCCTAATATCAGTCATTCTTTTCCAAATATAGGACACGAAACAGGGAAAAGGGAAGCAGAGAGTTGAAATTCTTATATCAGGAAAATACCATAATGAGCGGGTGAATCATGAATGTGGGTTAGACCATTTACTGTTATTAACGGGCATATATATAAACTCAAACCCATAGATGATAGGCGATTATGGGCTGTCCATTGGGTTCTCACCCATTTTTTTTTTTTTTTTGGGTCTAGCTACATGTATAGAAATATAATTACTCCGATATTTCCTGTGGCTGTTCAAACACCAACGTATATAAATACACCGCGCACTAATTCTTCAGTTTGTATTGTTGTCGAATGATCAAACGTCAAAAAATTACCTATTTTCCTTGGAGCAGCACTAACTTATCGACTCTCTACTTTTTTAACGAGAAAACATAAACCGCCTCCTCCATGGATCCGCTTCTTCCTAGCGGTTCTTGAATCTCAGCCATGGTTTCAAAGGAAAAGTGCTGTTGCTGAACAAGAACAACCTAATCCTCCGGCGTTGTTGGCTCCTCCGTCTCCGTTGGAGTTCCGTTCTCCTCAATGGTTTCCTGGTATTTTTATTATGGTAAGCAGCTTTTCCCCGGAGTAATTTGTTGGCATCATAATGATATTTGTTTAGTGGTGGAGTATGATTTGCGTCGCCTTCGTCGTCAATCACAGCGACAGACGACGGTGGAGGAGGAAGAGACGGAGATAAGAGAGAAGAGGGCGATTGAGTTACAGTGGAGGAGGTATTTGATGATTTCAGCGGCGGAGAAGAAGATACCGGAGGAGGCGTTGGAGAAGAAGATGCCGGAGGTGGAGGCGCTGGAGAAGAAGATGCCGGAGGAGGAGGGATTGGTAAGAAATACAATATCTATCTATCCACACACTTAGGCCTGTTCGTTAAGTTCACTTATAAGTTATTTTTAGTTGTATTTTACAAGTAAATGCGGTCGGTGCTAATTTGACTTATAAATAAAAAATTAAGTTAAAACAAGTTAGGGAGGTGTTCGGCTGATGATGACTTATAAGTTAAAATCAAATATAAAGATTACTAAAAAGGACATTAATAAAAAGATACATTGATTCAATATCATATCATAACACTCATCTACAACTTCATTAAATAAAACACTAAACAAATTTTCTAAACATATCGATTGCAATCTTATTCTAAGTTAGAGATTCTTAATACAATATTATCTCTCATTGCTTGCATAATTAAATCATTACTAACTGAATTAGATCCACCATAATGTACAACATTGTTATCACCACCATCAATAACATCTTCTGGACTATATCCCTCCTTGGCTACTTGAAATGCATTATCTGAGCTAGTTTACATTCTTGGTGCATATTCTACAATAATTATGCACAACTTGATCGTCACGAATTAGGATTTAGGATTGTTTGTTAGTACTGGAACCACATTCTAGCCTATATGTACAACTAAATAGAAACAATAATCAAATTACCACTAGTCTTATCTTTTACGTAGACAATCAATGCATTGAAAATTCTCGAAAAAATGAAATTCTTTCGCTTTTTAGGGTGACTCCTTCCTTCCCTTAATGTCCTTTAGCCCTTGTTTGGCTCTTCTACTACCTGAGTCCGAAAATAGCTTGAGCAAGAAAAAGCATTAGTTGAACAACATTTATTGAAGATCTAAAACCCCCCCCCCCCCCCCCCCCCCACCCCCCCCCCCCCCCCCCCCCACCCTCCGCCCCCCCCCCCCCCTCCCCCCACCCCCCCCCCCCCCCCCCCCCCCCCCCCCGCGCCCCCCCCCCCCCCCGCCCCCCGTATTGTTTCTATTTTTATTCTATAATTATATTTTTTATTATTTCTTTAATTATTGTCAACTATCAGCTCAATTATCTTATTGCTATCCCAAGCTTCATACCCCACCATGAATTAAAGTTTGGATCATGACGAATCAGTACTGAAGTATTTATGTCGTCCTATTTATGTTGGACAAATTATTTTAACGACGTGTAATGATCGTAACACCGCTCGTGTATACATTATCAGTATATCAAATTTAAACTCATCCCGTAATACTCTGTTTTCCACCGGTCAAAAGCTAATGATACTGTCACTAATAAAGCAGAAATTTCTCAATTTTTCGTCACCGAATAAGACAAGATAAAATACAACCAGTATCACAATTCACATATGCAAGAAACAAATAAACTCTCACTATCAAATAAAATTATCAATGACATTAATTCATAAATTTGAAAAAGAGGGAGGATCAGGGAAGAAGAACCCAAAGTCTCAAATGGCAGAAAGATTTTTGAATCAATAAAAGACGGTACAAAAACTGCATTGAACAGTCAAAACATATGTATACATGTCAAAGTGAGTTTATTATATATTCTTCATGCAAGTGTGGTGAAAATTGCTCTGGTGCAGCATCATTAACAAGTTCCAAACAAACAAACCCCTAGAAAATCCTAATTAACCCAAAACAGAACACAATGAAAAATAAAAAGAAAACCCAAAACAAAAAGAGAAAAGGAGTGTTTGGGGACAAAAATAGTGAAATACTAGATTGATTCTTGTTGAAACTCATCAGCAATTTCTTTCTTCTCGTTCAATTCTTCCTCATATTTCCTCAATCTCTCATTCCACTTTGCCTGAAAATAATTAAAAACCCCAAAATCAGTGAAATTAGTATTAATGATAATGCTTAATAATCAAAAAACAATGGAGGGATTTTGAAATTATAAAACTAGATAACCTTGTAGCTAATTTCAAGGCGATGCATCACATAGAAGCCAAGAACTCCTCCGAGAATTGTCCGTGTCATTATTCTCGTATATCACCATGCTATCGGTGACACCATTTTCTCTCTCTATATCGAAGTCTGAACGAAATGATTTGGGAATTCCCAATTTGGTGGATTGGGGTGGGTAAGGGATAGAGATGTAATTTAGCAAAATAGAAGAGGGGCAAAATGGACATTATATTTGGTCAAACCAACTTATTAGGAATGACTTATAAGTCATTTTTAAATAAGTACCAAATTGTTGCTTATTTATTTTGACTTATAAGTTAACTTATAAGTTAAAAAATAAGTCATTACCAAACACATCAACATTAGCAAATCAAACCAACTTATAAGTCATTGTCGAACACCCTGTTAATCAGTTTGTTTGTTTTGTGTTTCTGAAACTTTCTTCTAGCAATTTATTGATTATTATCAATTCAAATTGGATGGGATGTTGTTGATGTGAATTATTTTTTAATCAATTTGTGAAATATGTTTTTGTTCCTCAAATGAAACCCAGACATGTGCCTGAAAACATCATCCCCTATATCTCTCCAATTTGCTAATCCATTCTTTATTTCCAGGTTAAGATTCATCAGCTCTCTGGCAAGTATGTTCTTCTTTACATTATGTCCCTGCCCGATGATCATAGACATTATCACTATCATAGGCCCGACCCCTCTTTTTATGGGGACTTGGAAGAACTGTACACTATTTTCAGTCCCCAGGGGATGCTTGAGATTGTGGTTGTTGCGTTAGGTAACAACAATGATGTTTTCTGTGATTCAATTTCCCACATGCCCTGGCTTGCCATCCCACACAAAGATCAAGAATCCAGAGATATCTTCAAAATAGAGTTTGATATTCCATACCCATCATCCATACGAGCTGTTCTTGTTGCTCCAAACGGCACGCTTGTGCTTGCCAATGCAATCCCCACGATCAGCCGATTCGGAGTGCATGGCTTTCCCTTCACCAACCAAAAGATTTGTGTACTTCTTGATGAATGTCGTGCATTCTGAGAGGAACTATTTCTGGAAAAAAAATACCCTTTTTGATTGCAATTTTGGCCGATTATGTAATTTCGAGCGATGGGAATAAGACAAGTCAATTTTATTTTCTAGAGTGACTAGAAATTTTTCTTTATTTCGTTCCGTGATCTGTTGTGGTCCTCAATTTTGTTTGCAACTTTTGTTTGCAGGATCCTGTCTTTAAGCTTGAAGGTAAGATTGTGGGATTGTTTTTTTTTAACCAACATATAGTGGCTTTCGACAGTCTAAACAACTCTTG
The DNA here is from genome assembly GCA_034770075.1 of Aralia elata. Taxonomy (NCBI): domain Eukaryota; kingdom Viridiplantae; phylum Streptophyta; class Magnoliopsida; order Apiales; family Araliaceae; genus Aralia; species Aralia elata. Next base: position 82,266,407 of record CM068387.1, on the reverse strand, counting down.
AAAATTTGGCAATATTTGAAAAATGAGCATGAAGATTTTAAGATTGTGTTCATCAACAAAAAACCTTTTAATCTTTCCAATGCTAAGGCAGAATTCAAAAATAAGTTTGTATGTGTTATCCCTTAGTACTCGCTAGAAGTTTGTGGTCGTAAATTGAGTCGGGTTTTCAAAAAGGAGTGGGGATCATAGACCAATGCAGCAGGTGATTTTATTGTCCTTAAGCCCGATAAGTATCAACCTCTGAGTTACTTTGCGTTTGACATTTTAGTAAACTTTGTAAGTGATGCATATCCATTTACCCTACAAAAAGATGTGGAATTAGCAAAAGAGGAAACAACAGAATCTACTGGTATTCGACAAATTTTTATCACCTGAAACTCATTTACGCAGAGGAGGTTCTACCTGCTACAACATGGTATGTTTGCTTATTACGAGCCCTGCCTAGTGTTATATTAATTCTATGTCATTTTGTGTTTGCTAGTTGAATGACCTCTAAATGCTGATTTGCGTTTCTGAAATTTTCAACCCCTCTTGTAGGTGATACTACTGTTTTCAAACTTTTAGGGAAGTGTATCCTTTTATTGTTTGTAACGCATTCTTGCTATGAATTTGGATTGTTTTAGTCTTGATTGAAGCGAATGTATGAAAAGAAAATGACAGTTGATGATTTTGAGATTACTTTCATCTCGATGGCCTGCAATGAATCACAATCTTCCTTCCTCGAGTGCTTCCAAGAAATGCCGTGGTTGGTCCACTCTTTCGTCCCAAATATTTCCTCCTCGTCTACCAGTCATTGCAACCTTTGGACCAGGTGGACATTTTGAAACAAAAGAATCTAACTTGGCTTCAAAAATAAATTCAACTCCGAGTATCCGTTTATTCAAGCTAATATGGTTGAAGAGGTGTGCGGGAAATTAATGTATTAGTACATGTGGGACTTGGACCATCTCGCCTTCGCCAGTATTTAGATTAAGAGACTCTTGATTACGTTTAAATAAATGTGCAGTCAGTTTTGACCCAACTCCATATTCAGTCAAACTGTAAAAACTAATTGATGCAAATTCTCATTGTTTGAGTTGTTTTCTTAGCATTGTCTAACAGGTTATCAAAGTATTTTTTTGATCAAAACTGGTATTTTGTTAACTTCAATGCTTTTTCACCCTTAGTTAGATTCTCTTAGGTAACATGAATCACATGGAGAATGAGTTAAATAGTGGGGCTGAGGAAAAAATACAATTGATCTGAAGATTTGAATATGCACTTGCGTGTTCTTCCCCAGGAAGATGCTTCTCTAACATTAAGAGGGTGTTCGGCAATAACTTATAAGTTTGTTTGACCAACTTATAAGTTATTTGTTACTGTTTGAGTGTTTGGTAACAACTTAAATTTTGACTTACAAGTCATTATTAATAAGCAATAATTTTTAGCTTATTAAAAATGACTTATAAGTCATTCCTAATAAGTTGGTTTGACTAAATGTAATATCCATTTTGTTCCCTTTTCTATCTTGCTAAATTACATCTTTGTTCTTCCACCCTCAAATATTTGATTTCTTCTTCTCCAACGTAAACAAAAACTTTCAATTGAATTTTTCAGATCTGCTTTGCTCTACTCATCTCCCTCGATTGGATCACTCTCTCTCCCGACTTACAATTCCTCCCAGATCCTAGGTCTCTTAATCTAAATAGTGGAGGATGAGGTGGTCCAAGTCCCACATATACTAATACATTAGTTCCCCGCATACCTCTTCAGCCATATCAGCTTGAATAAGTTGAAGTTATTTTTAAAAGCCAAGTTGGATTCTTTTGTTTCAAGATGCCCACTTGGTCCAAAGGCTGTAATGGCTGGCAAGCGAGGAGGAAATACAACAAGGCAACAAAAAATTGAGGAGGAAATACAACAAATAGTGCTTGGGCCAAGGCAACAAAAAATTTTGAGACGAAAGAGTGGACTAACCACGACATTTCTTGGATGCAGTCGAGGAAGGATGATGGGGATTCATTGCAATCCAGCGAGATGTAAATAATCTCAAAATCGTCAATTATCCTTTTCTTTTCTTAAATTCATTTCAGTTGAGACAAAAACAATCCAGATTCATAACAAGAATGCGTTCCAAACAGTAGAAGGACACGTTTCCCTAAGAGTTTGGAAACAGTAGTATCACTTCCCTCCTACAAGAAAGTTGAAAATTCAACATTTAGAAGTCATTCAACTTGCAAACACAAAATAACATAAAATTAATATCACACTAGGTAGGGCTTGTAATAAGCGAACATACCTTGTTGTAGCAGGCAGAACCTCCTATGCGTAAAGGAGCTTCGGGTAATAAAAATTTGTCGAGCCTCCCACAACTCTTTGTAGAGTAAATGGATATGCATCACTTCCAAAGTTTACTGAGATGTTAAAGGCAAAGCAACTCAGAGGTTGATACTTATCGGACTGAAGAACAATAAAATCACCTGTTGCATCAGTTTCTGATCCCCACTCTTTTTGAAAACCCGACTCAATTTACGACCACAAACTTCTAGCGAGTACCAAGGGATAGCACATCCAAACTTATTTTTGAATTTTGCCTTAGCATTAGAAAGATTGATAGGTCTTTTTTTGATGAACACAATCTCTAAATCTTTATGCTCATCTTTCAAATATTGCCAAATTTCTAAGAGTTGTCTAGACTGTCAAAAGTCACTAGATGGTGGTTCAAAAAAATACAATTCCACAACCTTACCTTCAAGTTTGGAGACATAATCTTGGAAACAAGAGTTGCATACAAAATTGAGAATCACAACAGATCACGGGATGAAGTAAAGAGAAATTACTAGTCGCCTTAGAAAATAAAATTGACTTGCCTTATTCTCATCGCTCGAAATTACGTAATCACCCAAAACTGCAGTCAAGGAGGGTATTTTTTTTCCAGAAATAGTTCTTCCCAGAGTGCACGACATTCATCAAGAAGTACACAAATCTTTTGATTGGTGAAGGGAAAGTCATGCACTTCGTAACGGCTGATCGTGAGGATTGCGTTGACAAGCACGAGCGTGCCGTTTGGAGCAAAAAGTGCACGACATTCATGAAGAAGTACACGAGAAGGGGTACGTGGTGATGGTTGCACTCCCAAATATTGTGGAATATCCACTTGTAGTTCTATGAATAATAGCAGATGGGGGCGTCTTCTTGGGTGCAAATCCTTCCGCACACGTCTGAAATCAAGATGTGAGTCCATTGTCATTGATGCCATAACTTATAAAAAGGTACATTCCTATATATTCAATAATATTTTTTCCAAAGAGCTAATCAAGTACTCCCTCCGTCCCTGAATGGATGAACAAAATACAATTTGCACACATATTAAGAGAAGTGAAAATAGAGGAAAAAGAGTAATAAAGTTCCAAAGAGGAAAAAGAGTAATAAAGTTCCAAATTTATCTTTAATGACCCCACAAGATTATATAAAGTGATGAGTATTTTTATTTTTTATACTAATAGTCCCCACTAAATGATATATTTACCCTTCACTTTATGTACTTTATCTCATTCTTTTGGGAATAAAAATATTTGTACCTTTAGTCATCTTTTTGGAGACGGAGAGAGTACAAAGGATTCCAAGTTTATAAGAAATGTTATAGACCTTGAATAACACAAGTACTAGTCATTATTATGTTTAAGTTGGCTCGGTGTTTTTTAATTTTAATTGTTGCATCCACAGGTTGCTCCTGCTGAATTAGAGGGCATCCTTCTGTTGAAGATGGTGCTGTCATGGGGTAACAAACTATCTATGATGCATAATGTATTACGTTTTGTACAAAAGATTACCTACACGTATAAATGCATCTCCCAAATACTAATTGTTACTTTTGATTGTTGTTACGTAGTACTGTGACTATCTATATGAAAATTTAGACGCGAAAAGGTTAATGAAAATGTAGTAAATTTGCAGGCTACCAGATGAGGAGGCTGGGGAGATACCAGTTGCATGTGTGGTGAATGGTGATGAACAAAGAGGCAAACAGAGTGAAGAGATACCATTCCAAAATCATCTTCTGGAAGAAGGCGCATCAAAGATAAGATGGTACAAGATATGAGGGCCCCTCCCGGAGCTAGCTGTTCCAAAATTACACAATTAAATCATAAGTATTGACAATGACAACAATGTGAATCAACAATGCATAGTTAAGCTGCGTTAGCCTCTTTCACTTCAAACAACAATCGTTTTTCCTTTACTTGTTGCAACATGACTCACTAATCTAAGTAATGTTATATATATGGCTTGGCTGGCAGTTCGGGTTAGACCATGTATATTCTTTAGGCATGTTAGTTAAGAACCTCTTCTTTTTCCTCTTTTTTTTTTTGTTTTTTTGTTTTTTACAGAATTATCCTAAAGAATAATTTAACCTTGAAATCCAAAAATATCCCCTTCAGGATGAAAAATAAAACAAATTAGCACATTATATCCCCTTTATGAAAAATATCCCCTAAAGTTAGAACTGAGATAATTTTTGTCCATCATATGTAAATATAATGGACAAAATTATCAACTACTAGATGATAATATAAATATAATATTAAGTTTTTAAAGTAGAACTAATGGTTTAATCTCACACTCTAAACTCATAAGCTTTCGATCTTAAAAGCTTCAATAAGAATTACTACTAGTTTTATACTCCCTCAATTCCAAATTAAATGTCAAGTTTTGACTTTTTAGAGTCAAATTTAACTATTTTTAACTAATTTTTACATCATTTTAATGACAATATAGGTGAAGGGATAGTAACCAAAAGAAAATATATACAATTTACTACTAACCCTAATTTTTATAATTTTAAAAATGTATCTATATATACTTAGTTATAAGTTTGTAAAATAGTTAGTTTGACTCACACAAGTCAAAATTAGACATTTAATTTGAGACAGAGGTAGTATAATATAAAAGCAACATTAGGAATCAAAGATTGGTCCAGCGGTATTACCGAGGCAAGGAAGCTGCAAATTTCTGTTTTTTCTTAATGCAGCTTCTTAATTTATTTTTTCCTTATAAAAAAGGGAAAGAAAAAAAAAACACTCCAAAAATGTTAGATTCCAATTTCCAACACCTAATCCGTGCACACCTTGATGTAGCACAACACATTTTTCTTAAGTTAAACAATGAAACAACTAAACCTACGTACAAGATTAAAATATGCCTGCATTTTTACATCGTCAATAAATCATCTACCATGTGGTTAGCTCCCATCGACACGCAGCTTACAACACAGCACTAGAGAACATCATGAATCTTTCAAACTATTCGATAATGATGAATCTTTTGGATTATTGAAATCTTCTTCAATTAACCAAGTTTTATGGGATAAGATTAACTAGACACATGCAAGACAAAAACAGTCCACAAAGGTCCCCTTCTGTTTCCTGTACATCTCTATCAATAAAGCAGAAATAAAGGTTAATTTGGTTTTAACCTTTTACTGAAGCATCTTTAGTTTCCAAATTTACCCTTTAAGAAAGGGAAGCAGTTATGTTTATAACTCAAAAACTAAAAGCCCACAACAGTTATTCTCAAAGGAAAAAAAAAGACATTTTAAGATGCACATTAGAAGAAGCAGAACAAGTTGCATGGGAGTAGAGTCTGCCTAACCAAATCCGCAAACACAATTTCAAGTATTCAATAAGGCCACGTAAAGAAGAAAAGGGAAATCCTTTCCCATGGCAAAATTTTATGTAGTAACAAGATGTGCACATTAGAAAGCAGAGTAGCATAGAAATAAAATCTGAAGCCTAGCCAAATCAGCTAACGCTATAGTTTTTGTTCTTGTACCATCGAATTGTATCAAACCCTGCTGCTGCTTCATTAAAAGATGCTCTGAACAACTGTGAAAATTATAGCGATAGTACCCAGGATTCTGCAAAATAAAGAGTAAGTGCATAGTTAGAGCAGCAAATAAGGTAGTAAAGAGATTAGGAAATCCTGTTCCCTGGCAAAAATGTAAATTGATATATTTATTACTTATACCTTGAAGTTGTATCAAATTATACAGCTTCATTAATAACTGCTGAAACTATTTGGAAAGTATAGAGATAGTAAACCAGAATTCTACAAAAAAAAATAATAAAATTGAAACATAAGCTAAATACAATCCAAATTATTTATAATATAAGTAAAAACGAGTTTAACCTAATAACCAATGAGTCGATCTTTGATGGAGAATAACAACACTTGATCATGGTCTATATGATCTGGGTGGTGATTGACATTTCTGCAGCCATACAGATAAAATTTCGACCAAGACCCCTATAGTTTGAGGTAAAATGGTACTTTAACTCTTTTACAATACAAATGAAGTCTTGAGGTCCCCTCACTGCCCCGCCTACATGGTGTCCAAAAGGTCCTTGACCAAGAGCAGCTAAAGCAGCCAAGGGATGGGGTGGAACGAACTTCATGTTTAGCAGCCTCAAACCCGAGAGCAACATATCCTTCAGGTGCAGCAACATGAAGAAGCCCATAGTTTGGAATTTAAAAAGCCCCGGGCAGTGCCCTATAAAACACTCCGCCAAATTCTCCCGCTCCTTGGAGATAACCTCCCCATCCTCCGAAATATCTTACCCACTGCACCTTTTGGACACTCAGGTATGCCTGCAGAAATGTACCCAAATCATGTAGACCATGATCAAGTGCTGTTATTCTCCATCAAAGATCAACTCCGCAACGATTATTAAGTTAGACTCGTTTTTAAAAACCATTTACATAAAACTAGCAACTATTCATATGAAGAAACAATGGTAAAACCAAACAAGCAGCTATTCGTAGTAATTAAAATTACCATAGGTGCAGTTCAGTTTTGCAAGAAATCTCTGTTGTCATAATGAGTACGAATATTTAATCTATTTAAGTTACAGACACACAAATCTCAGTTCCCTAAACATGAAATACTAGACAAACTTTGTTCAACATCTTCCAAACATTGCATCTAAACATGAAATACTAGATAGCTTCAAAGAGGGTTGCAAAACAGTGAACCCAATCACCAAAGTTTGTTCTATATCTTAATAGAATTATTGAGAGTTCGGTCATCTGCCTTAGCCTGCAATTCATATGGGACGTCACCTCTGAGAATTTGAACTTTGAATTTTAGGCTTGTATCATTGTGTTCATCGAGTTCGAATACTGTTGAAAAAATATATTTCAAGAGGATAGAAAAAAAATGAAAGCTGGGGAGACTTGTTAAAGGAGAGAAAGGAGCATAGACATTCATTTGTTGCCCCAAACACAAACACAGTAGAAGGGTAAACACTTCTTCTTGGCTGTTAGCAAAATCCAAACACAAAACAAGAACAGTTTTCAATTCTTAACCGTATCATTCTTTTTTGGAAAAAGATAGATATGTTCCCAATTCTTAACCTTATATTGCGAAAAACTCACCGATTATAAGTTAATTTCGTCGCTGAGATTGCAGGGAGGAATCGACGCTAAGAATCGTTGTTGGGGGTTTCGCCGTTCGCTGATATTACACTCGCCGCAAATCGCCGGGGTTTAGACGCTGGCAGTCACCGGTAACCTCCTTTGAGGGTTCCGCTCGCCGTTGAGAATCGAGAGTCGCTGTTGAGAGTCGAGAATCGCCGCTGAGATTGCAGGTGAAAAATTAAAATTAGTGCTGTAGTTTTTAGGGCTGTACTTTTTCCCCAATTGTTTAAAGAAATAGTCCGCTAGAACTACTAGCGGACGTGGTCATAGTCCGCAGGCCGTTCACATTTTCCCTGAAAAGTTAAGATCGTATTTGCTAATTTTTGATACATAACAAATAGATACTATGGATCATTGTCCATATATATATATATATATATATATATATATATATTAATATTTCTGTTATTTGAAGGAGGTCTAAGAATGAATTAAAATGGGATAAACCTTAGAATCTGGAACCTTAAATTAATTGTAGTGTCTCGATTTATGAAAATGAGTTATGTGGTGTTAATTTTGTTAGGAGGAATACAGTAAATATAATTTTAAGAGTAAGAAATGAAAAATTCATAAGGAATTTTATAGTTATTTGTGTCGAAACTATTGTAATTAGAGGGATGGGGTAAGGAAAGGTATCCAAATTTATAAATAAAAAAAATAAAAATAAAAAAAAGAAGAAGTACTGTACCTTGCAAAATTTGGACGCCTGATAAACTATTTGGCGTTGACAATATAAACCGGTGTGGAGTAAGGAGGGGATGCTCATTGGAAGCTGCATGATCCCCGACGAATCCGGCTGTTCATGCTCTTCCGCCGTACCTCCTGTTGTTTGTCAACTCTTATCAGTTATCACTCCCCTAAACATGTATAAGGGCTGTTTTTTTTTTATTTAAAAAAGAACACTATTATGATTCTTTATAAAAATAATAAAAACACTATTATGATTTGAAAATTTATAGATATATTTTAATCCTAGAGAATTAGAGATTTAGGATAAATATTAGATATAAGGAATATCGGGGAGGGGTCGGGAGAAAAAGTAAGAAAAATTAGTAGAAACTTATTTTTATGATATTGGTGAATAGGTTCTAATTTATTTTGTTGAGGGATAAACTGAATTGATTTTGCTAATTTATAAACTTGAATTTATAATCATATATATATATATATATATATATCTTTCTTTTTTGCAGAGAGTAGACTTATACGTGTCCTCAATACTAAAATCATTGTGAGGTTAATTTGTTTCTACAATTAAAGGCATAATATTAGAATGAACTTCATTTACAAGTTGGGCAGATGAAATTATGTAATTGTACTAACGAATCAAGTTCATTTACGATGATTGTAGTATTGAGGACACGTGTAAGTCTTGCTCTCTAAAAAAAAAAATTATGTTATTCATTCCCCTAAACAATATTTCATCCATATGTTGATATGCACCTACTCTCTCGAAAAAAAAAATTAACATGAAAAAATTAAATCAATACAGACTTTAAAATTTTATTTATATATATATATATATGAAAAAATTAACATGAAAAAATTTCATCCATATGCACTACTCCGATAGGCGGGTTATCCTAATTCTTTTTATCTTCTCTCTTTTTGCTATACTTGAATGGAAGTTGGCTCCGTACTCCTTAATTAACATAAAAATAAAAAAATTATGTTATTCATTCCCCTAAACAACATTTCATCCATATGCACTATCCATTCTCTCTTTTAATTTTGTTAGACTCATTTGGGTGAAAATCCTTATAATGTTCAACCACACTAACATAAATTCATTCAAAACCATCCACCCCAACTTTCCCTTGCCCACCACCCACCACACACACTGACGTACACACACTGATGCGCGCCCACACACAAGGAGGCTCATGGAGTCATGGTTCCCGTATTTTTTTTTCTTCTTATTGTTATTGTGTGTGTGGGGTTGTAGTAGTACTTTATTAACAGTCTATAACGTCATGGCTCTCGAAGATACTTTAATTTCTTTAAAGGTAAACACAGAGTAAATTTAACATAATTAAATTAGATATGATTAAAGTTACTTTTGTCACATATGATATTAGAAATTTCAATTGTATTATATTGTATAATTTTATTTTGAGATGAAATTTATATAATCCGTTTACTTTTTCTTTAGTAACCCAATAACTCATAAAAAACAAACAAGATAGATAAAGTCATTTATTTATTAAAATTAATATATTGGTTCCTCGTAAAAAGTTATTAAAATATTTGGTGAATTTCTTGTCTTATTTTGTGCCTTTCTCTTTGAATCCCACATTAAATTACGAGACATTTGCGTCACAAGATTTCAGTCTAAATCATTAATAAATACTCAAAATTATTTATAATTAGTTTAATATCAAACATTTTTACTTTTTATTACTTTAAGTATTTTTCTTTATCAAACACAAACTACTTTTTTAAAATTACTTATGAACAAAAGTAGTAATCATAATCAATAATCATTTTATTTAAGCAATCACATTATTTAAACAATCTCTAAATAATTGAATGAAAGACGAAAAAATCAGAAATAAATGAACGAGACGAGAAATAAATGAAAAAAATAGGGAACACCTAAGGTTTTGGCCCCCTAAGATCCGATCGCCCCTAGATGGTCCCACCTCGAGGCGAATTTCAACGACGACTTTTCCGTTTAGACTTGATTTGAATTAGCCGAACAAAATAAGGAAAACAAACAGAGAAGGGACAAGAAAGTTGAGGTGCCCCAAGACACTATAGGAACATAGTAAATTACATATTTAATTTATTGTGTTCCTCGTAACAAAATTAACACCACATAACTCATTTCCATAAATTGAGACACTACAATTAATTAACGGTTCCAGATCCAAAGGTTTATCACATATCAATTCATTCTTAGACCTCTTTCAAATAACAGAAATATTAATCTCAATCTCAATACTTTATATATATATATATATATATATATATATAAATAATTTAAAATTTTCAACATTATTCGAACTCAATGAACACAACGAACTCAAAGTTCGAATACTTTGAACTTAGAATTTTAGGCTTGTATCATTGTGTTCATTGAGTTCGCAAAAACGTGTAGAAACAAATTAACCTCACAATGATTTACATTAAGAAAATCACACAAACGATATGCACATCTATCTCAGGTAACATATAAAAATCAACAGATAGTCCACAAACATCAGTTTCTCCCATCTCGACAGTACGTCTGTCTTCTCGCAATGTGACCATAGCAAATGGGCAGGAAAAAAAATTCGTTTGATCAATAATTTATAGTAATAGTAGAATGCTGAGCTAGTTCAAATGCACTCAAAAGAACGACTAAAATATTTAGGCATTGTTAAAGGAACAAGTAGCAACATATACTTACAACATGAATAAGTAACTTTGGTTTAGTGAAAAATCAAGTTTGCAAAAAGATTATATATAGTAAGACATGGATAATTAGGAGAATTTACTCGACGATTATTGCAATCACGCCGCATATACTCTTTTAATTGGATTATATGGCACCACCAAAGATTTGGATTGGATTAAATATATTTGTAGCAAAAGCCTAATGCTTTTTATGAACAAGTCAATAATTTTGGATTTTTGAATATTGTTTGGATGTTAGGAAAGGGAAATGTTTCCACAAGTCCATTTTCTCTACCTCCTTGTTGGGATATTTTACATGAATTTCATATCTGAAAAATTCAAAAATGTAGATGGGTTACTAAGTATGTTAAATCCCCAACCTAATTGGTTAACTTTTTGAATAAAGAGGTGATTCAACATGCTTGTTAGGCAGTCTACATAGGTACGCACACGCTTCATTGGTGATGAATTTGATGTGGAATGGGTTGTGTAATTCCGCTACAAGTGGTATCAGAGCTCGGGGATCGATGGGCTCAAGTATCAAGTTAACACTCTATGATGGAGTTATTCACATACTGCATGTTATTCAGTCCGTGCAGTGGAACAAATAGAACTGAATTAGGTTGAGTAAGGGATCACTCCCGGTCAGATGGAGTAAGAAATTACTCCTACATTTGCCACTATGCGGAGATGACCCAACATACTTGTTGGACTAATTTACACAAGTATGTGTATGCTTCATTGGTGATGAATTGATGTGAGATAAGTCGTCTTTTGATAGCTTCATTTTTCTCGTTAATTAATTAAACTACATGTAGGGCAACATCTACATGTTGTGACATGCAGCCGGACACAGTGTAATGCTATAAAATATTAAGCAGAAATTGTATATAAAAAAAATGTCATACAAAAGATGAATGTGATTGATTTGGTTTCTATAACTAATGAATTCCAATGTAGCTGCAGTTTTTAGAACTACCTTTGTCTCATCATTTTGGACAGGATTTCGAAATAAAATAAATTGTGCTAAAACTTCCTATTATATGTTTATATTTTAATTATATATGTATGCACTAATTTCTCAAAACTGCATGTTTTGTAACAACACGAGGGACGACCAAAAATAATTTTAAGTGTCAATTCTCCGTCCATTTCTCCTTTTCAACTGTTGTTGTTGATAGTAGTTAGCAAGGCCTACTAGCATGGCTGCAAATGCCCCCTACTAATTCATCCCAAAAGCCCAATACTTATCAGCCCAAGTAAGCGCAGCTGGTGGAACCGGGTCCCACTTTTCCTTTCTTCTCTCTCTTCGAACTCCATCATCTTATCTGAGAAATCAATGGAAACAAAATCCCCTCGCTCTCTTTATATCTCAATAACAAAAAGGGTAAAAGAAAAATGGCGTCTTTTGCACAGCAAATTGGCGGCCTAAGATGCCCATCCCTCTCAACTTCTCGTCTCTCCAGAAAAGCTCACAACAATACCAAAACCTCTTCGCAAAAGCCATTTATAGTAAAAGCTGCGGTGGCAATATCAAATGCGGAAACCAGAGAAAGAATGAAGCTCAAAGAAATGTTTGAAGATGCTTACGAGAGATGCCGTACTGCCCCCATGGAAGGTGTTTCCTTCACCATTGATGATTTTCACACTGCCATCCAGCAGTACGACTTCAATTCCGAAATTGGCACCAAGGTTCGTGTTTATTTTTGCGTATTTTATGAATTTATTTACGATTATGAGAAGAATTAGTTGGTGGGTTTGGGCTAAAATGAAAATTTACATGTGAATGAGTGTATCTATTTACTATAGAGTCGGGGATAAAAGTACTGTCTTTTGGCTTCTACCTTCTAAATTAGCATTCACTTGAAAGGAATACTGATAAAATAATGATTATGAGCTTGATTGGGTGTTTGTCTGGAATTAGTGTTGGGTTTGCATTTAATTTGGCTGAGCTCAGGAAAGAACTTTTATGGAATATGATTTAGAACTTTAATGCAGGAGAGTCAGTAGGTGGCTGATTAAACTAGGGAAAAGGAAAGAGCTTAAATTTACAGAACCCAAGTCTCATTTTGGCTGATTAAACTAGGGAATAGGAAAGAGATTAAATTTACAAAACCCAAGTTTCATTTGTTGATAATCAAAGAAACTTGAAACATAAAACAAAACCCTTTTCAAACTAAAAATAAAATAAAATATAGATTCTGATAGTTTGCCTTTTTTGTCATTTCAGTTGGTGTTTGTGTGATTTAAAAGGGTTAATGAGAGAAAAAAACACAATAGGAGAGAAATGAACTCTTTTTGCCTTAATTCTGCAATGCACTCTATCTATGTTTATAAGTGTTTGAAATTTCTGGAATCTATTTAAAGTTAGATATAAATATATAATTAGTAAGATATATCTGCATATTTTTGAAATTTGATTGATTTTATAAAAATAACCAAAATCGATTAGATTGCATTAAGTATGATTTAATCATGTTTGGTTCGACTTGTGAGCAAGAACAGTTTGATATTACTTGCCTACCTGGCACCAGGTCACAGGAATGGTATTCAATACAGACGCTAATGGAGCATTAGTAGACATAACTGCAAAATCTTCAGCATACTTACCTGTTCGGGAAGCTTCCATTCATGGTATAAAGCATGTGGAAGAGGCGGGAATAGTTCCTGGTTTGCGTGAGAAGTTTGTTATTATTGGTGAAAATGAAGCTGATGATAGTTTAATCTTGAGCTTACGGTCCATTCAGTATGACCTTGCATGGGAAAGATGTAGACAGCTTCAAGCTGAAGATGTTGTTGTCAAGGGTAAGGTATGTATTCTGATGCCAACAATTGTGGTTCCATTTTTTCCTACTTCTGTTGGTGATTAGACATAGACTATGATTCCTCATCACATTAAGTCAAATCAGGCTAATATAATGCTGTCAGTTGTGATAATTATCTTTTTTATGTTCCCATTGATCAAATGTTTTTTGGTGTAATTACTAGATGCAACCGTTTAGTATTAAGACTGTGTTTTTGTGTTTTATCTGCTTGCAGTTGAAATCTAGTACTATTTCGCATTATGCATAAATTATCAAAATAGTATTAGCCTTCTGCATTCCTTTAACTTGGAAGTCTGCTATTTTCTCATTTTGATGGTTGACATGTGCAGGTTGTTGGTGCAAACAAGGGTGGAGTTGTGGCAGTGGTTGAGGGCCTTCGCGGATTTGTTCCCTTCTCACAAATATCAACGGTTTTTTCTTCAACCTGGCTTGCGACTTTCAATAGATTATCGTTTTCCTGTTTGAAGTCATCAATGCACATGTAGTTTTTGTGCATGTTAAAATTTCATTATCTGGTTGACATATCCTTCAATTGATACCAGTTGGTCCACCCCATCGTAGTTTGTGGAAGGATTGGGGTTCTTTGAAAGTGTCAATAAATTACAACTGACTTTGCGAGGAAGAAAAAACAATTCCGTTATATTCTCCCTCGCTTTTCTCTTGCTTTCCAATACAAAGAAGTTTGAGCCCCTTACTATGTGTGCCAATTTGATCTGTCATTGAACATGCGACTCTTACACTTTTCCCTTTTCGGTGTACGATTTCAAACTTTCTATGACTGAGATTTGACCCTTCTGTGTGAGAAAAATAATGTACTAATATAAGACAAGGAAAATTTTCTTATATCTTGAATCTTGATGAAAGAATCATAATAGATGGTTTGGTGTTTGCAGTGAATATATACTGGCTAAAACAGTGAACAATTAGTGCGTTGACATTGCTCGTTCTGTAGTATAATGTTGATAACGAAAGCAATTTTGGTATAGTATACTACTATACTTAATTCTCAACTTTATTACTTCTCTCTTATTTTCAGTTTTCTACTAGAAGGTGGATTGAAGTATCCAGTTAACTTTGAAAGGTGGAGGAGTTTTTTAAATGATTGTCTGATGCACATTGTCGAAGCTTCGATAATAATTTATATTGTTAGTATAGAGTTGAATAAGTTGATAGACTTATTCATTTGTGACATATCACGGATAACACATGCAAGTTACTTAACGAGTTTGATAGGGATTTCAGATATAAATGAAGGCTTCAATCTCTTCTCTTCTCTTGTAATTTTACATCAACACTGAGCTTCCTTCTGGATTAATTTATAGACTTCATTAAGTTATACTGTAAATGCACTTTGAACTTCAAAATCATTTCTCATTTGTACTCATTTATGCATCAGAAATCAGTTGCAGAAGAGCTTATTGAGAAGGATATTCCGCTAAAGTTTGTCGAGGTAGATGAGGAACAATCTAGACTTGTTCTCAGTAATCGCAAGGCCATGGCTGACGGCCAGGCCCAGCTTGGAATTGGGTCAGTCGTCATTGGAACTGTGCAGAGCTTGAAACCTTATGGTGCCTTCATCGATATTGGTGGAATCAATGGGCTTCTTCACGTTAGTCAGATCAGTCATGATCGTGTCTCAGACATCGCAACAGTCCTTCAGCCTGGTGACACTCTCAAGGTATGACTAAAGTAACTCTGTATATGATGTTT
This sequence comes from Aralia elata, assembly GCA_034770075.1. NCBI lineage: Eukaryota > Viridiplantae > Streptophyta > Magnoliopsida > Apiales > Araliaceae > Aralia > Aralia elata. The sequence continues at coordinate 82,251,042 of CM068387.1, read as the reverse complement.
GTCGGCGGCTGAAAACTCTGCCCTTTCTGAAGTTACTATCACTTAATCTGTCTGCAGGTCATGATATTGAGCCACGATCGTGAGAGAGGCCGAGTTAGTCTCTCTACTAAAAAATTAGAACCGACTCCTGGGGACATGATTCGCAATCCAAAGCTAGTTTTTGAGAAGGTAATTCTTTCAAAGGCCTCACTATATATATATATATATATATATATATATATATATATATATAAGAAAAGGCCTCACTAATTTTTTTATCTTCAAAGAATCGCTCTCTGATTATATATATTTGCTTAGATTAGTCGTTATTTTGGATTATTATTATGTCAGACTAAACTTATTATAGTTGACAAGGGTTTCAATGTTTCAATTACCTGGTGTGCCCTTTATAGATTATGCTTGGATGTTATTGTCTTAACCTTTCTTGCTTTAGAAATATGTCAATAGTACATCTTTTATTTTCTGGTCCATTAAGTTGAACATAGTATGAAGTGCTTGTTACTCTATTGTCTATTCTAACAGGCGGAGGAGATGGCCCAGACGTTCAGACAGAGAATTGCTCAAGCAGAAGCCATGGCTCGTGCTGACATGCTGAGATTCCAGCCTGAGGTATGCATTTGATTTATTAAGTTGGTTTTGCGTCGACATGTCTTCCAGCTCAAATAAGAAAGATGGTAAACGGGAGAGCTACCACAATCAAAGTTTCTGTGACTTGGTGCTTTGCCCTCCTTATTGCTACCTTTGCTAAAAAGTTGCGCACCTCAGAAGCCAACTGACTCCTCTGATTGATAAGTTCTCCAATGAAATCCTTGGAAACATTAAAAATACAAAGAATTTTGAAACTTCACTAAGTAGTGCCATTCTGTCCTCCGGGGGACTGGACTCCACCAAGAGGTTCTTCTCTAACGTAATTTTGCCCGCCCATTTCACTTCCGTGCCGGAGGAAATGGGATTCGAACCCATGATACAATCTTCTTGTATGTCGATTTAGACCCGGAAGTGATAGGAGTGGCCTTATAGAAGGTTGGGGTTTGCTCAAAATCCAATTGCTCCTTCGGATCACTAAGGAAAATCTTGACTCACACATACGGCAATGTATTCTTGTCAACTAGGAACCAATGATTCTCTCTTCTTAAACAACCTATATCCTCCACACTTAATCAGCATTTGATAGATTATCCAATCCCAAGCAATCTGGAAAAACTTTGACATATGCATCGGAAGACTTCTTCTCCTTTTTATTTTTCATATTCCTCCGTCTCTGGGGACTAAATATGTAGCAGTGATCATATAGCAAGGATATTATTCAATAGTTCAGTCATTGTTGATCCCCACGAATATTAAGGTTTCTACAAGACATGCCTAGACGTAAAATGTTTTGGATGTTTTTATTCAATATTAAACTGCAAAGGCTAAGAAAAAATTATCACATTTCAAGGCTAAGAAGTATACAATATTATTATGTTGTAACAATTTAACCTTTATATTTGTATCTGAGCTTGTATATCCTTATACCTAAAAGCAAAGGGTTTAATGCCCATGTGTGTTATAAGGTGGTCAGCCAATCTTGTTCAATCTAATTTTTGCTCATTCCTACCTTTGCACTTTGCAGAGTGGATTGACTCTCAACTCTGATGGGATCCTGGGTCCACTCGCTTCAGACTTGCCTGCAGAAGGTCTGGATTTGAGTGATATTCCCCCAGCTGAAGATTAATGAAGACGAACATCTTTTTTATTATTCCTACCCTCTCCCCCGCGGGTTTATCCGCAAAGTTTTTGTATCATTCTCCAAAGTATAAATAGATAATACATTCAATCTTGTAGCAATATATCTTCATACTGGACTTCTTCCTCAGTCTTTACTAGTTTACCTTGCAGTCTGCTATGTAGAATCTATACAATTGTTTTGTTTTATTAAATGACACGTTTGTATGTGAATAAAACCATGACAAGCAGCACATTAACAAGATCCACTATAGGAACTTTCTAGTTTATAAAATGACACGTTTGTACGTTACTACGTGTTTTTTTTAGTTGCTTCTTAGAGATCAGCAGAGGCATTTTCCAGTTTAAAACTTTCAAGCGTAAACAGTATCCGAAGAATGGCCACTACAAAAACATGCATTACCTTTGCCAATGAGATTCTCTCATTTTGGAGCCACATGAATAGAGAACTCCATGTATCCCAAATAGAATGAAAAACATGAAATAATTCATTTACCTGCCCTAAAATTAACCTTCAACAAGCACCTATAGGAAATGTTTGTTATTTCTTAAAATAAAAAATAGAAAAACTAAGTATCGTCACATCATTCTGGGGTTAAAAATGCTCTTTCCACCTTAGGAATTGGAACTATGATATAGAATTGCTCCTGCAACATCACTTTGAACGTCTTTCATCCGAGATGGAAGTCCAAATGTCCAATTGGAGCCATCACCCAGTAGAAAGGAGGGTTGGAGTCTCTTATTGCATCTCCACCTTTGGTTATTTAATGAAGCATTCTAATAGTACCCCCACAATATTTAAAGATTGGGGAGATGTAGCACCTAATAATTTGATAAAACTAAACAATATTTAGTTATGGAAAGAAAGATATGGGCAGCCCACAGCCCATTAGAGTGAAGAACTAGTGCAACTATAGAATAAAAGTTTTAAATTTGATAACCCAATCATACAGCCTATATAATGATCCACATACAGATATCAAGACAATGATTTAGATTATATTTGGTTTCAAAGAAAGAACAAAAAGGAAGGGGGAGTAACCAACGACCATACACCAAGATCCCTTTACAACAGGGCGTTTCTTCGCACGTGCATATTAAATAATAGTTTGTTATATTATATAAATAAAATTAACTTCTTCTCCTCTGGCTACTAAGATATTTCAGATTGTTGACAAGACCACTTGCACTATATCGTTAGTCATACATTTGTATTACTAACCTCTGAAAAGATGGTATACATTTGAGAGATGACCCGATATATATACATCTATCCTTGCAGGCCATTTGTGTATATCTACATTTTCTCTTCCTCCATCCCCTGTCAATGTTTTCAGTCTTGCGTAGTTTTTCTATTTACAGTTTGTGGTGTGGGCTCAACAAAGTTGGAATATGGACACTTTTCATGAACCAACCTTCACGTTGACACTGTCACGAAAGCTGATGCACTCCGTATGAAAATGAATAGTATTAAATGTAGCAGGATTTGAATGATGAGAAACTCTATCAACTTAAATCGAAGCCGGCATCAGCATTTATAGAATATAACAGTTTCTGCTCCATTTGCTCCATGCTGTATGACAAAACAATTTCATTCGTTAAACTAAGTTTGAAAGGAAGAAAAAGTTCCATAAAAGGTAAGAACTTGATGCAATTCCAATACTTTGTCAAAAAATGTTTTAAGGCAGATAAACTTGAATAATGTTGAAACACATTCAGCAGCATTACTTTCAAATGCAGAATAAAGTTTTTTAAAGTGTGCTGATAATTTGGTGAGGATGTTAATAACATTTGTATATCAATCAAACAAAAAGTAGCAACTATATCTCACTTAATCCATTTGACTTTGATTTCGCGGCTAGCATCATCTCCAATCTTGTCCGATACGGATAATTTTCAGAAGAGTTGTTACTTTTTCAAATTTCTCCTAATTATTGATTTTTAAATTCTACTTTTTCTTAAAAGTAATACCTTTATGCATTAAGTTCTCTGTCTACTTATCTTAACCCTTTAGGCTTTAACCTCTCTAAACTCCTAGTTTAGCAAAAATATGCTTGGCTTCCCAAGTTATAGTAAATATCATCAGCAAATGTTTCATCATCGATCTCATCCTAAACTTATCTGATCTTCATCATCTATCATGTCAACAAACTTGTTTTTCCTCACTCTGATTAACGTGTAGATCCCTTCTTATACAGGGATCAAGGGGTATTCAACCTTTATCTTTGAGAGGGAGGATACAGCTTTAGATAGAGCTAAATGTATATCAAGAAGGCATGTACAATCGAGCCCTACTGAGGATACTTGTCATACACATGATTGTCATTCGTAGTTCAAATAGATCTTACAGTCTTTAAACAAGGATACTGTAATTCACTGGGCCTTATTTAAGACCAACCAAGGTGTATCCTCAAGAAAAAAGCAATGCAAGACACACGATCCATTCCAATAAATTGTACAATTTAAAAAATGCAAAGTAATATAATGTAAAGCAATTTCGGAAATTATATATCTGAAAGACCAACTTCAAAGAAAAAACATGTTGGGACAAAAACATGGGAAATTAGAAGACAAAAACAAAGACAAATGGAGTCGAAAATGGAAAAGAACATATGGAAAGGGGGTACGGGGAAAAGATTTTTGTGGACGTAGGTTAATTAGTGAGGAATGTTTATTTTTATTTACAGAAAACATCTTAAGAGGAACAGAGAGAACGAGCATATAGATTCTGAATATCTCTGTCAGAGGCTTTATTTTCCTTTGATGACTTTGGTCAACCCTTTTAGCCAACGATACACTGCTTCAAAGTATTGATGGAATAAATTTAGTCAACCGAGTTCAAATTTGATAGGCTTTTCTTGTATATCTTCAATCAGGCACACTTAAGCAGTAATCACAACTTTGTGCTATGCACCAGGGTGCACAAGGCTCTTTTGCGTCTCTCGCCATATCCTATGCATGGTGCAGCGCATTCAGTGGGGTCCACGCCTTGTGCACCCTGGTGCATAGCACAAAGCTGTGCTTACTGCTTAGGTGTGCCTGATTGAAGATATACTAGAAAAGCCTATCAAATTTGAACTCGGTTGACTAAATTTATTCCATCAATACTTTGAAGCAATGTATCATTGGCTAAAAGGGTTGACCAAAGGGCAAAAAGGACCTTTACCCCACTATGATTGTCGTGTTGTTAGCATTACCCCACTAAACTTTAAAAAAATGAAATTGGACCATTGAACTTTTTTAAAAATTTCAATTGGGCCATTCCGTCCAATTTGGCTGACGGACGTCAAATAATCTACCCAATTTTCCTACGTGGCTTAAAAAAAAGAACAAAACACCTAATTGCTGATGTGGCCTTTCTCATTTTTTTCTTTCTTTTCTCTCCTCTTTTCGGCTAACGAAACTCACTCTCTCTCTCCTCTGCTATTCTGTTTATTCTTTAAAATTTGATGAGAGAAAATAACCATACAATCAGTCATCTCTTTGTTTCAATCTCTCTTTGATAGTGAAATTTGCAGAAAATTGATATATATATATATACACACACAAATATATAGTTAATAAGATATAAATTGCACAAATATATAGTTAATTAGATATAAATTGCAATGTCGATGAAGGATAAGAAGTTGTTGAAGGAGGCGAAGAAACTACCATGGGAGGATGGATTGTTACACAAGAATTGGAAGGTGAGGAATGACGCAAACAGCGACCTCGCTGCTCGTGAATTAGGTCAGTTGTTAGGGTTTCTTTTTTTGTAATCCGGATCCAAAATGGGAGAGCTCCGGCGGACTCACGGCCAGAAGCTACGAGTTCATCGACGTTATCCGATCAGACTCCGGCAGTCAGCGCATCACTCGTTATTTCATCGACCTCGATGGAGAATTCGAGATTGCAAGGCAAACGAATCAGTACGAGAGTCTATTACGGACTCTGCCTGGGTTTTTGTTGGTAGGAGTGAGAATTTGAAGTAGATCGTGAAGGCCATGAGCTATGCAGCGAGAAGATCGTTGAAAAGCAGAGGATTACACCTCCCTCTTTGGAGAAAAAATCGCTTCATTTACAACAAGTGGTTCGGTCCATACCGACAGACGGTGAATTTCATCCCGGCAAACACCTTCTCGTCGTTGTCGGCAACAAAAGTATTCTGATTAGCCAAATAATCCAAATAAGTTTTTACATGTCATTTCCTTTTTTCTTTTTAAACCCACGTAAGAAAATAAAAGGCCAAATTTGATGTCCGTCAGCGAAATTAGACGGAATGACCCAATTAAAAACTTTTAAAAAGTTCAATGAGCCAATTCTATTTTTTTAAAGTTTAGTGGGGTAGTGCCGACAACACGACAACCACAGTGGGGTAAAGGTCCTTTTTGCCCTTTGGTCAACCATTTTAGTCAATAATACACTGCTTCAAAGTATTGATGGAATAAATTTAGTCAACAGAGTTCAAATTTGATAGGCTTTTCTTGTATATCTTCAATCAGGCACACCTAAGCAGTAAGCCACAATTTTGTGCTATGCGCACCGGGGTACACAAGGTGTGGACCCCACTGAATGTGCTGCACCACGCATAGTCTATGGCGAGAGGCACAAGAGAGCCTTTTTGTGCCTTGAGCCTAGAAGTGCATCTAAGCACGCATTTGACAACAATGCTTAAGAACTACAGTGCATTTATCACTACAAGACAATACAGGTCAACTGACAACTGCCAAGATGGAGCTGGAAGAAATAATAAATTCATATAATAACTTGAGGTATAGCTCAAGTTACTTAACTTAAAGCTACTCAGTACTCAATATGTTACAACTCATCAGCCATACTTTTGGAAAGAAATTTTGGAATCGAGAATAAAATTTAGAGAAGCATACAAGAATTTGGGCAAACCTTCTATACGGGGGAAGCTTTAAGAGATTCATACAAGTAGCAGATGTTGGTAATCGGACAAGAGCTTCTTCAGACGCATCACCAGCAGCCCTGTGAGAACAAAAAGTCAATTTTTATGGAGCCAAGGAATTAAGAAGCAATATCACATATGCTTACTATGAGACATCATAGAATCTTATGAGAGCACAAGAGACAGCCTGTTACCTCTGTATGCAGAATAAAGGCTCCAAATGTCTAAATCCAAGTAGAGGTCCCCTAGAGCAGCCCGTCACAAACCTGTTAAATGAGAAGGGACAAAAGAAGATACTTTCTTTTCAGGTAGCTCATGTATATAAAATATAGTCCAGTTGAGGTAGCAACTTCAATGTCATAGAGACGATAATATATATATATATACATATACACATATATATGTGTGTATATATGTATATACGAAAATCTTCTCCAACGGACCGGTTCGTCGCGAACCGATCTATAGCAACGGTTTTTACCGTCGCTAAATGTATAGGTGACGGTTTATTTATATATAAACCGTTGCGATAGCATTTAGCGACGGTAAAAACCGTCGCTATAGACCGGTTCGCGACAAACCGGTCCGTTGGAGAAGCTTACTCTATGTATATGTATATGTATTGCAAAGGGGTTGACATCATACATACTCTGATAAATGGATTGCAAAGAGTTGACACAAAAGACCAGCTGGAGTAGCTTAAAGTTATGTAAACTCATAAATTTTGCAATTTTCTGCAGCATTTATGCCTGGTTATAGGTAAAAAGGAATACTACAAGCTCTTTAAAATGTGAGCTTGAAATTCACAAATACACTAGATACCAGATTGCGGTCCCCTTCATCACTGAAAACAAAAGGTCAAATTTGATACCTCAGGAAAAATTTTGTTCAGCCATTTTCCTCTTTTAGGAGCAAAGACAACCCACAAATAAATTGAGGAAGAAAACAAGAAAAGTGACCCTAGTAATGTAAGGTCCATATACGTGCCACTTTTACTATCCAAACCTTGCTTTGTATTCTTATTTATTATGATTTTATGCACTAGTATAAGGATAGTGTTAGAACTGAGTGTTGTGTGTGTGTGTATGTGCTGTGTACCTGCTTACATGAGCTGGGTATCTCCACTGAGGAAAACACTTTCCCTGTTTTCCTCCTCCACTAGCTCCAATCTTGTGTATAAAGCTGGTGCTCTAGTATATGTAAAAATAGAACATTTGTATATAGAATTAATACAACTTACATGGTATCAAAGCCAAGATCTGTTCATCAGAAAAAAAATTTCTTGCTCTTTTTCACAAACTTCGCTGTTGTGACTTGGTTCACTTGACAAAATAGCTTGAATAGCCATATATACTGAAAGTGATATCATAGTAGCGTTACCCATAGCCGGACGATCACCTCGGAGTTTTCCGTTTCCCGACCAGCCGCCACACGCGCCACCACGCGCCACTCACGCGCCTCGCCGCCGATCCCACGCGCCGGCGCGTGAGCTGTTTTCCGGCGACTTTTTCCCGGCACGGCTTGGCCCACGGCGGTCGCCTCTCTCTCCTCTTCCTGCCCACAGTGATCTTACAGAGAGAAAGTCAGGTTTGCTTGGATTTGGCTTAATATTGCTTCGGTCGGCTGTGTTTACTGACTGTGAGTTAGGTTTGTTTGGCTTAATATTGCTTCTTTGCTGCTGATTAACTGGTAATTTTTGGGCTATTGCAAGCGTGTTTTTTTAAAGTGAACTTCAGGTGCCTTCTTTCTTTCTGAACACTTCCGATACTGCCTAAACTGTTATAATTGGGAAAGTTGTGTTGCTACCTATACATTACCTTGACTAGCCCATACTGCATAAGTTTTCTTATTAGTGTCAAGTATTAAGTTGTTGTTTGGCCTATTCTGCTGCTATTCGTATTGTTTGACACCAAAAGGCTTGTTTTATCAATATTAAGCTAGTACCATTTAAACCCTTGTACAATTTTTTTTGGGAGCCTGTATATTATCCTTGTTGTTAAATTCCTTGGATAAATTGTTACTCCTATTATATCACCATGGCAGAATCTGGTCCTATTGTCGAAACCAATAAGGGACAAATGATTAGAAATCATCATCTAAATTCCGCCTTGGTTCTCAGTCCATTTAAATTGGATGGAAACAATTATCTTGCCTGGTCCCAAGCATGTCGTATGTCAATTGAAGCAAACCGAATGCAGCACTTTATCAATGGTACAAACGTCATGCCTGTACAAGCAGGTACTGCTCAAGAAGAATGGAAATCTGATAACTCCATGGTAAAAACATGGATTTTTAACTCAATGGAACCCAGTCTAAGGAGTAGTTACATGTTTCTAGACACTGCATATGCACTTTGGGAAGCTATCTCTCAAACCTTCTCTATCTCCGGTGATATGTCTAAGGCCTATGATATTCGTAAACGAATCCGTGAGTTGGGCCAAGGAGAGAAGATTGTAGCACAATATTTTGCAGAGATTAATGCACTGTGGCAGGAGCTTGATCATTACCGGGTTTTTTCAGCTAAATGTCCAGAAGATGCAGCAGCTTATCAAAAGTTTATTAATGAAGATAGGGTTGTGGATTTCTTGGCTGGTTTGAATATCGAATTTGATCAAGTACGAGCACAACTGCTTGGTCAGACACCCTTTCCATCACTGAGAGAGGCTCATGCTAGAGTTCAGCAAGAGGAAAGTAGGCGTCGGGTAATGGTACTCAAACCAAATCTTGTTGACCGATCAGCCTTGATTGCCTCGTATCCTAAGCCTGGCTTTCTCATTCCCTCTCCTATTGAGAAGGAGCCCCGTGACTGTGACTATTGTGGGGGGAAGAATCATACCAGAGACCGTTGTTTTAAGCTTCATGGGCGTCCTAAAGGATGTGGCGGTCGTTCTGGTCGTGGACGTGGATCTCATGCCTACATATCTACTCCTCCACCTCCTGCAGATGTACCTAGTACCGCAGATACTACTCATGCACTGACTCCTGAGGAAATCACTGCCTTTCGAAAATTCTATTCCAATCCTACCTCCTCTCATTATGCCCAGACAGGTATCCCTCGTGCTTTTCATGTTTCACCTACTTGTCATAGTTGGATTATAGATACAGGTGCCTCCGAACATATGACTGGGTCCTCAAACCTTTTTACTTCATATATGCCCCGTTCGGGAAAGGACAAGGTTCGAGTTGCTGATGGCTCTCTGTCCTCTATTTCCGGGAGTGGTTCTGTAGTTTGTACCCCTTCATTAACTTTATCATCTGTTCTTCATATTCCTTCCTTCACTGCTAATTTATTATCTGTCCAACGTCTTTCTGAATCTATGCATTGTTCATTAACCTTTTTTCCAAACCATTGTATTTTTCAGGACTTGGTGACGGGACAGCAGATTGGCAGTGGTAGTGCAGTTGATGGTCTCTATTATTTAGATGTTCCCTCATCTAAAAAGGCCCCCACTCAGGCTCTTCACTCTGTTTCAGACTCCAACCTAGCCTCTCTCCATCAATGGCATCGTCGTTTGGGTCATCCTTCTTTTTCAATATTGGAATATTTGTTTCCGTCTTTAGTTAAAAATTGTAACAAAACTCAGTTTTTGTGTGAACCGTGTGAACTCGGTAAACACAAACGTTCGACTTATTCTGCTATTAACAGTCGTCAGTCTGAGTCTTTTGCTATCATCCATACAGATGTCTGGGGGCCCTCTCGGATTGTTTCCCGTTCTGGTTTTAGATGGTTTGTTAGCTTTATTGATTGTCATTCTCGTGTCACCTGGATTTACTTTCTGCGTTCCAAAAATGAAGTTTTTGATTGCTTTCAGGACTTTCATCAAATGATTCAAACTCAATTTAACGCTAAAGTCAAAATTCTCCATAGTGATAACGGTCGTGAATACAGTAACAATCATGCTTTTGAATCTTACCTCTCCCGGCATGGGATCATTCTTCAAACCTCTTGTGTCAGCACTCCAGAACAAAATGGCGTAGCAGAAAGAAAAAACCGACATCTACTAGAAGTTGCCCGCACACTTATGTTTACCATGAACACTCCTAAATTTTTCTGGGGTGATGCGGTTCTTACTGCGGCATTCCTAATCAACCGCCTTCCTTCTAGAAGCCTAGGACACAAAAGTCCTATCTCCATTCTCCAGCATATAGCCACTCCTTCTCCCTCGCCCCGAGTTTTCGGATGTGTGTTATGTTCATGATAAATCCCCCACTCGAGGTAAATTAGATCCCAAAGCTCTTCGGTGTGTTTTTATTGGTTATTCTCCTACCCAAAAAGGTTATAAATGTTATCATCCCCCTTCTCACAAAGTATTTGTCGGGATGTCACTTTTTGGGAATCTGCACCTTTTTATTCTTCTTCACCATCTCCTCAAGGGGAGACTATTATTGATGAGGAGACGTCTTTTGAAACTGGTATTATTCTACCATCTTCTTTTACTCCTGTTGTTGTTTCTGATAATGCTACACATGGGGAGTTACAGTTACACGAGTCATCTTCCTCTACTCCTGTTGTTGTTTCTGATACTGCTACACAGGGGGAGTTACAGTTACAGTCCGAGCTTGAGTTGAGGACCTATAGTCGAAAAGGGAAGAATAAGGTCACCATTGCTGCACCACTACACCAACCTTGCCCTGAACCGAGTCTTGGTAATGCTAATGGTATGAATCCTGATCCTATTTGTTCTTCTGATGATACTGACATTCCTATTGCTCTTAGAAAAGGTGTCAGGTCTTGTACACAACATCCTATCTCGAATTTTGTTTCATATGATAAATTATCTGCATCCTACCATTCCTTTGTTTCTTCTTTGTCCTCTATATCTATTCCTCAGGGGTGGAAAGAAGCAATTAGCAATGAGAAGTGGAAACAGGCTATGATAGAAGAGATGAATGCCCTGAGAAAGAATGATACTTGGGAACTAGTTACTCTCCCTTATGGGAAAAGACCAGTTGGTTGCAAATGGGTATATACAGTGAAACAAAAGGCAGATGGGACAGTTGAAAGACTCAAAGTCAGGCTAGTTGCAAAAGGGTACACTCAGACTCACGGGATTGATTACCAGGAGACTTTTGCTCCCGTGGCAAAAATGAACTCTGTTCGTACCATAATCTCATGTGCAGCAAACTTTGGCTGGGATATTCAGCAATTGGATGTGAAAAATGCATTTCTTCATGGGGATCTAGAAGAAGAGGTATACATGGAAATACCCTCTGGTTTTGTCTCATCTGTCACCAAGGGAAAGGTTTGTAGACTGCGAAAGGCTTTATACGGATTAAAGCAATCTCCTCGAGCCTGGTTTGGTAAATTCCACAAAGCAATGATAAAACTTGGGTACAAACAGAGTCGAGCAGATCACACTCTATTTGTCAAACAAATAAATGGTAAGACTGTCATTCTTATTGTTTATGTTGATGACATTGTAGTAACAGGGGATAATAAAGCAGAGATAGTTAACCTCAAGGCAAGCCTGGCTAAAGAATTTGAAATCAAAGATCTGGGCACCTTGAAATATTTCCTTGGTATTGAAGTTGCAAGATCTTCCAGTGGAATTTTTCTATCTCAAAGAAAGTATGTTCTTGATCTCCTAACAGAAACTGGCATGCTAGGGTGTAAACCTGCTGATTCTCCTATTGACGTTAATCATCATCTAGAATGAGGCACAGGACCTACGGTTAATAGAGAAAGATATCAACGTCTAGTGGGACGACTGATATACCTATCACATACTAGACCTGATATATCTTATGCTGTGGGTATAGTCAGCCAATATATGCATGATCCTCGACAAAGTCATATGGAAACCGTTTACAGAATTTTGAGGTATCTCAAGTCTGCACCCGGTAAAGGTTTATTGTTCGCACCACATGGTCATATGAGAGTCGAAGCTTTTTCCGACTCAGATTGGGCTGGCTCTATAGAGGATCGTCGATCTACTTCAGGCTACTGTTCATTTGTTGGAGGTAATCTGGTCACTTGGCGTAGTAAGAAACAGTCGGTTGTGGCAAGATCTAGCGCTGAGGCTGAATACCGAGCTATTGCCCTGGGTATATGTGAACTAATGTGGCTTCGAACTTTGCTAGAAGATTTGGGTGTTTCAACTAAAGGGCCTATGCAGTTGTTTTGTGATAATAAGGCAGCCATTAGTATTGCAAATGATCCGGTACAACATGATAGAACGAAGCATATTGAGATTGACCGACACTTCGTCAAAGAAAAATTAGTCAGTGGTCTCATCTGCTTACCTTTTGTAAAAACAGAACATCAGCTAGCTGATATTCTGACTAAGGGTCTTAGTGGTCAGATGATTCATCCCTTGTGTTTCAAGTTGGGTATGCGAGATATCTATACACCAACTTGAGGGGGAGTGTTAGAACTGAGTGTTGTGTGTGTGTGTATGTGCTGTGTACGTGCTTACATGAGCTGGGTATCTCCACTGAGGAAAACACTTTCCCTGTTTTCCTCCTCCACTAGCTCCAATCTTGTGTATAAAGTTGGTGCTCTAGTATATGTAAAAATAGAACATTTGTATATAGAATTAATACAACTTACAGATAGAATTAATCACTGTCACAGAGAGAGAGAGATGGAAGAAGGAAGTTTATACAAAACAAAAAGAAGTTGTACATGAGAAGAAGCAAACAATGCAGTAAAGGAAAAATTCTCAAATGCAAATATGCAATCCTAAGGGAATTAACAGCTAGATTATATGCAAATAGCACTGAGCTACCATATGAATGAAACTACTTTTTTTTTTAACCCAAAAGATGCTGATTTAGGATATAGAAGTTTAACTTACTTCAAAAACTTTCTCTGGTTTTCCATGGAAAAGTTTTTTAGAACTTCCCAGAACATATCAATGACATAGTGCTCCTGCCGAAAGAAAAGGTTAGCATCCCTGCAACTGGGTAAAAGCTCAAAGTAGAAATAGATAAGATCCCGAAGAGTAGAAATATTGATAAACTAATGCTCTTTCAAGTACATCAGTTCGGCAATTAATTAGAAATAGGACAGCAAGACATAGAGGTTTGAAGTGAGGTATGAAGTCCAGTAGGCTATTTTCGGGATAAGAACAATATAGAGCCTAAGGAAACAGCCAATTGCAAGTACTCAGAATACAAAGCGAGTGTCAGAGGATGTGTTACCATCCATCTGTTGCCTCAGTTATCCATTTTACCAAAAGGTAATAATATCGGTACAGGAAAAAAAAAAGGATTGTTGTCTTAAAAGCATATGAAACTAGTATAGCTGAAATCATAAACTGAGATGATATTGGTACAAAGGAAACTGCTACTAAATCCTAAAGTAGCCTTCAGAGTAAAATAAAGAACTTACACGATGATAGCCACCTGCATAATTTGTATGAGACCGAAGATCATCAACATCAAAACCATCAACTGACCCTGATATCAGCAGCTGGGTAAAAACAAAGAGAAATGGAAAAAGAGGCGGAGGATGTCAAAAAGATTGAAGGAAAAAAGAGTCAGAAGAACATATTCAATAAAGTACAAATGCAACATAGACATGGACATGGATTTGCTTTTGAGTTGTGGTTGGTCTGAAACTAACTGAGCTACATAATTTGAATTGCTTTCACAAATTTGTTAATTTATTTCACTTCAAGTGTACGTAGATTTGATGCCAAGGTTCCATGAGGACACATAATAAATTACCAAACCTGCGGCATATGGCACTTGGTTGAGGTGTCCTGATTCTCCAATGGTAATACAGTTATTCCTGTATTTATTTTGCATAACTTGTAGCTTCCCTTGTTAACAACCGACTACAATGAAGGTTTAAACTTTAGAGATTAATGCATCAACATATCTCAGCTGTCTTGTAAATGTGAGGCCTCTATGAATGTGCCAACCACGTTAATAAATAGGAAACTTGACAATCTTGGATACAAAATCATCCTGATAGCATGTTTAAGCAACCATGCTAAAAATATGAAATATTATAGGTGTAACAATGTATGTTACCTTCTGCAACAATAAACATTTCTTTTTACCCAGAACATCCGTGTTAGGTGATGAGGGGAACCATCTGTAACAATAAAATCAACTGACAGTATGTAACATTTAATCATCCTACAACAGATCACATTACCTGAAGTTCATGCTCATTAAACATGTCAATCCAATTTTTCTGAATAAGCAGTTGGAACCCCCTCAAGAAATGAGAACTTTGTTGACGTATCTGAAAATGATACTAGCTCATATTTACATCATGACTCTGTAAGGGATGATAAAGATCGAAAAGAAACTTGATAAAAATAGTAGAGCCATATAACCTGGAAATTCAGACGATGGTTGGCTACAAGATGAATAAATGTGATGACATTGTCATTTGTAACACGTAAATTTTTTCCTCCAGGTAGCAGCTCCTCTACTGTTTGCTCCCCATATTCATTATTAACAATAACAAAGTACAATTCCAACTCTGATATGTCGGCGTCATAACGCTGTAAATCACAGCAAGGAAAGTATCGCCAAAGGGAAGATATGAGATGGAGTTACAAAACAAGGAGCAGGGAAGGAATTGGACATATAACACAATTCGAACTATCTTTTTGCAGCTTATTTAGCTTCATTGTCTTGAGAGAAAATCTACTCCATACTCCATAAAAACACATTGGTAAATGGTAACTTTAATTGCATCAAGAAAAAATGGGATAATATATTTTGTGGACATTCCTACCTCACCTAAATTAAATTAAGAAAAATGGAACCTTTTAATATTTTTTTCTTGCTTCCACTAGTGAGCCAGACAAAGCATAAGGATTCACTTTGACCTATAACACAGAGGAAGGGAGGGGTAGAAGAAGAAGAGTAACCTTTAAGAAGATAAGGTGGCGATATAATTCTGGATCCAAGGAAGGTAAGTCATTCAAATAGTTGTACCTGAAGAAAAAATAATTAACATACAAAAACTAGTTGAAGTGAACAATGCATGTTAGCTAATTAACAAAAGAGTTACGTCAACAAAACAGTATATTCAGCAAAAGATATATCTTGAAAAACCATCAAAAAGGCTAAAATGAAAAACGTAAGAAAACAAATTTGAACAACAAAGCTGATCATATAGGCATTTGGCTCCCTGAAGGACTCATCATTGAAACTAAAAGATAGCCTACCATATGTGCATGTGGTTGTGTGTGAGAGACATGAAAAGAGAGAGAGCGACAGAGAAGATACAAGAAAATACTATGATCCTAGGCTTCATAAAGTTGACCTAATTTTTTATACCGCCGGTAATTTAGTTAACCCAGGTTTTAAAGTTCACATGACCACTAATGCTACTTTTCTATAAGTAAATAAGAATAAGCACCAAAAAGGGGGTGAACCCATGTACACACGAAGTATGGAGAGATGAGGGAAACAAAGAAAAAACAACGCGCTCAACCAAAATCAATATACCCTCTCATACACAAAAAGATGTATCCAGAAGTAATTACAATTAGGCTTGCAGACTAAACTTGCCCAAAAAATCCACAAAGGCCACAATCAGACCCGGAAAGACCAGTATTCAAGGGCTGGACTTGCTCCAGATCTGCAGAGGATTTGCCCCAGGGTGCTCTTTATTCATCTATCAAAAACTAGGCGCAGACTTTTGCCTTCTTGACAAAATATTAATTTCTTCCTTGCCCCTTACATTTATAGTTTACATGGTTTACAGAGTTTCCTGGATGAAACAATTTTAAAGGATGGATAATGCATTTGTGAATGACAAACTTGCAATAAATGACGAAGGATTCAAAAATAACAATGGAACTGATAGCAACGTACAATTAAAAAAAGGTTGAGATGCTTAAAAATAAATTAATATTTCACAAAGATACCAGCTCTACAAAAATATACTCACTTTTGCTTTAATTTGCTTAAGAAAAATGTTGCGAATGGTATATCAACAAGAATCCCTTCAAACATTGCCTGCAGAAATACAAAGGAAAAAAAATTACAGATGGCAGATAGACCCATTAAAGTATCTATCTAAGAACTAAAATGACTAACCAAAACATTTAAACAATGAAATCTCACACAACTTATAAAAAATATATTCTCCCACATACTAACGTAAAGAAAGCGTAAGCGAGGCAAGAATAAAAGAAAGTTCAGAATGTAATAAGGATTCAGAGAGGTAATTAGCAAGGAAATAATTTAAACTATTTGAAACTATTTGTTTTTTATGGACTACTTCTACATGTAGAATATATAATTTTTTATTAACATGTTCATTGAAAACATACATATTGAACTAAGATATGCAGCACAAATGAATGTAAATGCAGTAATTTATTCATTTTAATCAATCATGAAATCGGGACAAAAGTGCAAGGAAGAATGAAAGATGGTTACGAGTCATAACATTGTAGTTTAGCCAAGTATATTCGCCCAAAAGGGAATCATTGTATGCAACTTTCAGAGTTCAAGAATCTCAAAAAAGTATATCATATCAACTTATTGAAGAAGAAAAAGGAAATCAACACAAATTAAATTTACCAAACTGAGACTTCGGCAGTTGGTAGGGTACTGCATATTTGATAATCAGGACATGGTTCTCTTAAGCTGCTATTACACACTCATATTCACTCATTCACATCATTCAACTTTTTCTACGAACAAATTCCATAGGTCGAATTAAGTCAAAAGCACAAATAATACCTTTGCAAGAACAGTTCCAAGAAAATGGAAAAACTGGAGATGCTGTTCATGTACCATTCCTGATCCAGGATTGGGATAGAGTAGGTGATCAGTTGACTCCTGCATATATCAAGCCAAGCAATAAATTAACAAAAAAATAAGCAGTCAAAGCGGTGGTGTGCATGCACATGGTTAGCAAGTGCTTCTTGGAGCAAATATGAATTTATTATATATTCTACTTCAAATAGTATATTTTCTTAGGAAACAAAGAAAAATGTTGACAGTTGTATGGAGTGTGTGAAAATATAACAGAAGCAGAGAGAGAGAGATTAATTTGTTTTATCCAACAGCCTCACACAAACTCAACAAAATACCATAATCCCCACCATAGTCATTCATTTGACCGAAGAATTTAGCTTGGTCATTAGCAGATCCAGGAACTATTTTCTATTTCTTACTATTACTATTCTTTTTTTACATGTGGTAGATCTTACGCAACCATCCAACTATTAGAATGGTGGTCCTAATATGTAAGCAACCACTTTGTCCTCCCCTGCCAGCATCCGTGTGAGGGGAACCTCACTGGGTAATAATAGCAAGTTCTTTATAGTCCATCCAATATATCTCATGTAGTTAATGTACTGCCACACCCATAAACCATACCTCATCAAGCCTATAACACCCACATTGTGGCCTTTGGCCAATACCATACATGCCAACAGACAAATTTTAGACACGGACATGTATAGTGATTTTACAACAGATACCGTCAGAATGTGCTTTAATTAAAAATTACAGTATCAGTATATGAAGATTAGAGTTGTTTCTAGAGAGAGTCTATCAAGGATCTTACAACTTCTCCATCAATTACCTATATCCTGGTGTGAGAAATAAAATCATCCATGGCTTGAAGCCAAAGTTATCACCAACAAGTGTGAATTATCGTTAATGAAGTACTAAGCAGATCAAATTTGAAGTAACTTGGTTCCCAATGAAAACCAAACCTTCTTCTGTGAACTGGAACCAATCAGATGCTTATTTTTTTCTTTCATAGAAAAAGAAATATTATTAGAGAAAAGGAGAGTACAAAAAAGGAGAACAGGAGGTCCAGGTAAAAAGATAAGAAAGAACAACAGAGTCCTCAAAGGAGGTTGTCCGTCAATCTCTATGAATATAAGAAACTGAACTCCGAAAAGCCCCAAAGCAGAAGCCTAAACAGAAGTTATCACCATTGAAGACCTTTTGACCGGGAAAGCCAATTTCACATACTTCAATATATTTCTGATATCCTCCTGACTTCTTCATGAAATTAAATAAATATCAAATTCTTTTTTCTTTCCCCATTTAGAGGGGAAAACTAGTCAAATTTTTTTGCGCATGCACATGGAGCCAACCAAGGATGAGACAGATATATATAAAAAGGTCTTTTCCCACAGTTTTGGTTCATATGAAGATAGATGGTGAGTCAAAATTAATGCACAAGAATTAGACGGCATACAACCTTAAATAACCCATACTGCCCATCAAAAGCTGCTCGAGTTATGTTCTCCATGAAATCTTTAAAAATCCCACCGCCGTCAATACCAGCCTCCTCAACTCCAAATTCATTTACAAAGGTCACACGGATCTGGATGCAAACACCAAAAAGTTATTGTATTAGTTCAAACCGACACAAAAGGCTACTATTCCTGAAGAATATCGCAACAATCAGAGGAAACAAGGAAATATTCTGAGCAACAAAAACAATACAAAGATATTTATGAAAATAAAATAAAATATACCATTCCTTTAAGATCCTCTTCCGATAATGTGCTCAACTGATTAAAAGCATCTTCCAAAATATGATCTCGTCTTATTCTCAAACGATTTCTAGTTGAAACAGCATGAGAGCCATTATTTTCCTTCGCTGCTGCTAGCTGTGACTGCTAAAGAATGCAAATAATACTCGGGACAAATTGAGCAAAAATTGACTTCTTTGTCCTGAATATGTTTGACTGGCTACTCAAACAAGAACAATTTCTTAAACTAATAAAAGGAATATAATTGTGGCTTCCAACAGGAGCCAATCTTATTTATCATAGTTCAAGATGCTGAAAGAATTCATAAGCAACTTGTAATTACTTAATTACTCACAGTAAAGATATTAACTCTGCTCGTAAATGGCACCAAGAACGGAGCTCGTTTTAACACATCATATGCTCTACTACTTTCAATCATAGCCTGGAAAAGAATGACATATAGTTGGAAAACAATCGCTGCCAAAATAATGTAGTCCCTATTTCTCGATTGACTAAAAATATGCTACGAAGAAGATATTACCTGAGAATTGAAGTGCTCATTGACACCATCAGCCTGGAAGTCAATAGGCGGTGTGAACTGGCGTCTATTATTCCAATCTTGCAACTACAATCGTAGTTCAAATAAAATGCTAAAATGAACAGCAGAGATGATAATGGGTTATATTATCCCTTCAGTATTTCATGACATCCATAACATTCAGTATTTTCCTTTGATCAACGGAAAATAACTCCCTTTGATAAATAAAGCAACAATTGACAAAATGAAAGCTCATGTACCTGTGACAGGAGCTCGGAAGCTACAATGCTAACCCTATGCTGAATAAGTTCTCGAGGGTGGCTCTTTAGAGCAGTGACACTGGTGGCAGACTTTGCCAAGCTAGGAAATGCCACAGGATTCAACCACAATAGCTGCCATAAGGCCTAGAAGAAGAGCAAGTGCACACATCAAGATTATGAAAACTAGAATGCCATAATGCAGGTTAATAAGTAAAGGTATCACCCTCAGCATAATATCATACTTAATTAGTATCTGTACACTTGCCATCAAGCTCTTCGAGACCCAGAAGTGGCACAACCAAGTGACCAACACCAATTATAAGAAGTGATACATTAATTAGGCCCACAGACATAAGAAATGGTTCGTGCACAACATCTTTGTATGTTGATTTCTTAAGGGGGTTATTGATTTTTAGATTGTTATGACCATTTAATTTAATATTGTATCATCAACAGAACACATTAAAATACTGTTTTGAGTAAAACTTAAGTACCTATTTTAGGTTTATGTTTTTCTTTCCCGTTTAGGATCATTTTACTATAATGATGATGGCATTATCTACATATCAAAAAATAAAAATATATAATACTAGCATATTCTATTGTGCCTGTAATATACTAAATGTTAGCTTTCATACGCGAGTTTTAAGATTTATATTCAAAGTGTAATGTGTGTTTTTCATTTAGTTGAATGAGATACAAGTACTTACAATTCATAGTTACATGGACCAAGCTGACCTTTGAGCTTGGCAATCAGTCTGAAAGCAGATTGCACAGCTCAGATTGAGCTTTAGTTTGGGCGCTAAACTAACTGATACGATGAGCAACCTGATACTATATATAAGGATGTTTGCAATTCTAACAGTGATACTCAACCAACAGTATATGTCCTCAAATTTATATGAGTAGTTCTGACCCCAACCAAGTATGGGGAATGGAAGCAGTGACCTTGACTTTATTCCAAAAGGCCTCTGCCATATTTGTCACAGGTGTTTTGATCTGCCAAGTTCATAATCACAAGAATTTACCTGTCTTAAGATAACTATCAAGCATCTGATATCCTTGAGTGAAAGTGGTTTCTCCTGCTCGTAGAACTCCTCATTATCAACAATCATAAGCATGTGTCTGTTCCAACATGGAGCGTATCAGACTATTGCTAAACTTATACCTAGAGTTTATTGCCTTGATAGCTAAATACAAATCAAGATCACATCTGGAGTAACTAAATAAACATACTTGTAAACAGGGCAGAAAACTGCCAAAGGTAATAGCCAACCAGGTGCATCTCCTGGCAAATATGCAGACTGCTCCGAGAAGGAAGACCAATTTTGATTCTCATGGCATTGCTTCATGAAGTTCCAAAGGACAGGAATTAATTCTGTTCTATAAGCTAGTACAGTCATGATACGCTCAAGGGGTAAAATGTTGAAAGTCATGTGAAGGAAGGCACACACTGCACTAACAGCTGCTGCCTCTTTATTATTTAGCCGTTCTTTATATGAACCATTGACTTGTGGAAATTCCCCGAACAAAATGTTTGTCTGTTAAACAAGCACCACATATTCGAAAGATTGGTAAAGATTTAGAAAGCATATTGCATAAGAGAAAAATGTCACTAAAGTGGCCGACATGGGATGACAACATTACCAATTGTAGAAGAAAACGAGGATCTATTGCATTAGAAATCTGTCGTTCCAAGTCCTTGTTCAAAACCTTTTCTTTAAATTCCTCGTCTATAATCATTTCATCCTCATCCCCTGTAAAATCTGAAGCAGTGTTATAAACTGTAATGCATAAATATTGAAATAGGATTAATGATTCCTATAGCACATTAAGATCAGATACAAAGATGAGAAAACTGTAGATAACGATAGATTACTGAGAAAGCACGTTAACAAGAGAAACATATAAACAGAGTATATTTTGAGTGCATACTTTCTTTACTTCCTGTATTTGAGGTCTGGATTGGAGATAATTCCTCCAACAAAGATGCTGCAACGACTGCGAAGTCCATAGCCTGGCTCAGGAAAGCAAAAGCATAATTAAAGGCTAATTAAACTTTTATTTGCCAATTAAATTATAAAAATATATATTCTACATATTTTCAAATCAGATTTTTACATTTCGCATTCCGTTGAAACAAAATGCTCAAAGAAATACGTATGCATATGCAATAATAATAAATATCAAGCAGCAGTAAAAAATGATACCACGAAAATGGCGCCATTCAGAGTAAAAGGTAAAGAATGATGTCAACCAAGGAACCTCATTAGGCAAAGACAAAAAGCACTTGTAAAAACTAACTTTTCCAGATAAGAATGAATATGCTGGATCAACATCAGCGAAGATGGTATTAGGAGAATTTTGGTCAAGTTGATCAATATAAGCCAATATGTACTCTGGTTAAAAAGAAAATAAGAAGTACCAGAAACCAATCTCTTTGATGGAGTGAAGATAAAAACAAGTAACATATATGAGTTCTAACTATTCATTATCAATGGAGTGTAAGCAAGGAGGGGGAAAAACCAAGTGACGGTCTACTGGTCTAGTGGAAAATCTAAAAATTTCCTTACCAAATCAAATGAGCAGTCAGGCTGAGCAAAGGTGAGTGCAGCTGTTTCCATTACATTCCCAAGCAGGCATGCATAACCAGGAAATTCGGCTGATCTATCGATTGGTAGAACTTTAGCATGACCTTTGGCACAAAGTGCCATCTGATGGATATAACATTGACTCAGATCTCTTGTGGTGAAAACCTGGATAAGGAGAATAAACACCAGCAATTATAAATGCGCTTAAATGATACATAATACGTAAAAAGGAATTTTGGCAAGGGAAGACATATAAGGTCCCCGCGGCAAGGTGACCATAGATGACAAAATAATCAATGGAGATGCAGAGTACTGGTAGATAAATTAACCTAATTAACTTCATAAGCAAGATTCTACCCATGTAACTGGTGTAGCGCAAGTTTCTGTGACAAGATCAACAAACAAATGTTAATATAGAGCATAATTTTGAGAATTCAACTACCTGTTTTAGGTATGGGAAAAGCTGCCACAAGAAAGGAATTGTTAGAATCTGGGATGTGAAGCTCCGTTGTAGGTCAGAATTTGGGCAAATACATGGTCTTTGACCTATATGAGACATAATGAGGACAAGCACATGCTCCAAAGAAGAGCCTTTCGCAATAGAACCTTCGAAATTTATGTTTTTCTACAAAGATTTAACAATATCATTAAATTAGCACGTCAATACAACAAGACATCAGAATAGGCACCAAAAGGAAAAAGGGCAAATAACAAACAGCAAAAAAGATCTAAACCTACAATCTCTACAACTAAGGAAACTGCAGACAAGAAGACTGCAAACCAACATAAGTACATAAAAAATTTGCAAAGTAGCCCAAATATCAGATAAAATAATAGAACTAATACATTATGATTTTAGGTTATCT
The DNA here is from genome assembly GCA_034770075.1 of Aralia elata. NCBI lineage: Eukaryota > Viridiplantae > Streptophyta > Magnoliopsida > Apiales > Araliaceae > Aralia > Aralia elata. The sequence goes on along the minus strand of CM068387.1, from coordinate 82,227,749 downwards.
CAGTTCAGATAAATTATCATTATCTAGTCAAACAAATGAGTTCAGATAATGACAAAATGTGAAACCAAAAAGTGATTCGTGCAAATCGACAGTCAAACCAGAAACTCTGATTAGACCTCTCTGCCCATGAATGCAAAGTGTATAACAGCAAACCCTTGCATAGAGAAATAATATACATGAACATGCAAGAAAACACCTGTGCATGGGTGCCCTTGAGATTTCACTCTTCAGGATTAGGAATCTTAGGGTTATATACACCTTTTAAAAGAAATTCTAGAACATATAAGCAGACAAATAACTCAAAAATTCTGCATTGCAATTATTGGAATGTACAGAGCAATACTAGATTTGCAAAAATGAAAATTAAGAAGAAACAAAGAAAAGGAGGAGAGTATAATAAATCAAGGTAAAGACAAAATAAAAACTACGAAACACTAGTTAAGAAGAAACCATACGCTACGTATCAAGCAAAAAAAAGGTGGCGAAAGTATACCTTCCCTGTAAAAATAATCTCCCTTATCAGAAAATATATATTTCTTTGCAAGAGAAAGCCGACTGTCTTGCAAGCCCAAGGAAGTTTGGGTTCAATCAACATAACTAATGATTCTAACAAGAGGGCTGTTGGTGTACTGGATTCTGAAGATGTCAAAAACAGTTGATCCTTTAACTGATTCCTGTTCAGAATATCACCAAAATAAGCATTTCATTTAGTCATAATAACTTAAAGGAAAGAAGTGGCATCAAACAAGTATATAGAATTATAGATCACAGCAAACTGAAGAAAGTGAAGTTTCAATAGTTCAATATCAAATTAGCCAGAATACCTTTCAACATCCAAAATTGAGTACCACATACATCAAAAATTTCTAAAAATTAAATACTAGATAAGAAGTAAAAAATTCCTCAAGTTACAATTTGATATGAATATTGAAAACTACTGAAAAACTAGAAACGCAGCAGAACCAAATGTTTGTGAATGCTTACAATTTAAGCTTCAGGGATAACTAAACAAACTAGCTCAAGCTGAACTCAGGTTATGTAAATTTCAGTTAAAGCTCCTAGCTACTTCAGTTTGCCCTGAGCCTCAGTCTATTGATTACACGTATAATATAACTTGAATATAGCTTGGCACCCAAGGCAAACAAAGCATCACTTATAACATAATACTTAGAAAAAAGAAATACTTATATCACTGTAGAGTTACTGTGGCGGTATCGTAGTGTAGAGTGTTGACAAGACTGCTACATTGGTAGGAAATATAAGGGCTCTTACATCACATTGGTTTCTTTACCAAGTCCCAGCTAATGGTTCAGATGATTTTGTTTTAGTCACAGAAATGGAGCATAACCTTTACTTGAAATTTCATGTCTTACTGTTCATCTCCACTAAAACTGTAGACTGTAGTACTCTGATTACAACTTGTAGCTCCAAATCTAATCTAAGTATTTTATGTATGAGTGTAAAACTGTAAATAATGTAATGCGAGAAACACAACTTATCTTGTATTTTAAATTTCATAATTCCCAAGGAAAACTCCACTTATCAACATTTATTTATTTTTTTTGTAAGGAACCAAAAATGGTGGCGCAATCCATGTATAGCAGAACATATACAGAACGAAGAAATTTATACTCCACTTGGATTAAAGGATCTAGAGGGAAAATGGAAGAGAAGGAGAGACAACTTTTAACTTGTTTGGACTGGCACAGATCAAAAGAGGAGAGAAAGGGGTTACGTAAAACTTGTAATTCCTTGCCTTGTTTCCTCCCAAGAGTGGTAAAAACAGGAAGGAAAACAATGGAATTTCTAGCCCCAAGGAATTTCAAGTGGTAGTGGACATAGTGATAATTGTCTTTCAAGGGAAAGGTTATGTTCAATACTCTGTGGAAGCAATTACCTCCTGTGGGTCACCCAAACATACTTTTCTATGGGCTTACTCGGTGTAAGCGGTTTCTGGTAATGCACACGCGTGGTGGTTTACCCAGTGTCCAGTACACATCCGAAGGGTAGTGGCAGTGGGTTTCCACCATTATTTACTGATTTAAAGAAAAAACGAGAAAATAGTTAAACTTTAATGACACTTCCCTTTCCTTTTTCTAACTTGCCATCTAAAATCTTTTTTACCTTATTCTTCATTGTTTTCCCAAACAATTACAAAGGTCACTGTTAACCTTTCCTTTCCTTCCCCTCCTGGACGTCCCCTTTCTGGTGAGTTGTTTAAGAACATTTACTTATCAACCAAAAATAATAATTTATATACTTTGACATGTTGAGGAAACTTGTAGCTAGAACAAATAGAGTACCATGAGTAGGTATTACTGTACTTGGATAGAGAAAAAGAGTTATCAATGAAGGTTCAAAAATAATGATTTCCTTTGTTCTAAAAATTACTGAGTATTAATTTCCTGAATGGCATTATTAAGCATATATACTTTGCAATAGTTTCTTTAATGATTTACAGCGATAGACTTCAAAATAAAGTGTCTCTCAAAGTAAGCCGTTGCACAAAAACAAATTAAATTGTTTCAAATTATACCAGAAACCAGAAGAACAGTAGTTTCTTATCCGTAATTACTGCATTAAACTAAATTATGTTCCGCGTGGCTTGGTATGTTTCTTGGATCGCCCAAGTTCTCTCTCCATTAAAGAGGTCATAATACAAATCATATTGGATTCCATTGTGAAATCATTATTGTGAGTACAGAATAAGATGAAGTCGAGATCCTGACAAAGATGTGAATAAAAAAGCCGGATATAGCATCATCATAAATCTCAAAAGGACAGAATAATTCAAGTCTTAAGCTGAAATTCTTGCAATCAAAATTTATCCAATAATTTAAAATTTATTTTCGTTTCAACAGAACTTAAAACGCAATACATTCAGCAAATGGTGCCCAAGTAACAAACCTATTATTATAAACAGCCTGAATACAAGCATAACCAAATTGCATCACCCTGTAGGCCACCTGAGATTGGTTAAACAAATAGTCCGTACCGCCAAAGAGGCTAAGAATATCTCCTGTTGCATGAAAGATATTGTCAACAAAAGAAATGAAGTTTCTGGGCAAAACAAAAGTTACAGAAAGAAAGTTCTAAGCTAAAAAAACATGTGAATGCAGAATCATGTGACCAAAAAATGATGGATGATGAATCAATGGGAACTTAAAAAACAAATGCATGCACAAGCAAGCATATGCACACCCCACTTTGATACACAAGAATTCGTGATTCAAATGTCAGTAAAAGAAAGTAACAAAAAAGGAAAACTTCACTTTTTTCTTTGATTAATATTCTAGTCTTTAATTTAACAGAGTTACTGCAGGTCATGAGACAGAATTTTCAGCAAATTGAAGCAACAAAAGCTACTTAGCAAAAATCATGACATGTAATTACAAAGTCACCGACGACATTGTCACTGAAAAAGAAAAGAAGCAGGGGGCTCCCAAGCGTAAAGATCATAACAGAATTTGAATTTTATCAAGTAATTAATGCAATTCAATTTAGTCACAACTCCATACTGGATTTGATCAAGTAATTAACCAGATGCGTGCAGAAAACACTGTTTACAAATTTAGTTTCTCTTTTTTCCTTTTTCAAATTTGTTGTTTGATGGATTGTTATAGCAAGGCTATTTGCGACTATGCCAGCCAAAAAGACGTAATCAACTCAACTTAACAACGCTGGTTATCACAAACTAGTTGGGACAGTGATGCGGAATAGAACATGTAGAAAAATGTTAACTGCAAGGAATTATTAGTAAATTATTTTATTAAAAAATTGATGGTAATAATTTTAGATCTTTTAAATATAGTAGGTGATAATTAAGAGTTTATTTCATTACATTCCTAAGTTATACTAGAATTAGGGTTTTCAATATAAGTATTGTTATCATCACCATAGTCATCAGAACCGGACCAGACTGGTCGGTTCAATCGTGAACCGAGCGCCTAAATGCGATTCTATAAAAAGATCGGACATGTAGCTGGACCGAGATAAATCGTTAAAACCGACCGATTTTTAAGGGAATCAGTAAACCGGACGATTTCTAGGAAGCCGGAACGATTTTGAGAGAACAAATTATCACTATCCCAAACACAAAGTTAGGCCAAAAATCCTTCGAAAAATTGATCAAACAATTACAATATTTAACCAAATCCAAATCTTCGAACAACAACCAAGTCTGCCACAAAAAATAAAAGAAAAAGAAAAGAAAAATAGAAGAAAAGAAGAGATTCTTCGCCTCCGTCTCTTACCTCTGTCGCACACTCCGAGTAAAACTGAAGCAATCTATGAACTATGAAACTTTGTGGCAAATTTAACTAAGTTATAATGTAGTGGAGTAAAATCAACCAACCATATGGAGAGAGAAAAAAACTCTCTTCATTTGTTGTGCAACTAAGGGCTTGTTCGTTTACATGATAGCGGTAACGGTAACAGCGGTAGTAGTGTTTTACAAACGCAACTGAAAGTACGTTTGCAGCGATAACAACGTTTGAAAAATTATAATCTTGTTCGTTTACCAACAAGTATGTTGTTGAAATTATGATTCTTGTTCGACTATAATTACAGCGGTTACGGCTGAAATGGTGTAAAATGACCAAAAAGAAATTAATTTGTTATATCGTATAGATATATGATAATAAATTAATTATGTAACCATACAAAAATAATAGTTTGTGGAAAGAAAATTAATATAGTATGTAATATCATTTTTCATTTGGTATTTCATTATTATATTATAATAACTATAATTAATTTATTAATATAACTAATTTAGTCATTATTATATGTACATTTATATTTATATTATTTTATATTATTTATATATCATACACAAACTTCTTCTATCTTTCGATTCATTTTCATTCTTCCATATTTTCTCTCTCTTCTTTCTTCTCACCCTCCCATCTCGTCTCTTGTCTCTCTTTCTTTTTCTCAACAGCAAGATAAATAATGGTGATGAATATTGTGGTGGTAGTCGTGCATGTTGGTGGTGGCAGATAATGGCAAATGTGGTATGTGGTGGCAGATCGGAGTCGTATCTTGTGGTAGATGTGGTGGGTTTTTGGGTTTTAATTTTCAATTATTTGAGTGATTTTGGGGATTAATTTTGAAATCAAATTGTTGTCATCTTAATTGGGAAATTGAAGTAGCAGTGTAAACTAGAACGAATACAAGTATGGATACAAATTAGGGGCAAAGAAGGTATGCATACACGGTTTGGTATCTGCATTTTGGTTGTTAAACGCAACCATGAAAAAAACTTGCGCGTTTTAGCTCTTAAACGCGGTTGCCAACACAAGGCTTCAGCGTTTGGGCTGTCACCGTTTGATTTGCCGAACAAAAAAATTAATGCGTTTGGGCTGAAAACGCAGTAAACGAATGGTAACCGAGCATGCACTAAGTCGATTAAGTAGAGCCAAATGGGTAAGAACTTTTCACTACCAAAAAAGTGGGTCCACACTACAATGACAAATAACAATCACTACTGGTATTAATTGTTTTAAATTGAATGGTCAGCATATTAAGTTAACACAAATACAAACTTATAGCAATTATAGCAATTAATCTGTATATTTAAATATGAGCATGATAATTTCAAAAATATAAAACAATAATTAATTTAATCAAATTTTTGGAATTTATAAACTTTATTATACTAATTCCTTTATAATTTTCTAATAAACTTATGTATTTAATAATTACTTTCTTTAATAAAATAACAATAATAGTAAGTGCATACATTGTTCTCTAATCTTAAAATGGCACTAATTTTTCAAAACGAATTTTATTGTGCACGCTAATAATGTAATTAGAATCAAGTTACGAACAAGTTTTCCTATACTTTATGTTTTTTTTTGGATAAAACGTATTATATTATAATGTACATTATTTTAAAAATAAAAATTCGGCTCAACCGGTTAAACCACCGGTTGAACCACTAAACCACTGAACTACGACCTTATGCTAATATGGACTTGGAGCATGGTTCTTCTTTGTCTTTCTTTTTATTTAATCTCTTCTAAAATTTGATCCTGGGTCAAATTTGTATCACAGCTAAACCTAGTATTATTCGACTTACCACCTATTCTATCGCTACATCAAAATTCAAACCCACCACCTTTTCAATTCCACCATTGTACATGTAACCGGCACCAGTAACCTTACATGCTAGCTTACCTTCTTTCATTCATTAATTATTTTACCCTATGGCACCTATGCCCTTACATTTAACTAGAACTAATCCTAACTACTTCTTATACTTGGTCAATATGACATCAGTCTTCTAAGGTTTTCAAATTACTTCAGTACTTAAGAATTTCCTGATAAAGAGGCATGCAGCTACAGGAATTTTTAGATCCTTTCACCAACCCCCACCACCCTCTCAACAAAGTTAAGAGATATTATTCCCAACTGTATTCTAATAACATATGGAAGGCACTGGTGCCAGGTACCTACACAACTGCATTTAATTTATTCAGTTAGATTTACTAATTACCTGAGAGAGAGAAAGCCAGAGCCACAAAAGGAAATCAGCTTAAAACTAGCCAAAGATATATGAAGAATATAAAACAACATGACACAAGGTGTGCAGTTGTCAAAGTGTTCCTAGCATCAAAAAGGAAGATATACATTCGACTCACAACATATAACATTGACAAGAAATTCATGAAAGAAATCTGATGAAAATGCACCACTGTTTTGAGCATGCTGTTGAAGCAACTGGCATGTCTTCACAAGGGCAGAAAAATCAGCAGCATTTTTTGGATTAAAGAAGAAAAGTAACTGGCGAAGGAAATCCGAGTCCGGCCCAAAGCAATGCCTGAATGTACAGAAAATAGAATTGCGAAATTTTAGAATGAAAACCAAAAAAATTCCATACAAAGAGCATTACTAGAGAATATTAGCACGTTGGGATCAGAAACTATATTGGGAAATAGAAATAGGTGGAAAAGAATTGGCACCATTCAATAATCAATATTTAGTTGAGGACAAGGATCCAACAATACACCTGTCAACATTTTGGCAGTTCTTCCCATAAGTGATAAAAAACTGCTCTCGCACTTTAGAACGTTCAGCTTCCACCACCTTTCGCCCTCTGAAGCATTTCTGTAACAAGTAATTAGTCAAGTTCCAAGCTTCACAAGAATACATGAAAAGGTTCCTTAAAAGTCAGCAAAAAGAAAAACAAGATGGAACGTATTGTTGAAGTCGTGAAAATATGTTAATTCGCTAATGTGAAATTCTGATCCTATAACAAGCACATAAATTACAAAAGAAAAAAATTGCTCTCTTAGTATGTGAAACTGAATTATAGAGTTTAAGTATAAAATAACGCAGAAATGTAATATCAAAAGCGCATCTTCGCATTTGTTACCATTCCAAAATGAAACTTGAAAAAATTAAAGGCTTACAGATGAAAACATAACACGAGAACAATATTACTAAAACAAGGTCCTGTTAGACAGATTTTTCCATGATAAGAGCTTTACGACTACAAGATATTCACTCAACATAGATCTGTATTCCAAAATAAAATATTTCAAACAGTCACCATCTTTATTTCATATACGATATTAAATATTTGAAATCCAACGTATATTTACATAATTACAAAATGAGGAAAGTGGATTCTTTTGCAGTTTCTTTCTTATCCATCAAAACTCCAAAAACCAAACCTCATGTCAAATGTCTTCTCTATGTTACGGGCATCTCCTTGGAGAATTTTAAGACTATGTTGGCTGCACTTTTGCAACAACCAGTTATAATTTACATCTGTCTGTAACAACATCTAACAACTTCCCTTAGCAACAAATGGACTAATTTTATCACCACAACTATCCTTTTCTATCTCCCGATAACTTCTATATTCTTGGTCTGTCCAAAACCCGTGTCTACTAACCATAAAATGCGAGAGTTAATGTCCATGTAAAAACATTCCAAACTAACCAAAGTATTTACCGTTCCTATCGAACAGGTGATGATTAAGCCAATTTAAAGGTGATTCCCTTGTAAAGCACTTGGTGATCAAAGACCCATTTCAACACAATAGATATACTCAACACCATACCACTCCATGGTGCCAATACACAACAATTACAAACCACATTGTCGACTCCCCATCAAAAAACAAAACAAAAATAACTCATTTTACTTTACTCAACTAAAGAATCAAAAATATATGTATTACTGATCATTCTGCACCAAAAGAATCAATTTGAACTTTGCACATAAACAAAAACCCTTCATCAAACAGTTAAATGTTGAATCAAAAGTGACAACTTTCACCAATTCCAACATGCAACAATTATTTGATCAGTTTAAACTAAACTTAAATAATGAATTATCCTACTCAATGTTATGAATATCAATGTGAGCTTGTCATATAGAGGCAGATCCCACATCGGTAGTATGAGATATTAATGTGGGGTTGATATAGGCTTGGTGATGTAGGACAAGCCCGACGTGAGACTTGGTTAGAACAATATAAAAGGCTTTGGAAGCCCATAGATTAGTATTCGTATTTTAGTTGGTTGCTTTAGTTTGTAGTTATCTTATTTAATTTGCATTTATCTTGTTAGATTCCAATTTAGGGTAGAAAGTTGTCTAGGAGTATTATAAATAGTGATGTACTTTATTATTTTGAGGGATTGAATTATTAGAATTGTTTTGAGTTTGCGTGAGTATTATTTGTGTTAGATATAACCGTGTCCCAAAACCCCCGTCCCCCATTATTTGGTATCAAAGCATAAAGCATGGTTCCCTTGTCCCAAAATCACAGCCCAATTCCAGCCAGAAACCTAACCAAACACAACTTTAATTTCAGCCATCACCAAACAGTCCACCACCCATTCCAAAACAATGACTGATCCAATCCCACCCCACCAACATTACCCCAACAACAAACAACCATCTGTCCAGTTATTCTACAAAATTTATTCATTAGAATCTCCTATTCGCAACAGTAACCAACAAAATTCAACGTAAACAGAAGCTATCGGCCAAACCCCGCCTTACCCTTCAAATCTCTTCAGGCACTAACCTGAAACCTTCTATCACCATTCAAATGCCCAAGTAGCCCCAATTAAAAAATAGAGAAAAAGAAGTAGAAGAAGAAACGCAGTGACCATCACCCGTCGTTGCATCCCGCTGTGATTCTCATTTTGTCAAGAAATTCTTCACTTACAACACTTACTGCAAATGCAACAAATGTTCAAGCTTCTATTACAGCACTTGCAGTAAAAGTGGACGTATCGATAAGAGACAAGAAGATGCTCATAAGAATTTTGAAGACCCCATCCCATATCTTAATAATTTGATACTACAACAACATGACTCTAATCCACGAGTTAATCATCATGTTCCAAATCCTAGGATGAATGCAGTAGATAGAGAAGCAAAATTAGATGTTGGAGACTTCAATGGCGATAATGGTCCCGAAACATTCTTCAATTGGATTCACAGTTTGGAGAGCTTCTTTTATTGGTATGAGCTAACTGATGAAACAAATGTTTTATTTGCTTATGCAAAATTGAAAGGGACAACTCGTATTTGGTGGGATCAACATCAACGAAATTTATATACAGCTGCGAGAAGATGAGAAGATGTGAAAGCTGCATTACCACGACGTTTTGTGCCTTTGGATTATAAGCAGCGAGCATATTTGCAGTTAACTGAGTTGGTGCAAGGAAGTAAATCTGTAGCCGAGTATACTTCAATGTTCTACAGTTTGGTTACATGATCCGAATTCCCTTGGGTTGAAGAAATTTTAATCTGCATGTACCGTCGAGGATTGAATCTAGAGATTGCAGGTGGTGTAACTTCAGGTAAACTTTTGCTCTTGGATGATGTCGTTCAAGTTGCCACCCAAGTAGAGGACAATTTGAAAAGGAATTCGGTTAGGCCTTCAATACCAGTCCAAACTCAGAGTGCACGTACTTTTGTGCAGCCCATTAAAAACAGGCATGTGGAAAGATCGTCAGCGAGCCCTTCAGCTATTAACAGGCCTAATCGTACCCTAGGTTCTTCTAATGCCAGCAACAACCCTACTTCTAGGTGCTATAATTATCGTGGTTTTGGTCACATGTCTTTTGAGTGTCCTTCCCCGAAGATGAATGTTGCCTCCTTTCCCTTTAGGCAACTTGCTATTGTTGACAAAGAGTTTGGAAAAATTGATTTAGAAGAAGAGGTTTGCAAGCTGTTAGACATCGAAAATGAACCCGATGACCAAGATTGGAAGCTAATGCTTAGTTGGAAGGATGTTTAGGTGTTTTTCAACCTTTACTTATTGCTCAAAAACATAAGGATGATCATGAAATTCATCGTGGGCGAATTTTTCAGACGAGTCAAATGTGCGGGACAATTATGCTCTCTTGTGATTGACACTAGAAGTTGTACGGATGTTATCTCCGAGGAAGCAGTTAAGAAACTTGGATTAAAAGTTGAGCCTCCCCAGAGCCATATGATGTTGCATGGATTACCAATACAAAGTCACGGGTTACTCAAAGGTGTTTGGTTACATTTTCCATTAGCAAGCTTAAGGATACCGTTATGTGTGATGGTCTACCCCTTAAGGTTTGTCACATTATCTTACATGGCTATGGGATCGTCATGCGCAACATGATGCTCGTGCTAATATCTATTTGATTATTAAAGGTAATACCAAGTTCACTCTTACTTGTGCTAACGACATGCCAAATTTGAAGTTTACAAAGAATTTCTTGGTGATCCAGCGTGCTTATTCTTGTGTTGATGTTTTTAACTCGCCGGAGTTGAGTTTTTCTCAGTGGAGGAGAAATGATGTAGGGCAAGCCCGACTAAGACTTGGTTAGAACAATATAAAAGGCTTTAGAAGCCCATAGATTAGTATTTGTATTTTAGTTGGTTGCTTTAGTTTGTAATTATCTTATATAATTTGCATTTATCTGGTTAGAGTCCAATTTACGGTAAGAAAGTTATCTAGGAGTATTATAAATAGTGATGTACTTTATTATTTCGAAGGATTGAAATATTAGAATTGTTTTGAGTTTACGTGAATATTATTTGTGTGAGATATAACCTTGTCCCAAAACCCCCGTCCCCCGTTACTTGGTCTCCCCTCGTGGATAGCTAGTATTGTTAGAATTTGAGCTTTAAATGAAGTTTTAAACTTGGGTTTTTAAGCAAGAATTTAAGTGGGTTCCATTAATCATTTGAGATGAATCCACATGTAAATGTGTTCTACTCCATGAGTAGATTAAAATCAAGTATTAGGAAGCTCAAATCCATGAAGTAATAAATGAGAAATTTACTCTCAAAGATCACCCATTGAAAATGATAAATAAATACTTATGAGAAGTAAGAGTCCCACATCGATTGAGAACTAAACATTAAATGGGTATATATACAATTAGATTGTTCTTGGATTTGGGCTCCAAGGAGCACCCGACTTTTGTGGAGGGGAGGAGACCTAACTAACCAAGGCTTGGTTTAGGTTCACCACACGCGTGCGCCGCCGCCTCGGACCGGGCGGGTCGGGTAGGGCTCATAGGTCATGGGTTGTGAGTTTTGGCCGTTGTATATATCTTTTTGGGTAGAATTTCTTTTCGAATTTTGTTTGCTTAGTTCCTTTAATTTTATTTATTATCAGTAGGTGAAACTATGTCGTTTTGGGAAAACGCTGCTCTTGCTTCGCACCTGCTTGTTCAAATTGAACAGCCATGCCTTTTCTTTTAAACTGAACATGTGTCCAGTCGGATCCAAGGGTCATGTCCAGTCATAAAGGGTCATTAATTATCCTATAAATATCCTATGAATTCAGTCATTCAGACATTCAATTTTTGTATCATCGTTTCAATCATATTCATGGTCATATTGAGAGAGTTCAAAGCATTGCCTGGTTTGTCGAGTGTGCTATAGTACACGACTACACGTTGTCATTGTACCATGGAAGACGAGCGCAAATAACTTAAGCACCAAAAGAGGGTGTAATTGTCTTGAGAACATAGTACCAAATACTAGACATACTACAATCCTTTTCTACATTTTCGGCATTTACTTTAATTTATCAAAATTGATTTCTGAATATACATTTTCCTAAGAACTACCAGCTAAACGGAAAGTACCTAGAGGCCAGATTAAAATAGACATTGGTAATACCAATGTGAGCTTGTTATGGGTAAGAAATTGTGTTTGAACGTAACACTCAGTCAAACCGAAAACATTTACTTAGCAAACAGCAAACAGTATAAAATGAGGTAACCTGAATTTTGATAGCAGCAGAGTTTTGTTGCCGCAACCTCAGTCTTTTGTCCCTCTCTAATCTAGTCTGCTCCAGAAGCTTCTGCCTGTCTCTTTCTTTAGAACTTCGGCCGCCTAAATCGACCCGCTTCCGAGTCGACGGATCTCCGCTGAAGAACATTCTTCCCCTTCAATTTCTGCCTCGAAATTATCTTCCAGAATCGTGTTCTAAAGAATGATCGGAGTGTTTGCTTTGATCGGAGTTTATCGAATTTGATCTATTTTTTTATTTTTTTTATTGGGGAAATTTGAGTTCGGAAGAAGGAAGGTACTATAAGCATAAACAGTACACAAATAAAGTGAACTAAAATCGTGAGGGTTCATGCAAGTAAAGTTTTAAACTTTTAAGTTGATTGCTTCTTTATGTACTTTGCCACGTCACGAGTGACAAAACTAGGAGAAAGATTACTGAAAAGTGAAATCACTTGAAGGGAGAAAAAAAACTGTTAACAAATTGTTATTTTCTAATGCTCTATTTTATGTTAACTTCTTTACTATTTATATTTTTCACACTTACACTTTGTTTATAAATTTAGTTGGAAAAAATAGTTTTATTTTTCTGAAACAGAAAAAAAAAAAATACTCCCTCCTTTCTAAAATATAAGATAATTATCAACTTTTTAAAGTTTACTAAAGATGTTTTAAGACTCAAAATTGACATGAGTTATTTTAATTTTAGTCAATGAATATTATAAACTATTTCAAAGTACTACTCGTCGTAAGATTTATTTTTTCATAATTTTTAATGAATCATCTCAATTTTAAATTTTAAAAATGTATCAAAATAATTTTCAAAAATCAATAATAATCTTATAAGTCAATTATCATCGTCACTCATGTATTAAAAATAAAAATAATTTAAAAGGTTAATAAATTTTATCAATAATTTTTATAATACGACTCATACTAATTTTTCTCACTATTTATGCATAACTTTTTGTATGCATAATTTATACACAAAACTACTCACGTTTTTATTCTTTTTTGGTTTAGAAACCAGACCGCAATACTGTAAAGGCCCATAACTTGGACTGGGCTGCTTTAGAACGCTTACATCATGGCCCAAAACTCAACGGTGGTTTTTATTTTTAAATGGGTAGGTTATGGACAATGGGACTAACAATCTTTTGAATTTTTGAGTATTCATCAAGCTCGCTGTCATTTTTTCACTATTAATTAGATTTTTATTAGTTTTTACTTACTTTGAAATCAGTGTGTTATATTTGAAGGGGAAGGAGTATTTTTATTTAAAAGTTATCCTACTATGTTCTTATTAGTCTTGGCAAATAAGTTCAAACTCATCATGTCAAACCCAATTTAATTAATTGAAGTATTGAGAAACTTGAGGATGTTATGTGATTTTTAAATATTATTATTAATAAAAGATTATTATTTTTTTTATTTTTAATGAGAAAGTTGATAAATAGGATTATTATTTTAATCAGACGTTCATTCATTATGACGTGTTGCATTTTCTTGAAGTGATTGGTGTGAATGATATATTTTCTTGACGGTAGGATATTTTAAGCAAATTAGATCTCTTACTGTCAGGATGATATATCACCCGTTCAATCAAGAAAATGCGTCACGTTTGAATGAATGAACTGATTAAAAGAGTAATATTGTTATCAACTTTTTTTATAAAAACAATAATCTTTTATAAATAATAGTATATATTTAAAATCACATAACATCCTCAAGTTTTTCAATACTCCCTATTTTTGACTTTTGTAATTAGAATTATTAAATTGTTTTACCAAAAGGAAGCAAAATTAAATAAGGTTTTGTACATACATTAGTCCTAGCTAGAACAAAAGGAAACTCTATATATATCGACGTACATGAAGAGACATAAATAGAAGCAGATATAGATCCACTTTCTTTAAGATGTCAAAATGGAATATTAGGTTTTTCTGCAAATAAACACTTGCCTTAATATATAAAACTACACTTGTCAAAAATGGCTATATATTAAGCTCCCCGGGATGTTTTTGAGCTAATGGAGATGACAAATTTTCACAAGCAAGGTCCAACGGTCCATGGATTGTTTGCTTTTGACTTGCTAACCTCATTAACCTAATAAAAAAACAATATAAATTTGGTAAATTGCAGAGCAAATAGTAACTATTGTCGCCCCTAAAAACAGTAATTCCCTACTTTTCTTTTGAATAGCTAGGCCATGAAATACTCAATTGACTTTATTTAATTATGGAAAGACTTGGTAAGACGGTGTAACGATTCATGTATCTATGGTCTAAGTTTCTATTAATTTAGACTGAAAATGCTCAAAAAAGCGATCCCTATCTTATTCTTTTGATATGATTAAATTAATTAATTTCTAGCACTAATGAAGCTTCTTTTGTTGACGAGAGCACACGTATGGTCAATGACAACATGTGTGTGCACAACTTTGTAGACACGGCTATGGAAAGTTGAAAGTTGAAACCCTAGCTAGGTCACTACAAAGAGAAGCAGAAAGAGTTGAGTTTGGTTTAAAAAAGGTTGATCATGGAAAACCCTTTTCTAATGTTTATTAGTATTAAAATGTGATAATGGCGTTAAGCTTTTGTTAATCAATTGGGTTAAAATAATGATTTATAACTTTATCGATCCTTCGGGAACAATATTATTGTTATAATTTACTTACTAGTATGTGAGCTCAAATCAAAGATGCTACTCTATATTAATACTAAAAACTAAGGACTTTTGAAGGCCAAGTTTAAGTTTGATTAATAGCTTAATTCATCCTAATGTTGGGGCTTTTGCCGACCTAATGTCTCCAATGCCAAGGATTAGAGCTACAAAGTATGTCTCGCTAGTGTACCTTGAGATCTTCTTTTTGGGAAGGATTGTTGAGTTTATATTTGACAAACTTATTATCAATACTAGTGTATCACTGCACATGCGTTACGTGTTATGCATGTAAATTATATGGGGTAAAATAAAAATTTTATAAAATTTAGAAAAATAAATAGAAAATTAAAAAAAATTAACACTAAAAAAACAAAATAATAATATATATAAAATTGTAAAGACGAAAGATTAAAAAGAAAAAGTGTGACCCAATTACACCAAATTTATGAAAAAAGTCTCCACGGAAGCTTTATAATATAGAAGATATACTTGTTGATTTTTTCTATGCATTATCCCATTGATATTGCGTTATGACTCATTATTTAGCAAAGAGAACACATGGGTTAGTATCTTTTGATACTGATTTGTAGAACTTTGTTCTCTCCCTCTTATTTTATTTGTAGTAGGAGAAAATCTGCTTCTCCCTGGCACGAGAGTATGATCTGACTTCTTTTTTATTTTAAAGCAGGTTTGTCTAACTGATACAATTGCACATTTTATATAATAAAAGAGAAAATATATAGAAAAATAATATCTACCCAGCTAACTTAGCGAAACAAGTGTGCATTTGAGGGCTTAATATAAGAATTGTAGTTATTGTATCCTTTGTTCTCTAATGTGCGGGTGTAACTCACAATTTCATTATTAAAAAATACCTTTTTTTTTGACTGATGAAAAAAAATTAAAAAAAAATAGAGTTTTAGTTTGACATGCCCCCTCTCCCCTAAAAAGTTAGGGTCATTGTCACTGAATATTGTTGAAGGTTCCCCAATTAAAAAAGGTTTAGCTCCGCCGGTCAATTTGCAGGTTTGTGAGAACATGTAAAATGTAAATCTTCATAGCCTACAATACATATAAATTTAGTCAAATAGTTATGACATTGACAGCATTTGATTTTTGTCAATATTACCCATTAACCTCTTTGAAAGATTAACTAAAGTAGTCAGCTTTATTTTTAGTCTATATATCTCATCAAAAATACTATGGTACTATTAAACTATTAATCTGTTTGAGGGTGAATAAATTTGTTCAAACTCGATAAATAACCACTTAGTCAGATCATTAAATGGGAGCATAATTAGGCGTAAATAAGTTCACAAAATTGAAATTAAAATTGTGCTTTTCGACCATCTAAAAAAAGAAAACATTAATTACTTCAAGATTAATTACTTCAAGACATAATTCATCTATATATATATATATATATATATCTTGTCCAAATCGCAGTTACTTGTGAAATACTACTAGAAATTATTTGGAAATAACAGCTGTTAGATTTTAATTCCAAAACAAGGGGAAAAAAGAATCATTCCAAATGACAAGTCGTTATATTCCGTAGACTTAATTTAAAGGGGCCGGGGTTCCATTGTATCTAGACCAGTATGTTCATTTCAATTTGTTGATTTGTGAGTCGTTATGTGTCTCATTGCACCATAAAGTCATGTTATCTTCTTCGATCGGTCACCGTCTCCCATCAGTTGCTTTTCGATAATACTGTTGTTACATACCCACCATTATCATCTAATCTGTCATCAATATCGTCATTTTCATCGTCATCCTAATCAATCGATCATCACATGTGGCTGCTTATCCGAATGGATTCACACACACACACACATATATATATATACCAAACAGTTCATATTTGTTCATGCATCTGTCAAACAGTCCAACGGTAATTCATTAGTATAAATACCCTAGCTCCACTAGACAATGAATATCATGTACCTTTGGTTATTTTTTTTTAATAAATAATTTAAAGATAATGTTGGCGGTCTCAAATTTTTGTGTTCAAATATAAAGTGTTTCATGTTATGGCATTAAATAAGACAATTAATATTTCATGAAATAAAAAATTTAAAAAAATACACTCAATTTTATAATAATAAAATACGTCATTTAAAATACTATTTGAGACCCCTATCATTTATAATTTATTCCTATTTGGGGGAGGCTGCTATTTGTATTTTGACTAGCTAGTGGGATGATGTTGATTTGTGAATATATATATATAGGACCCGGATCAGGTGCGGGATCCCGCATTTTAACAAAATGCGGGACTTTTTTTTTTTTTTTTTTTTTGCTATTTTTTTTAAAACAACTAAAAAAATAAAAATAAATAATTATGGAACTGAAATTTTTACATAATACAGTGTTTTGGGCGTGATTTGGATACATATAACAAAACATGTATGTACAGTTGTGCAGCCTGTACATACATGTTTTGTTATATGTATCCAAATCACGCCCAAAACACTGTATTATGTAAAAATTTCAGTTCCATAATTATTTATTTATTTTTTTTTAGTTGTTTTAAAAAAAAAATAGCAAAAAAAAAAAAATTCCGCATTTTAACAAGGTGCGCGCTCCCGCACCTGATCCGCTCTCTCTCTCTCTCTATATATATATATATATATATATATATATGTGTGTGTGTGTGTGTGTGTGTGTGTGTGTGTGAAACATTCCTGTAAAACTAATTAACTGAATTTACAGTGGAGCTAGCTAGCTAGCTAGAGGTTAGTGGAAAATTTGTCCCCAACCCAAGTATTCCAAATGTCAGAGTTTATCGCCCAAAATGGCATTCTTTGAGGTCTTTTTGCAATTTGGAAACGTAACTTAATTTGGATGGTTAACTAATTTATACGCGATCTTCCTCGTATGGCACTGTTTAGATTTTCTTTCCTAACCCTAAAATTTAGGCATTCGTCCAACAAAAATTAAACATGTGTACAAATTCAGATTCGCCACGAAAAATTGAATCCTTTCTAATTAAACCCTAGCTAATTAAACGTGCAAGAGACGTCAACTTCAGTTTCAATATCAATTAAATTAATTTATAAATAAGGATAATTAATATTATCAGAATAAAAATAAAATTATCATAACAATAAATGTTATTGAAAATACTACGTGTCAATAGAACAATATTTACAAAGTATCATTAATTAAATATCCATACACCTTAATAACATCATTTTTATACTAACAATATCAATTCCTATGTATACATGAATAAATAATAAGTTTTTTCTACTAGTATATTAATGAGCCCTTCTACAGCGACATTGCCAATTGACATTTCTGGCGACATTTTTTTTTTTTTTTTTTTTTTTTGGTTTTTTTTTTTGTTATGAGGCCCAAATAATTTATATGATTTATTGGAACAAAAAGTTTCAAAAAAAAACAGTGATTTAGGTGTGATTTGGATACATATACAAAACAGTGTTGTACAGACTGTACAACACTGTTTTGTATATGTATCCAAATCACACCTAAATCACTGTTTTTTTTTTAAAATTTTTGTACCAATAAATCATATAAATTATTTTGAAGTCATAACCAAAAAAAAAACCAAAAAAAAAAAAAAAAAAAAAAATGTCGCTAGAATGTCCACAAAAAAATGTCCCCCTAGAATTATTGTATATTAATAGGTGATTACGACCTGCCCAAAGGGGGATTAATTTATACTAATGCGTCCAACAATTA
Organism: Aralia elata; assembly: GCA_034770075.1. NCBI lineage: Eukaryota > Viridiplantae > Streptophyta > Magnoliopsida > Apiales > Araliaceae > Aralia > Aralia elata. Next base: position 82,209,128 of record CM068387.1, on the reverse strand, counting down.
AGTCTCCATCGTGGGGACTAATCTTTGTACAAGCAGCCAACCCTACATGTAGAACCGCCACGTCATCCAGGATTAATCCCACAAATGTGAATTCTGATTAAGAAAGATGATGAAGATAGCTAGTGTCCAAAAGAGCGAGCGTGCGCAACAATCAAATCAAATCATTTAACTAGGTAAAGCCTATTATCCAATATTATGGACCGTACCTAGCGGCGCAACATCAGGCTTCGATCACTCTATAGATAAACAAAATGTTTTTGATTGATTAAACAACACTAAGTGTGTGTATGTATGTATATATATATATATAGTTATGCAAGAAAAATTTAAATTAATCAAGTTGTAGATAAACTAATAAACAAATACACTTATACTCTCTGTGTTCCTAAAAAATTCTCTTTCTAAAGAGTAATTTTATTGACGTTTGAGTTTATCAATACAGATGGAGTAATTTTTTCCAACTTTACCCTTATTTAAAATTTTCTCCTACTTAATGGTTTTTCTCAAAAAACAAAAACCCTTCTTGGTTGTTGAAACGTCCTTACAAATCCTTTCCCTTCCCAATACTTATTCTTCATAATCTCATGGCTGGTAGTATACTCCTTTTTGGAATCTACAAAGTTAATAATTGGTTGAGATAATTATAGCAAGGGTAATATAGTATTTTTCATAGGAAGTAGTTGCATTCCTTAATCTACGTGAATTAACCTTAAACGACAATCTTTTAGGAACAGATGGAGTGTGTGTATATATATATAGTTTAAGGGTATAAATAAACCGAATCGAACTAAGTATTGAGTTACTCATATTTGGTTTATAAAATTTATCGAGTATAAAATAAAGTTTGATTGAGACTCGTTTAGCTATCGAGTCGAACACGATCTCGAATCGAGCCCGAGCAATTTGAACTTTTCGAACGAATATGATCCGAGTATTAATAGAAAATTATAATTTGAGAAATTCGAGTCATTTATCGAACTTTAAAATTTATTCATATTTGAATTATTTATATTTCGAGTCGAACCCAAATTAAATTTTTAATTAAACGAGTAAGAATCGAATCCCAAGTATTTATTCATTTTATAACCTTATGTACAGTATATAAATGGTGACGAATAAAGGGAACACAAGCACATTCTTTTCATAAAGCTAATCATTAAAATGAGAAGCGTGCGTCTAAGTTGCTTTGGCGGCTCTTTCATACTTAGCTGCATAATACCATGGGAAAACCTTTAATTAATGACTTGTTACAACTATTATATAATGCCTATATGTGTGTGTGTAGTTAATCTTTTTGATATTGTGGATTTTAGTTGATCATTCCGTCATAGATATATTAATTGATATTAGCAATGAACGCTTTATATTTGTTATATTCCATCAATTTTAAAATTAAAAAAATATGTATTTCTCTTTAGTGCTTTCAAAAATTAAAAATATAATTCTATTTTTAGATTATAAAGATTTGTGATTATTTTTTTACTATCATTTTTACCATCACACTATGATCACTACTAGATATTTGAAATTAAAAATATCAAATTATTCTCTATCATCATTATATCTCCGATTTTAAAACCGATGAATGTACTATTTAACTCAATGTGAGAGTGTAGGTCGTAGATATACACTATGCGGTTGAACAAACCATATAATTCTATTATTCTATACGTACCTAACTATACGCTTAATGGACATTCGCATAGATTAGGTGGTCAAAACATTAATGGTAACAGGTAAGAAAGAAAATTTCAAAACGTGGCTGTAGCAGCATATATATATATATATATATATATATATATATATATATATATGCGTGTGTAATTTTGGTCAAAGACGCATTAGATAGATAAGAAAAAAGAGAATAATTTTAGCATTTTAAATACAATATCTAATTAGCGTTACTGCTACTAATAATGATTACTTAGAGTAGTACTCTGCAGATGGATATGCATGAATGTACACCATCCACAAGAAACTTCAAACCCAATTAAACACCCCTTAAATTCCGGGCTATCTTTTGACGAATGACCAGGAATCACTTTATATGCATATGTCGCTCTCATGGATACAACTAATTTAAGTACGTTCCTTCATTCATCTTTTTCTTCCGTTTTCAACAAAAATGGATATGCATTTCCTTTTCATTTTGGAGTGACTTAATTTCTTTTTTTATAACTCTTTGTAATAGCTAAGATATTCGAACACATAACATAACACTAACTATAAGAAAGCATGTGATTGAGTTGCGGAGTACCTAGCTATATATATATATATATATATAGAGCTTTTCTCCTATAAGTACCTAAAGTAAGGACCTAAAGTAAGGACCAATTTTTTTATTTTTATTTTTTGCTTTTTTTTTTAGAACAACTAAAAATAAATAAATAAGTAATTATGGAACTGAAATTTTTACATAATACAGTGTTTTGGGCGTGATTTGGATACATATAACAAAACATAATACAGTTTCTGTACATACATGTTTTGTTATATGTATCCAAATCACGCCCAAAACACTGTATTATGTAAAAATTCCAGTTCCATAATTACTTATTTATTTATTTTTAGTTGTTCTAAAAAAAAAGCAAAAAATAAAAATAAAAAAATTGGTCCTTACTTTAGGTCCTTACTTTAGGTCCTTATAGGAGAAAAGCTCTATATATATATATATATATATATATATATATATATATATATATATATATATACACACACACACATACATTTGATCATTTATAAACTCAATATTTTTTAATTGGATTGAGAAGGAAATTCTCTGTCTTTTTTTATTTTCTATGAAAATGATTAGTGACAAAATTAAGGACACTGACGGGTGACTCTCATCTCCCCGCATATAACAGCTTAAATGTAAGACTCCTACATGAGGATTACAAATAGAAACAGAATGTTAATTTTATATTCGTTATCATTAGAAAAAAATAATTTCAACTTGAATGGTTTGAAATTAGGTGATCATGACAAAAGAAATATAATTTAAAATTTCTACAAATTAAAATACAATTGAAGTAAGTTTCAATGTACCACGTTCTAATACATCTTTTGCCATGCTAGCTAGAGCTGAGACAGATGTGAGTGATCTTTACAATTAGTCGGTCAAAAGAAAATATTTAAGCCATGAAAAATATCATTAATTAATCAATCAATTAATATGTAGTAAGTGACTAATACTGTAGGAGAAAATGATTTAGATATTTAATCAGGTGATCACAAATGAGTGGAGTTTCAGTCTTGGAAGAAAAGGATTTCCTACGGTTGGACAAGTGTCAATTATAGAAAGCTTGGTGTTTGAATACCTTTTCCCCCTCAAGTCCCCTGTCAGGGAGTAGGAAAATTCACTTTTCTAGAATTTGCACCAGAAAAATATATAAAAATTCCATATAACCCCCCAACTTTTCCAATTAACTTCCTTTCACGCTAACTTTTCTCACCCTCCCTTTTGTCTTTTTCTTATGGAGTCTTATTTGTGTCTCTTTTAAATAAATTACTCTTAGCACTAAAAGTGAAATTATTATCTTGGGCGTTAAGTTCAGAAGAAATCTACATAGTGGAGAAGCATTATTGGAGAACATGATGACTTTAATTAGTAAGGAAAAAGGATCCTGCTGCAGCATCTTTAAGTTGCTGTTTTTGATTTTACCTCGCATATTTTTTTCATAAACTTGGGAGCCTTACTTTTCTTGACTTAATTTTTAATTTTCACGAACATTAACTTTGCATATGACTCACTTCATCGTTATTTACGTTTTTATTATAAACCTTAACAACTAGTATATTTTTTTAAAAAAAATCAATGACTTAATAAGTTAATATTCGTAAAATAAACATATATAGATGGTCTTCCAATCAATTTTCACCAAAATTTAATTATGGGATACATTCCCCATTTAACTCATCTAATTCTTGTTACATTAAGGTATCCTAGCTAGCTTCATGTAATAACTATAATTGATAAAAGAAGAGGAAATTTTTTGAAATTACTTTTCCACAAATAAAGGCATATAAATAGTGATGTTCCACACACTAATTGGCCCTCATCACGAACTTTAGAAAACTAACAAAAAAGGGTTTGGATGGTTGTGGGTGTCCCCATTTTCTATTACTCTTTATATTGTTTTGTATGGCATTTGATACTGCACTACTAGATAGTATCACATGAAAAGGTAGCCTCATGATATATGTATGAATCACAAGGTGACAAGAATATCTAAAGTTTTAAAAATAAAGATGTTCTTTAGTATATATAAAACTCTAATTATATGAGACACAGATATGGCCATATGGGTACTCAAAAGCATCGGGAGAAAAGATCAAATGATCTTTGAAGTGCATGCACTTGACACCAAAGTATAATTGATGTTATGCCAAACACGTGATCATCATGTTATATTTTAAATTTCTTTTCTCTTCAATTATATACTCGTACATACTTCAGTTTTAAAATTAATTAATAATAATTTTATATTTTAAAATAGAGAGAGTATTATTTATAATTGTTTAAAAATTACAGTGAAATTAACTATCTAGATCACAAAGCGCGTGCGAAATTGTTAATATATCTTACCGCGCGTTTTGCAGATTATACCTCCAAGTTTACAAAGATTAAAAGATAATATAATCTCCAAAATGATTAATTATGATTATAGTTATTGGTGGTCCATTTTAGAAACAAACTTATGTGTCTGCAACTAATTAATTAATGAAGGCTGCATGGAATACTTTGATCGTTAGGTGTAGGAGATACTAATTAACAAATCAAAATCAAAATTTTCTTGCTAGAAGAATGTGCCGAAGGGAGGGGGAGAAGAGATTGGTTTTTTATGAATGGAATTTAATTGCTTCGATCAAGGGATCAGTTGTTGAAAACATGCTCTTTCTTTTGACAATGTTAAAAGTTATAGACCGAAGATTTAATATTTCTGAAGTGGATAACACCAAATATTTTAAATTGTTTTTTAACTTCTTATATACATCAAAACTCGGTCATATACAAAATCTCTTTATTAAATTTTGTGAGGGAGACCATTAAATATAGTTTAATTATGATGGTGATTTGATGGCATAATTAGCCAGGACGGCTAGTTTAATTCTTATTGTTTATATATTTGATAAAAACGTACAAACATTAAAAGAAATTTTTTTAATTCCGACGAAATTATCTTCGACGGACTATTTTCAGTCGAATTACAGTTATTTTTTACGGAATTTCGTCTGAAATAATAGTCATCCCTTAGCGACAACTTTCTCGCCAGCGCCAACTATAATTACGACTGAATATGACTTATTTCCGCTAGAATATCCGTTGAAAATAACATAATTTCGAGAGAATTATTTTCGACAGATATTTCGTCGAAAATAACTTATAAAACCTAAAAATATCAGTTCCTAGTCGTCGCTTTCATTTTCTTTTTCCTCTCATTTCTCTCTCAGTCAGCTCCCATCTCTTATCTTTGTATCTCTCAATCTCTCTTCCTCCCTCCTGTCGCGCCCTCCTCCTTTTCATCTTTCTTTTTCTGTGCATATGTCTCATAGAGCTGTGGTGGGTGGTGGCAGCGTTGTGTGGGTGTTTCAAGCTTGATTATCAGCTACCTTAAGGCTTAATTAAATGTTAGTGGACAATTTTTTTACCCTAATGTTTTTCCTATTTATATAAAATTTGATAATGGTGTTGATTTCCCCAGCTGAGTCAGTGTTATTAATAATTTTTCTACCCTAATTATCAGTAATTATCAATAATTATGTAAAATAATTTTTTCATAATTTTTTTGATAATAATTATCAATAATTGGGATTGTCTTATATATAATTTTGTTAATTGATAATTTTGGGACTAATTGTGACTAATTTTAGGACTCAATTGGGACTCATTATGTGTTAATTGATCATGTTGAGACTGGTTTTGGGAGTCAATTGGGACTGATTTTGGGGCTGCCTTAGTATTGTATGGATTTTTCTTGTAATTTATGTCTTCATCTTGCCTTGTGATTCTTGGTGTGTATATAAACTGTATAAATAACTTGGTATATTTGTTATTTTCAACGGAATTCCAATTAGAATTTCTACGAGAATTCTTCAATTACAATATATATGAGCCCTATTTTATTTTATTTATATTTGTTAATTAGTTTCCCAAAATTAAAATAAACTAAGTAGCATTTACTTAGTTTCCTACTAATAAAATAAACTGAAATGAACTAGGTAACAATTTACCTAGTTTTGTACTAGTGGATAAAATAAAATAAAATAATATTAGATCAAATAATAAAATCAAATAACATAATTAAGATAAGATAAGATAAAATAAAATAAAATTTAATAAAATAAAATAGTGCAAAACAAAATAAAATAAGATGACATAAAATAAAATAAAACATAATATAATAAATAAATAAATTTAATAATATAATATAATATAATATAATACAATACAATAAAATAAATTAAATAAATTGAATGAAATAATATAATATTATAAATTATAAATAAAATAAAGTAAGTAAAAAATAAAATTATTTAAATTTAAAATAAATTAAATTACACAATATAATACAAAATAAACAAACAAAATAAAATAAAATAACTTAAGTTTGATTAAATAATGTAAATTAATTAGATAACTCAAATTAAATTAAATTAATTAAAATAATATATTAAATTTAAATAAATTAGAATAAAATAAAGTATTATAATATGATATAATTTAATGAACTAAGTAGCATTTACTAAATTCCACTATTACATAAAATAAAGTAAAAATACAATATAATATATTCAAATAATAGTTCTCATAAACTAAGAAGCATTTACTTATAAGTTTATCATTAATAAAATAAACTAAGTAGTATTTACTTACTTTTCCACAATTAAAATAAACTGAATATATACTTGTACATATAGTATACTTTGTAACTTAGAAACTCGTTTGACATTGAGTCATTAGGAGTGAATGTCAAATAGTCCCATATTCAAATAATACTTCAAAATAAAGTAAGTAACATTTACTTAGTTTTCCATTGATAAAATAAACTAAGTAACAATTTGCTTAGTTTGCCACAATTAAAATAAACTGAATATATACATGTGCATGTAGTATAGTTTGGAGCTTAGAAACTCGTTTGATATTCATTAATTTAAAGTGAATGTCGAATACTCCCCAGTTTGGGACTGTTACTAGATGTTATGTCTTTCACTTAGTTTGGTGCCAATGGTTTGAGTACTTTTTTTTTTTAGTATTTTTCAACTGGGTTCTCAATATGTTCTTCGAGTGCATACTTAAATTAAGTTATCTTAGTTTATTTCGTGTACTTGGAGACCATGGAGAAGTGCTACCGAAATTTTCTTAAAACATAAGAAACGTGGTCAAGGTGCTGACATTAATGATGAGACGCATCAAGGAACGGGATAGAAGTCTAACCCCTATAGACTAGAGATGAAGATATATAGAATTTATGCATGGAGTACATACGCTAATATCAATATTCTAATTGTGTCTTTTGTTAAATTAAAGATGTCAGCCGACCGGAGTTGGATGTACTATAGGATACCATTTGATAGAAGGGGATTAGTTGATGCGTACCGTAATGAGGTGTGCACATTTGAACAAAGCAATAAAACATGCTAATGATCCGAACGAAAATATAAGATGTCCGTATGTCAAGTGTAAAAACATGACTTAGTGGAAAGTAGACGACATTATGTTTGACTTGTTTTTACGCGAGTTTATTGATGGATATTCCACATGGATTCATCATGGGGAATTAGCTGAGTTCAGAAAAATGACCGACAGTGTAGACTAACCAGTTCACGGGGATCCATACGCCGAAAACTATCATGTTGTGGAGATGTTGGTTGATACTTATAGACCTAAAAATATTGATTGGGGTGTAAACGAGTATTCATCGGGCAGTGCTCAGCAAGAGCCAAATGACACAATAACTTTCTTTTACAAGATGCTATTTGAATCCACGGTCCCATTGTACGATGGAAATGATAAGCACAACTATCTGCAGTGACGAAATACTTATATTTGAAGAATAAGCATAACTGCAATTAAAGAGGTTTCAATGACTAGCTTGCTCTTATCAGCGAATTTTTACCTAATTATCATACTCTGCCCTCAAATTACAACGAAGTGAAGAAGATGGTAAAATGGTTGAATTTGAGATATGAGAAAATCGATACTTATGAGTAAGATTGCATGTTATACTATGGGCATGATAGAGATAAGATGTAGTGTGATATCTGTAACTTGCCATGGTACAAGACGACAAAACGTAAGGGGGAGGAAAAGCATGTGCCTAAGAAGATCTTACGGTACTTTCCTCTTGCATCGATGCTTTAGCGTTTATTTATGTCGTTGCACACTGCAAATCATATGATTTGGTATATAACAAGGGACGTCGTGTGCTTGGTCAACTGATTCACCCTGCAGATAGAGATGAATGGAAGAAGTTTGATGAATTTTTTTCACAATTTATTAAGGAAAATAGGAATGTTAGGCTTGGTATGGCTACAGATGGTTTTTTCCTATTTAATAATATTAGCCAACCCTACTTTGTTTGGCCAGTGATCATGGTAGCTTACAATTTTCTACCATTAATATGCATGAGAGATCCATATTTGTTCTAAAACTTATTCATACTGAGGATAAGAGTCCTACAAAAGACATAAACATCTATCTTAGGCCGTTATTCGATGAACTTAAGATGCTTTGAGAGACGGGGGTCTAGACTTATGATAAATCGGTTAAGCAAAATTCTGTGATAAAGGCAGCCTTGTTATGAACTATGACTGACTTTCTGGCACTTGGGATGATCAGTGGTTGGTTGACGCACGAGAAACTGTCATGTCTAGTCTGTATGTGAGATGTACAAGGCACACAGCTAATGCATGGGCGAAAAACTAGTTTCTTTAGAACTGCTCGTAGATTCTTGCAAGTTTATCACAGTTACAAAAAGATGTATGCACAGTTTAACAAAAAGCTAAAGAAGAAGGGGATTGTTGGTCGCTTGTTGAGCAATAAGGTCTTGGGTTGGCTGAATGATCTGGCATTTTCACCGCCAAAGAAGGAGCACAGTAAATTAATAGCAATAGGATAGGGGAAGACTCATAATTAGATACACTCGCCCATATGGTTTGAGTTGTCATACTGGATCATTCTTTTAGTTCGTCATTATATAGATGTCATGTATACAGTAAAGAATGTATTTGAGAAGTTATTTTACACTGTGCTAGATGGGCGTGGTAAAACAAAAGACAATGGCAATGCATGAAAAGATTCGGAGCCACTGAACATAACACGAAAATTATGGCTCTGACCTAACAATTCAAAACCCAAAACTCCATTTTATCTTGCCAAGAAATAGGTTAAAGACATTTGTAATTGGGTAAGTGCATTAAAGCTCTCATATGGATATGCTTCTAACACATTTCGTTGCAGTAAGGTTGAGCAATTAAAAATTAATAGGTTCAAAAATTATAATTGTCATGTATTCATACAGAAATTGATGTCAATTGCATTTCGTGAGATGTTACCCAGAAAATTTATAAACGTCTTGACCGTACTTTTAAATTTTTTTTAGAAAAAATATAGTGCTGATAATGTGCAAGTTCAAAATGATCTTACTTCTAACATCTTTGACTCGATTGAGCATTTACCTATTTATCTAGCAAATGAACTTAATCTTGGAAGATCGGTACAATATCGGTGGATGTATTCTTTTGATAGCACATTAAGGACAATTTCATACGGGCGCTGACTTAGACGACGAGATATTTTAAAGGGTTATAACGGCGGTATCAGAAACGTTTAATACAGATCTAATATTCCGTTGTCAGGACTTGACTAGTCGTGCTCACCTTCACTAGCTTGCTCAAGACATTACAGGAAGGGCCACTGTCGAGAATACAGGTATCCCATCGTAGTAGTTCACCGCGATACGCAACGAGGTGGTCCGAATGGTGGTTATTTTATTGTCGAAGGTTTTTGGCCAATGTTGAGTCAGTCTTCGACTACTCAGGTATTCTATTCTATTTTGAGTTGTATATTCTGCATATGATTTTATTTTCATTTACTTGTCTATGTCGAACAGGCTGACGATGCTGATCGCGAACGGGGGAATGATGACTATGATTTTCAAACACCAGAACAATAATGTCGACCCCCGCCCAATGATCCTCCTCACAGTGGTGATACTACTAGATTATGTTGATTTTTTGTATAACATTTACTTATATGTTTTGTAAAACATTGTAGTTATTTGATTTTTTGTAAATAATTGTAGTTTAGCTTGATTCTTTGTAAATCAATGTATTTTAGTTTACTTATATAAATAATTAAAGTTACTTTGATTTTTTATAGTTTAGCTTGATTTTTTATATTTTAGTTTATATATGTTATTATTGGGAACGATATATGTTGTTGGTATAGTAATTATATATACACGTTAAAACGTGTATATATGTTGTAATTAAAGTAGTTACATTATATGTGCTACAATATATAGATTATTATTGTATGTGTTGTTGGGATAAAACAGATTACATGTATAAAAATGGAGTTTGAAAACTTGAAAACTGCAAAAACAAAAAATAATTTTAAAAAAACTAATATTTTCGACGGAATAGGTTAAGACCGATAGAATTTTCGTCGGATATGAAGATTTATAATTAATAATAAAAGCTTCATTTTTGACGGAATATTTGTTATTTTCGATGGACATTCAATCAAAATTAAGGATTTGTACACGTGACACGTGTTAATACTATTTTTGACGGAATTAGTCCGTCATAAATGATTTCGTCGAAAACAACCTATTTTTGACGGATCTTTGGTCGGCCATAATTCTGCCGCAAATACATAATTCCGATCGAATTTCCGATGGACTTATTTCCGATCAGATTTATTAGGACTGAATTGTCAATTGAAGTTTTCGTCGAAAATAAGTTTGTCGGAATAAACTTATTTCCGTTCGTCGAAATTATGTTTTTTTCTTATAATGAAATTATGACTTAAATACGTGACAAAATCTTGAATAGCTAAGTTAAATTTACTGATTAAATTTAATTAAACTTGTTTTTACATAGTGGAACGGTAGTTTATATCTTCAGTATTGTTGATCAACAAAACAATTTGTTGATAACAAGAAAGAGAAGAAGAGAGGAAATGAGTCAAAAAAAAGCCTGTTATTCGACCACTACAGTCTGCATCTAGCTAGCAATGGGAATAAGTCAAAAGAGTGCTGCGACATCTTCCTTAATGATTCTCTTGTGCCGCAAGTTCCATATATTTATGTTACTATATAGAAAGGGAACCATTAGCCATAATCCTAGTTACAAGAGAGTTATCTCCGCGGCTCAGTAGTTACAAGAGAGTTATCTCCGCGGCTCAGGCGGTCAAATATTTTTTGGTGATTTTTTTTATACATATTCATATTTAAGTCGATAATTAAACATACAAACAAATTTGAACGTTAACAGTACACCTATTTAATAATTTAATAGTACACCTATTTAATAATTTAACATTTCTCATAGTACAATGATTGCTAGAGTTGAGGAAATTTTGTACAAGTTAGTTACCAGCGGAAAAAAATTCTACATGAAGCAGGCGCATTTAATTAGTGGCACGATATGATGTTGTAGCAACTCCATGGGTGTTATCTAATCAGTGTTTACTCGAGCAACAAATATGAAACATTGAGAATAATAAATTTTGATTCCTCAACATTTAGCACACACTCTAAAAAAAAGGGAAAGCGACTAGGAGAAGTAGTAATAACAACAACCCGGACGAATTTTAAATTTTTTTTTTTTGAGTTTTTGGTAGTGGCAATTTTTATTTTTTTGGCTTGTTTATTTGGACATTAGATTTTTGAACCACACAATTTCATGAAGTTACAATATAGTCAAATTTTCTATTAGGGAACGAGAAAAAAAAAGTTCAATTCATATAATGAAAGTTACATCGCTGCAAGGGCGGAGCCAGGAATTTTTTCCGCCACGAGCTACCGCGTGGTCAAAAAACTTATGATCTTATAAATAATTTGACAGGGGGTTTTGGGGCTGAGCCCCCGAGGCAATTTTTTTTAAATAATTTTATATTTTTCGGCCAGTTACATTTGTAAAATATGTATTTAATTACAATATTATTAATATTACAAGTAATAACATTATATATATATATATATATGCATACACTTCTTATTGACTCTTAATATTCTTTTCTAATCACAAATTTATTAATAAATATTTAAATTCCTTATGTTATGAAAATAATCAAAATTACATATGACATATTAAATAAATTACAACAACAAAAAATCATTAAAAAAAACTCCTCTATTAGAATTGGTTTATGAAATTTTTGTTTTGCTCCCTCCAAATCTCCTCTACTAATCTGCTCCCTTAAATTTATTAAGTTACATATTTTCCCCTAACTTTGGATGCAGTGGGTCTAGCGGCGGAGATCTAGAAACTAGAAGTAAAAGATGAATGAAAAGTTGAAGCAGAAGCTCTGCACCATACAGGGGAAATGTCAAATGAGCTTGTCTTGGATTTAGAATTAGTTTATGAAATTTTTGTTTTGCTCCCTCCAAGTATAACTCCTCTATTAATCAGCCCCCTTAAGTTTATCAAGTTACATATTTGGCCCTAGCTTTTACCTATAAAAAAAAATTCCACTTGGGCTACAGTCCACCCTAACCCATGTGTACCTCCGTCCTTGCATCGCTGTAGCAACAATATAAATGCAACTTTTACGATGCAACTATTCTCTATACAAATACGACTTTTCAAGTTCCTTGAGAAAAAAAACAATTTGTAACTTTATTGAGCCAGGATCCTAGATTTTTTAGTCAACAAAACAAAAATTTCCCTAGCCTCCGATCCAGTGCAATTTGTGCTAACATGTACGGAAACTTCACGAGTTTGTTTTTGGGACAATGGGAAAACAAAATGGTCCCCGGCATCTCCTTTTTTTTCAAGATTTGGAAAATATATATGCCGGTATGCAAGAAAACAAATTTACAGTCAATGAATTAAGTAACTCTTTCTTTTATTTTCTTTCTTGCATGGGTTGTGCATATAGAGCTTTTTGATTTTATCCTAATTAACTAGCTTATTAGTTAGGTTTAGGGGTTAAGATATCTCTCATTACGAAAAGCTAAGGACTAAAAAGAAAAATATAATTTTAAAACAGAGAGACCAGCAGATCATGGCCTTACCACTCGGTCCCCGATGGCCAGCGGGGGATTCGGTATAGCAGCTCAGCGATATTTTTACCGTATCTTCTTGAAAAACTCTCCTCCCATATATTTAAACTATAATGTATGTTCCTTAAAATAATTAACAGACATTTAGAGACAAAATCTATGGTTTAAGAGATTAATGTTAAGATTCTAACATAGACTAAGGAAATAATATCGGGCTTTGTATCTCCATCAAATTTAGAATACGCAAGAAAAACAAGGAAGAAAGACATAAAAAGGAGAAATTAAGTTTATAAAACAAGAAAAATACTATCATTCACTTACAAAAAGACAAATTGACCAAGTTTTTTATTTCCAAATACCTTCTATGCGCTTTCTGTACGTAGCCTAGGCTAGTCATTTTTTTTTCTTCTGATATTTGTTTTTCTCAGTAAATTTGTAGGACTAATAGATCTTGTCATCAATCTCCTCTGAGTCTTTTCACTTCCTACAGTAGTACTATATAGGCCCCCATCCTTGTTATCTATTATTCGACACATCGCAGTACATAACTCTATAATAATGTATTTAGGATTAATTATGAATTTTTGTAAAAAATAAAAGTAATAATAATAATAATAATAACTGTATTATTTTCTGTCTTGTGTTATATATTATTGCCAGATATAATATACTTACTTATTTATATTTATTTTCTGAAATAAAAAAATAACAATTAACCAATACATGAGATGAGATAACATGATGAAAGGACATTAAATTTGAAGTCTCAACTATTGTTGATCAATAATTCTAGGGCGACATTTTTTTGTGGACATTCTAGCGACATTTTTTTTTTTTTTTTTTTTTGGTTTTTTTTTTGGCTATGACTTTAAAATAATTTATATGATTTATTGGTACAAAAATTTTAAAAAAAAAACAGTGATTTAGGTGTGATTTGGATACATATACAAAACAGTGTTGTACAGAATGTCGCTGTAGAAGTGCTCATTGTTGATAGATCCCTGCATATTTTAATTATGAGTGTACATGCATTTATAGATAATTATCTATATATAATTTTAAAGCTAGAAAATTATATGTTATTTCCCTAAAATTTGAACTTTTAGATTCTACGTACCATTATTTCCCACCGAAAGACAAAAACAAAGAAAAATGAAGTCTGAAAGTCAAAGTGTCAAACTCCATATAAAATTTACAAACGAGTTTTAAGTGAGAGTACTAGTTTAATTAATTAATTAATTAACTAAATGAAAGAACCAACTAGCTATTTGCTATTGCGGCTCCTCCTTCTTTCTCTCTCACATGCCTCCACCTGCTTTTTTTTTTTATCTTCTTCAAAGTTCTCTAAACTTTTCCATCTATATAAACCCCACCTTCCCTATCCTCTTCTTCTAATCCAATCTCTCCCTCTCTCCGCTTAGTATATATTTCTCTCTCTAAAAAAATCTCTCTCTCTCTAAAAATAAATCTCTCTAGTCCTCTTGTGGTATCATCAATCAATAACCTTTTTGTATCAATCAATCAGTCTTCTCCCATCCATAATTATACGGGAAATTAAAATAATCATATGGATGTTAAAGGTGAAGATCACATGAGCATCTCATCGGACGTACAAAGTAGCGAAGAAGATGAGACGATGATGGAGCTCCGTAGAGGTCCATGGACCGTCGAAGAAGACTTTGCCCTCATCAATTACATCGCCCAACACGGCGAAGGCCGCTGGAGTTCTCTCGCTCGTTGTGCTGGTAAATTTCATTATTTTATTCATTAATTACTCCATTATATTTTTCATCTATATGTAATGGAAAGTTAGGTAATTAGACAAAAATACAATATATATGTACCGTCCGTCAATAAATTATACACTACAACAAATCAACAATTTGTGATAATTAACAACAAGCATATACTTAATATATAAAACAAGAAATTTGATGATCGTCTTATAAAGTTGTGTATAGTGCTCATACATAAACTAACTTTATTAAATATTTTATTTGAATTGTACAGGACTCAAGAGGACCGGAAAAAGCTGTAGATTAAGATGGCTGAATTATTTACGTCCCGATGTCCGACGTGGAAACATCACTCTTGAAGAGCAACTCTTGATTCTTGAACTTCATTCTCGCTGGGGTAACAAGTACGTACGCTTTTTTTTTCTTTTTTTTTTTTTAATTATATGCTTCCTAGGTAGCGTAATTTCTTAATTAATTAATTCCCAATAGTCCATTTCATTATTTCTTTATTATTTGTTTTTTAACTCGAATAATCATTACAGATGGTCCAAAATAGCTCAGCACTTGCCTGGAAGAACCGATAATGAGATCAAAAATTACTGGAGAACACGAGTCCAAAAACACGCCAAACAACTCAAATGCGACGTCAACAGCAAGCAATTTAAGGACACCATGCGTTACCTTTGGATGCCAAGATTAGTTGAAAGAATTCAAGCCGCCGCAACCTCCACCGGAACCACCACCAGCACCGTCACCACAGTCTCTAGCTACAGTAATACCAACAATATGAACAGTATTGTTTCAAGTCAATTGATGATGCCACGGGCCAATATTATGTGTAACAACTTTGAGACTACTAGTGTCCAATCAATTAATAACCCTAGCATCACGCCGGAGAATTCTAGCACCACGGCTTCATCAGACTCTTTTGGAATTTCACAAGTGTCTACGGTTTCTGACCTCACTGATTGTGGTTACAATCATCCTCCGGTTACCAATAATCAGGATTATTTTCAGGCTAATCAGTTCGCGGAATCCCTAATTAGTCCCTCAGGTTACTATAACCCAGGCATGGACTTCCAATCCATGGAGCCAAACAACCCATGGATAGGCGGTGGGGACGTATCGGACAATTTGTGGAATGTTGAGGACATATGGTTTCTACAACAGCAATTCAGCAACAATATTTGAAAAATAAGAAATTAAGTGTCCATCAAATTAAAGTGAGTAAAAATTTAGGATACATGTAGAAATATTTAGGACTACGGAAGGACGAGTCTAAATTCTAATTGTTGATTATCTAAGTTCACTTCTTTTTTTTCTTTTCTTTTTATATATAATGGGGGGTTACAATTGTAATTTGAGGTTGTTTAATCTCATTCTTTGATATTGACTTGGATATGTTTATTTATTTTCCTTTAAATAAAAATCACTAGTGATTTCAATTTACTATGTAGAAACTAGCTTGGTGGTTAATTAATTAATTAAGTTTATATTAGTATAAAGTAATATATTGAGAGAGACGTGGCATAATTGGTTCCACTATCTTTATTTATATGTCGTTCTAATAATAAATATTCTATAATAAAGTCGTGGAATTTTCGAAACCTAGTCTATGAGGCATGAACCGTAGGTACCTTAATTAATAAAAAGACTCTTGTCCTTTGTTCTAGATTAAGTTAAAAAGAAAAAGAGAAAGAAATGTACCTTAGCAATGATTTAAGGACGTGGCGTAATAGTCTGAATTATCTTTCTTTCTTTTTTTTTCTTTCTTTCAGTACAACGTGGTATGATCTTATTCTTATCAAATTGTATAGGGAATGCCACGTGAGTGGCTTGTGAGGTCATGTGCATGTGAATGCGATCCAATTATATATATTCCTACTTATTGTCACACCATCTTTTTTAATTTTAATTTATGTAATCTCACGATTGTAAGTTCTGTTTGGGACTTTGGTTTCCATTGTACGGACAAATGAGGTAGATGCCATTTTGCAAGACAAAGGTAGATTATATTTAACTAGCCTATGGGACGTGTAAGTTATATTAATAATTTTAAAAAGTTAAAATTTTAATTTTAAATATAATTTATGGAGTTTAAATTTTGAAAATAAAATAGTAAGATATTAAATTTGAAAGTTAATATAAGACGAAAAGTAAAACTGAAGTGTTAAGGATAAAATAGAAATTACTATGAAAGCTAAATGGTATTTTAAGAAGTCAAAATGATTTAAAAAATATCGTTAACACAAAAACCCTATCCCGGATTGGTTGGTTTGAGGAGTTCAGGTGTTCAGAAAAATGACAGTATCTTGATCCTCTATCCCGACAACTTAATCTTATATTGGTGGCAAATTTCTTCTTATCATTATTAATTATTACTCCCTCCGTCCCAAATTAATTGCTCAGTTTTGATTTTTTTAAGTCAAATTGACTATTTTTAGAATTAATAATTAAGCATATATAAATATATTTCTAAAATTATAAAAATTAGGGTTAGTAATAAATTGTATATACTTTATTTTGGTTATAATCTCTTCACCTATATTTTAGCAAAAATGGTAAAAAGATTAGTTTTAAAAAAGGTCAATTTAACTTTAAAAAGTAAAAATTGAGCAATTAATTTGGGACAGAGGGACTAATTTCATTTGAAAATTAGAAGTACATATATATGTAAAACAATAATTTTTTAAAAAAATACTTATATTTTTAAATGCACTTTTAATTTACTATCAGCTAATAATTAAGTAGTGTTAATGAAATACTAAAATTGATAGTAATAAGGTATATAATGAATTAAGAATATAATGTTATTTTATAATTTTAAAATAAAAATATATCATTTTTTGAAACAAATTAAGAAATAAATTTATTTTTAATTTTGAAATAGAATGATTAAGTAGTTGGTATGAATTTGATGTTTACGTAAACATGTTATACACTAGACAGGAGGAGGCAAAATACTCGAGCTAACGTGTGCTTCCTTCATAGAGACTTCCGAGGTTTAATTAACATGTCAAGAAGAACCTTGTGGTTGGACTCGGGGATGAACAATCAAATTAAATTAAACTAGTAATTAATGAACAAATTAATTAGTTAAACTCACTCGTAAAGGAATTAATTAGGTACTGCGAACTAATTAATTTAATAATGTACTGAAGATGAATGAGTTAATTTATTTGGATTCATAAGAACATCAAGTTCAAGCATATTAAAGTAAAAAAATGCTTAAAACAGATAGAATTGTACTTTTATTACTTCTATTTGTATGTTACTTTTGAAAGACACGTTTATTTTTCTTAACTTTTATGTTAATTTTATTAGCATACATAAACTTATATAACATATAAAATGTGTGTTCTTTGCTTACTCACGTATCATTTCAAAATTTTGTTAATTTTTAAAGTCAAATCACACCACGTGCAAAGCATATGCAATCAAGTCAAATGTTTGAGCTCTTATAATTTTCTTTTTCATGACAATCAAGTCAAATTAAATGAACTATATAGCTCATATATATATATATATATATATGGATTTAATTATTATAAAATTAATTTCATGGTAAGTTAGTTAATTGACTAATATAATATTAATATCATACGAAAGAACATCTCTTGACCTATGTGTCGACATTAATTAATAATAAAAAAATACTAGCTAATATAATAGAAATTTCCTATGGGGAAATTCGCACGTGAGAGGAGAGAGAAAAGGTAGAAGAAAACGTGATGGAATAGTCGATATTGGAGAGATAGAGAGAGGCGGCGTTAAAGAAAGAAGGACCGCGTGCCTATTACTAGTACTAGTATTACACAAGCCACAAAAAGGTGGTCCCAGGAGGGTGTGTTTGTTAGAAGCCACCGCTTGTGACTTGTCGGTCTACTCCAATATAAATAGGAACTTGTCTTTTATAACCGAATTAAAATTAATAATCTTTTCTTTTCACAAACATAATCTCGTTTATAATAATAATAATAATAAATACTCCATCCGTCTCAAATTAATTATTTTTCTAGGACTTTTTTAAGTGAAATTGACTATTTTTAAAATTAATAATTAAGCATATATAAATATATTTCTAAAATTATAAAAATTGAAATTAGTAATAAATTGTATATACTTTCTTTTGGTTATAATATCTTCACCTATATGTTAGCAAAAATAGTAAAAAGATTAGTTTTAAAAATAATCAATTTGATTTTAAAAAGTTCTAGAAATGAAATTAATTTGGGACGGAAGGAATATTATATCTCCATGTTTCATATACATAAATTATTGAGATACTGAGAACTTAAAGTCTTAAATTCGAGTCTCACTTGAGTTAATTTATTTTTTCTGTTATGAAAAATTTATTTATTTTTATGTGAGATTTGTTTGTGAGTTTATAATATAATTGATTATGAATTATATTGTATTCTCTAAAAAGTGAAATTTTTTAAAAAATAAAATATATATATATATATACATAATTTAATCCATCTGTGTATATAAAAAAAATTATTCTAAAGTTTAAGGATATTTTTTTCTTAATGTTTATCTTTAATTATAATTAGTGTTTAGTTTAATAGTGGTGACATGATAATGAAATTGTATTAATAAACTTATAGACATTATGCCATTTTAAAATACTATAATCAATAAATTTAAAGACATTATGCAAATGAGATTTATTTTTTAGAACAAAGGGAATATCAATTTAGTAGTGTGGTATAATTATAAAATTAGGATGACAAATTTAAAGATATTTCATTAATTTTTTTATTTAAAAAAGTTAATTATTTTTACAAAATTAAAAAATAAAGACTATGGAGTATAATATTAGATTGGCTGCCTAGACTGAAGCACTGAGAGCCGCAACCATTGAAACGCAAACCATTTTCTTTTCTCCTGTTTATTTCTTTAGATTTCTTTGGAGGCCACGTACCGCGTTTGATTCCCTTGTTTACTTGGAACTACTACTCATTTAAACTGTCTGCTAACAATATTTAATTAACCATTGAAAGGAGGAAAAAAAAAAGGAATTGAATACTACTTCTCTATATCCACGTTTTGATTTCCTGATAAGATAGAGGTTCATATTATTTGGAGATTTACCAAGGGGGATTATATATGGAATATTCTAAATTTGTAACGGAATATTCATGCTGGTTGGACGCAGTAAATTAGGAACAAAGGTGGCAATTGTCCACCTTGATAAAAATATTAATTTAAAATACTATTTATTCTTTTTTAAAATTAGAGATATAATTTAATTTTTAAGATCAAACAATTGCATATTAAATTTTAAGTTTAGTATGATTTATAAAAAATTAAACTGAAATATAATAGTTTTTGTTATATACTATACAATTATAATATTGTATCAACTAAAATTAAATAAATTAATATCAATTTAAAATTTAATATGTCGTCATTTGACCTCAAAAATCAAATTGTATCTCTAATTTTAGAACGAGGTGAGTATATGACAAAAGTTTAATTAAGTATATAACTTTCTCTAATATCCACCATGACTTTGAAGAGAAGAAAGTTCACATATTTTGTAACACATCAGTCCCACATCGAAATATATGAAAAAAATATTTGTCTGTATATAATTAAGGAATTAAATTATTAACAATAGTACCTTCAGTCATTACTTTTTTGAGTGAACCTGTGGTGAGCTAAAATGACTCAAGAAATTACTATTGAGCCAGTGATTTAAGGTCTTGTTTAGATGATATTTGATTTGATTCGAACTTGGGATTTGACCCAAGATTTACTCCAAACAAGGGTTTTGACCTGAGTTGAGCGACATAATCAATTTTGACGAGAACATCAGAAATTTAAGAAGATACTATTGAGCTAATAGTTTAAAGTCTTGTTTGGATGAATTTGATTCGATTCGGACTTGAAATTTGACTAAAATTTATTACGGACTCGGGATTTGACTCAGGTTATTTCATATTTTTCCCGTCTACCTCAACAAAATTTTTTGTCTATATATGCAACTATTTTCACGCATGCATACTATGTATATTTAAAGTTAACAAGTTTGATAACCCGTGCAAAGCACGGGCTAAATTGCGAAATTGTAATTTATATTCAATATTTTTTAAATTTTGAATTATAATTTTAAATATTCAATTGATTTAATAAGTAGACTAATCTATATATGAAGGTTTTAAAAACACATAGAAACTCATTTATGGATAAAAATTGATAATCTCTTAAAACTTTAACTCTTATGTTATGTTTGCATTGAGAGAATGAAATGAAAAATAACGTATTTGATGATTAGGTTGGAAAATAAACTATTTCAATGGAATAAAAATTCATTTCATCCCCTTTTTTTTATTCTATGTGGAAGGTGGTGGAATAAAATTCATTGGACTCGAATGAATATATGTATTAATTTTTTCATCATATTACACTACCTAACAACCAAACTTACACTTGAAATACCTTAAAACCATTTCATTTCATTCTTCCCTTCATTCCATTCATTCAATTTAAACGCAACATTACAATAACAACAAAATTTATGGGCAACATGTTGAAAAATAAAAATAGAACATGTTATATGCCTCGTTTCATCAAACACTTAGAATGTACTATGCCATCAATTAACCGAAATATACTTAAAAATTAAACTTTTCAAAATCATTTCACAAATTGTGATTCCTTAAAGCTATAATACATAAATAATAATAATAAAACAAAAAGCCAGCTTAATCATCAAAATAAATTTCAAAAATAATGAATCCTCATGAAAGTTGTGAAATAAATGGTTCTTGTACCTTGGTATTTTCGAACGATATGCTTCCGGTAGCCAATAAAAACCCTCAAAATTGTTGTTTCTTGGCCCAATACACTGATATATTTAGCTTAGTCTTCTCCACATCAATTAAAGAATCACCTGAAAATTCAACAAAGAACCAAAATAATCACGAATTCAACATAATTTAAAAAAGACAAAGTGCATATAACAAAGAAAGACCTCACCTAAAGACATCAACAATAACAAATGATCATCTTGTACTCCTACATCCATAGATTTTTCAGGTTCCTCCGAATCTGACTGTTTTAAAGGCGGATCATATGATCGAACCTCTTGGTGTTTAGTTTAGCCACCGGAACTGAATCGGATGAAAAATATATGCTTCCTCTGTGGTATCAATATATCTTTGGTTGATTTGACTGCTAATTTGAAAGAGTACTTGATATGCCTTTCGAATGCATTTTCAAAATTTAATGAATAAGAAAATTAGAAGTTTAGACATTGTTGTTATATACAATCATACTTGACTAACACATCAAATTTTTAACTATTTGGCTCTTTAACCCCCAAAAATTTAGGTGGTGTTTGATAAAATTGAGTAATTAAAATCTGAATAGTTAATATATCTTAATAAATTAGATTATCTAAGTGAAATATAATTTGAATTTAAAAAGTTGTTTGGTAACTAAAAGGTATAAAAATCTGAATGACTTTTAAATTTAAAAATATTAATTTTAAATTTAAAAATGTCTCAAATTGACTTTTAAAACATCAATAATGATCTTAAAATTTAGAATTGAGGAAGTACAATATTTATAGATGCTTTATAGATTTAAATTTTTTATTAAGAGACAACTCTTAATAATTTAGATTTATATCTTCCTCTTACCGATTAAGAGACGATAAAAGACAAATAAAATTTTGTCAAACAACTTTACCCTCTTACCGAATCAGATGTAGAACTAATTACTAAGAGGTATTAAAAGGTAAACAAACACCATCTTAATCTCAAATCCATGTTATGTCAAATTAATGGAATAACATATACTAATTGTAAGACCCCGATAATTTTAATAAAGATAATTTATTTTTCTTTTTATTGTTATTTTAAACAGAAAGGTGTTAAATCGATAATGATAAATTTACTAGTGAAATGTGAAAATTGAGAAGTCTAGTAATAACGCTAAATCACTATTCACGCGATCACTATTCACGGGGACTATTCACTCTAAAAACTTTTTTTACACTTTCTTCGACCTTCGAATTACGTCATAATATTTATATGAGCTGGATACGAAATTATACGGTATAAATACGAAAGTACTATTCATACGAATATACTATTCATTTATACAAAAAAAAGTCAAACTTGTATGTCGGGGAATATTCCTTCTGTCGGATAATATTCGTTCTGTCGGAGAATATTATATTCGGTAAAGTACGACGGCGCCGTCGAAATAACCACTTTTATACTCGGTAACGTACGACGACAAAATAACAAAATATTAGTGGGCCCCACAATGACAATATTGTCAACGATAGTGGGCCCCATTGTCGGATACTAAAAGCGACAGTATTTTGTCAACAGTATTATCACCGGCAACTGTTGAAATATCCGGTAATAAAAAGAACAGTAAAACGCGTTATTCCACAGTAGTACGCGGTATTTCACAGGCACACGGTATTACACAGTATTTTAAATTATTGATTCAATAATTGATAAAGTAGCAATTACACAGTATTTTGATTCAATAATTACAATAGCATCCGCATGGTACTTTTTATTATTTATCATGGCACTGTAACTCATATTATTTGTTATGATATTTTAGCATTATTGACAGATTAAAAGTGGAGTCTAACTTATGGGTACCTAATTGAAATTTTGAAATTCACATGATATGAACTATTGGTTCACATGTGGGAACTATTAGGGGATGTTATGCAAGATTGATAATACTTGAGGGATTATATTAAAAATAGAGGCA
The DNA here is from genome assembly GCA_034770075.1 of Aralia elata. NCBI lineage: Eukaryota > Viridiplantae > Streptophyta > Magnoliopsida > Apiales > Araliaceae > Aralia > Aralia elata. The sequence goes on along the minus strand of CM068387.1, from coordinate 82,185,409 downwards.
AAGATGGAGGTACTAAAGTGTAATAAGTCGAGCCCTTTTTGTGCAATTAATGAAACTTGGTTTTCCTATAAATAGGAGGGATTATCTTAAGAAATCTTCACACCTTCCTTGCATATACTCCCTCTCTCTCTCTCTAAATTTCTTGAGTTCTCTTAGTATGCTAGGCTATTGTGAGTATTTGTGAGAATACTAGTATTGTCCAAGTTAGTAAGATTCATAGAAAGCAACATCCAGTCACTTGTTAACGAAGGTAGGGAATATCATTTCTTTCATACTCTTATGCAATATCATTTGCTTCCATGTTCGTAAGTGATACTATACTCATAAAGGTTGTTATTCATTCCGTATTAATTTGTGGGGATAACCTGTCCGTGCGGATTGACGCATATCCGGTGAATATCCTTTTGTATTCATTCCTTATTACTCTGTGAGAATGACCTGTATGTACAGAGTGTCGTACCTGGTGAATATCCCTTTGCATTTATTCCCTATTAATCTGTGGGTATAACCTGTTTGTGCGGATTGACGCATGCCTGGTGAATAACCATTCGTATTCATTACTTATTAATCTTTTGTGGAAATAATCTGTCTACGCGGATTACCGCATGACGGGTGAAAATCCATTTGCAGTTTCATATATTCTTTTATACTCGTATAACGTATCATTTCTTTTGTATTCTTTAAGGGATATCTTTTTCTTTCATATTTCTCCATTTATGATAAGAAATCTCTGTTTGTTTCCAAAACCTTATTTTAGATGGTGAAAATCCCTGAAAATTTGTAGAATATCCTTAATAGTTTGTGCTTCATCTAATATTTTTTCACCTGAATCTTTCTATTTCGTTTGATACGATATAGTTGAATCGTGAATTTTATTCTTGAATATCATTCTTGAATTTGACTCTACAATTTAGTCATCATGTTGGCAATTTGGTCAACCTTCGACCCTGGATAAATTAAACATTCATTCTTATTCTTGATCTCAGTGTATTCATTCTATATCATTGTCATCATTCTCATACTTAAATTGTGATGATAGTTCTCTTTGGCCCGTAGTGCAAAGATGAACTGGCGTGACATGATTTTGACCAAACTGTGTATTGGTATAATCATGACTTTTGGTGTTACAAACAAAGGCGTATGGTGAAAGTTCTCTTTGGCCCGTAGTGCAAAGATGAACTGGCATTTGGCATGATCATGACCGGTGATGTTACAAATAAATATCTTTGTCACATAGTGCAAAGAGAGGCTGTTGAATATAAATTGTTGATTTGGATGTTCATAAATAGGAACTGTTGATTGGTGTTACAGGGATAAAATATTGGTGGTGATCTTTTAACTTATAGAAGATGTTAGATATTATAATCTACTTGACTCTTCTAATGGATTATTCGTTCCGCTGCAGTTGTTGTTATTGAACAATTATAATATCTTTAAATCTCTGATTTATTTTGGTTGAAGGCTAAAGATAATTTTATTCTTCATTATCTTAGTCATGATATTTCCTACTAGACTATTTGTGCTCACCCTTTTTCTTTTTGTTCCATTGTTCTCCTCAGGAAAAGAGAGTTTAGCGGGGACTAACCGGGGAATGGAGTGATGGTCCGAGACAATAGAAATATCTCAATACAATATTATTAGTGTGACAATAAGTGTATTGAGAATTTAAGATGTATTTGTATTGTGTTGTCGTATTTTGCACAACACTTATTAGTTATAAATGAAAAAATTCGTATTTGTATTTGTATTTTGTGGAATGTTATTGGCGACTCAAAATGGGTTGTATGGACCTATTTTGGGGGCGTCACACTAATAGTATAATCACAAATAAATAAATATATAGGAACAAAATGAATGTCAAATTAATGGAATGACAAATACTAAAGACAAAGCAAGAAGCATACATTTTTCATCGTGAGCTTGCTAAGAGTCGCCGCCAGTACCACCAGTCAATTGTCCACTCAACAAATCTAGGGTTCCATTAGAAATCAAATTTTTTGGCATAAATTTGTACTTATTGGCACACCGCCCGTCACTAATGCCCCAACCTCATACATGATTCACTGTCATATAATTTCAGTTCACCGAAAACACCAACGTGATAAATATCTTCATTAATCCTTGGGAATACTCTGCACTGGTCTAGGTCACCTCAAAAGCCAATTTTGACTCAACAATCGGACCGTAAGATTTTATATCGTATGGTTTGACAATCATGGAGCCGTCAGAGTCTTTGAAATCGATTATTCCAATGCCGGTGGGATTAATAGCTCAAGCGAAAACGTTAGGAGGAGAAGAGAGAATCTGAGAGGTGCAATTGATGGAGCCCTCCTTCAACAGAGAGTGTATTTGTGCATGAGAGGTAAAGAGAAAAATTTTAGGGAACGTGTGGTTGAATTGAATTGTTTTGAAGAGAGGGATAATTCCTTCCACTAATATTAGATTCATATAAATAATCACAATCATCACCGTTAAATAAAAGTTATAGAAGAACGGAAAGAGAAAGAGGAAGAGAAACAGAAAAAATAGAGGATGCGAATTAACTCGATTAGAACCCTAATAATTATTCAAATTAATTTTTAATTAATTAAAAATTGACTCAAATTAAAATCGTTTTACGTATTTTTACATATAAGGGTTGATTGATGTGAATATTAGTAATAATGTATGTTTGTTAGTACATATGTGCATGTGGCATAACTTAAATTTCATTGACATTATGATTGTCTTGTTAGTTAGTACATATGTTCATGTGGCATAACTGAAATTTCATTGACATTATGATTGTCTATGTGATTATAAAAGTTGCTGTACATATACTACATCTCCTAATCAGGACTTTCACAGTTTCATAATATAATTAGTCTCTCCGTCCTAAATTAATTACTCGTTTTTGACTTTTTTAAGTTAAATTGACTATTTTTAGAATTAATAATTAAGCATATATAAATATATTTCTAAAATTATAAAATTTGTGGTTAGTAATAAATTGTATATACTTTCTTTTGGTTAAAATCTTTTCACCTATATTTTAACAGAAATAATAAAAAGATTAGTTTTAAAAATGGTCAATTTGACTTTAAAAAGTCAAAACTATTAATTTGGGACGGAGGGAGTATTAGTTTTCACGCACGCGCAACGCGTGTGAGAAAAAAAATTATAAAAAAAATTAAAAACAAAATTATGTGACAAATAAAATTATAAATAAAAAAAATAGAGAAAGAGAGAAGAAAGTAATAAAATTATAAAATTAAAATGTGAAGCAGTTAAGAAAGAAGAGGAAAGAGATGTGAGGATCTAAATTTTAGTATACTGAATTCATGTAGAATATTGAATTAAGAGAAATGATAAGATGTAAGACATGATATGACCCAATTATACTAAAAAACGGTTAAAAAAACTGGATGCTTTATAATACAGATATTGTACAAAAAGAAAAATAAAATTTTAAATTTGAAAAATATTTTAATTTAAATTGTAAGGAATTATTTATTTTTTTCGGTTAAAATAAATAGTTAAAAAGAACTATCTATTTTACACTTAAAATATATATTTTATTGGGCGAGTCATTGCCAACTTCAAATATGTGTCCGATGGTATTAATGATTTACTGAGCAGATAATTAAATTTAGGAATTTATGAGACAACCACACTCGAACGAAATATTCCCTCTATCTTTAAAACGATGTCTTCCGCTTCAAGTATAAAATAATTTATCTACAAAAACATATTTAAATGAACAAAATTAAATATTTTTTCCATTTTAAAATATAAGATTAGTATTAATTTCTTAACGTTAACTTAAGATATTTTTAAACTTAAATTTGACATGATTTTTTTTTTAATTTTAAGTCGATACAATAATTAATATCGTAAACTCTCTAGAAATTACTACTCATCGTAAGATTTATTATTTTATAATTTATAATGAATTATTTTAATTTTAAATTTTAAAATGCCTTATTTTGACTTTCAAAAATCAATAATGATCATATGATTTGAAATGGAGAAAGTATAAAATATTTATAAGGACTAGCATAGCCTCAAAAATATACTTAATACTGTTTGGCTATGTTTGTTTACTAAGATAACACTTGGGATTAGACTAATAATCATTAATCTCTTGTTTGTTTTTTAAATTAGACTCCGGACTATTAATCTCGGGATAACAAAATGACTTGGAAGGAGAGATTATTTAATACCATGTCTAACTAGGTATTATAATCCCTACCATTTGGGACTAAAAATTTGTGGACTAAATTAGCCTTTAACTTTGTTTACATCACATAAAGCTTGTAATACAAGATAAAACATTAATCATGCACTACGTACTGTACCTACGCACGCAACTTTTTTTAATATCTTTTTTTAGTGCTAATTAAATAAATTTATTGAATAATAATACATACATACAACACCTTTTTTTTTTCATACAGTACGTTACATACATACATACATAATAATACATGCAACACCTTTTTTTTTCATACAGTACGTTACATACATACATACATAATAATACATGCAACACCTTTTTTTTCATACAGTACGTTACATGCATACATAATAATACATACAAATTTTTTTTTTCATACAATACGTTACATACATAATAATACATACATCACTTTATTTTTATTTTTTTTTACATACAATACGTTACATACATACATAATAATACATGCACATTATTTTTTTTACATGCAATGCATTTTTTTTGTTAAATTAGTATGTACATTTACATTGATCATATTTTTTTAATAGAAGTAACAAAAATAATAAAAAAATTTAATTTTTGATAAAAATAATAATATTTTTTGATTTTTGATGTATAAACAAGTTTAAATTATAGTTTAAAATATGTTATTATTGGTAAGGATAAAAAAGTTAAAACGATATTTTTTTTATCCAGTCCTTTAAGTAATCTAGAAAAAAATAAACATAATATGAGATTATTTTAAATTATCCCATGAATTATCCCATGAAAAACAAACATGTGATTAGGACTATTTAATCCTAGGACTAATAGTCTTGGGATTATAATCTCATGGATTATAATTCCGGAATTATAATCCTTGCAAATAAACATGGCTTTCTGTTTTAAAATTAGGGATGCAATTTGGCTTTTATGATCAAACGACGACATATTAAAATTTAAATTTAGTATGACTAATAAAAATTTATAATGAAATAAATTTTGTGATTAATAAATTTTGTTATATATTATACAATTATAATAACTGTATCAATTAAAATTAAATAAATTTTTTTTATTAAATTAAAATTAATTAAATTCACATTAATTTAAACTTTAATATAGTATCATTTAACTTTAAAAATTAAATTATCTCTTTAATTTTAAAATAAAAAGAATATTGTTATATAAGATCCATTATAAATAAAATAATACTTATTTTATTATCTTCTTTTTATATAATTTTTTTGCACGTCCTCTTCAGGATGGAGGGAGCAGTTGATATGTTGCTTACACACGCAAGGAATGTACTCATACAACTGGTCTCCACTATAAACAAGTCTTGATTTAATTTTCCGCCACGTGGATATTTTCTTTCTTCACAACATAGTCCCCAATCCTCGTTTTGTTCCTGTGGGGTCAGGTCTAGCTACATTGGGACCATTTTCAATTACTGTCAATCCATCAACCATCAAATCATCAATCTTGTTCAAATTATAACACGTGGAGACCTTTGATTCCATCTAAGCAACCTTGACTTGGCACCATTGGTCAATAAAAAAAAAATTTGTCGGTTTATAAAGCATAGGAGTAGATTCTCTTTGAATGATATGACTAATATTATTTGTAATTGGGAATTGTTAAATCCACAACAAAAAATGTTATTTCCACAACAAAAGTGTCGTTATAGATGTATAACGGCGGTTTTAACTGTCACTATACATCTATAGCGACACTTTTGTTGTGAAAATAATAAAAAGTGTTGTGGATTTAACAATTTCCTTTGTAATTTTATGTGCTCGAATCCGTCTATCGCGATCGGTCCAATTTTTTTTTGTTTGATTTTCAAATAATTTATAATATTTATTAAAATTTAAATTTTTACAAAATTCAGTAATTTAAGTGTTATTTGGATACATATCAAATATAAAGTTGTACAGTCTCCGCAACTCTGTATTTAATATGTATCCAAATCACACTTAAATTACTAAATTTTTAAAAAATATAAGTTTTAATAAATATTATAAATTATTTGAGAGTCAAATAAAACAAAAAAAAAAATTGGACCGATCACTCTGGACTTATTGCATGTGCTCATCAATATTTTGTTATTTTGTTTAATTATTTAACATCATTCTTATTTATTGAGAACAACTGTACGTTTTTCACTAACAAACAAATTTCTCTTTCACGATGAGCGTAGGCGATGTACACATCATATAGATCGACTCAAATATCATTATGATGGTAAAAAACAACACTATCTTATTAATTATTTACATATACATTTAATATAACTAATAAAGTTTTAATTGAATTGTTAAAATTGAGGTAATGTGATTTTTAGGTCATAAATTTAATTAATTAGTAATTTATTTCTTATGTTATATAAAGTTTGCTTTCTATTTTATATGTGCTTTTTTATTTTAATATGATATTGTAATAGTGAATATATTTTACTTTTCATAATAAGATTTTCAAAAATAAAAATATTTATAGTCTATTTGATTTTAACATTGGAATGAAAATAAAAATAAGAATGAGAATGGAATGGAATGGACATTCCGATTTATATGTTTGGTCAGAATAATAAGCTACACGATTTTAATCGATCAAGATTTTTTTTTTTAAGTTTATCGATTGAAATGGAATGGTCAATATGTATCCATCGTAATAAAATAAATATTATTTTAAACATATGATTAGATATTCTATTAGAATACCCATACTCTCCCCTTTTTAAATAATCAAATATAAGAATGAATATTTTTTTTCGAACGCTCATTCTATTTTCTCCAAATCTAACCGGCCATAGTGAATATTCAATAAGTATGAAACATATTACTCCCTCCGTTCCAAATTAATTGCTCAATTTTGACCATTTTAAGTCAAATTGACTTTTTTTAGAACTAATCTTTTTATTATTTTTGTTAAAATATAGGTGAAGAGATTATAACCAAAAGAAAGTATATACAATTTATTACTAATTTCAATTTTTATAATTTTAGAAATATATTTATATATGCTTAATTATTAATTTTAAAAATAGTCAATTTGACTTAAAAAAGTCCTAAAAAAGTAATTAATTTGGGATGGACGAAGTATAAAGAACTCACTTATATCACGTGACGTACAAAGTAATCTTGTTTACTACTGAAATTGAATAGGTTTTTTTCTTCTTCTTGTTTTCTACTTTCCATTACATCACAATAAAATATTTTTGTTTCATTATTCAAAAATTTAAAGATGAAAATTGAGTAGCTTGATTATTCAACATTAGGGGTGTATATATACACGCATGTACGAGACCGGTCCACAGTTTAACACTTGGTTATAGAGTTTTCAATGCTAACTGTAAACAAAAAGAAAATCTTAACCAATAACTGTTACATAAAAATAATTTGAACCAGTAACTTGGTCCATTTGCATGTATTATAGTTAGGTGGTACTGATTCAAAGTATTTGAACCAGTACCAATTAGCTATAATGCATGCAGATATACAGTAATGGACCAAGTTGCCCTTCTAATCATAACCTTGCTTAATTTTATCACAAGACAAGAGTTTGTTCACTAATTATTCTTTTGAAAATAATTCCCTTTTTTGTTCTTTGCTTTGAAAGAACTATAGTGAATCAGCTGGTCGATTCTCTTTGATAATACGTTAACGAGCCATATGCATGTATTGGGTTCCATAAAAACCCACTCCATGCAAATTATTGACGAGACTCCATTAGGTAAAATGATGATATCGCCACATGTTACCAGGTGCTTAATTTCTTCTCCTTCTTACTATTTTGAATTGATTGTATCTTCCTCAATCGTCACTTGCGTGAAGGTTTCTATTTGAATTTTGAAAGAATTTGTTATCATTTTTATTCTAAAATTAGAGATATATTTATATTTTAAAGTATATATAAATTAAATTTTCACATAAATTTAAATTTAATTTTTTATTAATATTTTTAGTATCACACCACCACTACTAACTTCAAAACTAGATAGCTAGTCCAAAGAGCACATTTGAAAAAAAATATATAATATCATCTTTTAAAAGTCGCCGTTTTAAAAATATGTACCTAATTTTCGAACGAAAGGAGTACATACTATGTGAATATATAAAATTTGAGTTTTCAAAGCTTCTCAGCTACAAATTTGATCATGAGGGTTAACAAAAGCTAATGGTGACTGACATCCTTTGTTTCACCGATTCTTGGGCAATTTCCTTATAAGTATAGAATAATTTTCCCAACCGCAACAATTCCTATAAATGCTCAGTGATGGTATTCCACTATTACTAAAAACTTATTAATTGTCCCTCATGATTATATATCCTTAAGTCTAGATTTCTTTAATTTGGTCTTTTGAGAATCTGATGATGAACTAACTATTTTACATCAAGTGTGTGTGTATGTGTGTGTGTGTGTATATATATATATATATATATATATATATATATATATATATATATATATATATAGCAATAACAAGTTAGCCTTAGGGTTATGCGTGTGCGTATCATCGAAAGATAATTGTAGAAACTGTCAATTAACAATTGGAGAAAATGTCCTTTAATTAATTTGAATGGGTTTTAGTACATTAATTAAGATGATAAAGAAGATGAGATGTGCAAATTAAGGGACTATCAATTAGCAAATTGATAGTGTTAACCCTCAAATTTGTCTGCACGTTTAACTGGCGGTGTAAAAGTAAGAACTAGTTTCAAGATGGGTTAACAATAAAGGAGCTAGTATTTAGTATGCTAGAATGAGTGTGTCTGACTCTATTGTTAACATGTATTTATAGTTTATCTACACCATCTTAGTAGGGTTACAATTAGTAATTGGAATTGTATGGAGAGATTCTATTGAAAAAGATAATCACCATATAAGAGTTTGTATTGGATATGGTAACTGCATTGTGACCCAAGCCTATTGAACCTAAAAGTTTATTATGGGCGCCTAGAATATAATGACCTAAATTTGGACCCAATTCGAACAACCCATCATACAAAATACGCAGCCCAACAGATATTGAAAGAAATACTTGGTGATCCCTACCTTTTGTGATAGGGTTCTTGACCCCATAAAAATTAATCAAGATTAAATACCATAAAATAAAGCTTAATTACGTAAATAAACAATGCACTTTTCTGATTAGTTTTCAATAATAAGATCTATTGTCAACATTTGAAATTTTGATCCACACAAAATTACTTGACACACATGATAAATCATTGTTTGATAATGCTTTTTCCCTAATACACACAACCCTTAAAAGGAAATACGCATAAAGAACACTCGTTGAGACGCATGTGCAGCTCCTTGTTCAGGTCATGGATGGAGAAACTATTTAAGCATATATCTGTGCAATTAACTCTTCGTTAGGCATTGATAAAGATTAATTAGCTATGATGTACTTCAAGTATACGGAAGGAAAAAGCAAATCAGTTATAATATATATGTGTGTGTGTGTGTGTGAAAGAAATTAAGCATTGAAATGGGGAGAAAGATTGGTACCAAATCTATCTAAACAGAATATAAAGTAGTAATTACGTAAGAAAACCTAAGCAATGCACTTAATATTAATTAGGACTGCACATGGAATTAGTGGTTGACAAAGCGCGATGAAATTCATTACCATTTCTGATAGGTTAATCAAAGTTTGATTAACTAAAAAAAGCCATCAGTTAGTTTGTTCAATTTGCTATGATGATAAAGCCACCATAATTGTGTAAAAAGGTCAATGCTACTAGTGAGATGGTCAGTAGTCTCACTTATATTGCACGATTCAACATAGAAAATTATAGGCTAAAAATTAAGTTTTACTGTATTGAATTTGTGGTTGGATATATTAGCTAGAATAAACAAGTTTAATTAATTATATTAACGTATAGGGAGCACGAAAACAACTGTTTATTTGAGGGTAAAATGAGCAAATTAAGCTTAGTGCTCGACTGAAAATCAAGTTGAAAAATGTAGTAATATAAGTCAAGAAGCTGTGATTAATAATGAAAGTGATTGGTTTAGTGGTATAATTTGGTGAGTGAGAGGTTGAAGAAATGGCATCATTGCTTACGTTTCATGAATCTAATTAGCACAAATATTAGACGTGCAGGAAAATCTTATTAACTTCTAGAATTTATATACATGTATTGAATTGAAGGACGGGGAAAGGGTTTGGTATTCTTTTAGGATCATGGCATGGAAGGAGCTAATTATGCAGCAATAATATAAATCATTTATACTAATTGGGAGTAAATGGTTTTTTTTTCCGGTACCCAATCGATTGTTGACATGACATCTGAGGAGAATTGCATGCATATTTCAGAGCAAGAAGTGAAGAGTTTTTTCCAGTGCTTATCTAATGGTTGATGGTTTTTTTTCAATACCTGTTGAAGTTTGTCTCATATGTCAAAAAATTAGGCAAGTTAGGAATACAAATGGGAGTTAGGCATGTTAGAATTAGGCAAGTTAGGCAAGCCTACCATTTTATTCAATTGTTCACACCCACCTACCATCTCATTGTTCACACCCACCTACCATCTCATTGAGTAGCCTATAAAAAGAGACAACTCCTTCATTTTGAAACACACCATCAATCCTAGGGGAGTAGGATACCATCCGGGAGAGGGTGGAGAGCGCTATCCAAATGTAGAGAGATAAGAGGTATCAATGTTAGAGAATTTTGTGCGGAAAAATTCTCTTGGGAAGAATTATCTTTCTTGAGTGGATGTGAGAAAATTTCTGAGAGTGTGAGTGATTGTAATATTATTCACATAGTAAATTTTCTCTGGTTGTCTTTGGCAACGAAAGTGGTTTTTTCTCCGGTTTTGGAGTTTCCACTATAATTCTTGTGTTGTGTGATTGTGTTCTAAATTCTCAATTTTCTATTTCTCTATATCGTGAGACGTTGTAATTCCCAACAATTGGTATCAAGAGCTTTTGGTTCACGCCGTTGGTGTCTCCAACGGGTACGATCCGTTTAAAGAAAAATGTCTGACATGAAAATCGATATAGAGAAATTCGATGGGAGAATTATTTTTTGGCTTGTGGCAAAGTCAAGTCAAAGATGTGATAATTCAATCTAAGTTACACAAGGTGTTTGAACATCTTCATGGCATGCCGCTAGTATCCAAAGTTGCCATGAAAGAGGATGTGTTACCACTAGCGGGTTTTTTTACACACGGGCATTGGTTGGCATTGATGCAAGGTGTGTGGTGATGTCGATGGCTGATGTACTTCCGGGGAAGCCAACGTGGAAGTAGCACCATAATTTTTTCAGCAAATTCGTTCGACATGAAATCTTAAAATGGTTGATTCTAAGTGGTGTATGTGAAACATGAAATCTTAGAATGGTTGATTCTGAGTGGAGGTATACTCTTTATGGTGGAGTATGATAATTCTTTATACTGAGAATTATGACTGTTGGTGAAGACAGTGATAACAAAAGTTATGAAAAATTTTAGAATGGTTGATTCTGAATGGAGGTGTATTTTTTGTGGTGGAGTATGATAATTCTCTATGCCGAGAATTATGACTGTTGGTGAAGACGGTGATAGCAGAAGCTATGGTGATTATTTGGAGAATATGAGTCAAGGTGGAGATTGTTGAAGTTTGTCTCATATGTCAAAAGAGTAGGCAAGTTAGGAATACAAATGAGAGTTAGGCATGTTAGAATTAGGCAAGCCAACCATTTTATTCAATTGTTCACACCCACCTACCATCTCATTGGGTAGCCTATAAAAGGAGACAACTCCTTCATTTTGAAACACACCATCAATCCTAGGGGAGTAGGATCCCATCCGGGAGAGGGTGGAGAACGCTATCCAAATGTAGAGAGATAAGAGGTATCCAAGTGTTAGAGACTTTTGTGTGGGAAAATTCTCTTGGGAAGAATTATCTTTATTGAGTGGATGTGAGAAAATTTCTGAGAGTGTGAGTGATTGTAATATTATTCACATAGTAAATTTTCTCTAGTTGTCTTTGGCAACGAAAGTGGTTTTTCTCCGGTTTTGGAGTTTCCACTATAATTCTTGTGTTGTGTGATTGTGTTCTAAATTCTCAATTTCCTATTTTTCTATATCGTGAGACGTTGTAATTCCCAACAATACCCAATTGCTGATATCTTGTTTATTTATTTATTTATTTATTTGCTAAGTTACTCACACACGCACCCATGAATGAAATAATCGAACCCTTAACCTCATGAAAACTATAAGACAATTGCTGATATTTTGTTTTAGGGTAATGTTTTTCATATGTAATTAGTTTTACTGTTAGTGTACTATGTCAAAATTCAAGTCTTTCGGATTTTGATTTCTCAGAAATAAAATATCGTTTGCCTTTTGCTAAAAAATAAAAATAACAATAAAATAATTGAATCGAATACGTTGTTGATCATATAGGTTTTACTAATTTATTTCATGTTGCATGGTCTTAATTTTACATGATATATTATGCAATTTTCTTCACATATTAGTAGAAAATCCCTATGATATTGTCATTCATATTGTAATTCAAGAAATCTTGATGTTGACTATGTAATCATTTTTAATTGTATTGATTTCAAATTTTATTGTTTTTTAGAGGAAAAAAATTATTATATGAAGAAATTTCTAGTGTTTGCAGTATATGTTCTTAAGCCTCTGGGCCTCCAATATTCTACTAAAACCAAGAAAAATGAACCCAAACTTGGGATGCTTGTGGACTAATCTAACGTTACAAGCACTAGTATGGGATTAGGCCCATGTTTAAACATTTCAGCTACTGGACTAAAATTTACCTCTTTCAAGAGTTTCTGGCGGCCCAACAAAACAATGTAGACAAAGGCTAAATGGAACAGTCATCTATGCTACCCTGAGAGACCTTATTTAAATGTAAAAAAATAACTACTTTTAAGTTACAGTCTGTTACAAATTATGACAAAATACTCTCTCTGTCAATATTGATTTTTTTAAAATTAATTTAAAATATTTTTAAATATAAAATAACATAATTTATTTAAATTTTAAAAATAATAACTCTTATAACTAGTAGTACTTTTTAGACAGTTTATGACATTCATAATTAGATTGACATATATTACATGAATTCATGTCAATTTTGAGTTTAAATATGTTTTAAATTGATTTTTAAAAAGTCAATATTAATATTATAATTTGTAACGGATGTAGTAAAATTTAGTAAGTTACCAATATTTATGATATATTTTTATTTAATACACTTTTTAAACACTTATGTTTGTATTTTAATTTTTTATAACTAAGTTTAAAGTGAGTAACAATGCATCCAATTACTTTTTTTACCGCTACAGTTACTTTTTGAATCAAAGTAACGACAAGACTTGAAATAAAAATTTATGGGTGAAGGATCAGAATCAAATAGATTCGTATTTGAAAGAGGCTGGAGTGTATTGTAGTCTCTAAATATATAACGCACCATATTTAATCATTGAATCGATGGATAGTTATTTCCTCCTAATACAGCCAATAAATGTTTACTTTGTCTGAAAAAATAATTAAATATTTTTAAGACAATTGAAATTGAAATTGTCAGAAAATATGCCATTGACATTCTAGCTTTGTTTGAGTTGGCTAGGCCTCTATGTCTGAGGCTCACAAACTTTTCATTTGTCAAGCCTTCAAATATGTATAAATATATTATTAGACTGAATAATGTTATAGACACCAGTTATACATAAAAAGTTGTGTACAAACAGTATAAAAAAAAAAGAAACTAAAAAATAGGGCCTATAATCGAACGTTTTACATATTTTCATTAATAAATAATACATGAATCCTACTATTGATCCGTAATTTTTTCTATATATATAATATTATTCTATTAGACCGGTCCATATAATTAAACAAATATTAATTATCTTTAAAAGTTAAAACTTTGGTTTGGTAATGCTGTCAAAAGTGGGAGGTATGGGTAAAAATAAAATTATTTCAATCAAGCAATTATTGAGGAGGAAGACTGGTCACATGCCCTACTTTTCCGGGCGGTCCTCAAAGAAATGATTCGAGTAAAAAAAAAAAAAAAAAAGGGGTAACGACAGGGGCCATGTTACATGTTACCCAAAGATGAAAAATGGGTTCCCAAATTTGGGCCCAGTGTTGGCAGTAACTATAACTTTTCTCCATTGAAGATGTGAACCAACTCATTGCATATTTTTTTTTCAAGGTAACTTTCCAAGTCTCAAATTATTTGTTTCAAAATATTCTCGATTTTTTAATTTTAAATTTATTTTATTTAATATTGTAATATTTAAAATATATACGTGATAAAATAGTTGAGATCTCTAACATTATTCTCTTTTTTTTTCTATCTTTTTGTGTATTTCGACTCCTCTCATAATCATACCTCACTAATTTTAAATATTGTAAAGGCAATCGGATGTTCAACATCCACTTATGGCATCATCATCATTTTGTGGTAGAAGTCATAAGTCATAATTCTTAATAATTTCCCTTCATACTCAAAAGATTAACTAATTATAAGGTCTAAAGCATCAATAGAACTCAATTTAGCCTTAATCATATGATTACATGTAGTGGTTTGCTAATAAATTGTACCTCTTATAAGTTAATTTGAGACTTAAAACATAAACACTAAACAAGTAATAAGATATTTTATATATGTGAGAAAATGTTATTTATATTGTTTATTAGCAAACCGAGTCGAGCGTACGCGAGTTGATATCAAGATCTACTCTAGTGCTCATGTATGTTTATGAACAAACAAATTAAGCTTTTTTTGTTCAAAATTTGTTAATTTATTTATATGATCCAAAAATATTGTTCAAATTAAAATTGACATATACACACACATATGTATATGTAATATATTTATCAACCCTTCTCTTTCTAGTGAAGTGTCATACTCATATTGTTACTTTCGCTAATCCATATAGGTGGCACATTTGGAATGAAGTTTGGACTTGGCTAGGCAAATATATATATATATATATATATATATATATATATATATATATATAACACGGATCAGGTGAGGGATCCCGCATTTTGTTAAAATGCGGGACTTTTTTTCTTTTCTTTTTTTTGCTTTTTTTTTTAAAACAACTAAAAAAAAAAATAATAACTATGAAACTGAAATTTTTACATAATACAGTGTTTTTATTATCTAAACAATTATCTTACTAGTCTAGGTTACATTAGACAAACAGGTGTCTTTTTTCTTGTCCGTAGCGTATATAATCACATGGAAAAGTAGGATTTGTTCATAGTTTAATCTGCATAAGAGTTTAATTTATTGAGCATAATATTGTCATGCAGAGTCGTGTAGAAATTAAACATATTTTTTGTCATAAATATTTATAGTTTGATACATTATTTAACCAGGACGAAAGGATCTATCCTAAAGTGAGAGCTCCATTAAGCTTTTAACTTTTCTTAGTTACATTTATTAAGGTACGCCATTAAGCTTTTAACTTTTCTTAGTTACATTTATTAAGGTACGCCGTAAATACATATATACATGATTAATTTTATATTTTATTAATAACATATTTTAAAATTAAAATTAATGATTGAAAAGTATTATAAAAGTTAAACCAACACGAGTTAGTGTGGTTGATAAATTTTAATTTATCACAACAATCCACAAAAACTCAAAAGACGAAAATACAAATAATTCTTCTAATTAACTCACATGAATAGCGAATGAGCACATATTAGCCCAAAAAATTGAACTTTTCTCACTCTATTTTATCTTCTTTATGGATTTCCTTTTCATTCGCTGAGTAAGAAAAACAGCACTTGTAAGTGATAAGCAGCTTTTTGTATGAACAACTTTTTTTCTAGTACAGAAGAAAAGGGAAGTCTTCAATGGGGGAGAAGATAGAGGTCCAATAATATAGTGCTTTTTTCGTACGTGAGATAGCAGTCACGAGGGGGGGAAAACCCTTTTGACAGATATCTGCAACCAAAATTATTCTCTAGTTTTCTCTCTCAACCAAACAACATATACAACAACCAAACTGAAACTGATGAAAAACGTCTGAAACTGCCCATATACTTCCAATTCAAATTGATGGCCTGTTGGCCTGGTCCCTAACAGATACAAAGGAATATATACTGTAGAAAACTGTACATTCATAATTACTACAATGACATATCATGAGAAAATAATTTAATATAATAACAAAGTCAATATAATCAATCAATTAAAGAGATTTATAAATCATTAATAATTTCACTAGCTACTCATAATTACATCTCTCTACCATCAACACAGGTAAGCACACACCTCACAAAGTTCAGTTTCTACTTCAACACTAAGATATATTTTTATTACATGAATATTGAATTTGAGATTTTTGCATGAAGTGGTAGATTGCTATGGTATGTAATTAAGGTAGTTGTAATAGCTCATGAGGGATAGACAAGGAAGGAGAACGTGAGTTGGGCGGGAACGAAGAAAGACATTTAACAAACCTTATATCCATAATTAACAATATAAGGTTTGAAATACAAGGGGAGAGAAAGATAGAATACAAAGAGTAGGGTCTTACAAGGTCAAGAAAAGGTCTTACAAGGTCAAGAAAAGCGACCATTCAACAAACACAAAAGGCAACAAGTCAAAAAAGCAAAAGAAAAGAAGGAAAAATGGGAAGAAGGTTGTGGAAGAAAAAGCTCAGGTAGGATAGCACCAAATTACAGTAAACTAGCCATTGTACTGTTCATGGAGTCGAACAGAAAGCCATCAGTATCATCATCATCGTTACTAGAATTGATCTCCTTTCGGTTATGGTCTCCATTTCCCGTAGCTTTAGGCAGGGTGGAAAAATATATATTTGTGCCTGAAATTTTAAGATTATAGTTCAAAAAATTGTTAAACAACCAAATTAATAGTGTGTCAACTTGTTTATATACAAGGGGATAATACAAAATTGAGCATGGCATGCTAAGTTTTCATACCTTGTAAGAATTTGTGTCTAGCTTTCTGCTTTGAACTCTTTTCTCCCTCCCCCATAAAAAAGTACACACACTCGGACTTCCTGGCTGTTATTCTTAGAGAGAGATTTTGAGAGAGCCAGATGAGGATTTAATGTTATATGAATGAGTGAATGTAAAAAAGTGAGGGAATGGTTGGGCTTATATGTAGAGTCAGTGGGCTGTCCCAGATAGACCTGACAGCAACAGCGCCCACGGCCCAGATTTTTTATTTTTTAATTTTTTTTGAAAAAATACTCCCTCCATAATACTCCTATAAAATTATTTTTTATTTTTTAAAGTTAATTTAAAATATTTTTAAATTTAAAATTAATATAATTTTGATGATAAACATAATAAGATAATCAAGTAGTACTATTAATTTTGAATTTAAAAATATATGATATTTAAATAACGATATTATAATTTAGAACATATAAATATACACTTTTATTTTTATATTATCAAGTGGTACGAGATTCTTAAAATGTCATTATTTATAGTTTGGATAAATTAAATACTGTTATATATAATTTTTTTTAAGGCTATGTTAACAAAAATTAAAATTTGTCATTTATCAAAAATATATCTTTAAGTTTTAAACGGATAAATACCTTATAGTATAAAAATGAAGGTCCATTAAATCCAAACGTAATGAGTTTTTAAAGATTAAAATTCGGTACGTACTTTGTTTATAGTGTTTACTTCCTTGGCTCTGGTGCGTCCTCGTTCGTGTATACTGTATCGTGTACGTGGCCACGTGTATCCATTCTCTACATAAATTTCACTTTCTTTTTTGTTTTATTCTATTTTATTTTAAGGTAGCGTGTTAATCTTAATTTATTTTTAATAAATAATATGTTAACGCAGTACAATTGGAAGGACAAACGCTAGTGTCGTAAATACTGTAAACGTTAATAGTCGAATAAATTCATTATCTTATTTAATACAACGTCATTTAAAATATATTTTAAACTAAATATACGAAATCCGTAATATTATTCATATAAAAATTACAACGTACTTTACATAAGAACTCGACACATTATATTTGCTTCTTGAAAAATAATTTCAATAAATATATATACGTACATATTTGACTAGTTCTTTTGATCGAGACAATCTTAATTGATGAAGACACATTCATTGAATTTGACAGTAAGACCGATCTTCTGAATGGGATTTAAACATTAGTAAGAATCTTATCGACAACGCTAACATTGATGATAAGCTCAACTTTGTAAAATAATTTCATTTATTGTTTGAATAATAAATAAACTAGTACATTTTATTGAATTTGTATAGAAATTAAAGCAATTCAATTTATGAATTACTTCATTGAAATTGTATAGAAATCAAAACCAACGAAAACAACAAACAAAACCCACTTAAACACCTAAAAATAATTGGAAATCAGCTTCTCCATTATTATCAACATGTTTAAGCCCTTTCCTTAAGTCAACTATAAGAATAAGGTCAAAAAAAAAAAACTTGTAAGCAACGTAAGAGTTTAACTTAGGGTGCCTAATAGCCAATCTATGCCTAGGCAGTTAATTTATCTTCTCTTCTTCTTGGCATACACACTATGTCTAGAATGTCAAATTCGGACTTCTCGAGCTTCTTTGCTTAGAGAAACTAGTATTTTAAATTAGATTAATTAATCGTATATATCTTTGTTAAAGAGATAGAATTCTTATAATAATTCGCGAATTAATATAATGTATAATTTATTTATTTTTAATATTTCAGTCTTAATAAGTTAATTTTGGGGCGAGCGATTGTTATTCTTCACGAGTCTCGTCACTTGTGATAATTTCCAGAACAAACAATATAAAAAATTTATATTTTTAGGTACTTCATTGATCAATTTGGCAAATTTGATGGCATATTTATATAATAAATGGGGAAACTTGGGAAAAGAAATGGAGAGAAGAAGGTAGAAGTAGAATCTAGGTAAATGTAAAATCATTTTAAAGTAGTTTGAAATAGTGTTATTTAATTGATAGTGTTAGTTATATTAATATTTAATTCAAAAATAAAATAATTTTAAGTAACAAGATTTGTGGGGAATGAAGCCGTTTGGTCACGCGGGGCGGGGAAGGAGGCATTAGCGTCACAGTCTTCTAAGATACGGTCAACTAATGGTGTCGCCTTAATTTCTTGGCCTGCGTTTTCTTTATTACTATTTCTTTCGTCTAAAAAAATGGCTAAAAATATAATTTTTTTTTAAAGAATAAAATAAAGTACATAAAGTACTGAATAAATATGTTATTTAATAGGATCTATTTGTATAAAGAAATAAAAGTACACATTATCTTATACAACTTTATGAGATCATTAAGAATAAATTTAAAATTTTTTTACTCTTTTTTCTCTGTTTTTAGTTTCTTAATATATACATATTGCATTTTACTCATCCTTCTAGGAAGAGAGTATAACTCTATAATAATTTAACAAACTGTTTATAATATATTAATATCTCCGATGACACATGCGTTGCGTGTATAAATTATATTATCATATATACATTATTATATATATACAATAGGTAATAAAGTGTAAAGAAATACTAATATTTTAGCATGTATTTCTCTCGTGCGAAGTCAGAACTTATTCTATATTTTTGTAAAAAAAATATTATATAAAAATATTAAAATTACATACGAAAATGTGTTGTTCTAAAATGTATACTACTTTATAAGTTAAGTTTATCGATAAGTTTCAATACAAAATAAGTGCATGCATTAAGGTAGGCAGGCATATTTTTATCAAACAATTAGAAGACTCGGTATATATAATTACGTGGATAGGTGACACTAAAACTAGCTATTACTCTAATTCTATCTTTTGTGGGACAATGCTAAACTATAATCCTTTTGCTTGAAATAAGTAGTAGCAAATTTTAAATTTTCATTTGAAAACTTCATTAATTAAAGATTTGGTACTACACATCTAATTGGAGATATAAATATAAGGAGATGACTGATGAGAAATGTATTCTACCACATAACATAAACAAGAAAATTTATCATTTCTCTAACATTCAACCTCCACAGGTTTGTATCAAACTCAACTTTATTTTTTGATAAATTTAATAATTCATCTTCTTAAATATATCAACCTAAATATCAAGTCTTAATCATATAATTAAGTATCATTATCTTTGTTAACTATTTTGTATTTACACCAGATTTAAAAGTTTGCCTGGGTTCCCACTTGTCCCATTTTACTTGTATGGAAGAAAGGCCTCGGCAATGTTCCTAGCAGCAAGAAGACTACAAGAAAACTACAAGAAAGAATATGACTCATATTGAAGGTTAATTGTTTGTTTAGGAAATTTTTGGTCCTATATGTATGTAGACTTGTAAATTTTATTCATAAAAGTTTAACCTATAATTTTGTTGTTTAGGACCGGCCAAACATAATTGAACCAATCCTCTCATTATTTTCTTCCTATTTTTAAAAGCTTCGGCAAATTTCAGAACAAGGCAAAGATATAATCAGGAGTTTCATTTTCATCATTATCCCCAACACAATTTGTTTTTTTTTTTATGAATTAGCTAGTTCAACTCTTTGTTAATATTAAAATGCATGGAGTCGAATTTGTTTAACATGCCAATTATTGAAAATTTGAAATTCTTTGGCTGATGCTCTTTTTTGGGACGGTTATTTAAAAGTTGTTTTCAAATAGGGTATAGTTTTTTAAGATAATTTTCAGCTAAAGTTTAAAATACTTCATGTGGTTAACAAAAAGAAAAGAAGTCTCGTGATGAAACGAGTTTCGTACTTTAATATAAAAAAATAATATTATTGTCTGAATTAAATGGTTGACCATTCTTTTCTTAAAACTATATTCGCCCTTACTTTTGCTACACAACATTACTACGAATTAGTTTTTCAATATAAGACAGACCCGCATTTTACTCTGTACTATAATTTGTTGTGTACAAACAAATCTAGTGCAAAACTATAAATAAGAGAAGAAAATTATAGCAACAAAAATAATATTAAAATGATATTTTTTCTAAGAACTTGAGAAAAATTTGGAATAATTTTTTAGTGCCAAACTTGGATGAATTTACAATCTATTTATAGGTTTCCAAGTACCCTTTTAAAGAGATACACATCCTTTTGAAGAGATACATTCCTTTGAAAATCTATTTTAAATATTAGAGATATATTCTTTTGAAATGAATTGTTGAACCATTGTAATGATTCATCTAATAGTCTTATCCATTTGAACTATTGCATCAATTCAATTGTTTCATTCCAAATCATTGCATTGATTCAATTGCTTCTTTGCCCGAATTAATACATCCCTTATCTGAATAGATCTTTCTTGTTCAAAAAGTTATACTCTTTCAAATCAAACTAGTTGAACCAACACATCTATTGGTTTTAATTATAGCATATAATATATTTATTATATACTTTTCAGATTTGAAAATATCTAACAATGCTCCCCTATTTTCACAATCTTACAATCCTTTTCCTTTGACCTTCTTTTTTCTCTTATTAGATATAGCATACATAAGTAAGAGGTGCCTTTTGACTTGAATCTTTACATGGTCTATATCACAAAATATTCGAATTCTCAGTAGCGTTGGCTTTGAACTAAGAAATCTTAAAATGCTATATTGCTAAATAAACATATATTATATCTCTTATAATTTAAGGAAACGTAACACACTTATGGCTTTATGTTTACCTCTTAGGTTTCGTAAGTGACTTAGAGACAAACCTTGAGTCTCGCAGAAACGGTCATATCCTTTTAAAGAGATACATCCTTTTGAAAAGGTATTTTAAATATTATAAATATATTCCTTTAAAAGAATATGTATTGTAATGATTCATTCAATTGTCTTATCAATTTGAACCATTCCATCGATTCAATTGTTTCATCCGAACTATTGCATTGGTTCAATTGTTTCTTAACCCGAATTAATATATTCCTTGTCCGAATAAATCTTTCTTGTTCAAAAAGTTATAATCTTTTAAACTAAAGTAATTGAACCAACACATCTATTGTTTATAATTGCAGCATATAATATAATTATTATATACTTTTCAAATTTAAAAATATCGAACATCTCTTTTGTCAATTTTATATATTATGTAAAAAAAATAAAAATTTATCTTTGTTAGTTCTGATAGTAATATAAAATGACAGATTGTCCTCAAGTGACAAGTTTACCATTTTAATTGTTTTATTACATCATATTATTAAACTTTAACTATATTACTTTTAGAGATAGATATGAAACATGTACACACACACATATATAATCACAAATTTTGGAAATAAAATTCTTTTTGTGAAACGAAGGGGTATAATCTATTTGACTAAAATTTTACATTTAGGCGTAGAAAAATAAATTTATAACTATACAAGCATTGTGGCCTAATATTGAAAAAAGACCTTAGATATTAGTTTTGTAATATAATTTTCAAATACAATTCCAAAATATATTCTGTTTGGGAGTTGTTGTAAACTGAAATTTCATGAAAGATAAGAATGCAGCCCTGCCTTACACTCAGTCCTCTGCTAATATAAGCTCATTTGGAATAAAGCCCATTTGAAACAAGGGAGAAACAGAACCTGCCAATATTCTTTCAGAGAGTAAAAGAGCGAGCCAACAATTGAAAAATAATGGTTAAATTGTTGGTCCACTTACAGTAGTTATCTGTTAATATGGGTATACACCTATTTTTATCTCCATTTTCATTTGATTCCCTACACACGTCATGCGATTTAATTTCTAATATTATTGGCCTTTTGGAACTAACCTAGAATTTCAAAAACATTTATGGCCTATCTGCAGGTAAATGGAGTGACTCATTAACTCCTTGTACAGAGATTGGCCAAAAGACCTTTAACATACCAAAATCAGTTTCAGTTTTAATCCACAAGCTGGAGAATAAAATGACATTCACACCCACCACACTGTCCACACACACATAACAACTTGTCAACTTGTATATTGCTCCTCGGGGCATTCATACGATAAATGTACGGTTCAATTTTTTTTTAAAAAAAATAATAAATATTATAGCAGTAGAAGGTTAAAAATTTTAATATGAACTACTCAATCTCTTATGGACAATCAGAGATGTATTTTTGTTCGAATAATATTAGCAAATACTTTGTCGTGGATCACTCTCCTTATTCAATTTACATAAATATATATTTTTTATTTTGTTAAGAATAAATTTAAGTCTTAAAACGTAATGCTCATAAAAAGTTACTCTCCCGTTCCAAAATATAAGATTAATATCGACTTTTTGAAGTCAGTTCAAAACATTTTCAAACTTAAAATGGACATGAAGTCTATGATTTTAGTCAATGCAGTGATAAGTATTATAAACTATCCTAAAAGAGTTATTCATTGTAACCATTTAATATTTCATAAATTTTAATGAATCGTTTCAATTTTAAATTTAAAAATATATCTCAATTATAAGTTAACAATAATTTTATAATTTGAAACGGAAGGAGTATGTTATTATTATTCTTTAGTGAAACTTAATATCCATACCAAAAATAGTCAAAATTAAAAATAGGGAAGATTTATTTGTAGAAATTTGGCTTGGACGACAAAATGAAAGCTAGTAGAATAACACAGGCCCACCAGTAGCAGCAATTTTGCAAAGGTCTAAGAAAGACTTATGGGCCATTTTCTATGTAGTCGTGCACGGCAGTCCAATTAGCTGGCTGGGTAAGGCTAGTCGGGTGGTCCCTAGGATCCTGACAATCAATCGAATTCTTCTTATACGGTAATAAGATAAGGATAAGATATTAAGATGGAATTAATTATTTCCCCGCTCTTCTTACTCCTATTAGATTTCATCATAAAACACAAAAATTTAAGAATTGTAATTGGCTAAAAAAAAATAAAAATTATACTCGCTGATAAATCTAATGAATAAATAATTACATTTATAAAACAATTCCTATCAATTAATATCACTTATCTTTTCATAACTAATGATAAATAGTCAACTTATATTCTGCAAAAAGTGAGCGTCTTAATTTTTTCAATTTTAAAAATTGCCTCAAATAATGTGTCATTATTATATTAGTTCGATATTTTTTTTGTGATTGACTATAAATTTTATCTTATTTAATGTCACATTACTTGAGACGTATTTGAGATAAAAAAAAATTAAAATTATTAGCATTACCCATTGTGCAAAACATGCATTGTCACACAGGATGATAATATTTTGATTGCAAAAAAATATCACTTTTCGACAATAAATCAAGAACTTATTTATGTTCGCTATATAAATATAGAAAACTAAAGTAATAATAATAATCATAATTAGTTGTTTGTGACAAAATTAAAATGACATACTTTTAATTAGTTAAATAACAGAAAATTAAAATATTACAATAAAAATAACTAACAATTAGAGTACTACTATTACTGAGGGAGCATTAAACAAAGGTTTGACCGTAAAAGTATCCCTCAAAGTTTTACAAAAATTTACTTTTAGTTTTAAAATAACAACTTTCTCAATATGTTCTTTTAAGTTTAAATTTTTTATAAAACTGTTCCCTTTTAACATATTAGTGAAATTATAAGTCAAAATTATTCACATACATGTTTGAAATTATTGATAATTATGTTACTTACGTTTAATATGACGTGTATATTGTTGTATTCCTACATTTAAAATGGGTCAAATGTGTATTTAATTATATAAAACATAGTTTTGACCTTTAATTTTATTAATATGTTAAAAAGGAACAGTTTTATAAAACATTTAAACTTGAAAGAACATAATTAAGAAAATTGATACTTAAAGACTAAAAGTAAAAAAATTTAGAACTATGAGGAACTTTTGCAGTTAACCCTTAAACAAAACACAAATAAATATTGAGAATCCATTAAGCTGCTAGTAGTCTACTAAGCTTGCCCATGCCAGTTAACTGTTGTATACACGTGTCTAACGCTCGCTAAACTCAATCGCAGTAGATCAATCTTCTTTTGCCAAGTCTACGCAATTAACAGTTGTTTTGTTTTTTGGGGGCTTTCAATCTTCTGCTATCTTTTTGCTCAAAAAAGATGGCGATTGTAGCACTCTTCGTATCGGCGACGAAGCTCGCCGGACTCATAGTAACGGTCACCTTCGCGGCAAACGCCTTCTCATTCTCTCGTTACCGGAAAAAGAACCTCAAACCCTTCCACTCTCCCATCGACGAGTCTGACGACACTCTCGCCGTTTTCAACATCAATCCCTCCGCCGGTAACTCCAATCTTATAAACCCTAATTTCTGCATGCAAGCTGTCATTTGTTACAGCAGTATTTTTTGTTTTCAGAATAATGTATTATGTACAGCTGCTCAAACTAATTTAACTCTCCTAATATTCCCACTCCTTTTACATTAATTCACTTACAAGAGTATGAAAATAAAAATCATTTAGCTATTATTCGAATTAAAATAAGAAGCATTTGTGAAATGGAAATGGATATTTAGAATTGCCTAATTCAATTTCACTCTCTGTAGTTACTCCATACTTCACAACTTAAACACTCCAGAATTTAGAATTGTCTCAATTTTTTTTGGAAAAAAAATGTTTGCTATTTGTTTATATATTCATTTTACCAGGTACATATACTAATCAAATGCTGGATGTGCAATATTCCGCCTAGTTAAGTTTTTATCATGAAGTCACTTGGTTATATAGTGAGAGGGGATCGTGGTCAGTTCTCTTATTGACCCCAATCAAAATTGCAATATGAGTAATTTGTTCAGTTAGAGGAAGTTATGTTGTAGGTTTGCTGAAGGATGTCTGGACAACTCTCAAGTCTTTCCCTCAATTATCCTGGCGAGCTTAAGATCTTATCTTTCCTTTTAATTTTTATATGACCACTTCATCACTTTCATCAGTTCTATGGACAGTAATACTCTCTCAAAACCGGTTTCAGTATAACTTCTCAATATTAAATTTTAGTTTTGCTTATTTACGGTCCTCCTCTGTCAATTGTCGTGGGTGCCTATAGGGGCAATTTATGTGTATAATCTTTTTAGATCTCTGTGGAGATTGTAGATTTACTCTTTCATAAGTGTTACTTTTATTTACACTTGTTATAGGGTGGGCGTACTCCTTGTGCCACTCTGCTTGTACTCTAGGTTTTTTCTTCTAATATATTATTTTCTATCAAAATAAAAAATTGAAATTTTTTGTTTGATAGAGTTGACATTGCCTTTTTACTCTTACAACATTGAGAATAAAATCACTGTTGGCCAGTCGGGAAACATTTGGCTTCATCATAGTTGGGAATGCTTATATGATACTAGTGTACTTGTGGTTCTTTGTAGAGGAGGAAAATGAATTCTTTTTTGGATTGGCAACGGCACCAGCACACGTTGAAGACAGGCTCAATGACGCTTGGCTTCAGTTTGCAGAAAATAACCCTTGCGACAAATCAGAGATACAGCAAGTACAACAACCTGCAGATGCTATTATGGGTTCTGCTACTGGTGATGGTGGATCTCAGCAAGCCCCGTTACCTGTGATGGAAGCCAATAAGACCATAAAGAAAAAGAAATCCCTTAAGATAGCTATGGAAGCGAAAATTAGAGGATTCGAGAAGTACATAGAAGAGGAAGAACCATCCACAGTGACTGAAGAATGTCATCATAATGTAGCTGCCTGGCACAATGTTCCACATCCGTAAGCCCAATACCTATATTTAGAAGCTGAATTTAAAGCAACTAGCATAATGCATATTATAGTTCTAGCTATAATCAACTCAGCAATACATTATCCCTGCTATTTGGATCATCTGCAGTGGACCCTGCTCCACTAGTCCACTGTATTTAGCTTTACCCACGACATATTCCTGCTAAATTATGACGTTTTAAAGAATAAAACAAGAGCCTGTGTAAACTTCTTCCTGCTAAATTAGGACCCAATAAATTCTTTGAAGTTGTTTTTCAGGGAGGAGAGGCTAAGATTTTGGTCTGATCCTGATACAGAATTGAAATTGGCTAAAGATAGCGGTGTCCATGTCTTTCGAATGGGAATAGATTGGACAAGGATCATGCCAGAGGAGCCGGTTAATGGGCTTAAAGAAACTGTAAGTCTTATGCTGACCATATTGTACACACACAGGCGCACACACATACTCACACATGCACGCACTCACACTCATTCTAATACCTAAATAAAATGTTCCTATACGTGCATGCATAGCACAGTTTAAGCATGTGGACATTTGTTTGTGTACCTTTCATGCTATCAATACGCCATAGTGCCATTTTCAAGAGTGGACTGGCAATTCAAATTTGATATAGTTCTGTTGTAATCATTCTGGAATTTCACAATAGATTACTTTTATAGATGAAAAGTTGCAATAAATTCAGATGCTTGACTTCTCCCTTAGGTGAATTATGCAGCATTGGAACGATATAAATGGATCATCAACAGGGTTCACTCTTATGGTATGAAGGTGATGCTGACTCTGTTCCATCATTCTCTGCCACCATGGGCTGGAGAGTATGGAGGATGGAAGCTGGAGAAAACTGTTGATTATTTCATGGACTTTACCAGGTTAGGCTTCCCTCAAATGACAGGCTTAATATTATTTTAATATATGCTTTTGGTTGTGCCATTAATTTTTCATCCCTTCTTCATTATAACATATCACTGTGCCATGCCACATTTTAATATTTGCTGATATCCATATAATTTACCTTTGAATTTTAGTACATATTTTTCTTTATTTCACTCTGTGTTTGTAAGTTTTAAAATGTTCAAAAAAGAAAGAAATGGATGGAAAAATAAAATTTTCTGTCTGTTTCTCTTGTTTAAAACTCGGCCAATTTTCTAGCCAAAATTTCTGTCAAAAAAATGGAAAGATTTTGATGGAAAAGAAATGAATTAAGTGAATCTTTTATACTCTCTATATTACCCTCTATATACAAAACCAACAAGATTTCACAAAAGGATAAAGAGGTAATTTGAATTTAAATTTTATGGTTTTTTTTTCTCTATTTTTAAAGACACAAACAACACGATGGAAAACATATAAGATTTATGTTCTTTTCTTTTCTGTCCTAATTTAAGCTTTTGGTTCTTTTCTTTTCTGTTTATAACTCTCAAAGATGGTGTTAGTTTAACTAATAGGCCTAACTTTCAAACCCAAGATTACAGAGTGATAATTGTTGATTTGGCGATTATTTGGGAAAAAGTATTGGGTGGTATACTTGTATTAGTTGTATATCTGAAAAATGGCATGTAGAGCGGAGCATTGCAGAATTGATAAGTAGTGGAAAAGTCGAAGAAGTTTGATGTAGGATCATGCTAATAATATATCCTTTGCAGCAGTGGCAGATCTAGGTTGTTTGGAGTTGTGGTTAACTAATGTTACCTCGTCAGATAATTACGTTTAATGCTAACCCTAATTTTTCTTGTCAATGACCCCCACTAATTTTGGTACATAAACACAATCCTGTCTAGTATCTACAGTTGATGTGAAGTTTGAAGTGGCGACGCTTCCCAGATTTTAGTTGCAATACTGAGTCCATGGTCTACATACACTCTGTTTGGTTTGTGCTTTGGTTATCACTCTCACGTGCAAGAGGGGATTGCACATGAGAGGGAGTGGTGTAGAAGATATACACTGTTGGGACCTTTCTCTAATAACTTAATCTTTTAGAGAAACTGGTAAATTAAAAGGAGAAGTTTCATGTGCTTGCTATCCATTGTGACATTTTCTACCTTTAATGACATCATGGTGAGAGATACACCCTGGGCAGGATTTCAATTTCTTTGTTTTGTGAATGTCATTTTTATTTGTATATTTAACATGCAGAGTATGTCTTGTGTGGGGATATTTTGGATCTCCAGTATTAGTTCATGACCTCATTCATATGTTCTTCCACAATGCAGACTTGTTGTTGACTGTGTATCAGACATGGTAGACTACTGGATAACATTTAACGAGCCTCATGTCTTCTGTATGCTCACTTATTGCGCTGGTGCTTGGCCTGGTGGTAATCCTGATATGCTGGAGGTTGCCACTTCTGCTTTACCAACTGGTGTGTTCAATCAAGCCATGCATTGGATGGCAATTGCTCACTCGAAGGCCTATGACTATATTCATGAACAAAGGTTTCCTGCCAAACCAAGCATATTAATTTCGTTTTTCTGCCTCCATCAAGAATATATATTTGAGGATATCCATGTTTGTGCTTCCCTGGAACACAAAATATAAAAAACATATTGATAATTTTGTTATTATATGGCTATGTTAGGAAAGTCATTGTGCACTGGCAGCGTGTTGGCGTGTGTATGATAATATATATATATATGTGTGTGTGTGTGTGTGTGTGTGTCTACACACGCATGCGCGTGTATAATAATATGTTATCGGTTCTAGTTGCCTTTTTTTTTTTTTTTTCTCTTTCACTTTTGTAACATTGGGGACATCTGTTTTATTTCTAGGAGCGTGTTATTGAGATCACCTGTTGGAGTAGCACATCATGTCTCGTTTATACGTCCATATGGGCTCTTTGACGTTGCTTCAGCTGCATTTGCTAATTCCTTGACTCTCTTTCCATATCTCGATAACATTTCTGACAAGCTGGATTTTATAGGAATAAATTACTATGGACAGGTACTTTTAACTTCTTCACAGAATACTTCGGCTCCGTTTGGAACTTGGAAAGCGCGGAGAAAAAGAAAGGAAAAGGAAAACAAAAATAAATGTGAAAAAAGAAAAGATCTATCTCAATGAAGATAAAATTAGCCATCTATACTTTTGAGAAATCTAATGTTGGGAACAATGTTAAATTTAATGGAAAAAATAAATAAATGCTCAAATAAAAATATTAGATTTCATTTCCTTTTCCTTTTCCAACTATTAGATAGATAAGGAGTAGGTGAGTGAGTGAGTCCTTTTCCCACAAGTTTTTCAAGTTCCAAACTTAGCCTTCATATTTTGTGTCTGTGCAACCTGACAAACTCAACATCCTATTTTTTTGTTGATCAGGAAGTAATAGCTGGTGCTGGACTGAAGCTGGTAGAGACTGATGAGTATAGTGAATCTGGACGTGGGGTATATCCTGATGGCTTGTTCCGCGTGCTGCTGCACTTCCATGAAAGATATAAACATCTAAATGTACCCTTCATCATTACCGAAAATGGTGTTTCTGACGAGACAGATTTGATCCGACAACCATATCTGTTGGAACATTTACTTGCAATTTATGCAGCCATGATGATGGTTTCGACTCTTGACTTACCTTATTTAATTCCAAAATTGTTTTGTCATAAATTTATTAAGTTGTAGAGGTGCCGATGCTAATTCTGCAGGGTGTCCGTGTTCTTGGTTACCTGTTTTGGACTATCTCAGATAACTGGGAGTGGGCTGATGGTTATGGCCCTAAGTTTGGACTTGTAGCAGTTGATCGTCTCAATAATCTTGCACGGATTCCACGTCCTTCATACCATTTGTTTACAAAAGTAACAACTTTCACGGGTGCTTTCATTTCAATTTCATGTCCTCTCTTCCATATTGTGCTTCTCAATCATATGTTGGCTGACATCTTGATTTCAGGTGGTGACTTCAGGGATAATCACTCGTCAAGATAGGGAACATGCATGGAATGAACTTCAAAGAGCTGCTAAAGAGAAAAAAACAAGACCCTTCTACCGAGCAGTAAATAAACATGGTTTTATGTATGCAGGTAGGCAGAATATCATGGATTCTTCCAGTTTCATAATGCAGTCTCACATTCTTATCTTCTCTGCTTGATATCATACTTCATATAACTAAAAGTCTAACAAAGAGGTCGCATGCAATCCAACTTCTAGATTGTTTCTTAAAGAATACTCTACCCCATCTTGAGTTAGACCTAATCCACGATATGATGTAGAGTTGGGAATATCTCAGTATGTGCTCTAATTATAATCATTTTTATGTCCAAAATAAAGTTTTGGTTTTTTAAGAAGTACAAAGTAGTATTGAAACACAGTCATCAATCCACTCATTATCTGAATACAAAGGACACTTGCCTGTTTAGTATGTGTGCTGGTTTCTGGCTTGTCAAGACATGGACTGTTGTCAATCCACTTGTTATCAGAACACAAAGGACACTTGTATGGACTTTTACCCATAAATAAATTGTGTTTCTCAGTTATGTGCTTAGTTTAGTTTCTTTCTATTCATTATGCTGAGAAGATCATGTCCAAGGTGTGTTGAATGTACATGCTTTTTTCAACAGGAGGCCTTGATGAACCTATATTAAGACCTTATGTTGAACGAGATTGGCGGTTTGGACACTACGAGATGGAAGGTTTACAGGACCCATTCAGCCGTTTCTTACGATACGTTCTCCAACCTTTCTCCCTGAAAAGCAAATTGAAAGCACGAAAGGGTCGTGACAAATTGATTCTCCAACCCCTTGAAGTAAGTATCTTACTCTTTTTCTTTTCTCCTTTTTTTTTTTTTAGCATTTTCTTAGGGACAGTTCCCTTTACATTTCTATCCAGCACATTATGAGCAATGTATCTTTCACAACCTTGACTTGCTGCTACCTAGAAAGGCTAGAATCATAAAAGACCCTAAATTCTAGTACCTTTGACAATAATTCCTGTTAGATAAGTTTCCATTAGCTTGGCACCTTGTTCCCAACCCCCCCCCCCCCCCCCCTTTTTCGGTTTACAATCAGTGTGCTTCTAAGGTATGTTGGAACTTGGGAAATATGGAGGAAAAGAAATGAAAAGAAAAGGAAAAATAAAGCATAATTTAAGGATAAAACATTCTTATATAACACGAGTCTAATTATCCATACTTCTTAATATATATTATCAAGATCAATATAAAAAATAATGTAACGGATGGTTTAAAAAAAATCCAATAAATTTTTAGATTGAATTTTCTTTTCCTTTTCCTCCTTTTTTCTTCGAGTTTTCCAAGTTCCAAACTACAGCCCTTAATATTCAGAAGCTCATGGACTCCGCATCAAGATAGAGCCTCTTTCCCTTGAGCATCTCTTGATTGCACCAATTTTTTGCTGTATGTACTTTTTGAGTTTGTGTTTCAACTGAACTCGCCTCATGCAATTGCTTTTTCATACTTATATTTTATTTATTTATGACATATAACCTTCTGCTCTTGCCTTACATATATCCATGAATGTCTCTGCAGGTATAGTTCAGCATGTGTTTCTTGACAAGCTGTGGGAAGAACCCAAGTTCTAGTAAGCAAAATGGAACTACAGTTAGGTGTATAGGTAAATAATGTGAAGATACCCTTGTATAGTTGTATTTGTTGAGAAAAAAAGGATGATGCCTTAAATTGAAGACAACAATTGTGCAGCCTTTGACTTCCCACAATCAACGCATGGTCTCATTCCCTAATATTTCCTTGAATTATAGTCTCAAATGTAAATTTTGGGCTAGTCCAAAACGCCGTAAAATAATCTAGAGTGTTTGACTAATGCCGTGAAGATGGTATTAGTCCAACTTTTCCAGCTATTTTTGTTAATGTCTTGGTTATACTTATTTGTGTTTATCATAATCAATTGTTACTTGTAAACTTTTAGTACTTTCTGTAATCTCCTGAGTTGTTATGGGTATCTAGTATATGATTAAACAACCAAAATTTGTAAAATTTAGGCTCAAATCCAATTTGCACCAAAAACTTTAATCCTGAACTCTATTTGCACCCTAAGCTTTATTTTGAATTAAATGCTCCTTATACTTTTAGCAAGAAAATAAAATGTACTTTCTGCACTATTTTTTATCAAATATTCACTAAAAGTCTTATTATGTCATTAAAATATGGGTAATATGGTCTAAACACTAAAATTTTAACAATTATCTTAAAATCACCGTATTTCTTATATTTTAAAAACTTAATAAGATGCAGAAGGTGTATTTTATCTTCTTGTTAAAATAAAAATATAAGGTGTATTTAATTTAAAATAAATTTCATATTACAAATTAATTTTAAAGTTAAAGTTTGGAGTATAGATTGGAATTTAGTCGTAAAATTTATGTGCTTCCTTGGGGTTGTCTTCAGTTGCATCGGAACTTCTGAACATTGTTTACAGGTGGAAGAAGTTCTGCTTGGACTCATTCCCTATTAAAATGCCCTCCATTTATTATAATCAAGAAAGTTGTGGTCGGCGTTGCTTGTACGGTTTGAATATGATCGAACAATTATAATCAGCCTTTGTATATACGAGGCTTGATCAACTTATAACACAAGTTTCAAACTTGAAAGAGACCCCCCATTTGCACCATTCCTGTACGTTGAAAACTAGAAAATGTTAAGAAAAAGGAAAATAAGAAATAAGAGTAATGTACAAAAATTATTAAAGTAGTTATTATACTTTCAAATAAATACAATATCAAGAATAATACTACTATACAATGTAATAAATGATTAAATATACAGTATAGTAATAAATTTTTAAATATTTTCACCTTTAGTTTTCCACGATTTTTCTAATAAATTTTCAAATATGGAAAAGGAAAGGAACAAATAGACAAGCATGCGCATTGACCTCGACTTACTATAAGCCAGTTGTCCAAATCATCTGCCTTGTGAGTTTCAGAATGAGAGAAAAGAAAGGAGAAAAAAAAAAGTTTAGAAAAGAGAATAAACTTGTTCATGAATTTTTGTAGAGGAGCGGAGGAAAAGAGAAGTTTCTCCTAAAAATTTTCTTCAAAAGTTAAAACAAATTAAAAAATAAATTTGTTAAACACTTAGTTGTCAAATTAAAATATCAAAACTACCCTTATAATAATTTTTAAAATATAATATCATAAAAATAAAATAATAATATATTATTTTAAATTAATTTATTTTTCAAAACTCATAAACATAAGAAAGGAAAATAAATGTCCTTCCCTTCTCTCTTTTTTCTCTCAAAAATTTTAAATTCCTTTTTTTTCTTGTGTCCCCACTCTCACAAACACAGAGTCAGTCTCCTACTCTCAAGACTCTCACTCGGTCACTCATAAATAAAACAATGGCATCTGCAACTCTAAATCCTAGAAAAATGAACATATCGTTTTTCTCTCTCTTCGTTGTAAATGCTCTACTGTTCCTTGCTTCATTTATTACTTGCATTAAACCATCAGAAGCACACCTAAAATCCCAGGAATACGATAGAGTAATTAATCTACCAGGCCAACCCTCAAGCCCATCAGTCTCCCACTTCTCTGGATACATCACAGTCAACCAAGATCATGGGAGAGCCCTTTTTTACTGGTTCTTTGAGGCTCAATCTCAGCCCTCCAATAAGCCCCTGCTCCTCTGGCTTAATGGAGGTACATACATGGTTCAACACTACTATTTACTATACTTTAGATAATAAATAGTACATAATTATGTAAAATGTGGTGGTTAAATCATAATACATCTGTTTTTTATGATTGGATTATCTAACTCTTTTCTCTTTTTTACTTTGTTTTCTTGAAGGACCTGGTTGCTCATCAATTGGGTATGGTGCAGCTGTTGAGTTGGGTCCTCTTAGAGTAAATAATAATGGAGTTGGTCTTGACTTTAACCCCAATTCTTGGAATAAAGGTTGTTTCTTATACTTCTTGTTTTGGTAACTTTAGAAATTTTAAGTTGGGTTTTTAATATGGATCTGGGTGACTCTGAAATTAATAAGATTATTATTTAAAAATGTCTTGTAATTTTATCCATATTAAATTATTAATTAAAGATCTTTTTTCTGCAGAAGCAAATATGCTGTTTGTGGAGTCCCCAGTTGGAGTTGGGTTCTCCTATACTAATACATCCTCTGATCTCGACAATTTGGATGATAAATTTGTTGGTAATTCACTGTCCTTGACAATTAGAAACTTACTCATTACCCGCTTGTAATTTGCTAGTTAGCTAACAGTCTATGTAATCTGTATCTTGCTTAGCTGAGGATACCTATAATTTCTTGGTGAAATGGCTGCAAAGATACCCACAATTCACAACCCATGATTTCTTTATATCTGGAGAGAGTTATGCAGGTAATATAGCTAGCCAAGCTCTGAAATTTATTTTTTCTACCATTTTTCTCATATCTTTTGTGTTTATATGTATAGGCCATTATGTGCCTCAACTGGCAGAGCTTGTGTATGATCGAAACAAGGATTCAGCTAAATTCCCACATATCAATCTCAAAGGTTTCATAGTATGTACCCTTTCATGCTGCTGCTCTGCTATTTTCTATTGGTTCAACAAATTTTTGGCCCTTTACTTATGAGTACTTCTATGTGCACTAACTTCGAGAGAGTAGTACATTAGTTCAGTTTATGAACTGCAGATAAAGCAAAAATATGATTACTTGTACATAAAATAACATATTTCCTTGTTTTAAATGCATTAATAAATTGTAGGTAGGTAATCCGGAAACGGATGATAGCTATGATTATAAAGGTATTTTAGAGTATGGATGGAGCCATTCAGTAATATCAGACCAGGAATATGACACAGCCAAGAAAGTATGCGATTTCAAGACCTCCGACTGGTCCAAGGAATGTAATGCTGCCATGGAAATACTCTTTGGCAACTACAGGGAGGTTGACATCTATAACATTTATGCTCCAATATGTCTTCTAAACAGCACTACTTCATTAGCTGATAGTCATAGTAACCGTGCCTCTCCTGTTAAGGTGATTTTAATAACAACGCATCTTCAATTAAACACAAACCTTTCCTTTTGTTAGTAGCCACATTTGAATTTAAAATTAGTGTTTATTTGCAGGCACAAACTCATGGGTTCAAGAGAATGAGACACATCCCTGGCGGTTATGATCCGTGCTACACTAAATATGTAGAACAGTACTTCAACAGGATAAATGTTAAGAAAGCCCTCCATGCAAATACTAGTGTCCATTATAAGGTGTGCAGGTGAGTTAGCTACCTTACTCATGCTATATTGTTTATGTCAATATGATTATGTTCATATTTCTTGTTCTCTCATTTATATTCTGCTTTTCAGTAGCTCTGTCTAATATCACATCTTTTCTTGACTCAGTGATCTTGTTTCTAATACATACACGATAAATGTCTCGTCTGTTCTACCGATCTACACAAAACTTGTCAAGGGTGGGCTCAAAATCTGGATTTACAGGTAGCTCCATTCATTTCTCCTCTGCATTATCCATTTTATTGTTTGTTATGATATATTCTGCTTAACCGGTATAAAGACAACATTTTTCTTTACAATTTACAAAGAAATCACACTCTTTTTCCCAAAAGAGGGATTGTACTATATAGACCTCTGCATTCTATTGGCATACTGATCAGCATTAGAAGTTTAGAACCATATGGATTTTGAACTGACACTATCAATTTACTTTAATTCACATGGTAAATTGCACAACATTTGGTACATATCATCCTCCATATTGTACACCGACTGATGCAAGTTAGAATCTTTTACCTGGTGGTAGTTGTATTGAACTTATCTGCTGCCTGTGGTTGACTGGAGCGAGTTCAAGTGTTTGTCAATACAGGCTAAAAGAAAAGATTAAGCAGGGGTTAAATCTGGACTGAACAGATTGTTGGTCAATTAGTGATACCTGAGGGCCAAGTTTATTTTCGGCTAAAATCAAATTGCAATTATCTAATAATTGCACAAGATTGACTGGGGTAATGCTATATATGCCAAACTCGTAAGTGAATATGAACAAAATATGATGTATGATCCTTTCCGAAAATAAACTCCCATCCTTAAATACCCACATGTTACAATTGGATTTATTGTCACTTTTTGTTCTCTTTATAAAGAAAAACTAATGTAATTTAAAAATCTTTATTCTTATGATTTCGTTTTTTGTGCTTATTTGTAATAGTGGGGACTGCGATGGGAGAGTGCCAGTTATAGCGTCAAGATACTGTGTTGAAGCTCTTGGGCTGCCTCTCAAATCCTCATGGCGTTCTTGGTTTCACAATCAACAGGTGATTGGCTAGCGTTTATCTTTCCTAGTCCATCTTATATTACATCAACTGTAAACCCAAATTCTTGTTGCTTCTGAAGGAGACTCCACCAGTTTTCGGCTTTTTGTTCAAATTCCTGTAAATGATAGCAAAAAGATTTT
The DNA here is from genome assembly GCA_034770075.1 of Aralia elata. Taxonomy (NCBI): domain Eukaryota; kingdom Viridiplantae; phylum Streptophyta; class Magnoliopsida; order Apiales; family Araliaceae; genus Aralia; species Aralia elata. The sequence goes on along the minus strand of CM068387.1, from coordinate 82,148,186 downwards.
GGGTTTTTTTTTGGTAAGAAAAAAATTCCATGAGTTATCAATATCACATATATTAGCGAGACAAGTTGCATATGTAGCCCCAAGTGGTTTAAACTATAAACAAATCAATGAGTTTATATATTGTTTTTCTTGTTGGTTGTAAAACTTGAAAAATTGCAGGTAGGAGGGAGGATGGTGGAGTATGAAGGGTTAACAATGGTGACTGTGAGAGGGGCGGGACATTTGGTACCTCTCAACAAGCCTAGCGAGGCTCTGTCTCTAATACACTCTTTCTTGTCTGGGCAACATCTCCCTACAGTCAGATAGATGATATTATTTAGTTCTCCCACATACTTGTTGTAATTCTCCTTTTTCCGATGGTACATTCTTGTGACAATTTGAGTTTGGTTGCTAATAATAATTTGGTTGATAAATTTGATTTCTTTATTGAAATTATATGCAATTTGATTGGTGTTTGCATGCAACATTAATAGTGAATGCAGTTTTTGTAGGATGAGTCAAGCTCCGGATCATATAATTTATTTATTCTATGAAGTTGTTTATTGTGATCGGATGGATGTTGCAGTATATTATTGAATTCTACAAGTATATTATTGAATTATCTTACTGCATGCCCAACAAGCTCATTCACAAAATATATTATTTATAATAGCTTGAATTTTTATATATTTTTGATAACACCCCATTTTCATATTAAAATATGTGAAATATTTTGATATATATATATATATATATATATATATATATATATATAGGAAATGTAATTTAAGGCACGTTGATGTTACTTAACAAAACAACGTAATTTTGTATAAAAATTATAATTATAGAATTTTTAATATAAAACCCAAAAATATAGAAAACTTGACCGTAAAGGATAAAATTATGTCGTTTTACTTTGATTTTATTAATTAATCTTAGTTAAATTTAATTAAGACATGCCTTAAATTATTTTTTTTCTATATATAAAAGTTTCATTAAACTTGACTTTCTTCTTCTGTATTTCCATCCATTTGTGGGATAAAGTTCCTTTATTCCTTTTCCCCCTATGTATTTGTTACTGAGAATTGATATCTTTTCATCGGCATTTTTGATATTTTTTCTACCACTTTTTTTTTTTGGAATTTGCATGAATTAGTAACTAAGTGTTTTTTTTATAAAAACAATTAGGTTTCAAACTCACGTGAAATGGGACTTGTAAAAATATTTATAATTTTATTACCAAATACTTAAAAAAAATCAAAATTAGGACTTATAAAAACAACTCCCTCATTATAAACCCACAACACAATCAAAGGACTCCCTACCGGCACCGGGGGCATGTTTCCATGGATTGTCAGGGCTAAAACATTCTGCAACGCGTCACTCTCCCATTCGTTGCTTTGTCATTCAGTGAATCATATTCACCAAAATGCCGTCGTTACATGGCTATTTTTTCAAGTTTTTTTTTTCTCTCTCTAAAATCTTAACGCTGCAAAACCACCTCCTCCCGCCATAATCATCTCAACATTTCTCGGGGTTTTAGTTTTGGTCCCACTTTCTCTCTCTCCAGAATTCTAGGGTTTCACATTGCAATGCCTCTTCCGGCTGCTGCGAGGCATTTCAACAAGGGAGACAGCGTCGAGGTACTACGATCAGAATGTTTGTGGTTTCCGGCCACCGTATTACGGCTGCCGTCGGCGAATCACCGGAACAAATTTTATGTGGAGTTCGAAACCCTAACGGCCGGAGAAGGAAACAATACTACTACCACGAGAGAGTATGTGAATGTGGGTGAGGTCAGGCCGGTGCCGCCGGTGGAGCTCCACCGGTTTTTCAAGGTGAGCGAGGTTGTGGACGCGTATATAGAGAAAGAGGGTTGGCGTAGTGGAGGGAAAATTGAGGATATATTGGAGAATTCCAAGTATAAGGTCTCGTTTGATCATGGAAAACAGGTTATTACGGAGGTTGATCAGATGAGCGTGCGGCTTCATCGTGATTGGGACCATGGTTCATGGATTCCCCCTCTTCAACTTCAGGTGTTCGAAAATGGTGATTTTTACATATCATTTATATATATTTTCTTACAAGTAAAAGAAAATCTTTGACATACTAAAGCAACTGTGCAGATGAAACGGGGAAATTGTGTCCGTGAATGTGTTGGGTATTCAGTTAAATGATTAATTATATTTCTATTTGTTTATCAATATGTTGTTTTAGGTATACAGTTTTTAAGTTATTTGGTATTTTTGTGCAATCCAAGTATGTAATGAAACATGGGCTACTTGAAAATGGGGTTTAATTATAGATCAGATATGGAAATTATGTAATGCAATATTCTCCTTCATTTTGTTACTAGTACTTTCTGGTGGCTGCTAAGTTGCACTTGTTCTTGTTAGTTTCAATTTCCATGTATGCTATTGAAATGGAGTTATATTCTATCTAATACAAACAAAATGGGAAAAGGGAATTAGAAGTTTCGTGGGTATTGGATATTTCTATGTAACAGAAGCAAGCCGCTAGTTTCCTCTGTTGTTCATTGCCGCCCCTGGTTTAGCTCGATCCATCTAGACTCTTTTATTTCTTTTACTCCATATGTTCAATCTTTCAATTTGTAGGATCTCTTTCATGGACCAAACAACTTTTAATCATGTGTTTCATGTGCTCTTATGTAATCTTTGTTTTTTCTGTTCTACTGTAGGTCTTTATCAACAAATCATGATTCTCTTGATTCATTTACTTCAGTGGGGAAGTTTCCACACATAGGTTTTGTTACTAAATGAATGGTTCTGACGAGCTTAACCTATAAAGCACAAAAATATGTATTTGACTCCTGTTGCCCACACATAGTTGTATTTGATCCATATTGTTTTTTTATATGTTCAAGCATAATGATCATGTTTCCAACATGTTTGTTTCATTTGCGCTCTGTATTTGAAATCATGTGTCCAGAACAAGTCTTCTGAGCTGGAGGTGAGGCCCAGAGAATTAAAACTCAAAATAAAGTTTAGTAGACGAACATCAGAGGTGAACTTCTGCAAGGGAATGTTGGTGGAGGTGAAAAGTGATGAAGAAGGTTACCGTGGTTCATGGTACACTGCAGAAGTTATCGGACCAGTAGGGAATGACAAGTTCTCAGTGGAATATCAGACGCTGAAAACAGATGATGAATCTGAATTCCTTAGAGAAGATATAGATGCTTCATGCATTAGGCCTTTTCCACCTGGAATACCACAGACAGACCGTTTCAAACAGCTAGAACTAGTTGATGCTTGGTATAATGATGGGTGGTGGGTGGGCCATATCTCTAGAGTTCTGGATGGCTTCCTGTACATGGTCTACTTTGGGACTACAAACGAGGAAATATTGTTTGAACATTCGAAATTGAGGTCTCATCAAGAATGGGTAGATGGTAAATGGGCCCCAGCTTCTAAGGTATAAATCTATTACAGTACATATTATTCTTATTGCAATATTGTCCTTTATATGATTTAAATTGCTTAAATTCTTGCCTTCCGAACAAGATTTTCTCAACTTTTCTTTGTATTTTTGTACAATCTTCATGGTTTTCATTCGTATGATTCATGTTTGTTCAATTTTTCTGAAAGCTTGAAATGCAGAGTTGCTCACCTGATTTGAAGGCCAACAAGTTAAAATTCAAGATAAAATGCAGTGGAAGAATGTCAGTGCCAAAGTTCAGCAATGGGACAATGGTGGAGGTAAAGAGTGATGAAGAAGGTTACCAGGGATCTTGGTACCCTGCCTTTATTGTTGACTCAATAGGTAATGACAAGTTCTTGGTGAAATACAAAACCCTGAAAACAGATGATGAATCTGAACTCCTTAAAGAAAAGACAGATGCTTCAGATATTAGGCCTTGTCCCCCTGTAATTCAACGTCTTGACCGTTTTAAAATGCTTGAAGAAGTTGATGCATGGTATAACGATGGATGGTGGATGGGTCTTATCTACAAAGTTCTCGATGGCTTGAAGTATGCAGTCTATTTCTGGTCCACAAATGAGGAATTGGAATTTGACCATTTCAATCTGAGGCCTCATCAAGAATGGATTGATGGAAAATGGGTTATTTCTTTCAGGGTATGACTTTTCTCTCGCAACAGTTCTTTAGGCGAATATTTATGTACTATAACATTTGAATTCAGGCCTTCGTAAACCAATTTCTCTTTTGTACAAGCAAATTACTTTCTTTCAGATAAGTTCCAACTGTATGTAGTCAAACTGGATCTTCCGGATCTGTAAAATGTTTATGATTTCTATTTTATTTTATTTTGGCCTTTGTTTATATTTGATTTCTTGAAATGCAGAAAAAGCCCAAGTTGGCAGTGAAGCCCACCATTGCGAAAATGAAGGTTCCGTATGGTGGAGGTGCATCGATAACTAATTTTTGCAATGGAACAAGGGTAGAGATAAAAAGTGGTGAAGAGGATTACGTGGTTATTTGGTTTCCTGCTATCATTCTAGGTCCAGTATGTAATGGGACGTATTTGGTGGAATACCTGACACTGGGAACAGATGATGGCACAAAACTCCTCAAAGAAGAGGTAGATGCTCCAAGGATTAGACCTTGTCCATGTGTAATTCAACGTGTTGAGCGGTTTAAACCGCTTGAAGAAGTTGATGCTTGGTATGGTGGTGGTTGGTGGGTTGGGCAGGTCTACAAAGTTTCCGTGGGCTCTAATTACGCAGTCTATTTTAGGAGTACAAATGAGGTACTGGAATTCCAACATTCTTATTTGAGGCCTCATCAAGATTGGACTAATGGGAACTGGATCACCGCTACTAGGGTACGGCTTTCTATACTCTTGCTTGTGGATTCTCTCAAGGAAAATTTAATATGATTTGTAGATACAAAATTCTTGTTTTCAAAAAACAGTGTAGTGGGACTATTACAAGCATACCACCTATTGCCATAGGATCTGCCCCGTGCTTTAGACATGTTTGTATTTGAAAATTAGATTTGCTAGTATTGTCAGAACTCGAGTTATAACCAGTTTAGAAGAGAACTTGGCCGGAAATGTTCCTGGCATTAGATGTAGTAGGAAGTGTCATAATCTGGCATGCAGGGAGGGTTTTGGGGAGGTAGAGCCAATATAAATAGCCTATGCTTTTGGCAATTTATTTTGTTGTCTATACTTATCAATGGCAATTATTTCGAGGTTGATGTTTATTTGTTCATACAACTTATCTCTTACATTAAGTTAACTAATAGTATATAATCTAATACTCCTCCTGTTCCAAAATTAGATATACAATTTGACTTTTGAGGTCAAACGACGGCATATTAAACTTCAAATTGATGTGAATTTATTTAATTTTAGTTGATACAATTATTATAATTGTATAGTACATAACAAAAACTATCAATTACAAAATTTATTTTATTCTAAACTTTTATGAGTCGTATCAATTTTGAAGTTTAATATGCTGTCGTTTATCTTTAAAAGTCAAATTATATCTCTAATTTTGGAACGGAGGGAGTAAGTTAACTAATAGTATATAATCTAATAGCTTATGCATGGGCTTCAAAAACATAAAATAATAGCTTATGCATGTATTTGCTTTCTTTTTCAGGGGACGGATTTGATGAGCCCAGAATGAGTCACGGATGTCTATTTATGCGAAGCTGCGGTCATACATAACATTGCAGCACAGCCAACATTGATCATTGGTGGCTACATATTTTACTTGGTGCGTAGTAGAATACTTCAAAATTCAAATAATCCAAGGTTTTTATGGCTCCTCCTGCCAGCAGTTTGGTGAAACATTGAGTTGCTCTGCTAGGATTTTACTCACAATTGCCCAACTCTTTTGTATACTTTTATTTGTGAGATATACAAGCTACAAACTTGTTAGAGCTAAAAGGACACACCCTCTAAGATTTGTCTAAATTATAATTTCTTAGTCTCTTCTCCTTGAGTAATTTTATTATGGGGGAAATAGTTTGCCTTGCAAAGGATCTTTTGTCTTTTTCTCAACTCAAAGTCTTGTACGTCAAATTAGTGCTAGTTTGGAGATAAAATTAATTTTCGTTACCTTTTAAGTAGTGGCTGTGAAATATTTGATGACAGTAGATGGGCAAAATTAATGATTTTTCCATTGTACTTGACACGTTTTATTTAATACATCACTGAACTTTTAATTTTTCAAATTACATCATTAAACTAATTAATATTTTCAAATTGGGTCATTCTGTTACAAAAATTGAATGGACGTTAAATCTGAGAATTAAACTCTCAACATGAAAGTATTTTTCCTCTTTTTCTCATACTAATATACCCAAATATCATGATTTGATGTATATCGGGGAGTTTTCCTAAAGCAGAGTATAGAAAAATGACTTTCTTGGAGATTAATTCTTAGATTTAAGGGTGAAGTAAAGCAGAGTATAGAAAATTGACTTTCTTGGAGTTTTTCTAAGGCAGAGTATAGAAAATTGACTATGAAAAAGAGGAAAAATACTTTCATGTTGAGAGTTTAATTCCTAAATTTAACGTCCATCCAATTTTTGTAAACGGAATGACTCAATTTGAAAATATTAATTAGTTTAATAGTGTAATTTGAAAAATTAAAAGTTCAGTGGTGTATTAAATAAAACGTGTCAAGTACAGTGGAAAAATTATTAATTTTGCCATAATAGATGTAAATGAAATACTCTCACTTAATGCTATGATTAAAACTTGAGGGAAAACAAAATAAAAGTTATAATTTTCTTTGCCATTCATTACATTATATTCTAACAATTTTCTTAATATTATATATAGATTATTAGACTTATCTATTCTGATTTTTTTTTCTTTTTGTCCTTTTCCTTTCTTTTCCACCAAGTTTTTCAAGCTCTAATGTGATGGGAGTATTCTCGGATATATTCGGTACACCTTATCTCTATCGTATACTCCCTCCGTCCCAAAATAAACGTCCTACTTAGTTTTGGCACTAATTAATAAAGTTTTCTTTTACCTAAATTACCCTTTTTAATTACTTATTAATTGAAGTATTTTTTTACTTTTCTATGTCTCTAATAATTAATTATTCCTGACTAGTTCCAACATATGCTCACATTTTATATTTCTCTCTCCAAACTAATTACATTCATATGTCCACCATGCATGCAAACCTTTGCTGGTATTTAAGAGGTTGGAGACCCATTAAATAGAAAGTTATACTGATAAGATAATAATGAGAGAGAAAGTGGTATAACAATATCACTCTTCCCAATGTAAACCTTTTATTACTCCATTTCTTAAGTTTCCAATAAAAATTGACTATAAAAAATATAAGGGTATACGTGAAAAAATAAGAAAAAAGTAGTTACTAATATAGAAATAAGACATTTATTTTGGACCATCCTAAAAAAGAAATTAGGACGTTTAATATGGGACGGAGGGAGTATATAATTCGGATCTTTCTCATTGAATTAAGGCTTAAATATAAATTACTATCTTAAACTATGGCCATATTCCACTTCGATGATTCACCTTTCAATTTTTTCAATAAGGTCATTAAACTATCAATTTTTTCCACTTCCATTCAATTGGGTCTGCCACGTCAGAAATTGCTGACGTGGCCCTTTGACATGTATTTAAAAAATAATTTCTTCACCATTTTGTTAATTTAAATCGTTTAACAGGGGTAAAGTTGGCAAAACAACTTTTATTCTACATTAAAACAAAACAAACAATTTCTCAGACAAATTTAAAAATCCCAAAACTTTGATCAAAACTTAATTGAAACTTTTCATTGCGTAAAATGAATTTACCGGAGGAGCATTGATACAAAAACAAAACCATGGATTCCTTTAAAGACGGCCAAAATAAGCCTCCTACTCCAACAACAATAATCATCATCATCATCAAATTCCCAGAAAAAAAGACACCCAAAAGCCTCTAATAATCTCATTAATCATCCTATTAACATTAATCATTGCAGCAATAATCACCACCTCTACAGCTCTAACCATCCGCCAGTTCACCGACAACTCAATTCTCATCTCTTCCCCAGTCGACTCTATCCGATTTGCCTGTTCATTTACCCCATACAAACGCTTGTGCAGAACCACCCTATCCTCCTCCATCGCCGCTGCCAACAACAAAAACTCCGACAACCCATTGGAGATCACCCCAAAAAAAATCATCTCTCTCTCTTCAACTCACTGTAACCCAACTCACCCATCTCTCTTCGCTCCCTAAAATCCTCAATTCCAAACCCAACGACGCACAAACCAAATCAACCTTGCTCGAATGCCAGATTTTGTTTGATGAAGAGATGAGTCGACTCAACAACTCGGTGGCGTCGATGGATCCACATAATTTAGTGATGGAGCCCCTCTTGCCGATCTCAACGATCCACCTAGCTTTTATCTTCTTCGTAGTTCGCCACGGATCTGGGTTGTGCCGTGGAGGCTTGACGGGCGACGATCTGGACCATGGATTTGGTCTTTGATGACAAGCTTAAATCGATTTTACCAGGATTATTTCTATTTGTTTGGAACGGATTTGGTGATAGATCTGGGTTTGGAAGAAGTTTAAATCGATTTAGTGATAGATCTGGGTTTGGAAGAAGCTTAAATTGATTTACACCTTTTTTTATGCGATTTGACCTTTTTACCCTTAGATATTTAATAAATGTAAAAATTTATTTGAAATAATAATTTTTAATTACACGTAGGCATTGATTAGCCTAGTCAGCGGGGCCACGTCATCAATTTATGATGTGGCAGGTCTAATTGAACGAAAGTGGAAAAAATTGATAGTTTAATGACCTTATTGAAAAAATTGAAAAGTTGATCACCGAAGTGGAATATGGCCTATAGTTTAGGATAGTAATTTATATTTAAGCCTTGAATTAACTATTCTGATTTTCTTTCGAAGGGTTTATCAAGAAAACAAAAGAGGTTTGTATATGATACACCTAATATTTTAAAAGATTTAGTAATAAATTGTCTTTAAAAATTAATATTGTAAAATACCTAAAAATATATATAAAAAGCTGGGGTTGTGTTTTCTTACACGAATATTAAATGAATTCCACACTAATATAAGAAAGAGAAGACTTAAATAAAACTTGAAAAAAAAGATTAATTTTATTTGTTGAAATATCACTTTCCTATAAAATAGGAGTAATTGAAATAAAACTAGTGGACTTGTTTGGGCTTTCTAAGGTCTGAGCATATTACCTAGACTGCAATTGTGTGTGCTATTTTGCCATGAATTTTCTTCCATTAACCAGTAATCAGTAATCACTCCACTTCAAATTGAAATAGCTACCCAAAAAAAAATTAAAGGAGTATGAATTTATTATTTCAAAAGTGTAATTAGATAGTGGTATAGTCCAATAGACTGAAACTCGTTTTTACACTCAAAAGTTTCCATTTCATGGCCCGAAAAGGTCTCTTGGTTATAGTCTATAGAGAGTATGCATGTATAATGAGCGTGATATTCAATTACAAAATCTAGAATTTCTCTTCCGACTAAAGAGTACCAAGTTACTTCCAAGAAGTAGAGTTGCTGGATTTCATCCTAAAGCTAAAGCTAAAGCTACTCTAGTGGGGTTGGCTTGCAACTGCAATTTGTTGTCCATAGGCCTGGTACAACATTAATATGTTTGGTTTTGGATTATTCCGATCTAGTCCAACATATATATATATATATTAGGGCCTTTCAAATGCGGGAGTACCGCATGCGGGATTTTAAAATATGATTGTGTAGAAAAGAGGAAGCATCCCACTCACTTGAGTGGGATGCTTTTTTGTTTTCCTCATTTTTTTATCTTTGATCAAGTAAGTGGGATACTACCTCTTTTCTACATAATCAGTCTACTAATGGAATATTTTAAAATCCCGCATGCGGTACACCCGCATTTGAAAGGCCCTATATATATATATGTTTATTAATGGAATGGCTTGCTTCGTTGGATGATCAACGATTGTTCTTGTTTACTTGACTTGTCATTGATTTGAATGATGGCGTTTGTAGGAAAATAGATAAAGTAATTAAGTTGTGGGACTGGGACTGAATCTGTTGGAGTGAGTCGGATGGTTACTTAATTGTTGAATTTTTGGGTTTCAGGGAGTAGCTGTTGCTTACGTGACAGATCTTCTGAAAGTACCTGCAGTATTTACTGTTTATAAAAGCTGTGCCTGTGACTGATATCGTGGATGGTGATAAATCAACTGTAAAGGAAATCATTCCTATAAAATTTAGCCGCAATGTCTGCTGCACTCGATCAAAGTCATTGATGTTACATCAATGGGAAGTGCATCGCATCCATCTCATCTTGCTCCAGTTCATTTGAAACTCATAGACAAAATTTTTATGAGTCATATCAATTTTAAAGTTTAAATCGTTTGACCTCAAAACTCAAATGAAGTTGCTGTAGTTTACTTCCCTGTGTAGCTACTTGAAGCTCCTAGTTTCCGGTGCCCAAAGTATCCACCTCTGTTGGTTTACTTAATTGGCCTATTTGAACACCATGCTATGTTTGTTTAGGAATGTTGACATAATTTAATGAACTTTAGTGGTTATCTTGTTACTCTATAGATTTCTTTCAAATTTCATTCTGATGAATTGGGTATATATGCTTTTGAAGTGCTTCCCACTATTCAATGGAATTCTGGTGTTGTGCTTCTGCTGTGTGCGTGTGTGTTTTTTCTTAAATTATTTATTTATTTATTATAAATTGTTAATTGTCAAAGCGGTTAAAGGATGTGCAACCTTAGCTCGAATCCTACAAAAAACAAGTCCATTGACAACTATCAGATAGTGGCATAGTGCCTCCAGTGGGGCTATAAATTTACACTAGAAATAGATTACATAAAAGTCAATGTATATTAAAGTATTTGAAAATTGTTCCAAGGGATCAAAATATGCACCCAAAAGAAGGATTATTTATTTGATGTTACAAAATATTTGCAGTTTATTAACCAGAAAATAATAAAAAAAAAGAAAAGGATGTATTAATTGAGAATGTGAATATTTAACATTTTGCATCTGTACCAACTTTAATTATTTTATCATTTGACGAAAGGAACTCTGGAAAGAAGATAGAATTAATCCCAGAAAGCAATTAGCAATAGATGAAGCACAAGACAAAAGTTATGCTGTTATTATTCCCATGGCCATACATTTTTGGGTGTTCATCTACCGAACCGGTTATCAAATGTTTGAAAAAATGAGTATCGATACCGGTATCGAAATACCGGTATTCCGAACATGTGTGGTTTTATTTTTATTTTTAATAATTTTATTATAATATGTAGCCATAATTATGAGTTAAAGAGCAATAAAAGTACGCATGCATGATACATATAGAAAAAGAAATTAGTAAACTTTCTTTTTTTTTTGGGTTAGGCAGTAAGCTCATGTGCCATTGTTTGCATGAATTTTCTTTTTCTTTTATTTTTTTATACTTTTTTGCTCTTTATGTTAGTGGTATTAGAGTTTTTTAGATAATTTTTAAATGTAAATTTCATCAATTATCTTGTTTTTTAATTCCTATAATACTTCTTAATGAATAAATATAAATATCTATACTATATATAATATAATCGGTATATACCAGTTCGGTACGGTATATATCATTTGAAAAAAAAAAGATACTAATATCGATATCGATTAATCGGTATATACTATTTTTTATACCGTTACTAAACCGATTTTAAATTTTATCAAATTATTCATATCGAAACGGCCAGTATCAATAAAAAACCAATTGTATCAAATTTTAAAAAACCTCTGCTTTTTGATTAACCAAAGAACCTAGTTTAAAGTTACAATAATACTCTAAACAAACAAAAGGAGTAGGAATTAAAGTTCCTGTTCTTATGACAAACTTTTGTCGGGAATATCTAAAAAGAAAGTAGTACTATCATGTTACATGTATATACATATATATGCACACAATATGTCAAGAAAAAATGTGTTAACTGTGGTTTTAAAATTAAAAATATTTTTTGATTTTTGAGATTAAAAAAGGCATATTAAATTTTAAATTAATATTTTTTTTAATTTTAATTATTATAATTATAAATTATATAACACAAATTATTAATCACAAAATTTATTTTATTTTAAACTTTTACGAGTCATACCGATTTTAAAATTTAATATGTCGTCGTTTGACCTCAAAAATTAAATTATACCTTTAATTTTAAAACGGATGAAGTATTACTTTTTATTTTGAATTATATTTACTTGATATATTTTCTTTAGTTTTTCTAATGCTTTTTTTCCTACCTTAAAATTATACCCATAATCTTTATGAATAAAATTGTACAGACAAACAAATTGTAAGTGGTCCCTTTCCAGTAAGATTTAACTAGATAGATAGGCTTTATGTCTAGAATTACAAATAAAAACCCTATACCAACATGATAATTGAACATGATTTTTTTATAAATTTATCTATTTATATTTTGACTTTTATTTTTTACGACAAAACCGCAACCAATAGAAATTTTAACCTTAATAAAAGTAAAAAACTATGCCCTCCAAATGGATTGGGTCGGATTAAACCTAAAAGATTCCAGTTGGGCTTCGTCTCTACTGCAACTGACGGGTCTGGCCCGGGTCCAGGAAGAGAGAGAAACTGAGGAAGAGAAAGAGCGGCTGCGCCTATCTATTTCTGTTCTTGGTCTGTTCTCATGATTTTTACCAGTAGTCTCAGTTCCCTGTGTTCGTTTGGCTAGCTTGTGGACCAATCTTTCTCTCTCTACTCGATCGCTAATCACCATCTTCAACTATTAGCTGTAAGCTCTTTAATTTATCTCTCTCTCTCTCTCTCTCTCTATATATATATATATATATATGCTTTATTCGTATCTGTTTGGGACATGTATATACAGACTGTCTTATTTATGTTTTTCTGGAATTTTTTTTTGAAATTAGGGCTCGCCGCTGATTAAGGGTTGAATTATTCTTGAATTCTAGTGAAAGGGTATTTAGTCCGGAAACTGAATAAGACTATTATGAGAGGCCTCCATTCTCCTTAGAGATAAAAGTCATATAGATATATTAATGTACATGTAATTGCTGTTGCATTTAGGGGAAGCCTTTTGAGAACTCAGAAATGTCTAACTCGGGGGCTGTGATTAATTTCAATCATGTGATTGGTTGATATTTGATTAATTAATTTAATGCTCTAGACTTGTTTTTTGTCAAATTTATGTTTGATTTTATTCATTTTATACTGTTTTTTATTTGTTCAGTTATATCCCCATGAATGCTGTGTCTTACACTCTTAATTATGCTATTATTCATGGATCGTTCATTTGTAATGTATTTCCCTAGTTGAATTGTCTTGCTCTAAGTGTGCACCCCATTTTCTATCCCATAACAGTATTATTTGTGGCTACAATGTGTGTCTAATATCTGCACTTCAGTATTTTAGACTTTTTAGTTTGTTGTAGAAATTTCATCTTTTTGAGGGATTATCACTGTGCTTCATGTGATGAAATACCTTGCTTGTGGAAATGTATGATCTTGGCTTAGAATGAAGCAAAAAATGGCTAACCAGTTAACACAAAGGGTCAAGTTAAAGACAAGGTTTTCAAAAAAGTAATTATATGCTGAATTATTAGGAATGATGTCTGTAATATGAGAGTTAATATAATGATGTTGAGTGAAGTTACTTGCAACAAAGAAACAAAGTAGTTAGATATAGATGTGCAGTGCTTTAGTGGTAGATCCAATGCAAAACAGGTCAAGAGAAAGCCTTGTGATAAAGTTCTTGTTCATATTTGATAAAGAGCAACATGTTTTTTCCAGTAGTAAGTATACTTGTGTTTTTGATGGCCTATGAGGAGGAAGTGAATCAAAGAATACGGCTCGAGGTTGTGACTGACAACATGTGAACTATGATTAATATAACCTTGACCCTTGGGAGTGTCACGTGTTTCTAATTTCAGACTCTGATTGTTTCAAATCTTTTTCCATATATACCATCCTTTCTTAATTTAGTTTGTGCCTCATTTAGGGGGGCTGTGTTACATAGATTTGAACAAGTGTGTATTGGCTGATTTTTATTTATTTTTTATTTTATCTTATTATCATTTCTTTGTGTTGTTGTTGTTGATAAGTTGTATGCTGTGTTAGAGATAAAATAGATATATTGAATATTATTGTTATGTTAATACAAAGAGTACTAAAGCCTTATATATAAGCTACTAGTTGAGTAATGGCCAAGTATATGTGGGCACTAAGCATACTTGGTGACCAAGTTCTAATAATAATATACTCTAATAATAATAATAATAATAATAATAATATACACTAATAAAATCATGATTCTAGAATAATCTTCTAACACTCCCCCTCAAGTTGGAAGTCTTATATCACGACTTACAGGACCCAAATTCTGAGGACATAGAACAGGACTAATAGTTTGCCCTTTTAGATATACTTTTTGTGTATATAGGGCACAGACACACAGTGGACTTTATATTGTACATGAACTATTCACGTGGCCATTGCATTCATTCTGCAGTAACAATGTGACAAAATTAAGTTTTCAGTGCTAACAAGATTAAGTTTATACTAGTCTCTTAATTGTAATTTTTGATATAGAGCTTGTTATGAAGACATAGCATAAGCTGATTCTCCTTTTTCCTGCATTGTATATACCAACATTATATTCCCTAACTCTATAATTTCTGTGACAGGGTCCACCATACACATGAAATAAAACTTGCAAGGGTTAGATATAATGCATTTTGGATCGAATTAGATGCTTTTCCCTTGAATGATATCCTATTATATTGTATATCATGGCTCGCAAGGGAAACCAACAGAAGAATGGGTTGGATCACCACTCAACAAATCGTAGGAAAGGAGTTTCAAATTCAGTGTCTGCATTTCCAAATACAATGCAAAGGGGAAGAGTAAGTGAAACAAAGGTCCTTGCTGGGGAGGAACTTCCTAATGGCAATGAGCCAACTGTACCTTTGACAGAGAACTTTAGTAAAACTGATCAAGGAGGAGATGATAAGAAAAGCAAGCAAAAATTTGGGAAACATTTGAGAAGTAAAAAGCAAGGGGTGAATGAGACACAAGGTCTAGAGCAACCAGTGCCCTCTGGCAGTATATCACGAGATGGTATTGAGTATATGTATACAACAGAAGCTTCTGGTTCGAGAGAAGAAAATGGGCCATCACCAGTCAGTAATTTTGGTCCTCAGATTCCACAAAGTAGTTTAGGCCGCTCGTCGAACGGACTACATATGGGTGCTACAATGGCAAGTATAGAGGTTTTAAATACAGTGGTTCTTAGGCGCCTGATGACTTTAACTTTGTCAATCTTAAAGGCATCTAAGGAATGGCTTGAGAGGCAGAAGCCTTTGTTTATAACAGTGTCAAATTATGTATTAAATGCTCGTGATTATGTCCGTATGAAGGTTGTGCATGCATATCCAATTGTCTTGCGATGGACCATGCATTTCGCGAACATATTGCTTCTTTTGGCAATGGTTTGGTTGGAATGTTCTCTTAGAGGCATCGACTCCTTACTACGCATGGGAACAACATCATTCTTTGTAGTTATATGGTGCAGCACTTTCTCACTTGTCACAATGATTGGAGTGACCAAGATTCTCGTTGTCCTGGTAAGTTCTGGTGTTATTTGCTAGAATCCAGAGTGTTTCTATCCATAAATTCTAAAGAGAATTTGAAAGTCACTAATAAAAAGAGTATTGGACTTTATTACTGTATATCTGCGCATTGCAGAGGTTTTTTTTTTATTTCGATAGGTAAAATTTTCCCAATTCTGAAGCCATAAAATCATGTATGGGGGTGGATTCCTATAATTAACATACTTTAGTATATAGCAATCTGTAGCTTCAAAAATTGCAACACATACAACTAACATTCAATTTTACTTATAGGAGGAGTCATTTTTATGTATCTAGCTTTGGAGTCTTGCTGTTTTTCTCTTCTCTGACCTGTACTATAAATTTATCTTCCTTTTTCATTTTTAGTTATCAAGTGTATTATTTATTTATCTTTATAAACTATTATTTATACTTATCAGGCTATAGCTGCTTTTATGGGATTAATGGCTGGGCTCACCATTGCTACTCTGTTGATTGCGTTTTCTGGAATTGTTTTCTTGTGGTTGTATGGAAGCTTCTGGACAACAATGCTTGTCATCTTCTTTGGAGGTGGTTTTTTGACCTTTCTCTAGCTGTGGTTAGTATAATGTCTCTTTATTTCGATTTTGGCCCTAATGCTGGTGGTTTTCTTGAATGCAGGACTGTCATTCACATTTAGCCATGAACGTGTTGCACTGTCAATCATCACCGTGTATTCGGTATATTGTGCATGGATGTATGTTGGATGGCTTGGTTTACTTCTGGGCTTGAATTTATCGTTCATCTCCAGTGATGCTCTGATATTCTTCCTGAGGAATAACTTAAATGAGCATAGAAGGGCCAACAGTGCCTTTGAACAAGCAGCTGGATCAGGCATCTTCTCAGGTGAGCAATGGAATGCTTCATCCCCAGAAACTGGTTCTGGTCTACCGTCTGATCGTAGCCCAGGAGTACCTTCAACAAGTGGGTTTGATTCTGATGTAACATCTGAAGATGAAGTTGGTCGGTTATTAAACTCTACGGATCACTATTCGGCATTGGGATTTTCCAGATTTGAGAATGTAGATGTTTCCATTCTTAAGCGGGAATACAGGAAAAAGGTTGGTTGTTGGTACCATATTTATATTTTCTGAAATGCCAGTTTTGATTGTTGTGTAGTATATTTCCATCTCAGAATGGTTTCTCATATGTTGAAGCTAGAAAACTTGCTAGCTAGTTATGGTTCTCCATGAGCTGAGATTAGATTGTGCTTGCGAGGCAGTCATGGTGTTTTGTAGCTCTGCAAGGGAGTGATATATTATTTATTTTAGGTTATGTTTATATTTTATTGAAAATAAAAGGTTAAAGGTTGTTAATTCAGCTTCTTCTTTTTTGTTATTTTCTTGGGTTATTAGGCAATGCTGGTCCATCCTGATAAAAATATGGGCAATGAAAAGGCTGCAGAAGCTTTTAAAAAACTTCAAAATGCATATGAGGTACCTTTCGCGATTGCCATTTTCTTTTATTTATCTAGATTCACTATTTAAATCTTGTTTTTCATGACTGACTATTGGGTGTAATTATTTTCTCTTAGGTTTTACTCGATTCATTGAAGCGTAAATCATATGATGATGAACTGAGGAGGGAGGAGCTGCTGAATTATTTCCGTAGGTTTCAAAATGGATCTCAACAGGTTTAATTATCTTTCTTATACCTCTACTTGAGAACAGTCGCAGTTTTTCTTCGTTTTTTGGACAATGAAGAATTCTATTAAGAATAAGAAAGAGAGCTGAAAGAAGCCTAGGAGTCCTCTCACCAAAATCAATGAAGGGCAGCTTTCTAGTCCCCCTGAATGCTGGAGATTCTAAAAGCACCCATAGTTAAATACTGAGAAGAAGCATGGGATTCCACTATTTCACTCGATATTGAAAGGGGGAAACTGATTCTTGCTCTCCCTCCTACCAAATACTTTATATTGAGAATTCAAAGCCCCACACCACCCAATATAAAATTGTCCTCATGTTGAGGTCAAAATTACCCCACATATAAGGTGATTCAGGACAAGCTCTAGAATAGTTTAGAGAATGGATAAAGGAGGAAGAAGGAAGGGTGAAGCAGAACCTACCCTTGTTAAAAATCGGTGGAAACACACAATGACACAAAAGCTTAATTCAATCAATATATTAAACTCTTTTCTAACGGTGGATTACATCACTTCAAATAGAATACAGAAAATCCTAATTCTTGTATAACTTGAGTAACCTAATTTGATAAAGAAACAAACTTTTAATTACTAATGTAAACTAGCCTACCTGTTAATTAAAAGATACAATAGCTACCATTTATTTATCCCTAAATAATAATAAATAATCTCATGCAATTTCTAATTCCATTATTCTCCCTGATCCGTTCAGCATCGTGAGGGAGTGTGTTGAATACAAAGCCCCCCATCGAACAAGTTAAGCCTTGAGACTCGCTATATGTTAGGAGGCTACTACACTTGTTGCCAATATGGTTTTGAGTTGATGCTTCAACACTTTAAAGAACTGCAAACATGCAACATCCTTACAAATTTTTCTGCCCTTGCAATTATATGAAATGGAAAACATATGTGCAACCATCATATTCTAGCATTAAGATTTGAAAGACTTTTTGTCTTTGTTTCTTTTTTGTCATTTAGGGGAAAGTATTGGACTTTATTACTGACTTTTGTACGTAATTTACAAGTAAGAGAACATCAAAAGTAGCACAAATTGGACAAATAGCTGAAAGATTACAATCAAACAATCTAAGCATTATGAGAGAAATAGAAGCTCCTTTGAGGTGATAAATATGTATATAGGAGTCAACCTTGGCCCACTTTGAGTCTGTTCATTTTTTATATATAATGTAATATAGAATCAATCTCAAACTCCCTGTCGAGCCAGACCTGACTGCTCATGAAAAATTGCATCAACTGTAGCCCTTTGTCGAATTGCCTAGAGAATCTCACACCTTTCTTTTTCTTTTGGTTGGTTAATAATCTCATATCTTCCTAGCTACCTAAGTAGCCCTCATGATACTTTTAAAACTGTTTTTAAGATGTAAGCTTTCTTACTTGTCAGAAAAAGAAAAAGAGAAGGGGAAAAAAGATGTAAGCTTTCTTAATAATAGTGAATTTTTTTTGGAGCATTCTAACTATTTAGGCATTGTTTACATGACCATTGTTCAATCTGCATTTCAATTTCTTCACCTGCTTATGCTTTCAAACAATGATGTTGCAGGATAGAGGGCATAGTTTCTTTTCTTCAAGATTTAAACGCACAGAGGCTGATGTTGAGGATCCTCTAGGGGAGTCGAGGCGTATGGCTTGCAGGAAGTGCAACAGTTTTCATGTCTGGTTTCCTACCAAGAAATCAAAATCTAGAGCAAGATGGTGCCAGGTTTTCTCTCTATCTCCAAAAATATTTTAAATTGCTAAAAATTCTTAGAAAGTGGAACTGAGCATATTAGCATGTTGCAAGACCTTTTCCCGCTTTTTTTTATGTTTTATTGTAAGAAAAGAGATCTACCAGGACTTAAGGTTTCTCTCTAATCACATTTTGAAGGATTGCAATGATTTTCATCAAGCTAAAGACGGGGATGGATGGGTTGAACAATCTTCCCAACCCTTCTTTTTCGGGTTACTGCAGAAGGTATGTATACATTGGAAGAAGCTTGTGTTTTGAAAGTAGCTATGTCGATGGTGTTTTATCTTCCATCCTCTTTGATGTAGAAATAACCGTTTCCAAATGGCTAATGTACAGGTGGATGCTCCTTGTGCATATGTTTGTGCTGATAGCAAGATATATGATGCAACTGAATGGTATATCTGTCAGGTAAAACAAAAAATCTTCAAATTGTTTTTGTGTTTGTCTTTGAAGTGATATCATACAAAGAGACAATCAGAATTACCTGTTCTGAAATTAGTATAACTAAAAAGTTTCACTTGAGAGTGGTGTAGTCTACGGATGTTGTGCAAAAGAAGCAGGCCTATTCTTAAATGTTAGAAAATATTTGGCGCTTTGATATTTAACTGAAAGAACATTATGTGCAAGAGTCAGCAAGACTGCACGAGTCTGTGCTTTTAAGTTTTAAAATGTAGTTGAAGGTCAAACCAAATATAGCATGCAATGAGAGTCGTAGTGGGTTCTCACATGTCCTAAAGATGTCAAAATGAGTCCATGTGCTTTAGCTAGTCTTCAAATGTGCTCATTATTTCTAGTGGAACTTAATGCATCTTTTGTCTTTCGCTTTACCCTTGTTATAAGTGCATCTTCAGGGAATTGAGTCTCTATTCCCTTTCTTTTACTGTTATTTGGTGACATGCTGTGACTACATAATCAACTTGATAATTTCATGTATCCATGTTTCACTGCCAAATTGATATGTTTGAGGAGCTATGTAAACATAAATTCTGAGTCATACTCACGAGGATATTCTCGTTGCTTCCTTACATATAAGACCAGTGCCATTCTGGGAGAAAAAAGTTTTTTTTTGGGAAACCAGGGGAGTTTGGGGGGGGGGGGGGTGCGCCAGAAGTGATGGATAGTTTTCTATTTTTAAGAATGGAAAAGAGGAGGGAGCATCTTTATTCTTCTTTCCTACCATAAATGAGAGGGACCTAAAAAGACGATACTTCTCATTCTATATATAACAACATAATGGTGTAGGCTAGTAATAGTAGCTGCTCTTTTCTTCCTTCCTACTCAACATCCCTTCCTTAGTGATCACCATTTACCAGGAGTGGGCATCCATATTATGGGTGCAGTTATCCCCCATAACCATTGGAAAACTATAATTTTACTAGTTTTAATTGTACCTCATTTTTAGATAATGGTTTATATATTCAATTTCCCCCCCTTATACTTGAAACAAAATTCCGGTAGTATTAACTTTGTCCCCTTCGTAGGATTTTTCTGTATGTCATGTCTATAACCCCCCTAGATGGTGCTTTTGCCATAAAACATTTTATAGTAAAAGTAGTTGTACCTTTTGTACGTACTTACAAAGAGAAAGATGGTACAGTTATCTATCTTTTGATCTCCTTTTTTCCTTAAATTTATGTCCTCTCTATCAAATGGACCATAATAGTGTGGAATGGTAACTTGGTAATTACTTTTATAAATTGAAAAAAAGACTATCCGGATCATTATTTGGATATTTTGGCGATAATTACGTTATATGTTTTCTTTTTGAAGGAAAAATAGATCAACTTTCTGATATCATTAAATATATTTTAGTTATGGCTTCGATTCAGTATTGAAGAAAAACTATACTGGAGAAAATAATAGTCTATACACATGCGTTTGCATTTCTTCTTCTTCTTCTTTTTGGACAAGTAGAAACAGATACATTTCTTCCATGTACATTATGCTGGATTGTGGTTGCAGGGAATGAGATGTCCGGTCAACACTCACAAGCCAAGCTTCCATGTGAACACAAGTGTAACGTCAAAGCATAGCAGTGGGAAGGGAAACTCGGGACAAAGGGGAGGTGGAATACCATCTTCTAATATGGAGGAGACAATGACAGAGGAAGAATTTGAAGAGTGGTTACTGAATGCAATGCAAGCTGGCATGTTTGACAATTTTGCTGGTGGTAATTCAGATAGCCCGTCTACACGTGCTGGAACCAGCTTTAAAAGTGGCGGGGGCAATCCAGGAGGTGGTGGCACCAGCAGTAGTGGTGGCAAGAGAAAGAAAAAGGGAAAGAAGCAATGGTGAGCAATATTCCAGACCCTTTGCTTACTACGGAGGATGGACCTTTAAGAGCCTGAAAAGAAGGCTCAGAAAACTTGATGAGGGTAAGTTTGTCTCTTAGAATATGAAAGCCCGAGGGAAAATTTAACTCCACTTAATTGTACATTGGCGTGAACTTACCCCTTAATCCAGCTTTATACAGAGTTTGTATAGCTTCTCACCCACATTTCTTTGGGAAATTGTACTCGGAATTCTCATTTTAAGAATGAATTGCCTGTAATTAATGGCAGTTTCTTTTTAATGTGATGACAATTGTGATGAACAGCTCGATGAATGTGTTCCCAACTTTCAGCAGTGGGTTATATGGACAAGATGATAGGCAGTGTATAAGAAAGAGATGCCAATTTAATTGGCAAATTTTCTGAATTATTAAGCTTTCGGGACAATTTTGGAACTCTGTGTTTAAATATAATAACAACATAATTAAATATAGAAGAATTTAGTTTTGCTCTAGTTCTTGTTTTCTTTGATCACTATCTTTTGAAACATTGGGATGGCTTGAGATCCTCTGTCAATTTCTTTTGGGTGTGATATGTCGATGATAGTGTGGTTGATCTAGATATTACCATGATTTTATACAAAGTGTTCTCAGACTTGACCACTTGAATGCAACCATTCAACCCAACATTCCTCTTTTTGGATATACATATTGTCTTTTTAAGGTGAATCAAAATAAATAAATTAATAGGAAATAATTGTACAAAAAATTCCTTATTTCATCATTAAAAACATTTAAAACTTGACTATTGTATCCTTAAACCCTCTTACAAGTGAGAATTTATTAAATGTCAGAACTTCAAAAATTAGAGGGAAAAAAAAGAGAAGAAAAAAACAAGTTTAAAATTTATAAAACTCTCTTAACCATTCATTACAATATATATTACTAACATTCTTCCTGTTAAATATCTATAAATATAAATAATTAAATTTATTTTTATAAAAGATAGATTTTTATGCATTTTTTTTTGAATGTCTAAGGGAATAAGTTTAGATCAACCTCTATATCAAAGAGTTTAGTGTCTTCAATATTCGTAATCGTTAATAAAAATTAAACTCTCAACCTTTATATTAATAAAATAAATTGTCTATAAAAATCAAACTCTCAACCTCTGTATTAATAAAAATAAATCATGTACTAATGGATCAAGTCACCCTCAATCTATTTATGTATATCGAATTTTCTTTTCCTTCTCTTTTCATCCTAGCCTTCCAAGTGTATCCACAATCATCTATTAAATTACGATCCATACCATTCTCCCCTTCCTAAAGCCTCTTCGAAGTATATAAAGTTAAAATGTGTTGTTCTATCTTCTGATAATATAGGCTTCAATGGAGTCAGTGGTGCTGACATCTTCTTCTTCAACTAATCTTCAATTTTCAGACGCTGGAAAACTGTATAGAGGTGGTGGGTTATCCAGTATAAATTCGAATACTTGCTTGTTTTTCGCAAATGGGTATTCCTTTTCTCCTTTCCCATTTTCTTCTCAAAAGCTCAAAACTTCATCAATAATTGCGGCCGCCAAGAAGAATAACAGTAGTAATAGTAAAAAAGTCGATACCCATAGCTTTGTATCCAAACCAGATGAATCCACTGGCATTTTTCCTGAAGCTGTCCTGCTTAAAGAGGTCAGCTCTCTTTTTCTAATTCGTTCTAATTTGTTGCTAGATGTTTACATACACAATACATTTACTCATATGGGTGTACTAATCTTGATATGCTGTTATATTATTATTCCATAGCTATGACTATTTTAGAGCATCAAAAGCACTTGAAACCCCCTAAAGTTTGAGGGGGGGGGGTACTTTTAAGTGTGTATTTGAATTATCTGAAGAAGAGTTTTGAGTATTGGGGGCACATGTATAGATGTGTGTTATATGATTATTAATTATTTTAGCGTCTATAGTGGAAATAATGTAGAAAGTATGTAATTCTTGATTGTGAATATTTAGGGTAGAAAATTCAAGCACCAGATAGCTGCAGGCATTGAATACTAAGATTGTATGATTTGGGTATTCACGTTTGCAGATGTACAGGAACACTCCAGGAAACAGTTGTTAGAAATTGGACCCATTGTGAATTTTTTGTGTGTCCGTAGATATGTATACAGTATATGCATTTGGGTCCAATATATCCCAACTAGAGTCGTGAAATGCTCTATGCACGTGTGCTCAGCTGCTGTATTTTAGTTTTACTTTTTTAAGAATATAAAGCTTGAAAGTGGTTACCAATTCACCCTTTATGAATTATATCTCGTGTTATATAAGCTTTTCTCAAATTTGCAATTGTTATTGGATGTAGTAGAGAAGTTCTGTAAAACCTATTGTCTTTATGTAGTACTCCCTCCATTCCACAAAAAGAGCCTCATTTATAAAATTTTAAAACTTTAAGGATATATTTTTATTCCATGTTTATCCCTAAATATGATGGGTGTTTAGTTTAGTAGTGGCAGCATGGTAATGAAGTTGTGATGTTAAAACTTAGGGATATTGTGTCATTTTATACTATCATCAACAAAAGGAGGACTCTATGTGGATCAAATATTTTTTTTCTTTCTGCAAATGGGACTCTTTTGTGAACTAGAGGGAGTTATATAGATGGGTTTGGGTATATTCAATTCTATTATCCATGAAGTTGAATCTGGGGTGTTAAAATTGTATCCATTTCTTGGAAATTCGAAGCTTAAAGTTCAGTGTCTTAGGTTGAGCTATTACCACAAGCTGTTAACTCTTTCTTTAACCCCCCCGCCCCCCACCCTCTTCCCCCCCCCCCCCCCCCCCCCCCCCCCCCCCCCCGAATTTCAGAAGAAAGTTCAGGAAGATGGTAGGCTTCTACCTGAGTTTGCAGATGCTGAGGAGCGTAAGTGATTATTATTGTTTTGAATTTCGAAATTCTATAGTCACCATTTTTCTTTTCTCCTGATCATATGGAGGTTACAGTGGTTGAGTAAATTGTTGATTTGCAGAGGAACTCTATGAAGCTCTGAATCTTCTGCTGGAAAGTGATTTGGATGAAGAACGAAGTAAGCATGTTTCCTCGTTATTTCACATTCCTAACTAATTTTGTATAAGGATTCAGGAAGATTCAAGAAGTATATCTGCCTTCTGTATTGTTGATTTCTCAGAAAAAGACCAGATACATTGTACTTTTTAAAGTTAACACTTTATCCCACATAGCTGTACGATTCGAACTATGACAAGTATAAACTTTTGCTTGTTTACTTTTTATTGTGAGATGGTGTCGTTCCTTAACAATAAAAGAAAATTTTATCGTGTTATACAAGGAAATACCCAAAATGAAGAAAACTATAAACTTGGTGTTACTTTTCATTTACTGATTTGAATCTACTGAAGAGTTTCTTTTTTGTTATTATATATTTTTGATGTTGTTCTGCAGTGCGCCACTACGAAGTTGTCTACCTGATTCATGAGAACCATGTGGAAGAGGTTGAGAAAGTTAATCTTAAAGTTCAAGGTGACTTTTCTTTATTTTGATAAGTTAAAGTTATAGGCTTTTCATCGTTGTTATGTTTACATTTTGGGTTGATAAAAGTTCATTAATCAGGTCATCAATGAAAAGAAGGAAGAACAAAAATTCCTAGTCTTTCAACTTCAGTTATAGTAAAGGGAGGATAGTACTTAGTTTGAAATCATGATTGTCTGAGGATTTGCTAGTATCTATTTTGCTTTAGTATTTAATGTGCTCTTATTTGCATTACCCAGCATCATTTATCTGTTTCTTTTGATATGCCCTTTAGTGAGGAAGACAGCAGTAAAAAATTGTTAAAACTTCATTTATTATAACAATGAAACTATTTCTTGCAGAGTTTTTGAAGGAGAAGAAAGGCAAGGTATGGAGATTCAGTGATTGGGGTCTCCGGAGACTGGCATACAAGATACAGAAGGCGAAGAATGCTCACTACATCTTAATGAACTTTGAGTTGGAAGCAAAATATATAAACGAGTTCAAGAGCATGTTAGACAAAGATGAGAGAGTCATTCGGCATCTCGTGATTAAGAGGGACGAGGTGATCACAGAGGATTGTCCTCCTCCCCCCGAGTTCCATACTATGCGAGCAGGTACAGATGATGATGAAGAAGATGACTTGGATTATGATGATGACTATGAAGATGAAGGTGAAGGCGAGGATGCTGAGAATGAGATTGGTGTGGCTAGTTTGGATGATGGTTGTGAAGAGGGCATCATTTATGTAGATGAGGATGAAGCCAGTGACAGAGAAAATAGAAATTATAAGAACCTGAATGTAAGTAGCACTGGAAGGAAACTGAAAACTGAGAAAGTAGGTAGGTAATTATTTTCCCTTGTGTTTTCTTAGAGATGAATTAATACAGTTTCGGGAAGTTCTTTATCGCATATATGTTTCCGTGTTTCCCAAGTGGAAGATTGTTTTTGTGACTAATAATATTGTGATGTTTTATAGTTGACCATACTAAATAGTAAAAAGGTCTCCCTGAGCTACTTTAGTAGGTTGGTTGGCATGAAATCCATGATAGAATTGGTCCAATTGGATAGGGGGAAAGTATGGTATATTTCTTGTTCCAGCAGTTGGGTGAGAGTTTGCAGCCTCTTTACATCCCATTTTGTGGAGTATTTTTCTGTGAGCCAAAAAAGAAAATTTTCATCGGGTTCATCATATTGGGTTTGACTCGTAATTAATGGTATAAATGAATTGAGTCGAGCCAAGTATTGAGTTATTCATATTTGATTAATTTATCGAATATAAAATAAGGTTTGATTGAGGTTCGTTTAGCTATCGAGTCGAGTACAATCTCGAATCGACCCCGAGTAATTTGAACTTTTCGAATAAAAATATGATTCGAGTATCAATAGAAAATTACAATTTGAGAAGGTTCGAGTAATTTATCGAATTTTAAAATTTGTTCATATTTAAATCATTTATATTTTGAGTCGAGATCGAATCGAATTTTTAGTCGAGCAAATACGAATTGAGCCTGAACTGTTTGCTCATTTTAAAGCCTTGCTCGTAATGGGTTGGTTGAACTTGAAAATTAAGTAAACAATTGAATTGGATTCGCTGATTCACACAGGATTCCACGTGTCCCATATTACTCGGGTCAAAACGTAAATTAGTGATATTTTCGACTATTGGACTCTCGCCATCTAGGGTGTGGATGCTTGTATTGCTCTCACCAAACATGAAATATTTAAAAAGGTCAAAAAAACATTGGTTACATATGCAACTTGATTCGTTGTCAATGAGATTCGGACAGACACAAATACTTAAATGAATATCTCCCGTTGTTGATTAACCGTTATTGATTAAGACTTATTTATCTCTCTTCCATATCCAACAGATTCTTCCAACGTATTATTTTTTGGGTCCAATGGAATTTATAGGAAGAAGCACTATAAAATAGAGATTTTTTCTTTCAATCATATTTCGACTATTAATACGATATACAAGGACCGTTACTACAAAGAGTATTACACCCTTAATCGTGAAATATCGGTTGGTGTGAATAATATTTTACGATTAGCAATTTTTTTTTTTTCAAACTGACCCATTTATTATCTATAATTTAATTGACTAATTCTTTCTATTGAATTTATATTGGAATGGGTGAAGACTTGGATGGGTTTAAATTAATCAGATTTTTTCGAATAATGCCGCTGATGGAAAATGTTTACTATTGTATATTGATTGGCTGAAGGATAAACGTAGATTGACTTGGAACTATACAACTTTGTCAAAAATAATTTGTTGTGCCAAGAAAATATATCGTAGTGATACCATGTGTTCATGCTAACATTATAGCACCACTTGATTTAAAATGTTGTGTTTCAGAAAAGAGAAATGTTTTGGTCAAAACTAAGTTGAATTAAGAGCATATTAACTTGGTTAGCAAAACATATAACTAAACGGTTTTCACTTAATTTGAATTTCTCTTAACTAATCCAAAATAATTCGATTAATAATTAGGGATAACTAGATCCATCAAACTCATTTAAACATGCATATTATAACAGAGAAGAAAAATACTCCATCTATTTAAATTATTAATTTTTTGCATTTTTTTTCTTTTTTCATTAAAAAAAATATTTAAGATTTTGTAACACATTTTGGCATAATTCTAAAAAAAATACTATTTAATACTTAAAAGAAAAAAAAATCTTTCAAAGAAGTTTATAAAGGACGAGTGACAAATTTTAACTGAGCCCACCTAATTAACGGGCTACATTTCTGAGCTCGGGACCTTGGCCCAAATAGAAGATCTTTTAGTCCAGTATTATTTATTAAATTCTCCTGGGATTAATAAAATAAAATACAGAGTCGTATTTGCGCAAATATAACAAAATTAGGAGCGTGATTCACAAAGTCTGAGCAGATTGTAGCAAAAGAGCTTCTCTCTCCTTGAATCTTTCTATCTCCGGCAAATTTGAAGGTAATCAAAATTCAAAAACACCACACTTAAAACGAACTATTATTAGATATCTGTTTACTTCTTAGATCTGTTATATTAATTTGTATACACAGATGTGTATCTCTTGTGGCCGGCGATCTTCAACTCTTGGATATATATATAGACACACACGACATATCTGTTAAATTTTCGTAAAATCTCAGTAATATCAATTTTAGTGTTTCATAGCTGTATGTGTTATTGCATAGGAGAAGATTGATGCTTGTTTCTGTTGGAGCATGTTTTCACTTATTAGATCCTTTTGAATGCCCAATTCGGTGGCAATTATACATTTTTAGTTCTCTCCTGAACTTTTATATTTGTTTATATATGTGTGTGTTTAGTTGTCTCATGAACTTCGATTATTAGTGACTTAGCAATTAGCATCCAGGACTTTTTTTTTTTCTTTTTTTTTTTGAGGTTGACAGTAGGGTTTATGTCAATATATATGTATGTTTATGGAATTTTCTGTGATTTCTAGCAAAACTTTAGGTTATAACAAGCCTTGTGGTATGAATTGATCATCGAACAGCTCAAATTTCAGTCCTTTTGCATCTAGTCACCTGACTAAGTTTCACTCTCTTCAGTTGTGACAGTTGTCAACTTGGAGTTCTCTCCTGTTTACTTTCTTGGGGTTAAGTATGAGCTTTTGGTTCTTGCTGCATAGTCCAGCTTTTAATTGTTTCATTTCGAATTTTGTGGAATTAACAATAATGCAATCGTGCCTGCTTCATGTTTGATTCATTGTGTTTATTGTTCTCTTCTTATTTTCAGAAGTTACATATAAGTACAAGAAACAGAAGCTATGGTTGGGCATGATGATTCAGGTGCATCTGAAAAGAAATCAAGTGACATTAATGATTTGCCAACATTTAATGTTGATAATATGCAAAGCAACATGAAAGTAATCTATTACAGGTTTGCCTCTCACCTTACTTGCATGCAGTGTGTAATTTATTTATACTTTATGGATACTCATCTGGCAAGTACCCTGTTTAAATATTCTTAACATAAATCCCACTGTGAATTGATGAACTACCCAATTCCACTGACAAGCTTTATTAGTTTCAATAAATCAAGAGAAGTGAATTTGGAGAATAGCAGAAAAGATTTGCCTTTAGAAAGTGTAACTCATATTTTTAAACTTGGAAAAAAAATAGAAATTGTTATCTTAAAAAAAAAATAAAGAACTAGAAATGGAGAAACAAAAGGGATAATGGTGCACCGTACACTCTAAACAGATAAATTTATATCACTTGACTTGTTGGAAATATGTCTACCCACGTTAAGCATACATTTGGGATATAACAGTCTTAGAATGTGTGCGAAATTATGGCGAACAAGCATACTGGCTTTATTTCTCTGTTAAATTTACTAAGTCTTGTTTAGTCAACTTCTTGAAGTGATAGATATATATTTTGTCCTGGACCTCTTGGTATATTTAAACTGAAACTCTAGGACACAAATACTTCAATGTAGAATAATTATGACCAAATTCACTGTTCAAACTGTTAACGAGAATATACTGCTTCATCCATAGACTTGCAAATATATTCAAAAATGTTTGCTACAACAATGTTTCACACTTTTTGTGAGAACAAAGGTATGGTGGATTCATCAGTTAAATACGTAAAAGTAGAATGAACTTTGTGTTTATACCTCCTTTACAGAACCTTCTTGTAAAACAGGGTCTGGTGATGCATGATATTAAATACTCCCTTTATTACAAACATATCTTGAAATAGGATCTTTGAAAGGAATTGGAGCCATCACTAAAGCGATGGTATGACATCAGTTTGAAGTGAATTATTTTTGTTTAAGGAGAACTGTTTTGCTCAGCAGTCCCATTTACAGCTCCACTTTCCTTAGCAATCCCATTTACATCAATAGAGTTCAACATAGTTTTTGTGCAAAGAAATATCGGTTGGTGCATATTCTTTGCAATATCAAATCTCTCATTAATAGCAGTTTCGTAAGCCAATCAGTTATAAGTTTACTTGTGGAAAAGACTCTGACAATCAATAATGCTTTACTAATATGAAGAATTTATCACCCAATAACTTTAAGAAGCTTTGGTGAATTCTGAATACAACCAGATATTCCCCCCTAAATAGGTTTCAAATATGTTGCAAGAAGCCAAGAACATGGAACTTTCTTTCTTTCTCTTTCAGGTGAAGAGGTACTTTAGAAGGAAAAGTTTCTTTTGTGTGCAAGTAGTGTTTAAATGGATCTTAATTCTTAACTGGTATGAATGTTTACATAAGTACAAGATATAGAATACTTTCTTCAGTCATTACTCCTGAAAATATGACTAGTACATTATTATATGTTAAGAACCTAAGCCTTAGGGACCAAGTTCACTAAAAGACTTGGACTTTTTTTTTTGGACATACAAAAACCAGAATATGTTATAAGAGCACAAAACACACTTCTATCAATCTACCTTCAATATCTAAATATAAACTTATTTAAAATTGACTAAGCAGTAAACGAACTTCTAGATAACTATAATACCCTCTCTGTCCGGGAGAAAATGGCATCATTTTCTTTTTAAATTACAAAGGAAACGGTACTCTTTCTTTCGGACAAAGGTAATACTACCTCTACCGGGCATATAATTTGAGTATTCAATATCCCATGTCTGCTCCATATTTAATGAACAGAATTTCTGTACTTTCTAGTTTTCTTAAATTTATCTTTCCTCGATCGTAGTTTTTATAGACTGCATCAGTGTCTGTATGTGTGTATATGTATGCAAGTAATAAGGAGTTGGAGGAGTCGGGTAAGAGATGTAATGTCAACGCATTCCCCTTTTTGTTGTTTAGGGGGAGGGGGAGGGGGGGGGGGTATCGGAGCAACTATGGCCTTGGACTGGTATACATAACCGACGGTGGATAAAGCTCCACTATCACAGTGTACTCTGCTATGACTCAAAAAAAAAAAAACTTAAAAATTGATAGTTACAATGTCTATTATTGGCTTCTATAAGTTCTATAAACATTATTATGTAGCTCAATGTAGTAAGACTTCTCTCCCAGCTGATGTATCAGCATTCTCTATGACGTTGAACAAAGAATTTTACTGCTTGGCATTCTTCACGCCACTTGATTAAATACACGACTTAGTTTCTTCATTTGTTTACTTGCATGTATGCTTTTGTTCATTGAGAATGGCATGTTCTCAAATAAATTACAGAGTGCTATATGTTGATTTACTACTTTCCAGTCAGCATCGATGGAGATGTTTAAGATTTTGGTTGTGGATTGTAGATTAGTTATATGTCCTACATCTGTCTTGGGTATTGCGTTTGATATTCTGCACATGTTGAGAGGTCTTCAAAAGATTGGTGGGTTCACCTTGAAGGCTTGAAGAGAATGGAATAAAGAACGTTGTTATTGATCTTCTATGTGTCCTCCGGGGGAAGTTTAGGAGAGATGGGGAGACCCAGCAGCTACCAAGCAAAGCTGGAGCTCGGATATTGATATATTCCATCAAGAGAAAGGAGGCAGACTGGTAAGAAGGCCGACCACATAGGGGGAGCGAACCGAAAAACTCAGCTTAACTTCAGATCAAATTAGAGCCATCCCAATCCAGTGTACATGAAATTTGCTAGTTCTTAAATATTTTCGTACTTCAGAACTATAAGGTGACAAATAGAAGATTTACTGTGACCTACTGGCCTCTGCCACAACTCTTTGGTCTTGCACACAAGAAATAAGTTGGGAAAAGTGTAACAATCTGGGTCAAATCCCAAGCCCAAATTTAATCATAACGTACCAAAGCCAAATACATTGCCCCAATATTATCTTCTTGGGTCATCTAGCCACCATAGGCCCCCAAAAAAGGTCATGACTGAATACTGGTCGTAGAATGGGATCTTATCCCACATGTTCCGATGTGGACTGAGGTGTTACAACAAGGGTGTGTAGGAAAAACTTCAAGTTACTGGGAGCAAACAGATTGTAGAGTTGCTAAATTCTATAGGAATACATGCAACACGTTTCATTGAATATAATCTGTTCTTCCTTTTCTTATTTTGATTGCAATCTTGTTTTGAAATCTTGAAGTTGTTTGGTGATGCTAGAACTTATGGCTTGTTGATTCATGCAGCCGGACATTTATGTCTATCATCGGAGGAGTCATTGCAGGAGTTCTAGGATTTACTGGCTTAATGGGATTTGTCTTTTATTTCCTTGTCATGGCAATTACGTCACTAGGGCTGACAGCCAAGGCAGGGTTTTCCATCCATTCATACTTTGATAGCTGGAACAGAATTATACTCGACGGCTTTCTAGGCGGGCTTATGGTACAATTCTATAAACTTCCAGTTATTAATTCTTAAAGTTTGTGTTTTGCTAAAATCTGTTACAGAGTTTGCTCAAGTTCAGTGCATAGCTAAAATCTCTTGCAGAGTTCGCTCTAGTTCAGTGCATAGCATATTGAGTTTGATGACTAAACAATTCTGCCGTAATCAACTTAACCAAAAGAAGACCTTTTTTTACATAGAGCAAATAAATGCACAATCTTATCATCCTCCAGGGTGTTCCTTATACTCCCACGTTTTGAAAGAGCAATACATCTTTAATTGCATTCACAATCTTTTCATCAGTTGCCTTGAAAAAAGACACTGGGATATTTCTCATACTTACTGTTTTGAAAGAGCTTAGCGCCACTCTTAATCTACATTCCTTTTTGCCTGAGTTTTGTAAGTGACTAGCCCTATCCATCAGAATTTATAATCTTCAATGGCTCAAGGGGTTCATGTTCGTGTCTATTAAAACCTGGCATAGATTTTAAAAGTAAGCTCACACTTCATTTGGGTTGTTCAACCTTGCAGAATCCGTTATTATGCTTAATTACCGAAACAAGTTTTTGTCAATTCCCTGAATTTAGTGTTTTGATGAAAGTTGATTCTCATATGTAGTAGGTATATATTCTTTGATAAGTCACCAATACCCTTTTTGTGCTTCTACCTCTCTGCAGTTTCCACAAAATATCTAGGTTAAAATGTCGACAATTATGGCTATTTCATGCCAG
Organism: Aralia elata; assembly: GCA_034770075.1. Taxonomy (NCBI): domain Eukaryota; kingdom Viridiplantae; phylum Streptophyta; class Magnoliopsida; order Apiales; family Araliaceae; genus Aralia; species Aralia elata. The sequence goes on along the minus strand of CM068387.1, from coordinate 82,115,376 downwards.
ATTTACGTACAATTTGATGAAGATATTTCGCAATGGCATTCACACAATAATAGTCTCATTTTCCATTCAAATGTCATCTCACTGACATTTGTCTTCATTTTTTTTGCAGTCATTCGTGCTGTTCTGGACGTATCCTATTTTTGTTTTATATGCTTTCCACTTTGAAGTCTATGTAGACAAAAGGAAAAAAAATGATGCATAACCAGTAGAAAAAAGACTTTTGCTAAATTTTACATCTATATATATATATATACACACACACACACATATACACATGTATATATATTTATATATATAGAGTAAAAGACATCTTAGATCGACCTAAGATAAGTTATCTTAGGTAACTTTCAATACAACATCATTTGATCGTCAACTTAATAATTTAACCTTTCGGATGTAATGAACATGCAAAAATATGAGATTATATAAAATTTTGTTTAATTTGAGGTATCGGAATATCATTTTTATAATAGTGTAAATAATTTGTATATAAGTATATATTTCGACAACTTAGATTTTGTAACTAATATTGTTATAAAGTTGTTGATACATAACTTCAAATCAAATGAAATTTTACATAATCTCATATTTTTTTACAATGCTCATTACATCCATACGGTTAAATTATTAAGTTGACGATCAAGTGATGTTGTATTAGAAGTGACCTAAGATAACTTATCTTGGATCGATCTAAGATGTTTTTTACTCATATACACACACACACACACACACACACCCTCCATCCCACTATAACTTCCAAATTTGGACTGAGGGTGTATATATATTGAAATATTCAAGTTCTTATATAAAATTTGTCATCTTAATTGTATATTTGATATTCTGGAACATTAACTATAATTTTGCAACTCCCAACTTTCCTTGACATGTGAAAAGATTTGCTTATGACATGGTGCATATATTCTGAAGGATCCAACATGAGACCATGGAGGTGGTACTACTGTACAGCCTGCGGTGGCTACAAGATTTACATCCAAGAGTGTAACAAGAAGTTGAAAAAATTCCTTCCAGTTATTGTTAATTTTAGCTTATGCTAAATCATTAAGGTTTTTTTTTTTTTTGGGGGGGGTGTAGCGTGACTTTTTCTTTAAATGTTATAATCATTTGGCTGAGGAAATAGATTTAATTCCAGAACCAGAGCTAGGAAAGCGGTGAAAGCTAGTCAGCTGTGTTTTCATTTTCATAGTTACTTAATAGGAGGGTTTTGTTACCCGACACCTTACTTTTTGATTGACAATTAAATTGCCACCGGCATTGTTCATATTTGTTTTCTGTAATTTTCTCAGGGTATTGTTATTTCGCAAGTAAAATTGTTAATTTCACGTGTTTTCCGATCCCTGAGAGATTGTGAAACTAAGAAATTTGATTGTGCAAATAACAATTTCCTTTTGCCAAGTCGTGTTCTACAATTTAAAGTAAATAACTCGTTGTATGCAATTATGGGACTAGGATCGTCCTGGCAATTTGGCAAAGTCAAATCGTCTCTGCGGATTGGAAAATACATGCTCGTATAATAATCTGGATCACTTTTGTTGCACAATCATTTACAGATAATTTTGCTTAGTCTGCTATCGGCTTTTGATTTCATGCTTTGCAATAAACAATTAAAAACTAATTAGAAAAAAATTATATCAACCTAGCCAAAAAAATTTAAATATATAACATTCTAAAGCCGGGCAGAGATGGATCTTCTTCAGCTACCCCGAACCAGTTAATATAAGATGCAACATTCTCCACACAATCACTATAAGCTCGGTTAAAGGTTGAATAATGTAATCTCTGTAACAGCATAAAAATTACGAGGAGATGGACAAATACAAACTCCCAAATAAAGGTAAGAGCTCACTAGACCTTTTCTGTATACACTATATGTCCTCAAAAACCCGTCTTCATGTAACGTAGGTCTTTGAGATAAGAAAATGAATTTCACTTTTATGCTTCGTATGCAAGCTGACGAAATGAATTTCACTTTTATGCTTCGTATGCAAGCTGATGTACAAACTCGTGGCCTTCTAAGCTATACATTTCCAAAGTCTCATACCTGCATATTTGAAGTTAAGACGTTTATTTGCGGATTTATGTTATGGTTCTGCTGCATGTGATATGCGATTATCATTACAAGTCATGTAAATGCATTTTAGCCTGCCTTATAACATCTATATTTCTGGCCGATAACTGCAATAGATGGGTGAGAAGGTATGACTAAGAAAGATGTGAAGAATAGGACAACCTATCTAGGAAGAACACTTACCAGCATCTGTGGTAGCTTTAGAAACACAAAAGAAAGAGTGTACAGAACACTCAATATTACTACTGCTGCAATTATGTTGTAGGCCAGGCGCTTGTCATCTTTACTTGGAACAAATGCCACTTTCAACGTATTTGTCAGTTCAAAGAGCCTGTACGATCCCTGCAAGAATTTTTGAAAGAATGAATTGATTTACATTTTCATGACTTACTGATGAGCACATCGTAGATACTCACAGCAACATATATGGAAGTGGTGAGCATGAAGTTCAACATAGGGTAGTCCGGAATCAGAGAAAGTAGCATTTTAGGTTGACCATCTGGCACGCTGGATCTGTTTACATAAGAGCTTAGTTACAAATCAACATATAGTACACATAATGCCCACTCTGTGTTGCACAACTAACAAGATGACAACCCCATCAATCCGACTCCTGAGATACTTAAAAGAAAGCTTCATATGACTATCTAAGCTTTCATAATGGGAAACGATAATCGGCAAGATTTTTACAATTAAATAGAATTCCATCCTCAAACACAAGCCAAGGGTGAAGGAGGCCCTCACTCGATCAATTTTTCTATCTAAAGGGTGTATCCCTATCAAAAAGTGAAATAATTTCATGGAATACTAAAAACTATTACTCCCCCCGTTCCAAAATTAGAGACAAAATTTTCTTTTTGGTCTGTTCCAAAGTTAGAGATACATTTCTAATTTTCTATTTTAAGACATTAAGACTCGCATGAAGTTCTTAACATGCCATAACTTACATACTAGGTATATTAAGTACTACCATATCACCACTACATTTCTAGCAAATAGGTTTGAAAAGGTAAAATTTTCTTTAAAAGTCGTCGTTTTAGAAATGCATATCTAATTTTGAAACGGATGGAGTAGTTGTTAACCTTGTCTTCCCTGGGATTTAAATATTTGCTGAAACGCTAGGTAATCCTGTGACTTAAGTTTGGAAATGATATATATAACGACAGATCATTCTACATACCTTAACCATATGTGAAATTGTGAGATGTAGGTCTCCAGAGTAATCTTTCCAAGCCATCTAATGATCAAAAAGAAAATACGCAGTTAAAACGAGACCATTCACATGCAAAACTTCCACAATGTGTCAAATGGGGCTGAAATATGTAGTTGGATGCTCACAAGTGGACAGAATTTAGTGGGGAAATAAGAAGTCAAAACGAAGTCACTTACGCAAAAAGGGTCAAGGTGTAGCTTCGGAGATGTTGTGTGAAGTTTCTCAAGATTATGTAGACACTGCTCAATCAGAAAATGACAATACATGAACAACTATTGAATATGTTAATACTACTCGCAAGCCAGAGAGGAAAACGTTTGAATTATTTTTAGCAAGTAAAATGGGAAAAGATCTACATACGTTATAGGAATCCATGAGGTATACGGATGGTACTTATTGTATGTGACCTTGGGAAGCTTGTAGATATACTCGAACCACAAATATCCCATCTGAAAATCATAAACTATTTTACATCAAATATAGAGATATTGGAAAAAAAAAATCATATTTGTCAAAGAAAGAGTCAATATTATACCGTTAAGGAAATTATCACAACAATTGTTTTGATTGATATCCTACGTTTTGCTTCTGTTTCCTCCAGCTTCTCCATCCACTTTTCAACCTACAACACAAAAATAAATAAATAGCTTAATGTAACATTTTAGTTGCAAAGAATTGAAAAGAAAGAACCAACTACTTAGGCTCACAAGTTTGTTAAAATACATATACACACAGCCTCAGAACTAAAAGTTAACAGGGCTCCATCAGAACTTACTGTTGGATGATAATAAGCATATAGCATTCCAACTATCCATATGTAGCGATCAAGGCCTGAGCGAAAATGCCACTCATGCAATATGGGAAGTGTTGGTTTTGAAGGATCAGTGTATCCTGCGATATAATTATGTCTTTTAATCAACCATGATTGGTGATAACCACAGAGAAATTAATGGTATTACAATTTACTAACCAAGAAGGAAAGTGAATGGGCTCCAAACCAGATCAAACACTCCAGGTACTTCCCATATTAAAATAACCACCAAAAAGCAGGCTATGAATTTTACAGCAATGACAGTTCCCTTTTCATTGTATTTATTAAAAATACCAAGTGCCCCGTAAACCATGAGGGTGAAAAGAGTGTGCATGGGGCATATGTAGTATAGCGTGTAACTGTTGTTAAGGATAAGGCAGCAAAAAAACACCAGAAAGTTAAGCCTCCACATCATCTGCCAAACAGAAGTCACACAATCAGAAGCATAAAAGGAGAAAACTTGGAATAAAATCTGAAGGACCAAAGGAGACCATGTACCTGAGCAAACCTTGCAAGGCTGAAATCTTTGCGGATGTAATAATATGAGAAATTCCCAAATCCAGTCATCCACACATATGAAGCAATAAATATTCGAATAGCATTATAGATTTCAAATGCAGCAAAGTAATGGTACATCAGAAACAACACCTGCATATTAAAGAAGATGGTCAGACATCATCATAGTTGTTAGAATCGTACGATACGCGATACGATATGGAGACAATTTGATACGTATCGTAGGGTGAATCGAAAATGACGCCATATCATACGATTCAGTTACAATTCGATACAATTCTTACAATACGATACAATACATGATATTTGTTAAAGTTAGCAACTGATTTGAAAAAGTTTTTATGAAGATCCAAAAGAGTAAAAACAAAACTTTTTGGTTTTCTACCATTTCAATTAGGACTATAAACGAGCCGAGCCGGACTTTAGCTTGCCGAGCTCGTCTAAAAGTTAAACAACTGGGTCGGACTTTAAACAAGCTTGAAATCTTGTGTACGAACTCGGCTCGTTTATAAACAAGCCAGACTCGAGTTCGAGCCGGGCTTAAGTGAGCCGAGTCAAGCTCGAGCCTAAGCCCGACCCATTTATTTATTTATTTTCATTTTTCACCTTTTTTGGAAAAAATAAATATATAAATAAAATAAATGTATTGTATTATATATTTTATATAAATAAAATTTTAATTGAATAATTATTAAACGAGTCGGGCTCGAGTCGGGCCTAAACGAGTCGGGCTCGAGTCGAATACCACACTGTTCGAGCTCGGCTAGTTTAACTAAATGGGCTAAAAGTCTTGTTCGAGCTCGGATCGTTAACGAGCTCGGGTCGGGCTGGCTCGCGGAGCTCGGTTCGTTTACAACCCTAATTTCAATTGAAGAGGATTTTTAGCACAAACATATTCTATATCGTTTAATGAATCTTTAATCACTTTTTAGAGTTTTATATATTCTTCAGAATGTCCCTCTATTTTACGCACGTCACTTTTCATAAGCAGATACATAAATCTCCACTTGTTAATTTGAATTATTCTCTTTTGTTTTATAAATGTAAGGTGAATCTGAATTTTCGTTTTCTATTGTTACTTTATAAAGATTACTAAAATAATATTTAATAAATCAATTTAGAGTATTTTGGCTACTATTTAACTTTAAAATTTATTTTTAGTCAATAATAATATTTTCTTGACTACTTTTATATATAGTCAAGCTAATATGCTTGATTGTCCAATAAATTGTGTGCTTTCATTTCGTTTCCATACAATACATGAAACACTATAGGAGTCTTCGATACATGATACGATTCACGATTTGACAACTATGGACATCATTGACGGAGTGAGCAATTCAAACAACATTTATATATGTAAAGACAATGTTATTTTATGCATGCTTATGTATGCAGTATAATCCTTCTGCCCTGAATAAGAGTCCACTTATTAAAATCACATTCAAGAAAAAATTGACTTTTGTTTACAAATCAATGGCCAAGATCACAACTTACTTAAATATTATTTGGTACGTTGATATTTTGGAACATTTGAAACTATTCATTAAATACTTTCTCCAAAACAATTAGTATTCTTTCTAATAATATAACGTTTGACCATAGTAATACAGACCACCATCTGAGATCATCTTTACTATTTTTAAATTCGATAATAAGAAATCTCCAGAGGAAAGGGATACCCAGGTCAACTTATGTACCTATGGTCCTATGCTACCCTCAGGAAAACAATCTCAATCTTAAGCAAAACTGCAGGGAAAGCTACTTGACATGATTTTGGGAAGTTGTTTCGTTAGCCTCTCCCAGACCCCCAAAATATATAATAACAAAAACAAAAAAGAATGAAACAAATACCGGGAAAATATAACTTATTGGAAAATCTAATCTCTCAAATTAAATCCATAAAGGTCAGTGGAGAAGATCCATTCAGGTGGGAAATAATGGAATGGAACTGTGGATAATCAAATTTGATATGAATTCGACACCTCTAATCCAGATAACATCTTAAGGATAAATTATAACCCAATTTAAAGGGCAGTAAATACCAACAAGTATTCACATGAAATTTGTTTCAAGAATTAGATGTCTTGTTAAAAGTTGGCTAACCTGCATCCAACCTTTCCACTCCTCAGTTTGATGCCTGTTGAGATAAAGTATGGATTTCCCTGAGAATGGTGACTTGTCCTGATGAATCTTGAAAGAAGTCATTGCTGAAACTATGATGAGCAGGAAGTAGAGAAATAAGAAAAGATCCCGGTTGTAACTCTGCAAACACAATTATGACCAAACGTTTAGCTATACATAGGTCATAAAATTTCACAAAACAGATTAATTTCCAAGTTCACTACAAGCATAATGTCCATCCACTGGCATAAATATAAGGTTAGTCTAAGTAAAGGTGCAGAAACATGATTGTATTGGCCTGCTGAAAATTTTGCTCGCCTCTATACTTAACACTAAACGTACGTGTTCATGGTTAAGTTTAATTTACTAAATTGAGAATTAAAAAAATTAAAAATATAATCCTTCCATAATATTACATATATCTTCTAACACTACCCCTCAAGTTGGAAGTCTTATATCACGACTTACAACTTGTTACATAACATAATCTTAAAAATAAAAGACTCAAACCAATCATAGCGCCGAATTATTTTATCTTCAACAAGTCTCATTAATAGATTATTCAGTACTTCATTTTTCCGTAAAAACACAAAAATTAACACTGTTCACATGTGCCAACTAATAAATGATCAAAAGCTTCTAAATTTTTTGAACTTATGGGACAAGTGAAAGCAGGAAGAAGAGCTGAACTTTTGTGCACATTTTACTGTTTTACACAATAGGTCTTCCCATTTTGAATTTAAAAAATTGGTCTTCAACACACTTCAAAATGGGCATTATAGACTTTCCACAATCAGGACGAAAAAGTATCAAAGAGATATTATGATTGTAACCACACCTTTTTTGATTCGCCGAAGAGATTTGTCCTATCACATAAGTAATAGTAGATCAAAAGCCCACCAAATTCTGATCTGAAGAAAATGGGTGGGGTAGACAGAGAGAAGAAAGTAGTCAACATCCCTACTCACAAATCTGAAGAAAACTTAAATAATTAGGGTAAATATCAACTTTAAGTACACGTACATAGCTCTCAGCGTCAAGCGATTTTCAAGCAAAAAAGACTCTTCCATCATAAAAAACCTAAAATTAGACAGAAAAAATTCACATGTCAAGTTAACTAGTAAATTTCTATTTGAAACAAAACGGAAAAAGATGGCATTTTCTACATACCTGACAATGTGAGATTTAGAGGACAAACTGCGAGATCTAGGAGAAGCAGACTGAAGTCCACCCCCCTCCAATAAAACAGCTCTATCATCTTCTTTAATGGTTTCATTTCCTAACTCAACCAAATTGACATCGGAATTCCTGCCACTAAATGTACAGAATGGGATAGGAAACTCATGTTTGGGTTCAAAAATAGATAATAAAAAATATAAAAATAAAGCTAGAAAAACATTTTTTTGGTTCTAAAGTGCAGGATCCATTTGAAAAGAGTCAAAAGACCAAAGGGGGACTATAAGTATAGAGTATATTCTAAAATTAAATGACTTCTAGTCTCCTGTTTATTTTATTCAGCTTGACTTTTAAGTTTTATACAGAAATGCAACAACATATTTGACTCTAAAAGATTTTATCATTGAGTTTTCTGGTTTCTATGATCTATACTTGCCACGATGTTCCCATGTTCTTTCTTATGCTAAAACTAGTTAAGTTTCCAGGTTCTTCTTGATTATCTCAGAACTTAAGCAAAGTTAGAGAGAACATTAAATTCATCAGCTGAAAATAATCAATACAGCATATATCTTGCAATATCCGCACTTGCTAATGGGTAAAACAGCGGACCTCCAGCTTTTAAAAAAAACAAAAAACAAAAACAGAGGACCTCCAATCTTAACAGTAAAAACGATCCCCCTACCCAGTCCCCTCCCTTGAAAAATTCCAGTTATCTTATTATGCTGTGGCTATAACCCCATAGTAACATATTAAACCATATAATGACCTTATAAAGAGTGTGGTAGCAGCAACGTTACTCAAATATTGTTTGAGCTAGTTGGTGTTCTTATTAGAAGGTATAAAATCATTGGGATGGAAATAGTTAATTTTTGTGTTTTTAAAAGGTATATAAAATATTGGACTGGAAAGGTAAGAACAACAACTAGCTCAAACAATATTTGAATAAAGTTGTTGCTACTGTACACTTTATAAGGATTTAAATTGTGAAATCTTTTTTCTATATATTTTTTATAAGTAAATTAGTATACGCAGATAAGATCATATTTTTTTGTTCTTGCCTTGTGATCAGACTTTAATCAAACTGTAAAATTTTATTACAATAATCTCATTACACTAGGACATTTTTCCTTCCCTTTTCACATTTTCTTGAGCACATGACTGCGACAAAGATTTTTTTCTTGAAAAAAAAAAATCATGTTTTCATGATCAAAATATTTTTACATCGCAAACAAAATGTAACTCCAATTACTCTAGTTTCTCAAGAAAAGCTAATCAATAACAGAGCCCATCTCAACCATTCAATTGACATTAAGCCATTTGATTATAATGAGTGTTAGAACTGACTTTTATTAATGGAGAATGGCACACACTTTTTTACATAAAAGAGAAACAGCACATAGTTAATGATTAGGAAATTCTTAAGCCTAAACATTATCTAAATAATTTGCAAGCTTAAATCAGTCAAGAATTTCATTTAAATTACATTTAAGAGAACTTTTTAACTTATAAAAAATATTGATTCTCATTGAACCAGAAAGCTAAATACTAAATAACAAAAGTAATATGCAAGAGAAGGCATTGCGAACTCATGCATGTTAATGGAGTTTAAAAATAGTAGCTTTCCTCAAGCAAACTTATAAAGAAACACGGACAAAATCTAATCACTGTTGAAGTGTTGTCTAACTCACAATTTGGATGGCACTGAATTTTTCTTATACTCCAAAAATTCGGAATATAACCATGCTACTAATAATGGGGTAAATCCGAGGAAAAATGAAACCTGCAATTGGATAACATATATCAACCGTGAATAATAAAATTCATCACAGACAATGTATAAAACTGACAAAGATAACTGTAATTTGATTGCATATATAAGGCGCCAAGGGGGGGGGGGGGGAGGAGAGAGAGAGAAGTCATTGTGCTGCAGATATCAGTTAATGAACTGTTTATGGAACTTTAAAGAAACAAAGAACAGGTTAAATGATGACATGAATAGTCACATGATATCTGACACATCCACTCCTCTACACAGGAAAGCGATCCATTAAAAATCCCGAGTTATGCACCAAGGGAACTCCCAGATTCTTATAGCACCAGCCAACTCCTCCCACAATTCCCACTTTTCCAAATCCACCAGTGAACCATACTTCAGGAGAAAAACACCACAAAACCCCAATCTTCAGCATTTTAAAAAGAAGACACGGGATAGAGAAAGTGTCTTTTAAAACCTCGCAAAATGCACAGCCCTGCTATCCTACGAAACTATTAGGACTAGCTTTTAATCATTGATAATTTTGATTTCTGATTCTAAAAACCTAGGGTCCTAAAATCCAAAAAACGCCTGCCTCCCTAGTTTCCAGATTTTGGCAAAACATAAATATTTGGACTCGTAGAAGCCAACCAAAAAGCCTAAGTATGCATTTTTATTATGAAAAGCAACACTCATAGTTCTAGAAAGCCAATCCAAACCAGTTCAATATAGCCTATGCTTATACTGGATTATATTACCAATCTATTTAAGTTTAAGAACTCACTTCATGGCTTTTGTTGATCTGACAAGTTCTTGGAATCCTTTTTTGCCATAAAATAGATTGAGTATGCTAATCAAGTTTCTTCGATTTAGCAGAAAATAATTGTTGTTACAATACCATACAACATCAATTAGCTCTTCCTCGAATGCATCTAGACTAGAGATTTATGAATCAAGATTGTATCAGAACCTTAATGAAGTTCATCACTAAAACTTCTTTGCCCATGGGTGAAATTTATTTGAATTAACAAGCCTCAATACCAAATTAGAAGAATTGGCAGCAAGGGTCATCCTATTAACTCTAGCTGAAGTCATATCCTTAGGTTGAGTACATTTTAAACATGTTACTACCCTACCCAGCAGGGGGCACCTAAGCAAACTTGCAACTTTGACTTCAAGCATAAAATTCAGTTCAATGATCAACACTTCCACAATATGCTTTTAACATATTGTGCGATGTCTTAAAACATTCATAAAGTATGAACATACATATAAATTCACTATATAAATATTCACAAGGACATCATTTAAGAACTACTTGCAAATAATTTGATCATATTACAGTCCGTAAACTACAATTCGACCATCAAAATGCTTGAGAGTTCAACAATTAAAGTCCATAAACAAAAGGATGTAAGATGTAACAGCATCCGTGGTTCTAAACTATCAAAAGCCTCAAAATCAATTACCTGACCAGGCGTTAAAGGCTCGTAGGTCACCATTTTGTCAAACGCCTACCGCCAATTTACAGTTAATAAAACTGTAAATCAACAAACATTCGAAATGTAGGAGAAATTTAATCCAACCGACACAAATTCTGATTACTTGAAAACCAGATCTGATTAGAAGAGATATAGATATGATAGAGTCGTAAATGAAGGAAGGAATAGCAAATTGGAACCTAGATTTGTTCCGGACTAATGGCTTACTAATTATTAAATCTTTGCCGTGAATGGAACTCAAGAAAATGGAGAGAATAGAGAGTGGAAGTGAGTCTAGACGTACGCGTTTTGGTTGGGAGGGATAGTTAGTTGAGAAATCTTTGTCCTGTTTTCTTAATTTGAGGATACAGTTTATAGTAATTTAAATTCATTTAAGGGAGCGGTGCTATTTATGTCCAGCTAACTAGAGTTCCCAGAGCCGGAAAAAATATTGTTTATTTAAAAAAAAAAAATTATAATCCCTCTGTCGGCTCGTCCAGTCGTCCCCTCATTTCAAAATTAGGAAAAAATATTTTTCTTGATAAAATTAAAAATATATTTTACTTTAAATTATAAAGTAACATAAAAATTTTAATATATTATTTTTATATTTTATACATATTGAAAAATATTATGCCATTATCACTAATGTATTACATTTCTAACAAAGGATAAAAAATTATTTTAAAAGATAAAATTATTTTAAAATAAGTCGTTGTTTTATAAATATATCTCTAGTCAAATAAATATTTAACTTTGTGGACTTTATTAATTGTATGTGATTCAACGTATAAATCATTTCTTATTCAAGAATACTTTAAGATAGTTTAAAATTTTATAATTGTTTAAAATAAATAAATTATATTAATTCTTAATTAAAAATATTTAAAATTGACTTCAAAAGTCAAAAGTAATACTTTACTTTTGGACTAAAGAAGAATAAAAATATTGTAGTTTATACACTAAATTAATCTTTAATTGCTTTCATATATTATATGTATATATTGAAATATTAATTTGAAATGAGTAGTTTCTAAATAATTAACTTTGACTTGATAATTTTTAGAGACTTGATTTTCCTGGTTTGAATATTTTGTTGGGCCAATGAAATTCATAACACAGCAGCTCTTGCTGGTGGAAGGCCCACCGTCGTCGTCTGTCGCTCTGACTCTGAGCAGTTTCCCACTAATTTGGTTTCCAGCTGCCATATGATTGTTTGTGGCATTTCCATCTGTTAGCACCGAATCAGCAAACTAGTTAGTAACAACCTAGTATTTGTTGGTAAAACGGGAAAAAGCAAACACTAATAATAGTAATAATAATCTAAATAAATAAGTGGAGAGGTAAAATTCAATAATTTGTCTTGTAGTGGTTGGACCTACAACTGAAAATGGCATTGTAACTAGATTTGCATTCAAAATTAAAATCACCCAGGTCCCGGGCGAATGTGCAAAAGCAGGCGTGTAATCGGCCATTAACATAAATATCTTTTCTTTTCTTGTAGCTTGGAATCCAGTTTTAATACCGAATTATATGATTCTTTAAATTATTTTTCAGCATAACACGAGTCTGCCTGCAGGCCCACGAATAACAAAAGTTGGGAACTTTAATTTTTTTACTTTTCTTGAAAGTCATTTATTTTATACATTTTCCTTTTCTTATTTAAATTCTTTTTGTAATAATAATTATTATTATAAATAAATAAAAAAAGATTACCAACTATCCAGTCCAAAAAAGAAAAAAACAAACAGTAAAGTAACAGGCCAACTATATAAAATAGTAAGAACACCATGAAATATCAACCTTCTGAGCACAAAATTTAACCTAGATAACCTGCAAATTATCTAAAAGATGCAAACTTGTCCAGTTTCATAACTCACACAAAACCTAATCCAAGTATCTTTTCAACTGTTCTGCGAACCCATATCACTATGAATATCCAAGATAAATCAACTCTAGCACTAGAGCACCATAAAAAAGGATTGAAGAACACCCTCCATGGAGCATCCTACCCTTCTACAAAGAGGAAGATCTATTTTACGAAAGAGAGACAGATAAAAAATGACCTATGTGCAATGGTCAGTCTTCAACCAAAGAAAGGGACTTGCCCTATCTCTTAGATGGTCTCTCGTCATCCTCCCCACCATCGGCAGAATCATCGGAATCATCTTTGTCTGACCTCTTTCTCTTTGCTGGAGCCTCAACCTTTCCACTGTTGTCATTGTCATCACCCTCATCCTCGACCTCGTCTTCAAATTCGTCTTCCTCACCATTCTCTTCTGGCTCAAAATCACTAGCATCTTCTTCGTCTTCAGCACGACCCACAGGCCGAACAAGGTACTCGGTTCCCATATCCTCCTATGTAGTTATTTGTTGTTGGATGTCATCAGAAGACACTCAGATTGGAAGTTAAAACATATAAAAAGTAACAAATAGGAAAGTAAGCAAAATGATGAACACATCTCGTCCTCAACAAATATCACTTTAGCAGTCCTAAGTCAGAGGCAACGGCTACAACTTAATGGCAGTAGTTTTACCCTGATTTTGACTAGTACTTGTAGCAACTACAGGCAGATCATAGAAGTGACAGGAAAACTCGACAACATTTTTTCCCAAACTAGTTAGGGTGTAGAATGGCAAGGAAAAAACACTAAAAAGATAAAACAATTTGAATAAGAAAATAACAAAGAATTGATCTATACACAAGATCATAGAAGTAACAACAAACTAAAAATCATTTCTAGTTCCCATAACAAAAACTGAGACATATAAATATAAACTGAGATGTATTTGTAAAAACATAAATATTAGTCCCTTCGACCCATAATAAGAGTCCCAATTTCACCTTTTAAGTAAGGTTTTCAAATTCAACTAGATATGAATTTATATGATTCTTGTCAGTACCACCATAACTGTAGCAAACTGCTTGTGTGTGTGTGTGTGTGTGTGTGTGTGTATATGATAAAAAATATCACAAACTAAATACTTCATGCTAATCCAACAAAATGCAAAGCCTCAATGTTCTTTAAACATTGACATAGCACAATACCAAATATAAAGTCATAGAAAGTTTTAAAAAAAAGTTAGTCAACATAATAATCATCTTCTGAAATCTAAAACATGAAAGTCATCATGGCATAGCCAATGAAGCCTAAAAAGCAAGTTTCCCACATTATTCTAGCTTTTCCCTAAAAGATGTAGCAGCCGATGCAAACCCTAAATGTCTTTCTCTCCTTTTTTTTATCCATATTACAAAAATTGCCACCACCAAACCCCCAAACATATCTCACAACAAATCCTTCAGAATAAATCCTTGGATACAACAATTGCCACTCCCTTGCATATCTGGCGCACCCCCCAAATAAAATTCGGTGATAAGGCAATTACCACACACAGTGCGGCGCACCCACGGCCCACCCCTAACCCTGGCACACCCAACTCAAAGTGTGGTGCCTTAGAGCCGCACCCTTGCACACTAAAAAGGTAAATTAGCTTTTTCAAAACAAATGATGCAACAAAAAGACCATGAATGATTGGACAGGGCCTTGGGGAGAATGGTGTAGACATTTGTCATATTGAAGCTGGTAGCCCACAACATAGTAGCATTTTATTTTTTTAACAAGTCAATAAGAAAAAAAGCAATTTACCGATTGATGTATAACACAATCTTAACCCAGAAATCCATCTTGATGCACAAACAAGGTACTATAAAAAATTAAGAATGTTGCATGACATCCTCCTCTCATCTCCTTAAGTTCTTTTGAAAAATCTCTGTAGGTGTCATGATGAACCCTGATATAACGCATCTCATTTTGTTGTTCATTGTATCTTTTTTAATGAATGTGCCCACGCACATGAACTAAACTTCAAAGGGACAGGAAGGCTGAATTGGCAACAAAATTAGCCAAGTAATAGGTCAGTAGGCATAAGCACATAATTTGAACTGGATAATAAATATTGAGGCTAGGTCTATGAAGGTTTCATGTCCTAACTCCTAAATCTGTGTATGCCTTTCATCTGTTATAGTGAAATAGTAAAATAACATTTTATAAAGATTTCTAGAAAACAATGAGGACAGAAATAACAGTCGTACAGGCACACAAACAAGTCAAGTTATATACACAAGCAATCAGATCAAGAGCAAGTCTAAAGACCATCAGTATCAGATATAAAACATAACCACACAGAAAAACTAAGAGTAGAAACAAACAAGTGATAATTAGATCTCAATGCTTAAAAATAAGCAAAAGCTTTGTTTATTAGAAAACAGTCCCTAAAAAAATTCTGCAGTAAAAAAAAATACAATCAATTTAAGGATAAACTGATTGCCAGAGATACTTAACAGCAGAAACTGAATTTAATTTCTTTTCAAACAATAGTTTTGTATATTTGTTGTGGGGATTATAACTGTGAAATTTTCCTTAAACCATCACACCTAAAAGCAAAAATCACATGAAAATTTTGTTTCAACAGTTCACAAAGTCTATACAAACAACACAAAAATTAGCAGATCTAAAAAAATAGAATTAAAAATTTGTTTTAAATCAATTAATAGTGCAAAAACAAAAACCAGTAGATCCACAAATTTTCAAAATAAGCAAAAATAAAATAAATCTAAACGGTCAATCGCAGTTAACAAAATTAAACTTCAGTTTAAGAATAAATCACCTCTTCTTCAACTTCCTCGTCGTCGCTTCCTTCTTCATCGTCGTCGTCGTCATCGTCACCATCATCATCCTCATCTTCATCATCATCGTCATCGTCCTCTTCATCGTCTACCGACTGAACCGGTGGCCCGTCAGAACTGTGCAAAACCTCTTGTTCATTGGCGTCGTTCTCATCTTCATCATCTTCGTCGTCTTCGTCGTCGTCGTCGTCGTCGTCGTCGTCTTCTCCATCCTCTTCTACTTCACTATCAACCTTTTCAGGATCATCCTCATCTTCCCCGTCCAAAACCGTAACTTCATTCTCCTCTACAAATTCTCTGTCATCGTCCATAACTGACATTTTTCTCGTGAAATTCAGCAGCAAAATTTCGTCGGAAATTCAGAAATTAAAATCGGAAGGAAAAACAGGGAAGGGAATAGAGGAGTTTCTTCGTTCGATAGAACCTTGATCTCAGCCGTTGAATCACGAAGACACGCGGATCACTGACGTGTCGGATGATCTGACGGTTGTAATGAGCTCGTATTTTGTTGTGCTATTAGGTCTCCTTGCGGCGTTCTGTATTCCTTTTCGTTCTGGACTCTGCTAGTCACGTGATAAGCGCATGAGGTAATCAAGGGTTAGAGATTTGCTATATCTGAGGAATTCTTTTCTCTAGAATATTCCTTTGTCTGTCGAAGGTACGGTTGTTGGTCTATGGGTCTTTTCGTCATTTAATCTCAATTCCTTATATGGGCCTGGTGCGGACATTAAATATTGAATTTGGGCTTCCTAAGAAGATCATTATTTGGGTCTTAATGAAAATTCAACTTGTTATATTTTGATCTTTTTTTAGGTCTATTAAGGCTTACTTCAGATAAAATATTTTTTACAGGATCATTCAAGATTTGAAATTTATTTTCCCATATTCTGTTCTATTTACACCATGAACACAAGTTTTACGTAAAATATTGTGAACAAACAATATAACATAGGGAAAAAAATAAAATAGGAAGCGAGATTTAAATTAGATATTTCACACATTTTTATTCGTATATAATATATGAATTTTATTCTTGATGTATAATTTATTGTGTATAATTTGTACACACAATACTATTCATTACGTACATTAGTATCACAAAATCTTAATCTATTTATTTGCAGTTAATATTTTAAATGAATAAATCAATACAGAAAAGAAATGAAAAAGCATATTTGGTATTCAGTATTCAGTCATGTCTTTGCAAATGATGAAAGATTATACATATCATGTGTTCGTTTCAGTACTGTTTATATCTCATAAAAAAATTCTCATTCTAATTTTTTGAAGTCAGTTCGAAAAATATCAACAAATTTAAATTGATGTAAATTATTTTAATTTTAGTCAAAATAATTGTAATTGCAAATACTGTAAGCTATATATTAAGCACTATTAACTATTAAAGTTGTTACTTTCAATAATTAAATGAATTACATATATTTTAATTTAAATTTATAAAATTAAACTTTAAAATTCAAAATAAGACCCATAATGTCAAAACGGAGTATCAAAATACAATGTGATTGCCCCATTGGGCAAGAGGTTTGATGTGAGTAAAAATAACTTATCAATGACGAGTTGGTAGGTGTTATTTTTAGAATTTTATTAATAAAAGGTAATATAATAATTTGACTTAATCAGTGTTTTACAATAATATTCAATCTAATAAATGATAGAATTCTCATAATGCTTAATCAGCCAAGGATGGGTAACCTGAAAGGACTCTAAAACTTAGTAGGATTCCTGAAGGAGAGGACTCTCATGCTATAAATAAAGGATGCTCTAGCATAATTATTCTCACAGAATAATAATTCCTCTATCCCTTTATATCAGCGTTCTAACTTAAGTATCGGAGAGTCATCTCGGAGCCCCCAACTCCGGTGGACCTTTTGTATTTGTAGGTTATCAGGCGAGATCGAGGTGTTTAAGTCTAAGTCAAAATTTATAGATTGACCAAAACCCTAGTTTGAATACTGCTGATTGACGCATCAAGATTCAAGGTTCATTTAACTGATTGTTTAACAATAATATTATCAACAGCCAACTTATTTAATGTCAAATTGATAGCACATGGGAAACTAAGGAAATAATAGAATAGTGTTTAATTAATCTTGGTTACAATAGTAATTAGGGCTGATATTAGACAAAATATAAGGTCGTTCAATTTTTTAATTTAATTTACACCTTCAAATTTTAAAATATTTTGATAGACTTGATAGGTCTTTTATTACTTAATACGGATTCGTCACATTTTCTTTTTCAACTGTGAACTGTATGGTTGGGAGAACATCTTTCATGCTTAGTCGTCCTACTGCTGTCATTTACTTATCAACACACTTTGATTTCCCACTTTTGGTAGTGGTGTTTCTTCAAGTCAAACATGCCTTAATGATTCTTTATAGATCAAGATAAACTAGGCATTTAAACAGATATTTGTCTAATCAATTTACTAAATAAATACATTTTTCGATTGAGAAGGAAACTGTAAATAACAATACCAGAAAGATAAAGCCACTGAATAGGACAAACGAAATAAGGTGGAATTTGAAGAAATGCTAGTGGAAGTAAAAATAAAAATAAAACAAAATAAAATAAAAGAAATAATACTCTCTCCGTCCCTTAATATAAGTCGTTTTAGAGAAGTGTTTTTGTCTCTTAATATATGACGTTTGAGAATTTTAAGTAAGCATTAATTACTTAGGTGTTGTTTGTTTACATCTGATTGTCTCTTAATGGACTGTCTCTTATTCGCTAAGAAGCAAATGCCTATTAATCGGTAAGACAGAAAATGAAATCTTAATAATTAAGAGGTATCTCTTAATGAAATTTTTTTGATAATTTTTTTTATATAAATATATTCAACAATATTATTCACTCATTTTTATTAAATTGAATATTTAAAATTATTAAATAAAATTTTACCCTTTAAAATGGTAAAATAGTGTCATTAAGAGACAACTTACTTTTTAGTTATCAAACAGTTTTTTAGATTCAGACTTCATAACCATTCAGATGATCTAATTTATTAAGACATCATAATTATTCATATCTTAATTATCATTTTTATCAAACACGGCCTTAGTTTCTAATATTATCCCAAGTATTAAATATAACTTTGGTTCTCTCACTATTTTTTGTCTAATAAATAACCCTCTCTTTTTTTTAATACATGGACAATATTGACAATTGATATTATATTTAATGTTATACAATCATTTTCTTAATACTTATGTATAATTTTAAAACCACTTATATTAATGGACGGAATGAGTAATAAATAAAAAAGTGGAATCTTAATAGTTTAGATCACTCTTATTTGATTTGCTCAACTGCACCGTATCTAGCCATGTGATTTTTGTTGATGACAATTGTCACATTTTCTTACAAGTGACGCTCAATCTTTATTTTTCAAGATTTCTTATGATAACTCCATGCCATCCCCACACCACATTCTTAAGATGTGAATGGTTGCTTGCTTCACGATTTTGCTTAGCCTAGCTAGCACATTGAAAAGAATTTCTTCTTTTTTTAATGAGATTTCTGTTAACTATTTTATTTATCTGCCCAATTTATAAAAGTCTAATTAAAAATGCGCTAACACGATTAATATCGTAGAATTTTATTTGAACCGATAACGTGAATAATTTAACAGTCACCTAACCCTAACTACTCCAAATTCAGGCTTTGATTTTTGGTGCTTATGACAGTATTTATCAAGTGCTAGCTGTTTGGGTACTCCATTTTCCTCCATGGTTGACAAATGATCCCAAACAAGTTGCTATTCAAGTTTACTTTACAAACTCCAACTCTTCATATTGAGAAAATGGTAGACAACTCTTCAAGTTGTTTTTTTATAATAAGTTCAACTGACCATTGAGGTTGACATTTTTACTTATTTAGGAATTATTAATAGCATTTTCATCTCTTTGGATAACATATTAACATATATGGAATAGTGCTCTTTTTACATGACTTGTATGATGAACAACCCGAGTCATAACCTCCTATAAATAAAAAAGATGACATGACTAAACAAAACATTTTTTCTTTTACCTGCAAGTTAATTGCATATGATGGTAAAGGTAACTGCTTTCAGGAAAAGAAAAAATATGGCCTCATTTAATCAATACAAAATTTTATGGTCCTAACTACGAATGTTTTCAGATCTCAAAATTATAAATACATTTTAATTTTAAGGTCATAATGGAGTATGATATTCTTAATTTTTCATTACTATTTTAGTTACATTTCTAGTATCACACCCCTATTATTAATGTTTAATTGATAATAATGATACATTTCAGAATATATAATTTTTCTTAAAATCGTCGTTTTAAAAATATATCCATGATTTTAAAAACAAAAGACAATGGTCAGAGTGAAACTACATGTAATCAAATGTAGTACCTCACGGAATGTAATACTCATTCCGTTCAAAAAATTAAAGGATACAATTTGATTTTCTCAAACGACGACATATTAAATTTTAAAATTAGTACGACTCATAAAAGTTTAGTATGAAATAAATTTCGTGATTAATAGTTTTTGTTATATACTATACAATTATAATAATTGTATCAACTAAAATTAAATAAATTTCTATCAATTTAAAGTTTAATATACTGTCGTCTGACCTTAAAAGTCAAATTATAACTCTAATTTTGGAACGGATCAGGGAATATCTGTTTAAACAGGTGACCTCATGCAGTATATATACAGCCCTCGACACCATAGTTTCTCCAAATTTTAAGTCTTCAAACTTTTGAAGTTGTTAGGCACATCATTTTTCAATCTAAATATACACATTTTAGAGCAATAAGAAGGAAAGAACTATAGTTTTGAATAGAGAAGCAGAACTGCAGGCTGTCAGTACTCTTAATATACTCAAATGGAGGTAAAATTGCTCTGCAAAATATGTCCTTTGCTCTTTATCTATTTGTTTTCTTGTAATCTATAACCTAAATTGCTGGTTCTCTACAAGTTGAATTGTTCTTTTTTCTTTCCCTTCTTTTGTAATCCGTAGTGAATTTAATTGATCTATCCTTCGTAATTTCATCAGCAAGCATATTACTACATCGGTACCAAAATTAGAGATACATTTTAACTTTTTAAAGTCACTTTGCGAAATTCTAAAATTTTAAAATTGATATGAATTTATTTGTCTTGAAAACAACAAATATGAAAATTAGTAACAATTTTTAGTTAGTTTATAACAATTATACTTGTTTATACTAAAAAATTAGTATTAACTTTGAATGTGAAAACTTTGGCAAATTGACTAAAAAGCTAAAAATGCATCTCAAATTTTGGAAGTGAAGGAGCAGTATGCATGCATTGCTCAATGAAATTCCCATGCCAAGTGCTTGCAGTTCTATATAAAGCAACATATATGATCATTGATCAACTCATCCGAAAAACCTCCTATTATTTAGCCAGGGGGATTCCAACAAGTCTTGCATTTTGATGGCTGCAACATTCAAAAGCCACATATCACATGCCACTTTATACTTTCCTGTTTCTATATTCAATCTTCAAAATTGCATTTGATTATAGGAAACTGATATTTCCATAACAGAAAATGATATTTACATATGAAAACTGTCGCTATAGATCATATAACGACGATTTTCTCCGTCGCTATACATCTATAACGACACTTTTCATGTGGAAATATCAAAAAGTGTTGTGGAAATATCAGTTTCCTTGATTATATTTTTCCCAATTACCATCTCTTTCATTTCGTTACAAATAAATTAGATAATACTGTACAAATGTTACATGACCAGAAACTTAACCGTTGCAAATTTGCAGAAAATTCTGATACTTATTATCGCGCTGGCTTTTGTGAGGTTTGTCCAAGGCGAACCGATTGACATAATCGTAGCAAAAGATGGCTCTGGCAAATTCACCAAAATCTCTGAAGCTGTCTCAGCTGCACCAAACCACAGCGCGCGAAAATTCTACATAAAAATTAAAGCAGGCACATACGTTGAGCGCATTCATATTGGAATGGAAAAAACAAATCTTGCTTTCACTGGAGATGGCATGGATGTGACTATCATCACTTACAACAGGAGCAACCATACAGGCTATAATATCATTGAATCAGCCACAGTAGGTAACTTAGTTTCTTACAACATCATTTCCTTAATTTTGCCTTATTTTTCTTCCATATATTTAGAACGTGAAAAATGAACATTTACCTTAAATTTAAAACTACGTGAGAATTAGTAATACTAGAATGAGTTATTAGAAATAATATACGTAGTACTCCGTATGTGTTGTTGTGGGTAGCCGTCATTCATTTAAAGGGTAAAGTAGAATGGTTGCGGACAGATGCTGATTTACACTTTACGTTTACTCGTATTTTATTACGTGACCAATCACAAAGTCATATACAATTTTAATCAATTAAATTTGTTACTCCTAACATTACTCAAACAAAGTTATTCTTTCTAAAAGTCGCGAAATTCATGTTAATTTCATAGATTGTTTTCAGCTTTTTACAAAATGTGGACAAAAAATGAAATGCAGTTTCATAGATTGTTTTCAGCTTTTTACATTCATTAGATATTGAAGGAGGTGGATTTGTAGCAAAGGGCATAACCTTCATCAACTCTGCTGGACCATACAATGGACAAGCTGTGGCAATGAAGAGTAGTTCCAACCTATCCGCATTCTACCAATGCAGATTTCAAGGATACCAAGATACACTTTTTGCGGATAGCGGTATCCAATTTTACAGGGACTGTCAAATTTTTGGCAGCACAGATTTTATATTTGGAAATGCTGCAGTAATTTTCCAAAATTGTGCCATTTATGTCCGAAATCCTCCTATGGATCACAATTGTGTAATAACAGCACAAGCAAGGGAAAACAGAAATGTAATTACCGGAATAGCCCTCCATAACTGCACAATTACGGCTGCAGAGGATTTTAAATCAAATTCAGGAACAAAAACCTACCTTGGCAGGCCATGGTCATCATTATCAACTGTTGTTATAATGCAGTCATTTTTAGGTGATCTAATAGACCATGAGGGATGGCTACAATGGAATAGTATTAATTCTTCGCTTAGTTCATTGTACTACGGTGAATATCAAAATCGAGGCCCGGGAGCTAACACTAGTAAAAGGGTAAATTGGAAAGGATTTCGAATCATGGATTTTTCAGAAGCTAAAAAATTCACAGTAAAAAATTTTATTCGAGGTGAAACGTGGATACATTCGACCAACATTCCATTTGTACCAGATTTATATTAAGATGTAAAGTACTTGAAATTTGTACGTATATGTTTGCAATGCTCACCTAAACCAGCATTACTAGAAAGAGAGACAATTTATTGTAATTCTCAGCTTACAAAACAATGATCCTCTGATAACATGCAAGATCTCCTTTCTAAAATATAAAAGCAATTTTTTACGTAAAATGCAAAAAAAATATTTTTATATTATAAGAGATCATCATATATCGAAAAAATAAGTCTCTTAAAACATAAAATCTGATTCTTATTATATAAACACAGACAAATTTAATGTAAAAAACAAAAAATATAACTAACTTGATTTTATAATGTTAGTGACTTATTTTGGTCTAATAGTTACATCTCTCATTATCAAAAGAACGGGTATTAGTTGTTAATGGTTACATCTCTCATTATCAAAAGAAAGGGTATTAGTTGTTGCCTCTAGCAACAACGGTAGTTGCCTCCGGCAATGGTTGCCCCCAACTCCCTCAGCAAACAAGTAATGCAACTCATGTGAGATTGATCGTCCCTCCTACCCAGGAGTCACTTTCCTTTCCGTAGGGTTGGTATTGCAGCTTCTAGTAATTGTACTGTTGCTAAAAACTCCAAATAAAATAGCGTAAGTGATCACAGAACCTTATAGCGACATATGTTAGCCTTATTAACTGATGGAATGTTCTTACCGGAAGCTTCATCGCGTGTTAAGGATTCGTAAAAAAATAAAGAGAAAGAAACCCTAAGGGAAGCTATGGGTGAAGCAGTGGTTGGGGACAGATTATAGCTCTGTTTATCCAGCTTTATAAGTAGTCATTTTGTAGGAAGATCTTGAAACAACCGATCTATAAACAGCTGTTCTTGAATCAGTTGCATTTTGAAGTGGGAAAGTGGCGGTATCAACAAAAGTAGTTCCGGGGAAAGGCAAAATGAAATTGATTAAAAATATAGCCCTTGCATCTCAGTTTGCTTTTGCTAGAGACCTCTTTTTCTTAACGAACAAGAGCTTTTTTTATCGGGTCAGATCCTAATCCCTTTCTTTTTTCCAGCTTGTGTGCTAGAGTAAGGATAAACCTACCCTAAAATAGCCCTGTATGAATAAGAAAAATAGATTCAAAGTCAACTTGAAAAGTAAAGGAGTCAAGTGATAGAGTTACCTTGGTTCGTAAGTACCCCTCTTTATATCTCTACTCACACTCTTGTGCCCTTTCTTGTAGTAGTCAGTCCAGTAACAGCGGATTCGTGTAGCGTATTCTTGCTAACAAACAAGATCGCTTTCAAGCACAACGCTGCGAAAATCATTTGTTTTATCTTTCTTGAATTCGATGGAGGGTCCAATTTATTTTCTCTGATTATTGAACTGGTATCTGAAAGACAAAAAAAGGAGGGTAGGAATAATCTCCTAATTTAGGTCTCTTCCTCTTCTTTAATGGATATGAACACATCGAATGAAAAGGATGTCGAATGAGTTGAAAGATGGCAAAAAATCGACTGCCTTATGAGAAATTAAATCTGAACTTTATTGGCTCCATCACCGGAACTGGCAGTAGCTTCTCTAGTCCGATTCCGTTCCACAGGGATGCCAAGACAATGATGATGGCCCGTTCTTCTTCTCAGATTCGAAAGAACTCATATACAGAACGAAGACGACCCGCTAAAATACATCGGTTTCTTACTCATGCAAAGAAACTATTTCTTGGCAACTGGGATAACTTATAACGATGTTTGTCCCGCATCTCACTAAGAAGATCGGGGTCTTTACAAAAGGCTTTATAAAGCTTTCGTCTCAATTCATATTTAGCCGCGAGCAATCTACGTTTATGATCTCGTATATTTCGCTTCTCCGACATCTTACTTACTTTCCCCCTTCATCTTTTTGCAAAAATCCGCTCTGTGACACCCCCAAATTCAGGTACCAATACCTCGAATTTGGTGCTCACGATAAAATATATCCATACGCCTCTAAACAACATAAATTAACTAATGCGGAATAAAATAAACATATGTTGTTCATTACAAAAGGTTCACTACGGTCCCAAGGTCTATAACCTTAAATAAATACATCGCAGAATACATTAATAATGCAAAACTATTCCACGATTACATAACAGGATAGTACATATAACTATTCCTTAAGCTTTCCTTTGCCTTTGTCCACTCTGGAACTCCCCGGCTTAACTGCAATAGGTTCATGATATAGCAAGGGTGAGCAACTACTTTGCTCAGCAAGTTTAAAAGCAAGAATGAAGATATATCATGAATGAATAAGAATAATAGCTGCATAGATCAACAATTTATGAGCATTGATGAAATAGCTGAAATGACATAATCAAAGTCCAAATGAAACAATGAATAATGATTATTTACTGGTGAGTGGTCCAACCGACCATGAACTTTTGGCCAAAGAGTTAATCATTCAACTAACTCTTTTAAAACCTGGCCCCGTCAGTTGTACCCGAGGAGATCAGCCTCTTGTACACCATGTATATGCATAACATTTAACTCTGACTGCATCGAATAACCGACACATTATAATCCCCTACATAAGGGTTGCTCTCTCAGTCCAAGAATCCGCACCAACAATCGGTTTGGATAGCTTTTAAAATAATAATCTGTACATGTCTAACCGAAACAAATGGCGTAGACTATCTCCTTAAACAGTTCATGAATGAAGAACTTAAATGTTTCACAATCCAACAATAGATAATGAATTCAAATGCATAAGCTGCGAATATCAATAATTATCTTGGAGGTGGAGTAATTGACAATAATTAATCCACTAATACGATTCAAAAGTAATAACTCAATCTGTGTCATGAAATTTGTAACAATATACAACCTGTATAAGATATGAAACCTGCTCAAAATATAATTCGAGTAAGGTTAAGGAAAACTTGCCCAACACAAGGGTTAGACAAGCGTTAGGAAACTTGCATAACATACACCTGTTTGCACGAAATAAAAACAATAGTGCATAAGGTTTAGAAACTTGCCCAACACAAGGGTTAGACAAGGGATAGGAAACTTGCCTGATGCGCTGCTACAATATTATAACACACGCTCCTTAATATCCTACACAATTAAGTACATATTTACATAACAATTAGTCACATACCAAATAATGGTTCAAAAACGGACGTTGCATCATTAACACACACTGATTGCCACTACGACTACCCAGTCGGGGGTCTCGCTCCCTGGAAACCAAGCCTAAATTGCAATTAGATTATACAATTTCTGCCTTAAGATAATACTAATTTGGTTGACATTAAATAAATAATTAAGCATTTAGGGCTTAACAAAATATGCTTAGTTAACGTGTCTAATCATTTAATACAAGAAAAAATATAAGTGTTGGACCATGCTGAAATGGGCTCATTAGGTCCGATCCGATCCAACCCGGTCTGACTAACCCGACCTGGACCGGACTGCGGCGTGAGTCCCGTGTCTTCTCCATGACCGGGCTTCACGCTGCGGCGTGAGCCTTAAAGCTTGGGCCTCACGCTGCGGCGCGAGCCCCGGTTTTTCCCCATTTGCCCCTCGCTGCAGAGTGAGCTGCAGGGCATATGGGTGGCGCTGCGGCGCCATTCTGCAGTAGCCGGATTCTGGGTTTGTTTCCAGAACGCGACTCCGACCTCCGGCCACTCCAACCTCCATATCTCCTTCAATACACAAGCAAATTGGTCCATTCCAGACTCTATGGACTCCTAACTCATTGGGCTACAACATATCAAAAATGCAGAGCTACCCATTAACATTAACATGGTAAAATCTTAGGCCAAAGTGTAAAGTTCATACTCTGTTCTTCGAGTTCTTGACAAGTTTTACAAAAATCATTACTACGAACTCGTTTTAACTCGTTTTTACTCCATTCCAACTGGGTTAGCTTCACAACCCATGGAACTACAACATCATAGCAACAAATAAAATTAACAAACACAAAATCATAGCTTTACAGTCCTCTAAAAATTCTAAATGTCCAAGTTCATGTCCAAAGTCCATTGTTCTTGCTCCATTAAGCCAAGGTAAGGATTTCTTGCGTTTTTGTTCCACTTTGATGTTATTAATGGCTTACATAGTCTCTTAACAACATTTACAAACAATCACAACAAACAAAAACACCAAGAATCGCCAAAAATCCAACCCACAAGCTTAAGAGCTTAAAACTAAGAAAAACTTGAAAAAAACTTGGCAAGGAATCGAATGGAAAGGATTTGGTTGATTGTTTACCTCTGTAAATCCTTCCTAGATGTTAAGAAGCTCGGCTAGGCTTTGTTTTGGGGGTTCTCCTTGCTTGGTTCCTCCACCCGTGCCTTCTTCTTCCTCCTTTCTTTTCCGGCGAGTTCTTCCTCTTCCGACGACTTTTTTCTCTTCCTTCTTTGCAGCTCTCTCTCTCTTTCTCTCTCTCACTATCAGCTGATGGGAATGGGAGGAGTGTGGAGTGCAAGAGAGGATGAATGATTGAATGGAATGGGAGAGTGGAGGAGTGAATTAAGGAGAAAATGGGTTTGGTGCTCAGGGTAGGCCAAAATTCAAACTTGCCGGCAACTCCCCTTCTCTCTCCTCATTTTCTAGCAATTTGATTGGTGGAAAATGGTTTGGTGGTTCCCACTTGAAATAACAAGCCAAAATAAATACCCGAAAATACCAAAAATATATCCGAAAACTCCCACTTTTGTACCAAAACTGGTAAATAACTCTACCCAAAATTAAAATGGGTACTCCCATAATTATTGGGATGTATAAAAATAATTATTATGGGATTTGTCCATTTATTCGAAACACTCATATAACACATTTCGGATACGGATAAAATCACGTATCAGCTCAAATAAAATTTTCGACACTTGGAAAAATTATTCGTACGCATACACGTATTTATGAAATTTATTAACATCGAAAAAGACCCAAAAATATCTGGCATGAATAGTGCCTTGGGAAACGTGCCCCGTGAATAGTGATTTAGCGACGCTACGCGAAATCAATTATTCACTTAAACAAAACTATAACACGTAAAATTTTATGCATCCACATAATCCAGGTTGTCACGCAACCTTTAAACACGTAACACAATAGAATATTAATAAAATATAAAATATTCATTAATATTCAAAAATTCGAATTACAAGGAAATTTCAGAATTCCCGGTCGTTACACGCTCCACGATGGTAAAGTCTCATCTTGTGTGTTGGCCGAAGTGACAATAGTCACGTTGAACCCTCGAATATATTCGAAGATCTCGAAATGATCTTCTAGTTCCAAGGATAATTCGCAAAACTTCGTTTTCCATCGATAATTGAATAAAAAAAATGTCAAAATTGAAAATTAGAATTTTAAGATCATAATTTATATTAGAAAAGGGCTAAAGAGAATCCATATCAATAACCCGGTGTGTTATGGCGTTAAACCTATAGTAAGGCCTCATTCGAGGGGAGACGAGCGTAGCGAGGAGGGGAAAACGGTCCGCTCTATATACTTCCCGACTATTTCCTGTAAGGAAATTAGGAAATAGAGTAAGGGTCGACCTTTCAACTCTTATATTTGTTACTTTAGCTCTATAGCTGCTCTAGCAGGTGCTCTATCTGAGTCGTTACTAATAACCGAGAAGCCAGTCTCTCAGCTGATAGCTCATCAGATCATGCAGCTCCTGATCTGGTCATAGAAAGAAGGAAGTCCGAACTCAAACTCTACGAACCCGAGGAAAAGCTACACAGCAGTAGTAGGGGCGTTAAGACCGAAACTTTTTGTAGTGCTAGCATGAATGCAAGTGAATAAATCTCATCCCCCTAGCGAGTGAAGTACTTACGCCCCTTTGGAGATAGGGGCGAGCAAAAGAACTAAGCATTTTAGCCCAATGATGAGTGAAATTCAAAAGCATAAGGAAAATCGTAATTCAGATGAAGCAGCTTCCCAGAGGGAAACACTTGTCCTCCCCGAGAGAGTATGAGCGCAACAAAGGAAAAAAATTAACAAATGAGACTTATTAATAAATTGAGTATGTATGTCGCATTGTTCATTTTCCCACATTTTTGATTTAAATTGGAACTAACTTTGAAAAAAAAAACGCGGAGGGAATGCTTTTACAAATATTGAATGTTTATCCCTTTGCCTATCACTTGGGGGGCCATTCTAAAATTAAATTAGGGCTTGGGCCTTTTGGTGCTGGTTTTCCTAATCGGCCTAATAACGGGGTTGGCCCTCAGCTCAAAAATCAAGCCCAATATCTTAGACGAGTTCAACGATGTCGTTTATTTGCTTAATTTCTTTCAAGTTAAAACCCTGAGAACCTATGCTCCATCTCCCCCGTCTACCTCTATACCTCGGTGGGAGGTTTTGCCGCCGTCTTTTGATTCCTAAAGTTCCATTTGTAAGTTTCTCTCTCATATTTCTACACAATACTGAATATACCGTTTTTTAGGATCTGGATTATTATTTGATGTGAAATGTGTTGGAATTAGGGTTCAATTTCATAAAAAAAGTCGGACAGAATGAGGTTGGAAAAGTGCTGGTTTTGTTCCTCAACTGTATATCCCGGACATGGTATTCAGTTTGTTAGGAACGATGCAAAGGTATGATTTTTTTTTTCTCTTTTGCTACTATCTTCTTCCTTGATTATAAGTCGTTTCCATGTATTATTATGTGTCATAGGTCCTTTTTTATCGGGTACAAATATTGATTATCAATAAAGATGCGAAGCACTAAACTTGATCGGGGGTTTAGAAACCTGATTATAATTTGGACTAGCTTAAAAAAAAAAAATTATCTTTAGTTGAACAAACCTAGGAGTTTGCCATAAGTTTTATCAGATAAAAAAGTTTGAATTCAAGAATGGTGAATTTGTTATTGTATGTAGAAAGCTAGGGTCCAGTGCGCCTGGTGCAAATGGTTTTCTTTTATCATGATATATCAATCAAAATGGAGGGTCCTACCCGCGTACATGATTGATAGAATCACTACGTAGGGGGAGCGATCAACTTGCTGCGGGAGAGGCATGAGTGCAGTTTGATCTTGTGGTGTATTCGTTTGTAGTGAGTAGGGCCTGCGACATTCGCCAGACAGCCAGGTAGCCTTCCATATAACCGCTTTTAACCTCCTCTTGCTATCGCTTGCGTTCTTTCATACCGCTCCGCTCGTAAACTTATGTTAGCTTAGGGTGGTCGAGTTGCTTAACACACTCTTCCTGCTGGTTGGGAAGGAATAGAGTCGAGATATGCCAGGAAAGATAAGAAGTTTTTGGCTATTAACACATGCAAGTCGAACATTGTTACTCAGTACTTGTTTGTGCTAAGGGACTATGTTTTCAATCAATTTGGTTCACACCTAGCTATGGCCCAATCTAGTCATACGAAAACATGGATGAGAATGAACCGCTAACAACCGAAAGTTCTCTTCTTTCTACTATATAAGATAAGATGAGGAATTAAATAACAAAAATGTCAGTGTTATTTGACAATTGCTCGAAGTTGAGGAGTGTCACGCACGAGTGGAGCGAAAACATATTTACCCTAAAAATAATAAGTTGTTTGTTTAGTAATGGTGGCATGATATGAAATTACGATGACAAGATTGGGGACAGTGTGTCATTTTATACTAGTATGAATAGAAAGCAGACTAATTGTGGAACAAATTTTTTTGACAACTGAGACTTTGGAACAGAGGTATTACAGTCTATTGGAATATTGTTTTTATTTTGTAATTATATCAAAAAAATTGGATAAACTGGGAAAAGATTTTTAAATATGATTATTACAGATTAAAATATCTGCAGTACTTCAACCCTTAGAAGCAAAAACCTCATCCAACTTAAAAGCGATAGTAGGCAGAGCTTGCTATTTAGGAAGTTGCAAAATCAACTACAAGCATGTATCCGTCAGAAATTTTAAATGACAATCATTTTGGAGCTCTAGTTAAGGAAATAAGCACATTCTACCATGGGTTGTCTACACTGGGCATTAGCTACTGGATTGAGTATGCTCTTCAAATCTTAGCCTTAAGTCCTTAACTTTCATATATATATATATATATATATATAGTCATAAATTGTGGCTACATATTACTCCACTCATAGATTGCCATTTGCAGATATTCCGATTTTGTAGATCTAAATGCCACAAGAATTTCAAGATGAAGAGAAACCCTCGCAAAGTGAAATGGACTAAGGCTTATAGGCGATTACATGGAAAGGACATGACTCAGGTGATTTTTTATTTTTTTTTAAAGATGGTTAGATAACCTTTTAATTGTACTTTTTGTTGAATGACTGCTTAAATTGATGCATCTGTTGTATATCTCATTTTTAAGGATTCAACATTTGAATTTGAGAGGAAGCGTAATAGGCCAGAGAGATATGACAGAAATCTTGCCGAGAATACCCTGAAGGCCATTAAGAAGATTGAGAAAGTCAGAGTTGATAGGGAGGCCAGGCACCACAAGATGAGGTTCTTCTTCCTCACCAGTGTTATTTCATCATTTCAAGATCTTATCTAAGTTGTTTAAACTCTCCAATTTACCCTTGTTGAAAAATTTTGCAGGATGAAGGGAAAGAAATCCATAGAGCGCAGAGAGGCAGCAAGGGAATTGGAGCAGAGCATTCATATGGTCAAGGCTCCTGCTGCCCTCCGAGAAGAGCCTTCTCTCACTTTGCCAAAGATGAAGGTCAAGGTTTCCCAACACTCAGAGGAAAATCGCATGGAAGAGTAATTAGCTTATTGCAAAATGTAGCTGCAGTTTTAATTTGTGCCTTCATTGTTATAGAACCCAAATTTTGGTGAAACAAAGACATTAAATTTTCAATGAAATGTTCCCTTTTTTCTTGTATTTTTCCTAATTCATACTTCTAGTTGATGTCATGTGTGAATTAGGTATTCCCTCCGTCCCAAATTAATTACATTTCTAGGACTTTTTAAAGTCAAATTGACTATTTTTAAAACTAATTTTTTTACTATTTTTGCTAATATATAGGTAAAGATATTATAACCAAAAGAAAGTATATACAATTTATTACTAATTTCAATTTTTATAATTTTAAAAATATATTTATATATGCTTAATTATTAATTTTAAAAATAGTCAATTTGACTTTAAAAAGTCCTAGAAAAATAATTAATTTGGGACGGAGGGAGTATTCATTAATGGTACTTTTTTCTTGCTGTTCTGATTTATTGTGAATAGTAAAACTGTGCAAGAACTTCAATCGGCATGAATTATGTCTACCAAATTGCTCATTGAAGTAATGTTTATTTTTTTAATTGTAAGTTCAGAGTATAACAAGTTAAATTTTTTAATATATGTTATTACTTGATAACTAGTGCCAATGGTCTGAGAGAACTGTTGTGGTTGATTCTGCTGTCTTCTTATAAATCACTCCCTTCTCTGTTATTTCATCGACATAATCGGTGGAAACACCAACAGATTCTTGTTTAATGTTACTATAACTAAAACTCATTTACCTTATAGGCTTGTAATAGTAGTTCTGGTTTATGTTCAAAACCCTCTTAATGCTGGTATATTAATTGCTGGGTGAGTAGTAACTTCTTAGTCTTAGGCTCATAGGAGATATACCTGTAACAGAGATACTCATTGTTGAAACTTAATACAACCATTCAATTTACTATCCTCTGGGAATTCTTTTGGGGATAATTAAGGAACCAAAACATACCAAAGGGCAAAGGGAATTCATAATAAATTTTTGAGCCTCAAATCCGATTAGTGTATAAAAGCCTAAAATGAGTATAAATAGGGAAAACTGAGCTGAGAAATGATTCGAGTTGCAAGACATCAAATTCCATGTCATATACCTGCTGGAAATAGAGGTTAGGCCTTTAGACTCGAATGAAAAAGTGCACGTGTAATTGTGTAGGTTAGACTCGGATGGATTTAAATGGAAGTGTGTCTTGAGTAATTGTGTATTTGCAGTAGCAACTGCATCAAGTATTTGCGCCCTCAAACAAATGGATTAAATTCCAACAAACATTTTTCAACAGTGAGGAATTACAATATGAAAATGCAGCAACCTGCAATGACTTTATCAGAACACCAAAAACTATCACAGAACAACATGATGGAAAGACGATCAAAATTTGCATCAGCAGGGCTGGCACAAACCAAGGTTGTATATAAACTACATATTTTTTTATTTTTTTTTTAAAATACAACCCTTCCAATATAACAGTAGAGTTCCGTCGATAAAAAAAATTTACCCAGTTTATATGAGCATAATGAGCTTTATTACATGCAGAAATAACTAAAGAATTGTAAATTTAACTCTGGAATTCAATCCTGGAAGATATATTTTATCGGGGCTTTTATGATAACCTTCAATTTTTGGAGTTGTCCCTCTCCCCTCAGTTGGCGTGCTTCTATCCCATTCAACCAGTTTTGAGGCAAAGTGAAGCCCAGCACCATTTCTAATTCCAATTCAAACTAGGCATGAGAAACACTATCATATTTTAGGACCTAATGTCCACCCCATCTCCTCTTTCGTACTGGCCTTTGTTGCTTAGTCCCACTTATTTCATCAACCAAATTAATAAGAGGCTTGGAAATCTTATCCTTCAGAGTAATGGGTTCCTTGAACCGCTCTCTTCTTTTTTCCATCTTCGCTATCACCTCAAGAATCCGAGGGTTTTTGTATCCCACATCAGTCATGCTTTTGTTTGTTGCATTCTCATTGTGCAACCCCTTCACATCACTGATCCGTGCCACATTGTCTGACACACAAATATTGTTCTCCATGGCATCCTCATTTATCTCATCAGTTAATATCTGACCTTCCTCAATATCCAAGGCTTCATTCTGCGGTGGATCGAGCCAATTCTCGTCATTCTGACTGATTTCAACTTCTGGGTTCTCATGTTGCTTTACCATGTTTATACCAGTTCCATTGAACTCCATGAACATACTCTGTTCCACATCAACAAAATTCCAGTCCATGTTATCATGCCTACCATTGTACACTACACTTCCAGCTGCAGAGAATCTTCCAAGGGACTGCAGAGTTCATTAGCACAAGTAAATGTCGCACCATTTATAATGTCATATGCTCTAACTGAGAAATTTAAGCTTATCGTCAGCAGACAGACGAATTTAAGTACATCAATAGGTAGTAACTGGAAATATTTGGGGGAAATAAACTAATTATACAACCAAAACGTATAGATTAAAAGAGGCATTATAACACACTACTAATAAACCGGAGGATGAAAATAAAATTTAGACAGGTGTCATAAAGATTTGAATACTGTACCCACAACTAAGTATAAAAACAAGACAAACCATCAGGCATGTATACAAGCTATAAAGGAATGATACCTGATTCTCCTCTAGCTATCTTCATGGTCATGTAAGCTGGACCATGTATATGGCCAATTGAACAGCTTGAACAGAAAATCTACTATTGTTGACATCTTATATTCTAATTAAAATGGCTAAAAGCAAGAAGATCAAAGTTATGTATTGGCTCCAATGTAAAAATATAGGATAGTAGGAACAATACCTGATTCTCCTGTAGCTATCTTATGGTTATGTAAGCTGGACCGAGTATATGACCAATTAAACAGCTTAACAGAAATTTTAGTCCTATTGATATTATATTTTCATAATCAAGGGCAAAAGTAGTTTAAATGCTAATGCAGGAAGGTGACCTTTTGTGGATGAAATTGACAATTGAATAAATACCCCAGCTAAGCATTATCAATGTAACAGGCTCACCAATTTCTTCACTACACATTCTAAAACGTACAGTCAACCAATAGTACGTGGCAGAAAGATGCTGCAAGCATCCCCTCCCCAGGGTGAGAAGAGGCTTGCACTCAAGTTGCAAATATCTCTTCGTCAATTGCTACCACTACCTACTCGTGAAGAATTCTAAATTACCAAGCCTCTAAATACTATACTAGGGTTAACAAACACCTTTAATTCCATATGGATGCATACATCCAAAATGAACCATTTTCAATTGATAAAGCTACTTCGATTAAGACATAACATATTGATCGGGTCTACGATTCAGAGGTTTTGGGAAGAAATGATGCTAAGATGTTTTGGAAGTGTGCAATCTTTTCTGTTTTAGCCTTTTAGGGGATCTAGATTGAGCCTAATGCTCGACTCTTTAGAGAGAGCTATTTATCTTTCATTTTGTTGCGAGATAGAATTTTTTCCTAGTCTCTTTATGGATCTCTACCATGGTGCCAATATTTGTCTGATCCTAGTAGAGATTGAAGAGCTGTCCTCTTGTGAGTGTTTTCTTTTCCATTTTATAGAGTGAGAGGACTCCCTGTCCCCCCATGCTTGTATTCTCTCTTTTAATGTAATATTTTCTTTAAAAAGATATTCTCTTAACTACTGTACTAACTTTCAGCAATCACATCAATGCACAGGTCATTGCATTGTGGTCAATTCACATGATTCGTGAATCAAAAGATGATATGAACCTAGTGCATTCCAATCTACGACATTTAAAGCCTAATCCTTCATAGATTGAAAAAAGATGAGTCTTGCATCCAAGACTAACAAACCACTTATAGTCAAGACTGTCAGAATTAGGCAATCCATAAGAAGTCAAACAAGCCAACACGACACACTACTGAAATAAGCAACTATAAGAATGCACAAGTCCATTCTATAAATCACAGCAGTCAATGTTTCAATTAACATCTTCTAACTACATAGCTTCTGGGTCTAAGTATTCATTTATCTTTGTTTTGGAAGAGCTCACTGCCAAAGGAAGATAATTTATATTAATTATATCGCATTGCAATTGTTTCGAGAACAAAAAAAAAAGAATTTTTATATGATTAAGAGAGCCAATACCAGTCAGATTTTGAACTGATACAAAATATATACAATGAGAAATAGGTCTTGAGCATCCTAAACTAGAGGAGATAGTATGCCAAAATTTATCTGTCAGGCAAACTGATAATATTTTTCAGAGTAGATGGATTGTCTCAACTATAAACCAAGAAAAAGGGTCCTTATTATAATAAAGGTGAAGTATCAAGAGCAAAAATAAAGTCTCTATGCAGAAAGATTTCTTGAATCATGCAAAATGAACACTCAACAAGGAGAAGGAGAGCAGGAAAAGAATAAGATGACGTGAGACAAACGGCTGTGAAGTTCATATATGTATTTGGTTTTACACTGAACTGCAGTCCAGCAAAAGTATTGTATCACAACATTGAATCAAAGAATATCTAGCTAGCTATTTATCAATTATCATCCTTTCACATCTATCCAGCACAGCCACAGGGGATTAACATAAAGAAAAATTGGACAAAATCCAAACTCTATAAGCAATATCAACAAGTTGAACTAAAATGATGATTTCAATTTGATGACAATGCACATCACGTAAATGATAATAATAGTCATGGTACTATTATTAGTACAAAATTCTACTCTTTTTACATGCTAAAGAGATGGAGCTTTAGGTGCTGCATGCTATGCCCATACAGGTCTTTATTGATGCTTAAGAACTCAATGACACTGTAGAATAGAGTATACGAGGACTTCATAGAACTGATTACTTCAGAGTATTATAAAAGGATCATATATATAAAGCACTAAGAGAAACATGCAATGAGATGGCATTAACAAAATGAAAGAAAACTTGCCCAACATATATGGAGCGCTCATACATACAAGACGAGTAATACAAGGTTTTGACCTCAGTTTTCCCAACTTTACCTTTCCTTCCCCATAAACCAAGTGTGAGTCAACTGAATCCCTACACCTCAGGAGCGTCCGCTCATGGTTTCCATTACGGGACATATTAGAACTTCTTTCACATTGGTTACCACTATCTCCTTCACTTATCAGCTTGTTGTTCAGCTGGTCTACTTGCGTGTCATCTATTAGATTTCTGACATGGTCAGTTCTATGGTCTGCATCAAATCTTTTATGACATGAAGTCCTTTTGCATGAAAATGTGGTCTCAGCATGGAATTTATAATTCCGATGCCTAAAGATATTCTCATCTTCAGTCCAATGCAGTAGTTGAGATTGCCAATGGTGTCTTCTTCTACCCGAATAAACCCGATCATCAGGATCATTGACATTTCCTCCCATGTCAAAAGCTTCAGTATAACCGCCATCCAAATCATTGTCTCGAGATCTCTCTGTCCATATTTGTCCCTTATATCTCCCTCGTCTTCCATTTCTTTCATATATATCATTTCTGGGTGACATGGTACCATGCCGTCTTATGCTGTCGGCAGTATGAGCTTCTCTGTAAGAATGAGAGGAAAAAGATCGATGATCCCTGCTTATCCAGAAGACATCCTCATCACCCATATATTTCCTCTTGCTTCTTCCAGGGCTTTTAGTTTCTCTTCTAGTATATGGTAAATGTCCTTCATGCTTATGGATGAAATTATTCCTGCCCCTGACATTATAAGGACCAGATCTTTTATACTTTTGTTGCAAAGGACCATAAGTATGTTTCCGTTCAAGAGGAAAATCATTATTATTTCTCATTCCCTTTCTGAACGTTAGTTCGCCTCCTATCCTTTTCCATCTAGCATCTCTTTCATTCTCAGGATAGTTAAGATTCAACTGCCTAGACTCCTGGCAGGTGAGAGGATGCATGCTATCAACAGCAAGTCTACTTTCATAATGATCCCAATCCCTTGCCATCATTTCATCAACTAAATATTCCCCTTCATCTGAGTTTTTGCGGACAAATCGATTCGTCGCAACATTAAACCTCTGCTGACCTTTCCTACGAGGATATTTTTTGTAAGGAGCCTCGGTCTGATAGTCAGGAAACTTTTCACCATCGTAATTGGAGGAAAATTCAGCTTCCTTGTAATATGAGAAATCATCCCCATGATTATAATTAAAACCATCCAGCTTTTCCTCCTGCCTGCTATGATCATGCGCTGAATGATACACGTTATAGAGTCTCTCAGTCTCAGAAACTGGGATAGGTTCCTCATCGTTGAGGTGTTTTTTGGATCCAGACATACCGAATAGATTCCGGCTGTGATGCTCAGAATCCTCTTGAATGGGACTTCTACATCTGGGAGAATATTTACAATATCCATGCTTTAATTTAACGCCCTGGCTTCTAAAATCCTTCGAGTGATAGTAGTCAGATGTCAATGACTTCTGTATCTCAGTCGATGAATTTGGTGAGGGCCTTTTAACATAATTGTAAACTTTTTCTGCATTAATGTAACTACCATTAAATGCTTCACAATCACTCCCTGAATAGGATGAACTCAGGCTACATTGATTCCATTCATCATGGGACGATCCTTCTCCCAATAAAGTTGGTGTAGTATTGCATGTACTCCTTCCGACCTCTTTCTTCATATTTTTTGAAGTTTCCAATGTTTTAGCAGCTCCTTCTGAATCACAGAGTGCCACCTCTTCAGGGGTATGCTTTTGTAAGGAACACCTAAATATTGTACAAAAGTTTTTTCGTTAGTCGCTCAGTTGCTCCAAATAGAAAAAATATACTAAATAGTATTCTTCAATCATTAGTTGCTCAGCTGCAGTGTGGAACATAATTGAGAATACAGTAGTTTAGGATTAAGGCTTTGTTGAGTTGAGCGATAACAAGTCAACAATATGTTAATTAAAAAAGCTCAGACCTTTTAGAAGCAGGGGTGTCTAATCCTTCATCATGATCATCGCGAGACTCTCTAGTTAGTTCATCTTCACTGAAACTACCAAAAGAGAGACCATCGATATCATTGTCCATGCTAAAATCTCCATTTTCATATGCTCCTTGTTCAGAGCTATCAGTATGGTCTACTTCCTCCTTAACTAAACCAGATGAATCCTCCTTCGAATCCTGCACATTAATCTGTCCCAACCACGCCATAAGCAATAAAACAAGAAAAGTAAATGATGCAAAAGCTCTAAGTAGATCCTAGATCACCTGTATTACAACATCTGAATCCCGATCAAGGGGACGCCTTATATCCATGGATGATTTCCGCTCACTAATGCTGCCAGCTACCTGAATAGCTCTACCCTTTTGCTGATAGAGTCGTAGAGAGTTTTGTAATATAATCACTCCAAAAATTATTTCAAGATATGCATTAAAGCAGCTAACGTATAAACAATATAGTAACAAATGAGAAGGCAGAGGGGGAAAACTCATTTTAAACATACCATTGCTGAATGATTCTGCTGTGTGGTTGGAACTTTTGATGTAAGAGAAATTCTTCTTTCATGTCTTCTTTGAGTTTTTACAACAGCAGCAGCTTGAGCTATAGTTTCATGCTCAGTTCCAGCTTCATAGAACTATTTTGAAAGTTCAAAGATTGAGTAAACAACAAAATACAATAATTATTTGAAAGAGATTTCACGTTTCAGATATAACCAAAAATTTAATATAAATAACGCACCCCATTACGTGTCGAAGAATCAGAGGTCAGGATCCTCGTTGGCCCAATGTCTCCATGACGATACTGATCCTGTTACACAAATTAGAACAAAATTGTATCTTCTGTTTCCACTAGCAGCTACACAACAAACTTATCTCATTGCTTGAGGGGGACAAAAAGATTGAAAGACCCAAAGTGGAATAGATGTTCAACTATATGTCCGAGAAGAAAAAATGGGATCCATTTAAAGGCCACAAAATTTTACAAGAATGTAAGGCTTCATGTACACTTAGAAAACAGTAAATTTATTTACCAGGCGGTTGCAATAATGTTTCCAACTATCTTCATCAAAACTGAAATTGAAAAAATCTGTGATATTAGCTCCAGGATGTCTCCACGGCTTCTCATCAAATGTATCAATATTTACATCAAGTATAGTCCTGAAAGAAAGGTATATGCATGCCTCTTGATCAAGTGCATATAAGACTAAGACACAGTGAACGGAATGCTAAGAGCATATTAGAAACAATATAGAACAAATTGCACCCTTAAGTAATAGTCCTTTCAATGAAAGCAGAACTGGTCTTCAAAGCTATGAAAGCCTTTGCAGGTGATCTCACCATACATCTTACATATCCCAAAATGGTCAATCCATATTCATTCCCTTCTTCTAATTAGCATAAGAATACTTCTCATGAACCACAAGTACACCGCAAAGTAACTCAGTTTGTACACTTCGTACTCCTAGTAAGCTTACCTAGACCGAGGGAGAGAGAACTGGTGTACACTTTGTGCTCCTACTAAGCTTGATCTCATGCGTTGATAGCACCAATTATCCTCCTGATCACCTCTAACTGATGGAGATGAGTAGGAGCCTGGTCCTTCACACCTATTTCCTTTTGAAGTACTTGGAAACGCTGATGGCTGAGGTCTCATATACTACACAAAACCAACTAAAATATCATCATGAGGCACAAAACAGCTGGCTCAGAAAAGGAGATATCTTTATAACAAAGTACAAGAATCAAAACACTGTTACCACAGGGGCAGCTCCTAAGTATGATAAGACTAACTTAAAAATAATAAATCAGCCTTTCATAGTACACAAATTTTGACCATCTTACTGGTGTCAGCTATAAAGTAATGGCACACACCTAATTTATTAGCACAATTGTAAATTATTGGATCCAATAAATAGTCAAATGTTGTTCGAGTTGCAAGGAAAATAAATACTAAAAATCGGAAAAATGATGAGCACTCTTAATGAACACAAGTTCAAATTACATATAATTTTGAAAAATCTAATATCAATTATAGTGTTAAAATTGGGGTAGTAGATTACCAAGAAAATTCATACATTTTGTTACATTTCATTTCTTTTTCCTTCCTTTATTTTATCAAGCTCTATCCAAGCTCCGGATGCTTAAATTGCTAACATATTAGGTTCAGTCTGCAGCATTTACCAAAAAAGAATTCAAGAACTGAAACCCTACATGCTCTCATTCGATAAAGTAATGAATACATAAGAACTAACATTCATTTTGAATTTACATTTCAACTTGCTACCTCCAATAACTCTAAAACATAATCCTCAAATTAACTTTTAAATAAACCAAAGGACAACTAGAAACTACCTTATACAGGGAATTATAACAGCCTTTTCCTCCAATCCTTCTATCTTCCCCATTCGAACTCTGCTCCAATCCATTGCCACCCTTCAAATTATCCACAACCATCCTATTCTTATCAGAAAATCCCCCATTTTCTCTCTCCTCCTCCTCCTCTCCTTCCTCCCTATCCTCAACCTCAACCCCACCATTCCTTAAACTCACGCCCCGAGTAACCGGAAACTCCAGTCCATCATCATCCTCATTCAAAACTATATTGAAATCATCCTCGCTATCACTTCCATTATCCAAATTCTCCCCATTCTCAGCCTCATCATCATCATTAATAAAATCAGCTCTATTCAAATTCGAACCATTAGTTTCCTTGACAATATCAATATCGTCGTTTTCAGTGCACAATTGAGGATGTCCTGGCACCCCATTGATGGCGGAATTTGCTTGAACTTCAACGTCAGCGTATAAATCGCCAAATTCATCATCTTCCATCGAATACCCACAATCTCTATAGCAAAAAATGCTAAAGCTAGGATTTTGGTTTTGGCTGCTCAGTGAACATTAAGAGCATAAACCCTAACCGAAAAAACCTTAAACCCCAAAACAGTAGTATAGATAACTTGTTACGGATATTTTGACCCGAATGACATCATTTATATCACTTGGTTTTTATACACTGTCCGTTTTTTGGAATTTAATAAAGATTACTCGGGTGAAACTGTTGCGGTAATTATGGCATTTACCATACTTTAATGTTTCTTTCAAACCAAGAATTATATGGATATTGCAATTTCAGCATTTATTAATTAAATATAAATCATCAAATAAAAAATAGTCTAAAATATTAAGTCTATAATTGTTAATTAAATGAAATTGCAAAACTATTACTTTGACATACTGTTGTCATAATTATTGGCCAATTAAAAATTTTATATTTTTCTACCAGTATTTATCAGTGAAGTAAGTTATTTGATGTTAGTAAGGGTATGTCTGACACTTAGAATTTTTTTTTGGGGGGGGGGGGGGAGAAAGAAATGATATTAGATCTAAAATTTTATTGGAGTTTTCTTGATAATACATTATATTTAACATAATTCTTGATATTAAATTTTTCAGGAGTATAGATAATTAGATTTCTGCTTATTAAGATTTTTTTTTTTGCAAAGAACTTTTTTTTTGTATTTTCTTTTCTTTTTTTAATCTATATTTTACAAGTTTCAAATATTCCTTCAAAAATAACTTCAAGACTATGATGAAACTGTAGTACATACAGTAAGGTGCAGAAATCATTGGGGAGTATATACTACTAATTCTTTATGGATCATATGTTTGGACCCCCTCCACTGCTGAATGAAGATTAGAAACCAACCAACTAGCCAAAGTGGTGAAGGCTTAGCCCATACAGACTGCGTTAAACCCACAAATTCAGCCCAAGTTAATTAAAAGTGACATAGGGTTATAGTGTTATGTATTTACGTTTATGATCCCGACAGGCGATTATTTTTTTCACAAGATGTCTCGTTATATGTTAACATTTTAATTCTGAAATCTCCAAACGTTGTCGCCCAAAACCTTCCTACACGCGTATGTGTATGTATATATGGAGAAGTTTTATGAAGACATAGGCTTTTGCAAAAAAATGATAAAAAAAAATTTAAAAAATTGTAGTATGAGTGACAGAAATAGGAGGGTAGTCCTATATATAAGTTGCTGTTTCTGTTAATCCTATGCCCTGCTTGTACCAATTATTTCTTCAATATATATATACCACTTGTCCTATATAAGATGCTGTAGACTCACCGAGTTTTTCAGGAAAGAGGGAAAGAAGAACTGATTTGAAATGAGCCGAACGTGTGAAATATAAAAGATAGATGGACTTTTTCAAATCAAATGTTTTTTAATCCAATATATATATATATATATATATATATATATATATATTGCGATTGACTCATACTTAATTAGGTCCGGCAATAATCGCTATAACGACATGTTTATTTAAATTTAAGAATTTATTAGCAGTCAAATCTTAAATTTAACTAATAATTTGAATCTCATGATTTGAGTTAGAGAGTTTTATAATTACTATATAAAGAATATTTGGTATATAAAATATTGTAGAATATGTGAAGTAGATATATATATATATATAAAAATAAAAAGGATTAACTGTAATTTAATAAACCTAAGTATATATTTACTTTTCGTTCTTTTAAAATTATTTGAAATATTCAATCTTAAATCTAATTCTACTCCCTCAAATGGAAACACCAAATGAGGATCTAAGGACTAAGGATGTGATGTTACAAGACCCCACTAGGTCTGATCTATACCATTACCACGTGAATACAATCTAAACCAAAAGAGGAGGCCAGGAGAGTATATTACTACGACCATCTCTACACCCAGGACTCCTAGCTACCAAATTGCATGATATACGGACCGTGGTAAATTAGTGTTAACGCTATTAAATTTTTTCTCAAAATATAAAATTATCAAATTCAGTATAAAAATCACTAATTAACGGAGTGATCAAAATATTCAAAATTTTTATTGCAATTTACTTAAT
Organism: Aralia elata; assembly: GCA_034770075.1. Lineage (NCBI taxonomy): Eukaryota > Viridiplantae > Streptophyta > Magnoliopsida > Apiales > Araliaceae > Aralia > Aralia elata. The sequence continues at coordinate 82,071,764 of CM068387.1, read as the reverse complement.
TTTCTCGTTCGCAAACTTTAACGTTTGTCATAAATCAACATTCAAACTAGTCGCGTAAATTAAAAAAAAATATTTGACTTCTTAATATATTTAAGCAAAAAGTTGGAAATATGAATTATATTTAAGAAAATTGTAATCTTGATTCTTGCCTTTCGATGATGTTATAGTCAAAATTATTTCTCTTTCCTGCCGCACTCAATTATATAATCAGCAAGTTGGAAAAGATAAGTACTTTGTTGACTCTACAAGAACCTATTGTGCAGTGTTATCTTCCTTCAGAAGACACACAAACTATAAAGCTAATCAAGAAGAAAAGTTAGCCAAAAAAGCATTTTTGGATTAAGTAATGCAAAATTGAGCTCCGTGCCTCGAGTGATAACAAAGTACAGCCCCTTTAAATTCTACTGCTGGCAAGGCTGTAAAATGCAGCAGAGACTTGAGATTACACAGCTTATATGATAGAGCCCTCTGCTATTCTGCATTGATTGTCCTTCTTTGTCTTGTCCAACACAATTATTCAGGATATGTAAATTGGAAGTGTGTGTGATTTTTTGATTTCAAAGCCTTTTTTTCTCTCTATTATCTCTCTTCTTGTACTTTGTTTTAAAGGCCATTAAACCATTATTTGTCAGTTAGGGGCCACAAATTATTGGGGATTGAAACTTAACAAGGAGATCCATGAGGAGCCAAACTAAAAGACTATGAAAATACTATAAAATTTGGGTTATTTTTCCACTTAAGTCAAGACCATCCATCATGAGCTCTGTTCATATTTTCTTCTTCTTCTTGAAGGTACTGATTATTATAGTCTGCAATATTGGACTTCACTCAGGTACTGCAGAAAACAATACTCCTCTTTCTTGCTTGAGCCAATTTACTTTTTACTTGGCTTTCTATACATTTCCTTGTTTCTCATTTGGCAGGTTCATGTACTAAGGAATATTTAACTTCGGTCTATGGAAATATCACTACAACAAGTATGAGAACAGAACAGGCATACCTGAGCCACAGAAAACTTTTGCTATATGGTAAAGTTTTTCATCCACAAATTTTCAAGAAAATTTACACATGTAACTTTTTATTTGATTTCCGAAAATGGGTTGTCTTTTTTTCTGTGTTACAAATATTCTTCAGGGAGTTGTACAAACAGAGATTTGAGCATTTCACAAAGCAGGGGATCATCAACTGGTATACCTCAGTTCATAGTCCAGATAGTGAACACCTGTGTTTCTGGGTGTGCACCTTCAAATATACACCTCCACTGTGGTTGGTTTGCTTCTGCAAGAATAGTGAATCCAAGAACTTTCAAGAGGCTGGCTTATGATGATTGCTTGGTGAATGGAGGAAAGCCACTGAGAACCAGCCAGATAATTAGATTCACTTACTCAAATTCCTTCATGTACCCAATTGCATTCAAATCTGCCAAGTTTTGCTAATTTTCAGCTGAAACAATGCCTTAAATTTTGAGATTTAAAAATCCCAGATTGCATACATTCTAAAGAGAAATGGAAGCATTTATGTACCATCCCTTTTCTTTTTGCAGCCTAGTACATAGCTCAAACCCTTTAGAGATTTGTTTCTTTTTGGAACTTTCAAACTATTTGGTTATATTCCTCCTTTTAATGCTGAATTTTCTGATCTTTTGGGGTCTAAAACAGAGTAATGAAACAAGCCAAGCCCATTTATTTTATTGAATAGGCATTACTCTGGAGTCTGAGCTTTCGATCAGAGTAAACAAGGCTACTGTTTTGACGGCTGCTGCACGGCTGATGGAAGACCTGAGACTCTGGTGCTCCTTTTTGCAGTCTCCCTCCCTGTCTTCAGGAATCCTATAAACATACAAAGTCACTAGAGAAAAGAGAGACCAGTGAGATATTACTCCTGCTACAAAAAGCGTCTCATCTTACTGTTATATTTGTGAAATTCTAAAACTTAAATTGTGATATTAGTTTTTGATAATTTTTGTATTTGTCATGCTTTTACGATGTTAACTATTATATTAACCAAAATTAGATGAATTTACATCACTTTTATATTTTAGAATTTGGCATATTTACTGGGGGAAAAAAATATAATGGGACTCTTTTTTGTACTCTGTTATTTTAGAACTGAGGACTCTTTTTGTGAAGCAACACTGGCACAATCCAAGAAGTATCAGCAGAGGTTGGATTTGTTGGATGCAAGACAAAATAAAAGGGACCCTTAAAATTCTCTCTCTTTCATGAGTCATGACCAAGGAGTTGGAGTTGGGGCTGGGGTGGGGGCAATCTTTAAAAGCTAGTTGGGAATGGACAAAAAGAACTAGAAGAGGTACTATGTATGTAGGGTTTAATACTCCTGGACTCTTGTATAGACTACAAAGATTTTCCCTTGCTTTTTCTTGGTTTGAGTGGGATTTATTACAATTTGGTAGTCTATGGAGGCACATGGTTTTGGGACCAACTCTTCTGCCAGAAACAGGAAAGGATGTACTAATCATTCTTGGAAACATATGCAAATTCCGAATGTATGAATAATATTTCAATTCAAACTCCAAAACTAAAAAAACGCATAAACAGAGAAGATTTTTTTTTCAATGGCCTAAAAAATGTATACTTGCCAGAAAAAATTGTCTAACATTAGCATTTTACAAGAACCACTTTAATCACAGGAGATTATCTAAAATTTGCAGAACATTATCAAATCAAAATGAATCTTTGCCACAAAGTTTGCCCATTCTATAGAAAAGACTCCAATCTGAATTAACAGACAATAGACGAGCCATTTCAAAATATTAAGCAGAAGGCAGTCATGAATAAATCCTATAACTTTAAGCAAAAATCCACTCATGGAATCCAAACACACGATTCAAGCCACTTCAACAATCTATTATACATTCTTGCTTGTTTAAGGAAACAATGTCAACCAAAAAAAAACACAAGGAAAGAAGTGACAATTAAATATGGTGTTTGTAGATAATACCTATAAGGGCGCCAAGACTTGAAACTATTTTAGCATTTAGTGACAACCAGGTTCTAGAGTCTTATCATTACAACACTACTTCACTTTATCTCCCCTGTGGATTAATAATCTGTGAAAAGACTTGGCTTTGGTCCTCTGATCCTTCACCCTCTTCCTCAATGCTAATCATTGTTACATTCATAGCATAAGCATCACTGGCCATCTGTTCCGCCACCACTTTAGGTCCATCCGGATTATTTTGCAGTTGAAGTGCATACTCAAGATTCCACAGCACTGAACCCATGGTTGGGCGATCGGTTCCTTGATCAGACAAGCACGCTATAGCTATATCGATGAAGCTCTTCAAGCATTCGGAACTAATCTCCTCCTTAATATGTGGATCCATAAGGTCCTCTAGAGTGCCATTCTTGTGGCATTCTTGTGCCCAATCTGCAAGACAAGCTTGTTCTTTTGGAAGCGCTGAATTAATTGGGGGCATTGCACTTAACACTTCAAAAAGGACTACTCCAAATGAATAAACATCAGATTTATCTGTCAGTTGTTGGCGTCGAAAGTACTCTGGATCCAAGTACCCAAAACTACCTTTCACCACTGTGCTAACATGAGTTTGGTTGAGAGTAGGGCCTGTTTTCGAGAGCCCAAAATCAGAAACTTTTGCAACCCACTTCTCATCTAGTAGAATATTTGTAGTTTTGACATCTCTATGAATGATTGTGTGCTTGGCACCAGTGTGAAGATAGTGAAGCCCCCTAGCAGCACCAATACAAATATTCAGCCTTTGCATCCAAGACAAAGGAGGTTCTCTTCTCCTATTAAGGTGTTCCCTTAAAGTCCCATTAGCCATGTAGTCATAAACCAAAATCATCTCTTCATTTTCTTCACAAGCCCCAATCAAGGATACCAAATGTCGGTGTCTAAGCTTTGAGAGCAAGTCAATTTCAGTTAGGAACTCATGAATTCCTTGTTGTGACGATCGGTTTGCTCTCTTAATGGCAACTGTAGTCTTTCCATCTATAACCCCTCTATAGACCTTTCCAAATCCTCCTACCCCTATAACTACTGACTCGTCGAAATTCTTGGTAGCTAGTCTTATATCTGCTAGTGAAAAATGTCTGCAAAGGCCTCTTCCAAGAGTAGAAAGGTGGCTGCTTCCACTACTCTTGCCCGAGTTAATTGTTGTCTTGGTCCCTGAAGAGCTATAAATTGGTAGCCAACCAACCCCACAAGACTTGTCTCCATCGCCACTTCTCTTCCTATGCTTCATAAAAAAAATCAGACCAAGAATTAAACCTAAACAAGCTAATGCCCCTACCACCAGACCAATTATTAGGCCATTGTTACTGGATTTTGAATGTGGAAAAGACTTGTTTACATTAGACTCGGCCTGAACAAGCAAATTTGATGGAACAGGATTTGGACCAGCCAAATTTCCTCGTGTATCACTTATCTTAAAGATCTCCAATCCATTGAGAATAGCATCATAAAATTGTGGCTTCGTCCTTGCGTTAGGATGCAAAGCCACCCAGATTTGTTCATCACCGTTTGTATCACTAACACGCACAACATAGTCCTTGTACATTGGCACTCCCATTCCATGTGCCATTGCAACAATATCAGCAGCTTCAAATGCTGTCTGGTTGTTAATGTAAATTGAAAACACCCTCTGATTAACCTTCGAACACCAATACTCGCAGAAATGGAGCCTCACAAGGTAAGTGAAATTCGCATCAACTTCAACCAACCATGTGAGATTGTAGGCCTCATTAATATGTGGGTTTGGACCCATTGATCTCGCCGTCTTATAAACATCAGCAGGAGCAATGTACTCAGGCAAATCTCTTGGATATATAATTGGCACACTGTTATTAGCCTGAGAGGCCACACCAGAGGCAGACCCATATATATAAGGCATATCATTGTACCATGTCCGAGTTAGGCCAGAGTCCTCATTAGGCGAAATGTACTGTCCACCAACATTAAGCCTGATCATTGTTTGGAAAGTAAAGTTGTCTGGATAAATGGTCTGGTCACTAAACCCCACCAAATCAGCTGAATGGAAAATTTGTGGCATGGAAATAACTTCAATGCCATTGACAAAGGCAAAAGACCCTTTGTCATTCCATGAAGGTGTGAAAATAAGATCTAGTGTAGCAGTTTGGATTAGCCTAAGGGAGAATTCTCTGATTATATAAGCTTGTGTTAATGCTTGGGCTGTAACTGCAGCACTAAAATTATGGAGGAGTGTGTATTCATTTGCGGTTACAGAGAAAAAGGAACTGGAACAATTGAAATTGTTGTATGAAGATGGATAGAAATGAAGTCTGATCCAGCAACGGTTCGTGGAATTGGGAGTGAATGAAAATTTGTATGTGGATTCTGACTTGAAAATTCTGGCAGTCATGTAAGGAACAGTGGAAGGCAATGAAGGATCTTGGGATTGAGCTGTAGATGTGAAAGTGCTATCAGAAGAGGTTAGGAATTGCGAATCAGGAATCCAATTCCGGCCACTAGAATCATTGGCGGGATTTGTAGCACCGCAGGCTAATACAAAGGAATCAGAGTTTGAAACAGGGGAATTGGAGGCTGAATAGACTGTGTCTATGACAAATGAAAGTATAATCAGAGAAAACAAGACATGGGTAGTGAAGATCATAGCTAAAGAAATATACCCTTTTATGGAAATTGATTATGAACGTGAAAATTATGAAGAAAAAAAAATTGAAGGAAAAAGATGGCACACAAGAAAACAGAGTTTAAAGAAAACTAAAGAATGAATTTAATATCCTGTATGCCTTACATGGATGAGAAAATGATCGTCACTGGATTTAAATGCACCGAAAAGTGAAATCTAATTAATCTAGACCAGAGTTCAGTTGCATGAAAATGAAAATGTAAAGATTTTTACAAACTGACCTTGCGTTTTCCATCAACCGAAAAGGGCAGAACAGAGGAAGCTAATTTTCCACCTTCCACTGGATTCAAAAGATTTGAGGGCTTCTATTTTCTGAGTTGTGTTTGTGTGCTCTGTGATTTTAAGATGTAATGTGATTTGAGGAATTGGTTAGGGAGAGAGAGTAATGGGGGAAGGAAGCAAAGAGGAAAAGGTAACGTAAAAATTTTGATGCTGGAGTTTTGGGCATTGACTGATTAATTATAGCTCTAACAAATTGGCGTTTCTTTAGGTAGGACTTGGGAGAGGAGGAGTGTTCTTATCTTACCCTTTGTACTAGGGAGGGAAAGAAGAAAGAAAATTGAACACAACCAAATTGCTTGTTTAGGCACCTCTTCTTCTTTTATTTTTTCTTTTTTTTAAATTATTTATTTATTTTTTGTGAAGAAACTTTAAATATGAAGGTGCAAGAGTTATCTTAAGCACTTCAATGGATGCCACTCCCTTATTAACCTTTTTTACTTGGCCTAGCAATATGGTAAAATTTCACCACACATTACATTTTGAATATTTTTTGTTTACAATACCAATGGATGAGATTTTAATATTTATATTAACTTAATATCTTTAGGCAATAATTTATCTTAACATTAGTCCTGAGATTACAATTTTATTGATTATTTTTTATTTTTCGGGTCATTTAGTACCTTTTAAAAAGTATTTTTATTTAATACTTGACAACCCTTGGATTATATAATCCCTGGTAAGTGATCTTGTTTTTATTTAATACTTGATAACCTTTGGGATTATATAATCCCTTGCAAGTGATTTTAGAAATTAAAAGTATAGTCTATTTAATTATAATCTCACAAATAATCTCTAAGATAAAATAGTGCCTAAAAGAAAGAAAATAACATAAATAATTCAATCACATTCATTACTATGCAAACAAACAGGCATTGGATTACTTCGGAACTTAATTGGTGCAAGGAAAGTGTCTCAAAACACCTTTTAGTAATATTTCTCTACACTTTGGAGAAATTTAGAAGATATTAAGATGTTATTCAATAAGTATATCGAGTAATTCAGTTCATGAAAAATGATCACTAACGTGTCAAACCCTGAGAATAATTTGGACCTTTACCAACAAGACCTTATGGACAAGATCCAATTATTGTTCGGCCCAGTCCATACAAAAGAGAAAAATGTATAAATAAAAAATAGAAAGGTAATCCTAAAAATTTAGCACTCTCTCAGCTCTGGTTCCATGGGTTCGATGCAAACAAACATATTCGCTTGTTAAAAGTCCATTCGACAAAAAGTCTAAAATGATGATAAAAAAAAGATCCCTACGTTATATAACTTAAAAACACTAATAACCAGTATCGATACGTACGTACTTTCGATAATCGGTACGATACGGTTCGGGCCGATCCGATTATATATTGATGAACGATTATAAATAAGCCTGTATGCTTTTTTTATTTATTATTATTATTGTTACTTCAACTAGGTAACATATCTGGTCCTAGGAAAATTCCTTAAGAAAAAACTAAAATTTGTTTGCCTGCCAAGCATCAAACATTAAATAAAACCTTGAACTTCATAGTATTTGTATAAAATAATGCATTGAATTAGCTAACTACTTTGTCATTTTCCTTTGATCATTATTCTCATTTTAAGTCTAAGCATCTTTGCAAATTACAATCATATCCATATATAATTATAGATCTAAAACTCCATACAATATCACACCTCCTTCTTGTAAACTCAAACACACAAAAAATATAGCAAAGCAAAGCCATGTCTAATCTTCTCAGTTTTGCCTCCAAGTCTTTCCTTCCCCTTATTGCTGTACCTCTTTTCTATTGGGCCTACAATTTCCCAAAGCGCAAACCAAAGCAAACCAGCCTTGTGTTCTATGTACATGACTACTTTACTGGCCAAGACACTTCTGCCATAACAGTGGCTGGAAAAGATGGGCCTACAACAAGTATTCTACACTTTGGGACACTCGTGGCGGTCGATGATCCAGTAACCGAAGGCCCAGACCCAAAGTCCAAAGAGATCGGTCGGGCCCAAGGTTTGTACATAAACTCTCAACTAAACGGTAAAGCATTGCACCTGGTATTTTCTGTGATATTTACTGATGGGGAATTTAAAGGAAGTACTTTGGAGATTCAAGGGGCAGATGTTTTTGGGATGGAGGAGAGGGAATTTTCCATTGTTTCTGGGACAGGCTATTTTCGGTTTGTCAAGGGGTATGGGATTTTGACAACTGAATTTATGGACATACCAAATTTGAGAGCTATTCTCAAGCTTAATGTAACAGTTCAACATTATTGAGATGTTCATTTTTCTTTTATGGGGGGGGGGGGGGGGTGGGGGGTGGGGGGGGGGGGGGGGGGGGGGGAGTTTGTCAACTTGGAACGTGAATGACTAGTTATCGTATTAATAAGATAAAACCTTGAATTTATAAATTTTATGATATATATATATATATATATATATATATATATGGAATGGAGTGAGCAGCATATTTGGGACAGAGTAAATTTACCACATTGATGACGGCCAAAAAATTTATTTACACTAAATCATGGGGCATAGAGTTAAGTGTATCACACTCTGGACCGACATTATTGATGTAGTAGAGGAGATAATAATATACTATGTACATGAATCTTCTCAATCTTGATTATTTTATTGGTAGTGTTAGTATGTTAGGTGTTTTTAAAAAAAAATTGTTATCTTAGAGTATGTCCAAAATGATGTCGTTATTAAATTGATTTGATATATGTATTCTGTAATTAATTTTATAATAAAATATTAGTTATCTTATTCAATATCACATCATTTCATGCTTAAAATTTAAGATAATGATATATATTGCGACGTTACATGTCGATTTTTTTTATTGTGAATTGCGTGGATAAATTTAATTGATAATATTTTTACGATGTATTTGATACAGTGAATTAATTTTATAATCATATCTAATACTCCATCCGTCTCAAATTAACTGCTTAGTTTTAACTTTTTTAGTCAAATCGACTATTTTTAAAATTAATAATTAAGCATATATAAATATATTTTTTAACATTATAAAAATTGGTAACAGTAGTAAATTGTATATACTTTCTTTTGGTTATAATCTCTTCACCTAAATTTTGACAAAAATGAAACAAAAAATAGTTTTAAAAATAGTCAATATGACTTTAAAAAGTCAAAACTAAACAATTAATTTGAGACAGATGGAGTACATAATATACGTTATAATCTATTGGATCAAATGACAAAGACATTGTTGAGAAAAAGATGACTTTTTCCGGATGAAATGAAAATTGGATTCATGGAACAAGAGAAAGATTTCCCGTTCCTTAGCAGGAAAGTTCGACAAAAATCTTTCATAATATTTTTTAATTGTTTATAACTCGGCTATTAATTATAGAGGGATTGATCGAATTTGAATACGAAGATAAAGGGGGTGTGAAAAACGTTTGTGTTTTGTGTGGGGATATGGGGACTGGGGATTGAAGAAACAATGGACCCACTTACGAGCCTTTATAATTTTAAAGGGTGTGAAAAACATGTCTTCGGGTGCTCATGTGAACAAATCTTTCTTGTCTCTCCTATATTTATAACACCTTAGTCCCAAATTAAAATATATAAAAAAATTTATCTGTATAAAAAAAATTAAGTTATTAATAATAGTACCTTTAAATTAATAATTTAAGTTTTGTTTGGATGAATTTAATTTAGAATTTGACTCGAGTTGTTTCTATATTACTCCCTCATTTTCATTATATAAGTCGTTTTAGAAAAAAAAAAATTCTTCATAATATAAGACGTTTTACATATATTTATGAGAACAAAACTAATCATTTTCTATTTTATCCCTAAAAAAATAAAATAATTGAGAGAGAGCAGGAAGAGTAAATAACTATTGCGTGGATAATAATGAAATTTCAATCCAACATTAATTACCTAACATTAAAATTAATGAGATTTCTTAATATGTGTGATTATATAATGAAAAAGAGTGAATATTATTTATGCACCTACGTGTACTTAATAGTAATTTGCTTTGTTGATGAGAGTATTATTTTTGGAAAATAATGTATCTTCTAATTTTATATGTTTAAATTTTTTTTTGTAAATAACTATAGATAGTAATATTTTAATAATATATTTAATATGATGAGTTAATTTTATTATTTTACCTAATCATATATATTGATATATGTCGCACTCGTTAAAAAATTTTCGCCAACTATAGATAAAACATTAATACATGAATAAGAAGTGGGATGAATTATATTTTCTTTATTATCCTAAAGTTAATAGTCATTCTTCAATAGTCTAGAAAACTAATACCTACAAGTATTTATGTTTTTTCCCCCTATTTCTTGTTTTATTGTTGTTGTAATAATATATGTATAATTGAGAATAATTTCTAAAGCAAAAGAAGAAAATGTTAAATAAAACTTAAATATTAAAAAAGAAAATGATTTTTGTGCTGAGAACTGAACACAGGAGTAGACTGGTGGTAAATGCCCTTCAAATTCATTTACTTAAAACATACATGAGCTGTATAGTAAGTGATAAATGAATTAAATGTTTTTTGATACACGAATCAAATTCTAATTTCATGATATTGACATTAAAATGTGTTTCACGTTATAATAATATTCTCTAATCTCCATCTGAATTGACTTTACCAAGTAAATTCATCGGTTGCAAAATATAAAATTTCAATTTTAACTTATATGAAATTTTATAAATTTAAGATTGATGTTATACATTTAAATTTTAAAATCAACAAAACTTGCAATCAAGTGTATTGTTTTCAAATTTAAATCGACAAAACTTGTAATCAAGTGTATTGTTTTCTTTGATAGTTTACCATCTTTATAGTTATATTTTATAATTTAAATGAATTTACCTAAAACTTAAATTTAAGAATAAATAAAATTGATTTTTTATTTTAAAAACAAATTTAATCTTATATTTGACAAAACAATTAATATAGAGTAATAACCAGTGAATCCTGCTAATGACCGGCGTAAAATAAAATATCTGAGTATCTTTGTTGCGAGTTTAGGGAATAATTCTCGTTAATAAATAAATCGAATTATAAAAATACTAGACTCGAGGTGTTAGCTCCTCTCGTTTTAAATTGGAATTCAAAACTCAAAAATACACACACATATAGTTTTTAAAAATTAAATAAATTCGCGTAATTTTTTAACACGAGTAAAAAAAATTAAAATCAGACTTAATAACTCTATGCTCAAATATGAATAAATCTGTGATACCCATCTTATTTCATTTCAATATTCCACAATTTCATAAACACATGATTCATCATAATGTAGAATGCTCATTGTGCATAGATGGCAATCAAAGTGCAAATTCTAGGCCAAGTTTGACTCTCATTTTTACGATGAATAAATAAATATGTCCATGTGCTGGAGCCTGGAAGTACTAAAAATATATATAATCAAGTGGTCACTCTTTTGGAAAATAAGAACAACTAACATTTTTTTTTAATCGAAAATAGAAAAACTAAAACAGTGACATTTTATAAAGGGAAATAGGGTAGAAATGCAAATTTAAGAAAAGGTGTGCCAAACAGACGAATTGAGTGGTTAGCTATGAGTTTGGTACAATGTCTTGCTCTACAAACAACTCCCAACTTGAAGCAAAGCAGCAACCATGGGCGTCTACAGGGGTGCAACGTGGGCACTTGACCACCCTTAAATTTGTAAAAATTTTAATTAATAAAGGTATTATGATAAAATATGATCACTCTTAAAAAAATAGAAATAAAATGATAACCGAAAAGTAGAGTTTAATAAACGTTCTCAATCTGATTCTACTCAAGAATTGATAAATGACGACTTACACTATAAAAGAGATATTTGATACCGTTAAAAATAAAGCGATTGAAAAAAAAATTAAGGAATTAGACCTCGAAAAATAATTTTAATATATTTTAATAAACTCTATATTTAATAAATTATATTAATTATTATTACTAGTCAATTTCTTTTTAATTATATGTTATAAATTATTGATAAAAATCTTGAATACGCTGCTATCAACAGTACTATCTAAAATTCTAAGGCTCATTAATTGAATTCGTCAAAAACACACTACATTATAAAAATATGAGCAAGTAATTTAAAAAATTGAGTTTTAACTTTTTTTGACGTTCTAATTTCTGACTAACCTTTATGGTTTAAAAGGGAAATAATGTGATGGGATGAAAGATTCATATAAAATAAAGATATATAACTTATGAACTTTAATTTCCAATTTTGTCACTTTTTGACAAAATTAACGAAGAGCCCATATAAGGGAGCTTGTGGGGGATTAAAAGTAATTTTAGAATTTAATTAAAACTTGTTGGGTTAATTTCACTTGACTACCTGGGGTTTAACGTCTTTCCCACTTGACCACCTGCAGTCCAGAAACCTACATTTAAACACCCGAATTTTTGAGTTGAAGTGAAAAAGTGCTTTCCGTGTTAACATCGTGATTTTAAATGGCTAAAGACATATTTGCCCTCCATATATAATTAGAAGAGCTCAACTATCTTCCTAATGCATCTTCTCTCTTCCTCCGTCTGAGACTCATCATGTCTAGGGTTTCATTCCTACTTTTCCCTCTCAGATCCTCCACACCTCGTCACTAATGTCACCACCACCACTCGCTTTCTCTCTCTAAAAATCAGAGAGAGAAAGAGTCAATTTCTCTGATCTTCACACTCCTTTTCTCTAATTTCTCACTTGTATGTCGATTATTCCGATCTTTTTCCCAGTAAATGTTACCCGTCTCTTGTTTTTTCCATGCTTTAGAAGAAAAATTCGCTCACGGGCTGAATTGAAGACCACACTACTGTAGGTAATTGCGTAAATTTGCTGTATTTTGGGAGGTTAAAGGGATAGTAATTAGTGAATCTTCTGGGTGCTCCATTGTTTTGTTTTGTTCATCAAAGAATCAGATTCAATACTAAACCCAACTGAAGAACGCCTATTATGCAAACTAATTGGATAGTCTACAAATGAGTCCCATATGTAAACAGATAATAGGATTCAGTACCCACATAATAGTCTATATCACATGTTGTGGAACAATTCCCTGCAGTAATTTTGTGGAGAGAGAGAGAGAGAGATTTAATTATCCTATCAGCCCACAAAGCAATTATACTGCATTTAGATCACAAAATTGAATTTCGTCATACTCTAATTCAGAGAATATATTTTCTCAGAGAAAGGGTTGCTTGTCAAAATTAATTCCCTAACAAATCAGGAACAGAGTTAGAATTAAAAAATTCGAAGCAACAAAACAAATATAGCACAGAAAACTACAGCCCACTATCATGAAGATGCATTTGTTATGGCAAGACTTCTGCTACAATGGAAAGATACAAACACAATTAAGACCTTATTATGGTATCTTGTATTGAGTGTTTACCTCCAAAAATATCCTGATTCGAAAAGTATTTTGCCATCAACTCCTGGGTGAATTCAGCTTCATACATCTTGAATCTTTCTCTTTCCTCCTTCATATACTCTTCCCTGTATTTTAACTTGTTTTAATTATTTGATTTGAATATGTTTTAATTGTTTTACTGTTTAGTTAAGTTAATTTATTTAGTTAGCTTGATTTTTTTTATTTACTGTTAATTAGATAATGTGTGAATATGTTCTTAATTGTTTAATTTGTTTTAAATTTATAATATATTAAGAATATAAAAAATTATAATTTATTACTTTTTACACATATTTAATTATTTTTCCTCCTTGGTATCCAAATGGACAAATTTTGTGGTGTTTGTTATTATTTTGATATGTCTATGTTGTTAATTGAATAAATATATGTATTTTTTATTTTAAATCGTTAAAATTAACTGATTTTAACGAAATTTATGACGTTTTGAAAAAAAAATAGCACTATAATGACCTGAATGAAAAAAATAATTAATTTAGTATTGCAAATATAAATTAGAGTTCAGTTTAGTAGACAAAAAGTAAACTTTATTCATCCAAATTTTTTTATGTTAAAAGATAAACAAATTTGGATAAAAAAGAAAATAATTTAATTTAGACTTTTATAATCATATACTATCCTTTTATTTACAAACATAATTAGATTTAATAAAAAAATAAAAATAATAAATAAATTTGAAAGTTATTATAATTATTTTTAAAAAACTAAAAAAATACAAGCAAAATGAGACTTTTAAAGCCAAGGTACATGAAAGAGGGCATTTTTGACTTTTTTCAGCTACTTTTGATTGTTATAGCCCGACCTCACGTTCTTTTGGCGAGTGTTATGCACACACCGTTAATCTGGATGGAAAAGGTGACGTTTTCACTTCAACTCAAAAACTCGGGTGTTTAAATGTAGGTTTCTGGACTGCAGGTGGTCAAGTGGGAAATACGTTAAACCCCAAGTGGTCATATGAAATTAACCCAAACTTGTTGGAACATAATGATACGGTAAAAATACTTTTGAAAGATTAAAAAATTTGACTGCAAACATTTCTATCAATAAACTTGCGCTTTTAGAACGCAAAAAGTGGAAATATTTAAATAAGTCTAGAAGGTTCTATTATTCTATACCACACACGTGCATTTGTAATTTCTCTTTTTTCACATATTTTTCCGTCTTCTTTTTCATGTTCATTCTTTGTTATTTTAGTTTTTTCAGTCTAATGCTGAATTTTCCTTCGTATTAATAATATTAAATTTAAAATTTATTAATAATATATTCTCTCCGTCCCAAATTAATTGCATTTCTAGGACTTTTTAAAGTCAAATTGACTATTTTTAAAACTAATCTTTTTATTATTTTTGCTAACATAGGTGAAGATATTATAACCAAAAGAAAGTATATACAATTTATTACTAATTTCAATTTTTATAATTTTAGAAATATATTTATATATGCTCAATTATTAATTTTAAAAATAGTCAATTTGACTTAAAAAAGTCCTAGAAAAGTAATTAATTTGAGACGGAGGGAGTATTTAATAAATTATATTAACAATTCTAACATAGAGACTCATTTAGGGGTTTATTAGTTTAAGTTGATGGCCGGCCGCCTAATCAATAACGTGTACCAGTATTTGATACAAACAACTAAATGCGTTACGAGATATGTACATAATTTAGGGTGAAGAGAGTTAAAATATTAGTATTTTCTTGTTAAGTTTATTAGAAAATTGATTTTCCTTAACTCAGTAATAAATTTAGCATAATTATAAACCAACAAAAATTGTTTTATTAAGCTTAAATTAAACTATCTATTTTATAGAGTAGATTATAATAATTTAATGTGGAGGCTTAACTTGATTCGTTCTGTTTATTAAAGTAAATAAGTTGGGATTAAACCAAATTTAAATAAATGGGAAATTAACGAATAATAATAATAATAATAATAATAGGAAAGTATTATTATTATGAACTCAGTAGTCGTAATTCGTGTGATAAATTCTTCACTTCTTCCACAAGTCAAACCTACTTCTTTACCACCCACCAAACCCTCAACCAGCACCCCTCCTCCTCCTGTCCTCCCTCCCCGATCCCATCTGTCTTCCTCTCTTTCTAGATTTTTCTCTCCCTAAAAATTATACTTCCTCCTTTTTTAAATTTAGAAATTCACTTAATAAAGTCATAATTTTTAAACGTAATTTTACATTTTTAAATATACCTTTAATATTAACGGTAAAAGTTGAGTGCCGCTAATTTTGTCAAACTAATAAAATAATTATAAAAGTATTACAAAATATATATTTACTTTGATAATATCATTTTTATTTGATATATATCAATAGTCATTAATGAGTAATGACGATAGTAATGTTAAATATATATGTAAAAATTAATGGCAAATTAAAATTAACATGTTATTCCCTCCGTCCCAAATTAATTGTATTTCTAGGACTTTTAAAAGTCAAATTGACTATTTTTAAAACTAATCTTTTTACTATTTTTGCTAACATATAGGTGAAGATATTATAACCAAAAGATTGTATATAAAATTTATTACTAATTTCAATTTTTATAATTTTAGAAATATATTTATATATGCTTAATTATTAATTTTAAAAATAGTCAATTTGACTTAAAAAAGTCCTAAAAAAGCAATTAATTTGGGACGGAGGGAGTACTTAATTTTTAAAGAGAAAAATTTAAGGAGAGAAGGATACCTCAAAGCGAATAGAATTATACATATAGATTATATTTATTTACAAATGATGATTGGGATAAAAAAAATTGTA
Source organism: Aralia elata (assembly GCA_034770075.1). Taxonomy (NCBI): domain Eukaryota; kingdom Viridiplantae; phylum Streptophyta; class Magnoliopsida; order Apiales; family Araliaceae; genus Aralia; species Aralia elata. The sequence goes on along the minus strand of CM068387.1, from coordinate 82,055,619 downwards.
TTAATTTATCGTCATTAAAATTTATTTTTATACCATAATTAATTTGTTGTTTAATTTATAAACTAGTTGCGATTATTTTTAAAATCGTTTATACTTCAAAGGGGATAACATAATACAACATTTTTTATTTAAGACGATTATCCATAATTAACTGACCTTACAAATGACGAAATATAGTGTATGAAATTATATAAATAACTAATCATAGAGTTAATTAAGCCTTAGTGATCATAATTAATATAAATAATTTTATATCGCCCATCATTTACAAAGTAGAATATCAAAAATAAAATAAAAAAGTTTTTATTACATATATACTGAGTTATACCAAAATCATCATGATCTAACCACCATTTGCCACGTCACCCTCTCCCTCTACCCATTCCTTCTGTATTGGGTTGCTGTTCTCTTAATTACTCTGCCAATATTTATTCGTATACATACAATCATACACATAAATATTCTTTCTCTCTCTCTCTCTATATATATATAAGCACATCTCCTTCTCCTATTTACCCATTAGCGCATTTCTTTCTCATTCCTCTCCTCTGAATTCAAGAGGCAGAGTATTTATTCTTCTCTCTAACATATACTCAGGCAACCAGGTAACACTCGCACATTTATACATTCCCGCTCTTCCATTTTTGGTGACAAATTCATAATTTTAGATCTGTTTTTTCGTCTTTTCCTGCTAATTCCTGATGATTCCTCTTGGTGTCTGTATCGGGTAATTCTTGAAATTAAGGGATCTCTTTTAAAATATGTTTAATTTTTCGATGATTTCGATGCCATATGCTGTGACTTGTAGTTTAGGGAAGTAGTTGAAGCTTTTAAATTTCAGTTAGATTTTAGGCACAGATCCACCTCAACGGTTTTATTTAAAGTTTCTCATTGATTTGAGGTTCAGCTTTAGTTTGTACCCGTCCCACATTGCTTTCACTTATCAAGATCTGGTGCGCGACTAATTTATCTGTATTTTTAGTCATTATTTGCACAAAAGACTCGATTTTTATTCAAGTTTTTCATTAATTTGTGAGTTTTTCTGAATACTGAAGTTCTACTTCATCAAATTTCAGGCTTCTTTATAGTATAGATTGCGTGGACATAATTCCTTATATTATATCTTTGTATATTATTATTTGATTGTATAGGGATTTCTTATGTTGGGATTAAAAAATAATATCATCATATCATGTGTTTTCCATGAAACCTTTGAGTGATTCTTTTAGACGATGTTTCCTAGTACCATTTTTGAAACTTCAAAACACATTTGTTTATTATCTCGCAGAGATCTTAAATTGCATTGCTTATAATTTAGCTCTAGGAAGTAGATAGCAAGCAGTAGAATCACAGAAATCAAGCTTGTCATAAATGGGGAAATTTTGAAAATTCACTGCTTGTATGTTCTGTAGAGAACCTTTTGTATTAACTTTAAAGGTTAGAAAAGATATTATAGGATGATTCCATGCTTTGTCTTGTCTCTTATGTGAGTCTAAATTGTGTCTCTGTCATGCACAAGTTTTTTTCAATTCATTTGACGGATCTTTTCCTTTAAATTTCGCCATTACTTGAAGTATCAGCAAGTTATGTGCTAACATTTTTTCCCCACACAGGCGCCTTTGAGTCAACACCATGGCTACTGGACAACTTTTCTCCAAGACTACACAAGCACTGTTCTACAACTTTAAGCAGCTACCTATCCAACGAATGCTTGATTTTGACTTTCTCTGTGGTGTGTATACTGTCCTGTACAGTTGCTCATTATAATTAAGTTCTTGATTTATATTTTTTCAATGTTAAATTTTTGATTGAGCACGTGCTGTATTATTTTATTGTATTGACAGGAAGGGAAACGCCATCAGTTGCTGGAATCATTAATCCTGGCGCTGAGGGATTTCAGAAACTCTTTTTTGGCCAGGAAGAAATTGCCATACCAGTGCATTCAACGTGCGTTTTATTCCTTCTTGTTTCATTCTGGGTGTTTTATGTTTTCCATTCAATGTGTAAATTGTATTGATCCTGAAATTGAAAAAGATATTTTAACATGCTTGTAACTAACATACTCCTTCTGTTCCAAAGTTAGAGATACATTTCTAGTTTTAGACTATAAAGTGACATGAAGTTCCTAATATGCATTTACTTGGTCAATGCTGAAGGCTGGGAAAACATAAACATGTTGTCGTCGCTTAAAACTGAGTGTGAGAATTATGCACTTGAGTTGATAGATAGGGAGTGAAAATACATGCTTAGTGTTGTCATTTCCAAGTTGGGAATGTTACAACTCAATCATAAACTATAGTCTTCTTCTGACAATAGCTTGTACTTGGAGTGGACCTTGCAGAATTTGCTTTGTTGACTATGGTTCTTGAATGGTTCAAGCCAATTCCAATTCGTCTTGTGGAGTTAAGAGTACTGGATTTGCAGTTCAAGCTGAGTTTTCTAACCTTAATTGGGGTTTACATTGTTTGGCAGCATTGAAGCCGCCTGTGCTGCACATCCTACTGCTGATGTATTCATAAACTTTGCATCATTCAGAAGGTCAGTTCTCAAAGGTTTATAACATCCTGAAATGTAAAATTACTTTATTGTACTAATATTAATTATATTAATTGATATGTTTCCAGTGCTGCTGCTTCATCCAAGTCTGCTCTGAAACAGCCAACCATTAGGGTTGTGGCTATAATAGCTGAAGGTGTTCCTGAATCGGACACCAAGGAATTGATTGCATTCGCAAGAGCGAACAATAAGGTAGAAAATGATGAATTTATTTTCCTTGACGTTTGTCCTTAATTTACAGCTAGATGACATTTTGACCATGCTAAAGTCATTGAATATAGATGCAGTTATTTGGCCATTAAACATACTGCCATTAGCTTAATGTTGTTTGTCACTTGATCTGTCTGCCATATTGTCATTATGTTGTAGTTTAAGATTGCTTCTTGATATGTTTGATGGTCTGTGTAGGTTGTTATTGGCCCAGCAACCGTTGGAGGTATTCAAGCTGGGGCTTTTAAGATTGGTGACACTGCTGGAACAATTGACAATATCATTCAGTGCAAGCTGTATAGGCCTGGATCTGTTGGATTTGTATCCAAATCTGTGAGTACTCCTCCCAGGTTTCCTTTTTTTTTTAAATTTAAATGCGGTTTACTCATTGAGTCTGCTGTCAAAAAGCAGTAGTACCATTATATTTTGTTTTTTAAAAGCTAAGAAATCCTACCAAATTCAATGATATGTTTTGATTATTTTAATTGGTTTTCTTGATATTCTGTGTCTGTGTACCATATTGGTGATGCTATATAGGTTCTCTTGATATAATTTTCACTTTTAAAACTTCTGCATGATGAAAAATTGAGTTCTATTTAATCAAATCCAACTTTTAAAAACAGAAGAAGAAAAGGTTCTATTAATTATATTGGTCAAACTTTTTATTTCTTGAAAACTATTGTCCTCAACTGGTGCAGTGGAATCTTAGTTTGAGTGGTTGCAAGAAATACTAATATTTCTCTAAAACTACAGGGTGGTATGTCCAATGAATTATACAATACAATTGCTCGTGTGACGGATGGAATTTACGAAGGTATCCATACATGATGGGAATTTTGTAGTGTTCTTTTGTTGGATGCCTTGACACAAATTTAGGCCAGAATATAATTTTTGTGCTAATTTATAACTTCTGTAGGTATTGCGATTGGAGGAGATGTGTTCCCAGGCTCTACCCTCTCTGATCATGTTCTGAGATTCAACAACATTCCTCAGGTAAATCACTGTTTTAACAGACTCTGTTTCACAAAATATCATTGTTAAAGTCTTATAGAGTTGCTATTTCTATGTCATGGTTCGGTTTTCAGAGACAAAGCTTTCAATAATCTGTATCTGATAGAGGCTGCATAATTCTTTGGCCTGTAAACTCTACCACGTGTCATTGAAATGATCTTGAAAGTGATTACATTTGCACCCTACAGTGTCTATTTCAGTATGCAATACTTTATCCTGAAGCTACCCAAGTCCTCGATCATCCTAGAAATCTGTACAAATAGTAAAAAGCTGAAGTAATGAAGTACTCTAATTTTATCTTTTTCTTATATGTTTTCTATGATGTGACTGACAATGAGAAATCGAGTGTTTTTGACCAATCAATCTCAAGTTTTATAACCGTCACATATCATTTAACGTCACAAAATAGCCTTAAATCATTTAAGGTCATGACACTGGAACTTTTGAATTTGAAACTCAGACCAATTCTGGGGATAACTGTTGGGTACTCTTTTGCATATACACTATTGATCTAGGCTATCGATGGCATGTATGACATAAGTTTGGGCATTCTGATTCATTTTCCTACTTTTGATAATTTATTTGCATTTTACCTCATTTTTGTTGAAACTGATTTTCTGGTCTGGCTCAGGTTAAAATGATGGTCGTACTTGGGGAACTTGGCGGGCGAGATGAGTATTCCCTAGTTGAAGCCTTAAAACAGGGTAAAATTAATAAACCAGTAGTTGCTTGGGTCAGTGGAACTTGTGCACGACTTTTCAAGTCAGAAGTACAATTTGGTCATGCGGTGAGCTACTACCTCTAAATTATACATATCATTTTTTGGGTGGCTTTCTTTTCTTTTTCTTCTTTGTTGGGGTGGGGTGGAGTGGGGGGTGGGGGGGAGTTTGTCAAGGGTAATGTTTATGATTATCACAATAAGGAATGTCTGTAATTTTTCTTTGTGCTGTCTGTTTAGGGGGCAAAGAGTGGTGGTGAGATGGAGTCCGCACAAGCCAAGAATCAAGCACTTAAGGATGCTGGAGCTGTTGTTCCCACTTCATACGAAGCATTTGAAACTTCGATCAAGGAAACATTTGAGAAATTGGTTAGTCTTCACATATCTTGACCCTGGTATGCTTCTTCCATCGTTTTTGTTCACTGCCAAATTCGTTAAGCACGCCTATCCTCTTTCTTTAGGTCGAGGGAGGCAAGATCACTCCAATAAAGGAAGTTAAACCTCCACAAATCCCTGAGGATCTTAATACTGCAATTAAGAGTGGAAAAGTACGAGCTCCAACTCATATTATTTCTACCATCTCTGATGATAGAGGTATGGACTTGACCTTATGCATTGTAGTGTTTGATGGCTTGGGCGTCGATTTGACTGTTCTGAATTTGTATTATCATACCAATTTTCAGGCGAAGAGCCATGTTATGCTGGTGTTCCAATGTCCTCAATTGTTGAACAAGGATATGGTGTGGGTGATGTTATCTCCCTCTTGTGGTTCAAGCGCAGCCTTCCCCGTTACTGTACACATTTTATTGAGGTCTATGGATGTTTTATGTTAATAACTCTTCTTATCATTAATGAGTACATGTCTGAAATCTTGTTCAGTTTAAATGTACTATTCCTTGTTGTCCCTTTTAACACCATCTTTATTTTGAAGTCTACTCAATATTCCATTCTAAAAGCTAAATCATTATTTTTCCCATACCGGGATTAACCTTGATCAGATTTGCATCATGTTATGTGCCGACCATGGTCCCTGTGTATCTGGTGCTCACAACACGATAGTGACAGCTAGGGCTGGAAAAGACCTCGTGTCCAGTCTTGTTTCAGGTAACTTTTAAGCATTTAATGGCTTCTAAAATTAAATGGCCATTGTCCCAAACTGAATGTAATGGAAGAGTAAATAATTGAACTTTGAAACAGGTTTGCTAACAATTGGTCCCCGATTTGGTGGGGCTATTGATGATGCCGCTCGATACTTCAAGGATGCTTATGACAGGGTGAGTCTGAGGTTTATCAGGCTACATTGCCGCATCAGATAATACATGGCGTTTAATAATCTGGTTGTTTATAGATTCATATGTTTGCAACCTTTCTTTGTCTTTGCAGGGTCTTACAGCCTATGAGTTTGTGGAAAGTATGAAAAAGAAGGGAATTCGTGTTCCAGGAATTGGACACAGGTACAAACTTTCTTGGCTTCTTCTTCTATCTTGCATTTTTCTTTTTTTTCTTTTTTTGTAGTTTAGCAAAATTTAGATATTTCAAGTACAACGTTTGCACTGGCCCAATTATTTTCATTCTCTTGGCTCTTTAAATGTTGATATCTTGGCTTCTGCCAGTCAAAATGTTAACTTGGAAAATTGTGTTTTCTTCTTGTGAAATAATAAAAATTAAAAATAAAGGATCAAGAGAGGTGACAATAGAGACAAGCGAGTAGAGCTTTTGCAACTGTTTGCACGCACCCATTTCCCTTCTGTTAAGTACATGGAGTATGCAGTTCAAGTTGAAACCTACACCCTCTCAAAGGCAAATAATCTGGTGCTTAATGTCGACGGTGCCATTGGGTCCTTGTTCTTGGATCTCCTATCTGGCAGTGGAATGTTCACCAAGCAAGAAATTGATGAAATTGTTGAGATAGGTTACCTAAACGGGCTCTTTGTACTGGCCCGTTCCATTGGTCTCATCGGGTGAGTTGGGTTATTATATTCTTAGTATAGTATCTTTCTGAATAGATTGGTAAAACAATTATGTCCAACTAATTTATACACTCATTCGAATACTCAGGCATACATTTGACCAGAAGAGATTGAAGCAGCCACTATACCGTCACCCATGGGAAGATGTTCTTTACACCAAGTGATGAGTTTCTTGGCGCAGCACTCACTCTCTTGACATTTCCATTCAAAGTTTTCCTGTGCGCGATTTGTGGTGAAGATTGTTTAGTTGTTTAGAGTAGTATGTTATGCTAATGGTTGGTTGAGTGCTTCATTTGTAAGTTTTAGGTGAGAGATAATTCTCAAAAAAAAAAATCATCATTTAGAAACATGGCCTAGTTGTGATCAACCATGAGAAAAATCTTTGTTTAGTACGTTGTTTCAGGAAGAAATAATAGATTATTGATGAACAATGTTCTACCATAGTCAACTTTAGACCAATATGTAAAACATAAACAAAATAGGGAATTTAAAAACTGCATTGTAGATATGTAAGACATTAAATAAAACCAAATTTTTATTGAATAACCATGGAGTAAAATCAAATTTTTATTCAACAAACATGGATACAACTCTATCTTATGATTTATAAATGGGCAGCATCTTTTTATATAAGCCTCGAGCTATGCAACTAATGGCTATAATCAAATTTAGTGAAAAACTAGAATTGATTATCTAAAATTAAACTCTAAATTATATTAATAATTATTATATGGATAAATCTAGAACACTCAAAAATTATAATATATACAAAAGGATTTTAGAGAATGTTAACTGGTGTAGCTTATTCGGTAAGTGATGATATGACATAAACTCCTTAAAAATGTTTATGATGTGATATAGTTTTATCATTTACTTTTTAACTATATCTTTAAGTCAATATATATCAACTACTTTTAATTATATATTTAACACAATTATTTCAAAATAAAACGTATTTAGTGCCTATGATCGCCTCGAAGGGACAAAAGAAAGATCTTGTTGTTTCTACGTTACCCATAATATGTGGAAGTATCGACGTAATTTTTCTTTGTTTTAAATCATTGGGTTTAAAGCTTTCCCCAGCCCCTTCTCATCAATGGACTCTATTTTACTATTTTATAGATGGGTATAGAGTTTATTATACAAAGTATGTAACAAAGATAAATTCGATTTTATCTTCTTTTGTGATAAAGAAATCTACTTGTACCATATCTAGTATTACAAAAAGTAATGTGTTTTATTCCTGATTTTGTGCCACCTACCATATCGAATCATAATTCAAATAACATAGCCTTAGTCGTAATCCATTCTAACAATGTGGAGGGAAAAGCAGAAGGTTGTTTTTTATTTTTAAATATTCAGTATATTATGTTCATATTTATTTTATTAGTACATATTCCTTCCATCTCTTTTTAATTAACGTTTTAAGATTATGCACATAGATTAAAAAATATAATTAATATTTTGTTTAATTAGATAAATTTTGAAAGTTGTTTATTAAAAATCTAAATGTCATTGTTGAATCTAAATGTCGTTGATTCGAAAGTTGTTTATTAAAAATCTAAATGTCATTATTAAATCTAAATGCCCGCTGATTCGATAAGTCTCACACTCTTAGTTGTATCGGTCAGAATTAACTCTGAATGGAGTTTTTACTTAAATGTCCATCGATTATTAAATTAATTACTTTCCATATCCTAATCTATGAAGCATGCCTTCTCTGTTTCATTATGCTCCCCGATCGAAGACGCCATGACAAAGAAGCACTCCAACATGTTGGAATGAAGAGATAAAAGAGTAGGGAGGAGAATTGACCAGCATAATTGCTTATAAGTATTAATAAAACTTATATTATTAGATAAAAGAGTAAAGGTGAAAAAATGGAAATGAACAACAGTGAGATGAAGATGGAAGTTAGGGTCTTCATCTTCTCCCTTTTTCTCGCACCTTGCAAACTGTTACTAGCAATTGATTCTCTCAATCTATCTCTTTATTATATATATATATATATATATATATATATATATATATAAAATCAAATATTGGTGTTTTTATATTTTTATTCAAGTCTTCATTAACAAGAGAGAGAGAAGAATGCTTTTATGACAATGAAGACAAAAAAATAATTAAAAAAATAAGTTATTTATTATTAGTTTTATAGTCAAATTTTTCAGTAGAAAGCATTATAAAACAATATTAATCAAACTAGTTCACAGGGTTATAATGGAAAAAATAGTCATTCAAATGTTTATACGGATTATTTATCAAATATTTTATTTTATTCACTATTCTTAACTATTCAGTCCATTCAAACCCTCATACTATTCCGAACAACTATTAAATTAAGTATAAAATTTTAATATTAGTCTTTTAAAATTTATATGGTCATGACCTTCTCAACAAGCACATCCCAATTATTACTGATAAAAAAATACCTCGACCTAACAAGAAGTTTTAAAATTTGTTGAAGAATGATATGGACTGATTCGTCTGACAATATTTCACAAAACATATACTGCGAGTCAGACTAGTGAGCTTTCCAGCATGGTCACTGTAGGCTGTAGCAGGACAGACGTTATTGTTGTATGGAGTTACTAATAGCATGTGAACATCATATAGTCATGTTAAGAGGTTGGCCAGTGACACTACAAGAGGAAGCTTTCATCTACTCCAAACTAGTACTGTTAGGATGTATAATATTATCAATTAGGCCTAAAACATAACGCCCAAACAACTTATTTAGTCATAGAGCCCAACTGCCCAAGTGGCCTAGATGGTGACCAAGCCCAAGTAGCTAGTCTCTCTCTATCCCTTTATATATGGAACGAAGTCAAGGTATAATTTTTATAGTTGAATGTCATAAAATTATGTATTGATTCTCACACCGGAGAGGTTTCCCAACGGCTCCGACTGTCGGTCATAGTGTGCTTTTTTGTGTGCAAGTTTAAAATCCGACAATATCAAAATTACGGCATCAACATTGGCGCTAAAAGGAGAGCATTTTAGAGAATTGTTTGTCGCCGGAATTTTCGTTGAATTGTGACCATGACCGACAACAGGCGCCGTTGGGAAACCCCTCTGATATGAGAATCAATAAATAAAATATAATTTTATGGCATTCAACTATAAAAATGAGAGACTTTGTATCTAAAGAGTATTCTTTTATCAGAGCCTTCCTTATACCTTGACTTCGTTCCATATATAGAGATAGAGAGAGACTAGCTACTTGGGCTTGGTCATCATCTAGGTCACTTGGGCTCTATGACCAAATAAGTTATTTGGGCTTTATGTTTTAGGCCGGATTGATAATATTATACACCCTAATAAGTACCAATCCATGAAGGATGTTTCGAAAATTGTACCGTGTCTAGTAAACCTCAGTTAGATGTGGGCTCATAGTAAGTGACCAGTCCATTATAAAAGCTTTGGAGTTTGATATTCATCAAAGCCGGTCTTAGGGCCGAAAGGGAATGCAATGAGGATCGAAAATCAAAACTGTGTAACTATGAATTTAAATAATATGCTCTAAAAGATTAATTCTAATAGTTAGCAGGTTATAAGTAGATGAGAAAGATCATATCAGTACATAAGTCAAACAGAGACAAGCCAAGGCTACTATCATTCAGTGGAGCTTTGGTTCAGGTTTAAGATACGGTTTGAAAATTTCTTATACAGTTGTAAAATGGTGGGTTTTGTTAAGACTAATTGTAGTCAATTACAATTTACAAGTGTGATTTGTTAGTCATGTTATGGTATCTGAAAACCCTTGGCACTGACAGCCCACGACTGTTTCCTGCTAATTCAATTTTGTAAGTTGTTCTATCTTATTTATCCGTTTTATACTCCACATATATAAATAATTTAAGGCCCACACTTTTTTTTTTTCCTAGGGACATTTAAATTCTCAAAAAATAAAATATTGACGTCAGTCAATCTTGATGGACTATTATCAGCATTTATCAACTAGCAAGACAACGATACTACTGAAAAATAAATGTCATGCATGATTAAGATGCACATATTGAGAAGCTGCAAGTTGAATAGGTATTTTATAGTAAGAGCAATCATGAGATATTGAGAAGCAGCAAGTTGCATAGTAAGAGCAATCATGAGAGTCTAAATAGATTGGCAAACACCACTCAAAAGTTTCAAATCGGAAAGGACTTTTAGGGTAGTTAAGGAAAATCCTAATTATGCATGTTGACTACATGCATAACAAGTCTGGTACTACAATGATATATGTAATATGATCATTCTACAACAATTCCAATGACTCCATTATATTGTTGCCACAGCCCTGCTATGATTTACATGATCAACCAGTTCACAACATTACTGGGCTGTCTGCCTAATTTTGAGACTATGTTCCGTCCAACCTTGCGGAAATATCTTTTTCAGAACCCTTCAAGGTCAGAACCCTTTTCTATAAACACGGTAAACTGTTTGTCATTGATAAACCCCAAAAACAAAAAAGAAAGAATATTTAGATTTTTCAAGTTTCTTCAAACGTACAACTCTAGACCCATATGTAAAACATAAGCAAAACAGGGAATTAAAAAGCTACAACGTAGATATGTAAAACATTAAATAAAACCAAATTTTTATTGAACAAACATGGAATAAAACCAATTTTTTATTGAACAAACATGGATACAACTCTATCTTATGATTTATAAATGAGTAGCATCTTTTTATATAAATGTCGAGCTATGCAATTAATGGATATGGTCAAACCTAGTGAGAAACTAGAATTCATTATCTAAAATCAAACTCTAAATTATATTAGAATATTTACAAGGATAATTATTCTATGGATAAATCTAGAATATTGTCCAAAACTATAATCTGTTCAAAAAGATTTTAGATAATGCCAACTTGTGTAGCTAAATGAGCCTCTTGCGGGCATTCGGTTAATGATATATGACATGGCATAAACTCCTTAAAAATGCATATGATGGGATACTAGTTTTATTAGTTACTTTCAACTATTCCTTAAAAATGCATATGATGTGATTTTGGGCGTGGGGGTGAAAGGGAGGGTGTGCCTGCGGGATGCGGCATCTGCTGAATTCCTGCATGTGATTTATTTTTCTCCTCTCTCTCTCTCTTCTTTTGTTGTTCCTCCTAATTGAGTCGACATGGATTTATACTATACGATGTACCTTTAAAATCATTAGATTTTTGTGCCTTTAAAACCGTTAAAAAAATCAAAAAGAGAAAAAAAAAAAAAAAAGAAGTCAAAGATAACTTGACAATCTATTCAATTGGGTTGACATGGACTTATAGATAATTAAAATGAAATAGAACGCTTGAAGGAAGAAAATGTCAAACAGCAAAAACAACTAGAAAAGGTATTATAATATCCAGGACAAAACTATGATTTAACCCGATTGTAATTGTCACAATTTCTGCATTACATTATTAACTTTAAATTTATCTAATAAGTGCAGTACACTTATTTGAAAAAATATAATTGAACCATTCTGTTAAAAATTGCTACCAAGCAACAATTTAGAGGGGTGTATTCAATTAAGACTTTTAAAGACTTTTTTTAAGTGACAGATTTTTATAGAGTTTGTGGATTTTAATGACTTTTAAAGACTTTTAAAGACTTTAAAGACTTATTTATAAAGACTCCATGAAATAAGTGACAGATTTTTATAGACTTTTTACCGAGACTTTAGTAGACTTTTGTATACTTCTAATATATATTGCAGCTTATATTAATTATTATTTCATAATTAAATGGCTGAAAAGTACATAAATATACTATTTATTTTGAATTTGTTTTAGAATAAATTATATATATATATATATATATATATATACACACACACAAACACTGACATACACACACACAAACATATACACATTTAAATTAGTTTAAGCATAATATAATACCTCCGTTCAAAAATATAATATTAATAATAATTTTTAAAAGTCAATTTAAAACTTTTTTAAATTTAAAGTTTGTATGATTCATTTAAATTTTGATAGCAATAAATCTCATAATTAGTATATTTTTAGATAATTTATAATAATTATAATTGTATTAACAAAAATTATATAGATTCGTATTAATTTTGAAATTAATATTTAAAATTAATTTTTAAAAGATCAATACTTATCTTATATTTTTTATGAAGGGAGTATATTAACTAGTTTAGTAATAATAAGTTTATTAACAATGGTGATAATTAATATTTTATTCCATAATAGTTGCAGCAGTAATTAGTTTTAGAAAAAATTATGCTATACCTACCTTCTTCTCCATCTAAGCTCTCATTGGCTTCCTCGGTCTCGCATCACGCAGAGCATACATTTTGCTTTCAAAAGGTTATTCCTTTTTTCATAAAAATAAAAAAAATAAAAAAAATTAATGAATGTTTTTTCGCTATTCTTTCTCTGTGCTTCCCCAATTTCTCTTTTCCTCTTTCTATTTTTTCAATCTTTATGCCAATTCGTTACAATTGTTTTTGTCTAAAAATAATACTTTCTCCGTTGCATAAATTACAAACCTAAACAATAGACTTACGTGACTGGATGCATATATTAGAAAAGTCTACTAAATATTTCATGTTCTCCCTTTCTCAAATATTTAGAAGTCTTTGAAAGTCTTTAGGGATGAAGTCAAACTTTGGATATGAGTATCTCTTCTTAAGTCTGTCAAACTCTATCATTTGATAGAAATTTAAAAAATCTATGACTTTATGAATACCAAAATACTTTTATAGACTTTGTAAAAGTCTCAATTCAATACCACCTAACTTTTAAAGACATTACAAGAGTTATAATTGAATACCAGTAAACTTTTATAAACTCTTTAAATGTCTTGATTGAATACAACTAAACTTTTAAAGTCTTTAAATGTCTTAATTGAATACACTCTCGTTAGAGAAAAAGTGAGTTGGCAGCCACATCACTACATGAGACCATTTTTTTAATATTTTTTTTGACTTTTTCTTTCCGTATCTTATCCTCTATTTTTCTTACCTTTTTATCTTTTGCTAAATTATCCTCTTCTTCTTTCTATCTCCTCTCGTACTCTTCTTTTTTCTCTCTCCTCTACTCTCCTTCTTCCCTTCCTTCTCTGCTACTCCTCAATAGCAGAGAATAAAATGCATGTTACCTTGATCTTAGCTACAAATTTAAAGACAGAAAGAAAGAAACATAAATACTCCAAAAATATTTCAGACCTGATAAATTCCAAATACCTTACCACTTTAGTTCATCTTCTTCCCTCCTATTTTCTCCTCTTTATTTTGGGTATAATGAAAGGTCCTCTCTCTATCATACATACATATATAATCTATATATACAAATGAATATGAAATCTGGGTATAATGAAAGGTCCTCTCTCTTTTGGTGGTTCATCAATAACTCGATCAAAATCTAGAAGAGAAAATTGACGCAGGTGATACTGAAGATTACAAGGATTTTCATGGATTTGAAATTTGAGTTTGTTAATTAGGGGAGAGATAGAAAGAGTTAAATAGTTGAAACTTGCCGATGTATAGTAAACCCAACAACTTTTTGATATCAATGCCTACCTCCCTTGTATATGTCTTATCCTGTCTCTACTTTAGATTTGTTCAACTACCTGAGGAGTTCATAACTAAAAAATAGAGGAGGAAGATAGAGAAAAGAAAATTAAAAATTATAAAACACAATGAATTAATTGGAAGTTTTGTCATTTTTTTATATTTTATTTAATATATTTTTCAAGATTTTTTTTTGGCACATAATCAAAACTTTTATTGTTCAATTCTTTTTACGCAAACACGTAAAAAAAAATTGTGTCTCTTTGATTAATTTAACAGAATAGCCTAATTTCATAATTTTAATTAGTATCGTTTGTTAATTATAATTTTTTAAAATTTAATGAATTATTGTACAAAGTGATTCAACTATAGTGGAGTAAATTTTAATTGTACTTAATATCTAAGTAAAAAGGTCACGCCATGCGTGACACCTTATTTTACAAGTTCTTATATATTTTTTCTTCTCTTTTTCAATTATGATCTAGTTCTTGCTTTTATTAATATCAAGAGAAAAATACTTTTATATAAAAAGTTAAGTTATTAAATCAATGCTCAATAACTTTTGTTCTTTTTAGTTATCACTGCTTTTTGGAGAAAATTGATATGTTATTTTATTATTCTCTAGTGGAACCTAATTTGAATATTAGATTTATTAGGTTGTGGGTAAATCACGTTAAAAAACAATTAACTTTATTTAATACAATCAACTAATATTTTTTTCGCTTTAAACTATAAATTCAAAAGAGAAATCTCATGTTTTTAAAAAAAAATTTAAAGGCTGTGAGTTGACTAATAAATAAAGTATTTTTTGCCCAACACCATAAATAATGACATAAAAGCTAACATAGAATGATTTAACTAAAACAAGTCCCATCTTCTATCTTCTATCCATGCTTTCTTTCTTCTCCATCTTCTCACCATGTGTAATAAGTCGAATAAATGGCACCATTACTTACAACCAATCCATTACACGACCAAAACTTTAAGGGAACTGATATTTTTAAATATATTTTTGATATTTTTACATGGTTCTTTTTCATATGAATATATAATGAGTCCCACTTTTATGCGAGAAGGAACCATGTAAAAATATCAAAAACACATGTAAAAATAGTGCTCCCCAAACTTCACGCATTAAAACAAACCTCAATCCCCGCCTCTCCCCCATCCTCATCCACCTTCAAATTCATATTCCCATCGACACCAATACCAAAAAT
This sequence comes from Aralia elata, assembly GCA_034770075.1. Taxonomy (NCBI): domain Eukaryota; kingdom Viridiplantae; phylum Streptophyta; class Magnoliopsida; order Apiales; family Araliaceae; genus Aralia; species Aralia elata. The sequence goes on along the minus strand of CM068387.1, from coordinate 82,040,396 downwards.
TTAAAATACCCTAGTGGATCCACCAAGAATAACAAAATTTAATCCTAACTTATCATAAAAAGTTGTACTCCCAAAAAAAAAAGAAGGACAATTCTATTCAATGGACATGAACAAATAGCTCCTAAGAGAGAGTCCTAGCTCGTTACCTAGAGTTCAAAATGTAGAGTGGAAAACAATTAGTGGGTGATTAAAAACAAATTTAATGCTATTTAAGTTGGTTCTTAGCATTATTTAGCCATTAGGTATTAGTTTTTTTTAGTTATTAAAATATTTGCAACTCTACGTGAGAGTTTTCTAACGGTGAGCGTCACGACTAGTTTTCATAAACTTAAAAAAATATATAAAAAATCAAGGAAAATGAAAAAATAAACTAGAAACCCAAGTTGCATAAATGATCATAATATCCAAATATAAGATACCTTTAAACATATGAAGTGTCAATAAAGTGATGAACCAACAGTAAAACATTAAATGGTTAACAATCTAAAACACAATAATTTAGTAGCACAAAAGCAACACAAAAAGTATTAAGTACGTATGTTTTACTAGCAGTTGTTATGGCCCATGCATTTGTTGCCTGTTGGATCCAAAACTAGTTATTTGATTCTATCTTATTATTGGGTATGATATCATCAATGGCATTACTTTTAAAGCGAATCATGAAACACAAGTGATCATCTATATATCTCATGGTGAGTGATTGCAAATTTGCAATGGGTTGAGTATTACAATTATTTTATTGATTATAGCTGAATAATGTTATGATGTATTTTAAAATCCTCTTTTTATAAAATAAGAATTAAGGATGAGCACATTTGGGCTTGAAATTTTGTGAAATTTGGAGTCCTTTTCTTTTCTTTATAAAGATGTGCAACATTAGATTTGATTTAGTAGTAGCTCTAAATTCATTTTAGACAAATTTATGTGAGAGAAAATTTATAAAAATATCAAATTTTTATTTATAGAAATAACAATTTTCTATTAAACTGGTGTCTATGATAATGAAATCCTCTATTGATTCCTTCCAAGAAAAGAGTTTTATATAATAAAGTTTACAAATTTTTATTAAAATTTTTTTATATCTAATATTAAATCTGTTTAATGTTTAGTTTAATACTAATACCAAAATAATAGAATGTAATTATAAACTTAAATATATAGTGTTGTTTATATTATTATTAACAAATCATTTAAAATAATAAGATTAATAAATAAGACTCTTCTTCAAAAGAACAGTAACAAATAACGTCATTTATTTTTTTAATAACTCACATCAACAGAGAAAAAAGCAAAAAATAAAATAAAATAATAATAACAATAATAATAATTGATGGGATATTGAGGAATAGTGTAATTAAGTCTAGGTCAAACCTCAACAAAGAAAGGTGGTTGAAGTACCTTTTTGGTTCATCTTCCATAAATTAGGTAAAAGAATAGATGCACCTTACTTAATAATCATTCTTTAAAATGATTGGAAGACAAATATGTTTTTATCTTTTATAGGGTATGACTTCATTCCTCTCTTATTAGCAAAAAGTAAAGTAAACTTTATTGATTTAGACACACTCAGTATTATCCCCTATTGGATATAAATGCATGCATGGTCGTCGATCTATCCATGACATAAGGAGTATATCTTTGTTAAAACATGAACCCACTAGCTTTACTTTAGCTACAGTATTATCCCTAAGTGCTTGCGCTTTATCTAATTTAGAGATAGAATAAAAAATTTAGAAAAAAACAAAATTATAATAAAATTAAACTTATAAGAATAAAAGGGAGAGAAATTTTAACCTTTTTATTAGGTGTATTCTAGAAGTTGTTTATTTGTAAATACGGCCAATGAAACAAGAATTATACTTTAAGACATTTTTTTTTATCTTTTAATTAGACTTTTATATATTCAATCTCATAAAATATTTATTATCATTTTTAAAATTATTTATTATATTGAGAAGGTATTATTTTATATATATATATATATAATACTATCTCCATCCTAAAACTAATATTTCACATTTTTTATTATCAGTGTGACACGGATTTTAAGAGGATTCAAAAACATATTCAAATATTATATGTAATATAATTAATTATATAACATCTCAATATATCAAAATAAGTAAATACTGTAAGCACATCTTAAACTCTGTTCCACAAACATAAAAAAAAAATATTTTACAATATATATGATGGTGAGAGTATCATCTTTTCATATACTCCTCAATTACTCAAAAGTAGGACTAAAGTATATTTTTCACATATATTAAAAAAATAAAGTAGAGAAAAAAAATAATTTTTTTTCAAATCATTCATAGTGAACTTATAAGATTACATAAATAAAGTGATGAATATTTTTTTTATACTAATGAACTCACTAAATAACATACTTACTATTTACTTTATGTATCTTAACTTATTTTTTTGAAAATAAAAAAATCGGTAAGTCTAGGCGGACCGGCCAATTGTACCGGAAAATTGGACCGGTCCCCTAGTTTACACATGTTCCTTTAGCTTTTTTTTTTTTTTTTTTTTTTGGTATATATCCAAACATATTTATACTAGGGATTTATAAAAAAAAAATAAAAAAAATCCAAAAAAATTAGGTGTAATTTGGATATATATCAAAAAAATGGTTGTATGGGCCCATACAACCATTTTTTTGATATATATCCAAATTACACCTAATTTTTTTGAATTTTTTTTAATTTTTTTTTATAAATCCCTAGTATAAATATGTTTGGATATATACAAAAAAAAAAAGAAAAAAAAAAGGCCAAGGGAACATGGAAATGTCCAATTTCCATGTTCAAAAACCATGTCCATGTAGAAGCACTCTAAAAAAATTATACATTTAGTCATATGAAAGAATATTATTATATTTATTAATATCATATTAAATTAGTACAAATAAGATACATATCAAACATTTAAGTCTGTCTAATCCACACAAAGCCAATTGGGAATTTTTTATTTTTTATTTTTTGATAAAAAAGGCAGACATTAATTAAATTTAAGTAATCCAAATTCTGAAGTTACTCCTCTCTTTATTAGACTTTAAGAAATCTCTATCTTTCAAGTCATTTTCCATCATAATATTAAATTATACTAGAATACAAGCTTTGAGTGGAAAGATTAGAACATGGAGTGGAGGATTAAGCTTTCTTAACCGAAAAGGAACAGATGAGTGAGAGAATTCGGCTCACGCGCCATCGGATGTTGCAAAAATATACAGCAATCATTTATTTATTGGCTATAGAATCCATCGTGCTTAAAACGCACAATTAGAACAAGTGGGTTAAAAATTGGAAGTCACAATTATTATAAAAATAACAACTTGACAAAATAACTAGATTAAAGATTAGAAAAAAGAAAAAAAAAAGAACCAACAAAAACCAGAACCTTCTTCACACAAGAGAGAGAGAATCAATGTTGTAGACAGAGAGAAAACAAGAGCCAAGAATAAACCCAACAAAGAACTGAGCTTTAATTTAGGAAAAAGTTTTTTGTTTTCCAAAAAATTTTTAAAGAGAAAAAGATAGTAGAAGGGCACCTAGTAGCTTGATTTCTCAAGCCCACATCACTCCTCAAAAATTCTCCAATTGAGATATTAATTTAGCTTGAGAGAAAAGAGAATCGGTCATAGATCCATGAGTGTCTCCACCTTGGCCCTTTCTTGAAATATACATATATGAATAGAGAGAATCAAGGAATAATGGAGAATACACCACCAGCTGAAGAGCTATTAAAGAAGATCCAAGAGCTAGAAGCAGGACATGCCCAGCTCAAGGAAGAGATGTCTAAGCTCATCATCTCCGGCGATCAAAAGTTCGGACGTCAGAGGTCCCACTCCGTTTCTCCCCAAAGGCGGACGGCGGCCCCACAGCGACGGGGAGTCGGCGGTGGAGGGTTCGAAGGTGGCTCCGCGGCCGCATTTAAGATGGGTTCTGCTTCATTCCGGCATTCGTCGCCTCTGCAGAGAGAAAGTCGGAGTCTTGAAGATAATAACTCTGGCATGGGGACGGCGCCGCGGCCGGTGCCACCGGAGGTGAAGTTTACTGACAGCCAGTATTTGAACATACTGGATTCAATGGGTCAGTCAGTTCATATATTTGATCTCGATTGTCGCATATTTTACTGGTGAGTTTATAAAATTAGTACTTATTTTTTGTCAATATCAGTTATTTTAGACTAATTCTCTTTCTTGGGATGAATTGTTTATCTTTGCTTTTTGGGATTGTAGGTAGGTGATGTTTTTTAAGATTTTAGATTGACCATTTGTCCATTGGAGGTTGAACCAAATATCAGTAATTGAAGCTTTGAAAACTCTTGATTGGATTAGTATTTGCATGTTGTGTGGTTGAAACACTCGGTCTTGTTGGATTAAGATTGATGCGATTATAATAGAGTTTCAATCTTTTCTCCTTGTGGGTGTTGTTCAATTGTGTAGGAATCGAACTGCTGAGCGACTGTATGGTTATTCTGCTACTGAAGCTCATGGAAAGACTCCACTTGACCTCTTAACAGATTCTCAAGACCATGCTGTAGGTTATAATATAATGAAACGTACGCTAGCAGGGGAGAGCTGGACTGGGCAGTTCCCTATTAAGACGAAGAAAGGCGAAAGGTTCGTAGTCGTTTGCACCAACACTCCTTTCTACGATGACAATGGCAAGTTGGTTGGGGTTATTTGTGTATCAACTGATTCAAGGCCATTTCAAGAAATGAGATCAGCTTTGCCTGGGTTGCACTCTGAAGCCAATACAAGTTTTAGCCGTCCTAGAAGAATTGCTTCAGCTAAACTGGGGCTAGATCCCCAGCAGCCTCTACAAGTTGCAATTGCCTCAAAAATATCAAATTTGGTTAGTATGATAGTTCTCGTACTATTAAGTTTCATATTAGTGTAAGCCTTATATTGATTTCTAGTAACACTAAAACAGGCCTCCAAGGTGAGCAACAAGGTCAAATCAAAAATTAAGACTGGAGATAACGCCATGGTCCATGAAGGTGGAAGTGGAGATAGTCACCATTCTGATCATGGTATGTCGGAAGCGGCTCTCTCAGACCATAAGGAAGATGCACTTTCAAGTGGCGCTAGTACCCCAAGAGGAGAAATTCCACCGTCTCCATTTGGAGTCTTTTCTCATGGTGCTCATGACGAGTATTCCGCTGGAAAACCCTTGAGAGGTTCTGGTGACGAGAATGATGGGAAACCTGGGATCCACAAGATTATTACTTCAAAGGCGGAGGCATGGATGGGTAAGAAAGGTATATCATGGCCATGGAAAGGAAATGAGCGGGAAGGCTCAGAGCCAAGGACTGCTCATTTTGTCTGGCCCTGGTTACATAATGATCAAGAGAATGACTCTGCTTATCAGAAGACCTCTAGTGCTCCCGCAATGCCAGAAAGCCAGGTGTCTGACACTAACAGAACAACTCATAATGAGGCTCCGGGGTCCTGGTCCTCATTTAATGTTAACAGTACAAGTAGTGTAAGTAGCAGCAGTAGTACCAGTAGTAGTACCGTCAATAGAGTGGATGTGGATACCGATTCCTTGGACTATGAAATCTTGTGGGAAGATTTGACAATAGGAGAACAGATTGGGCAAGGTATCATTTTTCAGATTTACTTATCCTCTCTTAATGCCAATGAAGCTTCCAATGTATGGCCCAGGCATCATTAGATAAAATTAATTGCCTAAATCCCATCTCTAAGTATTATATTGCTGTTTGCATATCATATAACATTTCTAATATAATTTGCTGGGATCTGGGTGTAAACTCTTTAAATGAATTTTGAAAACGAATTGAGCCTGTTTGGATTCACATTTTACTTCTTTTGAAATTAATGTGATTATTGAAATATTCTGATTTTTAAGATTGTTAAAATAATCTTAAAATGTTAGAATTTGCTTATTTTGATCACTTCTGTAATAAACAGCTGAAACCAGATAATCTGAATAAGAAAATTTTGAAAAAGCAACTTCCCTTGCTTTCTCAGGTTTTGCCAAAACATGATTATTTGGACCAAAAAAGTGAGTCCAAAAGTCTGAAGTTCACCGTAATTAAAAAAAAGCAATAACAGATTCTATAAAAGTAAATCCAAAAAGGCTCATTGTAATGTTATATTTTATGCAGATTTTTTCACTTTGTGTTTGTTTTATAATGTTTTTTATACAGGTGCATATTAAGGTGTACATTTATTTGTGCTTTATCCTTTTTATATTCATTTTGGCAGGTTCTTGTGGGACTGTGTATCATGCTCTGTGGTATGGATCAGTATGTTCTTTGGCTCTTCCTTTTAAGAATGCATGAAAGCACTTCAATAGTTCAACTTAAAGCTGAGAAGTCACAAGATCAAATTTCCATTCATCCCATCGTTAATTTCATCAATAGATATGTACAACATAGGAAAAAAAGAATTCAATTTTGTCTCGTGCTAGATTTAAAGCTTTAGCAATTATGCTTTTTAACAAAATGTCCGATATTACATCTCATCGTGAATTATAGACAAAAGCTCTGAAATTACTCGAATCACGAACTAGGTTATGCATGCACATTGTAAAGGGACCAGCACATGGTCATTTTGATTAATTGAGATGATGCTATATTAGCATCTTTCTTTACTTCTAATAAGAAATACTAATCACATTCAAGAAGGGAAGGACCATATAAAATCCTGCAGATCAAATAATGTCATATGTAATTTTTTGACACACATGTTGTGCAGGATGTTGCTGTTAAGGTGTTTTCCAAACAAGAATATTCAGATGATGTCATACTTGCTTTCAGACAAGAGGTTAGTGGCTTTTACAGTCAATGCCCCGTTGAAGTTTTCTCTTGTGTACCAAATTAAATTATTGTGCTACTTTTCTTTTCAGAGCCCATCCGCACATGAGTTTAAGCCATATAACAAGGATGATTCAGTTTTTGCTAAAAACAAGGATAATTCAAAAATTCATTGTTTCTTTCTTTTGCCATTTAAGCACACAGGCACCTGTATGCCACACATTTTTTCAACCACCAATCCATGCTTCAATTTTACTTGCATGGTAGTCTTCACATAAAATATTAATGAAAGTGTATCTTGGACAACTTTCTGGTCACAGTCCCGTAGACATGGATATAAATTTTGTGGATATGACGGAAGATGTAGAAGGGGGTTCAAGTTAATTCAATCGTTGTTCAGTTGTTAGGAATAAATGCAAAGTCGGGAATTCTTTGTAAAAAATGATAGGCTATAGTGTAGATAATGGTTTTGTTGTAGGAATTACTAAGTTAAAGTCTCATAATATTATCTCAATGTGTATTGTGATTAGTAGATGAATGAACAAATCAGATGAGTAGGAGCTGATAAAACAAAAATTAGCATTTCAGTTATCCAGAAAGCATTTGAGATTAGATCCATAATGTACTTAACAGCTACACAACTTATCTGTAAGAAATTCTTGAAAGAATCTTTGTAAATCTATACGTTTCAGATGGGTGGTTGAGGGAAGCTGATTGAGATGCTTTTTCTTTTAAATGATTTCTAAAATTTTCTGCTATCTGATGCTGATGTAAGCTTTATGTTTTTTGTGCTTGGCAGGTATCTCTGATGAAAAGGCTTCGACATCCGAACATTCTGCTCTTTATGGGTGCTGTAGCTTCACTGCATCGTCTCTGCATTGTCACGGAGTTCCTTCCCCGGTTTTGTTCTTCTTCACTTTCCTTATGAATAATCTTTTGCGAGCAATCTTCCCTGTTCTTACCTGTATAGTGATATCTGAATTATTCCATTGGTCTGTCCCATTTTTATGTTACAATCAACCTGGCACATTCAATTTATTTTACTAGTTTGTAAGTGTGACAAACATTTGGGGACATCCCCAACGAAAGTAAAACACATAAAATGAGACGCAGAGATATATCTGCTAATTCGGAGCCTTTCTTTATCATAAGCTTACCGACTTCTGTAATTAAAAACTACTCTAATTATTTATTTTTGTGGTATTGCAGTGGAAGTTTGTTCCGGTTACTACAGAGGAATACTTCTCGATTAGATTGGAGACGGCGTATTCACATGGCGTTGGATATAGTGAGTTTCACAGAGTATAATTTACGTGCGTTTATATATTATTTCATTGATTAGGGCCAGGCTAGATGTTTAGTAAAGGGACATGGAGTCTGTCTGCTGGTCAGCGTTTTGTCTATATTTCTGTTTTCCTCTTAGGAAGTGATACTAAATGATTTGAAGTGCATTGTGGAGTAATTAGAAAGTTTTCGATTAATCTGTATCTCATGATGCACTGTCTTATTGCTCCATATACAGGCAAGAGGCGTGAATTATCTACATCACTGCAGCCCACCAATCATTCATCGTGATTTGAAGTCTTCAAATCTTCTTGTTGACAAGAACTGGACTGTGAAGGTCTTCCTTTTTTTGTAATTTTTTTTATTATATCATTTACTCCCCTTTTGTTGCTTTCTTTTCGTTTTACTTCTCTACTTCGCCTCTCCTACCTTACACATTAGAAAGTAATTGAAAAAAAAAAAGTTAGTCAGTACCATAGTTTCTCATTATTTACAGTTCAACAGGTTGGTGACTTTGGTCTGTCGCGTCTCAAGCATGAGACCTTTCTGACAACGAAAACGGGAAAAGGAACGGTACTTCACTGGCATTCCTGATTTCTTTCATTAGGGGTGGTACTGCAGAAAAAGATAATGTTTGACTTGTAATCTAATGTATTTCTTCTTATGTAGCCTCAATGGATGGCTCCAGAAGTTCTTCGTAATGAACCCTCAGATGAAAAGTATGTCTTAATACATTAGGGCACTGCTCATTTTGAAATTGCGCATTGATTAACCTTTGCATCTAATGTTTTTCTTGGTTGGAAACGTCTAGGTCTGATGTATACAGCTATGGAGTGATATTATGGGAACTTGCCACTGAGAAGATCCCTTGGGATAATCTTAATTCAATGCAGGTATTTTGCTCCTAATATATTTATTTAGACATCAAAATATAAATCGGGATGGTATGAGTTGAATCTGATCACATGGCACCAAAGAACAGGGTAACTTGTATTGCTTTTGGCATGGAATTAGGGAGGTCTATGTTATTACTCCTTAGGAAAAACTGAACACATACACCTTACTTAGATTGGCATGCTTGAGCACAATTCGTTTAGGATACTCGCAGGTGATTGGAGCTGTAGGATTCATGAACCAACGGCTAGAGATCCCAAAAGACGTGGATCCGCAATGGGCTTCTATAATTGAGAGCTGCTGGCACAGGTTCTTAACTTGTTCGAGCTTGATTTCTTATTTCATATCAGTTTTAAGGGAAAAAGCAGCTTTACATATAAGCAATTTGACCACCCATGATACTTTTCATCAAATGATTGTTAGCATCCTTTTCAAAGGTTGGCCAAGATGTGCCATAATATTCTTTCTCAAGCTGGAAGTTAGGATTATAAGACAACAATTAAGATTTGTTAGCCTCACGCACTGACATGCATAAAAAAAGTGTGATGTATTTCTTGAATTTAGAGTAAATTGGCGTAGTGTAGATTATAAGCTAGTGACTAAATATACAAATAAATAAAAAAATAAAAAACTAGACCCTTCCATCTTTTGGTGTAATTCTAAATGCGATGTGAGATTATATACAATTTACAACTGTTGTTGAACCAGTGAGCCACAAAGTCGCCCGACATTCCAAGAATTGCTGGAAAAGCTTAGAGATTTGCAGAGGCATTATGCCCTTCAATTTCAAGCAGCCCGCTCCAATGCAGGAGATAGCACCCAAAGAGAGTGATATCCACAAATAGTCCATGACTAATTTGACCTATGGGGTTTGCCAGCAGAAGGGCTGACATCTTTGCCAAACGGCTGCACCTGCCGCCGCACAATGCTTGCGGTGTCGACAAATTGAATTGCTGAGTGAACAGAGGTGCTGTCATTTTATGGGAGAGTTCTGAAGCTGGTTGAACATTTCTTGTCTATTGATAATTGTTAAATCACAATGGATGATCTTTTATTGAACCTTACACATTAGAGTCTGTGTCTTCACCAGTTTACTGCAGGATTCTTTGTTTACTTATTTTTTTTCCTCCCCAAAAGGAGGAACACCCCCCCCCCCCCCCCCCCCCCCCCCCCCCCGCCCCCCCCCCCCCCCCCCCCCCCCCCCCCACCCCCCCCCCCCCCCCCCCCCCCCCCCCCCCCCCCCCCCCCCCCCGAAGGTCCCTAAGGTTGAATCCCAATCTTTATAGCAACTTGTTCATCTGTTTAAGCCTAATCAACACATGGAATGGAACCTGGAAAGAGAAGTGGAAGCCGTCCCAATCCACAATTCTTCAGCTTTTGGTGTCCATTCAAGGGCTTGTGCTTAATGAGAAGCCTTACTTGAATGAGCCTGTTACCTGTATATGAGAATGATAAGTCTAATTCCTGGGTGGCGTATAACCACGACACTTTTGTTCATTCTTGTACCGCAATGCTGAACACTTTTACTCGTTAATCCGTGGGAAAGCCTGAAGATGGATGTTTACACAAACTTTTTGGAACAGTTAAGTGGGTTTTTGAATGACGAATGGTGGAAAAAAGATTGGTGTTAGAAAGAATAATGACTTGACTTGGATTGTGTTTTTTTCTCCTTATTTCCCATGTTTTATGTTTTCTGTTTTTTGGGTTGGTATTACTGATTAAGCTAAGAGGCATTAGAAATCTGCTTTCTAAGGTGTCTTTGGGGACAATTTTCTAAGAGATATATTAGGTATATTCCATGCCTTATCAATATGAGACCTATTTTTGAAGTTTAATTTCCATGCGAAACCTCTTTAGCATCAACTTGCCTCCTAAAGCTTGTCAAATGATATATAATAATATACATACATACATATACATTTATATGTGTCTGTATTTCCTGGTCCAAAAATCAATAAAATATGGTAAAATACACCCGGGAAAATTAGAAAATAAAACAGAAGCGCGGCCCGTTTAAAGAAAACCCTAATCTATGAACTTATTGATGAATTGGGGCGCGGTGAGTATTCTACTGAAAATGGACATCTATACGAACAAGCAAACATACATATATAACCCCCAGTGCCGAAATCAGAACTTTTGTCCAGTGAAATTAAAATATTATGATCTTATAAATAATTTGGCGGGGTTCGGGGGCTCCCGAGCCAATCTTTTTAGATAATATTGTGCTTTTCGACCGATTGCATATGTAAAATATGTATTTGGTTACAATATTATTAATATAACATATTATATATATATATATATATATATATATATATATATATATACACACACACACCCTCTTATTGACCTCTAATACTCCTTTCTAATCACAAATTTGTTAATAAATATTTAAATTCCTTATGTTATGAAAATAATTTAAATTAAATTATTATTTATTTTAAAAAATTAGAGAAAGATGCATACATAAATGAGTAGAAGTAATATGGAATTGAGAAAGTTATAAAAATTTCAATTTGACCCCATATATTAAAAAATTTATAAAATTTCAGTGGAGTCAATTTATTCATTACACTTAAATTTCTTCTAAATTTATCATATATTATAAAATATTATTTTTTCCAATGGGGTCAATTGACCCCACACCCTCCTTATGTGGCTTCGCCACTGTAACCCCCTCTACCTTCTCATGATATATACCCTAAATACTTCTTCTAGGATTGTTAATTACCCCTCCTTTTACTTTCTCGTTAACCCTCTACGTAAGGCTAGTACTTGATTCATATCATCATGTGTATTGAATATATATATATATATATATATATATATATATATATATTAATAGTTTCTGGCTGTGGATTCGGATACAATCTTAATTGAGAAGAACAATTGATATAGTTGCGGATTTAGGATAGAACTCACGTATTTGGTCCCATAAAGAGTCCTATTTATTTAATTTACAAACATTAAATATGCATTTTTGTTAGATATAATATGGTTTTTTTAATGTATATTGAATTATGATGGCAAATTATATATCAGTAGAAAAAGAACTCATGTTATTGAAATAATTGATGAATGGAAATATTTTGTGCACCGGGGAGAGTACGTAGTACTACCTCTATTCCATAATAAGTGACTTTTTAAAAAAAAATTATTTTAATTTATTTGTCATTTATAACTTTCTAGGAAAATAAATTATTTACTTTCCTATATTACTCTTAACTTCTCTCATTGTCTCAAAAAATTTTCTTCCTTATATTAATAGTTTTAACTTTCCATAAAGAAGTAGTGATGAAATTTCATAATAATTTTAATTATTAAATGATAATATTAAATGATTTTCTTAATTTATGTGCATGAAACTAAAACAACTATTATTATGGAATATAGATAGTACTATTTAACGATTTTCTCTCGTGTTACCTTCAATATGTAGAAGTAATTCCTAGTAATTTTAGGAATTATATATATATATATATATATATATATATATATATATATTCATGAATTAGTTTATACTAAATTCTTAGTACTTACTTTTACGTCTCCACCGTGTCAAGTAGAATGTTATCTAAGAACAATATTTTATGCATGGGAACATAATTAAGTGACTTGTCTTGTTTTTTTAGCTAGCAAGACGCAAGTACTTACTATGCATGCGTAGATGACCTTTGTACAATATTTTGTTAAGCAACCAAAAAACGTCTTATTTTGTAAATTGACTTCATCAAATAATCAAAATGTAACAGAATTTAGTAAAAAAATTAATTAGGTCATAATTAATCTAATTAATATATCTATGATCTATGGTGGTGTAAATTCAGGTCCAGAAAATATTGAGAAAGCTACATAGATTAATATATATATGTCATAGCAGAAGAATTAAGCAGAAGCGTTTAAAGAATTTGAGATACATTATATTGTGACAGACTATAGTATATATTCAGACGACCACAGCTACATTAATTATTAATTAATGCCCAATAATCATCGATCAAAACCTTATTAATTAATTAATCCAGATTGCTTCAAAAATGCATCTATCAAACAAGTACTCCATCATGCAAGAATGAATATTGGAAGAACACTTGTTTTCGAAGAACGACGAATAGACCGACCGACCTCCCTCCTTAATTAGAGCTGTCATCATCAGGCACACCGTACGTATCACGATGATGGACTTTTCTTCTTCCTTCAGATTACCCAACCACTCCTCCGATCCAAATACAGAAAACATAACCTACATTTTTCTAATCACTTATGAGAAATCATAAAGAGACGTACACTAGCTAGCTAGCTATATAAATATATATATATATATATATATATATATATATTTATATATTCGGGTGTTCTTCCCATATTTTCTTTTCATCTTCAATAATTATCCATTTTTACATACCATACCATACCATACCATATATCTATATATCTATATATATATATATATATATATATATATAAGCTATATTAAGAAATCTGGTGGGCAGGGAGGCCTCAAGGTGTGGTTTTTGGGCCTTTTTGAGTCTCTCCCACGTTCTTTTCTTTCAAAACAAGGATAATCTAGTATAACATAGACATATCAATAAAATAAAAATAATTTTTTTCAATACTTTATTAATGATGCTAACCACACGTTCTTATATATACAGACAATGCATGCACATTTAATTTATAATGATACCTTATCACTTAAAAAAAAAAAGAAAAAAGAGTGTAGGTCTGACTTTTTAAAATCAATTCGTGAAGAATTTATAAAATCTAGAATTGATATAGTTCATTTAACTTTACAAAATAATTATTATAATTGTTGGTATTTTTTTAATGAATCACAATTTTTACAATTTGTATTAGTTAAAATTAAATTAATCACATTAACACTAAACTTTAAGATCCCATGCATAATTTGAAGTCAAAATGAGCTCTTTTTTTGGAGCTTTAGTTGTTTAAATTTTCTTTGTTAGTTAGTCCTTTTTCGTCTTTTTCGTTTGAGTTGTTATTCTTTCTCAATCGATTATATATTGAGTATCATGGTGGATGTTGACACCAATGCATTCGTTAATATTTACTTTTTATAAAATGAGAGCCCTCTCATTTTTTTATTTTATTTTTCATTTTTACATATTTTAATGTTCATTAAAATATAACTAGACATAATTCCGTTTCTTAATTATTTTGTTCCTCTCAATATCTTTTTCACAAACAAAATAAATTTAAATGTGTACTCCCTCCGTCTCAAATTAATTGCTCAATTTTGACCATTTTAAGTCAAATTGACTATTTTTAGAACTAATCTTTTTATTATTTTTGTTAAAATATAGGTGAAGAGATTATAACCAAAAGAAAGTATATACAATTTATTACTAACTACAATTTTTATAATTTTAGAAATATATTTATATTTGCTTAATTAATTCTAAAAATAGTCAATTTGACTTAAAATGGTCAAAATTGAGCAATTAATTTGAGACAGAGTGATATTAAAGGAAGTTTTTCTTGAGATATTTCTGCAATTCTATTTTAAAAAGTAGTTTTATTTATTTTTAATAAAAATATAATTTTGAAATTTTTTTTACTTTTAATAAAATATTACTAATATACGAGTAAACTGAGAGTTGTGGGCCTCGTGCTATCCTAACAGTAACAGGATTAGTCGCCTATAGCATGCGCCAGCCTTGTAACAAACTCTACCTTCACCTGGCCACCCGCACCTCTTTTCCTTCTAAAACCTTTTCTCTAATGGAACCCTGTTCAAATTCTCATCTTCAAAACCCCAATAATGGCGAATCGAAGGATTTTCCGCAATTTGATGTTGTAACCCAAGACTCCGACCACTATTACGTCAAGTTGAAGCCGACTGTTACCGGTACCGGTGGTTCACTCTACAAAAACATCATGAAAGAGTGGAAAATTCTTCAGAACAATCTCCCCAAATCGATTTATGTTCGAGTTTATGAAGGAAGAATTGATCTGCTCCGTGCGGTGATCGTTGGCGCCGCCGGAACTCCGTATCACGACGGCCTTTTCTTTTTCGACTTCGCATTCCCTTCCGATTACCCAAACAAGCCTCCCCTGGTGTATTACTGGTCGTTTGGCCTGAGATTGAATCCCAATTTGTATGAACATGGGTATGTTTGTTTGAGCCTATTGAATACTTGGTCTGGTCCCAAATGGGAATGCAATCGATCAACTATTTTACAAGTTTTGATTTCACTTCAGGGACTTGTGCTGAATGAAAAGCCTTTTTTTAATGAGCCAATATATACGGGAAGGAATCGCAAACTGTTTGATAAAATGTCTAGGGATTATAACAATAATGTCTTTGTGTTGTCTTGCAAAACAATGATGTTTTTGTTGCGGAATCCGCCTAAGAATTTTGAGGGGTTTGTTGTCGAGCATTTTCGGAATCGTGGGCGTGCAATATTAACAGCTTGCAAGGCATATACTAATGGATTTGCTAGAGTTGGGGATTACCAAGATAGTGGGGTGTTTTTGCCCGAAAGAGTTAAAGTATCGAAAAAATTCTTGATGAATGTGCAGTATCCACTTCTTGTTCAAGCCTTTTCCAAGAATGATTCATCTTTGAAAGAGTTCCTGGAACAGCTGAATCAAATGATGAAAAAAACTGAAGATGAGTATACAGAGAAGGCCAAAGCTAAGGCGGCTAAAGTTGAGAAAAACAACAAAGTAATGATGAAGTTCTCTGGGATATTGAAGAAATTTTTGGGGCTGAACAAATGTGCTAAAAGCAATGATCGGAGTACCGGAAACAATTCTTCATGAAAGCGGGTCAAAACATTGAATTGAAGATAAATAACACACATGTTTGATCTCCCGGACATTAGGAAAGAGTAATTGAATAAGTTTATTAGCTAAATATAAGAATAATGACTTTTTAACAGTGCACATACTTAATACTAACCAATATTTATGCTTGTTTTAGCTTATTTACATAAAGTTTTGCCTTATATTTCAGCTATACAATTGATTTTTTAGACTCTCTCATTGTAATTCTAGCTATGGTTGCTTTAAAATATGTTCACGAGCATGAAGTTTTTCCTATTATGATTATTTTGAACTTGGGGACAACTGTATGCAAGATATGTGATTGTGCAGATTTCCAAATTGATAATTGCTGGGGAACAAAATTGTTGAATGGATTCTGGAAGAAAGATGAATAGATGATAGGCTACTAATACTGCATTTTCTTGAACATTTGTTTGCATTTTACTTGTAGGCCATATTAGTGTCCTGTTGATCTGCATTTTGTAATTTAACCGATAATTTGTTTAGGATATTGCAGATTTAAATAGTGTACTGATATTAGCAATTCAGGACTCAGATGTCTTTTCAAGCTGATCCACTGACGGAAATAATGGTGCATACTATGAACATAGGCTTGAATTGCATTTCTGTAAAGGGATTCTCAATGTGGGGGAATGCATTTTGAAAAGGTACCTAAAGCTAATGCCTTCTTCTTTTCTGTCTATTTGCTAGGAAATTTCGTATGAGCTTAATTAAACCGTGCTTTATGATTAGGTAATGACAAAAAAGGGTCTATATGTAGGCCCTTCCATGAAATGTTTTATTCATTCTTTCTGACTTCTTGGTAGAGTTCACAGTATATTGCATTATTGCTTATAATAATCTCGTCTGATTGTGCTCATAAAGGACAAACTTTCTCTGAAACAAGAATATAAAAATATCCTTCAAGGCTTCATGCAGTCATACATTTAGTGGTGCTGGGTATAGAACTTACGAGGTAAAAGCCATCAGCATACACAAAAATATATGCAGAAGAGTACAAGCTGCTCAGAGTTTGGTCATTGAGATTTAGCCATTTCGGAATGAGAATGGTTAATTAAGTCATTTTTTTCTTCTTTTTCTTGGTACCCCGCCCTGCCAAAATTAGATATACATTTTTAAAACGACCAACTTTTTAAAAAAAAATTATTTTTCTAAACATATCCCTATTGTTAACTAAATTTATAGTAATGGTGGCGTGCTAGTATTCACTCTATCTAAAATATAAGCAACTATAGCGTGATACAAATTTTATATCACTTTATAATCTCTAATTTTGGAACGGACGGAGTAATGTATTGAGAAGGGTGTAAAACATAAAAAAGGCTTGACTGAGTTGAATACCTAACAGTATTAGTATGTTGGAAATCTGCTCTCTAGAAATTAAAAGGTAGCTAGGGACTCAAACAATTAGATGGCTGTATTTTATGTCTTGTGAAATAGAAAACAAGCAAAATGCTTTCTTTTTCTTTTGTTGGGGCCATCAAGAACTGTCATTAAGTAGGGGATGAACTTGAACCCCAAAATTCCACTATGAGGGGCCTCGACTTTTCCCCTCTAGCGACCAACTTGATCTCCAAAAGGATTTTCATGATTCACCAAAAAATTTCTCAGGAGTATTCATAGTTAATTTGTTGTTGGTCGTCTCTGTTGCCATATTTGCGAATTTTAATTTGAGAAGGAAAGGGATGAAAAAGAAAAGTTCTTCTTGCTAATTTTCAACTCGCCTTCATAAGCTTATATTTGTCCACTTAAAATAACTACATAATTAAGATTCATTCATCTTTCACATCCTTTCATCTCTATGTTCATGCATAGTTGATTAAGTACTTGGTTCTTTTTTCCATTTCAAGTAGTTTTGGTTTTTCAATTCTTATTCATCTCTCTATAGTTCACTACCTTATATCTCATTGGTGATGTTATTAATATCTATATTTAAAAGATCCAGTTTTCAATTAATTGAAGAATTAACCAATTGATCCATATTATCCAACCGAGTTGACTTGGTAATTGTTAGTTAGATCAATTTTTTTTAATTATTGATGATTTGTGTAAAATTTTAGTTTTAGCAAGACCCGTATCTGTTCGTCTTTCAGTTTCATGAATGCATAAGAATCATTATATTTAATTAAATTAGATAAATATATAACAAAAATTATAAAAATACTATAATTATATATAGAAAATTACAAAGATAATTTTGAAATAAATACTTTTAAACTAGGCACGGTCTATCAAACTTGTAATTTGTTAACGATGTAGTTATTCTTCTTTCGGTTCTCTTGGTTGTTCAAAGGAGATCAGCATGATAAAGATATCCATATTGATCCAAACATAAAAAGTTTCTTCTTGCTTTTTGAGTAGAGAAAGATAAAATTAATGTATGCTTTTGAAAATGACTTATATTGCCTCATGAGAACGGTGGAACTTCATATAATGCTTTCTCATGACTCTCATATCAGACCAGAGCTTTCACTTTTCTTTTATTGAGGAGAAAGTGCTCAGTACCTTTATTTCGAAAAAAAAAAGAGCTTTATTTTTATTTATTTTTTTAAATTCTAAATTTCACCATTTGTGTTGATTAATTTAATTTTAATCAATCTTGATTCTTGAACATTGTAAGTTATTTAAAAAAGCTTTATTTTGTTTTTTTAAAATTCTAAATTTCACCATTTGTGTTGATTAATTTAATTTTAATCAATCTTGATTCTTGAACGTTGTAAGTTATTTAAAAAATATATCACTGATTATAAAATTTGTTGTTTTTAAAACTTAATTGAATTTAATTTTAAATTTTAAGATTTTTACGTGCTTGAGTTAACAGGAGTTGACAGAGAGTATCAAGGTTATAGTTGTTAATTAAACAAATAAAACCAATACATTAGAACTTAGAAGTGATGATAGTAAATCTTTTAGAAACAAGGGAGTATATAGGCGCTAGTGATATACTACTGTCTAATGGACGGTCAGGAGCAAAAGATTGCATCCCCCAAAAGAAGTGGAGGCAAAAGTAAAATTAATACCGGAGCTCCTAGTAAAGGCTAAATGATATACTATTATTAATGTTGGGATTGACTTATGCTTTACGGTGAGTGAGTGGCTGCCTAGGCGGGAGTCATAGCAGAGAGCACTCTCTTGGAACCCAAGCCTAATATGTACTTAGGCTTGAGGATTTATTAGCAGTTCAGTCTTGAGTTTGACTAATATTTTGGTTTCGTGAGTTTAAGTTCATGTTATAGCAGTTAAGATTTTCTAATTACTATAAAACCGTTGTATGATGTTTAGATCATTGTAAATTGTGAGAGACGCATATATAAATATATCAGACAAGCAGGACTAGCCACAATTTAGTGAACTTGAAAATATCGTGTGATTTATTTTTTTCGTTTTTTTTTAAAATTTCTGTGAGATTGTTTGCTATATTCGGATCTTAAATCTAACAATTAATTTATATATAATCCTATATATAAATATATTTCACAATTGTAATTCAACATAAAACTTTCGCGCAGCTAACACCAGTATAAGTTTATAACCTATAACCGACAACAGGTAGTTGTAAAGAAAGTGCATGAATTGACAAAGGCCCATTCTCATCTTTCATATCAAAAACAGTTAGTTTTATTTTTATTTTTATTATTTTTTTTGACATGAGAAGAAAATATCAACAACAGTTAGGCTCCTATTTTACAACTTGGAGTGATTTATTTCCTTGGTGGCTTGGGCTGTGAATCTATCTGGGGCAATGGCCTGAAGCTGTGCCTGAGCCATGGCCCTTCTCTTTATTGTCTGTCTCAGGCTTAACTCCCATTGCCATTTGGATGATAATCAGCAAATGAGACTTGGTGATAATCACAACTATTAAGTATCAAGCTCTCCATAACTAGAAATTATATTTCTTTACATTGAATTATGAGAAGAAGCAAGTGTTATCTGTCTATCTGAGTGATAATTCGCTTAATTTGAATCATTTGCCTAAAAAAAATCTTTAAAAAAAAAAAAATCAGTCACGATGATTCTAGGATGGAACCAATCACTCAGAGTTTTGGAATCAAATATTTGGTGAAGACAACGCCAAGTTGAGCTGCGGGCAAGAATGAGGCAGCTGAGGGCCGCTGAATTAGCATTTCAAGGAGCTACAAAGGCATATTTTTACAACTTCGTTCTTTGAACATAAACACAAATCCCAGCTCATAGAAAAGGTCATATTAACATCAGTTTATTGTTAAAATGTCATTTCCACAAGCTAATTAATATGTAGTACATATTCTCAAAAATGACAACCAACCCAACCATTGTCCTGAACAAGACACATTAACCACTCACTTGTCCTACAAAATGGCTTCAACCCGACCAAGTCGAAGAAGAAACGTCTTTCACAATACGAACGAGCAGTGATTTTGAAGCCTTAATTCACCAACTTGCTTTAGTAGGACCTGCAGAAAACAGTTTTGCTTCTCGTTACAAAATTGAAACATGTTTTTGTGTGTTTGTTTTTATGTGATTAAACTGGCCCCGAAAACTCAAAAAAAAAAGTCTGCGTCGAAAGAGATGCCTAGACCAAGATGGGGATGGGGCGGCTAGGCTATGTCTTTTGGCCACACCTCGATTGCAGGATTTGGTACTACGTCCTGATCAATGAAACATATTAGCAAGATATGCAGCTCATAAATTTTGTGTACCCTTATTTTGCTCATTCAAAACATCATGGGTGACATAATATTGTGTTGCTGGGTTGCTCCATTTTGTTGAGGAGGAATCACTATATATGGTGTTGACTAATGTCAAACTTTGTTTTTTCCTTTTTGTCACGTCATAAATCTATTAACCCACCCTGTTGGAATATGATTTTTTGGTCCAAGTACCCGAGCCCGAGACTAGCACCACACAACATACCCACTAACCGCCTTTAATGAATATCTGATAGTTCGAATAGTTCTTGTTTATAGTATAAGCACTTGGGATTCAGTAAAACCCGACTTGGAGTGATATTTCTTTGGACCATATATAATATAGCTCATTATTTATCCCTATAGTTATTTGTGTGTGCCTAATACATTACAAATATCTAAAAACAGTAGTCAAGTTTTCATGAGATTCAAATGTTTAATTTTTTTACTTCTTTTCACCAGTAACCAAGAACCCTCTTTTTCAGACTAAAAGTATAAAAATTCCTTTATATTAGTATTAACTATAACCAAAATATATTTATTTATACTCATATTAGTATTTAAAATATGTTGGGATATAGGCCCAAAGTCCCAATCATGACAAGGCCCACAACAAGGTCTAGAATCAATAACCGAGGGACTCACATGATTACTTGGTTACTGGATGTAGAAGTTCGATTCGAGGGCATCACATGGCCGCTTTTACCCGTTTAATTAAGAGTTGGGATAGTGCAATCGTCCATTGATGAGACTCGAA
Source organism: Aralia elata (assembly GCA_034770075.1). Lineage (NCBI taxonomy): Eukaryota > Viridiplantae > Streptophyta > Magnoliopsida > Apiales > Araliaceae > Aralia > Aralia elata. The sequence continues at coordinate 82,019,192 of CM068387.1, read as the reverse complement.
TGAGCCAGCCCACATGAGTTAATCCCTTGCAGCTGAACAATGATGGGGTTGGTCGAAGGGACAAAACTCACTAGCTACATTTATAAAATAAAATTTCTCGAGCAAGATAAGATTACATACTCTTTACATTATGAATTTTAAATTAATATTTTCTCTTCTTCTTTTTTTCACTTACTAATATGTATATTGAAGGCGTTCTACGACGGCTCAACGCAGTTAATCACCATGAGACATTTGTGCAGGGTCAAGGAATTGAGATAAACACTAAAAACGTTTATCCGAATAATAAAATTGTCTAATTTTTATTTTTAAATTATCTTGTTATTTATAAATTGGTAATAATAGATTCATTACCCAAAAAAAAAGAGATTTAAGTTGAAGAAAATAATATTATCAAACTTTCCTTCCACAATTAAACTATTGAGTTTTATTCATTTAAGTAAATTACAAGGGAATTAAGACACAAGAAGCTAAAGAAGTGTAACCTTCAAAACCAAAGGGATATAAGAAAAAATTTAGGTTCTAAACTTTTATCAAATGTTTTTTTTTTTTTACTATAACTTTATAGAATGTACGACAATATAGTTTGAAAGTTGTAGTACTTGTATACAAGGTCTTTGTTACTTTTCTAAACTCAATATCGCTGCTCAAAGTATGTGCAAATTTGATGAGTATTTAATAGTAATTCTTTAATCTCACATGCTTATCAATATTAGGTGGTCAACTAGGCACAATTTTTTTTTTATCAGGCTTCACCGGGTATAATACATTACATTTTAACATTATTCTTTATATTTAAATTGTTTAAAATATAAATAACTAGACTTATGTTCATTAATTTTGTTTTTCTTTTTATTTTAAAAAATTTTCCAAACATACCGTAAAAGGAGCCAAAAATTGAGAAATCTTAGAAATGAAACTAGTTGCTTTGTAAAAATACTAGTCGTACTATCCGTGCTTCTGACACTACGTACGAAAGGAAAGGGGGAGGAGAGATTGCCGGAGGAGGTAGGGGGCGAGCTCGGGAGGAGGAAGAACGGAGGAGGATCTGAGAGTGAGAGAGAGAACAATTTTTTTTCTTTTAAAGTTAAAGAGGATATAATGGACGGTGAGATTTATCTCAAACTTTGGACGATCCTAATAATTTATTAGGGTGAGCGAAAAATTCAAAATCAGTTGTGTTTTATTAGATAGACTAGAGGCTAACCCGTGCCTCCGACACTACGAATACTCGTGTAATTATTTAGTACCTAAAGATGAATGTAAATGAAAAATGTGAGTTGACAATGTGGAAAGATTATTTATTTGATGAAAATTAGAAAATTTCTAATCAAGATAGACATCCCACCGAAAATGTAAAGATTGAAAGAATTTTGCCTCAAATTGTATGTACATGCTCATTATTTACTTGTCCATCAAAATTCGCTACATGCTCATTATTTACCTAAAACATTAAATTGACATGACCAATATCTACATCCTCATTATTTACTTGTCCATCAAAATTCTCTACATGTTCATTATTTACCTAAAACATTAAATTGACAGCACCAATAAAAGTATTGCATCAACAATAATGGCAACAGGATTCAGTTGCAAAGCTAAATCTGCACTAATAAAGAGTCATACCCATTTGACAAAATTACAGAAAAGAGAGAGCTTTATCATAATACAAAATTCGGGGAAATAATGTAACCACACACTAATCTTGATCCCACCAAACTCAAATATTACAAAGAAAAAGTAGCACCATTTATGAACATTTGAAATCTCAAATGGGGAAAACAGATAATAAAGAAATAAAATCATTAACATCATCAAAGAAAAAATACATCTTTATACACACTTGCATTTGAAGATAAGAAAAAAAAATAGAAGAACTTGTGAAAATGGCCATACCCCACAATGGATCTCAGAGAAGTGAATACAAAGAAAACCCCAATACATTGCAAGTAGAATTAATCATATATCTTTCATTGATTCTGTTGAGCTCAAAGTCTCACCTGAAAATGCTCATTTTACATATGTATTCTACAAAAATTAGATATCCAAAACCCCTATATAGTCAGTAAAGTACAGTCAGCTATTGTGACCCAAAAAAGCAGTGAGAATTCTGAAATAATGAACAAAAGCAGATGAACAAAAAGATAAGAAACAAACAAAAACTCTGAGTTACCGACAAAACCAAAAAGAAATGTTTGAATAATTAATTTCATTTAAGTTTCAGAATTGATTGAATCTATTTCAAAGTTTCATTTTTTTGTTCTGTTAGAGTAATTTCTAAAAGTTTAACCTTCAAAGTTTCATTTATTGTTGACAGGTGTTATAGAAAGGTGTTGCCTCTTAGGCTTGCGTTGGAATTTTAGTGAAGGAAAATATAGCAAGTATCCTTTGACATCTTAAAGTACACTTCAAAATCTTCCTTCATGACAATATGAGTACCATAAAAGTCTTCAAGTGAAGATAAACAGATGATCTTTATAATCTTTTTTAGGATATCTTAGGTCATAATTACTATAATAACAGAAATTTCAATATAGAAGTTCAATGTCAAAATGTAAAGTAATGGACACTTGATACATGTCTAACAGTAGGTCCAATTCCATAACATATTACCTCTATGCTTCTTGCCTCGTGAAAAACCACTGCCCCATCTTTTAATAATTATTGTAAAGGTAAATGTTGAGAAGCTTAGGAGCATATTGAGCAATCTTTTTGTATCCAAACCATTACAAACTAATTCTGACCATGAGCAATAACATGTGATTGCAAAGTGAAATAAATTAAAGAAAAAATCCAAGGGAAAAAGGTAAGAACTTTCCCTTCAGAAACAAACTTTTCAATTAGCTTGATTTGTCCAAGAGCGTAGCTGGCAATCATCTCTATGTAATACACATTTACTCAACTAATTCTATCCAAACAACACTTAACAATTAATAACTATTGGAGCTTCAGAATGAAGCAAATTGAAACAAAAAGATCGAACAATCAAGGAGCAATTTAAACAACTTGCTTTAACCAATTCCCATTCCATCATAAACAAACAGTACTATAATCCAAAATCCAAAAAAAAACCCCAACAAATTCAATAAAGTACAATCAAAAACAACTCAAAAAGCACTAAAAACTACACAAATACTAATCAGTAAACAAATTACATGACATAAGCATTAGAACAACCAATAACGAACACATATGAGAGAGTGTATATACATAAATCATATTAATTGAGAAAGAATAATTACCAGAGAGAGTGAAGAACGGAAAAAAGATAGAGAAAAAGCCCTAGAATTGGCAAGTTTGTTGGGTTGTTTACTAATTAGTATTTGTGTTTTGCTTTGATTCTAAGTATTGGCAAGTTTGGTAGGTTGAGAGAAGGAGAGGCTAAGCATGACTTTCTTTTTGGAACGAAAATACATATCCAATTACCTTTGTTTGGCTTAATATTGCGGTTGAATCCTTCCAATTCGGTTGTTTACTGATTAATATTGCTTTGACAGTGTTTTGCTTTGATTCTCCTTCCAATTCAGTTGATGAATCCTTTAATTGGTAGCTTGAGAGAAGGAGAGAAGGAGAGAAGCAGAGGATCAGCAGAGGATGACTTTCTTTTTGGAACGAAAAGAGAGATGCAGAGGCAGAGAGTAGAGTGAGTTATATTAGATTTGAACGGCGGGATTTATCTTAAATTTAGACGGTCAAGATCTTATATTAGATTGAGGGGGAAATTCAAAATCCCTCCTACTTTGTTATATAGATGAATGAAGTAAAATGGTCAGATATATACATTTAAAAGAGAGAAAGAGCAGAAAAAAAAGTAAAAAACAATAAAATACTCTGTAGAAAATAAGTGTATAGAAGACAGACCGTACTGTACAAAGTCCATACATACCGTGTATATACATGAAAAAATAAAATAAAATAAAAAAATAAAATGAAAAAAGAGACATTGAAAATAACACCCAACGAAATGCTTCCCTACGCGACCATCTTCCAAACAGAATGAACACATTCCTGTTCCTCCACCACCCAACACCCCCCACCTCCCTTCTCTTTCCTCTTTCTCTCTCCTCCTCCTTCTAGCCCAGCTTTCTCTCTCGACTCTCTACATACTTACATCTCTATCTATATCTATATGTTTCTTCCCCCAATTTTTGGAGGAGGAGGACAATTTACAAGATAATACTACTAATCTGAAAAAAAACCCACTTCAAAATTGTCTTATTGGGAGGGTTTTTAAAGGGGGATTAGGATTTGGGGGTAATTTTAAGCAAGAGATGTGGGATGCTTGGTGGGTTAATGAATCTCCTCTCGCTCTGTTTGAAGCCATTTGGTGGCCGTACTGACAATAGCGGGAGTACTGGTGGTAATAACAACAACAACTTCAATGGCGATTTTGTCAAGGATGGGCTGCTTTGGTTCCGCGATACGGGAAAATATGCTAGCGGAGAATTCTCGATGGCCGTGGTCCAGGCGAACATGGTGCTTGAAGACCAGAGCCAGATCGAGTCGGGTCCGTTTGGGACCTTTGTGGGTGTTTACGATGGTCACGGCGGCCCGGAGGCGGCCCGATACGTGTGCGATCACTTGTTCCGGCACTTCCAAGGTTTGTGTTTTGAATCTTTTGATCTAGTGAGTTTTTGTTTATGTGAAGTTGTAATTGTGATGAAAAGATGTGATCTTTTTGGTGAATTATCTTGTTGCAAATTGGGGATTGTTATAAATACTGATGCTTCAATCAGATTAGCTTAGCCTAGCTGCTAGAAAGTAGTTTTAGTTGATGTTTGATTATTGGCTTTTGATTGGTGGGTTAGTGGGATTAGATGTTGTACTAGTAATGCGCAATTGATTGGACTGTAGTTAGTGAGCTGAGGTTGCTGAATTTCAAATGTTGAATTGAGCCTCAAAGTTGAAAGTTTACTCATCAATTTGGTATTTCTATCTTTTTATTTGCTCCACTCATTTCTTCCAAAGTCATTAGACCCTTTTAAGCCCAAAAAATGGCATCCTAGTTCAGCTATGACATTGCATCCAAAAGGAGGGTTGTATTAGGTGCTCTTATTCTCTCTCTCCCGCTGTCTCCCCCTCTCACTGTTTCCCCCTCTTCCCCACATGTTTTCCTTTCCCTCCCCAAAACCCCCAAATGAGCTGGGCACGAAGTATCATTTTGGGGCTTCTTTATATGTCATTGCTTTTTGGGTATATGTTGTTAGAAGAAAAGCTTCTTATGCTGGTGTTTTATTAGGTTTGGTGTTTATGCAGCAATATCAGCTGAGGACCATGGTGTTGTGACACCTGATACAATCAATAGAGCTTTTCTTGAAACAGAGAGAGGTTTTACTACTCTTGTGGCGGAAATGTGGAACAGTCGACCCAATTTTGCAACAGTAGGAGCCTGTTGTTTAGTTGGAGTGATTTATCAGCAGACTCTGTTTGTGGCAAATCTTGGAGATTCTCGTGTTGTTTTGGGGAGGAAAGTTGGTAACACTGGAGTTATGGCTGCTATACAGCTGTCAACAGAACACAATGCCAACGTGGAGGAAACTAGGCGGGAACTTAAAGAATTACATCCAGATGATCCTCAAATTGTTGTCCTCAAGCATGGAGTTTGGAGAGTCAAAGGCATTATTCAGGTTCTTCCAAATACACCATTGCTTTAATGATAATATTTTGGGCATATTAAGTTCTATTGAGCAACTTCTGAAAATTGGTAGTTACTTTTCCTGTTTTTTATAAGGTATCACTTGCTCTCTATATGTTTTTGTAGGCATAAAACCTGTTCTTTAACTATCTAAGTAGTCTCGAACTACAAACCTAAAAGAGAAAAGGAGAGTGTCCTATGCTACATATCATAGATATATTATGTAAATCAGAGATATGTTGGCGCACTAAATATAGATGCCATGAGCACTAGCTAATGCCTTAAATTGGTATAACTAGTCTGGTTGTTGGTGCTTTTTGCATCATTTCATCTTATATCGTAAAGGAGAGCTTAATATTGTTTATCTATAAGCAAGCTCCAACTACATGTGGCCTTTTTTGTGTGGACATGAAGAATATTAGATTTTTTTAAAAGCCAATGTGGTTAGAAGGGGAATTACTGGTTTTCAGACAATCCGTTTGTAGTAGTGGCTAGTTACTATTGTTCTCCCCCATTCACTATCAATCTATGCTGGAGGTCATGAAGATCTACTTCTGTCCTTTTTTTTGGCGTGAGCCGGGTCAATTATTTTAGCAATTAAAAAACACCAAGCAATAATGCTTTATTTGGAGTTCCATGGATTGTTTGGAAATTTTATTCCCGTACTGTAGTATCCATCTCATTTTATATTTTTCTCTTCACGTGTGAAATGTGATATTGCAAATCTAATATGAAGCAGAGGATATTTTTTTAGTTGCCAATCTAATTGTGGTTTTAATAGAATCGTGGCAATTTTAAATCCTGGCTCAGCACATTTCCAGCCAAACATATGTATTCTGGATTTCTTCCTCTCTCTTTTTTTCCCCTTTCTAAGTCATTGTTAGACTATTACCAAAAAACTGCATGTTTAATCAAGTTATGAACTTCAAGATATATCACTAAACTTGCAGTTTGTTTTCACTTCCTCTTGGATAGTAACTTCTCTCATCAGCAACCACTGTATTTAATGCAGGTTTCTAGATCTATAGGCGATGTGTATATGAAGCACGCGCACTTTAACAGGGAACCAATTAATGCAAAATTCCGACTTCCTGAACCAATGAAAATGCCTATCATGAGTGCCACTCCGTCTATTCTTTCTCATCCTATTCAACCAAATGACTCTTTCCTTATATTTGCTTCAGATGGTTTATGGGAGCACTTAAGTAATGAAAAAGCTGTGGAGATTGTCCAAAATAATCCTCACGCAGTAAGATTCTGTCCTCTTTCTTTCTTTTTTTTTGTGCTCATTTTTCTTCTGCGTCACAGGGGCAGGTTATGTTTACGATGTCTTTTTTATTAGTATAAATTGAGTATCTAATTCCTACGTATTTTGAAGCTCTTTTTTTTTTCTTATTTTGAGTGGTAGACTTGTAATCCAATTCCTAAACTTTGATTACCAAATATCTTAGAAAATGATGATGTTGAAATCTCAATATCCTGCTGATTTATTGTATACTATTTGTAGTCTTTACATATTTTTACTTAAAATTACTTGCAGATTGGAGTCATAAGAAAATCAGCATAGTTTGCTTCATTCATGAAAATATTACAGTCATAATAACTTAACATTCTGATTTTTTATTTTTTTGTTGCACTTGGGAAAAAAAATTAATTTTCATTAATTTTCTTCTATCTTTAATTCTATGTCTTCGTTAGTCATAACATCTTCAACACCCCAATAAAAGAATGGGAAAAATGCCGATATGCACACGTGCACACACACACACATAATAAAAGTAAAAGTGCAAGTGCTGAACTAAGTATTAGCTATCTTGCCACATATGGTAGGTATCAATATGGTTGGTACACAAATTAGACTTCATTTGTAGATGGTAGCTTGTTTTGTAGTAATCTAGAACAATAGATGAACACCTTGGCATATCAGCAGCAGTATTTTATTTCGGTGTCAACATCCTTAAAAATTGCTAACTTGCAGTTATTGATAGTTATGCTTCCTCTTGATATGTATACAGCTTTGATCAAGTTAAATGATCTATTGGATTTTAATTTATTGGTACGATCTGGTTAACGTGCATCTCTTTGTTTATTTTCTGCTTACCATTTGTCTTCTAATACAGGGAAGTGCCAAGAGGCTTGTCAAGGCCGCTCTCCAGGAAGCGGCTAGAAAACGAGAGATGCGATATTCAGATCTTAGAAAGATTGAGAAGAAGGTGCGGCGTCATTTCCATGATGATATAACCGTCATTGTATTGTTCTTAAACCATGACCTAATATCTAGAGGCATGGGGCTAGATACTCGACTCTCGGTTAGAAGCGCTCTAGAACACTGATTGTTTTTGTATCCAAACATATGTCTGCTACATCTAATTTTGGCCAATTCCCTGAAAACCCATGTGATGGGGGCAAGATACTTCAAAATGTACGGCTAGCGAGCAACAGCATTCCGTCGTTGCTCCCTAATATTGGTAGAGTTTTTAATTTATTTAGCTTAAGATTTGAAGAATGCTGGAAGATAAGCTTGGTTCTCCCCCTTTTTCTTATTAACCAAGTGCACGAGTTCTTTGTATTGTAATACCCTGATGTACTGTAGTTTGATGGATTAGCTTGTTATAGTTTTTGGCTTTGCACTATTTGTATCTCCTATTCCGAGCTATTAGAATTTATATCCTAGAGTACATGATGTTTGCTATTTTCATTAAAATTAAATTTAAGAAAAAAAAAGAGGGGGGGGGGGGTGTGGGAATCCCTTCACCATGAGCAGTTCAGGAATGTTCCTAAGTTGTTCTGGAAGAACAGTTCCCTTTGAAGTCACTTTATGCCTTTAGGCTTGAGTTTGCAGCACGAGTCGAAGTGAGACACTCCTCCTGTAAGGAACCAAGAGATCTACCCAACTTACAAGTTAAACTTCTGTAATGAGAATTATTTCGATGAATTCTTTCTTTAAAAAAAATATTATGTAAACAATCACTCAAAATCTTACCAGGAAGAAAAGAAAATTTATATTTCGAATTTAAAAGACTATTTTACCTTTGTATTAATTTTGTAGTGTTTATAATTCAAGAGGATAATACGGATTATTAAAAATTTACTTGCATTATTTAATTTTTTGTATAAAAACTTATATTTTTGGGTGTAGACTAGACAAAGTGACATTTTTTCCTTTCATTTTATGTTGTAAGCCACGATAGGAATGAATATCAGTGGTTCTTGCTGTGCATTGCAAAGCATGAGATTATTATTATCTAACGTTTGACTTTCTCTTGGTCACTAGGCCTGACAACAAGACAATTATGACTTGGGAGATCTTTTTTCATTTCTGTCCCGCCAATGTTAAATATTTTCTCGTAACCGACCCGACCCCGATTAGGATATTTCATAACGATCCCGTCCCGATTCCCGATATATTTTAAAAAAAATTTATCCTGTAGCTTTCATCATCAGTACACTATTAGTAACTTTAAAAAATTAAGATACAGATTTAATTACCCAACATATATGCAAACTGTGATGAACAAGAAACACCCCCCTCCCTGTGTTAATGCTCATCAGTCATCTCTAAACCAGTTGACCCCATCTCATTTCATGATTTCAACACCCAAATTACTTAAAAGTAAAAATTTAGACATGATTAGTTCTCAAAAGACAGATTAAGTGAAATCAACAAGGTTATTTATGAAATTATATATATATATATATATATATATATGAACTGATCTATAGTCAACGTTATAAAGATTTGTAATTTAATTTTGCAGATTAAAAAATGACCAAAAATACTTTCTTTCAAAAAAAAAAATCACCATCCACACATATAAAATGCAAATAAATAAATTTTCTTTTTTATGCGTAAGAAGCTACTGCCCATTTTTTCTTTTTTTTTACCAAGAACGGTGCTTGTTAGCTTGGGTTTATCCATAAAATTCACGACAACTTGATTCTCAGCAAGAGCCCAATCAAATATGTCCCGTACCGGTGAAAACAACACGATTGTCACGATCATCGACAATAATTTTTTCACAACTGTGTTGCCAAGCTTCACAAGTAAATTGTTACATATCAATCCCAATTCCAAATCAACTCTAATTGTCGGTCTTCATCTTCTTCAAAATCAATAACAACTAATTCTTAAAGAAACTAAAATTAGAATTGATCTATTAGCAGTCCCTAACAACAATTTAAGTTGGATGCGTCCTTTAATCAGCAACAATTTTTTGGAGGCCCGGGGTTAATAGCAATCGATAAATAACTTGTAAATAATGGGTTTTCAAAAGCTTGGCCCGACTTGAGTTAATCTTTTCCATTTTTCTATAGCAACGACAGCAGCAAAGAAAATTTTCTAAGTTTTCAAAGTTGACGAAAGGTAATTTTGTAATATGGAGGCAAATTGAAAAAATAAAAATATATATAACACACATCGTAAAAGACCCAATATGTATGCAAAAAAGAATTCAACAAAATTTGAAAGATTGAAAAACATAATGCAAAGAGTTGAAGGCTTCTTCTGTGTAAAATAATAATAATAATAATTCTGTCTGCACTTTAATTATGCAGATGATAAATTTTTTTTTTAAAAAAAGAACATTTTTGATATTTTTCCTATTCACATAACAAAACTACGAACACCCCATATTAAACTGTAAATTATAATTCTTCTATATTTTTCAATCTATAAATGAACAATTGAAATTTATTATAAAAATAATATTCTAACAATGAATCAATCTCCCTATAAAAAATATAACTGGGTTAGGAGCGAGACACGGGAGGTATTTCCATATTCGACCCTAGTCTTAAAGGATTTGAAAAATCAGGCCCCATTAGGGAGCTGGGAAAAATTGCCAGGCCTATTGATCACATCATTTACCAAATTTACAGCTAAGGATTTGGTGAATGCTCCTTGAAATGGAGTCTTCGCTTTGACTTACTAAGTTGTGACTAAACCAAGCATTTCTTGCATACGAATTTTGAAGCCCGTTGAACAAATTATAACTTTTATCCTTGACATTGTCCTGTGCCTTTGGGACTAAAATGTTTTATTAGTAAGTCCTAGTTATGGTAAAAGAGAAGCTTTGAGAGAAAACTAGGGAAAAAAGAAAGCAAAAAGGGAGGGTAAGAATCAGTGCATTTGTAAATAATGTATATATTTGTTTTCTAGCCAAACAAGAAGAGAAAGGAAATAATTAGTGAGAAGAGATAGATCAGAAATAGCTTTCAAGGCTGCATTGTGCATCAAGTGTATCAGAGCCCAGTGCAAATTTCATCATATCTACCTAGAAAAATAACAAAAGAAAAAAAAAATAAAAATTTAGTAGGATCCTCAGAAAAAATGCTTATAATTGTCATCAAAATAAGACTATCAGGTCTCAAAGATTTCATGCCATCACAGGATCCCAAAATATGAATTTGATAAATAAATAAATTAGTGACAAAGAATTATGAAGAATCATCAGAATAAATAGTATAAAAAAAAGAGAAAGATATAGCCGGATCTTATTCACTGCGCCTGTGAATAATAACAAAGGCGAAGCGACTCAACGTCTCCTGCGTTATTTCTATGCCTCCCCATTTACATAAACAAATATATAAAAACATGAAAAATCCTTTCATTGCGCATCTTCAAGGATTCCCATGTAGAGGCAAAATCAATCGAAAACAAAACAGAATTTTGACATATTTAACAAAAATGGTACTATAATATTAGATGTTGAAAATTGATAAGGAGCAAAATGACCAGAGCGATGTGGAACATGCTATGGCCTTCTGTTCTGATTAAATACTGGCAATTGGAATTAGGGTTTGATCAGTGAGGTTGAATTACCAGAAATAACCTTCATTTGGGCCTAGGTTCGTGCGGACCATATTTGATTGTATGATAGTCCAGCCCATCCTTCTTTTAATTCTATATGGTACACTCTTTGATCGATTTAAAAGTGAAATTTTATATATATATATATATATATATGTATGTGTAATTTATCCCTTATTTTATCTCCAAACTTATATTTTAACAACTTGTATAAATAATATATAAAAACAATAATTTTACTTGAACAATCAATAACATTACTTGCTAAAATTCTGTTGAACAATCAATAAATAAGTCGTCTTGCCGATCTTATTTAGCAGATTGCTCTAATTCTGTTGTTTTTTCGGTATTTTTTTTTCTTATGCTCTAGGTCACAAATCTCAAAAGTGAGACTAAAATATTATCAAAATTGTGATGGAGAACATACGATTGAATAGGGTATGTTAAGATAGGAGCGAAGGGAGAAACGAAGGGGATGAGAAGATGCTACTTTGTTATTTAAACCACTACATCAAAATTTCAATAACCGTTCAAATTCCTGTTGAGTTGAATTGAATTAGCTCAATTAATTAGTGTGAATTGACTCCGTTTGTACGAATTACTTTACGTCTCTTTATATATAAGTATTGATTGGAGATGTCTCTATTATCTACCACAAATGTAAAGGAACAAAAAATACTTATAATAGATTTTGCCAAATAAAATAAAATAAACAACCAAATTTACAATAGTTTATACTATGTTATGTGTTTTATAGGAAATTTGTGGGGATAGCTATTGAATTTTATTTTAAATTTTTTTGCAAACAAAAAAGAAATTGTCATTTCTTTTCGTTTAGACCCATTAAAGCAATGATGATGGCATACGAATAAAAGTACTCTCTTCGTGTTTTAAAAAGATGTTTTAAATATATTTTTCATATAAATTAAAAAAAAATGTTTTAAATTTATTATTAGTAACCACACAAGATTATATAGAAAAATTAAGTTATTTTTTAATTTATACTACTGGACCTCGTTACATGACATACTTATTATTTACTTTATGTGCCTTAAGTCATTTTTTTAAAAACAAAAAAATTTTAAAAAATGATATATATTGTTACTTTGTATGTCAAATTTTTTATTGTGAGTTATGTGAATAAATCTAATTGGTAATATTTTTACGGTATATTTGATGCAATAAACCAATTTTATATTCCCTTCATCCCAAAAAAATAATTAAAGATACAAATTTTTTTAATTCAAAAAATAAGATAAAGTATATAAAGTGAAAGATAAAAAAATTATTTAATGGGGTCCATTAATATAAAAAAAAATAAAACTACTCATCATTTTATTTAATCTAGTAGAAACATTAAAGATAAATTTAAATTTTTTTAATTTTTTTAATTTTTTTAATTTTTAATCTTTGTTAATACGTGTGTGTGCAAATTGTACTTTTTGTTCGACCAGAAAGAGAATATAGCTAGCCAGCCTAATCTCCTATTTTCTCTCAATTCCATTCACCTTCCCCTTCGCCTTCCCCTCCGCCTTCATTAAACCACAAACAAAACCCCCTTTCGTCTAATTCTTTTTCTTTATATCTGTCCCTCATTCTTAATTTTCCGATTCAAACACAAGCAGCTCAATGTGTCCAATAGGCAGTGGTTTCCTGGAGACCACCAAGAAGCCTGGTGGTTTACGTTCAGCTTTTGAAGTTCTCGATGTTGACCGTGACGGAAAAATCAGTCGGGATGATCTCCGGTCGTTTTATGGCGACAAGCTGGCCGCTGGCGAGGAGGATGCTATCGGGTCTATGATGACGGTGGCCGATTCTGACAAAGACGGGTACATTGAGTTTGATGAATTTGAGAAGGTTTTGAATTGCAAGAGGAGGGAGAAAAATGGAGGGGTTGTTATAATTGGAGGAGGTGTTTAGGGTGATGGATATTGATGGAGATGGAAAGGTGGGCCATGAAGACCTCAAGAGCTACCTTGGTTGGGCTGGTTTTGAGGCTTCTGATGATGATATTAAGGCTATGATTAAATTAGGCTGTGGTGATGAAAATGGAAATGGAGTTACTTATGATGGTCTTCTCAAGATATTGGCCCTTTGATTTTAATACTTGTTTTGGACCTTTCCATTGATTCAGAAGTTCTTGTGTTAGTTTCGTAATTTGAGTCCTTGTAAATTGCAAATTTTACAGATGGGATATTTTTTCTTTTGACAAATTGTAAGAATCCAAATTATTAAGAATATGGCGATTCATTGTTTGGTTATAAAAGATGTTGTGGATAATGCTAGCAATTCAAATGATATAACATCGTTACCTTGATAAACAATTTCTCAAATGATATAATATCATCATGTTAGTAGACACTCTCATTATCTCTACCATCCAAAATATATGCATATAATCTTAGATTCTTTTCACTGTAAAATACACTAGAATAGAACCATTTTTATTAGAACTTTCGACCACTGTTTGCGTATCCATCAGCGTCGATAGAACTTGCATGGAATACATGTGCACCAGTTGGATGCAACAATACTAGTTAATCAAATAAGATTCAATCATAGTTTACACTCAGGTGGATCTACAAGAGAGATATAACAGTACTCCCTCCGTCCTAAATTAATTGCTTTTCTAGGACTTTTTTTAAGTCAAATTGACTATTTTTAAAATTAATAATTAAGCATATATAAATATATTTCTAAAATTATAAAAATTGAAATTAGTAATAAATTGTATATACTTTCTTTTGGTTATAATATCTTCACCTATATGTTAGCAAAAATAGTAAAAAAATTAGTTTTAAAAATAGTCAATTTGACTTTAAAAAATCCTAGAAATACAATTAATTTGGGACGGAGTGATAATATATAATAACCAAAACTCCCTAAACAAAATTTTTTACAGAAATACAACGCCTACGAGGTTACCACTACTCTTTGAGACTGCCAGGGCCGGACTGTTCTAAAAGTAGCTTCTTTTTATTTCTTGCAGCGTGTAGATATAAGTACTCAAACCAGATCAATTTGCCCACTTTCAACAAGTGGCTTTATTGATTTGTAACGCAAGGCATATAGATCATTCGCTTCCAGATCCACTGGCTTCTCCACCCCACTGCCAGAAAGAACATAAACAATTAACTATAAAACAGATAAAATGATATTACGTATTAAGTATATAAGACATTAAGAATACAGCAAATTACTTCTCATCAAGTTGGAAGGCTCCTAGAAATCTCTTGCATCTGCATATGACAAACATGTCCAACTGTGCCTCTGGGACTGAAATTCACACAAAGGGACTTGTAATGAAATAACACTTCCCTTAACATAACGCAGACATAGGAACAGTTATTCCCTATATTTTGATATTGAATATCATACTTAGATTGACAATTGTCATTCTTTTCAGAGTGAAGTAGAAAGTTCTTTTTTTAGTATTGGAATTCTAGTTATCTGAATAATGGATCTAAGAGTGCCGATCCTCACTATGATCGTTACATATATGATACTCAACTCAATTTAGTTGGAATAATCACACTAACAGTTGCATAGAGAAGAATTTTTGCTTCTACAAGTACAAAAGAAATTACCCATGTCATCCTCTTCACTTATTACAGATTGCTTCAAATGGGACTTGTAACGATCAGGTAACTTTGATAGAACAGATTCTTCAAAGTGTTGTTCCATATCTTCCGTACACCTAAAACCATATTATAAAGTACAAAGAGTAAGAGAGTTGAAATGTTTAAAATGATGAGAAAATGAAAAGACTACCTTTTGGCAAACATTTGTTCTTGCTTAGACAGCCGATTCCAAAGTTCAGAAGTTTTCTGAATGTGAAAAACATATTTCTCAATCTGCACACAAAAATCAATTATGACTCATGCAAGTGATTCAAGTGAACGAGCAATATATGTTGGCCAACCATCCTAAAGGGATAGTTTCTCAGTTCAACAGGCAGTTTCACATGAGCTCAGCTTAGGGCCAGTAAGCTCAGTTTATCATTTTGGCCACTGTTTGCCATTGCATTTGAACATCTCACAGCATATTAAATAGACACTTATATTCTCTGAAGCTTCTATGTTATCTAGTTACAATATATTAGTAACAAGAAGCACATAGTGGATTTGACATATTACTTTCTGTCGACCTGCTTCTTACATTCATGATCATATGGTTTTGCCTTAAGAAGCTATTAAACACAAGTAACATACTTAGTTTCATAAAACATTCAGGAACATTCCAAAACACACAAGAAATTTAGTTCAGCTCCACCTTTTGAAGACGAGTCCGGAGATACGACCTCAACAAAAACAGAGTCCTATCCAAGTCCATCTGATAGAGCGATACACTAAGTGGCTCCACACCATTTTTTGTGAATTCCTCGACAGTTTCTTCCTGAACATAATTGCCAGTGAAGTAGCAAAATAATCACATATAACCGATTTTACATACATGCAAATATAAAAGAATCTAAATGACTAGCAAACCAAAAGCAGTACTGCAATAACTGGGACATAGTTGCAGGTAGAGTTTGTGATTTACACACCAACGACTGTTAGTTTTGTGCCTCTCACATCCTAAGAAAGCCTATAGCAAGGAAAAAAAATATGTTTCCAGATACATCCTCCATGATGATATGTAATATTAGAAATAAAATAAAGTCCTGCTCACTCCGGCATCATGTATTGAATTTTTTTAATATGTATTATAGATTTTGCTTTGCTCTAGCCATATAGTTATTGTTCAGGCAATAATACTTCTTCAAAAATTTTGGAAAAAACAAAAAAGGAAGAGGGGGCATATACAAAAGGAGATGATGGTCACCTTAGCATAATTTCCTGCACGCACTATTTCGACAAATCCAATACCATGATTCAGAGACAGTCCATTAGGCCATACTATACAATTGTAGATACTGCAGCCACTGAAAAACAATAAATATATTCTGCAAGTCCCAATAAATATATTCCCTTCAAATAGGATTATTCTATATTAGAGACTACTTATACAAGTAGATACTGCAGCCACTGAAAAACACCAAGATTCATGAAATTTTAGTCTATATGAAAGAGTTGTAGTTCCTGGCTAGAAAAAAACAGAAAAGAGTTGTACCTAGTTAGACACAAATTTCTTAGCCAAAGGAGGTTGGCAAAGTTCCTTACTTGTATGTTTTATCTTTTTCAACACCAAGGGGTCTCATCCCAGTCCAAGCCTATGATGATGATGATATCAATCTCAGGACACTCATTCAACAATCATCACCTTAGGATGACTAATTCGTCTTCTTGGATACGTTTCACACATTAACAACCATCAATAAATCTCCCTTTGAATTAAAATTACATTAGAGAATTCCTAAACATAATGTCTATAAATGCTACTTCGGGTTAAAATAATCAATTACTCCATATATTAAGTCTCAAGTTCATTTTAATTACAAATCCATCTCCAAATCAAAGCTTTTGCATTATATCACTTGGTGGTGTGAACAATCACATATCTTCACATACAAAAACATAGTCAATCTAATCAATTCGAAATTTCAGAAAAAGAGAAAAATGAACATAGCCAGTCTAATCAATTCGACATTTCAGAAAAAGAGAAAAATGGTCTACACACGAAAGCTACACATCATCCTCTTTTCACAAGTGAGATGCAAGAATTAGGATTTGACAGAGTAATAATACCATCAATTGAATCTGTTCCCTGGAGCGCTGAACCAAAGCGGCCTCAAAGTGTAGAATTTCAGGAGCTGCCTTCTCATTCCGCCATGCCCGTTTCAAGAGCTCCGCATCGGTGGTCGAAATCAACGATTCATAGTCGTCCGTACCCGAAAATCCAGACCCAGATCCATCTCCCGTACCCGACTCCATCCTATCTCCACTGAGAAAATATTCAAAATAGTGTAATTTACATCTGCAACTGTATTGATGAGTGATAAATTACAGAGAAAGAGGGGGAAAATGAAATCCAAATAAAAATTAAAAACTGGCTATATATATACATATATAAATGGGTTTAACAAGAGAAATGTTGTCACGAGTTTGTGCGTGAATCTAACACCATCAGATTTTCAATAGACCGAACAGGCAAAATAGACGGCTGTGATTGATGGGATGGGATTGGATCCACGAACAAACTTGAGATAAATGTCTCCTCCGTTATTTGTTCGAGTAATTAGTACTCTCTTCCGCTTGTATTAATTTACTATTTATACAGACAAAAGAGGTTTGGAGAGAGAAAATACAAACCGTAACACCGACCGACTTTTGACTTTCTAGTCATGTAGGACAACAGTCGTGGGCATCTACCCTGTTTTGTTTGTGTATTTTTTTTTTCACTATTCTAAACAAATAAGTCGAGAAATGTTCTTTGCATAAATTATTACTCCATCTTTTTCATTTTAAACTTTTTAAAGTTAATTTATTGTAAATTAGTTTTAAATACTACTACTAATTAATTAATTGTGATATATATATATATAGACATAATATTTTTAAGTTAATAATCACAATTTCATTATCACACCAGCAAGACAAAATTAGTCATTAATTATCTTTATGTGCATAAATGGAAGTTACTCAATAAATTTGAATAGATTTTTTTAAATAAAAATTTCATTGTGAAACAGTGGAAGAATATGAAATATTATATCTAAAATTTAATATAATTTAATTTATATAATAAAACATAATTACACAAAATATAAACTATTAAAAATTTGCTTACGAGTTTAAAACGGGCTAATGTTGAGCAATTTACTGTTTTATTTATTTTTTCGAATTAAAAAAATCACAAAACACTTGGAATTATAATTATATTGTTGTGTTTTTTTTTTCTTTATGCCACACAGCAGGCAAGAAAAACACTTGATTTAGATGCCTATATTTGGCTGAAACTTACAATATTTCTCTCTCTCTCTCTCTCTCTATATATATATATATATATATCTTCTCAAAATTAACTAATTAAATTTGGACCGCATGAATCACCGAAAAAAATGTTCCTCTCTCCCAAAGAGAAACGTACGTACACAACAACTCTTTGTGGTGCTTGAATTTATGTCTTATTGAGTTGAATTCTCCGAAAAAATAAAGCACAAACTGATCCTCCAAACAAGAATAGGGTTAATTAAATAAATTTAATTGGACTTTGTTATTGTCAGGTTTCATTTTCCCCCTATACTATATTTACAAAAAACTCTTACAAAAATTAATTTACAAAATTATGTGTCAAAAATTAATTAGTAGATAATTCATCATACATGGATGAGTCCAGTGATTATAACCAACCAAAATCATACACATCATTTTGTATCTTCTTTTTTGTAACAATTCTTCAATCACAATAGTATTATTATTAACTAATAATCATGTCTAAATTGGTTTTGTCCAGGAGAGTTGGAGCAAATTTTATTTTGGAATTAATATTTTCACAAATAAATTTGATAGTTCCACAAGCTCCTCCTCACATGAATAGTAAATGGGATCCACCTTCATATAAAATAATATCTTGTAGAACTAACAATTTTATTTGTAAAAATATCAATTCCCTTTCATTTTATAAGAACTTTGAAGAGCTAGCTAGGCTGCTGGTCTTGAAGTCCTTATATATGTATTAATTCCAGGACTGTTTGAATTATTTTATATATATTATTCTTAATTCTTAAGAAACAAATTTAATCGAACCAATTGCATGTAGTGTAATGTTCATATTTGATAACCTTTCTATACGACAGCTTGTCCTAGTTGAGTAATTGTCGCGGCATGATACTTGGACTCCAAGTCTAAGCTTTCCACGTACTTAAATAGTTGACCAAATAACCCACCATGCTAAGGAACCAATTTGATTGGACCTTCAACTAACATATATTGGCATGCTTTAATTTTTTGACTAGAAGTACTTGTTTACCGCCAAGTCGCCAACTTAATTGTTTACTGCCGTAGCATCATGAGTATAAATAGACTACGTGTTTATTCATAATGAAAGTAAGGAAAAGGCGAGAGTTAAAGAAAAAAAACAGATTTTTCTTATTTGATATAAAATATTGTGAGGGCACATTATTTTAAAATAAAAAATAATTTGTTATATTGAGTGTTTAGTAGGTGCACATTAATATTCTATTGTTGTTCCTGGAGACGGTTCGGTATTTAAATATTTGCACCGAATCGAATAAGGTCGAATAACGTCTTAAATATTGTTTCAATAACCGCATAAAAGTTTTTATTTCGTTGCTACTAATTCGATGAAATCTTTCCTTGTTAATTTAATTTACAGTTATTTATTAGTTATTTTTACCTGATTGCTCCAATAAGGATAAATACATTTATTATTTAAAAGAATTATATTTAAGAGTCTTAAGTAGATCTCTAAAAAATTAAGAAGTTTACAAGTCAATTAATTTAGGGTTCTAATTTCCCGAGGAAGAGAGTATTTCACAGCAAAACTATATGCTCCTGGTGTCCTAGAACCTAGAATGAGCTAGAGAGTCCCATATGATATTGGATTTTCTTTATAAAGTCGGTCAAATACTCATTTATATATATAATTCTATATTTTGTACACATCTTTAATTTTAAATTTTATATAAAATTATGTTATTTTATTAAGCAAGCTTTTTTTTTATCTATTATTAAGTAAACTTAGGCTGTGTTTGATTAAATCTGAATGTCTTTTAATAGACATGCATTTGATTCGATCAGAGACTAAACCTGTTTGGTAAATTTTTTTTGTCTCTTAATGCGTACCATTCAGAGGCACATCTGAATGAGTTTATATTTTTTTTGGACAAAAATAACCTCTTCTCCTTCATTGCTTTCACTCTTTAGCTCGTCGAAATCCAATTTCTCTCCTCTTCTATCTCCGGTGTTCTTTCAAGTAATCCATCCGCCATGAGTGCAATTTTCCAATTTCTCTTTCTATACATGTACATATATATATATATATATGTATATATATATATGTATGTGATTATTATACATGCATGAATCAGAATCGTTCGATTTCGGTATTTGTAACCTTGAGAATTTGGGAGTTTGGATTTATTTTGTAGAAGCCGATTAATTGGTGCAAGTGGTTTATAAAGTTGTACAAGTTTCAGATTATGAAAGGCAATAGTTACCAATAGTAGGAGAAAGATCTTGAAAAGTATTAGCAGTGAAACTCAAGAGCAAACTACTCTTGCCAACTCTAGAGTCCCCAATCATCAACAATATATGTAATTGACTACAAATCTAGAAGAGAGAGAAAGTACCTGCCTCAATTAATTGATTGCCGAGAAATTGATGGTACAGATCTATGAAACAGAGGGTTTCAATTTGAGGGATGAACAATTTTTATATATATATATATATAATGTATGTATAATTGTGTTTATATGATTTTTATTGAATTTATTAAAGCAAAAAGTAAAGTTTATATATAATATATGTATAATTGCCACTACGAATGCTTAAACTGTTCATAGAGTTAAATTAATAAAATACTGTTATTAAGACATTTTGAAAAAATTAATTATTAAATAATATTTTTTCATTCAGATATAATTTTAGACAGAAATTCTACATTATTCAGATGTCTAAACTGTTCAAATCTTAATATTCAATTTTATCAAGCACAATCTTAACCATGTTTGGTTAAGACCATCTTAAATTATCTTTTTCACATATATATATATATATATATATGTGTGTGTGTGTGTGTGTGTGTGTGTGTGTGAGGGTGGGGGTGGGGAAGAGAGTGTGTGAGAAGGTTAAAAAGTCAAATGAAACAATGCATATACAGGTTGGACCGGATATGACATGCTACGTATAGACAGTCACAAGCTTAAGTACGTGGACCGGACATTACAATATTTATTAATTAATGATCCATAATAAGTTAATGAATTAAGCTTCAAAAACTAAAAATATTCTATGATTCATGGTACATAATGCTTCAATATTACATTTTATTTTTAGATGAAGAATATATCTGATTGGAAAAAGATTAAATAGAGTATCATTTTTATGGAGATTATTAGTAAAGTAGGAAGGAAAAATAACAGCAGGACATGCATATGGTATAAATAGCTTATATTATACTTTAATATTTTAACTTATACTATATATGCATTAGATCTTCAGTTTAGGGTTCATGAAAAATTCAACTTACAATATGTGAACTACAAGCAACTCCTGCCAGCACGGTCATTTTATTTATTGATAGGTTTAATACATAACACCCATCATAAAATTATATACATAATAATACAGAACATTATAAAAGAGAAGGAAAAAAAAAACACACCAGATAAAACTTAAAAGTTCTACCTTGTGAACTCAATGAGTCACATTATTAAGTATAACAACCACACCAACTTAAGAAGTACTTGAACATTTCACCATGCATGAAGAGCTTGTAGATATATAGCTAGTGTCTGGGTTCTTCCGGGCCGGTACTAGGGCGATTGGTAGTTCTAAAATAGTGGTGAGATCCGGTACTGGATCCGTTATCATGTCCATAGCTACCATAATTCTCGTTCTTATCATCATTATCATCGTTAACTACAGCTTTGTTACTGTTAATATTGTTGATGGTTTCGTGATTATTTTCAGCCCCTCCTACTCCTAGTTTATTCCCAGTCTTGTCATCGCTCACACCAGCATTCACCTTTCGACCAAGATTTTCACGACCAACAACTGGAAGGTTGCGATTTTCTGCGTTGGCTTGGAAATTTCCCAAAATCAGCACTAAGGCTAACAAGAGAACTAGCAAGTTCTTCTTCATCATCAAATCGTCGATATATATATCTAGCTCCTTCTCTGCAGACACCAACCGAAAAAAAATTATATAATTAAATAAATCACAAAAAAATTTAAAGCACCAGAGCCCTCTACAACGAGTAACTAATTAAAGAAATTATATAGTATAAGTACATGAAAAATAAGTGCTTATTGATTTAAATTAGGGTTAGAATTAATGCAGTGCAGATATATATATACCTATATATTTTCTTCCAAGTAAAAATGAGCAAGTACTACGAGATTTTGATGTTTATTTTATACTGGTAATATGGGTTACTGTTTCTGAATTAGTTAATTAGTGGGAGACCAAGAAAAAAATGTGATCAGCATTAATGAAATTAAACAGGAACAGTTGGAGGGGAATTTGTGATGTATTAATTAAGGCAGTAGTCAGCCAAGAAGTCATCATGATTAAGATAATTTTCAAGGAATTATGTTTCCATGTTAGGGTTCATCAATGGATACCGCAATATTTGTTAAGTTTCAAACCTAAAATCATTACGTAGCACAGTTTTCTTTACCATATATAGCTAGCTAATCATGTTTAGTGCAGTTCTAAATTATCACAATCAGTTTTTTCCCCTAAGAATTAATATTACGAGTTTTAATAAATTGGTTTGAAATATTTGAAAATTCATAAAATTTATTTAAATTTATGATCGAGTGCGCAAATTATCTAAAATGCATGTCATAAGGAACATCAATATATATCTGACCTTTTCTTTTCACAAATTCTCTTTGGTCTTAATACTCTGCTAGCTCTAAAATATTCTGAAGTTCGAGTCTGAACACCTTAATTTGTTTAGTTGATTAATTTTTATCTATACGTACACTTGGCTTAAGTATCTTATATGGTTCTTTCTTTTCGCTGATAAATAAATATAAAAAAATTATGAACTGATACACATTAATTATAAGAATTATAAATTATAAAAGGCTTAAATACACTTTAAAACTTTAAAATTTTCACTTTTTACAACTTAAACTCTAATGTTTCAAATTTAAGACATTGAACCTTAATATCTTTAAATTTCTATAAATTAAATCTTGTGGCCACCGACGAATAATAATTGATCCGAATGAGAATATTTTGGATAATTTTACTCCAAAATATTTTTGGAAACACAAAAAAATAATAATTTAGGGTTCTAATTTCCTGAGGAAGAGAGTATTTCACAGCAAAACTATATGCTCCTGGTGTCCTAGAACCTAGAATGAGAGAGTCCCATATGATATTGGATTTTTTTATAAAGTCGGTCAAATACTCACACACACACACACACACACACATATATATATATATATATATATAAAATTCTATATTTTGTACGCATCTTTAATTTTAAATTTTATATAATGTTGAGAAGGTTAAAAGGTCAAATGGAACAATGCATAATAGGTTGGACCGGATATGCCATGCTTCATATAGACAGTTGCAGACTTAAGTAGGTCGACCGGTCGGACACTACAATATTTATTAATTAATGATCCATGATAAGTTGATGAATTAAGCTTCGAAAACTAAAAAATATTCTCTGATTCATGGTACATAATGCTTCAATTTTACATTTTATTTTTAGATAAAGAATATCTCTGATTGGAAAAAGATTAAATAGAGTATCATTTTTATCCTTATTGAAATACATGACTTATTTCGGTAAGAAATGCTAATTCGGTAACCAAAAGGTTTAATTTATAAAACTATAGAAACATTGGGGTTTAATGTCTTAAAGTTAAAACATTAAAGTTTAAAGCATAAAAAGTGAAAAATTTAAAAATTTAAAATGTATTTAAGCCATTATAAAATTAACCGTTCAAATTAAGTCATTGATCTCTCAGATTCATTAAAAAAAAATGAAAGTCTTTGCTCCCTCTGGCTCTGGTTGTGAGTGATGCCCTGCACATCAAAGTCCTAAAGATGATGATTAGGGTTCATGAAAGTTAAATAAAGCATCTAGCTTAAATTCGGGTGGACTTGTTTTTAGTTTAATCTTCTGCTGACTATAACTTTTTAGGGAAAGAAAGAAAGTAAAAGAAAAAATATATAACGGTAATATAACTGTACAGATTAAGAAGCACGATCAGATCTTTGCTGATAAATACGTTTTATTATTTTAAGATAAGTATAATATATACTAGACAAAAAAAAAACATCCATCAACTTTGTAAATAGCCTTGGCTATTTACATTTTAATTCAAAAATGTTATTATTACAAACTACACCAGTTTAACATTTTTATAGGATTTCAAATTCAATTCATATTATTCAATACAAGTCTATATATACAACGTCAAGAGATAAATTAATTTGGTTGGTCATTCTAAAAGTAATTTGATCATTAATTTATAATTTTTAAAAACAAATTACATAATAATAATAAGAGTAAAATACACTGATACCATCTACAGATAATTATAATAACATTTATCACCCTTCTAGTTTTTCAAGTAACAGTCAGTACCCCTTTAGTCAACAATATGTAATATTCACTATCCCTAGTATGGTTGACCAAATAATTAATATCCACAAATATTTATAATATAATGTCCAAAACACCCTTCAAATTATAATGTTTAATATATCCACTAAATATAAATTTGTATATTTTCATTTTCATTTAACTTGATGTGATTAATAAAATTATGAAGTTGTGCATTAAATAACATAAATGCCAAAAATAACAAATATTCATTTTATTAAGAAAATAAAACCATACACTTTTTGCTAATTAAATTTCTCAAAGATTAAAATTTACATAATATATATGCATTCATACATAATTTTTTGTAATTAATAAGTAAAATATTAATACACATAAAAAGTGCAAATTAACAACAAAAAAATTATAAATTTTTTTCAAAAATATTAAAATTTACATAAAACAAACTTAGACACAACTTGTTACAGAATGAGTCTTATTATTCATATAAAAAAGTATTAAAAATAATTGTGTTAATTATTTTTTCAAATATTAAACTAAATATAAGTCGCACTTAGGCATAATTATTTATAATAAAAATGACAAGTGGTGTTAATCAAAAAAAGAAAAAAATATTCAAAAAAGAAAATCTTTTTAGATAATAGATGTAGTAATAAATATTATTATATTTTCTTTTATTCAACAAAATCATAAAAACAACACCAACTATACACAAAAAAATGTAATCAAAATAATAAACATACCAAATTTTGCCATATATACTCAAGATAAATTTAACATATGAAAATCATAACATGTAACTAAAAAAATCAAATAATAATTTTATTATTAAACACCAAAAACTAAACTATCAACATACCCAATTCAATTTCATTACAACAATTTCATCAATAATTTAATTTAAAATTATTAATAGTTGTACATTTACCCAAAATATGTGTTAATTAAACTAAATTAATTTTTTTTATAAGTTACCAACAATTTGAATAGGATGTTAATTACAAACAAAACTATAATTAAAATGTATTATATTAAAATAGGATAATTTTGTCATTAAAAAAATATATCTTATTCTTGAATTATAATTTGATAACATATAAGGATAAATATATAATTTTATCTATTTGGTAAACACTAAAAACTTGCAAGGGTACTAACTGTTACTTAAAAAACTAGAAGAGAGGTGAATGTTATTATGATTGTGTAGAGGGGGTGTCAGTGTAGTTTACTCTAATAATAATAATAATAATAATAATAATAATAATAATAATAATACATGTTCAAATACAATGAATATAACTATGGGCCCAAGTATAAATTAGGGTTCACATGTGACCTAAAGAATTTAATAAAAGATGGAAAAGTCGAAAATAAATGAATGAGACAAGCAATAAAAGAACAAAAGGGGGAACACCTAGGGTTTTAGCCCCTTAGAGTTCGGCCACCTCGAGACAAATTTTGATAACAACTTCCCAGTTGAACTTGATTTGAACTATCAAAACGAAATAAGGACAAAACAAGAAAAGCGAACGAAGAATGAACAAGAAGCTGAGGTACCCCCTTAGGCACCCTAGGGTTTGGCCACCCTAAGGTTCGACCACTCTAGGGGTTAGTCTCCTAGAGGGCACACTGTTTCATATTCTTGAAAGTCGTGTCGGACAAGTTTTGAGCGCTGTAATGATGGAGTAACAAGCCTGAACCACAGAAAAAAGTAAGGAAACTTGTGAGAGAGTATAAATGGTTTTCTTTAAATCATTCATGACAAGAGAAGTTTCTCACAAGGCCAAGTATCAAAAGAAAAAGATGAAGATTAATCAAGAAAAGTCAAGACGAATGAAGTGGATCGAAGGAGGCACAAACCTAGGGTTTGGCCCCCTAGGGCATGGCCTGTTCCGTACCGAACTTTTCCAAGATTTTCGACGACGAGATGTTCAGATAAAGAAAGAAGAGCGAAAATGCATGAGTTGAACAATAAAAACCTTGAAATACGAGATTTGCGAGAGGCCCCTATGAGTCCCGAAACAGAAGGCTTATGGAGGCAACTCATTTTGGGAATTGGTTGAGAGATTGGATTGACGACTAAAAGGATAGGACGATTTGGACATTACTCGGGTAACTAAGGGTATTTCTGAAATTTTTCCTAAGGTCACATGTCAGACACATGACCTAGACATGTACCGGGCACCTGATCACTTTTCAAGAAACTCTATAAATACTCCTTTCATTCCTGAAGAAGGGACTTTTGAATTTTCTATAGACCTACGATACCCGAGAAGACTCTTTAACCCTAAGAGTTCTACCACGTGTTACTAGAGTAATTGCCTACTTGTTTTTCTCCCTTTTTCAACTCATTAATCATGTTCGTACTCTTCGTGAATTTCTCTCTTCTTCAGCCAATACGAAACTCTAACCCTAGTTTGAAAAGTTGTGGTGCGTGGAATCATTTGATTTTGTACTTATGAAAGAATCTGTTAGAGGACTCATTTGTAGTGACGAAAAGATTCACATTGCTCCTTCAATCATGACGATAATCAAATCATATTCTTCATCTAGAACGCACCTATTGAACTGAGGGGGTAAAATTTCTAGAAATTCTCTTCTTTATCTTCATCTTTCATCTTCTCCTTATGAGCCCTAATTTCTTTTTCTTCACCTTTCATGGAATCCCTTTCAGTTCTCACCACCATCCAAAATTTTCACACCGTGAAAGAAAAAAATCATCTAAATCTGGGTTCAATTTTGACAACAGGAGAAGATCAAAGAGGTGGGTTTACTTTTTATTTTTATTTTTCTGATACCCTATTTACTTTCAATTTTGTGTTCAGATCTATTTATTTGAATGTGAAAATTTTGAAGATTGTGTTGTGATTGTTAAGTAATTCGAGATACGATTGGAGTTTAGAAAAGAAAGGGATGCTTGATTGATGATGGAGATGGAGGACTTGGTAATGGTGTTGGTGATGTTGGTGGTAGTGGTGGTGCGACAGTGGTGGGCGGTGGTAGTATTGATAAGGGGCGACGGTTGTGTGGTGATATATATATATATATATATATATATATATATTACATTATTAAGTCTTTAAATTAATTGGTTATTATAAAAATAATTCCTTAAGTTAGTATTTTTATTGTATAATGAAATCAAACCTTATCTAAATACGGTCAAATTGTAGAAAATCAAATGAGTTGTTAGAAAATGGAGTATTCCGACCAATTTTTACTGAAAAGTAATTTTGTGGTCGACATTGTATGCAATTAGATAATTTATGTAACAATTTGTAAGCTCAATTACTTTAGGAGCCGAATTATAAATATAGTGATATTTGGTGTAATATAAGTGTATTTAGCCCATTTATGATCATGATTAGCACCAACAATATTAACCTAGCTAGCTTTCTACTAAAATTCAGGATAAGGACTTACTCTATTACAACTATTCTCTAGTTTCTCTTAATACATTTTTAATGACACAATTATTACATTTAATGACACATAAAATTCGTCTAAAATAATTAACGATACAATAAAATTTGTCACAAATAAATATTTGTTTCTTTCATCACTAAAAATAATATATGTGTCATTAAATGTATATTGAAAAAATTAGGAGATAGATGTAATTGAGAGAATCTTAATCCCAAAAAATCACATCACTTTGTAGTATCCTACGGTACTCCCGAGAGACATTTCAAGAAATTAAATTGATGATAAAAATTCTTTTCTTTTCTTTTTTAAAAACAGAAAAATAAATATATATTAATTACGTAAGCATGATCAGTCTGCAAATAAAAGTTCCAATTATTAAAGGTTTTACTGTATAGGGAACGCTTGGACTAATGAGCTGTAGGGCGAGGAAGTGTGTTTAGCACTAAATTAGCAAATGCTATGTGGAGCAGTGGACGACGTTTTCAATGTCTTGGCACTATTGGGAGAAGTTTAGCCACCAAATAAGTAATGATGATTAATAAAATAAAACGCGCACACGACGGATATCGTATATAATTACATAAATTATTATGTAAAAATAATCTTATTTTATACAATTGAATACATTTTTTTTTAATATTTTATATAAAAAAATATTTTTATAATTTTTTAAAATAATATTATTATAAAAAACAATTCACTTACAAACGTGAAGCGTCATGCACTCACCTCCCGTGCCTCTTAAAATAATTAAGAAACATTTTATATATATGTCCAAAATGGAAAATGGGGTTGTGTTTCAATATATGGTAGGGTTCAATCGTGGATCACAGGGTCAGTAAAGTAAATTATTTTCATGTAGTAAATGATTATGAATTATATACTCCACTTATTGTATCACATCAAATTATATTGCTGAATTAATTTGCAAATGATGCATGCGGTAAATTAAGGTCAATGTTTATTGTCTTTATTTAGCAAAAAAAAAAATCTTTATTGTCTTTCTGTAAGCTATTTTAATAACTGAAAATATCATTAAACTCTAGTCAAGCTATCCAAAAAACATATAAATTATCTTTGTTACACTAAAAGTCATTGAACTTTTAAAGAAAAGTCAAAAATGACTAAAATTTGACCAGATCATATGTACTCGTTAGCAAACACGTTAACTTATATGGTGAAATTTTAGTTATTTTGACATTTTTTTTTGAAAGTTAAATGATTTTTGGTGTAACAAAAATAGTTTGTATGTTTTTTTAGCTTGGCACAAGTTCAATGACTTTTTTAGTCATTAAATCTTTAATTGCAAATGTGATGAAAATCAACATCCACCTTAGAACTATGCATATATATATATATAGTAAGGATCTCCAACATATACCTCCTTAAATGACATACCAAACATGTCCTCTTTAGCGACGGACCAAGGCGACGGTTTGGTCTGTCGCCATAGGTCCGGTTAGCGACGGGTCCGTCGCTAAAAGTTGTCTGTCGTTAAAGCTTTAGCGACGGACCAAACCTATGGCGACGGACCAAATCGTCGCCCGGTCTGTCACTAAAGAGGGTATGTTTGGTATGTCATTTAAGGGGTATGTTGGAGATCCGTTCTCTCTCTCTCTATATATATATATAATCCATTGTTAATGGTGACTATGATCCATATCTATACTATCCATTTTTAGATTTTACAATCGCAATTTAAAATAAAATAAAATATACAACTTGCAGCAACATAGTGTTGCGGCAGGGGAGTTATTTTTCAATCGTGGTTGTCAAATTTTATAATAAAGAGTGTTAGAATATGTCAATTTAATTATATAAGATGTTATAGTCGTCATTTGTTTTATATATATATATATAGAGAGAGAGAGAGAGAGAGAGAGATTATAATTGACACAAGGTCGTTCTTGATCTTTGCAATCAAGAACATGTAATGGTATAAACCATTAATTCCCTTGGACGCAAATAATGTATTATTGTCGCTATAGACCAATTTTGTTTACTTTAAATTGATCTTCTTAGACTTGTTATAATCCTCATCTGGTAATATAATGAATTTAAACTGAAAAATAATACCAAGAAGCTCCAAATACTAAGGCCATGTTTGTTTGCAAGGATTATAATCCCGGGATTATAATCTCATGGATTATAATCCCAAGACTATTAATCCTAGGATTAAATAGTCCTAATCACATGTTTGTTTTTCATGAGATTATTCATGGGATAACTTAAAATAATCTCATATTATGTTTTAATCCTTCATGATGGGATTATAATACCTAGCTAGACATGGTATTAAATAATCCCTCATCTTAAGCTATTTTATAATCCTTGGACTAATAGTCCCAAGCTCAAATTTAAAAACAAACAAGACACTTGGGATTAATAGTCCTATCCCAAGTGTAATCCTTGCAAACAAACATAGCCCAAGAGAAAAACCTCACAACTAAGTAAGCGAAACAAGGGAGAAAAATAGGTTATAAAGAATCTGGCCAGAACAAAGATAAAACGCAGAAATTAGTGTTGTATTTTATGTGAATAAAATATATCACAAAGTTAAATATTGAAAATGTTTTGTTCATATTAACTTTTTTTTGACTTGGTTTACCTATTAGAAGAATTTTAGTGTGTAAGTTGACTTGAGTCAAAATTAATTTACACATAGAAATATTATATCCGTTCCAAATAAAACTAATAGACCTATTCTTGGGGAAGTTTTTCTGACTTTTTAAGCAAATCAAGTGATCTTACTCTTGTTACCTTTTGATTATAAATAGAGCATTATTCTCTCAGTTGGAATTAATATATAAAAAAGTTTCACTGCATATTCACTCTCCCACAAGTCACAACAACCGACTTGAGTCAACTTTCTTTATTTTATACACATACATATATAATACTTAAGCTGCTGCCCACTAGGCCACTAGTTCTATATATATATATATATAGGATGAAGCTCACATACGGATAGTCCAATCTGGCAAGAGATACATAGCTAAGTTTTTAAATTAAATAAGTGGAGCCAGGCATTCTCCCTTTTCTCTTCCCTCTTCCCTCAATCCCTCTTCATACCAGGTATTCTCTTCTTTCTCTGCATACCATCGAAAAAAATAAAAATTAATTATTAATTTCAACACAATTTACAAATTATCAATTAAATACATCAATCCAAAAATTGAGAATTTCAATTACATTGGCCAATAAAACATAATTCTAGTGAAAATTATATAACTCATCTTGAAAATTATAAAATAATTTACATGTGTAAATATCAACCATTTGTAACAAAAAAGAGTGGAGCATTTTCACCTTAGGCTTTTCATTCATGTCTTTATTGTCGGCCTTTAATTCTTCATGACGTTGGTGTGCAAGACCCCTACCAAACTGAATCATAAAATCCACCAATGAATTTCTTTTGTTAACATATCTTTTAAAGAATGCATGAGTGCCCTCAGCTCGTTGGCTACTTGACATACCGGCCGAGAAAACATGATTAACATATGCAGGCACCCATCTTGAACGAATTTCAAACATTGACTTTAGCCATTTATTCTCATTCAACCCACTTATAAGAACAAGACCCAACCACCTAGAGTCAAACTCTTCTGTACTTTCTGATTTCCATATACAATCTGAAAATTCCTTATAGTATTGAGCATATTTTACCGAATCTAACTTCTCAGAAAATTTTGTCAAAATGTGCCAACTACAATACCTATGATAAATACTTGGAAGAGTTTCAGAAATAGCTTTCGCCATCGCTGGATCTTGATCAGTGATAATCATCTTTGGAGCATCACCTGGCATAGATTCTAGGAATTGATTGAAAAGCCAAACAAAAGAATCTACAGTCTCATCAGATAAGAAAGCACAAGCAAAGACAATGGTTTGCCCATGATTATTAACCCCCAACAATGGTGCGAAAATCATTCCATACCGGTTGGTATTGTATGTAGTATCGAATATCACCACATCACCATAAAAGTTATAAGCTCGTCTAGAATTTCCATCGGCCCAAAAACAACAAGTAATACGATTTTCATCATCTGACTCAATTTGAAATATGAAAGAAGAATTCTTGATCTGTTCTAATTTAAAATATTCAAGTAACATACCACCATCATGCCCCTTCATCTCATTACGTTTATCCCTCTCATAATTATATAAATCTTTTTGCGTACATCCTATGTTTTCTAACCCCCCTGCTTGAACTCCCAAAAAATTATATTGTTGATGCAGTGGTATATTTACCATTCCAAGTTGTTGCGTTAAGCATTTTTGGGCATTAGAAACATTGCGGTGAGATCTTAAAAGATGGACTTTTCTTGGGGTGGACAATGCGTGACTATGCCCTTCAATAAATACACTCACAACAAAAAATCCAGATTTTGATTTCAAAAATGCAATTTTAGCCTTGCAATTCTCTTTCACATTCCCCCGACGCCTTTGTGTATCAGTATCTGCTACTATCGAACCCCGTCCTTCCTTAAAACAAACATATTCCTTCCTTATGATTTCTTCACTCCCTCCCCCTTTATTCCTTTGGGTCCAACTTCGAATACTAAATCCGGCCTCTTTTGCATATGTATTGTAAAAAAATTTGGCATCCTCTAATGTTTCAAATTGCTGTCCTTTTTTGGGCTTTAGCTCAAGTCTTACTTGAGGATTATAAATGGAATTTGACTCTTCTAACTCATTATCTACTTGAAACTCTATATCATCATCACTCTCTCCTACATTCAAATCAACATTGTCACAACTCCCAAACTCTAAGTCCACAGTGTCCATTTCAGCAATATAATCTGTAAATATACAAAAATTATTCACTTAGGAAAAAGATAACCAAGTATTAAAAGTCCTCATTTAAAAAATGATGTACATATGTGTACTAAATCAGAAATGCTAAACCCCTCATTGTTCCCTTGCTAATTAAAATTCAGGAGTGCAAGAAGGCTGTTAAACTAACAAGCCACAATTCAACAACCCAATAATGCCCTCACATTAATTGCACATAATGCCCTAACGTTAATTGTTCTGTTTTGTAAAGAAGAAAAAAAAACAGAACAATTAATCCAAAATTAGGACTTTTTTTCTTTGTAACTTTTAGAGAAATTAAGTTCTATATATACATTGGCAAAATGTATACACTGATTTAGTTATCTAGATTTAAGTTTAAACCTAGATTTCTTTTCTTCTTCTTTTTTCGTTTAAATCCAAATCTGAAAAGAGAGAAAAAGTATTACTTGAAATCGAGATCGTCGGATTTGGGAGGACGTCGAACTTGGGAGGGATGGACAGAAACTCTTCAATCGCTGGATTGTTTTTGCTGGTATGCAGAGGAAGAAGAGAATATGTGGTACGGAGAGGGAAGAGGGAAGAGAGAATGTGTGATAATCTTGTTTAGTTTTGTTTTTAGTTAATGTATTGTTTGGGTCCACCTATGTAATTTAAAAAGCCAACTAAAGTTGTCCGTGAACGCACAGTGCGTTTGTGAGCTTTATTATATATATATATATATATATATATATATATATATATACACACACACATACAATATACAATTTTGAATTCACGTAAGGAAATATAACTTCGAAGTTGTTCTTCAGTCATTCTACTATTTTCGGTGCTGGTTAATTGGGTTGAAGAGTCGTTGAATTCTGGAGTAGACAATGACCTTAACATTGAGAAATTTTTTTCTAAAGAGCGAAATTTTTACTTAAGGACAGTGTATTGCACGCCTCTGCTCACTAAATTTAATTTACGTACCAGCTAAATTTAATTTATTTTCGTTAATATTATAATTAAATTTAATTTTCATATATTGTGATCAACAATTAATTTCCTTCAACTTCAAGTATAGGCATGTCCCAATGATCACTGGTGCATCTTTCCCAAACTGTAATTAACGCCTCTCCTAAACCTGCTTCTCTTTCCATATTTTACAGTCTCTCAATTAATTAAGCGGTAGATAATGATAAAAACGACTACACTTCCTCCTCAAATGGCCTCCACACACACACACACACACACACATATATATATATATATATATATATATATATATATAAATCAATAATAAAATATTAAATGTCATCATATTCCCTAAATATATGATTAATTTTGACTTTTTAAAGTGAATTTAAGATATTCTTTTAAATTCAAAGTTAATTTGATTCATCTAAAAATTTTAAAAACAATAATTTTTATAATTAGTAGTACTTAAATAAATTATAATTTTCATAAAAATATTGTCTAAAATTAAATAAATTCATATCAATTTTGAATTTAAAATTTTCTCAAAATGACTTCAAAATTAAAAAATAATCCTAGAATTAGTTCTTTTTTAATGCAAGCCAAAAAATAATATATTCTTATTTAAATATTGTAATTTTTAAATATTAACAAATTAATTGGCTGCCGCATCATGTTCGAATCATATATAGTGCTGCCCAATTCCCATTAATTGAGCAAGATAATTATGATGAATTCATATATAGTGCTGCCCAATGGCCATTAATTGAGTAAGATAATTATGATTAGGGTTCGAGTGTATGATGAGTAAAGTGAACCAGTTCTTCCACATTATTTAGATCAATTCCAACATGCATGTCAAGAAATTAAAGGACTATATATTTATACGCGCGAAATATCTGACATATAAACAAGCACAAACACACATGCCGTTTCTCAAGGTGCTCTTCTTATTCATTAAAAGATCGGTAAAATCATAGGCACTATATTTGTACAAAAAGAAAAGGTACACACAATATTGATACAACAATTTTTACATCTTTAATTTTTTGATGCCCTGATCTTGGGATGCAATACAAGTAGGAAAAACAAGATCTATCTATCTATCTATCTATCTATCTATCTATATATATATATATATATATATATAGGATACGCACGCACGGATGGTAGATAGTCTCTTATAAGGCCTTAATTTGAGTAGGTAGATCGATGGATGGATCTATTGATTGGAACAATCAGTTTTAGCAACACAAGGGAAAAAACGGTGAGTATCTGTAGATGAACCAGCCTGACCATGCCCAAAGTCACCGTTACTCCCATTATTATCTTCATCATTTTTCTCATCAGCAGCTTCTTTATTTACACCAACAGTACCCTTATCAGCAGCACCAAGGTTAACCTTCCGCCCTAAATTTGCATCACTCAAAAGCCGGCTATGCTCTCCCAAAGGTATCCAGCTTTTCGCATTGGCTTCCATGCTTCCACATATCAACACCATGGCTACAAAGAAAACAATGAAAATCTTCATGATAAATCCTTCTTCTATATATATATATATTATTCCTGAAAAAAATAAAAAAGAAGCTGTGAGTGAAGTTAGCAAATTTTCC
The DNA here is from genome assembly GCA_034770075.1 of Aralia elata. Taxonomy (NCBI): domain Eukaryota; kingdom Viridiplantae; phylum Streptophyta; class Magnoliopsida; order Apiales; family Araliaceae; genus Aralia; species Aralia elata. The sequence continues at coordinate 81,983,730 of CM068387.1, read as the reverse complement.
AAGTAAAATAGCAGATACAGCTCACATGCAATAAAACTAGGTTTGATTCTAGCACTTACAGTGGAGATATATTTGGTCATGAAAAGATTTGGATGGTAAGGTTGCATTATATACAAATGAAGTTGGTTACTGTACGTGTTTGCAATAATTAGTGGTAAATATATTAAGATAGAGATGTGCATGGTTAAAATTAAACTTCACAATTTAACTCTTAGTGCTGTTGGGGGAGTTTGTAGTGATCCACTAAATAAGGAATCATTGTTAATTTGATAATTGAGGAATTTTTAAACATCAACTTTCAGTAAATTAAATTTATACTTGATTATGCTTCCACCTTAGGGTCCAATAATGGATTATACTGTTACAAATGTGAGTTGACGTACGTTAAGATCTTCAGGCCTTTTCGTAAGCATGCAAAACGTTAGATTTAATTGTGTGCAAGAATCTCACAATATCCAGTACAACAATAATGGATGCTACAAATGTGAGTTAACTGTTAAGATTGATCAGTCTTTTCAAACGCATGCAAACCGTTAGATTTAGTTGTGTACAAGAATTCCAAATTAAAATTTTCTATTATATTCTAATGTTAATTGCTAAATTTAATAAAAAATTGTATTATATTTTAATGTTAATTGCACACGCAATGCGTATGTCACGTACATAGATTAGTATATATATATATATATATATATATATATTATATATATATATATATATATATATATATATATATATATAAACCCTAAACCTTATAAAAGGAAAATAGCAAGATAGACAAAGCAATGTGTTTGATTGAATTAACTTAAAAGTATTTGATTAATCATTTGTCAGAATAACATATGGGATCATAATTTAATGACGCATTATGTTGATGTAATGTTTCTCCGTATGTGATTTTATTCATTTATTTTGTATTACATTCTACACAGCTAGTATGTACTAAACGCATGCATTTGTACTAATATATAGCACATAACCATTGCATATTTACATTAATGCTTTATTAATTACATAACGTTTAAAATTAAAATTAATCTGTGATCTAACGCATGCATTTGTACTAATATATAGCTCATAACCATTACTTATATATTTACATTAATGCTTTATTAATTACATAACGTTTAAAATTAAAATTAATCTGTGATCCAAACTAACCCTTATATTACGAATTATTGGTTATGCTTATCACTCAAATACCCAACCTGAAATTCTCATGTATAATACTCTCTCTCTCTCTCACACACAAAATCTCTCTCTCACACACACAAAATCCCCTTTAAATTAAACCTGTGACTGTGTGCTCTAACAAATCCTGTTTTAATTTTCAACTAATTCCTTCATGATCCCTTTATTAATGCTCCAACCTTAAGTCAATCAGTGCCAACAGATCGACTATATATGTCGTGGTATATATAGGTCGCCTATATGTACCCTGCTGCTTCCCAATATTTATACAGGAATCAATCATGCAATGCTAAGGAATCTTCTCAAGCTCCCCTATTTAATTAAACTTCTTATTAGGATAGTATTTTAATAGATTTAGATAACTAAATGTATATTAATACTTATCTATTGAAATTAATCTTAAAAGTAATAAACATATTTGTGATTCATTAAAACATGATAAAACTTTATTTTATTTTTTAATCTATGTACTTACATTTAAAATATTAATTAAACAAGATTTAGAGTGAATATTGTACTGACAGAGATATTTAAAAACGATTTAGAGTGAATATTGTAGTAACCTAGTACCTATCTTGAGGGCAACGGGCCAAATAGCTTTAATTTTGACTTGAATACTCAAAGGAATTGAAGGAGCAATTGCCCTGTTTATGAAGGAACTAGTCTATTAGCCAGGCACGGGCCTTATTTTATTGTTATTTTATAATTTTATTGATAATTTAATAATTTTTATGTATAAGTAGTGGTTGAAATTATGTAATCAAATATGTAAATAAATAATAGCATAATAATCTGTAGGATTCAAATAATTTAGATAAAAATAATAGTAACTGTTCAAACACATAATAATAGAATTTTTTTTATTTTGTATTGAGCGTAAATTTGTTATATTTCATAAAACTCATGATTAAATGTGATTATAATTAAATACAATAATGAAACTTGAAAAACAAGCAAACATAAATGTGAAATTGATAGCTTAACAATGCACCTTTCATTAATAATTAAAAAACTAAAAAATATATTTAAGTAAATATTTAATACTACCAAGTCAACTCGGTTGGATAAATATATTCCTTCCGTCCTCAAAAAGATGATGTATTTGTTTTCAGACTCGAACCGAAAAAGTTAGTGGGTGGATGGATAATTGGTTCAACCAGTGATAAAATCGTACGTTATTAAACCAGTGATGTCATATTTATTATTAAATAATTAAATTTATTAATAGTTGTTATTAATTGTATTAATATATTACTTTGTTTCACAGCATAAAAGTACTAGGCTTTATATTTTTAAAAATCAAATAATTTTATATTTAGAATAAAAAGTATTAAATATGCTAAAACCAAAATTAATATATTAGTGACATCACTCCTATTATTTATTAATAAACTTATTATTAAAATATATTATAAAAGTATAAATATAGAAACAAATATTTATATTACATATATATAAGTATATGTTACAAGTCATAATTAAAATTATCGAACACCATTATTATTATTATTGGGATTATTATGAGTTAATTATGTCTAACACATTGTTATTATTTTTTTATTTAAACTTAATAAATAACTCAATAATGAAAGAAAAATAGTAATTTTAGAATTATAAATAGTAGATAAGATTCTCATGACACGTGTCTTCACACTAACCACTTATATGATTTCAAAGAGATAAGGTATAATTAATTATTTTTATAAAAAAAGAGTCATGCCCATCACATCACATCTCTAACTCTTTTAGGTATTCGTACTTCTTTCCCATTTTCTTCTCCAACTTCTTTACTCCTTCGCTGACTAACCTCTCTTTTTCAATAAATAAGTCGGTGGAATTTGATAGTGATTTGGGTGGGTTATATCTTTCATCTTAACAACCAATGAGATGCATGCTTTCCACCTACCAATTTTGTAAATGTCAAGTATTTATTATTCTTTTTTTTATTATAATTTTTTACTACTATTATTATTTACTATACCTTTAATCATTTTTATTAGTTTTTCTAAATGTTAAAATTTGTATTGAAAATATTTAGATTTTCTTAATATTAAATTTTAAAGAGTAAAACTTATTATATAAAATTTTATTTTTAAAAATAATAATATCTAAATATGTCAAACATAAATCTTAATTTGTTAATCTTCATTGTAGTAGTTGATTGTTCCTAAGGCAGAAGAAGGTGCCCACTTAACACTTACCACGAGGTTTCTGTTGGTACAAATTCCCCCGAAGGTAGGTAGCATTATATTCAATCAAACTTCACTCCATTTCTCGTACTACTCTTACTTACCATGCAGGCCACTGCTCTGCACCCACCATTCTCTCTTCACTAGTCACTACTATACAACTTAGATATAGAGTATATATGTATTATATCCCTTGATTATTCATAAGTTAATTCATTCTAGATCTCTTCTGGAATTCGATCGAGAATTAATCAGTAGGTGAAATTAATTATTAATGGGGAGTACTTCAGCGGAGCCACATGTGGGAGTCCTTGCCTTCCCATTTGCTACACACGCCGGTCTCCTCCTGGGCCTAGTCCGTAGGTTAGCCGCCGCTGCCCCTAACGTTAATTTCTCTTTCTATAGCACCGCTGCATCCAACCGTTCATTATTTTCAGATCCAAATTCTCCTTATTCTAATGTAATACCCTACGATGTCTCCGATGGTGTACCGGAGGGCTACGTGTTTTCCGGGAAGCCACAGGAGGATATTAACTTGTTCTTGACCGTTGCCTCCGATGAATTTAAGAGAGGCTTGGAAAAAGCCGCAGCGGACTCTGGCAGGAGGATCACCTGTTTGGTGGCAGACGCTTTTTTATGGTTTTCCGGCGATTTGGCCGAACAAATTCGTGTGCCATGGGTCCCACTTTGGACTTCCGGAGCTTGCTCGCTTTCGATCCATGTTTACACTGATCTGATCAGGCAAACTGTTGGACTTGGTGGTAATACATTAAATAAGTCTAGTCCTTTTCTATATACATGCATATTAGTTAACTGTTCATTAATTTTACACACTGCAAAATAAATGAAAAATCAAATATTTTTTTTATTCGTTACATAAAAATTAACATTAATAATGTCATAGGTAAAATTACACTCTTTCAAACATAAAATTGTTTCTTATGTATTATTGTATATGTAGGTATTGAAGGACGTATGGATGAGATTCTGACGTTCATTCCCGGATTTTCTGAATTACGGCTTGGTGATTTACCCAATGGCGTCCTTTTCGGTAACTTAGAATCACCCTTCTCAATAATGCTACATAAAATGGGACAAACTCTACCCCGGGCTGCTGCCGTTCCCATTAACTCCTTCGAAGAGCTAGATCCTGATCTCATGAAAGATATAAAATCAAAATTCAAAAAAATCCTCAACGTCGGTCCCTTCAACCTAACATCGCCACCATCATCAAACTCCGACAAACACGGCTGCATACCATGGTTAGACAACCAAAACCCTAAATCAGTAGCGTATATTGCCTTTGGAACCGTAGCAACACCGCCGCCGAATGAACTAGTTTCATTAGCTGAGGCGCTAGAAGAAAATGGTACTCCATTTCTTTGGTCTTTAAAGGATAATTTCAAAAATCATTTACCAAAAGGGTTTTTAGAAAGGAATAGTAAAAGTGGGAAAATTGTGGCATGGGCACCCCAAATACAAGTTTTGTCACATGATGCCGTCGGAGTTGTTATAACGCATGGCGGATGGAATTCGGTGGTAGAGAGCATTGCGGCCGGTGTGCCAGTGATATGTAGGCCGTTCTTCGGAGATCATCACATAAACACGTGGATGGTTGAAAATGTATGGAAAATTGGTATGAGAATTGAAGGTGGGGTTTTCACAAGAAATAGTACTATGAATGCGCTTGAACAAATTTTATCACAAGAAAAGGGGAAGAAATTGAAAGAGCAAATCATAGTGTTTAAGGAGCTTGCTTTGAAAGCCGTTGGACCTAATGGGAGCTCCACTCAAAATTTTAAACGCCTAGTAGAAGTGATTACAACTTAATTTTTGTGGCATATGCACCTAGCTTGTTGATGCATGAAGTTACCTTTTGTTATTTATGTTTCTTAATATGTTTTTTTTCCTTATGTTTTTAATGTTCCTATGGGATTCTATGTTTGGTGGTAAGATTAGTCCAAAACGTTTGCACTCGTCTCGCATACGTAAGACAATATCTGATATCCGCGTTTGGATACGAGTAATGCATAGAAAACCAACTAAATTACTGAAATTCGAAATTCTAGTATGATTAGAAAATCAATATTTTGTAGAAGAATTTTGTTATGGTGATATTGTGGGAGATCTGTTCAAGATGTTATCTTTTCCTTACATCCCCTTCATCAAGATATATCTATAGAGTCACACTCTTTCGACTTTATGATTTTTCATTTGAAAATTCACGATGAAGAACATAAGGGAACTGAGAAATTAAGACATTTCTGCAGCGGATCTGTTGACTAAGGTGGGCCGGAAAATAGTCTAAACAAATAAATAAACAGCCGAACCGCATGATTACTTATGAGCAACAAATGGGAACATAGCGGGTTTGACAAAGCAATGGAGGCGTTGGGAAAAGTTTGAGGATGCTAAAAATAAATATGCATATAAATGTGGAGTTCAGAGTTTAGGTTATCTGGTTTTTATAGTCCTGTTATGTTGGTGAGAGACTTTTATTAATTAGCTTTTGTACTGATGAAACCCCTGGCCTGTACCTGTAATTACCTGATTTTGATTCTACTAAATAGGGAATGCTTGTAGCCCACTTAGGTGGCCAAACTTATTATCCTTATGGTAAAATCTTTAATTCAATGCTTGATTTCTATCTACTTCTTTTACTAAATAATGTCTAATTGGTGTTATTATAATGCATTCATGGTAAAGTTCACTTGAACTAGTGGACTTACAGTTGGAATTGTATAGTCATATTAGATATAACAGTTTCGATTGTAGTGATTAGGATCTACAATAAGATTGGGACAAAGTATATAAAAATACTAGATGAAATATTATGCTGAAAATAGAAAAGAGTGGCCGCTGATAATGTCTTGTAAAATAGAAGTTTATAGAGTTGTTCATTTAACTTAAACACAGAATTTTCTGCTTCAGAACCTGGATGTATTTTTGCTCCACGGTAATGGATTATATAGTAATACAAGTAAAACCAGTCAAGCTAAAGAATCAAAAACCATTCTTACATACAGGAGGGATTGACTTATTAAATCTGGAATCATGTTAGGAAGCAATTAATGCAGCAAGACAGTTTCGTAGGAAGTAACTTCCATTTGTGTAATCATGAGCCTTAGAGTATAATAGCTGTCTTATGATCTATTGGTTGAATCCTAATAATTTATTAACCATTCCTTTATCACAATAGTACAACAAACAGGGTTTTGATGGTCTCTTCCAGTAGAGCTGTTGAAAACTTCCGAGGGAAGAATGAGAATATGAGATTCTGATCGAATGGATGATTGAGATCAAACAAAATCTTATAAACTTCCACTTGGGGAGTAGTTATAGAAGGGGCAGGTGTGTGTGTGTGTATATATATATATATATATATATATATATATTGACAAAATTTGGTAGATTATTAAACAGGATCTTAGTGGTGATTAACGTGGTAGTTAACTAGGAGCCGATTTTTTGTGACTAATATTTTTAATGCCAATAAACCTTATATAGTGTATTTACAGTAATTTTTCTGAAAAGCGAGTGGTGTAATCCACTAAAGAATAAAAGGTAATTCTGTTTGTTGATGTCAATGTGTGTGTGTGTGTATATATATATATATATATATATATATATATATATATATATATATGTATATATGGGAATAATATAGTTGTGGCAAACATAACAAACATAACTGGCAAAACATTGACTAATGATAATTTTGTCAGTTCACTTATTTTATCAGTGACACTTTTGTCATTACACCATTTCATCAAGCAAAAGTACGGCGTACACACACTATGCATACTCATACATTGAACCCTCCAATACGATAAAATAAATTTAGGCATGCAAAATCTTATACATTTTAATGAATACAATTTGAGGCAGCGTGTGGTTTTTCCTTTTAATCTTTAGCCAATTGTAGGGCTCTGGTTTTGATTTTTACTTGATAGCAATTCTTGTGCTTGTTTGCTAGATCATCTCAAGATTTAATATATCATCATACTCGTTGATTTAATCATAGTATATAGAACTCTTGGTTACTCTCATCTCCTTATTTATACATTTTCAATCAAATCGTGATCCCATCTCAATCAATTTCGTATTGATCAGGGCGATGCGGCTTGAGATTGGCTTAGTTTGTCCTGAAATATATACTTTGCTTGTGTATAGCTTAGCTTTGCTTAATGAAAGGACTAAAGGTGGATTATATTGAAGAAATGACTATGAAGCTAAGAAAGGGTTGACTTTACTAAGACATGATTAGTTAGGCGTAACGATGAGATTAGCTCTGAAACATCCATTTAAAGATCATTCTTGCTGGTAATTAAGTCTGTTTCTAAGGCTTTGTACGTTTTTGACTTAATTAAATGTGTCTAGTTAATCTTATATTACTAATTATTGGTTATGCTTATCACTCAAATATCCAACCTAAAAGTCTCATGTATAATGCTCTCTTTCAATCCCCTTTAAATTAAACTTGTGACTATATGTGCTCCCCAATTTTTTTTTCAACTATATTCTTGGGATAGCTAGGTCGCCTATATATGTAGCTTGCTGCTTCCCAATTTTTATATAGGAATCGATCATGCATGTTAAGGAATCTTTTCAAGTTATCCTTATTTGATTAAACTTCTTAATTATTAGGATAATTATTTAATATTTTAATAAGTTTAAATAACTATTCCTTCCATTCTAAAATTAGAGATACAATTTAATTTTTGAGATCAAACGACAACATATTAAACTTCAAAATTAGTATGATTCATAAAAGTTTAGAAGGAAATAAATTTTGTAATTAATAGTTTTTGTTAATTATATACTATCCAAGTATAATAATTGTATCAAGTAAAATTAAATAAATTTACATCAATTTGAAGTTTAATATGTCGTCATTTGATCTCAAAGGTTAAATTTTATCTCTAATTTTGGAATCAACTACTATATAACTAGTAATACTTATCTATTGAAATTAATCTTAAAAGTAATAAACATATTTGTGATTCTTTAGTAAATCATGATAAAAATTATTTTTATATTTTTTAATCTATATACATGCTTTTAAAATGTCAATTAAAAAAGAATGGAGTTAATATTTTAGTAGCTACCCTTGTATTGAGCTAGTACTTATCTTGAGGCCAACGGGCCCAATATAGCTTTTATTTTGACTTGAATATTTGAAGGAATAGAAGGAGCAAAGGCCCTATATCTTCTGTTTATGAAGGAATTAAATGAAAAAAGGATTAAAAAAAAAGACAGAAAACATACTTATAAAATTACATTAGCCTGCAACTCTGAAACAGACAGATATACATGCATGCCAGTCATGAGCCCTTTCGTTTATTCAAATAGATAAACACATACTACTACTAGTATTTATAAAAGGGAAGGCACACAAGTAATACAAGCTAATTAAAAGCATGTATATATATCACATACTTTTGGCTAGTAAATCTCGTACATGAAGGTTGATCACTTCAGTTATATATATACATGTATATGTGTGTATATATATATATATATATATATATATATATATATATATGGATATAGCTTTAGTTAAAAGCACCATCGAACCAGGAAATAGCTTTAATTGAAATTGCATGGATGATCACGAGTGGCACAAGGGAAAAAACGGTGAGTACCAGGGTCTGATGATCCAGACTTACCATGCCCAAAGTTACCAAAATTTTCATTTTTGTCATCTTCATTTGGTTTTTGTTCTTCACTACTGCTTTTGCCAATATCCTCACTTTCTTTGTTTCCAACAACACCCAGCTTATCATCACCACCAATGTTAGCCTTCCGGCCGCCTAAATTCCCGTCACTTAAACTCCGGCCAACCTCTCCCAAAAGTAGCCTTTTCGCGTCGGATTCCATAGTTCCATACGTCAACAAAATTGCCACAAAAAGTAGAAACAAAATCTTCATGATCAAGCCTTCTTCAACTAATCCTGGGGAATAAAAACAATAAAGAATATATTTAATCAAGATGTGAAAGTTAGCTAATTTAATTGTTTTATAAAAACATATTACTAATTAAGTAGTTAACTAAACTGGCTAAGATATGCAAGGAAATAAAGGAAATTAGGGTTTACTGTAACTCAAGCTTATTTGTAGATATTTTGTGAAAATATTAGACTCGTAAAGGTTGCAATATTATATACACGAGTGAAATTGTTTACTGTACGTGTGTCTCTGGAATAATTAGTGGGAATTGAAGGGAAGATAAATTTGATTAATTGTGGATTCACGATTATTTGTTCTTGGGGAAGGTTGGAGCCACTATAAAGAAGTAATCATACTTACGACTAATGATTGAGGATTTTTTAACACGCTTTCAGAAAAATTAAAATTTAAAACTTTGATTATGTTTCCATTTTAGGGTTCAATATATCATGGATTATACTGCTACAAAAAGTGAATTATTACTAACCTGAAATTAATATATCACACCATCCACTTATTTATTTATTTTTCCTTATCGAATCAGAAAGGAAGAGACGCTGAAATTTCACAAGTCAATAGTTTTCTGCTTTATCAATTAATGCATAGCTAGCTTTGGTTAAAAGTTAATATCAGTTTTGCAATTTTTGTAGAAATTTGTTGCTGGTGCGACTCTGCGAGATTAAAGAAAAGGTTATAATTATTATGTATGTAGGATCTTATGTAAAACCTAATATTTGTAATTGCATCCCATACAAGAGTACTTCCTTCTTTGAGAACCTAGGTGCATGAATCTTTCTCTGAGGATTTGTTGTTAGTTTCAAATGTTTTGGCCCGTACAATCTTTTTTTATGTAATTATATAGTATGCTTTCGTTTCTTCCTGTGAGTAGCTTCGTTGGCCCTCGTGGTAATTTTGAAGAGATTCGCTTCTAAAAAAAAATTTGAACTAATTGTGCCACAATTGAGCATTTTTGTCTAATCACTACATAGACACAATACAATGTTTCACTTTTAAGAAGCAATAAACCCGATTTGAAGAGGCTCATATATACGAAATTTTGCAAAATAAGATCCGGAAATGAATATTCAATTAATCGATATTCAAAACCTGAAATTTGGACTGCATACTAGATTAAATGTAAAAGTAGAATATTTTATTCAAATAAAACCTTGAATTCAGGTCTGAAATGAATAAACCAACAGTCCAACCAAAATAGAAATAGATTCGGAAAGCCTAAACCCATATGATATTGGATTTTCTTTTATGCTTATTAAAGTCAGTCAAGTACTCGTTTATATATGATTATATATTTCATATGTATCTTTTATATTTTAAATTTCTAACTCTAAAATTGAAATTTGAAAGAACTATCATATATATCACTCCGTCCCAAATTAATTGCATTTCTAGGACTTTTTAAAGTCAAATTGACTATTTTTAAAACTAATCTTTTTACTATTTTTGCTAACATATAGGTGAAGATATTATAACCAAAAGAAAGTATATACAATTTATTACTAATTTCAATTTTTATAATTTTAGAAATATATTTATATATGCTTAATTATTAATTTTAAAAATAGTCAATTTGACTTAAAAAAGTATTAGAAAAGCAATTAATTTGGGACGGAGAGAGTACAATTTATTAGCCATCGCAGTTGATATGATCAATTCTTAAATAAGCGTCTCCAGTTTCTTGCTCAAGTACTTTTATAGTTATATACTTTTAGTAACAAGTATTTGTATGATAACGATTTAGAGCCCTATTTTTTTTAACAATTATTTGAATAATAAGGCTTGCTTTCAAATATTTAAAATTTTAACCATTAAATTAAGATCTTATTGATGATTATTTCATTGCTTTGATTAGTCTTATTTTGTTTAATGTTGGTATAAATTGACATAAGCTTTTTACCAGCCATTTTTTAATTTTGTCATCTAATTTTAATATGCTAAATTGTTTTAGTTGTAGCATATAATTTAGTCAATATCTTGACTAATCAAAAAAGTAGTATAAATTAAGTTAAAGAAATACAGTTTTGTAGTTGTTATGCAACATATCAATTTTTAATTTAAAAATATCATATATTCACACCTTCATTATCTTATAAATTTGGGAGTGACTGACTCTCCCATCTCCATCTCCATCTCCACTCCTGCTCCAAGGCTAAAATTTCCCCCAGGCCCCGGACCATTTAGGCCACTCATTTGAGTTTGAGTTTGATCATAATTAATTATTAAATCAATTGAATTCATATTAATTAATTTTTAAAATAAACATTTTGTAGTTGTATTATTTTACAATATTATCTATTGCATTAATCCAAATTAAATAAATTCAAATTAATTTTATATTTTAGAACTTTACAAATTAATTAGAAAAAAAAATTAAATGAAACTTTTTTTATGAAACTAAAATACTATTATAATAAGATACACTCATTGGAAATTTGTATTTGTGAATTTTGTTTCGAAGGGATAAAAAAAATCCTTTCAATTTTTCTAAAACGAAGAATCTTTTCTTTTCATTCCTTCCCTTCTCCCAAAAAAAAATCGCAAACAAGCGGTTAGATGTTAATTATTAGGTTCTTTACAGAAATATATATATAACAATTAGAAAGAAATTACAAGATTAATGCGCTAACAAAATAATTACAAAAAAAGTGTAAAATAGTAACCACTTCATATCATTCAAACGCTGAAATCATGGGGGAATATCTGTCATTATCGGCAGTTACCAATTCTTTTCAAACATATCATTTTGCCTCTTTCAAATCCAAACCAAACCACATAATTACTGAACCCCTTCTCTCCATTCCTCTTCCACATCCCCGCCACATAATTCCGGTGAGCTTAATATGTCTAAAAAAGATTTGTACACATGATCATAATCATTTTGAAATCGTTTCTGCACGAAGGGAATGAGTTAATATGTTAATCCTATGCCTATAACAACAATATCACCAGCAACTCAGCAACGAAGAACATAATAGAAAATCAGTTTCACCTTTATCTTGTTCCTTCAAATATGATAAGGCATCATTGGTTGTGAGTTTTTGTGCAGCAACACCAGTACCACCAACCACCATCACCAATTCCTTTCTCTCTCTTCAAAGTCTTCATCACTTCGTGTTGGGTTCTTATCAATGGCCGAAACCCCGTCGCAGCAACCACATCACCGCCACCGGAGGCCCAATCAACTCCCGTATCCGATTTCGATCTGGATTTTGTGGGTAGAATTTTTTGAGGGAGTGAGGACCCCAGGGGAAGAAAACAGACTAGTTGGAAACTGTTCTTAAATTTTTTTATAATTAATTGGTAACCCAATAAAATTGAATTGATTACCTTTGTATGAAGGTTTAAAGTTGGATTCTTTACTCTATTGTTGTACTGTTTTCTTGATTCGGGTTAATTTGTTTTTAAGAAATACATCATATGTTCTATAGTTTTTTATAATTAATTGGTGACCCAATAAATCTGAATTGGTTACCTTTGTATGAAACTTTGGCTACCAACTACATTATGAAAAAAAAATTATAATAGAGTTTTTATAATTAATTGGTAACCCAATAAAACTGAATTGGTTACCTTTGTATGAAGGTTTGGCTACCAAGTGCACTATGAAAAGAAATTATATAATAGATTTTTTATAATTAATTAGTAACCCAATAAAATTGAATTTGTTACCTTTGTGTGAGGTTTGACTACCAACTGCAGTATGGAAAAAAAATTCTATAATAGATTTTTTATAATTAATTGGTAACCCAATAAAATTGAATTGGTTACCTTTGTATGAAGGTTTGGCTACCAACTGAACTATGAAAAAAAATCTATAATAAATTTTTTATAATTAATTGGTATCCCAATAAAACTAGAATAGTTACCTTTGTATGAAGGTTTGGCTACCAACTGCACTATGAAAAAAAAATTCTATAATAGATTTTTCATAATTAATTGGTAACCCAATAAAACTGAATTGGTTACCTTTGTATGAAGGTTTGACTACCAACTGCACTATGAAAAAAAAATTATATAATAGATTTTTTATAATTAATTGGTAACCTAATAAAACTAAATTGATTACCTTTATATGAAGGTTTGGCTACCACTGCGCACTATGAAAAAAAATTTATATAAAAATGATTTTAGCTTAAGGAAAATTAATTAATGGTACGTAGCAATTAGCATTAAAGAAAATAGTAGAGAATTGCTAGCTTTATAATATAAAAGTTATAGGCCAGTTAATTTTTTCATAATAAATTTAGCAAAATAGACTCCATGCATACATTAACATTACCAACTAAAATTGATCAACCATTGTATTGTAGTAGGAGAAATGAATGCAAATGATCAACCATTGGATTGTAGTAGGAGAAATGAATGCAAAAGATCCATTGATGTTATAGTATACACATTAAATATATTGTAATATATATTGTATTAGTTCTGAAGGCATGGTAACCCCCTCCAGTCACATGTATCTACCCCAAATAGGGGTGGTCATTCAGTTCGGTATTTTCGGTTTTTTGGTTAACCGAACTGGTTCGAACCGATCGGTTCGGTACAAAACGAAATCGGTTCGGTATCGGTACATATTTTCGGTATATACCGTTTATTCGGTACCGGGTTCGGGAAGCTATTTTGTATGTCCGGCATGTACCGGACCGAACCGAATGAACCGAATGCATACATGATTTCAGCCAAAAGGATATCCCACTTCTGCTTTGTACTCTGCAATTTCTTCTTCTTTGAAACAAATTCCTATACAAGATGAAAGATAATCAGAATCAGATCAAGACCTATAAAAATTTTAAACTTATCAAAGCCCCAATTAACAAGCATAAACAACCAGCAGCAAATCATTCACTGCTAAGTCTACTAGAATAAAGGATTATAAGCACATGATTTCAATTTCTTAGCTAATCAAAAAAAAATAAATAAAAGCACATGATTTTAAGCCCTGTTATCAATTGAAATTTAAAAAAAACAAAAACCAAAAAAGAAAAAAAACAAAAATTGAACGAGAGGAAAAGATATATATTAAAGATTGAGCCTTTTGCAATTCCAATTTAAGTATTCTTGCAGTAGCGTTTGATGTTTGAATCACACCTGACTTCTTCTTTGTCAGATTGATGGAAATCCTGGGAAGCCCTTTTCATCTTCTTTACCAATACTCAATGAATAGCCAGATCCAGATCGAATGGTTGAGAGATGAGAAGGGATATACAGAGAGAAAAAAAAAAGGAAAAGGGTATGTGGGACTGCTGGTGTATTTGGTCTCTTTAGATTCAAGAAGCTTTGATTATCCGGCACAATATGAGATTAAAACCAGTACTGAACCGGTACCGGACCGGCTAACCGGTTCGGTATACCGGTCCAACCGGTACCGGTACCGATATCGGTACCCAATTTTAGGTATATTCGATAACCGGTTCGGTTCGGTCCGGTCCGATGGTTATTTACCGATGAACAGCCCTATCCCAAAATCCACATAAATCACTCCCACGAAATCTTATGTGGACCCCACCTCCAATCATATGTCTCGACTCCCCAAAATTCGCATAAATCACTCCCACAATGCGAAGGAATAACTACTAATTATGTAAATAAGATATTAAAAATGTATTTTTTTTTGTAAATATTTTGTAGATGCACTTTTGTTGACATTTTTTCTAAAAATGTACTAGGAAATGTAATTGTTACTTAATTATTTTACAACTTATACTTGTGATTAAGCCCAGCTCGAGTATTATAGCCCATTAGTATTTGTTAATTTAAGTTTAATTAGGATCATTGGTGGACCTGCGCCTGAGAGAAAACCCAACAAAATTATCCTGCAATCAAATCTAAATTGATTGAACGGTCTGAATTGCACGTCTTGGTAATCATCAACGTATCTACACGTATAAATACGACTCAAATTAGGAACACTCTTATTACTAACACAGGACAGAGCTTTCAAATTCTCCCGCCAACACACAGATGAGAGAGCATCATCTTCATACACCGCAGAAAGAACATCAACTAGCCAATCGCAGAACAAAATGGAGCTCTGAACAACCTAAAAAGCCTAAAAAGGTACAATCAATTTCGATTTCAGTCTCTCTCTCTATTGCGTTATGTATATGGTCCATGCTTCGATCTTCTCTGTATTTAACTTAAAATCTCTCGTTTCGATCTACTTGTGCAGATCACCGGAAAATGTTTGAATTCTGTATTTTCGCGTGTATCAGAAGATGTCACGCTCGAAACACTAAAAGACTCCATCGATATCTCTTCGATCTTTGAGGTTTCTGACGATAATCAACTCTATGAATCAGCTGAGGTAATTTCAGCTACTGTAATTTCGGAATTATTTTAACTTAGGTTGAAAGCACTATAAAATTGATTATCATCCTTGTTCACTTCTGCAATCAATAATAACTGATAGATTCAGTATATCATATTGTTTGATCAGCAATCAATGTTTGTTTTTGAAGTAAACCTGCTTGTGGAGTGTAAATTATGAGATTTTTCACAAAATAAAAGAACAAATTAATCAATTCCTAGCTTATTTGCCTATTGCTTCATTAGTCTTGGTTTGTTTGCGGTGTCTGAAGTAATACTCACGGCTATTGAGTGATTTTGATATATTGAGAAGCAAGTTCAGAGCAATGTATATCAATCCACAACTCACATTTTCCTAGTTTAGCAATTAATATTTTTGTGTTTCTGAAAGTAACTTTTTTACCGCTTATAGAGAGTGTTTGGATTTATTTCGAAGCAATAAAAGAACAACATATCCATTGACAATACACTTGCATTTGCCAATATGACTTGTTAATATGATTCTCAAAATTTTCTATTGTTTAAGATAGTAATTTAAATATTTTTACAAAGCAGCTCCAGGGTAATATATATTAATTCACAGTTCACTTGTTGCCTATTGTTGGACCAGTAGTAAGTAGAGTTATTTTGTTTGTGTTTTATATCTATTTTCCTTCTTGTTGAGTGAATTTTGATAAATTTCTGTTGCAGAATATTGTCACTTCATCAAGTCCAGTTGTTTCACCATCAGTAGCATCCACAGTTTCTGATCTCTCTCTGTTGTCCACAACGATCATTCCTGATGTCTTTCAGTTTTCCTCCATGATCAATTCTGATCTCTCTCCGTTGTCCTCCACGGTCACTTCTGACAAGGCCCAAGCTGGTGATGTCTCGGTCAACTTTGGAACTCCAGAATCAAGTATTGCTGTGAAGAGAGGCTCCATTAAGGCAGAGCTTGTGGCAAAGAAATTCAGACAAGCTGGGATTCAGACCGCAACTTCAAATGATATGGTTCTTCTATCTAAAAATAGTTTGGATGCATTATTCAAGATCATCATTGAGGAATTCTATAATTTTCCAGAAGAGAGAGACTGGTTCACTGAAATTGTTGAAAAGAAAGTTTTCCTTGTCCTGAGGAAAGTTTTCTGTGTCATTCTGACTTTTATGCTGTTGATCGTTGTTTTCAAGGGAGTTTTCTTCTTCAGTTCAGGTGGCCGAGACTCTTTCAATGAACCCTTGTCAACGTGATACGTTGATTGAAGACTGATTATCCTTGATGGTAAGATCTTCAATTTTGTACTTGATTGATATCTACTTGCTCTTTCACTAAATACTGCCAAAGTGTTGATATTGTAATCCATTCACAGAAAAGTTCACTCAAACTATTGGACTTATAGTTAGAAATGTATAGCACTAGTAGGATCATATTAGATATATCAGTTTTGATTGCACTAGTAGGATCATATTAGATGTATCAGTTTTGATTGTTTGAGTGAATAGGATTTACAATCTCCAGACTTGTTATGCATGTAGTCAAAATACATATTCTCCAGGGAATTAGGATTTCCCTTAACTACCTAGGAGTCCTTTTCGATTTGAAGAATTTGAGTGGTATTTGCTAATCTATTTAGACTCTCATGATTGCACTTACTATGAAATGCCTATGCAACTTGCTGCTTCCCAATATGTGTATCTTAATCATGCATGACATTTATTTTCCAGTTGTATCGTTATCTTGCTAGTTGCTAATAATAGTCCATCAAGATTGACGTCAATATTTTTTTTTTGGAGAAATAAAATGTTCCTAGGAAAAATTTGTGGGCCTTTATTTATTTATATATATGAAGGGAGTATAAAAAGGATAAATAAGATAGAACAACTTACAAAATTGAATCAGCAGGAAGCATGCGGCTCAATGCCAAAGGTTTTTCAGATACTGTAACATGATTAATAAGAATTTCAAATGATGCCACACTTGTAATTGACTACAATTAGTCTTCACAAAACCCGCAGTTTTACAACTGTATTAGAAATTTTCAAACCGTTTCTTAAGCCTGAACTAAAGATGGACTATTCAGAACCAATGGTATTAGCCTTGGCATGTCTCAGCTTGACTTATGTACTGATAAGACCTTCCTCATCTACTTATAACCTGCTAACTAATAGGATTAATCGTTTAGAGCATACTATTTAAACTCATAGTTCCACAGTTCTGATTTTCTATCCTCATTGCATTCCCTTTCGGCCCTAAGACCAGCTTTGATGAATATCAAACTCCAAAGCTTGTGTACTGGACTGGTCACTTGCTATGAGCCCACATCTTACTGAGCTTTCTAGTGAGTCCACAATTTATGAAACATCCTTCATGGATTGGTACTAGTTTGGAGTAGATAGAAGCTTCCTCTTGTCTTGTCACTGGCCTACCTCTTAATATGATGTTCACATGCTATTAGTAACTCCATACAACAATAACGTCTGTCCTGCTACAGCCTACAGTGACCATGCTGGAAAGCTCACTAGTCTGAGTCGCTCACAATATATGTGTTATGAAATGTTGTCAGATGAATCAGACCATATCATTCTTCAACAAATTTAAAAACTTCTTGTTATGTCTAGTTCTTTTTTATCAGTAATAATTGGGGATGGGCTTGTTGAGAAGGTCACGTCCAACTTCCCTGATCAATAACTGGGAGTGGGGACCTCGTCATATTAAATGAAATAGAGGATCTTAGCCCTCCAAATGCCGAACAGGAGAAGCTTACTTCGGGTATAATTGCCTCCAAAAAATGCGTGTAAATGGATACAATCTCGTAGAAATATATTTTTTTATTCATTTAAATATTAAATGAATGCTCTTAGTGGGAGCATACATCATATTTCTCCAAATTTACTCAACTGGTTGATTGATGTAATCTAGTAACTGTGGATTTGTTGGTTAATCATTAATTGGTTGTTTTGTAACTATCTGTTCAATTTGTAATGGCTGATATATAAAGCAGAGGTCAATTAGATTTTCAATATAGTACAGAACTTCATGGCTCACAGGTGATTTGGACTGTATGATTTGCCTCTGCAAGCTAACAAATTTGACAGATATAATAATCCAGTAATTTGTCTGCTTAGAGGTCTTAAATCATTAGAATAATCTAAATTATACGATCAATATTTAAGTGTAAATTTAAGATGTGACGATAAGATCAGGACAAAGATTATACAAATACCAGATGAAGTGTGCTGAAAATAGAAAAGAGTGGCCCCTGGCTTCTTTTTTTTTTGTCTGCGTGTGTTGGGGAATTTTTCTGCTTCAGAACCTGGATGTATTTTTCTTCCAGGGCAATGGATTTTATAGTAATAAAAGTAAAACCAGTGAAGCTAAAGAAATCAAAAACCATTCTTACATCACAGGAGAGATTGACTTATTAAATCTGGAATCATGTTAGGAAGCGATGCAGCATGACAATTTCCTAGGAAGTACCTTTCATTTGTGTAATCGTAAGCCTTAGAGCATAATAGCCGTCTTATCCATTGGTTAAATCCTAATAATTTATTAACCGATTCCTTTATCACGAAAGTACAACAAACAGGGTTTTGAATTTTTGATAGTCTCTTCCAATAGAGTTGTTGAAAACTTCCAAGGAACAAATGAAAATGAGATTCTGAATGGATGATTGACATCAAACAAGGTCTTATAAACTCCCACTTGGTGACTAGTTATAAAAGGGGCAGGTTATATATAATTTGACAAAATTTGATAGATTATCAAACAGGATCTTAGTGGTGATTAACGTGGTAGCTAGCTAGAAGCCAATTTTTAGTGACTAATATTTTAAATGCCAACAAATCTTATCATCCAACTGAAACTGATAGTGTATGTACAGTAATTCTTTTGCAAAGCTCTCATTATTCATAATAGTTTTTGATCTAATCCACAACCCCAACTGTAATTTGAAGGATTGCTTGGTGTAATCCACTAAAGTATAAAAAGGTAATTCTGTTTGTTGATGTAAATATACATTAGACTAAGAGTAGTTTTGTCAATTCACTATTTTTTCTTTTTCCTTTTTTTTTGTACTAGTTGTCACAATTAACTACAGTCAATTGGCGGTGACAACCACAACCACATTTTTTCATATATATATATAATATATATATATTCGCATGCGCGCGCACACACTATGCATACTCGTACACTGAACGCTCCAAGATGATAACATAAATTTAGGCATGTGAAATCTTATACATTTTAATGAATACAATTTGAGCGTATGATTTTTCCTTTTTACCTTTAGCCAATTGTAGTGCTCTGGTTTTGATTTTTACTTGATAACAATTCTTGTGCTTGTTTGCTAGATTCTCACAAGATTTAATATATCATTATACTCATTGGTTGCTGAAGGTTAGAAGATGCGGCTTTAGATTGACTTAATTTGTCCTGAAAATACTTTGCTTGTTTATAGCTTACTTTGCTCAATGAAATGACTAAAGGTGAATTATATTGAAGAAGTGACTATGAAGCTAAGAAAGGGTTCGCTTTACTGATCCATGGTTAGTTAGGCGTAACGATGAGGTTAGCTCTGAAACATAATTTTAAAGATTCAGATCCTTCTTGCTGGTAACCAAGTCTGTTTTTGTGGACTGTTTTTGACTTAAATGTGTCTAGTTAATCTTATCCTAGACAACCTTCACTATGGCTAATTGAAGAAAATTTCAATAATCCAAAAGATCCAACTTGGTTGAATAGTATGAAAATGCCAGCCCTTTGACCTTCTTGGATCATGCTGTCTGGTAAGAATAAAACAGAATATAAAATATTTATGTCTCTTTCCGTTACTATATGGTAAAACACTTTTCACTAATTATTGACATGGTTTGCGTATTTAACAGTGGTCTCGACAGTTCAGCATCAGTAAGTAGTTCAATTTTCTATTAGTATATGTTTAGGTACAGAGTGAGTTTGCTACTTATTACTTTATTAACAATTATGAAGATAAACCAGATCCAGCTGGGGTTCATTTTTACATTTCTTTTTTCCCTTTGTTTAATAGGAGGTCATCACTGTTAGATGGTGTCTCATGGTAGGGGGGGCAATTGCTCTGGCACATGATTATGCTATGTTAGTGTTTTGTAATTTTCTTTAAAGTTTCTTTGTTCAAAATGTGGATGGTGTATGGACAGATACACATGGAAACCATGATTTAGGTGAGAATGTGGATTAGGTTCATGATTACTTGAAATATAACATAAAAAAATAATCAAAGCACAATCATGTAAGCATTTAGGCATTCTTTTATCCTAAGCATGTCAGTCAGGCTGTCAGTTCCCACTTTATTTCATTCTCTTGTTGCTTTGAACCAGCCAACGTTAGACTTATTTGGTGATTCTTAAGAGCTAAAAGTAATCCGTTTGTACTAGAAAACTCCCACCTTAAAGAGTGGGAATCGTGCTGTTAATCACTACCTTAAGAAATTCAAGTTAACCCAAATCTTTCTTCATATAGTTTTTTCCCAAAAATATATTTAGCATCTAGTGAGTCTGCCTCGGGAAGTATGGATTTTAACTAGTCCAGCTTCTTTCTTCAATTTGGATAATTTGGGATATGTTTGTAGATTTTTGACTGTTCTCTTATTAGAGGGAAAACTAGGTTTGGGTTGATTATAATTCACTGGAAATGGAAAGCATAACTGTCCAGTATCCAGTATCCGCACCTCACAATAGCAGAAAAGTTTCAAACCCTATACAAAAATAAAAATAAAAAATAAAAACAAAGCAGAAGATAGAGGTGCCAGAGAAACAAGCACATGCATCTCTTTTTGTTTATCTTTTTCTTTCGTGCATGATCACCCCTCATTGCCCTCAATTATCATTGCACGGAATGAAAAACAAGAAATTTTGCGGGTGGATCCCAGAAGGCAGTCAATTAATTAGTGGAGGCCAATGCCTCGGGTCCATCCAATTAACAATGCTGCTGCTTCTTATTTTTACCATTCTATTTTTTTATTTACATTACAGTTGGGTCAATTATAAGTTCTTAACTTAATCAAATGGTACTTTTTAACAAACTGTCAAGTGTTTATATTTTAGCCAAATGGTCAAAAAATCCACACAACTAACTACTTATTCTGCTTTAAACCCAACCAAACTGGCTGGGAAGTAGTTAAGGTTGTAAATGAGTCAAACAGTTCGGGTTCGATTTGAAAAAATACGAGCGAGATTCGAATAATATGATCCAAATCTGAGCATAAAAAATAGTTCGAATAAAAATATGAGTAGAATCTGAGTAAGGTTATACTCGACTCGTTTAAGATTCAAACTACTCGAATTCTCGATTGTGATTCGATATATATTCGATTGATACAAATTCGATTAGATACTCGATACATTTTTTTATAATTTATACAAAATTAAATTAAATTAGGATAATTAATTATTATTATTTTGTCTTGTTTTTAATTTTAATTGTGATTTTATATTTGTAAAGTGTAATAGTAAATATATTTTCTAATTTCTAAGTAAAATAACAAATTCAATTTATAATTATATTTATTATAAAAACTAGTTATTATGTGGAGATTCGAATTCTAGCTTGAATTTGAAGCTCGCGAGTAGTTTGAAATAAATATTCGAATCTGAGTAGAAATTTTCAAATACAATTCGAATTCGAGTATGAATTTAACTTTTCGAATCGAATTCGAGTAGCTTTCTGTTCGTTTCGGTTCGACTCGTTTACACCCTTATAAACGGCTAGATCTCAAGAATCTTCTTGTGTGTTTGGAAAACCATTTGGAACAACTGTTAGTTGTGGATATTGAATGGTAAAAAGTTTGTGAATGCTTATCCTTACGAAGGATAGAGACAATTTCGTACCACATCAAGAATCATTTACGTGTTGCCATAAATTCCTACAAATTAATGATCTGATTTTCTTTATCCCCCGGGTATTACAAGTTCAATTTGGTCCGCTAATTATGACGATTATTTTACTTATTTCAACTTCAGCATTTAAGGGTGTAAATGAACTAAGTCGAGCCGAGTATTGAATTGCTTAGATTTGGTTCGCAAAATTTATCGAATATAAAATAAGGTTTAATTGAGGCTCGTTTAGCTATCAAGTCGAATACGATCTCGAATCGAGTCCAAGCAGTTTGAACTTTTCGAACGAATTATCAATAGAAAATTTCAATTTAAGGAGGTTCAAATAATTTATCGAATTTTAAAATTTGCTCATATTTAAATCATTTATATTTTGAGTCGAACTCGAATCAAACTTTTAATCGAATACAAATGGAGTCAGAACTGTTTGCTAATTTTATAGTCTTATCGCATCTTCTGAAAACTATGCCCTTGATTTTAAGAGTGCTGCAATTAGAAAACTAAAAAGGTTGCTACGTAATCTCCACCCAAAATTTAGATGAATTGATTAACCAAATTCTGAGTACTTTATTCACTCTAAAAGTAGACACTGCATTTGATATTTCTTTGAAGCTAAGCATAATTAGGCATCAAATAGTATAGTTTATTGCCATGTGCAAATATTTTACCCTCTTTTTTTCTTTTTAAAGTTACAAAAGACGGCATCTTTTGTATTTTACATTTTGTTTATAAAAAAAAATTCTTTTTGGTTGGGGGTTGGGTGGGGGTTATATTGGCTCTTCGATGTTTCTTAAAATTTCATATATTTTTCTTTTTGGTTGGCCATCTAAAAATAAAAAGTCTTACCAATTTTTTTTTGTTCTTTAACTTATACTAAGGTTTGATCAGATGTATTTTTAACTGAATTTTTAGTATTAAAGAGGAAAGTACTTGAAAAATTTTAGGCAGATGTGAAATTTTAATTATTATTGGAATGTGTTTTATGGAGCATTTAAATTGAAAAACAACCCCTCATGTTTCGAAAGTAAACATTTTTGCCCTAGAAGTATGAACTCATGCAAATTGATATTACTCCCTCCGTCCCAAATTAATTGCTTTTCTAGGACTTTTTTTAAAGTCAAATTAACTATTTTTAAAATTAATAATTAAGCATATATAAATATATTTCTAAAATTATAAAAATTAGAATTAGTAATAAATTGTACATACTTTCTTTTGGTTATAATATCTTCACCTATATGTTAGCAAAAATAGTAAAAAGATTAGTTTTAAAAATAGTCAATTTGACTTTAAAAAGTCCTAGAAATGCAATTAATTTGGGACGGAGGGAATATAATTTTAACTCAACAAATTATTTAGTTTGGTAACTTTTGAAGAAATTAATCTTATAAATAAAGTCAGGAATAATTAATCTAAGTTCACATGACTAGTTTAACTGTGTAGCAAGATATCATAGGATTAGTTTGTTGTATTTGAAAATTATAGAACTAATTTGTTTTAGTCGTAAATAATGGAGTACAAGAATTAATTTGTGTTAGTTGATACTTTAATACTAGAATTTTCATATTTTTAGGATAATAATGTCGGGTTTTTAAACGTGATTCTGTTGAGTAATTATGAGAAGTAGGAGTTAGTGAGAGAGAGAGAGAGAAGAAGAGCGCATTTTAGTAAGTGGGCTTATATTTAAAGAAGCAAACCAAAGCATTATTGATGTGGTGTGCCGTGCTTTGCTATCACCCCGTACTCTAATTTCCCTTTAAATCCACCACCGGTAAACACCTTTCTCTCTCTTCAATTCCTAACTACCGCTTCTTTCTCTCTCCTCCATTTTTTTCTCTCTCCGTCCATTCAAATCTCACCGACGTCGGTAATCAGTAAAATAATTCAGTAGGCCGAGTCCAAGAATCCGATCATCATTTTCCTTCGAAGCTAGCTTTCAGAGGTAACAATCTCATGATTCTCTCTCTCTATATATATATATTATATACTGCTTATATAATCTTCAAAATTTTATTGATGATGGTTGTTTATTAATTAGATCAACAATAACCTGTAATTACTTTGTCTAATCTGTTTAAAACTACTCAATTAAGTATAAGCTGTGATTACTTTGAATCTCTCTCTGTCTCATCTCCTGATTCGTATTCATCTATTCACGTGATTGAATCTATAGGTACTACTCTCAAATTCATATATACACATATACAGAGATATAGAGTGAGAAAGACAGAGGTAATCCGATCCGATCCGATACGATACCTCAAAATCAAAAGGTAGAGGAATCAATCACCTTAATGGCGTCTACTCTGATCTCGAATCCGGTAACGAACTCCGACAGAGCGCGAGAATCATCGAAAAAGAAGAAGAAGAAGAGAAGCCAAAACACAAGAGAGGCTGCTCAATCTCAGAGCAATGACAACAATCAAATCACATGGAAGTCTGAGGCTCAGCAACAAGTCTATTCTTCCAAACTCCTCCAGGCTCTGCGCCACGTCCGCCTCAGCTCCCCTCCTAATTCCGCTCCGCGGCGCGGGAGAGCCGTGCGCGAAGCCGCCGACCGAGTTCTCGCAGCGACAGCAAAAGGAAAAACCAGGTGGAGCCGCGCGATACTCACCAACCGGCTCAAGCTCAAGTTCATGAAGAACTCCAGGAGGCGTAGAGTGGCGGTGACCGGAGCTAGCCGGTCGCCGAAGAAGCCAAAGGTGAGTATTTTAAAGTTGAAGTCGAAGAATTTACCGGCTGTGCAGAGGAAAGCTCGCGTCCTCGGCCGCCTAGTTCCCGGTTGCCGGAAGCAACCGCTTCCGGTTGTTCTAGAAGAAGCCACTGACTACATAGCTGCTCTGGAGATGCAAGTTCGAGCCATGGCTGCTCTAGCCGATCTTCTTTCCGGCTCTGGTTCCGGAGCCGCCTCTAGCACGATGCCTCAGCTTGGCCAAAGCCGGCCTTCCACCGGCTGTTAATATCGTTGTTCTTATTTTTTTTTCTCTCTCCCTTCTTCGTTTTATTATTACTTTTGTTCTCCTTTTCTTTCTCCAACTATTTCACTGTTTAGTACATTCATGCTTATCCTTTTTGTTTTAGTTTTTTTTTCTCGGTTTATCTACTATTTACTAGAAGATTAATAACAAATAAGAGGGGCTAAGTGCAAAGAATAAAGTCACATTATTGTCTAGCTTGAAACTGTCATTATTGCTTTGGAGTCCCTAAGAATAATTAGGTCCCAAAACAAGCTCAATATTATGAGAATTAATCTCACCTGAATAACCCAAAAGAATTCAGTTCATTTCACCCCTTTGGTTTGATCTGTTGAGATAAATGAATTGAAAGCTTTTCTGAGATTCTTTTTCCTATGATGGTTGTTGGGGTTTTAGTCCTTTTGGGGTTCTATTAGATACTTAGCATGTAATATCCTCTGTAGAATCCAATAGCTAGAAATAATTTTATTGCCCGTGTCCTTGGCTATATCTATCTATCTATCTATATATGTGTTGCATGTGAAGTTTGTGTGAAATGTGGGATCATTCAATATCTTCTTTTTTTTACTGTTGGGAAGGTGCAATTATGAAGCAGAGAGTCGGTGTGTGTGTGATCAGTGATGGAGTTGACAAGAAGGGTATTGAAACCCATCAATAACTATTAGCTTTGCTTTTGTTATGATAAATTCAAAAGGTAGTTTTCCCAAAATTATTTGGTTTCTTCCAAAAAAATTCATGTACGTGCATTGATTCAGTATGCCTTTCCAATGTGGAGTATGTTGTAGTGTTTGGCTTCAGATTTTACTGGGATAGTATTGAACTTTTAGCCAAATGCACAAAGAAAATGACATATCCTTCGATGGGATTGGAGGGAGGTGTATTCAGGATATCAATGGTTAGAAAGTTAGGTTGGTTATTTTTTTTTTTTTTTTTATTTTGTCAGTTTAGTGGTATGGGGAATCTTATAAATAGCAAGCTTAATATTCAAATAGTACTGTAGTAAATATACTACTGCTGCTTTCTAAAGTAAAGTTGTCAATATATATATATATATAAGAGTTTTCTTTTATAGTTAAAGCTAACTATAAAGTATTTAGTAGTTATCGTCTATTTTTCATGGATGCAATTTTTTAAATAATATTGGATATGTGTGTATTACTGTTACCATGTAGTATCCTCAACTCAAATACTCAATAATAACACCGCTTGTCTTGTTCCATGGTGGGGTTGCATGTGGTTTGTGGTATGCGGGGTGGGGGAGAAGAAAAAGTAAAAAAGGGTGCATATAGCCATAGGTTGGTTTTCCCTAAATCAGGGAATGTTAGGACAAGGCCTCCCCCCAAAACAAGCTCACTCTCACTGACAAATATATGACCTGTCCAGGGCCAAGAGCTACTAGCCTACTACCTACCTTACCTGTCATTATTGCTACTAGTATTTATTTCTGTGGTGGCAGAAATCTATGTATTCTGAAAGCTTTTCATATTCATTCATTCATTCATTCATTCAATTTCGCTCTCATCTAATATAAATCTAATGAATTGCTTGAAAGCCTTTGTTGGTGTAGCGACATTTGATGATTGAACAAGGACCACTCGTAATGTTGCACGTATGCTTGGGCTTCAAAATTGGTCAGTAAAGTGACAGCACTGTTTTGATTCAATCCTTTCAGTCTTCTGGCCCTTTATAAGAGGAAAAAAAAAACCAAAAAATTCTATCGGAATAAAAGAAGAATTAAAATTGATTTTGGGGTTCCTTTAATTTTTTGGTGAATATGCCATCCCCTGATGCCTTAATATACATACATATACCACGCATGTGTGTGTATATATATAGAGAGAAAAAAAATAGTTAATGGGGTTTAGTATATTTGATGTGTGTTTTTTTTAAATTTTATTTATTTATAAATAATTTATTTCAAACGTAATTTATATAATTTATAAACGCAACATTTGGTGAATGTTTGGTGCGGTGGAAAGTTCACAAATATTAATAACCGGTGTGTTTAAAAATTCAAAAACTACATTCTGACATTGCTATAATACAACTGTAATGTTACTTTCACCTCCAATTGATGCACATGTTATAAGGAGGAGAAAGTATCTTCATTTTATTTCTTGTTAAAAACAAGAACGTGTACGTACTAGAAAAACAAGTTTGGAATTAGCTGGCATCATACCTCCTCCTGCAGTTTAATACAGTACCTTCATCATTTGCTTCTAGGATAGAAGAGAGGTGCTGAATTAAAATTAAGTCAAACCAAATGTAATTTCATGAACTAATAATTATTAAAATAATAACACAATCATATGTTATCACTATTATATATATATATATATATATATATATATATTGAAATTTCAGCCTTTGAGAGTGATTAGTTGGATTAAGATGTAAAACTAAAATAAAAAAAGAGAATTTCTTATTAATAAAAGTTTAGAGGAGGGGTAACATTTTATTTCATTTGTTGATGAGATGACATCTTAAGATTTTAATGGCATTATTAGTTCAATAAAATAAAATGTTGCCCCTATTTCATTGGAGACTAATTGAATAAAAGGCTTTACCTAGGTCCAAAAGCTGTACTAGTCAGTTTGATCAATCAAAAAGCAACAAGGCACATGGGAGGGGCACTCACAGGCTTAAATTAAATCATACATACATATATATATATATATATATATGTATGTATATATATATATACACACACACTAGATTGATTAATTAGGCCGGGGATTAAATAAACAATTGATATATTAGTAAAGTGACATATGAGATTCTTGTCCAGTTAGCAGAAACCATACGAAATGAATTTAAGAATGGTGGGGTTCCACACACAAAGAGGGAGAGGCATCAACATCAAATCAGTAGTGGAAGGCATGTGGTGCTGGTATAAGTTCATATTTTTTTTTTGGTAATTGACGTAGTAAATTAATACTGTGTCCGTTTTAAATTATAATATTAATATTAATTTTTTAAAATTTAGTTTTTGACATTTATAATTTTCAAATTAAAATAATTTATTTAAATTTTAAAAAAAATAAATTTGATAAGTAGTAATACGCTTTTAAATAATTTATGATATTCATAATTGTATTAAAATAAATTAAATGAATTTATTTCATTTTTTAGTTTGAAAATAACTTTTAAAAAGTTAATATTGGTCTTATATAATTTATAACGGAAGGAGTACTGTATAAACAATTCACATTATTTAAGATTAATTTTCAAATTTGTAATATTTATAATTATATGTATAAAAAAGAAATGTGTTTGTGATTGTCAAAATTGTGACAACTGCTCACGAAGTGATACAATTTTGAATATCAAAATAACAAAACGTCAAACTTGTTTATTATAAAATTGGTGAAATTATAAAATATCTCAAATTAATTTTTATTTTTTTTATTTCTTATTGTCACAATTAGATCATAACTATATTAGTGAGGTTTATCTATTATAAGTAGTAACATCAATATAAAAGTATGACATAATAAATTACTTATAAATCTCACTTAGAATGAAGAAGGGTTTTTAGGTAACTAAGTGATTATTATTCAAGAGCGCTCTGTCTCTCGAGTGTCCTGTTTGAGGTTGCTTACATGGAGGGCAAGAAAGATCCAATTCCAAAGTCTGGCTACTCTTGTCCCTTAATATATGGAACAGAAATGGTCCTCTCTAAACCCTAATCCAAGTATCCAACCCACTGGTCACTACCCCCTACCCCACTACTGCCCCAGGCCCCCGCCCCCGCCCCCGCCCCCGCCCCCCACCCCCATCAATTTAACAAAAGACAGTTTATCGTTTCTACATGTCTTTTGAAAAATAATTCACAAAATTTTTCATCATATATAATTATAACACTCATTTCTTTCAAATCTTCTCGATCTAATGTAACACAAGACAACAAGTCACCTTAACTCAAATATAATTACAAAGCAAATATTTTACGGCAGCTGATAATTATGTGGCTTGATCTTGTCCATCATTAATGAACTTGAAGGAACTAGAAAGGATCAACCCGATCCCCACCTTCCCCAACCCACAAATTGTAGTGTGTAAATTATTGTTTCTAACAATATAAAGAGACATAATTAGGAGAGAAGTAACCTTCTAAATATTACCTTAATTTCGTTATTTAATTTCTTATACCATTCCTGTGATATTTACACACAAATATCTTAATATTTTCAACGAATTGTGAAGTCATTTTTTCCAATAACTTGTTTAAAAAATTCAAGTATCAGTTCAATTGAGAATGCGTTATTAAAAAATAATATATATTATGAGTGTTTACGTCCATTTTTTGATTGTTAGTTACGTGAATAAATATTACTGATAACTTATTTGGGAAAATATGTAATAAATGAGACTCTTTTATAATTTTTATCAATATCATATATTAATAAATTTTTATAATTATAATTCGATTTAAAATTATCTCAATGTATAATAAGACCGTATAATGTTTGAATATTTGATCTAGTAATTTAGTTCTAATTGGTTAAAGACTACGTATATATGTATAGATACATACTCTATAAACCATTGTCCCCCAAATACTCTCTTGTTTGCATTTGCATTATTCTTTTCTAAAATAAGACGCTTTAATTTGGGACCGCAAGAATCTATATAATTGCTCAAATGTGACATGTGGCAGGCCCCAACACCTCACCTATTGACTATTGTTACTCAACTTTTTGCCACGTATGCAACCAACTGTCTCCATCTTGTAACTTGATTTTCGTCTTCTAGATGTGACATTTTTTTTAAATTTTTTTTATTTTTTTTACAAAAGACCCGGAAAGAAAAAGACATGCGATAAAAAGCTATACTTTTAATTAAGAAAAAGTTTAAGGTATAGCACATGGGAGGGGGGTCATGGCTGTCCATTAAAATCCCCTAGAAAAGAAAAGTTAAAAAAAAAGGAAAAAGTAGTGGTGGTGGTAGTTTGGTGACTGCCTATTTTTAATTTATTTACTGAAAAAAGAGTTCTTGATCCTATACTTAGCTACTCCATTAATTGTCATGATTTTATTTTATTTATTTATTTATTTATTTGTATTAGAGTAGATTATTTTACTCTAATGAAGAAATGAATTATAAAATCTTTCTAATGTAATGCTCAAATATCTCTACCATATAAAATTAATGGAAATTAATTATTTTAATTCAACTTCAACTAGCCATTAGACACAATGTATACGAGAGTTTTATAACATGAGAGCTTAATTAGACGGTTAAAAAAAAAAGAAACAGTAGAAAATAAAAAGAAGGGGGGGGTATATCATGAGGACTTTCGGAGCCCAACTAGAGAGAATAAATATCACTAGAGCTTAATGTTGATATATGACAAAATTTTGATGGCGAAGAAATATATTCGCCTCCTTTTCTAATTTAATTTTTATTTATTTAATTTTCTTGGGCATGCAATGAAGATTGATCAATTTAATGTTCCCTTGCCTATGAGTATATACTTTATTTATGTGTGTCGTTTTCATATAAAGATGAAAGGCCAGGGACTCTGGATTGAACATATATATATATAAACTCCTTTCTTGATGCATGCCTGTATGTACAAATAATCTTTGATTAAAAAAAAATCCATTTTCTAATTAATTTGTCCCTTCATCTCTCTATTATCAGTTTTTTTTATTAAAAAAAAACATAATTTCATTATTTGCAGGGCCAAATATTGAAATCCACGGGCACAACAAGGCCCACATATTTGAGTTATTAAATGGGCCATCTTTACATAATCTGGCCTAGGCCACTTAAGAAAAAGGATACAAGAACAAATAAAACATTCAAGTCCAACCCACTCCACTCATGGAAGTTGGAATACCAGCGGATGTTATTGCAATTGAAAGTGAAGGTTCATGCAGCTGATTAATTTATGGAACATTTATATTTATTAGTACATTTTTATAAAAAAATTACAACAAAAGTGTATATATAATATATTTATAAAATTAGTGCATATGCAATATTTTATTTATATAATTTGTGTATTTGGTATCCTTTAATTTAGTCGAGTGTTTTAATGGATTACTGATGTGGCAAATCAGTTTTTCAAATGGTAAGTGAAGATGAGGAGAGAGAAGGAGAAGAAACACTGCGTGGAACACCATCATGCCCATGAAAAAAGGAGGAAAGAGGAAGGGAAAGAGAGAAATAGGAGAAAAGAGGAGAGAGAAAGAGAGAATTAAACCATTCAGAGTTTGGTCGGGCTACAATATAAATGGAGGTTGTTCATCCTGGATCTCTGTTATTTATGTAGCTGTTGGTTACTTATAAATACTTTTTTAAAAATAAAATTATTTGGAATATGGTGCAGTTGGTGGCCAAACCTTCATACAAATGTAACCATTTTAGTTTTTGTAGGTAACCAAATAGTCATAAAAAAAATTCAAAACAGTTACCAAATGTTTCATGTATTTGTTTTCTTTATCTTGCTAAATTATGATGGAATCAGAGAGTGGTCGTGTGATTTTCTTCTTACTTAATGTAAGAAGAAAAGAATGCAAAATATTATTCAATATTGTGCAACACAATCTCGGTTACCTTACATCAATAAAAAGGTTACCATATATCTGGTTATTGGTTACTCACAGTAAACAACCAGATGTTTTTTTTTTCGTAGTGCAGTTGGTGGCCAAACTTTCATACACAGGTAACCAATTCAGTTTTATTGGGTTACCAATTAATTATAAAAAAATTAAGAACAATTTTCAACTAGTCTGTTTTTGCAATTTCATTTCCTCTTCCTGCAAATTATAAATTTGAAACACATTGTTTTCATTCAGTTTATAATCAAATCACTTAGTATCATGACGTGGTGACCAATTAAAGACTAAACAATTACACATAAGTAACCAAACACTTATATGAATGTAACCAATTTATGAATGTGTAGTAAAAAAATTAAATGGTTTACACTCTTTTTAAAAGTAACCAATTATATGAAGGTAACCAATTAAATTAATTAATGAAAAAGGACGGTAGAGGAAGAACTCTCGGCGACGGAGACATTGAGTAAGCAGATTCGACGTAAATATCTGGCAACCCCAGTCATCGTTCTTCGCCACTATTGCTCTTATTTACCTCGATTTTCGTCTCCAGCGATTCACCTTGCCTCAAAATCGTCACTTGCCCCAACATAAGGTTGCGTCGGTGTAGTTGCTGGCAGAGAAGGCGGCATTGCCTTTGGTTTTGGCTTCGTCCGCCATTGTTTGTTGCAAAGTCAAGTCTTTCTTTTTGTTGGACGATAGTTTGTTACTTTCTCTTTCTAGAAATTATAGTTGGGGGGAGAGACAGAGGAAGGAGGGATTTATGGGAAAAAGAGGATACGTGGTGGAGTTAATTTCTCCTTATTGCACTATTTTTATAATTATTTTGTTTGTGCACTAATCTTGTAATTGTTTAGTAATTGTTATATATTACTGTAAAGAACCCATAATTTAATGATGAAGTTAATTATCAAATTCAAAAGAGTAAAATTGGCAAATACTATTAAATAATTATAATACCCTTTTCCTTCTATTAACACTCATGTAAATTTGAGTACATATAAGAAAGAGTAAATCTACACATACATACAACTTACATACAACATTCCTAATATATTTATTTTTGGCAAAAAAGAGTGCATGGGTTTCACATTTAATGAAATGATAAGTGCAACTAAATTATGCACCCGTTTACGTAATAAGGATATTATTAAAAAAAATTAAAAATTAAAAATTTACTATATTTTATAATATAACGAAGGATGTGACGTGTCACATCGACAAGTGCACAAATTAAGTTAATGTAATATTATTCTTAAAATAATTTTTAATAGATTTCATATAATTATAAAAATGTATATATTGTGCTATTTAGTACAAAATTTTATTTTTTTTAATAAAATTAGAGGAGTAGGCAGATGCATAATCTATCTTTAAAATTTGATATATTACTTTTGAAAATAGGAAAACATAATTAAACATGAATAACCATTAAGTGACGTCGTCCAGATATCAAGTGGAACCACTTATTAACCGACGTCGTACTCGTTATGCACTGATTCCGGTCCTTGCTTGCTCCAGTGGAAGGCTGGAAACAACACAATCGCACAAACTAAAAAATGGCAGCATCGTCGTCGGCGGCGGAAGGAGGAGGAGTAACGGAGAGGAGGGGGATTCCGGCGGCGTCATTCGTTGAAGATGTACAAACTTATCTCAATCAGTTGGGTCTCGATGTCAACTCTACTCTCTCCTTCCTACAAGAAAGGTCTCCTCTCTCTCCATTTTTCACTTTAATTGTGCATTTTTACATAAATGTATTTATGTAAATCCGTGTATTGAAAATCTCAGATCAGCAATACTATAGGGTTTTTATGAGGTTTTAGTCTCTAATAATCTCCCAATTTGTTGTCCTTATCAGTTAGTGAACTTTGATTTTATACTGTTATTGCAAAATCGTAGCAGTATATTTTAAAAGTCTTAAAGTTTTGATTTTAATTTTATTTTGTTACTGTTTGGGGGGACTTGTTTAACTAAAACCATTTTTGTGCTAAGATTAACTGCAATGTATTTGTTTGATTAAACACATAGTAAATATGCCTTGCATCATCAGATCATTAATGGTCATATGTGTAATTGAGATATATAAATATTCATTAAGCAAAAAGGTGGCTTGATATGCCTAATGCCTTCTGAAGTTATCATAGTCAAAGCAAAATTAAAACTTTTGAAGGTAATCAGTTGTCTGCGTGTGGAGCATTTATGCAAACATCTATGCTATTGTTTGTTGCTGTCACTCTTTGTATTTTCTTAATCTTTTGCGAGTGACTTTTTAGCAACCCATCTGCTTGTCACCGTTGTTTGGTATAAATTTGTTACTTGTCTTAGTTTGAGTTGCTACTAGCTCTCACCTCTCAATCATTAAGTAGTAGCTTAAATTACTACTACCTTTCAATCCATAAGTAGTAGCAAATCGTAGTTGTTGCTATAGATTGTGTTTTAACTGACTTGCCCTTGGTGCAACAATGTCATTAATCTTCTATTTACTCACCTGAACCATCCAAGATTAGGAGAAATTAGTCCTTAGTGCATCATATAGTCAGTGGAATTTGTTAAGATTGTTCCTCTAAACTGTTTTTTATTGCCATCTATTTTCTTTTTTTACACCTCCTCACAAACATGTATCTGGTAATCATCATACACTCATGCCAGTAAGCCTGTAGTATGAGTCTTTGACTAATTATTGTATTCAGACCAGGTTAGAGAAGTATCTGTGGCTGTAACCAAAGCTTTATATTTGCTTTCGATTAATTTGTAATGTTCATAAGGTGGTTGTAACTTGTAATGACGACTGTAATGCCACTATAGAATTCATCATTTCTCAGCACATTTTTGTATTTTTCAATTTTTGTGATTCTTTGACTGCTTATGGTTCTTGGTGGCTACAGTTATTGACTTGATACTAGAAAAATATGCTTCTATGGTCTTTGGCTTTTGCTTGGTTCAAGTTATGTTGCAGTCCTTTGACATTTAAGATAAATATTAATGTCCATGTTGCTCTAATCTCTTGCAGACTTCAGCAATACAAATTGGTTGAGATGAAACTACTTGCTCAACAAAGGGATCTTCAGGTAGTTTCTATGTTCTTCTCTTTTCTACGCTCGATTCATTTTGCATTGCATTGTTTTGCAGTTCAACAATGCCAAATATTTTGTTGACATGAAGCTAAGATGTTATTTGACCCATTCAAGGATAAATTTGCCTTTTGATCTTAATTTTGATAGACAATCGGTGAATATCAACGCACACTTAATAGTTTCTCCTATGTAGTTATTACATCTTGAAATACTAGGCATGTGAACATGGTTGGCGTATGTAGCCATGACCAATCTTCAAACAGTTGCATATTTGTGACCAACCGATATAAAATTGGGCCAGCTGCTATTCAGTGTGTCCATGATTGCGTTAAATGACTCAAATAGTTATTCACTGCTATGATGTGTTAGAATATCTGAGTTTTTTTTCCCCTCGTGGAGGATATCTTTTTCCTGGACTGGGGTGTGTGGACCCTGGGGAGATATATTGGTGGTTTAAACTGCTTCATTGCTTGGATTAGTTTGTCTGATAGACATGATTGGGCCTGCTTTATGTCTTTAGTATCAAGCAAGTAAAGTTGCCCCTTTCTGTCTCAAGCTTTAAAATGCACTTGACTTGGATGCTTTAAATTTTGGTTACCACAGAAAATTTATAGAATTCTTAGCTGATTATTTTCTTTGAGGTTGTATCCTAATCGTATTGTATCTGATTGTTATCATTCTTACTCCAGGGTTTATAATATGACACCTTTTTTAAGTTAACTTTTGCAAACACTTGATACTGAAACCATGATCCAGATCTGACTAGCCTAAATTCACTTGTCCATAATGATATTATTTTTGATATTCTTTTCCATTTGCTCCCATTTATACGAGATTTGACAATTGCTTTCTTGTTTTATTGGTGACCAGGCAAAGATCCCCGACATTGAGAAGTGTTTAGATGTAGTTGCCACTTTACAAGCTAAGAAGGGTACTGGTGAGGTGCGTTATTGTAATGTTATGAACTACTTATATCTAAGCAGTCAATTTCGTTAACTTTTTATATCTGCGTTATTAGCCAATTTTTTTATTGGGAATCGAAATTATAATTCACCAAAGTAAGGGTAAAGATCTTCATATTTCTTTTTCTATGTCCGTTCCATAATTCGGTCAAATGAATGTTTTTAGTTAAGCAGGAGAATTGGTGTAATAGGGTAGTGTCTCACCTAAATTCACCAATACTAGTGCGCTTATGTTAAAACAAAACCCTCCACCTTCATGAAGTTGATGCATTCAAAAGTTCACAGAAAAATAGTCTGAAGGATTTTAGTGTATTTGTGTATGCAGTTGTGCATGCTCGTTGTAACTTCACCGCATACTCAACTCCAACATAGCCTTTTCCCAACTATATAAATTTGGTCAGCTACATAAATCTTGTTTTGAAATTCCTTTATGTCTATGGACGTACTCCTTTTTTTTATTTTTTTTATTTTTAAATTTTTATCAAATCTACAATGCATTTCTTTCCTTCTCTCAAACCATGTAAATTTGGGTCTCCTTCCTCTAGGAGACTAGGACAACCCTGAATGTGGGTGGATGTTAGTTTACTTGTTCTATTTGCTAATAAACCATGTGCTAATGCATGCAAGCTGTAATACGTAAAGAAGATAAGACCCGAGGCATAATGGATAACGTAGTTTCATAGTTAAGTACACATTGACATGTGGTAAAGGAGGACTTCAAAACTGCCCTATAGTCAAGGAAAGGTGGGATTGGGTTTAGGTTACGGCTTTAATGCTAGGGTTTGGTTTTGGATCAGTATTTAAGGTTTATAGCTTGTTAGTAGGATGATCAGTTGCTCTTTAGGGTATGTACAATAACCCTGAATAGTAACTAGGGCTTCTGGGGTGAATACTAAGGTTGCTGGCTTTGAGGGTTGAAATGGGGATGGGTTGGAATTAATGATGTGTACTTAATGATTGAGTGAAGGTGTTTTTAGGTCTGAATGTAGAAGTAAAAGGCAGAAAATATAAGAAGAATAAGAGAGGAAGAATTAGGAAACTTTAGGGTCTCATTATGTGAATGAAAATTTCACCTCGTTTTGGTTGTTATTATTAGATGAGGATGGGCAACCATCAGGCATATACTGGCAGATGATGATAGTTCCTTAGCATGAAATTAATGATATGTGTACTTAATGATTGAGTGAAGGTGTTTTTAGGTCTGAATGTAGAAGTAAAAGGCAGAAAATATAAGAAGAATAAGAGAGGAAGAATTAGGAAACTCTAGGGTCTCATTATGTGAATGAAAATTTTACCTCGTTTGGTTGTTATTATTAGATGAGGATGGGCAACCATCAGGCATATACTGGCAGATGATGATAGTTCCTTAGCATGAAACCAGTTATCTCTGTGCAACTGATAAGGGCTGTCTATTTTATCATCTCTGTCTAGTGGCAGGTAAATGTATAAGTTATGCTCAAGTCTGATCAAAACTTGATCCCAGATGTTTATGGCTGATTATGGCTTGCTTACAACTGCTAGTATAACCTTCATTCTGCCACTTGGTTATGTGGTGGATTTAATTATAGCTCAGTTAAACTGAACTACTTATTGAAATATCTATTGGGGTGGCATTATTTCCTTTCCACACTCTATTAAGACTTAAGATCCATATCTTCTGCTCTATCCTAGATAATCAAAGTTACAATAAAAATAAAAATAATTATTCTAAAACTTGGATAAAACTTCTACTCTCAGGTTTCTCGAGCCGTAAATAATGCACTGAATTACTTTTAAAGATAGCAGCCCTTGGATAAAACTTGTGCTCTCAAGCTTGGTAGACTAAGCTATGAATATTGCAAAAAGCAACATCCCCCCCCCCTCTCTCCCCTCCCACCACAGAAATATATATATAAATTAATAAATCCAGAGTGTTGGACATTCTCTATGTGGTATCAGGTTGATAATTTAATTGCCCTAATTCTTTATAGCATAACAAGTTTCAAGGTTCTGCTTGTTAATTGCAGGCACTGCTCACTGATTTTGAAGTATCAGAAGGAATCTATTCCCGGGCCCGAATTGAGGATGCTGATTCTGTGTGTTTATGGTTGGGAGCAAATGTGATGCTGGAGTATTCATGTGAAGAGGTGCATGATTTTTCACATGAGATGTTTTTAGGTTAGCTTTTTACATTGCTTAAAAGAACAAGATTATAAGATCTCTAAAATTTTGTTGCACAGGCCACTACACTTCTGCAAAATAATTTGGAAAATGCTAAAGCCAGTTTAGAAGTTCTAATCACTGATCTACAATTTTTAAGGGATCAAGTCACAATTACCCAGGTACAGTTCTTTATCTTTCTTGGGGAGTCCTGAAAATATAGTTTAAGCTTGTTCTCAGGTCTATGAACTTTCTATTTGCCTTCTCTTATTTAGAAACAGATCTTAACAAGCATGCATCACAGAGCCTGACTGCCTGAGAGCACCGTATTTTAAGATTTGGCCTTTTTTTGGAACCTCTTGTTCTGTATTTTGGTCATTTGCAAGAAAAATAACATGATACAATTGCTATGCATCAGGTCACAATTGCTCGTGTATACAATTGGGATGTTCATCAACGCAGAATTCGACAAGCCACTGCTGTTACAGACTCATGAGACTTCCTCTCTGGACAAGAGGTAGCAGAACTTGATTTTCCGGAGAAGACTGTAGTTTGGAACGCCATTACTGTTTTTGGTTTGTTGTCTTTTTATTTTTATTATTTTTTAAAAAGATGATCAATTTTATAGATATTGTACTGTTCTCTCCCCTCTCATTGTAGTTTCTGGTTCCAATATTTTGCTACCTGAAATATGTTCACTGTGCAACAAAAATCTCGTGTTACTCAGGACCAGTTTTGATGCATGATATGTAACACTATTATTGCCCAACTTCACAACAATTTTTAGCTTTATGGTGTTTTTTGCTCTCTGTAGCCCTGTGTTACATTCCACTATCAAGCTGACTATTTTGAGTTTCTTGCAATTTAGTAGTAAATCTAAGCCCTTTTTGGCCTTTTCAACTTTGACTTTAAAGGTTAGCACATGAGTCAATGGGGCCCCCGTAGGCTTATCTTGAACTAGGAAATTTGTCCAAACTTCATTCAAGTGAGGCATCAAGACTTCTGGTCGTTGCTAATATTTCACTTTCATCTTATTTCTATTCACATAGTTGTGAATCTATTTTACTATTTTTTTGTTGTTGTTGAATAATTCAAATTACATTAATTATTATTATCTTATTTTTCTTTGGGAAAAAGATATAGAGAGAGAGAGAGGTACAAAAACGTGTTTGAATCTTTTGCTTAAAAAACCGTGTTATGTTTCCAGTCCATCTCATCAAAAGACTGGGTAGCACTTGTATATTAATTTTGTGGCATGCCAAGTTGGAGTTGGTCCTTTTCGCAAGTTCCAATTTCTATCTGTAAATGGCTGTTGCTTGTTCTCAAAATGGATGTCATACTTTCTTCTAGCATTTGTAGCACGGATTTCAAGACTTCAAAATAGTTACGCGATTTTTTTATTTTATTTTTTTTAAAAAATAATAATTTAAGATTGTATGTTAACTCAACCAATACTTCAAATCTTAGTCCTGGTTCTTTTCCTTTCTTGTTCTTCATTGATAATGATAGTGAATTTCTATAATATATTCTCCAGAAAAGAGAGAACAATTTATATGATATTTTGTCTGACATAATCCTCCTCCTTCAAAAAGTTGTTTGACTAGTATCATCCAAACCATAAGCATGTCACACCTAGACATCTAAATCAATGCACAAGCTAGAAGATATGTTCCCACCAGTAATGGCAAAATTAAGACAATTATCGATTATGCTAAAAATTAAAACTTACAATTTTAGCCCTTGTTCTAATTTTTTTAGTTCTGCCACTGAATTGTTATGTCATTCATAATTGCTACTAATGGGAGAAGTTCTGCATCAATTATTATATAATATTTTATGAGTCATTTTCTTAGGAATTATGAGTGACCAACCTCACGATGTTCATTTTTCCCCCACATGGTATGAGTCTTACCAGCTGCAAAATATAACAGTCCTTCATCATCGATTAGAACATAGTAAATTATTTTTTGTAACAAAATCGACGCAGGAACATCTTTTCCTCACTCTATGCGTAAGAATAATCTCCGCAACCCGGAACTTTTTGTGACATAAATTTTGTGCATATAATCAATACATAGAAACTATTAAGAGAACAAATTTGACTTGTTCCAATTAGGGGGTCGTTGTAGTTTTTTGAAAATTTGAGTCGACAGCTTGATTTCAAGGTGGGGGCCTGGTTGCAATAAAAAAGCAGCAGTTTTTTGCATTCTAGCTAGTTCTAGCTAGATAGGCTGATTTATATATATATATATATATATATATATATATATATATATATATATATATATATATATATATATATATATATAGTCCATTAAATATGAGGTCACAGCCCTGGGGTATACATCAAAAAAAGGAGTAACGTAGAATTATTCAAGTTATTGAGATCGAAAAAGCCAAGAGGAGCTTCTTCTACGGAGCTAACTATGTCTAGTTTCACACACAGCTTTCATTTGGGGAACCCTAATTAATCCACTCTTGGTCCCATTCCCTTTCATGTGGTTTGACCCCAACTTTTATAATAATAGTCACTGCTACCATTTATTTTAAGATCTTCTTTCCCACCTTACACCTTTGACATTCTCAATTTAGGAGGCCCAATAAACAAAACATGGAATGTTTGGTTGTGAGCTTAATTGAAACATACTTAAGTTTGAGTTATCTTGAGATGTAAAAGTAGTTTCAAGTATTTTATTGTGTTATAATGATCAGGTGTTGATTGACTTACCTTAAGTATTTTACGGTGTTATATATATTTGTGGTGTCGATCATTTAGCATTAAGTATTTTAGGTGTTACAGTAAACTATCTATCAACTTACAATGTTAAAATGTTGTATAATGACTACGTTTAAATTATCTTGAGATAAATAATTAAGGATTAAGATGTTATATATATATATATATATATATATATATATATATTCAGGTGTTGATCGACATATAATGCAAACTAATAATTACCTAGAGTTATATTAAGCCATAAATGTAGATCTAAATATTTTAAGTACGGTGTTATCATGAGGTGTCA
Organism: Aralia elata; assembly: GCA_034770075.1. Lineage (NCBI taxonomy): Eukaryota > Viridiplantae > Streptophyta > Magnoliopsida > Apiales > Araliaceae > Aralia > Aralia elata. Next base: position 81,942,477 of record CM068387.1, on the reverse strand, counting down.
AAAAAAAAAATATGTCAAGTGTTTATTATAGTGTTATAGTGAAGTGTCAATCAATTTATGACGATATAAGATGGGAATTAATTAGTGATTACGAAAGAGTTATCTTGAGATATAAACGTGGATTCAAGTATTTGCTATATATAATGAATTGTTGAATTCTATTTTACAGTAATATTATAATGAGATGTCGATCAACTTCTATAATCAAATATTTATAATGTCTGTGGTCCATTAGCTAACAACGTAAGATGCGATCCCATGATTATCACTTGCAACCACACAAAGATCTGCCTACTTTTATTTATAACATGATCAAAATTTGAGTCAAATGATTAATTAAATTCTCTTACAATGTGATCACATAATTAAAATGTTATGTGTCAATCGGTCTTTATTTTTCAATTCTCTTAAAAATCTCCTAAAAATATTTTTTACTCTCTCTCCCCGTCCCATGATAAAAGTCATTTATTGACTTTTATAGTCAAATTAATCATTTTTTAAATCAATATTTTATTATTCTTATATATATATATATATATATGTAAAAAGCCTATAAATATTATAAAATATATACAATTTAGTACTAATCTCAATTTGCTTTTTTAAAAATCTAAATATATATGTTTAATTGTTAATTTTAAAAATGGTCAATTTAACCATAAAAGTCAATGAAAAACTTTTATCTTCAGACAGAAAGAATATTTGATAATAAAAAAATATACCATATGCTCGTATACGTAGATTTTTATTTGTTATTATAGAGTTCTCTAACCGAAGAAGGTCTATGACATTTTCAATTCTACCTTGGAAATCCATAACATTTCAGTAAATACCTTTTTTAATTTTTCTTGTTTTTTTATGTATTTTTGTTTTATTTTATTACCCACAAGGCCATGGCAAAAGGGGGAAGCAGTAAATAAAGTACTGGTGTCTGGTGCTGTATAATTTTTAGCCAAAAGGAGAGACTGGTCGAGAGAGCATCTGTAAATTTTAGTGGAAACGTGCACGCAAAACGAGGCTGATTTTGTCCTTACTGGGAAAAGCAGCTTTGTCCGTCTGTGTGTTGACGCGTTAACGTTGCAGATCAAATAAGTTTTTAAATATTTTTAATATATATACATATATATAATTATAATAATATAAATAAATATAACTATCCAACAAAATAAACATAAAGCTGTTGACTTTGACTTATGCTCATGTGCATCACTGTTGATGGTCACATGGATAGATTGTCTAAAATTCAAAAGAAATTAATTAATTTTATATATATATATGTTTTGGAAGGAATAATAGCCGCAATCATCGGCTTGGTGTTCAAACTTCTAAACATGATTAGTCAACGGGCATCGGGCATTAAAACCCTCAGTCTATCTTTCTATCTACCTATCTACCATCCACTAGTGTTGGCGTATATAACATGTTACCAAAAAGATTTCTCAAGGAAAAAGTCCATTTTGTTACTCTTTTACTAGATTATTAGAAAAGATAAAAGAATAACTAATTA